>JAINUG010000007.1:8065742-9404669 GCA_029706075.1 Aldrovandia affinis
CTTAAATAGAACTTGTCTGACAAAGTGAAGTAGGCTAAAAGATCTCAAAAAGCAGCACATGATGCCGCGATCTAAAGAAATTCAAGAACAGATGAGATGTCATTGACATCTATCAGTCTGGAAAGGGTTACAAAGCCATTTCTAAGGCTGTGGGACTCCAACGAGAGCCATTATCTACAAATGGATAAAACTTGGAACAGTGGTGAACCTTCCTAGGAGTGGCCGGCCTACCAAAATTACTCCAAGAGCGCATCGACGACTCATCCAGGAGGTCACAAAAGACCCCAGACGAACATCTAAAGAACTGCAGGCCTCACTTGCCTCAGTTAATGTCAGTGTTCATGATTCTACAATAAGAAAGAGACTGGGTAAAAATGGCATCCATGGGAGAGTTCCAAGGCGAAAACCACTGCTGACCAAAAAGAACACAAAGGCTCGTCTCACATTTGCCAAAAAACATCTTGATGACCCCCAAAACTTTGGGGAAAATATTCTGTGGACTGACAAGTCAAAAGTGGAACTTTTTGGAAGGTGTGGGTCCCGTTACATCTGGCATAAAACTAACACAGCATTCTATAATAAAAACATCATACCAACAGTCAAACATGGAGGTGGTAGTGTGATGGTCTGGGGCTGCTTTGCTGCTTCAGGACCCGGACGACTTGCCATAATTGATGGAACCATGAATTCTGCTCTCTACCAGAAAATCCTGAAGGAGAATGTCCGGCCATCAGTTCGTGACCTCAAGCTCAAGCGCACTTGGGTTATGCAGCAGGACAATGATCCGAAACACAGCAGCAAGTCCACCTCTGAATGGCTCAAGAAAAACTAAATGAAGGTTTTGGAGTGGCCTAGTCAAAGCCCGGACTTAAATCCGATTGAGATGCTGTGGCATGACCTTAAACAGGCAGTTCATGCTCGAAAACCCTCCAATGTGGCTGAATTAAAACAATTCTGCAAAGAAGAGTGGGCCAAAATATTAGAGAATGACACAAATATTAATTTTCACAAAGTCTGCTACCTCAGTTTTTATGATGGCAATTTGCATATACTCCAGAATGTTATGAAGAGTGATCAGATTAATTGCAAAGAGTGATGCAATTAATTGCAATGTCCCTCTTTGCCATGAAAATGAACTTAATCCCCCCAAAAACATTGACACTGCATTTCAGCCCTGCCACAAAAGGAATAGCTGACATCATGTCAGTGATTCTCTCGTTAACACAGGTGAGAGTGTTGATGAGGACAAGGCTGGAGATCACTCTGTCATGCTGATTGAGTTAGAATAACAGACTGGAAGCTTTAAAAGGAGGGTGGTGCTTGAAATCATTGTTCTTCCTCTGTTAACCATGGTTACCTGCAAGGAAACACGTGCAGTCATCATTGCTTTGCACAAAAAGGGCTTCACAGGCAAGGATATTGCTGCTAGTAAGATTGCACCTAAATCAACCATTTATCGGATCATCAAGAACTTCAAGGAGAGAGGTTCAACTGTTGTGAAGAAGGCTTCAGGGCGCCCAACAAAGTCCAGCAAGCGCCAGGACTGTCTCCTAAAGTTGATTCAGCTGCGGGATCGGGGCACCACCAGTGCAGAGCTTGCTCAGGAATGGCAGCAGGCAGGTGTGAGTGCATCTGCACGCACAGTGAGGCGAACACTTTTGGAGGATGGCCTGGTGTCAAGAAGGGCAGCAAAGAAGCCACTTCTCTCCAGGAAAAACATCAGGGACAGACTGATATTCTGCAAAAGGTACAGGGATTGGACTGCTGAGGAATGGGGTAAAGTCATTTTTTCTGATGAATCCCCTTTCCGATTATTTGTGGTATCCGGAAAAAAGCTTGTCCGGAGAAGAAAAGGTGAGCGCTACCAACAGTAAAGCATCCTGAGACCATTCATGTGTGGGGTTGCTTCTCAGCCAAGGGAGTGGGCTCACTCACAATTTTGCCTAAGAACACAGCCATGAATAAAGAATGTCCGAACATCCTCCGAGAGCAACTTCTCCCAACCATCCAAGAACAGTTTGGTGACGAACAATGCCTTTTCCAGCATGATGGAGCACCTTGCCATAAGGCAAAAGTGATAACTAAGTGGCTCGGGGAACAAAACATCGAAATTTTGGGTCCATGGCCAGGAAACTCCCCAGACCTTAATCCCATTGAGAACTTGTGGTCAATCCTCAAGTAGCGGGTGGACAAACAAAAACCCACAAATTCTGACAAACTCCAAGCATTGATTATGCAAGAATGGGCTGCCATCAGTCCGGATGTCCGTTAATTGATGTGCAGAGTTCTTGAAAAGAAGGGTCAACACTGCAAATATTGACTCTTTGCATAAACTTTGCAAAAAGCATGCCTCCAAGTCCACAAAACAGAGTTCTTGACACAAATATTGACTGCCTTTTGCCTTGACAGCATGAAATGCTTGTGAATTATGTAATTATACTTCAGTATACCATAGTAACATCTGACAAAGATCTAAAAACACTGAAGCAGCAAACTTTGTGAAAACCAATACTTGTGTCATTCTCAAAACTTTTGGCCACGGCTGTATGTGTGTGGTCCATTCTCTGTGAAGTGTTTTGTATGTAGGGGGACGTGTTTTGTTTTTTCTCTGTGCATTGTGTTCATACAGAGGGTAGACAAAATAATCGAAACACCCAATAATATATGAATACTTATCAACTAATAAGGAATTGGGCTGCCCTTTGCATTCAATCCTTCTTGGAATGCTGTCACACAAGGTTTGAACGGTTTCTAGTGGGATATTGGACCAAGAAGGAAAGCCACCAGTTCTTTGAGAGATGACGGCGGTGGAAATCTAGTCCGCACTCTACATTCTAGAACTTCCCATAAAGGTTCAATTATGTTTAGATTTGGTGATTAGAGAGGCCATGGGAGGTGTTTGACTTCATCCTGGTGTTCATGAAACTCTTGAATCCATTTAGCAGTGTGTATAGGGGTGTTATCTTCTTTGAATATGGGAATATCTTGGGGAAACAATGTTTGCACCTCAGGATACACCTGGTCTTCTAAAATGGCCTCATATTCCTTGGCTGTAATTCTAGCATGCAGAATAATAATCTGGCCCAGTGATTCACACAAGATGGCTGCCCATACCATAACAGATCCACCACCACTGTACTTTCTTCCACTGTTCAGAAGTCCAGGGTTTGACCTCATTACACAAGGTTATGCTTTGTTGTGCATTGGCCTTAGTTATAAGTGGTTTCTGAATGGCAGCCCTACTATAAATATCAGCTTTGTGAAGCTGATGATGTACAGTTTTTGTTGAGACTGGGTCATTGACATGTAGTTTCTCTTCTGTGGTCATTTTTGAGGCCGTTGTTTTTAGCAACAGTGTCATCTATCTCTGTCATTGAGCTTCAATTTGTAACCACTGTTCCTTTTTCCTGGTGCAGTTTGGTGTATGCAGTCATGATTTTTAATTTGACACATTAAATAATTTGGCCATTTCTGTGACTGCTGCACCTGCAATTTGGGAACCAACTATTTGACCTATTTCAAAATCTGTTCAATCTCTCATCTCATCTTGCTTTAGAAATTCACATATATTAAAATACTTTTTCCTCCATCTAGCAATGGCTTGTTGGTTAAACAGCTAATCGGTTAGCGGTAGTACATTTAGCTGAGGAGAGATTTTTCACCCTCTCAGGACCAAATCTAAGAGCAGGAAATAGCCTGTCTTTATCATTATATGTTCGTATGTTCTTAAATTAATATGAAACATGTATACTGCTTTTTACCTAATTTGCGATTTAGTTTTAATTTGGTGTTTCCATTTATTTTCGTTAATGCAATTATATAATTAGCCAATCGTGGCAGCAACTCAATGCATAACATCATGCAGATATGGTCAAAGGTTCAGTTGTTGTTCAGACTAAAATGGGGAAGAAATGTGATCGGAGTGACTTTGACCGTGGAATGATTGTTGGTACCAGACTGGGTGGTGTGAGTATATCAGAAATGGCTGATTCAATGGGATTTTCATGCACAACAGTCTCTAGAGTTTACAGAGAATGGTGTGAAAAACAAAAAACATCCAGTGAGCGACAGTTCTGTGGACGAAAACGCATTGTTAATGATAGAGATCAGAGGAGAATGGCCAGACTGGTTCAAGCTGGCAGAAAGGCGACAGTAACTCAAATAACCACGCGTTACAACAGTGGTATGCAGAAGAGCATCTCTGAACACGTCGAAACTTGAAGTGGATGGGCTACAGCAGCAGAAGACCACACCGGGTTCCACTGTAAGCTAAGAACAGGAAGGTGGGCACATGCTCACCAAAACTGGACAGTTGTAGATTGGAAAAACGTCACCTGGTCTGACGAATCTCGATTTCTGCTGCGACATGGTAGGGTCAGAATTTGGCATAAACAAGGTGAATCCATGCATCCATCCTGCCTTGTGTGAACGGTTCAGGCTGGTGGTGGTGGTGTAATGGTGTGGGGAATGTTTTCTTGCCACACATCAGGCCCCTTAATACCAATTGAGCATTGTATGCCACAACCTACCCGAGTCTTGTTGCTGACCATGTGCATCCCTTTATGGCCACAGTCTCCCCATCTTCTAATGGCTACTTCCAGCAGGATAATGTGCCATGTCACAAAGCACACGTCATCTCAAGCTGGTTCCACGAACAATGAGTTCAGTGTACTCCAATGGCCTCCACAATCATCTGCAGAAACTGTGTATTGCTATCATGTCAACATGGACCAGAATCTCTGAGGAATGTTTCCAGCGACTTGTTGAATCCATGCCGCGAATTCAGGCTGGTCTGGGGCCAACCCAGTACTAGAAAGGTGTACCTAATAAAGTGGCCACTGAGTGTATGTGTGTGTGTGTGTGTGTGTGTGTGTGTGTGTGTGTGTGTGTGTGTGTGTGTGTGTGTGTGTCCGGTGCATTGTATGTATGTGCGTATGTGTTTTCTTGCCTGTTCTGTACATATACTGTACACTACGTTATCTAAAATTATTCACACCCTTGATAAAAAGGCTTTATAAAATTAACAAAATGTGAACAGTTACATTATGTGTCAACTACAAGTCTGTTGATGTTCAACAAATATACCTATTAACTTAGCAATATGTTCAACACAATATTCTTTAGTCGACTGTTTAACTTGTCAACAACATAAATGTTTCTCCAACTCAATGATCTGTTGGTAATAAGCAATAGTAAGCAATAATATTAGTTCAGTAGTTGTTGCTTAAGTAACACAATTTATTTGTCCATGGCATTTATTAACAATCACTAAACATAAGCTACTGAAAGTCCTACTAATATGCAATGAATGCATATTAAACATTAATGTCTAGTAGATTTATATAGGTCATAATTTGACCATTCAAGGAAGCTATATATACTATATATATATTTATATATATATATATATATATATATATATATAGTATATATATATATATATATATATGAAATTGGACTACCCAAATAAAGTGGAACACAGTTGGGTTGAGTTAATAATTTGTAGACATTTTTATTCCATGCAGTTTCATACAAGTATTCAACAACAATTCTTGCAACATAAGGAAAGCATATAAACTATTAACAAAACAGTCCAAGTCAACAGATGTGAATTTGGACTATTAAAATAAAGTGAACATCAGTTTTGTTAGTTGAATATCTGCAGACATTTTACTGCATCTATAGACATGGGACTTTATGAACAGTTCGGTTTAAAGGGATTAGTTGAGTTTACTGCATCTCTAGTTCTAGTTAGTTAATAGTCTAGAGACAGGAATTTTTAAGCTATTAGCTGCTTCCAGCAGTTGTCTTAAACGAAGAAGATTTCTGTAACATCTATATATCTGTGTGCCTTGTGTGCATTTATGCATGTGTTTTGTGTGCCGGCGGCTCCCTGGGCGTATCCAGTCTGGGCCCACTCTGTTCTGAGATCACCGTGTGGAGACGGAGTCATCTGGTAAGGCATATGGAAGCTTCTGCTGCTGGAGCCAGCAGGCTGCGGACAGCCCAACGTCCAAACATGGGCACAACTGTTCTATAGGCAGAAGGCAGGGATCCCCTGTCCTCACCCCACTCTGAGAGGAACCAGGGCGCCCCTCCTAACAGATGCCCATCTTAGCGCTGAGACACTTGCTCCAGCAATAACCCCGCATAGTTATCAAACTGTATCAGATTATTGGTGAAAATGTATTTATTCTATCGATTTAATTTCAAATGCGATATCTGTAGTGCATTGATGAATATAAATGACATACAACACAGAGAACGCAATAGATAAATATGTATGCTCTGTTAAAGAAACACAGCATTTTAAGTCGAGTATGAATAATTAGGTTTGTTAATTAGCACGTGGATTTTGACTCCTATGTATTTCACGCTTACATTTTACATTTAAACGCCAAACGTAAACTCAAAACTCACTCAAATTGTATGACAAAACATTGTCGTAGCTGTAGTAAATCAGTGTCTGTTTAACCAGGTCCACATTGAGCACAAATGATGAAAAGAATCAGGGAAGAAAAAGATTGTCAGTGGCACAAGTGCAGCACATTTATATTTCATTGGCCGGGGAAAACCACGCTGCTCGGCTGAGAGCCTCCCTAGAGTTGTTTGTGCCACAATTGACCTTAAAGTTTAATAATAAGTTTCCAGCGAAGCGCCACCTTGGTCTGTGGCCCTGAGAGACCCGGCAGGCAGCTCACCAAATGGCGAGCCAAGAGCCTCCTGGGCTGGAACCTTCTGGAAGCCTGGGAGCTGGAGTGGCGTCACGGCTAGCTTTCAGATGGGAACAGTGGGGCAAAATGAGCCACTCCTGCTTGCACTAGGAGATACTAGTTATAGGCCAGTAACCCGGCAACAGAAGTCCACTGACTCTCAAAAACAGAAGGCATGCCCTATTTAAAGTACCGTAATTATAAAAGCTAGCTACTTTTTTTTTTTTTTTTTTTTTTTTTTTTTTTTTTTTTCTCTCTCCCCTCTCTCTTCTTCTTCCCCTCTTCTCCTCTCATGCCTGTTGTGAATTAGTGGCCTGAGACTTGGGGCAGGTAAACAGTTAAACCAGGATGAAGGTTTGAAGTTCATTACCTCAGGTAACTTAAACGTCCCACTCTATTATTTATGCAGTGCTTTGTGTTGCTTTGAGATTTTGCTAATTCAGGTAATTCAATCTGAACTCCCCCAGAGTGGCCGTTTATGCACCGGATTGGACTTCATGTACCTTTGTCTCAATTATTGATGGTGGATTTTACAAGCTAATACATTCTATTTAAGCAAAAACACCACAGCTTTGTCCCCTTCCACTAGAACAGTATAAGAGTCTACATAAGGCGCATCAGACCTGATTTAACCTATTTTAGCTCGGGGCTTATATCCCAACATTTTTTCTGATTGCCATGGGTTTGCTGTACTAGAGGCACTGAGGACCCTTTTGACTGCTCACTCTTTTTGTTGTTTCTGTTTGGCAATTGCAGACCGACATCTTAAGTGCACCCAAAATCCTGGCTGGGACCCGCTTTCACAGTCCGAAGTAGGACAAAACACATTATGTAATGAAAATTGCATTAGACCGGAGCCACAAACACAGAAAGGGGGGGAGTGTGAAATATTGAAGAGGTGTGGGATGAATAATGTAGGCTGGCCCTGTCGTGCAGGAGGGGAACTGAGGGGTGGGGGTGGTGGTGATGGGAGCAGGTGATAGCCCCAGCCTGTAGAGGGAGCGCTCTCCTGCCACATTCCCCCCTGCCCACATCGGTTTTTCCCAGCCAGTTTCCGTGTTGTGAAGCTGTCCTCATCTCCAACGGTTTTCCAGCTTCAGTCTCAACCCCCCTGATGACATGCATACAGCTCTCTTGTCTCTCTCTATCTCTCTGTCTCTCTCTCTCTCTCACACACAACTTCCTGCTTTGTGTCATGATTGAATACAGTAATTTCATTTGTTTCATCCATCCCCCCTTTTACTCTTTTCCATCCCTTTCCTTAAAGAAGAACTCCGACCAAAATCCATAATTTCATGATGTGCTACTTGCTATATGTCTTGTTCATCCATCTACATGACGTTGCTGGTACTTTTGTGTTTATGTCCGTTTCTGTGTGAGCTGTGAGAACCCAAATGGCAAATATAATGGGAGTCAATTATCAAATAACTAACACACCATGTAACTACACAGCTAGCTTGACTACATGGCTACTGTGCCAACAAAGGCTGTGTAAAACAATGCCTCTACTTCCTTGTCTCAAGGATTTGTGTGGAGTGATCATTTTTAGTTGTGAAAATGTCCTGTTAGGAAACACATTGGTTGGGGAAATGGATTGCTTGGAAACTATCTTTCCCGGTCTCAAATAGTTGTATTCCAGTCATTGATTCAAACATATAGCCTATAGCTTACAATGGCTGTACCTGGCCAATCAACACAAATTACAGACAATCTGGGGTGATTTTGGTGTTTAGTTTGTCAGTTATTTGACAATCGACTCCCATTATATTTTCCATTTGAACAATCACAGCTCACAGGGAAACAGATATGAATGCAAAGGTATAAACAGTGCCATGTGGATGGATTAACAAGACATAGTAACTATTAAATCATACAATTATGGATTGTAATGGGAGTGCCTCTTTAATACCAACATAATGATGAGCTCATTTAATGTTATTGCTGATGGCCCAGCGATGGCTCTTTTGGGTTTCAATTACCTGGGCCCTCCTTGAGCGCGCTTCTCTTCTTGTGTTTTACAGAACAGAGTAATTATGGGCCGTGTCACCAAGCTGTGCGATACAGCTATCACTCTCGAATCATTCAGAGGCCTGGAGAGTGAGACTAACCCTCTGTACAAGGACTACCACGGTGAGAAGCCCCTGTTCTCCAAACATGATCACACACACACACACAGGGAACCAGGCATGTGCACACTTACCAAAAGATTATAGAGGACGTGCCAGTTTTACATGAGGACAGTTTACCAGCAAAGTAGGCCAGGTTTCTGTCATCTCCAAGGACATGTTTGCAACCGCACACACATAAACACACCCACACTCATGCACACACACATAGACTCACACAAACACACAGATGCAAACACACAGCCAATACACTGCGTTGACTTACCAGCCCTCCAATTGGGTTGTGTTCAGAGAGAAGAGAAAAGAAGCAAATCATTTTATTTCTGAACCTGCGTTTGTAAATGCACCCCCAACCCTGCTCCATCGGGTGCTCCTCTCTCTCCCCTACCACCAACCCACCCCCACCCCACTTCTGCCATGTTGGAATGGAGGGTCACTTCCCAAAACTAAAAAGTGCATTAGTGCTAAGAAAGGAGCATGGCAGTCCCTCGCATGTAGTCAGAACAGATTAGCGTGACACGACTCAATCAGACATGCGCCTGGGCAGACAGGCCCGGGGTTAGTTCAAAGACCATGTGAGCCTCGCGCTGGCTCGGCCTCCGGGCCCCGAAGCCAGGGAATCAGTATTCAAATGATACTGAACAATGTGGGTCAATATTGTCCCAATCTCTCTGTGATAAGGCGTTAAAGTGGAGAGATTTGTGCGGGGCCAGGGCGTGTGGACTTTCTTGCTGCGTGTCACAGTTCCCCTCTCTGCTAATGAACATAAAGGTCACTTTATTATTATTATTTTTGTCTCCCCGATTGTTTTTTTTTCTCTTCCATTTTTGATATAAGGAAAGAATTGGTCTGTGCATTTTTTATGGAACCCTTAAAAAAAGGAAACATTATTACACAAAATATACATAAAACTATGTGATATAGTATACGACTTATTTTATATACATCATTACCTATAGTTATATCTACAGTATATACACATGCTCAGATGTAAGCATAATAGTGATATGTGATATGTGATATGTGTTCACTATAACTGCATAACTGCAGGTCCCAGGTCAGTGAGCTGCACTCTTTGTCCCATGCAGAAATAGATCAGAGCACGTTAAAACACAGTATTGTCACAAGCAGTCAGGGCTGAGTGAACCCTCCCAACACCAGCCCTGGAGCAGAGCGTCCCAACACCAGCCCTGGAGCAGAGCATCCCAACACCAGCCCTGGAGCAGAGCGTCCCTGTGCTCTTTGATTTTGTAGCAGTCCACTGGTGCAGTTAATGAAAGAAAGACCTCTCCATAGTGCCGTGAGCATGGTGCAAGGTGATAGCTGCACACGCTTACTGTAATACCAGGGAAAGAGACCCCACAAAAAACACAGCGCACAAACAGGCAGCAGTTGTGATCCCTGTGTGCCCTGCCTCCTCCCCCCAACCATCCTAATGCAATTGGTTGTTCCTTCTGACTGGAATTGTTGTTTATCTTGTTCTGCTTCATTAATTGAGCATAATCACAACATTTGCTTCATTGCTTTAAGTGTTAGCTCAGAGAAGGGGCCAGGAGGAGTGGAAAGCGCAGGGTGAGAGGGGCCGAGGGACTTCTTACGTTCTGCTGAGTCCCCAGTAAGCACTCATCTGGCCATTCCAACAGCACTCACTCACCCATAATTTCCCTTTTGTCTCCACAAGGCCTGCTGCACGTGAAACAGCTACCTCATCTTAACTGCCTGGTGTGCGAAGTCCCTGACACAAAAGATCTGGCTTTTAAGCTCAAGAGAAAGCAGTTCACCATCGAGGTAGGCTATCCGCACATGCAGCCGACCAAGAGATCAAAAAACGAACAAGCGTCAAACGTGTTCACCTGCTCAAAACATACAGACGGAGTGCGCATTACGCCTCAGACCACAGGACCTCTCCTGTGGGGCGGGGGTGCCGCGAATTACCACTGACATTTAATACAAGTGATTTATTTCAAAACTCACAAGCTGTATGCCTTTCTGTTGAGAAGAGGCAAATCCGGCGAATTCTAGTGTAAGCATTAAGTGATGATGATTATTTAGCTTGACTGGCATGTATTTGTTCCTTTCAGCCATTGGGCATAAATTAAAAGCTGGGACTATCGATTAACTGTTGAAATAGTGCCACTTCTCAGAGACTAACTTTGAAAGCACTGGAGGTTGCGCATAAAGAACTTTTGAATAGTAAAAAAGGAAACTGAAATTGTGTCGTTATATTCTCAGCCTAGCATCGTGCATGATTTAAGACTTTAGGCAGAGGTAATTAGAAATATAGCATTGATGTATTAGTTAAAGAAAAAACTCTTAAAGCTCCAAAGCTCTTGGATTCCCCCTGCAAAGCATCCTGGTCCACTGGAGGTTTTGTCAACACAGGACACCATTGTGTTTTCTTTCCCCGTATAGGTAAGCCTTCTTTTATTACAGCATTAAAGTCTTAAAATAGTATTTAAGCTCATGTGGGTGGCCATTACATTTTTAGAAAGAGATGTGTCTTTTGTGTCCAGCTCTTACTGGATCTTTCTCTCTCCTGCAATGTATTGCAGTCTTTGGTGATGTGATAGGTCTGTTCCTACAGTATTTGCAAAATCTTTTTGTGTGGGACACATGAGACCAGTGGGCTCCATACCATTAATATATATATGTTTTGCTTCATCTGTCCTGGAGTGGAGTGCATTTATGCATGGCTCGTTTGACATGAGAATACCCACCATTAAATTAGCATACTTTTCCCCTTTCATGTGCTGCTGGTCAATCGGGGCTGGCACTGCTTTGGTGTTTGGGACTTCACCCTCAAGTGACCACGCTGCCCTCTCCCTGACCTGCTGGCCTCTTTAGCTGACCACTTGATTAAGCAATTTAAGCGTCCTCTCTGCTGCTCCTCGGACCCCCCCGCACACACACACTCACCCCATTCCTAGAACAACAAATCATCAAGGGCCTTATCCATTGACAAATTAAGGTGCCCTCCTCCCAGTTAATGGGCCGTTATTGGTCCTCATTACCTTATCACACAGAGGGCCATTAATGGTTAGTCGGGAAGCCCATTGTTAGCAGCGGGTCATCCTGTGTGCGGGACCGATGGTCCTCCTAGATTCTCTGCGCTCAACCCCTAATAGCCACTTAATGGCAGATTTATAAGGCCCATAAAAATCAAGGTGCTTATTCGCAATGGCCTTTTAATTACTGCTGGCAAGGGCCGACAGAAGTTAAAAGCAGCCCGAACTGTTCATTGTGTGTCTTTAAGAGTGCATTATATTATGGCAGCACATTGTGTCAGATTCGGTCTCTGTGTGTCTTTTGTGTTTTTTTGTTTTGTTTTGGGATTTTTTCAATTTTGTCTGCCATTTTTATGAAAAGTAGGAAAGAGAGAAGAAAGGACTGAAAGTTGGCATTTTATGGTGCCTCTTCTCTGACCCCCGCGTGGTTCCAGCTCAGAGGGCAGTTCCCCTTGAAGGGGGCCACCTCTTACTTGGCGTCCTTTTTTCAATGGGATATTTTAATAATGCACACAGCCTAATTTCAAACACTGGGGCACAATGCACTTTGTTTCTGGAGTTTGTAGCCCTGCTTGCCTGTGATGTTGTAAGGGAGTGGCCAGCAAGTCAGGTTTTGTCCTTTAATACAGCACTCTCCCCTCTCCCCCTGCGATGGACAGTAGCCACCCAAGTTCACCCTGCCTAAGGTGATTGGAAGGATTGGTTCGTACCCTGCAAGCTAACATTAGCTTCCCAGGCTAAATATGGGGCAGTATTAAAGAAAGAATAAAGAATCAAGCCATAAGAAAACAATTTAGCTTTGAATATGCTCCCAGATTTTGTGTTAGATTGCTAATTTGGCTACTAAGGAATCTTTTATTGTGAGAAATGCCTATCACAAAACTCAAATTTGTCCTGAATCCTGGGTCTGGGAAATGAAATGAAATTATCAGCGATGTGACAGTATGGCTGGAATAGACTTCACCATGACTTCTGCTTCTGTGTGAAGTGAGTTAATTTTTTCTTTTTTTAAAAGGTGCAATGACGCCCATAGTTCAGCTGAGAAGGCCTCCCTGTCCTCTTGCCCGTTGCATTCTGCAAGCACTGAAATTATCACAGAAAGTCCCACCCCACTGCTCAAATGCATCTATAACATCACAGGAAATCATGTCCTTATTGCTCTATTCCAACCCACTTATGTACGCCAGCATACTGGCACCACGGCTAGTGTTGGGGAGAATTATACCTCTCACCCTCCCCTGTTCGGACTCCAGAGGAACACAGGTCAGATCATTATGCAAGAGATTATCCCAAATGAGGGCTCATTAGGGTCTTCCCATGTCCTTCTCCCTCTCCTAGAGAAGGCACTCTCTGGGTCTGTATTCAGGCACATTGCAGTGGCTACAATGTCCACTACCTGCACAGTGTTATTTACATTGTTCTCTATCCTTGACTAATACTTTCTTTGTTTGACTTTGATGGTTGTTCACAAAAAAAAAGTCCGAATTTAGTCCCCATAATAACTGCTGTATAGCATTTTACAGCTTAACTTCCTGTACAATGCTGTAACTTTCCACACTCAACATCAAGGGAAAGCAATCTGGCCTTGACCTAAGCTTAATCTACATTACAAGAACCCCAGAGAAGCTTTTACAGTCCTACGGTGTTCTTCGCAGTTTTACAGATTATGATGTGGATGCCCATTGTTAAGGGATCCACGTCAGGTTTCATGTCACTACCGAGAGATTTATGAATCTAAATAAGAGTTTCCTAGAGAGTGACATATTGTAATGTTCTGGCTTGCGTCACAGAGACCAAGTAATGTTTTGTTTATTTTTCTGTCTCAAGGGAACACCCTGTGTGAAACAAGCATGGATTCCTATAAATATAGCATAAAAATAAATAAATAATCTGTTTAATCCCAATTTTTTTTTAAACTAAGGCAACCTAATTAGGAGGAGATACATAAACCCCATTTGACTAAATTATTGCCCTGAATCTGCACCAAAAGGGTATAATCCGCAATTGGGCCAATTAGCGAGGGCTGTAGTTAGCGGTCCTGAGACGAGCGTCTGGATTGGAGCTGACACCGGTCTGGTTCCCACTGAGGCAGTGCCAGGTATGATGCTTAGACTTCAAAGAGCCGAAGCCTTCAGTGGGCGACGACTCGGAGGCCAACTTTGGCCCAGCTGCTAATCTCCCCACTAAAACCACAGCGGCCCTCACACAAAACCTGCTTACGCCACACAATCATGTGGTATTAAGGGTTGGGTTGAATCATGCCAGTTGCCTTTGATTTTCTGATTGTTGACTAAAAGATGGCCGCATAGCCAGACATATGTTAAAACTCCACTCTGGGCTAAAGTAAGCTGCCCAATAATTTAAAACATTTTCTGTTGCTTTGCTTTATCTCTGTTTTCTCCACTACTTCCTCCTTTTTTCACCTGTTGTGGGAAATCATTTTCAGCTCTATTTTGCAACACACAGGGCAGTCCAATGGAGGGAGAAAATAAAAGGAAGATTACTTTCTTTGTTGTTATTCATTTAAATGTTTTCCTCAGAATAAACATTATAAACAACATGCACAATGATTGAGAGGCAAGAGGAAGACAATGGTGTGTGTGTGTGTGTGTGTGTGTGTGTGTGTGTGCGTGCGTGCGTGCGTGCGTGCGTGCATTTATATATACAGTACTGTGCAAAAGTTTTAGGCAGGTGTGAAGAAATGCTGTAAAATAAGAATGCTTTCAAAAATATAAATTTGAATTGTTTATTTTTATAAATTTACAAAATGCAAAGTGAGTGAACAGAAGAAAAATCTAAATCAAATCAATATTTGGTGTGATTACCCTTTGCCTTCAAACCAGCATCAATTCTTATAGGTACACTTGCACAAAGTCAGGGATTTTGTAGGATTATAGTCAGGTGTATGATTAACCAATTATACCAAACAGGTGCTAATGATCATCAATTTCATATGTAGGTTGAAACACAGTCATTAACTGAAACAGAAACAGCTGTGTAGGAGGCTTAAAACTGGGTGAGGAACATCCAAACTCTGCTACTAAGGTGAGGTTGTGGAAGACCGTTTCATGTCACAGGTCATACACCATGGCAAGACTGAGCACAGCAACAAGACACAATGTAGTTATACTGCATCAGCAAGGTCTCTCCCAGGCAAAGATGTCAAAGCAGACTGGGGTTTCAATATGTGCTGTTCAAGCTCTTTTGAAGAAGCACAAAGAAACGGGCAACGTTGAGGACCGTAGACGCAGTGGTCGGCCAAGGAAACTTAATGCAGCAGATGAAAGACACATCATGCTTACTTCCCTTCGAAATCGGAAGATGTCCAGCAGTGCCATCAGCTCAGAACTGGCAGAAACCAGTGGGACCCAGGTACTCCCATCTACTGTCCGGAGAAGTCTGGCCAGAAGTAGTGTTCATGGAAGAATTGCGGCCAAAAAGCCATACCTCCTACGTGGAAACAAGGCTAAGCGACTCAACTATGCATGAAAACATAGGAACTGGGGTGCAGAAAAATGGCAGCAGGTGCTCTGGACTGATGAGTCAAAATGTGAAATATTTGGCTGTAGCAGAAGGCAGTTTGTTCGCCGAAGGGCTGGAGAGCGGTACAATAATGAGTGTCTGCAGGCAACAGTGAAGCATGGTGGAGGTTCCTTGTAAGTTTGGGGCTGCATTTCTGCAAATGGAGTTGGGGATTTGGTCAGGATTAATGGTGTCCTCAATGCTGAGAAATACAGGCAGATACTTATCCATCATGCAATACCATCAGGGAGGTGTCTGATTGGCCCCAAATTTATTCTGCAGCAGGACAACGACCCCAAACATACAGCCAATGTCATTAACCCCCTGAGGTCGACGGGAGCGGCGCCGCTCCCAGCAGCAATAAAAGTATATTACTATTTCTAACTTCGCGATATTTTATCATACACACGCGACAAAAACATTGACAGAAACCTTAGAATCGCGACTTTCCGATTTGAGCACTGGCAAATCAAATGGGATTTTTTAAATTAGGTTAATTAGACCAAAAGTAAACCTTGCTTTTTACTCTGTTTTTTACCTTTTAGTAACGTCCCCCTTCTATTGACATGGTAACTAGGTGCGAGTTTCGGGGAGGTGTGGGGAGGGGCGTGGGGCCATGTGTGAAAACGCCGCGTAAACACATAAACTGTCCCGACAATTTGAAGCAAGATTTTATACAGACGTACAATTTTATTCAAGATGGAAAGATTTTCTGCGCTGCAGTGTTTGAGAGTATTGATGAAAAGCGGCGAAGACAATAACTGACGAAGAGTAAGTAACTATATTTGATTTGCCATGTTATCAAATACTCGTATATATATTCAATATATGAATTCAGCGTCTTGTGACTACATATTCCGTGTGTTGCAACGTAACAAATTGCAATATGCACACAAGATCTATGGAAGAATACTTTTCAAACAGCCTAAAATGTTATTTATTTCGCTTGTTTTCAAATACTCGTGAAAATATATGAATTCAGCGTCTTGTGACGCCAAACATATTCCGCGTGTTAGTAACTTAATCTAAATCCCTAACGTTAGTAGATTAGTTGGTTAGTACTATACACATCTACCTTATATATACAAAGTGCAATCTAGAAAGTAAGAAGGAAGAAAACGAGATAATAAGCGAAGGCGGGAAAAACCCGAAAAGTATAAACTCTCGAAGTGCATGACAAGACAAGGAGTACTCCACGTGGATCTCGAAATAAACGGAACAAGGACAGACAGGGAGCAGAACGTTTATTCCGTTCATTTGAGCAGAATGCAATACTGGATAAAGAATAATGAATAAGGACTGAATGAAAAATAAACAAAGACCAAAAAACAACAGAACAGGAACTCAGAATATAACACTGATGGCCTTTGAGAGAGAGAGATGTCCCATCTGACAGATCTTAGAGGTGTGGACAATGAATAATGAATATTCAGGTATTTAGCATTTAGCCCTCCCACAGCCTGAAATAAATGTGACCAGTTCTGATAAAAACAGGTTTTTAGCTATTTAGATCTCAGATGTGCTAAACTGTTTTCACACCCTTACATAACCAAGATCTTGATGAACAAACGCACATTGGCAAAACAATTCGTCACTATAGTTTAGTGTGTGCTTTCACAACTTTTGTGACAGCAGAAAAATTTACTATTTTTAACTTGTGTGTTTGTAGATCTATTTACAAGCTGCATATGATACTGACCAAACTATTGATGGCATACAAATGTAGCTGTGATTGTCCTTCAAATAAAAATATCAAACACTTTGGAGTAAGTGTGTGTTAAATTGATGAAATTGAGATAAATATCAGACCATGCCAAAATAAAAAAACATCTAAAAGCTTAGCACGGACCTCAGAGGGTTAAGAACTATCTTCAGCGTAAAGAAGAACAAGGAGTCCTGGAAGTGATGGTTTGACCCCCACAGAGCCCTGATCTCAACATCATCGAGTCTGTCTGGGATTACATGAAGAGACAGAAGGATTTGAGGCAGCCTACATCCACAGAAGATCTGTGGTTAGTTCTACAAGATGTTTGGAACAACCTACCTGCCGAGTTCCTTCAAAAACTGTGTGCAAGTGTACCTAGAAAAATTGATGCTGTTTTGAAGGCAAAGGGTGGTCACACCAAATATTGATTTGATTTAGATTTCTCTTCTGTTCATTCACTTTGCATTTTGTTAATTGATAAAAATAAACTATTAACACTTCTATTTTTGAAAGCATTCTTACTTTACAGCATTTTTTCACACCTGCCTAAAAATGTTGCACAGTACTATATATATATATATATATATATATATATATATATATATACAGCCCTTTGCTGTGATAACAGCCTCACGAACATGGGCCATTCGGTTAATACGTTTCAGCAGGAAATCACCTGATATGTCTTCCCAGCTCTCCTGCCGCAGTTCCCTTGTGGGTTGCTTTGCTTTGACTGTTCTGTCCAGTTCATCCCATACAAGTTCTATGGGATTGAGGTTTGGACACTGGGCAGGCCAGGGGCCTCATTTATAAAAAGTTGCGTAGAAACCATCCTATATTTGATCAAAGATCATTTCTGAAATGTGCGTAAGTGTGATTCAGAGAAACTGAACGTACGCACAAAAAAACGTGCGTACGCCAGTCCCCCAGATGTGAAATCTATAAATCGCAAATGATCTTGAAATTGTGCGTAGCTGAATGGTTTTAGATCTCCGCCTTGTAAATGCCCCCTAATTAATATCATTAGCATATAAAGGAGCTCGAATCAAAACACAAATCCTCTACTTGATATTGGCGATGGCTAATAATTTTAGCGAGGCCGAAATCGAGGTCTTGTTGGCGGAGGTGCAGATGCGTGCAGGGACGCTGTTTGGGAGCCTTTCCAGTGGCTTTACCAGTACAACCAAGTACGTGGCCTGGCAGTCTGTAGCCCAGGCTGTGAACGAGGTGTGGGGGCAGCAAAGGTCCCTGAAGGACGTAAAGAAAAAGTGGTCTGATTTAAAACTGAGGTCAAAATCTAATAACTCGTTCCCTTTATATTGCGCGGTTGGCGATATCTTCAAGAAGTGACAATGCTGCCATTCTTCCTCTTGCAAACCACTGCATTATTGGACATTTTATAGCCTACAGATTGACCGAAATGTTTTACACGCGTGGAACCATAATATGTATTAAATAGATTTCAAGGATGTGTCAATTATGCTAATTGGGGTAGTTTTGGAAAACCAATGTGTGTTTTTGTTTTGTTTTCCACAAGTGGCTTAGCTTATGTTGTTTTAATTTATTAATACATTTATTGTGCAAACCATTACGTATAGCCTAAGCAATGTGTTCAATCTGGTAATACTACTACTACTACTAATAATAATAATAATAATTATGACGAAACGATTAGGCAGCAGACGACATGTTGGCGCTGTTAGATTTCCGAATACATTTTACATTACATTTACATTTTAAGCATTTAGCAGATGCTCTTATCCAGAGCGACTTACAATATGTACATTAATACATGGTAGGAACAATCATAGTACGCGCAAGAGATCAGTGCAGTAATACAGCAATAGACCATTGCAGGCAGCTGGGTACCATACCTGTAACACTGGGAAGGAAAAGGTTATACTTTTTTTTTTTTTTATGGAGTAAGCAGGGGTATATAGTGTTGAGCAAGTGGTGATGACAATTAGCTAGATGTACAGAATTCAGTCAGTGGTAGTGGAGTCTGAAAAGGTGGGTTTTGAGTCTCTTGTGGAAGATCGCAAGTGATTCCGCGGTCCTGACCAATTGCGGAAGGTAGTTACACCAGCGAGGGGTCATGACAGAGAAGAGACGAGACCGCGAATACCTGCAGTACTCCAACATTGCCACAAGGAAACGTGCGTACGCCAAGTTGAAACCTGACGTGGAGCTGAGTACTTTTCCACGTCAAAGACCGTTTTTATAAATCTGAACTTTGGCGTGGATTTGAGCGTACGCACGTTCTAAGATCAAATCTGTGCGTAGGTACGTTTTATAAATGAGGCCCCAGGTCCTTAGTTTGAGTTGTCCTTCGCATTCCCCCTTCACCAGATAGTTCTTGCACAACTTCAAGGTGTGTTTCGGGTCGTTATCTTGCACAAGAATGAAGGAGTGCCTGCTTAGCCGTAGTCCAGATGGAAAGTGTACTCAAACTTTTGACTGGTACTGTATATATGTATATGTATGTGCAGGTAACTGCTAAAATGAAGGAAATACTTGAAGGGTTCTGGCAGCTCTGTTATGGTGTGGAGTGAACTTTTCTGCTATGGTTTAGGTCCACTCAACCCCTTAGAGGGTCAGGCAGACACCAATAAATACAAAGCCATTCTGAGTGATCACCTTCATCCTATGGTGAAGCATTTCTATCCTGATGGGAGTGGTCTTTTCCAGGATGAATATGTCCCCAACCACAGGGCACGAGTGGTCACTGAATGGCTTGATGAACATGAAAATTATGTAAACCATATGTCATGGCCACCCAAGTCACGTGTCTCCAGATGTCTACCCAATTGAACACTCATAGGAGATTCTGGAGCAGACAGCATTTTCCACCACCACAAAACACCAACTGATGGAAGTTCTCATGAACGGTTGGTGTTGCACACCTCCAATAGTTCCAGAAACTTGTAGAATCTATGCCAAGGCACATTGAAGCTGTGGCTCATTTGTCAGATAGCAGTTGTGTGTGTGTATACATATATATACAGTATATATACACTGCTCAAATAAATTAAGGGAACACTTAAATCACACATCGCGGATCTTGATGAACGACATATTCAAGTTGAAAATCTTTATTGATTACATTGTGTACTTCGTCGAGAACAAAATGACGTAAGAACGGTCAATGGAAACCAAAATCATTAACCCATTGACGGCTGGATTCAAAATCACACCGAAAATCAAAGTGAAAAATTAAGATCACAGACTGATCCAACTTGTGTGAATTTCATCACGACAACTCATAATGTGGCTCAGTAGTGTGTATGGCCCCCACGTGCCTGTATGCACTCCAGACAACGTCTGGGCATGCTCCTGATGAGACGGCGGATGGTGTCCTGGGGGGATCTCCTCCCAGACCTGGATCAGGACATCAGTGAGCTCCTGGACAGTCTGTGGCGCGACTTGGCGGCAGCGAATGCACCGGTACATAACATCCCAGACGTGCTCAATTGGATTCAGGTCTGGGGAATGTGAGGGCCAGTCAATGGCATCAAGGCCTTCGTCATCCAGGAACTGCCTACACACTCTGGCCACATGAGGCTGGGCATTGTCCTGCATCAGGAGGAACCCAGGGTCCACTGCACCAGCGTAAGGTTTGACAATGGGTCTGAGGATTTCATCCCGGTACCTAACAGCAGTCAGTGTACCGTTGGCTAGCACGTGGAGGTTTGTGCGGCCCTCCAAGGATATGCCTCCCCAGACCATCACTGACCCACGGCGTCTCCAGACTCTTTCATGTTTGTCACATGTGCTCAGTGTAAACCTGCTCTCATCTGTGAAGAGAACGGGGCACCAATGGCGAACCTGCCAATTCTGGTGTTCTCTGGCAAATGCCAATCGAGCTGCACGGTGCTGGGCTGTGAGCACAGGGCGTCGGGCCCTCATGGAGTCTGTTTCTGACAGTTTGGTCAAAAACATGCACACGAGTAGCCCACTGGAGGTCATTTTGTAGGGCTCTGGCAGTGCTCCTCCTGTTCCTCCTCTCACAAAGGAGCAGATACCGGTCCTGCCGCTGGGTTGTTGCCCTTCTACGGCCCTGTCCAGCTCTCCTCGTGTAATAGCCCGTCTCCCGGTATCTCCTCCACGTTCTTGAGACTGTGCTGGGAGACACAGCAAACCTTCTTGTGATGGCAGGTATGGATGTGCCATCCTGGAGGAGCTGGACTACCTGTGCAACCTGAATGGGCTGCAGGTACCGCCTCATGCTACCAGTAGTGACAAGGGCACTAGCATTATGCTAGAGAAAACTAGAGAAAAGTCAGTCAGGAAGGATAAGGAGAGAGAAATGTCGCCACCACCTGCAAAACCATTTACTTTTTGGGGGTTGTCTTGCTGTTGCCTCTCCTGTCCACCTGTTGTCACTTTCATTTGCACCAAAGCAGGTGAAATTGATTCACAATCGTTTATGCTTCTGTGGAGGGCGTCGGTCTCGGCGACGTGGGAGTGGCATGGTTGCCTGTGTCTTTACATGTTGTGGAGGCCTTTGGAGCAGGTAGACTTTCCGGGGGCAGGTTTGGCAAGAGTGGAGAGTGGCGCGTGTCTCTGTATGAATGGGTTGAAAAGAGCACTCGGAATGCAAAGTTCGAGTGTCTCAGTATGCATGGGTGGGAAGCACTTGAAAGGTCACTGGATATGTGTGTGCCTGGGAGGTTCCAGGGGAACTCCGGAAGAAGAGGCGCGGTGTCCCATAAGTTATGATTATGATGATGTTTTTACCCGAAAGCTTCGCAGCGAGTAGGGTGAAGATTTTGTGTTTGTGTTTGTGTTATATGTTAACCTGCTACTCCCAGACATGGGGGAGAGACAGAAAAGAATAAATACAAATCCGGTCCGTAGACCGGCAAACTCCACTTTGTCTCCAGACTGCTCTGTTCCCATCCAGGGTTTGTCACATGGCGTGTGACAGCTTCCTAACTGGACAGATTGATATTCCAGAAGTTTAATTGACTTGGTGTTATACTGTGATGATTAAGTGTTCCCTTAATTTCTTTGAGCAGTGTATATGTATGTATGTGTGTATATATATATATATATATATATATATTATTGTTGCAACCAAGGGTGTGGGGTTTCCACTCCGCCAATAATTGATAACTTAATCAATAAACAACGGTAAAATGGAGACAGTTCAAAAGTAAAAGTAAAACGAGATTTATTGATTACACCGGAGTATTCCGTGGAAGGAAATGCCGCTCCCGTGGCAGGGAAACACGGCTTGCAACAAATGTCACTGGAAATACAACAATGTCCACAAACTTTCGCTCTCGTTGTTGTGTTGTCCGTGATCCAATTCCGTAGTCGTTGTCCGTTCTGGGGTAAATCCTTTGTCGTCGTCCAATCCGTTGTCTTTTATCCAAAAAAAGAATCCGCCGTTTGCCACAAAATAATAATCCCAAAATCTAGGCGGTGCCCAGGTTCCTTCTCTGATCCTTGCCCCTGTCATCCTGTCCAGTTTCGGCCTTTCCCGGGTTCGGACCGAGGCTTCTGGCTTCTCAGGTTCGGGTCGGGCGGGTCGGCTGCTGCGCAGGACCTCTACAGCGGCTTGGTATCCCTCCACCAGCGCCACTAGTTCATCGGCGCTCTGGGGGTTCACCTGGCTTGCCAATTTCTTGGCTTCAAAAGGTAGGGAGCGCAAAAATGTGTCAATTACAAATCGTTCCATGGGCGTTAGGGCAGTCGGTTCCATGGTCATCCAGTTCTTGGCCAAGCGGATCAGGTCGTGCATCTGGGCTCAGGGCGGTAAGGTAGCGTCGATTCATTTGTTATTTTCATGATTTGAGTTTATATTTTGTATGCCGCCCATTGACTGCATGCGAGGACTCCGGTTCTTTTTACAGGTGCTTTAATGATGAACTTCAACGTGCATGTCAGAATGGAAGCTAGCATTGAATCAAACTAGCACCATCTAGCACCACCGCACCACCGCAACACCGTAGAACTACAATACAGACAAACAAAATAAACATGAAACATACATTTGACTTGCTAATGTTATACAAATGGTATGAAAATGAAAGAAAAGATACAATACGAACCACTTTGGCCTGCTTGTAGATCAATGGGGGGGTTGACTTCTGAAAATCTTTATAACCTTGCCGCTATATATACAACAAGCACAATGTCGGCCATTACATGCATTCCTCTGACTAATAAAAAATGACGAACATGCAAGAGATAGATGAAACCGGAAACTACTTAATCACATTATGAAAAGACAATTAGAAAAATACGAGTGACCTCTAGTGGTCAGTGACCGCAGTTACATTTTGAGACCTACATTGTTAAAAGAAAGTGTTTTATTTTACCATCTCTTTTTTTTCCTTATTTGTAGGCTTTCCAACAACAACAAAAAACAATGTTTCTTTTCTTCTAACTTAATGTAATTGTTAAATGGAAAGCAATAAATAACAAACTCACAACTGCAACTAGGCCTTTTTCATTTATGTTCGTCATGCAGTAGGCCTACATGTGTCACCCTGAAGTGTGCATCACAAACCACCTGGATATTAATGGAGTGGACCCCCTTCCGATTCACATAAATGATACCATGTTCAGATGGTGCGCACAACTGCACATGTGTGCAGGGAATCCACATTGTGTATAAAAATCCTGTTTAGTTCTCTGCTGGCTGTCGGGTGTAAGAAAAGTAATAAACTAATTTGCATGTTGGACAAGACTGGAAGAAACTGTATGTACAGCCGAACTAATAACTGTCTGGCAAACACCAGCTACCAAACCCAGAGTATCGCTCACGGTATTGCCTTCGCATATCGCCTATCGCATTTTCTGTAGCGCAAATGGAAAGAATAAAACCCTTTCACATAAGAAAAACAATGTGTATACAAACATGCATTTATTTATCAGGTGTATCTTACTGAACGGTAGCAATGGTTGGCCTGCTGGCTTCAGTCTTTCATGTCTATGCATTGAATAACCACAAGCTGTGGTGAAATAGTTTTTAGCTTAATTGATTACACTTGCAAGTTACCCATGGATTGGACGATTTGCCTCAAAGTGGGGGAAAATTCACAATATTCACAAAACATTCTCATGTGATTTCCGATAACCTTATGTTCATATGGGCGCATCAATAAAGTCACCAAATTGCACAGAGCGCCAGCGTTTGCGCTAAGAGGTGGTCTAGTTGGACGTTAACGCAAGCGCATTATTTGACACCAAACTTGCATAGCGCTGACTGTTTTCATAGTCACACCCCCTATTGCGCTGCCCAGCCCATAGTCGCCCAACGCCTTCATTGCGCACCACGAAATTGCCAAACTCGGCGGAGACGGGAAATATTCTGTTTGCGACAGACGAAACTGGCAATTCGCCTGTGCTAGGGCATAACACCGCTTAGCGCCAGCACGAAAATAGGGCCCTCAGAGTTATTAAAAAAAGGCCTTTTTCAGGGAACAAGTAATGGGTTACAACTTTCAGCTGTTCTGCAGCAATAAATTAAGTCTTGAAAGTTGATGTAAACAATTCCTGCAGGTGTCCCAACTTTTGTTGATGACTTACAAACCCTCTGTATAAAAGCAGTGTTGGACAGTGACTCTTACTGTTATAGACTGGTGTTTGGACAATATTGCACTGCAGGAAGTAGTGTATTGCTATCATAATTAGAGAGAGAAAGGCAATTAACAAAGTAAGACAGACAGACCATTATAACCCTTAAAAGTGGAGGTCTTTCCTTTAGAGAAATTGCAAAGAAGGCCAAGGTGTCAGTGAGTACCGTCTCCTACACCATCAAAAGGCACTTGGAAACTGGAGTAAACTCTGACAGGAAGAGGTCTGGCAGACCCAAAGCCACAAAAAAATCAGAAGACAAGTTTCTGAGAGCATGATAGGCGGCTCACAGGACAACAGCTTTAAGCACAGGTTAACACTGGTCGAAGTAAGGAAGTCTCAGTTTCAACTGTGAAGAGAAGACTTTGGCTGCAGGTTTGACAGGTCGAGTGACAGTAAGAAAGCCATTGCTTTGATGGCAAAATAAGAAAAAGAGGCTTATCTGGGCCATGAAGCACCGCCAGTGGACTACTGAAGACTGGAAGAAAGTCTCATGGACCGATTAATCATAATTTGATATCTTCGGTTCATCACGCAGGGTTTTTGTACGCCGTCGAGTAGGCGAAAGGATGGTTCTTCAGTGTGTGACACCAACTGTCAAACATGGAGGAGGAAGCGTGATGGTCTGGGGCTCCTTTGCTGGATCCAGAGTCGGTGACTTGCACAGAGTGACTGGCACCCTGAACCAAAAGGGCTACCACAGCATTTTGCAGCGCCATGCAATACCCTCTGGTCTACGCCTAGTTAGTCAGGGGTTCATCCTACAGCAAGATAATGACCCAAAACATACCTACCTTAGAAGAAAAGAACAAGACGGTAGGCTTCAAATCATGGAATGGCCAGCACAGTCTCCAGACTTAAACCCCATCGAGCTGGTTTGGGATGAACTGGACAGAAGGGTGAAAGCAAAGCAACCTACAAGTGCACATTTGTGGGAACTTCTGCAACAGTTTTGGGAAGAACTTTCCGAAGAATATTTGATTTCCATTGTAGAAATAATGCCACGAGTGTGTTCGGCTGTTATATCTGCAAAAGGTGGCTAGGTCAAAATTTTTGATTTTGATTCAATTTTGTTAAACAAAACAATTCCATTATTTATTTTTTATCTCCAATTGTTTATTTGTTCCTGCGATGGATTGGCGACCTGTCCAGGGTGTATTCCTGCCTCTCGCCCGGAACGCATGCTGGGATAGGCTCCAGCCCCCGCGACCCTGACCAGGAATAAGCGGCTTAGATAATGGATGGATGGATGGATGGATGGATGTTTATTTGTTCTATGCTTTAATTTCAGAGTACATTGAAACATTAAACTGCGTAAATTTAAATTAAAAATTTAAATTGACCGGTAGTGTATATATACAGTATATACAGTATATACACACACACACACACACACACACACACACACACACACACACACACACACACACACACACACACACACAGGAAACACCAAATGAAAAATAACTCATATTTAATCAGTAATTCGATCGCAATTAAAAATATCTATATGAATTACCAATATGTTTCTGCTATAAAAGACGTTTTAAAATCAAAACTTTAATTTTCTAAGTTTCTGAAAACATGAGAGAACATGAGACATCTAACAGATTTTAAGAACATGAGAACAGGCCGTTTGGCCCATCTAGGCTCGTCATGTCCTAATCTAAAGAGTATCTAGTACTATATCTACCCTGGACTTGAATAGCCCAAGTGTTTCTGCCTCTACTACCCGACCTGGCAAGCTGTTCCAGGCATTGACATCTCTCTGTGTAAAGAAAAACGTCCTAATATCTGTGCGGAATTTGCCTTTAACTAATTTCCACCTGTGGCCTCTTGTTCTGCTGACCCCATCTTAAAAAATCTTTGGTATTTCACTTTGTTAATCCCTTTTTAGGAATTTAAAAACCTCAATCAAATCCCCCCTAAGTCTCCGTTTGCTAAGCTTAAATAGATTGAGTAGCTTAAGTCTATCGTCATAACTTTTACCTTTCATACCAGGTATCAGTTTAGTTGCCCTTCTTTGGACTTTTTCAAGAGCTTCTATATCTTTCTTGTAGTTCGGTGCCCAGACCTGCACACAGAATTCTAAGTGAGGTCTGACAAAGGCATTATATAACATTAATATAACTTCCTTTGATTTATACTCAATACTTTTTGCTATGTATCCCAGCATCCCTGTTTGCTTTTTTCACTGCTGTAGCACACTGCTTTGATGCAGATAGGCTTTGATCAACTAGAATTCCTAAGTCTTTCTCAAATTGAACACCTACTAACTTTTCCCCTCCCATAAAATACTCCTGTCTAATGTTTTTATTTCCCACATGCATAACTTTACATTTAGCAATATTGAATGTCATCTGCCCATTTTTGGATTTTGTTTAAATCATCTTGGATTACTTTAGTCGATTCCAAACTGTTTGCCAAACCCCCAAGTTTAGTATCATCTGCAAATTTAACTATTTTGCTACTAACGTCCATATCAAGATCATTTATGTAAATAAGGAAGAGCAGAGGTCCCAGCACCGATCCTTGTGGGACACCACTGCCCACAGCACCGAGGTCAGATATGGCCCCACCTACTGTTACTCTTTGTATTCGCCCTTGCAGCCAATGAACCCACTCTGAAACTACTCCTGCAATTCCTACTGAATTCATTTTAGCAATGAGCCTCTCATGTGGCACCTTGTCAAATGCTTTCTGAAAGTCCAAATATATAATATCATTAAAAAAAGTCCAGGAGGTTTGTTAGGCATGACCTCCCTTTGAGAAAACCATGTTGGCTCTCCCTTAAAATACTATTATTTTTCAAGAATGATTCCAACTTATCCCTAATAATACATTTACATGCGATGCAAGTTAAACTGACAGGCCTATAGTTCCCTGGGTCAGTACGGTCCCCCTTCTTATATATTGGAATTATACTACCCTGCTTCCAGTCATCTGGTATTTCTCCAGTGATTATGGATTGACTGAAAATATCTGTCAATGGTTTATATATAATTTCCCCAAGTTCTTTGAGTACTCTGGGATATATGCCATCCGGGCCTGCTGCCTTATTTGTCTTAAGTTTTTGTCGTTTTTGTAGTACTTCTACGTCCCTTATCTCAAAGTCCTCCAAAACATTCTGTACATTGTCTATACATTTAGGCATATTTATAACCTCTTCTCTAGTAAAGCTCTCAACAAAGTAACTGTTTAGTGTGTTAGCAATATCCTTATTATTATAAACCAAAGTCCTTTCCTTATTCTTAATGCACTTAACCTCATCCTTAACTTTCCTTTTTCTACTAAAATATTGAAAAAACCTCTTAGGATTACTTTTTGCATCTTGGGAAATTTTAATTTAAAACCGCCCTTTAGCTGATCTTATTTCCTTTTTAGCCTTCGCCCGCATATTACAATAATCTAACTTGTTTCTCTCTGAGTTATCCTTTTTATATACTCTGTACAGTCACTTATTTTGCCTCAGAATCTCCCGTAAAGATTTAGTCATCCACTGTGGAGACAGTTTTTTCATCCTGTTTTTCCTTACTTTTGGGACAAATTTACATTGTACATCTACAATAACCCTTTTAAATATAGTCCATTTTTCATTCACAGTTCTGCAATCTAGAAGTTTTACCCAATCTATATTACTTAAATTCTCTCTCATTTTATTAAAGTCAGCTCGTCTGAAATTAAAAATTCTAGCATTAGAGGAGGCTATCTTAACTTGCCAAAAAATATCAAAAATATCTGCACTGTGGTCACTTGCCCCTAGTGGTTCTTCTACCTCTGTGCTGCAAATTCTATCAGGATTGTTACACAAAACCAGATCCAATATTGATTTCCTTCTCGTAGGCTGAGTAACAGACTGTACCAAAAAGCAGTCATTGACCATATCTAAAAACTCCTCTTCACATTTGCCCTGACCTGTCACTATCTCCCAATTAATAGACACACTTACATAGTCCTTCTCCTCCACACATAACTGTGCCGAACCACCTCTATTCACATTATGATCCAAAAAATCTTTATTAATTATATCCTCAGATGTAATGGTGTCTTCCATCTGGGGCAGTCTGTACCTCCCTATCCATAATACTACTATTAATAATAATTTCCCTCCCTTCCCCCCCAGTCCCTAGGTGAAATATTCCTCCGCTACCCTGAGCATACGCTGGCCCAATGCATCTGTACCCCTCCGGTTCAAGTGTAGCCCATCCCACTTGTACAGTTCACCCATGTTCCAAAAGGAGTCCCAGTGCCCCATAAACCTGTACCCCTCTTTCCTACACCAGGTTTGTAGGCACATGTTAAATCTCCATATAAAATTCTGCTTGCCTTTGCTAGCACGTGGTACTGGCAGAATTCCAGAGAAGTCCACCGTGGAGGTTCTGCCCCTTAACTTTGATCCTAATTCTATAAATTTGTCCTGCAGAACCTCAAATCTACCCTTACCTTTGTCATTGGTTCCAACATGGACCATGACCACTGGTTCCACCCCTGCTCTGGCCAGGAGCTTGTCCTCATGTTCCAGGAAGTCTCCAACCTGAGAGCCAGGCAGGCAACATGCCATGCGAGATTCCTTTTCCCGCGAACAGACTGTACTGTCTATACCTCGAATGATAGAATCCCCCACTACAATTAACTCCCTTTTCCTGGGTGGCATGGCCGCCAGGGTGCCCTGGGGCTCATCAGTCCTCCCACTCACAGAGGGCTGGGCCAGATCCACTTCCTGCAAGGGCTGGAATCGGTTGGACACCACAATCTCTGGAGATGCCGCCCCTGCATGTGCGTGCCCTTTTCTACGCTGACGCCCTACAATCACCCAACTCTCTCTCCCTACCTGCTCTAGAGGCTCCCCCCTACCCCGCTTCGGCGTGCAGGCTTACTCTCTAAAGGGTGTACTAATTAGTTCCTGGAACTCTACAAATTCTGCAGGCCAGTCGAGACCAGCAAGTTGGGCTTCGAGATCAAGAATCTTGCTCTCGAGATGCTTCACGAGCTGGCAACGGTCGCAGACGAAACCCTCCTGGAAGTCTCCTTCCAGAAACGCAATCATTCTACAACACTCACACTGCACTGCCGATGGCCACATTTTCACCCCTAAATATATCTACTGCTCTCCCTGCTTTTTTGAACGAATTATGCCAAAACAGAGACACCAAGTCGATAAAAATACTATACACCGAGGTGGTTCTGAACAGTCAGGTGCAGACATTTCGAAATGGAAACAACACTTAAAGCGAATTAGAAAACTTTTCGGTCGGGTTGTCTGTAGCAAGAGAGCTAGTAGCAGCCAACCGAAACGGCTATACGATCAATGCTTGAAATATAACAATTTAATTTGAGCCAACAAAAGCTAATTAGCTATAGTATATTTCCCTGCTCTTGAATTTTCTCCTGAGAGGGCGAAAAACCACAAAAAACCTCGCGTCAGCTGGGTGTAATGCCAAATTGGTAAATTTTTAAGACGCTTTCCGACGCTAGATGAAGAAAAAATGGAAAATTCCCTCTCTGTCCCGTAACGACGACAAAGGTTTACCTTAAGAGCAAATATTTTATCCTTTTACCCTTTCTAATGACAAAACGCCGAACCCAAAGCAACAATACAAAACACAATCCAAATAATATCCTGGCGGCAACAAACAATCCGCTCAAACTCTCCGCACGTATGACACAGTAATCCCATCAGGCAAAGCGATTTTGAAAGAGGTCGAATAGTTGGTGCCTAAATTGCAGGTGCATCAGTCATAGAAAAATGATTTAATAAAATAAATATAATTTAAAAATTATTTGTCAAAAACTGCAGCTGGAAAAGGGAACAGTTGTCGCAAATCTCACCGACAGAGATGGACAGACACGTGGGAAAGCTCTAGGGACAATCATTGGAAATTAGCATAAGCTATAAATGTTATGGTGCAATGCATCGGATTCGTGTTTTCACAATGTATCTATGTAAATTTGTATCCGTCCCTATCAAATAAACAAATAAAAAAAAATTAAATATATATTCATGCTGGGGCGGCTGTAACCAAGGCTAATGTGTAATGAGCACAAAACCTGGATTTTGAGCAGTGGAAGAAAGTAATATAGCTTGATGAGTCGTCTCTTACTCTTTGGAGATAGCTAGTTTGTGGTATCTTGGACAGATCATTGGTGTAATGTTAGTGGTGCTGAGGTAAGCTGGCTTGATTGACACAGTAGTGCTAGTTAACTAGTTATCTAAATTGGTGTGAAACATATCTCTCCAACCTCTTTCACTTCTGGAAAGCCTGTATCGGTCTCTTCACTGCTGGTCTACAATCTTCCACTCCACCGTACTGCCGTCAATTTTAAGACCTGGGAGATTCTCATCTCCATCCCAGAATTGCTTATCAGGGTATCTTTAAAATATTCTGCAGTGAAATGCTCACAACAAACATAGCTAGGTGTGTCTCACTGACTACTTACTCCTGTGCATTGCACACATTTTCCCCATTTTCTTCATCTTTTTATTATTGATGGGAAACCTGTGGACATGTTATCCCCTTTTCCTGACTTGCTATATTAGAACAGCCAGCCTCTACACACCATTTTAATTGTATTTCCCACAACTCCTCTCTCTATCTTACATTGGCTCCCTTTAGCCTCCTCCTCAGCAAATGCTCATGGAATGTTGGCAAAAGTAGCACACAATTAAAAAAAATGGTTTGAAAAAACTGTTGTAATGTTTTTTGAGTGGATTTGTTACAAACTCTGCAAAGTTATTACTAGCATGTCAGGTGCCCTTTAATACAAAATAAAACCACATATACAATGCACTCCATGACCAGACAAACACACATCTTTGCAAGTTTGCAATGGGTGCTTGAGGGCTCTGAGAGTTCAGCCACTGGTTGACGAGCAGTCATTACCCAGAATGCCTTGGAGGCAGAATTAACCCATGGCCCTGTTTGGGCAGGTAGAGTTTGAGGTGTGAAACCATGAGATTACCATCCCAGCCCTGTCAATCATTATTTTCACATTGTGAGGCTCTCATCTGCATTGGCTTGGAGGACTCAGTCAAGAATGCAGAAGGCATGCAATTAAACTGTACTTATGCACTTCTGACTCATCAGTGAGGAGGGGGGGTCGACACACCGAGGGGGTCACAGGGTTAATTCCGAAAGGGGGAGATCCATACTGAGGCAAGGGGGGTTACTCCAACTTGAATTACTTGTCCCTGTGTTGCATGTTGCAGATGCACAGGTTGCATCATTGTCATGTGCGACTTGTCAGTTTAACCCCAACTGCTTTAGAACCTGGAAAGTGCCTGGGAAAGTGGAGAGTTTCCACGGATTTTGTCAGGTTTCGTTTTAAACCGGTGCCCGCTTGCCTGACTGGCCAGCCTGGATGAACGTGTGCCTGTTCCTCTTTCACAGTATTTAATGGTCCTATCATCTGTCTCCTAAAAACGTTGGTAGGGAAACCAACCTATCATTTTCCTTTTCATTTCTGGTGAAAGCTGTTTGTTTTTTCTTTCTCCCCCCGCCCATCTGCCTTCCAAGCCAATCTGGAACAGTTAATTCTGCCATAAGGCATTGCGGCCTGGCACTTCTCACCTGTTCAGGGTCTTGTTAGCTGGGATAGTCCTCTTCACTGATTTTGTCAAATGCTGCCATGCCAGCCTTCTCCTCTTGGAGGACTTTGAACCCGAGTCGCTTTGGCACTGAATGTTAAAAGTATTTCTCTCACGTCTCTTTAGCAGTTCCAGTGTGGGAGGGAAAGAATGCGAATGGGCCTTTCACGCAGCGCGTTACATAATGCGTGGTGAGCAGCTCATTTTAGTGCCTGTAAAGGCCAGTTTACATCAAAGATTTGCAACGAGACAAAACCGTTTTAGAATGTTGTAGAGAAAAGTTGCAGCAATGTAAATTACCCCATCTCTGGTCGTCGGAAGTTGGCTGTTGGCATCTCTTGCAATTCATCATGTCAAGTCGCAAGTGTTGAGTTTTAGAACGTAGCGTACTTCAGGGCCATTGTTACATTTCTCCAACCAATCAGTGCATAGTGTAGTTCACACAAAAATATGGCAGAGTTTTGGACTGAAGTGAGAGAAGATTCAGCCCTGTCTATATGACACCAGCTCTTCTAGACCAGTAGTTATCAAACTTTTCAGCCTGTGACCCCCAAAATAACGTTGGTAGAGACTCACGACCCCCACCATCCCCCGAGGTGCTTTCCGACAATCTTGACAAACACGAAAATGCACACACAAATACACGGTTACAGCACCCGGATGATAATAATAACAACATATATAAAGTATATCTGTTCTCTCGCATGTTAAGTTTTACATGTAGGCCTACAACTTATTGTCTTAATGAGATGGGTGGGCCTGCTACTCTTTGGAGCACAACTCGTTGATGTTGGAGACGACCACTCGGAGATCATCCTCCACGTTGAGTCGTGATTGGTATTTGTTGTTTATGTACGTCAGTGCGGATGATCAGTACGTCAGTACTTTTTACGTAAGTAGCTGGATCCAAAAAGAATCTGTACTTCCATTGCGGCCTTGGATAGCTCTGGGTAGATGGCTTTTTAAAATGAATTTCATTAATTGCTTCAGGGTGACTCATGCAACCTTTGTTGTCAATCTCGATATCTGTTGTGTCCTTGTTTTTACGGATTAACCACCGTTCCATTTTGCAGATTAACGTTAGCTAGCTTGCAAAAACAATTATGCACACACAAGGCAGTTTGTAGGCTAATACGTTTGGTGTTGCGCTACTGATATTGACAAGTCACTCTTAAGCAACTGATGAATTTCATTCAGAAAAGCCATTTTCTTATGCTTAATGCTCGCCTTATGCTGATAAACCACTGAGCTGGAAACAGTGGTGAGGACATGCGTTTGCACTGCGCTGGAGAAAACTTGTACAAGAAATGACATTTTCACAAAGCTGGACACCAAACGGCACTCACCAATATTGGGTAAAAAGAAAGGACTGAAGGCAAGAGTTTTACAATTAGCACATCACGTTAATTTCACACTTTGTATTATACAGAGAGCTCTTGAAAGCAGCACTCGATCCAAATTGTCATAATCACCGGGGGAAGGGGGAGCATGGGGTTCACGTCTCTAGTGGGAGTCACGGGCTGAAAAGTTTGTGAACCATCAATAAAGCCGGTATCAACATGAAAGTAAAGAGAGTGGATGTTATGGAAATGGCAACTGTCTCTGCTTCGTCGCTTTGATGTAAACTGGCTAGTTTTAGAATGTTACAGACCATACGTATTGTGATTCTTCTGCAACTTTTCTCTGCAACGTTCTAAAATGGTTTCGCCTCATTGCGAATCTTTGATGTAAACTGGCCTTAAGAGTCAAAGGAGCAGTTAAGTGATTTCCACGTCAGGTCTAATAAAACAGAATACATCCGGAAGGGCATGTGGGAAAGAGTGAGACCTTTTCTGAAAAGTTTGCCTTCCTGACATTGCGCTACATGTTTTTTCAGTGCACCACCAATTAAAGCACTTTTTCAGTCAGTATTTCAGGCCCTGTCCTCCATGAAGAACTCAGTTATTGTGGTGAACAGGTGTATGTCTGTGTGGCTGTGAGAGTGAGTGTGTGCGTGTGAGAGAGAAGGTGTATGTTTGTGTGGCTGTGAGAGTGCATGTGTGTGTCTATGTGGCTGTGAGAGTGCGTGTGCGTGCGTGCGAGAGAGAAGTTATGTGCCCAGAGAGTAGGTTCCCATTCACATAAACCTACCTGAGCAGCCGTGTCAAGATCACAGCCTGCCAAAGACCTAACCCTCAACCATACTCTATGTTTCTCTCCCCCCCTTCATTCCCGCCCAGCCTTATAATGGTCTCTGTTTAAGTATTCCATACGTCTGTCAAGTGCCCGCCTCTGAGTCACGGATAGAACAGATTCTCTAAATAATATTCCCTGTGAATAATTTATCCCCTTCCCTCTGAAAGTATTACCCTGTTGCGTTTCAGCAGGATGCTGGTACTCTGCAGATGCCCCAGCCATCTCACGCAAACAGACCCCACACTGCACATTCAGCACGGCAAATTATTTAGAACATACATCAAATAATCCTCCATAATTCAGAAGTTTTATTTCAGGTGGTTGTATGACTGTGTAGCGGAGGGGCTGGTGGATAAAGCCTCATTACATTTTGTCTTCTGCTAAGTGGATAACTTTCAGTGGAACCAAAACATTATCTGGACTTCAAAACCTATAGGCTTCTGTTCTTCATTGGGGTGGGGATGGGGGGGCATTGTGCAGTCAAACAGATACATATTTGTGAAGGACATGCCCTCTCCTTGTATTTTGGTGAGCATTGAATGATAAGCACTGAACAGTGAAATTAACAGACAAATGAACACAATTAAAGGACAATGGTGAATTTTGTAGGGACCCAGTCACTCACTGGCTGGTTGTCAGTGGCCAGCGCTGCAGAATAAAGGCATTAGCCTTTAGCACTGAGTAAACATGGATCACTCCTGATATGTGCCATACAGATGCGGTCATGGAACTGCAAAGCCCAGTAGGTTGGATTGTAGGCCAGCATTAGGGTAGAGGCCAATACGATCATTCCAGCTGAAGTGTCTTTTTACACTTTCTGTCTTCCTTTTTGTTTTGGTGTACTCTCTGTACTTTTATGTTTCACATTGTTTTCTGTCCACAGATTGTTTTGGTGCCTTTTTATACAGTTTAAGATTTCTAATCTATTACCACCTAATTATTTTTGTGGTGCCCTTTTCTGTTCAAATAAAACACAAAAGAGATTTTTCACAACAGTGCGTTTCTGCATTTATATGAACTGCTTTTGTTGTGGGCCGGCTCAAATAAATCCACAGAATACTTAACATTAGCATAATTACTGTGACTCTAGTTCCCTGACTGTAATTCCTCTGTGAGAACAGAGTCCCCCCATTAACGTCTCAGCTCATGTATGTCTACTTACATCACAAGCAAATGTTAAACATATTCCTGGCCTTTTATTTTAATCATTGTTTCATAATATAGACATCACAAAGTGTTATATTTTGGCATATTACACCACATGTTTTATATGTGTCATGCAACAAAGTTTACCATATGGAAAATTATTTTAATGAAGCTACTATTATTTTAGACCAATGTGTACATGCCCAAGTCAATTTGGAGGTGATACTGCTGTTGCTCAGTGAATATGAATATTACCACTGCCTTTTTCAACCAAACAAATGTGGTCGACACTGTTGGGATTCCTCCCTGATGATACACGTTTCTGTAGGGTTTTAAGGTTAAGGATTTGTATTTATTTTGACAGTCCAGATTATGTTATGTCTGTTTCAAGGTATTTTGAGAATGTAGTCATTGTTTCTAATCCCCTAACCTGTTTGATATTGTTGCAAGGTGTCAGCATGCATTCTTCTCCTGTCTGCTGTGTGACATCACTCAGAGTTCACACACATTTCACTGCTGTCTGTGATCCTCCAGAATGCCCCACGCACCCCAACAATCTGTGTCATGTTGACAATCATACATTCATCATACATAAATAGAAGCCACCAAAAATTACAAGCATTCCCTGTATCACCCCCTAAAAACGAATGTTTAAGCGAACCATTTGGCCCTCACAAAAACACAAAGAGAGGTGTGTGGTTTTATATGCCAGTAAATTCTTAATCATCCCAGTTACAGTCATCTACTTGTTTGCGTTGAAGTCCCAGCAAATAGTTTCCTTGGATTTCATTTTCGAGTGCTTGTTTACAACCAATAGTGAACTTGAAGCAACATTTCAGGTCAGGTATGTTCGTTAAATCTTCGTTATTAAGGGTGTTTTGTTCTGGTTGATATCGAAGTGAGATTTCCATCAGCCATGTTATGTAAAAGTCTGATTGGTCTAATAAAAGTGTGCGGTGTGGCGTCCCCAGGTCATTGGCCGGGAAGGTCTAAAGGTGGAATTTTGATCCGCCACAAAAGTACCATAGCCAGGAGCGATTCCTGCTTTGTCTCTTCCTGGCATCTAGGCTAAAAATAACTTTCCCACAGCTCTCTCTGCACTTTCATTCTGTTGGGTGGGGGATAGGCGAGCAGGCCGCAGGGACTCTGGGCCCTGTTTGTTTGGACAGGACTGCTTTTAAGCTGAATCTGGCCTATTGGCAATGGCATGCAGCAAACTTACACAACACAAGAAAAGGTTGAGGTTGTAGAATACTGTGATGTGATGTAACTGCTAGCTATATCTAACAGAGCAATGTCCTGAATTTAAAAATACAGCAGATATTTTAATAAATTTGAAGCTCAATATGAATTGTCAGACATGCAGTGCCCCTTTAAAGTCTACACCCCCTCTCATGTCACCTTTTGTTGCCTTACAGCCTAAAATTAAAACATATAAAATCAGACTTTTTATACCTTTATTTGCACATTTTAACAACTTCCAAGTGGAAAATGTTTTTTCAAACATTAACACAAAAAACTAGGATAACTTGGATTGATAAATCCACACCCCGCTTATCATGCCATTTGTAAACCATCTCAGGGGTAACCAATCACCTTCTAGATCACACACCAAGCTATTTGGCCTCCACCTGTGTTCAATTGTATGATTCTGATTATACTTCAGAATAAAATTAGCTGTTCCTAGAGGATCCCACTGCTGGTTAGTGCATGTCAGAGTAAAGAATCCACCATGAGCAACAAGGAGCTTTCAAAATAACATTTTCTATCATTTTGAAAGATGAACACTGTGTAATGGAGAACTGTATATATATATTTCATTCTAGGTTTGCTAATAATCACGGTCAAAGTAAAATTGCCAAAGTCTTTTTGTTTGTTTGTGTTTAGCGACCATGGTAGGTTGAGCTGTGAGAGTTGTGGATGGTTTGCTGACAGGCCACAGACGGGTGTTACATTGGCTAGTTATGGTCCTGTGAGAACTGCCAGCTGACGGTGCATACAATTCCTGACCTGTCAGATGCAACCCCTGGCTTGTATTGGTAGCTAGCTGACAATATATATATATATTTTTTTTTATATAAAGAACGTGGATGTGGGTGCCAAAATTGTTAATATTTAGGTAGTCTTGACAAAAAAATGTTGTTAAAGTTTTGCTAATTTTACTGGTTTGGTAAAAAAAAAAAACGGCTAAATGGATCGGTTTGAGAGTCAAGTAATATATTTTACAGGGCTATCTGAGTAGATATGCCTAATTTCAGCCAAATAGGCAATGAAACAGCTAAGATAGTAGAATTCTGTGGATTTGAATGGGGGCCGTTCTCCTAAGCCTTTAAAACCCTAATACTGGAATAGTTGATTCCAGTAGTTTGATGTTGGGATTGAAGGTGTAGAATTACACTCACACAACTGATGGAAAGGCTGCTGCATTAGGCCCTGCTGGGTTACAGTGTGGGAGGGTGGAGGCACACCATGCGTAATGCATGCTACCACAGAGTGCATTTTAAACACACTGTGAATTACACTGAACTAATTAAGTTCAGTAAAGTCGTAGTTTGCAGGTGGAAATGCCAAACCAAGGTTTGGTCGGGAACGTGTGGAAATTATACTGATGGTATGAAAATACTTTTTTATTAATTCAATTTTGTCTCAAGCCATAATGGATTTTAAGTCAGAGGGGAAACTAAAATAAATATATTTTTAATGCCTGAGCTAACAAAAGCTAACCTAAAGCATGCTCTCCATTTTTACGATGGGTACAACCACTGTTAAGGTAATAATGAAAAAGTTTCAAACAACTTCCGGCCAGGAAGAGGAAGTAAGTCCATGTTGTCCCCAAGAACAGTGAAGAAGATGGTGATGGAAAAACACCTCATACCTACTATGAAATATGGTAATATGGTGGTGGATCATTGATGCTTTGGGGCTGTTTTGCTGCCAGTGGTCCAGGTGCCCTTGTTAAGATCAATGGCTTAATTAATTCCACCATGTACCAGGACATATTAGCCCAAAATCTGGTTGCCTCAGGGCTACTGCATGTTCAAAGGACAACAACACGACAGCAACACAACCAGGGCATCAACGCAACCTTTGTGACCTACACAGAGGGGGTTTCAGAGGGTGTCAAGTACCAAGCACAAAAATCGAACTCGCAACCGGAGCGCAACCATTCACATAGATGTTGCGCATCATTGATTGGTTGGTTAGCGAATGGAGGCGGAGCTGTCAACAATTCACAGGTCATCAAGCTAATAGCTAGCAATATAGATAGCTAGCATCATTTGTTGAACACGGTATAAAATGAACCAGCTTCAGGAAAGATTAGCTGAAGAAGTTTGAAGGTGTTTCCCTACTTTCATGAAAACTTTATCGACCTTGTTCATTACATTGACATGTAGTGTACAGAAGTGCAAGTACACCATGTTGCATAGGCTGCACATAGCCTTTGGAGACTTATAAATTGCAGAATGCTCACAACATTGTTGCATTGCCCTGAGCCATAGGTAGACCTTCCAACAAGACAATGACCCCAAACATACCTCAAAGTCAAAACAGAAATGGTTCTTAAACCCTATCGAAACATGTGGTCTGATTTGAAGAGGGTAGTCCATAGGCGCAAACATAAGGATATCAAGGATCATGAAAGGTTCTGCATGGAGGAATGATCCAAGATCCCTCCATATATGTTCTTCAAGCTTATTAGACATTATAGAAATAGGTTCAGTGCAGTTATCCTTGCCAGGTGAGGCTGCAGCAAGTACTAAAAACAGGGGTTATTTGCCAATAATTGTGAAATGCCATTTTGTTTGATTCCATTGAATCATTAATAAATGAAAATACAGTATTTTCCACATATTAGTAATAGTGTTATTTGTTTTCTACTGTCTTTTTTGCTCATTTTCATCAAGGGTGTCAATAATTCTGCACCTGACTGTATCTGGCACCTTGTTGCTCTTAAATGTGTATATATATATATATATATATATATATATATATATATACAGCTCTGGAAAAAATGACGAGACCACTGCAAAATGATCAGTTTCTCTGGTTTTACTAAATTATTTATAGGTATGTGTTTGAGTAAAAATGAACATTTTTGTTTTATTCTATAAACTACTGACAACATTTCTCCCAAATTCCAAATACAAATATTGTCAGTTAGATCATTTATTTGCAGAAAATGACAACTGGCCAAAATAACAAAATAATAAAATAGATGCAGTGTTTTCAAAAATCAATATTTGGTGGAATAACCTTGATTTGCAATCACAGTTTTCATACGTCTTGGCATGCTCTCCACCAGTCTTTCACATGGGTGTTGGGTGACTTTATGTCACTCCTGGCACAAATATTCAAACAGCTCAGCTTTGTTTGATGGCTTGTGACCATCCATCTTCCTCTTGATCACATTCCAGAGGTTTTCAATGGGGTTCAGGTCTGGAGATTGGGCTGGCCATGACAGGGTCTTGACCTGGTGGTCCTCCATCCATACCTTGATTGACCTGGCTGTGTGGCATGGAGCATTGTCCTGCTGGAAAAACCAATCCTCAGAGTTGGGGAACATTGTCAGAGCAGAAGGAAGCAAGTTTTCTTCCAGGATAACCTTGATTCATGCGTCCTTCACAAAGACAAATCTGCCCGATTCCAGCCTTGGTGAAGCACTCCCAGATCATCACCGATCCTCCACCAAATTTCACAGTGGGTGCGAGACACTGGCTTGTAGACCTCTCCAGGTCTCCATCTAACCATTAGATGACCAGGTGTTAGGCAAAGCTGAAAATTGGACTCATCAGAGAAGATGACCTTACTCCAGTCCTCTACGGTCCAATCCTTGTGGTCTTTTGCAAACCTCAGCCTGGCTCTTCTTTGCTTCTCATTGATGAAGGGCTTTTTTCTAGCTTTGCACGACTTCAGCCCTGCCCCTGTTTTGAACCGTCCTCGCCGTGCACTTCACCCCAGCTGCCGTTTGCCATTCTTTTTGTAGTTCACTTGGTGTCATCCTACGGTTGTTGAGTGACATTAGAATGAGTTGGCGGTCATCCCGGTCAGTAGAGAGACGTTTTCACCCTCTGCCGGTCTGTAGCTTTGTTGTCCCCAATGTCTGCTGCTTGAACTTGTTCTTATGAACCGCCGTCTTTGAAATTTGAAGGATAGAAGCAACCTTACGCTCATTGTATCCCTCTGCCAGTAAAGCCAGAATTTAACCCTTCTTTTCCTCACTCAAAACCTTTCTTTTCAACTCTTTTAGCATCAATAGTCAATAGTTATTTTTTTATTCCAATTACTCTTGAGGTACTACTAGCACTGTTTTTTTTCCATCCAGCTGGTCCTATTGCAAGAGGATAGTGATGACCACAGCAGTGTTTTTTATACTTTTTCTCGTTAAATAAGATTTGATTCAGGTGATCACCTAATCAGTACTTCATTAAGTAGAATGAGGTGTGCTTGTGTTGGAATTCAACAGACACAATGGAACGGCTGCCATACATGCTGATTTAAGAAAAATTTGGAGTGGTCTCTAAACATTTTCCAGAGCTGTATATATATATACATACATATACAGTGGGGAGAACAAGTATTTGATACACTGCCGATTTTGCAGGTTTTCCCACTTACAAAGAATGTAGAGGTCTGTAATTTTTATCATAGGTACACTTCAACTGTGAGAGACAGAATCTAAAACAAAAATCCAGAAAATCACATTGTATGATTTCTAAGTAATTAATTTGCATTTTATTGCATGAAATAAGTATTTGATACATCAGAAAAACAGAACTTAATATTTGGTACAGAAACCTTTGTTTGCAATTACAGAGATCAGACGTTTCCTGTAGTTCTTGACCAGGTTTGCACACACTGCAGCAGGGATTTTGGCCCACTCCTCCATACAGATCTTCTCCAGATCCTTCTGGTTTCGGGGCTGTCGCTGGGCAACACGGACTTTCAGCTCCCTCCAAAGATTTTCTATTGGGTTCAGGTCTGAGACTGGCTAGGCCACTCCAGGACCTTGAGATGCTTTCTACGGAGCCACTCCTTAGTTGCCCTGGCTGTGTGTTTCGGGTCGTTGTCATGCTGGAAGACCCAGCCACGACCCATCTTCAATGCTCTTATTGAGGGAAGGAGGTTGTTGGCCAAGATCTCGCGATACATGGCCCCATCCATCCTCCCTCAATACGGTGCATTTGTCCTGTCCCCTTTGCAGAAAAGCATCCCCAAAGAATGATGTTTCCACTTCCATGCTTCACGGTTGGGATGGTGTTCTTGGGGTTGTACTCATCCTTCTTCTTCCTCCAAACACGGCGAGTGGAGTTTATACCAAAAAGCTCTATTTTGGTCTCATCAGACCACATGACCTTCTCCCATTCCTCCTCTGGATCATCCAGATGGTCATTGGCAAACCTCAGACGGGCCTGGACATGCGCTGGCTTGAGCAGGGGGACCTTGCGTGCGCTGCAGGATTTTAATCCATGACGGCGTAGTGTGTTACTAATGGTTTTCTTTGAGACTGTGGTCCCAGCTCTCTTCAGGTCATTGACCAGGTCCTGCCGTGTAGTTCTGGGCTGATCCCTCACCTTTCTCATGATCATTGATGCCCCACGAGGTGAGATCTTGCATGGAGCCCCAGACCGAGGGAGATTGACCGTCATCTTAAACTTCTTCCATTTTCTAATAATTGCGCCAACAGTTGTTGCCTTCTCACCAAGCTGCTTGCCTATTGTCCTGTAGCCCATCCCAGCCTTGTGCAGGTCTACAATTTTGTCCCTGATGTCCTTAGACAGCTCTTTGGTCTTGCCCATTGTGGAGAGGTTGGAGTCTGATTGATTGAGTGTGTGGAGAGGTGTCTTTTATACAGGTAATGAGTTCAAACAGGTGCAGTTAATACAGGTAATGAGTGGAGAATAGGAGGGCTTCTTAAAGAAAAACTAACAGGTCTGTGAGAGCCGGAATTCTTACTGGTTGGTAGGTGATCAAATACTTATTTCATGCAATAAAATGCAAATTAATTATTTAAAAATCATACAATGTGATTTTCTGGATTTTTGTTTTAGATTCCGTCTCTCACAGTTGAAGTGTACCTATGATAAAAATTACAGACCTCTACATGCTTTGTAAGTGGGAAAACCTGCAAAATCGGCAGTGTATCAAATACTTGTTCTCCCCACTGTATATATACATACATATATATATATATATATATATATATATCAGTGGCGGGCCGTGCATTTCACACCTAGGCCTTCAGTAGTGCTCCGTCTGAATCAATCCACCCCTCAATAACTATTTTATGGCTATAAAAACCATCTTATTATGCAGAAATGCAGTATAAAGAGCCGTTGCATCGCAGATAGATAACTCGTGTAGCCAGAATAAATGCCTTTACTGAAGAAACAAACCCAGTGTGGCTCCAAACACCATGTCGATCAGTGGCAAATAACAAGCACTCCCAGCAATACAATTTGCAGTGTTCCTCGGAGCCTGTGAGCCAGGGGTACCGCTCGTAGTTAGTGGACTGAAAGTGGCGGACAGATCCTTTTCCCGGTTGTGACAGGCTTGCTAGCTTCGGAGTTGCCCGACCTTTTTTAACGATGTCCAGCTTTTCTTAAAAAGTCCGTCTTGAAAATGGCTTTGACAATAAATCTGCAACTAAATCCATTTCTTCTCCTCCTTTAGCCATTGTGGGTTGACAAAACAGCTATTAAATCAACACAACTATATTTTTGCTCGTGCAGCTCGCTACAGATGCAGTTTGCTAGCTCTGGCTAGTACACTCTCTGACTATCCAATCAAAGGGTGTGAATACGCTGACGTTACCGTACGCCTGCTAGAGGGCCTTGGTGTTGCCAACTCAAAATCTGATTGGTTGAAGCAACAGTTTGATCGACACTTATTTTATGCTACAGGGCCCGCAGAACTGATTGTGAAGGCCTCCAGGCAGATTTATTTGACCCTGGCAACAAATGATGGCTGAAATGTGATTGGTTAAATGCTTTAATATGAAAATACACGTCTGGAAGCAGCGCAACCAGGGGAAAAGCTATGAAAGGAAGCGGACATACCATTTGGAATTATTTAATAAGTATTCATGGATAAAATATAATTAACATCAGTCTGTGATTCAGATATTTTTTAGGCCAGCAGAGAAGGCCTTGCAGATTTTATGGCCCCTTTGTAAACCAAGGACAATTTTAAATGTGTGCCTTAGATAAACTTTCCCATTGTCATTAATGGGGATGGGTAATGCTGAGTGACGTGCATTAGGACGAAGGAATAAAAGAGCTGCTCAATTTGTCAAAGTAGATAATCTCAAGCAGGAAAATGTACAGCCTTTTTTGAGTATTTTCTTTTCTGGTGAAAGTGTAGCCCAAAACCATTTGGAGAAAAAAAAGCATTGAAAAGAAAATCAGAAAAAATCTAATTTATTTCACTGTCTATTGTGTCTTGGCTAAATACATGTAAAAAAAATAATAATAATAATTTTGGACCCACTGGCATGCTCTGAAAAATTAGTCACACCTCCGTCAAAATAGCCAGGAGGCATGCCGGATCTCTTGTCTGAATTTTAGAATATTTTATCTAATGAGACTTAATTTATCTGGAATAATCCTGAATCCACTTTTATAATATCCTGTTGATTCTTGTTCTCAATCATTTTCTCTGTGGTCTTGGATAACAAGGACATAAAAGACCACAAGGGTTGTTCTTTCAGAAATAAAGCCCAAACGCCTCCCGCATGGCCCAGTGGTTACAATGTTCGACGCTGGCCACGGAGACCAGGGTTCAATTCCCCGTCTCGCCAGAGTTGGCTCTGGCCGGGAGCGCCACCAGGGGCAGCGATTGGCTGTCCGCCCCAGGGAGGGGGGAGGGAAGCCGACATGACGTTTTCTGCGCATAAGAGTGGCCCTATAGTACCGGGTTACGGTCAACACTTGGCGAGTGCCGTCTCGGAAGAGGCGTCAGGTCGCCTTCATCACTATTGGTCGCAGGACTACGGCAGCAAAATCACCTTACTAGGGGGAGATTGACATAGAAATAGCGGGTCTAATTGGCTGCCAAATTGTGAGAAAAATCTGAAACAAAAATGATAAAAATAAATAAAGCCCAAATAAATTTAATTAAATGCATATATCAGCTTTGTAAGGGCCTTAATGCATATTAATCACAGTTGTGAGGTAAATTACATATAATTGCTTCAGGAACAGCCCTAGGTGTTCTTTAAAGGTTCCTGAACATGTCTTGAATACATAATATATTTTACATTGTTTAGATGGGACCGTAAGGAAGACAAGTTATTTTGTTAGATCATTGTTATTATTTGCTTAACAAAGTTGCGAGAAATTACTCATAAAATAAGATTCTCGGCTGTGGTGTAAAATTGAAATGGTGATTTCTTCCCTTTAATCTTTCTATTCTACACTATTTCTATAAATAATAATAATAATATTTTTTTATAAAATGCTTCCTTGTTTCTCTTAAACTTTGTACAAATTATATATTTATGCAAACTACCCATTAGCATCCTTTTTGGGATATAATGCACAGTATTTACAGATATAACCCTTTTAATGTAAGTTAGGGTAGTGAATATGCTTGAAAGCCATGTATTTTTCATCAATGTTGTGATGAATATTTAAACACTATTTAGTTGTACTGAGCACTTTTAAAGCATCTGTTTTTCTCCTGAGCAGCTATAGAGAGGGTTTTCCCTAAAACAGGAGTAAGGCATTTCATTGCTTTTGATTATGCCACCAGTGTTAACTAAAACTAGAACCTTTGAGAGTTTTACAGGGTATAGTGGGAGAAGGAACCACTGATAATGAAAGTACTTCTCCAATTAGAGGCCCTTCTCAGTTAATCACAGGAGACTCTCAGCATTTATGCATTTGCCTAACTTTAGAAATACCCCCTGAAACCACCATACACGCATCACAAGCCTATAAATTTGAGCCCGGCAATCAAATTAAACTTTTCAGCTCGATTCGGCTCACCGGGCTGCCAGCCTGATAGTGTTTCGACAGGCCTCCTTGACACTAATAACCACCGAGTTTCCATTCATTTGTGTGCAACATTTCCCAAGCGGTGTTTCATCGGCCCTGGAAATGATCTATCATGATTGTGTGTAACTAATCTGCCTCGTCCAAAGTCCTTACAATTATTGGAGTTGCATTTGACAGTTCACCTCTCCTTGGCGTGCCTGTGGTTCCCAAAAGGACAGTGCTGGGGGGGCCCTTTTACCCATACCAAGAGACGTTTTCCCATCCCTCTTGGGGGTGGAGGGGTGGGGTCCTGGGGCGGAGCATGACGCCTCCCTTTTTTATTTGTTCCTCTTTACTGTCAAACTACTCTGGGTGTCAAAATATTGTCACGTCCATAAGCGTTCGCCCGTTAGGCGAATATGATTTGGTTGGCTAACAGGGGGGACAGTTGTCAGACAGGGCCTTTAGTGGGGTAGCACATGCTCGTATCGGGCGCTTGGACGTGGTTAGCTTCACAGATTATTAGCTGATGATGGTCATAGTTGTTTTCAGGGGAAAGCATGGCGATGCTGAAATATGGTCACACTCATTAGAGCAAAGTGTGCAGGGCTGTGTCTCACTTCACTCTGAACATACTAGAGCTGCCTTTTCTTCCTCTCTGGAAATTAGTGCAGGGGACATTTTACATTTACATTTTAAGCATTTAGCAGATTATCCAGAGCAATTTACAAGATGTGCATTAATACATGGTAGGAACAATCATAGTTTGCGCAAGAGATCAGTGCAGTAATACAGCGATAGACATCATAGTAGGCAGCTGCATACCATACCTATAACACTGGGAAGGAAAAGGTTAAGAAAAAAAAAAGTATATTATTTTTATTTTTTATTTTTTAAATGAGTAAGCAGGGATACATATACAAAAAAGTATTGAACAAGTAGGCGGTTGAACAAGTAGTGGTGATGACAATTGGCTAGATGTACAAAATTCAGTGGTAGTGGAGTGTGAAAAGGTGAGTTTTGAGTCTCTTGCGGAAGATCGCAAGTGATTCCGCGGTCCTGACTGATTGCGGAAGGTCATTCCACCACCGAGGGGTCAGAACAGAGAAGAGGTGAGACCACGAGGAGTGGCTGCCGGGTGCCCGGAGGGATGAGACAGTCAGTTTGCCAGAGTAGGCTCTGTATGCACCAGGAGATCTTTCCTCGGGTTAGTCTTTTTGAAGTTACCGAGATAAGGATTAAGCTATAATGTTATAAGTTATAATACCACAATGTAATGGCCTGCAGATTGTTGGACCACTGCATACTTTTGCAGGTGACAGGACATTACATAATTTAACATCCAATTATTGTTATTATTAAAATTTTATTTTTTGGTCTCCAGAGGAGACCAAATACTTCAATAACAATATTGAAACGATAATTTGTATGCGGAAGAAAACTGAGTATATACAGGCATTCAAACATAACTTTATTTAACATTCAATGCTTGTATGTGCGGTAAGTTTTCAAGTATAAAGTTTGCAATTTGCGTAAACAAATACAAAAATGTATATATATATGGCTGCCTTTTGTGTCTGCATATCATTTTTTTCTTGCCTCTGTCTCTTTTTTTAAATATTCCTTTTCATGATAACTTCTCAAATGATGGAATAGATTAGACGTATCCCATCTGCCATCTGAATCACAGCTTTATTTTTGCCAATTACAAATGATTATTTTATTATTATACAAATTTCAAGAAAGAAAACAAAAGCTATGAAAATGATCAGATTTGCATGAGGCATTCAATTGGGCAGAGAATATATAATTTGTTCCTCAAGTGTGCAATAATAGCACATAAGTAAGGACTGATTGTGGACGTGTTCTTTGATCTGATGTCTGAAGACAGGAAGAGGACAACGCTCCCACCGGCCACAGCCTGTCATGCATTTTTAATCTTTTGGCTCAATCAAAAGCCTCTACTCACGCAATATGTAGGAGCCAAAGAAAATCATTTTTATGTATGTTTAATTAGGTGTTGTCATCGGTTCATATTTAACACTATGAATCCTCCATGAAGTTACATGATGCATTTTTTAAGGTTCTTATTTAACACACACCCACGTAGCAACATAGAACCACATGTTGGTGAGCGCTGTGACCTGAAGTAACTGTTGAATACGTTTGACTGCTGAGATCACTAAGATCACGTATTCAGGGGGAAACAGGGCTTGCGTGCCGGAGCTTGGGAAAGGGCAGAGCACAGAGCATGTGTAGCAGTGAATATGAGAGGAGGTTTAATGTGGAACCTGAGCAACACGCTCTCCGATACAGCCCAGCCATCACTCATTGGGGAATAGCCCCCTTCTCTGCCTCCCGTATGCAAAGAGCTCTCAGCTACACAAGAGCTTCATACCACCTCTACTTTCTTTTTCATCTTATGTCCTTCTGTCTACATCTCTAATAATGTTTTTATTTTTAATAATGTCCTCATTGGTTAATTCGTTTTGTATTTTGTTATGTTTTGTGACTCTTGGGTAAACCTCTCTATTTAGGTTGAGTGTTTAGTTTATGTTTGGCGAGATTGGCTTTGAAAGCAGCATTTACAGCTCTTCACGCCCTTGTTCACCTGAGCTAAGATAACTTCCCTAATGCTCTGAGGTTCAGGTGAGCTGTGAGGGAGTGCATGTGAAGCACAGGTGTGAGTGGCGGGGAGGGTGAGGCATTGGAAAAAAATTTAATGTAAAAATGGAAGGAGGTTGGGCTCTGAAGCAAGTTCCAGGAGGTGTGTCTTGGGCTGCTTCCTGTGGCTCCCAGGTCCATCTGCCAATGATTTGCCCCACCTCTTCCCCTGACTCCCTCCGTCTGGCTCCTCCTCTCCTCCCCCTCCCCCCACTAACTGCCTGGCCATGATTCCAAAATGGTCTTTCTGTGGGATAATTGTCACTGACAGTTGCTCACTCACACCTGTGCCATCCCAGTGTGCACATAGTGCAACACTCAGGTGTTTGGAACTGCCCCCCCCGCCCCTCACAACCAGGACACAGTGGCTCCTCATCAAGTCCCCACTAAAAAAACACAGTGTTTCCCTGCTTAATACTTCAACCTTTATCAGATTCTAGAAGTAAAACTTAAAACTAGAAGTAAAAGGTGATACAGGCAGTCACTTAGTACAGGCAGTTCTGTGAACGTCCACTCTCTGGAAATGATGCCTTGTAAATTGATGCCCGTAGAAGCCATAATTGACCCTTCGCTAAACCACGCCCCGAAACGCAGACTGGCCAATCACAGCGCAGTATTTGACAGACTCCGACAGAAGTCCGACGGTTTTTTGCTGCGCTCCATTGACTTTGACGGAAAAATGTGAGATTTTCTTCATTTTTGAGCTGGTTTTGTGGATTTTTAGCTAATTATGGTTAAACGTTGTGCCTGGGGCACTTGTAACAGTGACACTCGTTACCCAGAGAGGTTGGAAGAAGATATACGTTTTTTTTCCTTTACAAAACCAAAATCAAATCCTGAAAAGTGTTAGCCAGCTAAGCTAATGTGGCTACGGTCTGGATATACAGCCCGGTTGCAACGTTGGTAAAGTTAGACTAAATGTTAGCTTTGTTATTCGTGATCCAGCCAGCTTGCTAACGTTAAGATGTTACAGTGAAGCTCTAAAAAACCTGTGGGTAACGTTACCTTGATGTCAAAATGTAATACTATTTTTTCATTACTATTTCAGCACTTTGTCAATGGGAAGCCCAGTCCCGAGTACCCAAATCTTGTGGCGGACTGGGCTGACACACTGCTGATATTTTTTGCTTTACAGAGGTCCAGGGTATGGAGCTACCTGTGGAGCTAACCAGAATAATGTCGTTACAGCACACTATAGGCTACTAATGTTACGTTAGTTAGCTAATGCTAGCTAACTTACTACTGAATGTAACGTTATATAGGCCTACTGCTTTTGCTTTTTAATGATTGTAATAGTGAATAGAGACCTACCCAGCTTTACAGGAACAGTGTTGCTCCTTAATGTCGTTGTCCTCTGTTTCAATCGCCAGGTGATGCGGTGGTTCACTTTTATTCTGATCTGTAGGCTTTCGCTTCTATCTTAATTTTTTTAACGTCATTTTGTTGCTGAGTCAGTGTGATATCTTGAATATAACCTTCAAATGCATATTGTAGACCCTTCTGTCTGCTTCTATCTGAAATCGCTTTTTCTATTTTCCAAAAATTGGACAATATTTATCCAGGGAGTGCAGTTAGCAATAGTGGGAGCGCCATGCTGGCTCCGAAAGCTTGACGGACTTAGCAACAGTAACTAAGGGGGGTGTGGTTTAGCGAAGGGTCAATTACATCGGTGGGTGTCAGTTCAATCACCTTTCCAGGAACTGTATGAAAGGCAAGAGGTTACTGCACAGAACACAGGCCCTGACAGGATGCGACCTGTTCTCAACAGAAAGCCTTGTTTCCCTCTCCATTTTGCAAAAGGGCCGTCCAGGCATCTTTACCTGTATCAAAAGGACACCACTCCATTCGGACCCCGGCCCCTGGAAGCACTTCCTAAACCCTAGACAATTTTTTCTAACTTCCACTGCTCCTCTTTCCCCTGAATGCATGAATCACTGAAAACCTGAAACTAACCTTCACAGCAAACCGTTTGCCCCTCCACACCCTCCCCTCCCCCAGTGGCGGTGGCTGAACGCTGTGCTGCCCTTGGTTTGTGCCTTCCCTCTTAACTCTCTGGCATGCCTGAAGCAGCACCACGCAATTGAATGTGAATTAAAAATATTGAAATGCACCATGCAATTCATCACAGAACAATGTACCGTCTGTGGAGGGCTGTGCTAACGTAGTTCCTCTCCCCCAACACATCTATTACCACGGACCCAGTGAATGAGTTGCTTCCATTGTTTCAAAATTATACCTTTAATTTTATCCAACCCCACCCCCCCAATTCCCCCCGGCATGGGAAACTGATGCTTGTTTTATGCTAGATGCCAAATCTCTTAGCGGACACATTGTGAAGAAAATATGACGTGTCTTAATTATCAGTAATGAAGCAGGAATAAGCTGCTCACTTAGATATAATATATAAAATGACCTTTTTAGCTAGGATGTGTGATAAAAGGTATCCGTTTGATGAATCATGCCTCATTTAGCTTCTGGCCTTTGTGTTGGCTAATGTTCGGAGGATGAGTTTTAAAATTGAGTGTAAATGGTGTTAAGAGTATTAAACTGATTTACAGTTTTGGCTCCTGCTACGTCATTTTGCTTTAGTAAATGAGTCCGCTCTTCTCCTTTATCTGCGGGCTGTTATTAGGGGAGATAACAGAGGAGTGCAGTTTTTCCCCCTCCTGTCTGGAAGTGTTTAATCGCTGTGGCACAGCATTTGCCTCTCCCCCTCCCCCCCAGAGCTAACAAACTTTGCCCTTCTCTCTGACTTATTTGCATTTTGTAGCCTCTCTGCAGGAATTTCAATTAAATCTTCTTTTTTTGACCTCACCTCACGGGTGGCACCCTCAAAATCAGAGCGTTTTTTAGCTCGTTTAGTGTCTATAAGTCTTGCCGGTGAGACTCATAGTTACCTCGTCTCCAGGATGAGGGGGAAGAGGGGGTCCGTTATTTGGAGCCCGTCACCCCACTCCCAACAGCAGGGACCTGGTCCGGGCCTCCTGCAGCCTGGGAGGCTTTTCAGACTGAGCGCCACGAGAGAATCGGTGTCAGCACCCTCCACACGCATAGGTACTGCAGTAATAGGCTGGAGAGGAGTCTCCGTGCACTGGGGACACAGGCCCTAACCCAGCCTGAGTGGGGGTTCAAGTTTGACCGATCTGTTCTCATAAACGGATGGGTGAGCCTAACGTGAAGGACATTAGGAAAGTTGTAATGTAATTCTCTTTTATTTTTAATAGCTGTAAAAAACAATTACATTCATTACATCGACTGTGAGGGGATAACTTTTGCTTGTGCGAAAGGACAGTTCAGGGCATATTTAATATTGAGTTGTTTTACATGTTTTTTCTTTATCCAGTGGTCTATACTTTCCATTAAAAGATCCTGCATTCCATTAAAAGCATTGTTATTGGCCTCCTGGGTGGTCTAGTGGTTACAACTTTCGACGCTGGCCACTGCGACCGGGATTTGATTCCACCGGCCGCGCCAGTTTCAGCTCTGGCCAGGAGTGCCACTAGCGGGCGGCAATTGGCTGTCCACCCCGGGGAGGGAAGCCAATACGAGCTCGCTGCGTACAGGAGTGGCCCTGTGCTTGCATACCGGAGCTACGGTGACAGCTTGGCGGGTTACAGCTCGAAGCAGGCGGGGCCCAGCTGCATGTCACTGCCGATATCAGAACTACAGCAGTGAACTTGTAAGATATATGAGGGAGTGGGATAATTGACATGAAAAATTTGGGTATAATTGGATACTAAAAAAAGGGGAGAAAAAAACAGCACAAAGAGAAAGTAGAAAAAAAGCATTGTTATTGGTCTCTTTGATCGGTTGTGAGCTGCCAGATATTTATAAACATTTGTTTTGTACATTGGACACAGTTGGAACTCAAGTCAAATAAATGTATATGATGTTTTCTTGTTTTCCCCTTGATCTGTTTTGGTAGTGGTGCTTTCTTTCTTTGGTCAGGTGGAAAGCGGTCTGAATTAGCTCTTCTCCTGGGAGGGGCTTCACCTTCCCAATGTTTAGGTATGGATTTAAAATATTATCAGATCATATTCATATGAGGCTTCTGAGGCACTGCAGTGTGCTATCTGTTCAGTTTCTGGTTGAAAGCACAGCAGTACTTTAGTTCATTACTGCTGGAAAATGCTAACGGGACAATGCGCACCACAGTGATTAAGATGTAAATTCTCTCTAATTAGAATGTAAATTCTTACATTTATATGAAGACATCAACTGTCAGGTTGCCATATGATATCTTTTCTTCAATCCCCTGCCTGAATGAAGCCTTCATCGTTCATTTGTGGCGTTCAAACAGTTTTGCGATCCTTTTGTTCTGCGATTCTTGTAATATTCTCCCTTCATGTTCCCTTTTCACAGGACTTTTGTTTGTTTTTCCGCTCGCATCCCATATTGTTGTGCCTGGGGATTTTGAGGAAATTTGGAATGAAGATTGAGTTCATTCGGTGCCAGTCTTTGCGTGTGCATCAATTACTTCTGCTGAATTTTCCTCAATGCAAATAAGTCTAGTCGCATAAAAGGAGCGCATGTATTTGAAATAATTAATTTTCCCTTAATTATGGGAATGAAGGGGCGGTCACCATTTATTTAATGTTTTCAAAAATCTGCCAGAAAACCCCCCCAAAAAATGAAGTACTAATCCAATCACTTTCTGGAGATATTAATAGTTTTGCCACTGTCTTAATAGAATTGGGTTCATGTTTTCTTCTCTATTTCAAAAACAAATGACCCTGGTGGACTGGTAATCAATTAAGCGTGGAGACTAGGTTTTACATGCACAGCATGCTAATGTCCTTTGATACGCGGGGTGGAGTCCCCTCATTGGTTCAGATTGCACTCATTATCTATAGAGCGAGTGTTTCAGGGATCGCTCCCTGTCATTTCGCCTTTTCAAGTGTCTGACAGTTGAAATGTAAAGCAGTGTTGTCCTATTGTCATCTCGCCGAAGAGCTTGCTAATTTGAAGAATATTACCTCTCAAATACCAATCGCACACTTACATAAACAGAGCATTGGTCGAGGGGCTGGAAATAAACATTTCTCTGCTATTGATATTATAAGGAGCATAAGGGGGAGATGGCCAGGGAGCTTAGTCTCTCTCAGTCTCAATAATGTGTAACGTTTAAGCTTTCGCTCTATCTGTGCAGAGTTGGCATGGTTTTTTAAAACATTTATTTGGAGGTGGTATCTAGGCTAGGGGGTTGATGTTGACTTAGGGCTAACTTTAGCCGCATTCGGGGCAAGCCTGCATAGGGGAAAGGCCACATAAGGGGTAATTTCAGTACTGGCGTGGGGAGGCGGGAGCCAAGGGGCCGAGGGTCCATGGTGGAGGGCATGGAGGAGCACAAAGTAGTGATGGGGGGTTAAACTGAAAGTCATTTTTGGTTTATTTAAAATTCAGAAGATTTATCATCATTATCAGCTTAGTTCCTGTCACATACTGCTTGGTTTTGTTTTTGCCTTTTCTACTTTGTAAAAGGGTGGTAGCTATTACTAAAATATATCCATTTTACACTGTCCACAATAACCTGGTGGAAATTGTTTTTCAGATTTTCATTTAAGAGAAACTGAGTGATAAGATTTAAGTTTTAACCAATTTAATTGGTCCTTGATAGAAGGAAAATATGATAAGGAAAATGACAATAAGTACTTGAAAATTAAGCCAAGCAAGTGGTCACGCCAAGAACACACTGACTTATGGCTGAATGGCAGCCACTTTGGATGTACACTGGGTATAATAAGTATTCACCCCCTTTGGCATTTTTCATATTTTCTTTTCTTACTTTCTTATTTTATTAACCACATGGATATAATTGGGATTTCTTGAAACTGATCAACACAAAATACTCTATGATGTCAAACACAGAAGACATTTTTCTTAATTATTTACAAATAAAAAACTGACGATTATTAATTCCATAAGTACTCAAACCCCTTTGTCTTCAGAGGTCACATCATTATTTGATTGGAGTCCACCTGTGTACAATTAAGGTGTTTCAAATTATTTAAAATTGAATACACCTGCCTGTGTAGAGGTCCGACAGTTGGTCAGTGCATTTCCAAACAAGAGCTTCATCATGAAGATCATAGAACATTCTAAACAAATCCAAGAAAAGGTTCTTCAAAAGCACCAATCAGGTAAAGGATATAAGAAGATTGAAAAAACGTAGAATATCCCCCAGAGCACCGTTAAGTCCATCATAAAGAAATTGAGAAAATATGGCACAACTGTGAATTTGTCTAGAACAGGCAAAACTGAGCATCCCTGTGAGAAGGGAACTTGTTGGGGAGGCTTATGGCAACTCTGACGGAGTTACAGTCTTCCATGGCAGAGATGGGAGAAACTGTCCACGGGACAACAATAGCCTGGACGCTTCAGAAATCTGTGCTATAGGAGGGTGGCAAAACGAAAACCATTGTTGAGGGAAACACACCTAGAGTTTCCCAGAAGGCATGGGGGAGACTCTGAAACCAAATGGTGGAAGATTCTATTCTGATGAGAGCAAGATTGAACTTTTTGGCCTCAGCATTAGATGCTATATTTGCCGTAAGTCTAACACTGCGCATCATCCCAAGAACACTATCCCTACCGTGAAACATGGTGGCAGGAGCGTAATGCTATGGGAATGCTTCTCTGCTTCAGGGACTGGAAACCTTGTCAAAATAGAGCACAAAATGGATGGAGCAAGATATAGACAAATCTTGGAGGAAAACATGCTGCAGTCTGCAAGAGACCTTGGACTTGGGAGAAGATTTATATTTCAGCAGGACAATGACCCAAGGCCAACAAAAGCCAAATTGGAGTGCTTTAAAAACAACAACAAAAAAAGCTATGTCCTGGAGTGGCCCAGTCAAGACTCAAGACCTCAATCCCTTTGAGAATCTTTGGAAAGATTTTTGCTGTTCTGTTCACCAATGGTCCCCATCCAACCTGATGAAGCAATTTTGTCATGAAGAATTGGTGAAAATTGCAGTGTCCAGATGTGCAAAGCTGGTAGAGACCAAATAGGCTCACACCTGTAATTGCAGCTAAAGGTGCTTCTGCCAAGTATTACGTCAAAGGAGTGAATACTTATGTACTCAATTATTGTCTGTTTTTATTTGTAAATAATTAAGAAAAAGCTTTATAGTTAATTTGACATTATAGAGAAATTTGTGTTGATAAGGGGTAACACATCCATTTTGATTCCATGAAGTAAGAAAATAAAATGTGGTAAATGCCAAAAGGGGCGGATACTTTGTGTACCCACTGTATATCCCCCCCAAAATCCTGTGCTACTTTTCCTATGCCACAGATTTTATTATATATGTATTATCTATAAGTATTAATACTCAGCATGCACAAATACTCATCTATGGAAGGGGATTAAGATTAGCATTTCTAACCCTCAAATGGTGTACAGTCTGTGCTTTGTGCCTGACTCAAGTCCTTTTTTCTGCATTTGCCACCTGTGGGAGCTGTCGGTGTACAGCCTAACATCCTTTCATTTCAAAGAAAGGTGTTATTTTAGGTCAGACGTGCAACAGTCATAGTTGTCCGTACCCAGCAAGTCTGCAGGAATGCTAACAATACATTGCATGTTTGTAGCACGCCCTACCAAACGTATTATAGACGTGTTGGTTTTAAGTTAACTCTCAATCACAGAGGAATTTGATTAGGCCATTCTGTTAGTCAGCTTGTATCTGTAACCATAGTGTGACAGCCTGGAAAGGAGCATGTTTTGACATTTACATCCGTTAAACGTCTACAGTTCCTGTGCCAGCCCCATAAAGCTGTCTCAGGTCACAACTTGGCATGTGAGCCATTCGCCGAAATACGACTTTGCTCCCCATGCCACCCGTCAACCTGAAGGACCAGTTATCAGAGGCACAGATCAACTGACGAACATGGTCTTCTGCAAGTTTTCAGTAAAGATTTATTTGTAGTCATCAGGTTGGCTAAATGCTTTGGTAGATGTGAAAGTCAGTGAGGGTCATGTGAGCCTTTCACATTTAATAATCAACATAAAGTATATAGTGTTTTTTTTCTTTCTTTTTTACACAAAAGAGGTGAATATGTTTAATTTACTGCCATGTGATTGGAAGATGTATTATTTACCTTCTGTTACAAATTGCAGAAAGCTTCAAGGTCAATTGTTAGTTTTATTTACATTTGACTTTTCATTGGCCACTGTTGACGGCACATTGTTTTTCCATTTTATTTGTTTCTCCGTTTTTTTCCAATCTTTTTTTATTTTCATTAGTATAATGTCATACTATTAATTTTGACATCTTATGGAAAAATATCACCCTTTCTTTCAGTGGTGATTTCTAAGCAGCCATAATGTGTTTCAATGTGTTTGCCTCCTTGTGGGGTAAGCGATATGATTCCTAAGAGGAGGGAGGGGGGGGGGAGTCAGAAACATGGATGCCCGAGTGCCTTTCCTCTCTGCTCCCGAATCCCACTCCATCCCTTCACAATCACTGTTGACTAACAAGTTGTGGCTCTTTTCTCCCAGGCAGTGGGTGCAAGACAGCTACTTGAGACAAGAGGGGAGCGTTTATCCGGCAGGCCTCTCAGAGTTACTCAGGCAGAAAGGGCCCTGCGCGGAGAGGGAGCCGGCCGCTTCTGCAGCATTCCACATTTTTAATGAGCTTCCTCACAAACACTCCAGGCTTGCCTATTCTCTCCCCCCATCGCCCGCTGAAAGAGGATTTGTCCTAATTAAGGACCGCTTGGCCCAGTATGATAGCCCTCAGTTTCCACATATTCGTTTTTAATCACTTTTTTGGGGGGAGTTTTAACTCCCAAGATTGACCACAGAAATGCGGTCACAGCAGTTTTCCATTCGGCGTTCGACGCAAGGTTTATCAGCAGATAGCCTTTCACGCCTGTGCTGTAGCCCACTGTAATTCAGGCACTGATTTTCTCTTGAAGCGCTTAGACATGAACACAAACATGAGCTGGGTTATCTAGCTTTTAGGAGTGATCTAGGACTTGATAGGTTTGAAGTGCATGGGTGTGATTGACCAGTTAGGATATGTTCAGTGAAATATATATATATATATATATATATATATATATATATATATATTTTTTTTTTTACTTTAAATTTGATAAATTTGCATCTTTCAGTAGCATGTTTGGGAGGGGGGGGACTGCAATGGTATTTTCTTCCCTTTCAAGGTACATTTCATTGTTGTTGGCAGTAGGCTGTCTATTTATTTAGTGGTAATTGGTGAGGGAAACAAGGAGGTAGTGAAGGGCCCCACTTATCTCAGTTCTCATTATAACAGGCCGGAGCATCTTGGTGGACAGGACAATATTCCCATAATGTCTATTTTATACCCAGGTGGACAAACACAATTAAGGGCTGGTTTCTCATTGTCCAGGCGCCATTCGAGATGGTCTCCGAGCACATCGTCCACGCCAGGCTCACCGCCCGCACTCCAAGGCCACCTTTCAGTCTCTTCCCCCAACCAGCATAATCTAATGATTTAACTTACACCTCCCTTATTTAACACTGTCATGGAAAGTAAGGAATCCGCCATTCATAATTTACATGTCATTTGCTGCTCTATATTGTGTGAAATTTAATTACACAGCTCAAATTGTAGCCAGTGCTCATTTGTCTCGAGCGGTGCTCACAATAAGGCATTGATGTGAGCGGAGACCGCGCTCACAGACTCTTTTTATCACATCACCTTCTGCCGTGGCCATCAAGCCCGCACAGTTGTTCTTTTCTCTCCTTTGTGAGGAAAATGAGAGAAGTTGACCCCCATTTTCATTTAAAAATCTGGGGCATCATATAAAAGAATCCATTTGAAAAGATTTTATTCAAGGCCCCGTTACAATAGAATATACAGATATATTTTGCAGAAAGTGATTACTCCAGTACTAACTGCAGTAATAGTTTTATAGGGCCTGTATTGAGTTGGAAAGGCAAATTGAAAGGGACCTACCCACAGGTGTTTGGTTTGTAATTGTGCACGTTGTTAGTTTTGATGTCATCGTCATTATTATGGGCTGGTCTTTGCAACAAACACTTTGGTCCGGGGAGGGGGATGGGTGGGTGGGGGTGCAGGGAGGGCTCTTTTGCAACCAGACTCGGAATCGCTAATGGTGTATTCTTCAGCGTTTTACCCCGTTTCTGAATCTTTTCCTTTAAATCAAACGTGCCGCCTCTGGGTAATTGCGGCCTGCTCGACCCCCTGCGGTGAGCCTCATACAACTGTAATCCCCCTGACAACTCCAACTTGGCTCCAACTTGGCACCCGTCCCATTCCTCAGCAAAAAACACTGAGTTTGAATTAAGAGGATGAAGAGGATAATTATTAGATTCAGAAACAGTTTCCCAGCAAAAAAAAAAAAAACCTGTTGGTGTTCAGCACTGTGGAAAAGTGTTTATGGTGCAGAAAACGCAGGGCTCCTGTGATTCGGCTGCCATGAGAGGGCCCTCTTTCCACCTCTTCATCACTGGCTGTACAAATACATAGATAAATTAAACAAGGGAACTTTTCAGGGTGGAGTGGACTGGCTGAAAGGAGTTATTTTGTTCCAAAGCTTGGAATGTTTTTGTCATGCTGGGACCTGGTCTTTTGCCTCAGCGCGGTTGAGTTTAGAGTGTCAGCTCCACGTCCATCCGCTCTGTCAGCTCAATCGTTGATTAGCTTATTTACTTCTCTGTGTATTTGTTCACTCATTACTCTTCTCTGTGCCCTTGCACAGTAAAGGCCAGGTAAGGTTCGGTTTGAGGTTCCTAGACTATAGCACTGGTCTGTACCACCAGGCCAGAAGGTTTTTTGGTATAAATGGTGTCCCTGTGAGTGAAGGATTTGGAATGTTGGGGATGTCTGGTCAGAAGAGGATAGAAGAAATTGAACAGTACAGATTTTGACCATCACCGTAGTGATGATAAGCGCTGCCTCTCCTCCTTCTGTGCATAGGATTACAGTGGGTGTGAATTAGCGTGGCTCAAGTGGTGCAAACCATCTCTGCTCCTGCACCTGATGCTCATTGCTCCCCCTGTCCCCTCCCATGCCCTGCACTGGCAGAGCTGCCCGCACCCTGTACCCCAGTGCCAGATGGCTCTATTGATATGGCGTCCCCACCAATCAGAGCGCACTCCCGAGCAAACCCTCCTGGAGAACACCTGAATAAAAAGGACAATTTCTCACGTCATCACATTGGAAAAGTTCTATCATTCACATACACGGCACACATTTCCAGCCAAGCGATTCCAATAGCTCCACCGTGTTGCTCGTACTGCACGTGTTCCAAGAGCCTCCCTTTCCAGAGAGTGCTTTTTATTCTGTTTTCACCCACAGCCATGCTTGCCAAACCATTGTCACTTGTGTCCTGTCAGTAGCGTTGAAAGAGCTGCGTTTCCCTGTGCCCACATAGGGATACCACATTAACTCACAGTGAGACACAGCTCCACACGCATAGGGACTCCTTTTTCCACATGATTTGGGGATCATGACTGGCTTAGCATTGTGTCACAGCTCAAACAAATCTAAAACACCATCTGTCATAAGATTTGGGGTATTTTCTGCCTGTAACAATACAATCCAGCAATGTTTATTTGTTAACTTTAACATAGAAACATAGAAACAATAAAGAAATAAAAATATCAGAGCATTTCAGACAAAGAAATCATCCAACAAGCAATGAAGGAGAACTTGTGAGAATTTTAGGACCTTTGGGCTCATGAAAGATCCAAAGCCGGTGATGTTTTAGACAAGGTGGCTTAGGTGATGACTCATTTAGTCTGACACCCTGTAAACCCTAAGGGTGCTTGCTTCCACAAAGGACTCACCTAGCATTGACAAAATATATTAAGCTGCCTGCAGGGTCAGAGCAGCAGAAGAGGATTGGAGGCCAGAAGAAAGGAGAGATGAGGAGGAGGGTTGTTTCCTCAGCCATGAGTCACCAGAAAGATGAGGCCCGAATAGATATGCTCCCTCATTGGGGAAAGTGTACAAATCAAGAACACAGGGAATGCAATGCCACTGAGGTGCATAACTCCCCGATGTGGACTTTAGATGCAGAGATTGAGGTTTTTCAGGTTTTTCCTTTGAGTGACAATAATTAACTTTTCTTCACTCGCAGTCAGGGAATTTTTTTTTCTGTCTCTTAACCATTGGATCAAGTGGGCAGTATTCTCAGTCAAGCATCACCTAAAGTATGTTTAAGAACACTGTTTTTCCATTGTTTGTGGGGGTTGAAGTGGAGAAGCCAGCTCTCTTGGTTAAACTCACTTGCCTGAGTCAGTATTTGTTTACACTGAAGTTGGAATTACCACGGGAGGGAGAAATAAAGCCAATTAAGATATGCTTTGGATATTGAGCCCTTATTTATAATCAGCAACTGTTGGGGCTTTAAGATGATTTGCAGATAAGAGCTGCAAAATAGTTCTATAAATCTGATGAACGGTCTGGTCTGAATGTAGGCTTGAGGGGTCATGCAACAGGCATGAATATTGTTAATAATGACCATGAGATGTCTTTTAGGGTGGTGACACCTCTGTTGTGACACCACTAATCACACATTTTATGCAGGTATATGCAGATTGTCTTTTCTTAAATTGGTGTTGCATTTTGCATCTACATCAGATGATCAACCATTTTGGAGGTGATCTGCTTGGGGAAGTTCTTACAGGGCGTGTTTCAGTGCCAGTGGACACTGTACCTCTTGCATTATTCCTGACCGTTCAAAATCAGATTTCATATCTCAACATCATTAGGTGAGCAGGAATCCAGGTTCATAATTTGAAGAAGCATGCCCTTAGACCCCTTTGAATTAATGGATTCTAGTAAGGACTCATTGAGAATGGGGCCCGCCCCCCCTCCCAATCTAGTTTTGTTTATTGAGCATTTTAAAGCGGAGGTGCTGATGCACGTTTTGTGGCCTGGCTGGTTAGAGTTGGGCAGCAGAGTCCAGCGTGCGGGGTTGGATGATAGGGCTCTTCTAGGCAACACCTTTTTAGCGCAGCTGCCTGAAGTCCCCAGTACACAAGCCCTTGTCCTCAGGACTGTCGTCCTGTTGGTACCACATTTATTTAGGGAGGGACCAGCATCTTCTGATGAAATACGCCCCCCCCCCCTACTTTTGTTTTTACTCAGCCTGACCCTTGGGTCTTCCACATCACTGACATAAAAAGGCTAGCTGACTTTACAATCACCCTCTATTTCTGGAGTATCAGAGAAGCGCCCCACTCCCTACCCTGCCATCCTTCCCTGTTGTCTTGACAGCTGAATGTACCTGCTGGTCCATGAGGCTGTTTCTTACAGTTCTGCATGAAGATAAAAGGCCAGTGAGGTTGATGGGAGATGTATTTTGAGCCTGAGTGCAGACGGTAGAAGCAGCAGCTTCCTGCACCAGCCCTTATTCATGGAAACCAGAACCAGGAAGGAGCACCCACCCATTTCCTGACCGGTCAGGAACTAGAGTTTAACTCGTTTCATCTTTCGGTTGCAAAACATACTGGCCTGTATATTTTTGAAGAGGGGGGATGATGTATTTTTCAAAGAATAAGTGCCAGGCTACCCTGTGCACCACGGCTTGTAAATACTACCATGTCACTGCCAGGTTTAGGCCATGTTTGAGATGTGGGCATGAATAAAAGATGCTGCAAATGCATGCCACATTGACCGACATGAACGTGTAAGGCATGAGAACCAGGACGTGGGTTGCGCTGGTTGCGCATGGTGAGAGAGCCAAAGCGTCATCGCAGCACACGCTGTCTTGCGGCCATGATTAAAGTTCCCAGCAGGTTGTAGTTCTCTGGCAGTGGTGGGGGTGATGGGGGCAGGGGAGAGAAGAGGTGCATTCTGCTATCAGGACAGCATGTGAACACTGCTCTTCCTGCCCCATGGGCAGGGCGATGCCATACTGACTAATTGTACATTGAACCGCCAAACCTAGCACCTGTGGCGTGTCAGGGACATTTTTGATGGTTCCTCCTCAACAAGTGGCATTTCTTAACTCTGAGCAGGAAGCAGTGTATGTGTTTGGAGGAAGATGTAAGGCGTAGTTGCGGGAAAAATGTGATCAGTGAGGACCACGGTGAACAAGCGCAGTCCCAGTTCTCCAAACTGTCCAGTTAACAGTCACTCTGTGCAAGTTGCCGACTCTGGGTCCAGCAAAAGAGCCCCAGACCATTACGCTTCCTCCTCCATAATTGACAGTTGGTGTCACACACTGAGGAACCATCCTTTCACCTACTCGACAGCCTACAAAAACCTTTCAAAATTTCAAGATTTCAATTTTTGATTAATCGGTCCATAAGACCTTCTTCCAGTCTTCAGTAGTCCACTGGCGGTGCTTCATGCCCCAGGCAAGCCTCTTTTTATGATTTTGCCATCTTAGCAATGGCTTTCTTACTGCCACTTGACCTGTCAAACCTGAAGCTCGAAGTCTTCTCTTCACAGTTGAATCTGAGACTTCCTTACTTGCTTGCAGTTGTTGTCCTGTGAGCCGCCTATCACACAAGCTGTTGACTCTCAGAAACTTGTCTTCTGATTTTGTTGTGGCTTTGCGTCTGCCAGACCTCTTCCTGTCCAGTTTCCAAGTGCCCTTTGATGGTGTAGGAAACTACTCAGTTTTTGGTAACTGTTTTTTTACCTCTGGCAGTTTACCGCTTACCTTTGTACCATTTCAGGTTATTCACTGGACTTGAACTGCTTAAATTTCAGTAAAAACTGGAAAATGGGGGGTGTTCTAAAACTTTTGACCAGTAGTATATACAGTATATATATATACACTACATGGCCAGTAGTATATACAGTATATATATATATACACTACATGGCCAAAAGTCAGTGGACACCCCTACTAATTATTGAGTTCAGGTGTTTCAGCCACACCCATTGCCAACAGGTGCATAAAATCTAGCACATAGCCATGCAATCTCCACAGACAAACATTTAGAATTCAGAATGGTTCGTAAAGAGCTCAGTGACTTTAAACGCGGCACTGTCATAGGATGCCACCTTTGCCACAAGTCAGTTCGTTAAATTTCTGCCCTACTAGATGTGCCCCGGTCAACTGTATGTGCTATTATTGTGAAGTGGAAGCGCCTAGGAGCAACAACAGCTTGGTCACGAAGTGGTAGACCACGCAAACTCACAGAGCGGTGTGCTGCATCTGCTGCATCACTCACTACAGAGCACCAAACTGCCTCTGGAAGCACCATCAGCACAAGAACTGTGCGTCGGGAGCTTCATGGAATGGGTTTCCATGGCCAAGCAGCTGCACACAAGCCTCACATCACCATGCGCAATGCCAAGCGTCGGCTGGAGTGGTGTAAAGCACGCTGCAACTGGACTCTGGAGCAGTGGAAATGTGTTCTTTGGAATGATGAATCATGCTTCACTATCTGGCAGTCTGATGGATGAATCTGGGTTTGGCAGATGCCAGGAGAACGCTACCTTCCGGAATGCATAGTGCCTACTGTGCACTAAAGTTTGGAGGAGGGATAATGGTCTGGAGCTGTTTCTCAGGGTTTGGGATAGGCCCCTTAGTTCCAGTGAAGGGTATTCTTAATGCTGCAGGATACGAAGACAATTGGGCGATTCCAACTTTGTGGCAACAGTTTGGGGAAGGCCCTTTGCTGTTCCAGCATGACTGTGCCCCTGTGCACAAAGCGAGGTCCATAAAGACATGGTTAGACGAGTTTGGTGTGGTGGAACTCGATTGGCCTGCACAGAGCCCTGACCTCAACCCCATTGAACACCTTTGGGAGGAATTAGAACGCCGATTGCAAGCCAGGCCTTCTCGTCCAACCTCGCCTTCTCGCCTGACCTCACAGATGCTCTTTTGACTGAATGGGCCCAAGTTCCCACAGACACACTCCAAAATCTTGTGGAAAGCCTTCCCAGAAGAGTGGCAGCTGTCATAGCCGCAAAGGGGGGTCCAACTCCATATTAATGCCCATGGTTTTAGAATGGGATGTCCAACAAGCTCATATAGGTGTGATGGTCAGGTGTCCACTGACTTTTTGGAAATTTGTGTTTGGTAGATTATTTCTCTGTTGTAACAATGCTTCTTGGCAATAAATTGTGTACCGTTGGAAAGCCTGTTTATTTCCCTTTTAAATGGTGCGCCATTTGTAAGGAACATGCATTTGTGGGATGAGCAGCACAGCTGAGTATGTGGGTTGCGCCCATAAAAAATGTGCCAGCTTATTCTGCTGTTGCTATTGACTCTTGTTTTGAGCTTTCGGTACCCCCAGGTGTGAGCACCTGTGAGCATGGGCCCTGCTACAGTGGTCAATTGGTGTCTGCTCCAAGAATTGGCATGCCACGTTTGTCTGATCTGGATAAGGCCCGTGCGATAGGGCAACTTCAAGCTGGTGTTCCGCAAAAGCAAGTTGCGGCATTATTTGGAGTGAGCCCTAGTACATTCTCCAAACTGAAGGCCAAGTTCCATGAAACAGGGGATGTCAGAGACAGACCGCGAAGTGGGCGTCCCAAGAAGACGACACCCCAAGAAGACCAGTTCCTCACCCTTTCAGCACTTAGGAACCGTAGGCTGTCTTACAGATTTACAGTTTAAGGTTTGCAGGACGTTATGGCACACGGCTCTCGGCCCAGACAATCCGGAACAGACTGCACGCAGCCAATCTCCAGGCTTATAGGGCTGCCAGGAGGCCTGCCATGACTGCCCTTCACCATCAGGCCCGTTTGCGTTGGTGTCGGCAACACCTGCACTGGAACATGAACATGTGGAGGAACGTTATGTTCAGCGATTCTGCCTACGGAAGTTGGATTGTAGGGTCAAATTGTGGAGAAGACGGGGAGAACGCTATGCTGATTGCTGCACCGATGGAGTAACACCTTTTGGTGGAGGCAGTGTGATGGTGTGGGGTGGCATCTCCATCAATGGAAAAATGAGGCTTGTCATCATTGGAGGCAATCTCAATGCAGAGAGATATCGAGATGAGATTCTGCAACCAGTGGCAATCCCATATCTCCACAGTCTGGGACCGAACTCCATTCTCCAAGATGACAACACTGGCCCCCACAGAGCGGGATTTATCAGAGACCACCTCCAGAATTTGGGAGTAGAGAGAATAGAATGGCCTGCCAACAGTCCTGACCTCAACCCAATTGAACACTTGTGGGATCAGCTTGGGCGTGCTGTTTGTGCTAGAGTGACCAACACAACCACGTTGGCTGACTTGCGACAAATCCTGGTTGAGGAGTGGAATGTCATCCCACAGCAGTGTGTGACCATGCTGGTGACCAGTATGAGGAGGAGGTGCCAGGCTGTTGTGGCTGTGTATGGTTCTTCCACACGCTACTGAGGCTCCTGACTGTTTGTTAAATGAATAAATTGTAAAATTGCCAATATGTCTTGTTTCTTCCTTGTTACTGATACTTCAATCATCCAATCCACCAAACAACACCAAACAAGAGTCAATAGCAATAGCAGAATAAGCTGTTTGGCATTGGCAGAGAAGATTTGGCAAATTTTCCATGGGCGCAGCCCACATACTCAGCTGTGCTGCTCATCCCACAAATGCCTGTTCCTTACAAATGGGGCACCATTTAAAAGGGAAATAAACAGGCTTTCCAACGGTATTGCCAAGAAGCATTGTTACAACAGAGAAATAATCTACCAAACACAAATTTCCGAACTTTTTGTTCAATGTTTATATATATATATATATACAGTAGGCTACATTTTTATTCATACCCTTGATAAAGATTAACAAAAGCGATCATATAAAATAAACTATATAAGTAATGAGGTATATTTTGTGCTCAAATAATTCAGAGCTATATTACTAATACAATGTTCAGAATTTTTTGTTGTTTTATTAACAATATATTTTTCCTGTATCACAATTTTTCATACCCCTAACTATTAATTTAATCCATCAAAAACAAATCTTCTTAAATATACAATTTATTTAAGAGCTGCAAAAAAGTTATATAAATCTGATGAACAGTCTGGTCTGAATTTAGGCTTGAATTAGTTAATTGGAAGGTTATGGAACTATACAGTGGCCTACAAAGGTTTCCTGTTTCCCTAGGGTTTAAAAAGGAAGGAACACATGTCTTAAATACTGTGGTCAGCCATCATCATGGTGAAAGGTAAAGAACTTCATGAAAGCATCAGACAAAAGGTTATTGACCTCTACAGATCAAACTAAACAGTTAAAAGATATTGCTTTCCACTGTTGTGTCAATTATTAGTACGTTTAAGGCCACTGGAACAGTGGCTAACCGGCCAGGTAGAGGAAGTCTATCTTGCCCCCATGTGTAGTGTCAGGGAGGTGCATTTTAGTCATCCTGCACAGGCAGACAGAGTGGGGCCATCTTTGGCGGGTTTTTTGGCTCTGTGAGTGAAGCCAGGGCAGTTGGGTATGTAGTGGTGGTTAACCAGTGCCACACCCCACAACTTCTCCTATGAGCTGGGAATTATGGATCATGGAGAAAATAATTATAGCTTGCCAGATTAAAGCGGAGGTCAACATGCTATGATTGGCCTTGTCACTTGGTAGCATATTATGAGCATATTATGCCTCTCGAAATATCAGCTCACCAAGCATCTCGGTATAAACGAAGCTGACTTCCCCAGGCCCTAGTGATGTTTGATATTGCCACGATTCGCAACATGAGAGGAGCATATCAATGGCAACCTTGAAAAGATATCTTGTTGTTGTAAGTGATCCAAAACAAAAATATAAAAAGGTCTTAACCTGGCTTGCACTGGAACTCCCCCCAAATTGTAAATGATGGGCTAAGAAGGGAGTGAGCCAACCCCCCCTCAACACTTAAAGTCTGACCTGTTGGTGACAGGAGGCTTAGATTGATGGGAATTCTACAAGTCTCTGTCCTGTTTTTCTCTTGGAAGATCTGGTACCAGCTAACACCTCCGCTGTGTGTGTTTTGCATTTGGAGAGAGACAAGCTTGGTTTGGTATCATTTTCTTGCCTTCCATCCCTTTTGTGATTGCTACATGTCAATTTCATGTCTAGAATTTCGTATTTGTTAAGCCGGAATATCCAATTGAATGTTTATTTCCATGTGGGTGATAATTGTTGGGGCTATCCAGTTTTTCAGGTCGCGGCCAGATGAGAGCAGAGCTTGACATGGTACGAGCAAGCTTGTAAAATGGTAGCGATAATGTTCCATATGTGAGGAGACAGAACTAAACCCTACATATTGGAGGTTCCGATTTAATATTTGTTACGTCTGTAGATTGGACATTGAATATTTTGTCTGTTGTAACTGTAACTGAGCTGTTCATTTTAATTGAATTGTGAGTTGTATATTTTGATGAAGGTTGGTCCACTAGATTGCTCTGCCTATCAACGAATTTGGTGATGTAATTGATAAATGCTATCCTGTGTAGTAATTATTATATTAAATCAAATAAATATAGTTTACATGTAGGATAAGTGAGGGGGTTTTAACACGTAATACCACTTGTGTTCAGTATTCAGAATGCTGAACTTTAAACAAGGCCGTTTGACTGTTACGGTTACTGGATTCAAGGAATAGACAATTTTTATTCTAACTTCACTGTTCTGACAGTAGTGAGACGGATGGTTCGAGAGGCAAAAATAAATCCAAGGGGCACAGTTCAAGATCTCCAAAACAACCTGGCATCTTGGGGTTACAAGGTTTCTAAAGCTACCATATGACGATGCCTACATGACAGAGGCATTATGGCAGAGGTGCAAGAAGGAAGCCTCTTTTGAAGACAATTCACTGAAAATGGCATCTTGACTTCGTCAAGCTATATCTGAACTACAATTGGAACTGTGTCTTGTGGCCAAATCAAGCTTTTTGGAGATGCACATCAGGGTTATGTTTGGCGTCCAAAGAATGCAAGTAATGTTGGAAAGTACCTCATGGCTAGGGTGAAATGGTGGTGGATCTTTAATGCTTTGGGGTTGTTTTGCATCCACAGACCATGGGGCCCTTATTAATTTAGATGGAGCCATGAACTCCAGCATGTACCAAGACATTTTGTCCAAAAACCTTGTTCCCTCTGCCAGGAAGCTACACCATGGTCACAGATGGACCTTCCAACAAGACAACGATCCCAAGCATACATCCAAAGCAACTAAGAAATAGTTTACAGAGTACAATATCAATGTCCTGACGTGGCCACCTCAGTCTTCAGACCTGAATCCAATTGAACATTTGTGGTTTGAACTCAAAAAAGCAGTCCACAAATGTCAACCCAAGAATCTGAAGGAACTGGAACAATTCTGTATGGAGGAATGGTTGAGGATACCCCCCAAGAAGTTCCATAACCTCGTACGGCACTACAGAAGGTGACTACTTGCTGTTATAATGGCCAAGGGACAAACCACAAAGTACTGATAACAGGGGTGTGACTATTTGTGATTCTTGATTTTTCTGTGGAAAAAATTATCATTTGTGAACTGAAAAAACTGAAATATCACATTTACATAAGTAATCGGCCCCTTTGTTATGACACTCGAAATTGAGCTCAGATGCATCCTGTTCCCTTTGATCATCCTTGAGATGTCTCTAGAACTTGATTGTAGTCCACCTGTGGCAAATTCAATTGATTGTACATGCTTTAGAAAGGCCCATACCTGGCACACACACAATTGCAAGTGTCATAGCAAAGGCTAATAAATTAGCAAAAATTTGGTCAACATATCATGATAAAAAAATGTGGCCATATCGCCCAGCTCTAGCGTGCATCTTGTGCAAGACTGCATGGAATGCCAGAGTGCTCATGCTAGCTAGACAATTGCAGCATCGTCAGAGGAGTAAATTAGGTGTGGTTTCAGTCAGTTTAGCCTGTAAATAAAAGATTCTGCCGTTCCATTCAAGTTTGAACATTGACGCAACACAAACTGATGGATAATTATCGGCCACTGCCATCGGTAAATTAAATTTTATCGGCCGAAAAGCTGATTGCAGTCAACAGGGCAAATATCGGTCAATACCGATAGTCCACCGATATATTGTGCACCTCTATTAATAGGCCCGTAAGTGTAGCAGTATTGGCCCACAACCTTTGCAACTGGATTTCTGGGGGGGCTGAACTTGCAACATGATAATAATTGGACTTAAGAATAAGGCTTTTCTCAATGTGATTTGACAAGAGCCGATCCTAGAGTTAAGGGTAGCAACGGGATGGCCTTTCTGGCTGAGTTAATCTATTGAATGAAACCCATGTTTTAATTTTTTTGATTTAATTTTTTTAATTTTTTTAATTTTTATAATCCTCCTTTAGATGAAGTGGAAAAATATGGTAATAAATGCCAGAGCTTCCACTGGAAATGCATTGGCCACACAGAAACATCATTAATTAAAAGTGGTGTTGTCCTAATGCGTGCGACTATAGCATCTAAGGCCAGTCTATTCAATGTGAAGGCAGCACTTACATGTATTTTTCCTCTGCACCTTGCTGTATCTGCAGGCCTGGGTAAGAGCTCATAGCATTAAATATCTAACACAAGCTAACACTAGAATCGGCTCGCTCAAACTCCCAAGCTCCAGAAAATACATCAGGCAAATTCAACAATCACAGTTTTCCCAAACCTTCCCCCTCCCCGAAGCTGCTGCGCTGGACAACATATCATGGCAATGCAGATGGACATGTTTTTTCATTTACATCTATGGTTTTTTTTTTACACTTTTTATGAAGTGTATGGGCATTTTGGTCTTGCCATTCTTTCATGTTGCTTCTTAATCTTTGGTGCAGTGATTTCTCAAAGCTCAGGGCAGGAAATATTTTTAAGGAGGTTGTTTTTGGAATACTGTATGTTTCTGCTTTGTGACAAATGTTTGCAGCACAGTCTTTTGTGGATATTTTTTAAAAATGCATTTGCTAGAAACAATGTAATTGAATACACGAAATAGAGAACTGAGATTTGTGAAAAGGTAACATCTTGGTACACTTTTCAGAAAGTCATGAACATGAACATCCCATCAGCAAAATTTAAAACTGGCTGTATAACAACAATGCACAGTATATTCCTCCTGAATTTCATAGTTTAATTGAAACTCTTCATGTTTCTTGTTTTAACAAGTTTGAATTTGATTGAATAACGACATGGTTAATTCGCTTTCTGCATGTACAGTAGAAGTTGAGCAAAACTGTCATTTGCCAAAGCCTTCAGCAATTCCTCGGTCATGGTCCTGGTGGAATAGCAAAACTAATTTGAAGAAACTAATTTGCTTATATCCTTTATTTGCATCAACACACCTTCAATAACACCCTTCCTCAAACAAATTATTTTGAACACCCGTCTATAGATGCTTGTAATAGCAATATCCAGATCAATCAATATTCAGTTTAAAGCTTTAGCAGACTAAATTATTACCACCGTTGAGATGCATTGATTTGGTGTGATTTAGTTGAGTGTGTTTCTAAGATCCTTTGCCCTGACTCATAAATAATTCGCTGAAGATTATTATGAACATATATGCAGTCCACATGATCTGTGTGGTGAAAGTTAAGGTGAGCGCGTGGTAGTGCCACTCAGCGGGGTGGGGCATCTGCCGTTGTCAGTTCCTAAGGAGAGGGGGCTTTGGGCCTATTGACTCCATGGAGGCGACCAGGCTCAAGGCCTGGGGAGCCCCAGACTCACACCAACCCGTCACCCACCTCCTTCCCCCCCCGCGCCTGCCTGTCACCTTCCCCCCAGGTGTCCATACCAATCACAGAAAGGAGCAAGAGAGCAGCTCACCCACGGACATCCAGACAGACTTGCTCCGCGAGAGCCAGGGGGCTTGTGGGTAAACAGCCCCGTGACATGACAGCTGCAAGTGCAAAGTGAGAGATGATCCCAGGCTCCAAACATCCAGTAATCACAAAAAAAGACAAAGGTGGAGGTTAATATCTGCCTTTGTGTTCGCAATGGGCTAGAATTACCAGTGGCATTTATTGAAGGTTACGTTTTTTTGTTTTTTGGTTTTTTTCTTTCCTATTTTTCACTGCCAGATTTTAGTAAATCATGCATAGCATATGCATTAATAGCATATGCTATTAATTGTTAATGGTTAAATTGAAAAGCATTACCTGATTGCTTTTCTACAGATTTACCAGTACTAAACACCACTGCAGGCTGCATTTAAAAAAGCTGCCCCATACAATTTCCTCTATGAACCAGAAATGGCCTTGGGATGATCTGTAGAACAATGCACTGTAACCCTACACCACTGAGGGATTATGTATGGTGCTGATTGGGGGATGGTGTTCAGCTGACTAAAGGAAGGGTTGAATTTCAGCTCAGGTGAAGGTTTAGCTGGAATTGTTGGTCTAGACCGTGGTAGAGAAGTTTCATGGTTGGTTATTATTTTTGGGGAGAATTAATGTCACCCACATTTAAACCAAACACAACCTTCTATGTGTGGGCCAATATTTACACTAATCTTTGCATAACAATGTATTTTTAATAACGGTTTCATTGCATACATGGTTGCAGACAAGGTTTACAATGGCCACTGAATTAGAGAGACTTACATGAATTTTGAATTATATACTGGAATGTCATGTTTTTATAGCACTGACCGTGACCTGCCAATAACCTTGTTTCAACCAGCTGTATTGGTTTTGTTCCATCTCTTTGTTACCACCCTCCACATTTTTGGTAAAATATTTGTTAGTGTTTTGCCTAAACTAATATTACCCACAAGGCAGTTTTCTTGAATGGAATATATGAGGAGCAGTGGGTACAGTACAAAAAGGCATATACTGTGTACATATATTTAACTCTTTTTTGTACCCATTATCTGACTTGTGTTGGTCAACAACCATCTGTCTCTTTTGATTTGACAGTTCTTTGGCTTAACCCATGGTGATGGATAACAAAGGGATTGTACATGTGTGTTACCTCATTTTTATACCCTAGTGAAACAGGAAGTGATGGAATGCCACGATGCAGTTCCTTAAGACTGATATTAACTGAAATAAATAGAATTTCACTTGTTTGGTTTTATTTTAAATAATCTTTAGGGGTGCCAATAATTTTGACACAATTTTTTGAAAGAATAGTATTACTCAATAAAAAGAAAAGTAAAATTACAATTACAATTATTACTATATAAATTAATAATTGTATTACATATAGTGCCTATATATTTTTCCCGATTATCTGGACCTGACTGGGTGTATCTATATACAGTGAGTACCATAATTCATTGGACAGTGACACATTTTTTGTTATTTTGGTTCTGTACTCTAGCACTTTGAGATTGAAAGGATACAATGACAATGAGGTTGAAGTGCAGACTGTCAGCTTTAATTGTAGGGTATTTTCATGCATATCAGATGACCCATTTAGAAATGACAGCACCTTTTAGCACCTTTTGTACATGGTCCCCCCATTTTAAGGTACTACAAGTATTTGTTGAATTGGCTTCACAGATGTGTTTCGTTAGGCAGGTGTATTCATTTGTGTCGTTAGTGAATGCAGAAGAGAGCTGTTGATGTCTAGTCTTGATTCTAGACTTTGCAATTACCTTTGGAGATTGTTGTTGGGGTGTGACAACATGAGGAAGACAGTAGTGTCGATACAAATTAAGCTCATCATAAGGCTCAGAAATGAAAATCAATCAATCAGGAACATTGCAAAAACCCTGGGCATGCCTAAGTCAACAGTTTGGTTCATCATTAACAAGAAAAAAACAACTGGTAAACTCAATTATGTCAAAAGACCCGGTAGACCAAGGAAGACCACTGTAGTGGATGACTGGAGAATACTCTCTGGTGAAGAAAACCCCCGTGACAATGGCCCAACAGATCAAAAACCCTTTCCTGGATGCAGGTGTAGATTTGTCAAAGTCTACCATGTGTAGAAGACTACACCAGCAGGACTACAGAGGGTACACTACAAGATGCAAACCACTGATTCCACTGACAGGAGCTTCAGAGTTCCTCTGCAGCGATGGGAGAACCTGGTAGAAGGACAAACATCTCTGCAGCACTCCATCAATCAGACCTTTATGGTAGTGGCTAGACGGAAGCTACTTCTGAGTGAAAGGCATATGACAGCCCACCTGGAGTTTGCCAAATGGTACTTAAAGGACTCTAAGAGCATCAGGAAAAAGATTATCCGGTCTGATGAGACACAAATTGAACTTTTTGGCCTGAATGCCAAGTGCTACCATAAAGGTCTGATTGATGGAGTGCTGCAGAGATGTTTGTCCTTCTACCAGGTTCTCCCATCACTGCAGAGGAACTCTGAAGCTCTCTTAGAGTTGCCATTGGGTTCTTGGTCACCTCCCTGACCATGGCCCTTCTTGCCCGGTTACTGAGTTTGGCCAGACGGCCAGCTCTAAGAAGAGTTGTGGTGGTTCCAAACTTATTCCATTTCACAATTATGGAGCCCACTGTTCTCCTGGGTGCTTTCAATGCTTTAGCAATGTTTATATACCCTTCCCCAGATCTGTGCCTCAACACAATTCTATCTTGGAGGTCTATGGAGAGTTCCTAGGACTTCATGGCTTGGTTTTTACTCTGACATGCACTGTCAATCGTGGGACCTTATATAGACAGGTGTGTGCCTTTACAAATCATGTCCAATCAATTACATTTACCACAGCTGGACTCCAATGAAGTTCTAGACACATCTCAAGGATGATCAGTGGAAACAGGATGCACCTGAGCTCAATTTTGAGTGTCACAGCAAACGGCGTGAATACTTATGTACATGTGATATTTTTGTTTTTTATTTTTAATACATTTGCAAACATTTCTAAAAAACCTTTTTCACTTTGTCATTATGGGGTATTGTGTGTAGAATTCTGATTTAAAAACTGAATTTAATCCATTTTGGAATAAGGCTGTAACATAACAAAATGTGGAAAAAGTGAAGCGCTGTGAATACTTTCCGGATGCACTGTAACTGGACAGATCGATATCCCAGAAGTTTAATTGACTTGGTGTTATACTGTGATGATTAAGTGTTCCCTAGAACATAAGAATACATAATGACGAGAACGGGCCGTTCAGCCCATCTAGGCTCGTCATGTCCTAATCTAAAGAGTATCTAGTACTGCATCTAGCCTGGACTTGAATAGCCCAAGTGTTTCTGCCTCCACTACCCGACCTGGCAAGCTGTTCCAGGCATTGTCAACTCTCTGTGTAAAGAAAAACTTCCTAATATCGGTGCGGAATTTGCTTTAACTCATTTCCACCATACGTGTATATGTACAGTGGGGAAAATAAGTATTTCACCCCCTGCTGATTTTGTGAGTTTGCCCCCTTACAAAGAAAGGAACGGTCTATAATTTTCATGGTAGGTTCATCTTAACAGTGAGAGGCAGAATATTTAAAAAAATCCCAGAAAATCACATTATATGAATTTTACATTTACATTTTACATTTACATTTTAGGCATTTAGCAGACGCTCTTATCCAGAGCAACTTACAAGATGTGCATCAATACATGGTAGGGACAATCATAGTTAGCGCACGAGATCAGTGCAGGAATACAGCAATAGACATCATTGCAGGCATCTGCGTACCATACCTGTAACACCAGGAAGGAAAAGGTTAGTGAATTTTTTAAAGAGTATAGTGTTGAACAAGTAAACAGTGGTGAAGACAATTTAGCTTGATGGACAGAGATCAGGGGTAGTGGAGTCTGAAGAGGTGGGTTTTGAGTCTCTTGCGGAAGATTGGAAGTGATTCCGCAGTCCTGACCGATTGCGGGAGGTCGTTCCACCAACGAGGGACCAGGACAGAGAAGAGGCGAGACCGCGAGGAGCGGCTGCCAGGGGCAGTCAGTCTGCCAGCGGAGGCAGAGCGGAGGGTCTGGACGGGGTGTAGGGCGTGATGAGTGACTGGAGGTATGGGGGAGCAGTACCTCTGGCCGCTTGAAAAGCAAGCACCAGTGACTTGAATCTGATGCGTGCTGCGATGGGGAGCCAGTGCAGAGAGGAGAGTAGAGGGGTGACGTGGGTGAACTTCGGCTGGTTGAACACCAGGCGAGCAGCAGCGTTCTGGACTAGTTGCAGTGGCTTGATGGCACAGGCCAGAAGGCCTGCCAGCAAGGAATTGCAGTAGTCAGGCGTGAGATCACCAGGGCCTGGACCAGGAGTTGAGTGGCCTCTTGGGTGAGGAACGGTCGGATCCTCCGGGTGTTATGGAGGGAGAAACGGCAGGTCCGAGTGATTGCTGCAATATGGCTCGAGAAGCACAGCTGGTTAATTTTAAACATTTATTTGTGTTTTATTGAGGAAAATAAGTATTTCACCCCCTACCAACCAGCAAGAATTCTGGCTCCCACAGACCGGTTATGTGACCAGGAGGCACACAGATTAGTCCTCTTACTTAATTAGTACTCCTAATTAAGTACTCGTTACCTGTATAAAAGACACCTGTCCACAGAATCAATCAATGAATCAGATTCCAACCTCTCCACAATGGGCAAGACCAAAGAATTGTCTAAGGACATCAGGGACAAAATTCTAGACCTGCACAAGACTGGAATGGGCTACAAGACCATTGGCAAGCAGCTTGGTGAGAAGGAGTCAACTGTTGGTGCGATAATTAGAAAATGGAAGAAACACCAATTGACCATCAATCTCCCTCGGTCTGGGGCTCTCCGCAAGATCTCACCTCGTGGAGTGAACCTGATCATGAGAAAGGTGAGGGAACAACCCAGAACTACACGGCTGGAGCTTGTTGATGATCTCAAGGCAGCTAGGACCACAGTCACCAAGATGACCATTGGTAACACACTACGCCGTAATGGATTGAAATCCTGTAGTGCCCGCAAGGTCCCCCTGCTCAAGAAGACACATGTACAGGCCCGTCTGAAGTTTGCCAATGAGGAGGCTTGATTCAGAGGAGGCTTGGGAGAAAGTGCTGTGGTCAGATGAGACTAAAATCAAGCTCTTTGGCATCAACTCGACTCGCCGTGTTTGGAGGAAGAAAAAAGCTGCCTTGGACCCCAAGAACACCATCCCCACCGTCAAGCATGGCGGTGGAAACATTATGCTTTGGGGCTGTTTCTCTGCTAAGGGGACAGGACGACTTCACCGGATTGAGGGGAGGATGAATGGGGCCATGTACCGGGAAATCTTGGGTGAGAACCTCCTTCCCTCAGCCAGGACACTGAAAATGGGTCGTGGATGGGTGTTCCAGCATGACAATGACCCAAAGCATACGGCTAAGGCAACAAAGGAGTGGCTCAAGAAGAAGCACATTAAGGTCATGGAGTGGCCTAGTCAGTCTCCGGACCTTAATCCTATAGAGAATCTGTGGAGGGAGCTGAAGCTTCGAGTTGCCAAGCGACAACCTACAAACCCTAAGGATTTGGAGAGGATCTGCAAGAGAGTGGGACAAAATCCCTCCTGGGATCTGCGCAAACTTGGTGACCAACTACAAGAAACGTCTGACCGCTGTGCTTGCCAACAATGGTTTCTCCACCAAGTACTGAGTCATGTTTTGCTCGGGGGTGAAATACTTATTTTCCTCAATAAAACACAAATAAATGTTTAAAATTCATATAATGTGATTTTCTGTATATTTTCTGTATATTCTGTCTCTCACTGTTAAGATGAACCTACCATGAAAATTATAGACCGTTCCTTTCTTTGTAAGGGGGCAAACTCATCATCAGCAGGGGGTGAAATACTTATTTTCCCCACTGTATTTTTCAGGAGATTATCAGAAAGGTTTTATGATTACATTACCTTAGACTTACAATTCTTAGTCACATGGTATTTTGACTACATTTTATGAGTTACAGAGCCATGAAACACAACTGATGCAAGCTTTCTAGTCATGTATCAAACTCAGAAATGGAGATAAAGGTTTTTTTTAATGGCACCAATAATATATAAGGGGTAATATACTGTGGACAAGTTCGTTGTTGAACATAACAGCATGGCAGGGTTATGTGGTCTGTGTTGGGTCTGGAGTATATTATCCCACAGCTAGTATGAACTAATACACAATCAGTGAATTATGTTAGAAATATATTTATTCACAAAATTAGGCATTTCATCAGATACGTCCAAAAAAAATAGTGGCACCAAGGTGATTGTGAACCGGACTACTTCAATTGAATTAAGTGTATTTTCCTTGTCAGGAGCCAAATATTAAGTTGTTGTTGAGTTCAGTACATGCATGTATGTTGTTTTTTGCCAATTTTGGGGTCCGCTTGGTTCCTGATCCTTGTTCTTGTGTGTTTGTGAGTTTTGGGGTTTTGTATTATAATAATATAATATTGTTGTTCATTGTAATTAGTTTGTCACCATTCTGAGCATATTAGTCATCCATGCATATCACCCAACAGCTAGACTAATTTCCCTAACACAACTCTTAAAACTGAGTATAACTCACTGGATTGAAATGTCTCTGTAAATTAGCACCTAATACTTCTGCAATTAGGAGTGGACTATAAGTTGTGGAATTCCTTTGATGGTTTACTTACATTGAGAATATTTTCGTAATCTCTGTTTGGGGGAAATTATGGTATTTAGGTCACAAATTCTATGCTCGCTGAAGTGATATAAACTCAGTTAAACCAAACAAAGCCTTAAGGTTAGAGCTCACTTGATCCCTATTTGACTAACACGCAATTCACTTTACTTATATATTTGTGAGGGATTTTCATGGCATGACCAAAAAGCACGTGCTCAAACACTGTTTGTGGAGGAAAGACTGTCTGGGAAGTGCATTTTAACCATCCTGTGCAGGCAGACAGAGCGGGGCCATCTTTGGTGGGTTTATGGCTCTGTGAGTGAAGCCAGGGCACTTGGGTTGGTGAACCAGTGCCACACCCCACAACTTCAGGCTTATACCTACAGTTGAGCTGAATATTATGGATCATGGAGAAAATAATTATGGCCCGCCAGATTAAAGTGGAGATCAACATGGTATGATTGGCCTCCTCACTTGGTAGCAATACTCTTGAGTATATTATGCCTCCCCAAATATCAGCTCAACTAACACCTCGGTATAGATGAAGCTGGCTTCACCACGCCCTAGTCATGTTTGATATCACCACGATTCTCAACATGAGAGGAGCATTTCAAGATATCTTGTGGTAGTAAATGATCCTGGCTTGCGCTGGAACTCTCCCCCAAATTGTAAATTATGGGCTAAGAAGGGAGTGAGCCAACCCACCCCCTTCAACAACACTTAAAATCTGACCTGCTGGTGACACGGTCTTTAGATTTTGGTGGGAACTCTACAAGTCTCTGTCATGTTTTCTCTCTTGGAAGATCTGGCGCCAGCCATCACCTCGCCTGTGTGTGTTTTTTCTTGGAGAGAGACAAGCTTGGTTTGGTATCATTTTCTTCCATTTCATCTCTTTTGTGATTGTTACATGTCAATTTTATGTTTAGAAGTTAGTATTTGTTAAGCCGGAATATCCACTTTGGAATTTATGTCTTTCGCGGCCAGATGAGAGCGGAGCTTGACGTGGTACGAGCAAGCTTGTGAAATGGTAGCGATAAATGTTCCATATGTGAGGAGACAGAACTACACCCTACATATTGGATGTTCCGATTTAGTTTTTGTTAAGGTAGTTGAACCTCCGTCTGTAGATTGGACGTTGAACTGTTGTAACTTTAACTGTTGTTAATTTTTATTGAATTATGAGTTCTTTATTTTGATGAAGGTTGATCCACCAGTTTGCTCTGCCTATCAACGAATTCAGAGATGTAATTGATAATTGGTATCCTGTGTAGCGATCATTATATTAAATCAAATAAATATAGTTTACATGTAGGATAAGTGAGGGGTTTTAACATGTAATACCACTTGTGTTAAGTATTCAGAGTGCTGAACTTTAAACAAGGGCATTTCACTGTTAAAGCTACTGGATTCAGAGAATAGACCATTTGTATTCTAACTTCACTGTTCCGACAAGACGTTCAGAATGAACAGTGGCTGCCAATTTAGAAATGGGTGTAGAATAGCCACATGGTGATTATGCTGTGGATTTGTGAGAAATACATGTAAAATGAATTACACACATTTGAATCGGCTATGAAATATCTCATTCTGTCCTTCTTTCTCTCAATCTCTCTCTCCCTCCCATTCTCTCCTGTCTCTCAATCTCTCTCTCCATCTCTCTATCTCTCTCGCCCGCCCACTCACCCTGCGATTCAGACAGGTTTTAATCTCTCTCTCTCTCTCTCTCTCTCTCTCTCTCTCTCTCTCTCTCTCTCTCTCTCTCTCTCTCTCTCTCTCTCTCTCTCTCTCTCTCTCTCTCTCTCTCTCTCTCTCTCTCTCTCTCTCTCTCTCTCTCTCTCTCTCTCTCTCTCTACCTCTCCACAATTGGCCTCCTTTCCACCTACCTCGACAGGGCTGGCCACAGGTGGAAAGCAGACATTTTTAAAAGAGCGTGATTAGTGACTGCCCCCCTGAACTCCCAGAGTTCCCTTGGCTCGGCATCCTCCCCGATCCCCCCCGCACCCCCAGTGGAGACCCACACACTGCCAAGCCCAGGAGAGAGGCTGCCATCCCGAGCCCATTCCCTGTCTGTCTTTCTGGGCGGGGATTCAACAGCCGTGAATGCCGAGCCGATGAGGTGCGCCGACCTTCAGACAGCCATTCTCCTCCATCTGCCATGCCCAAACCACCCATGCCACTAACCCTCTGTCCCCCGGGCAGAGGCCCTCTGTGTGTGTCGACACTGTATTCATCCAAGCACTGACCTCCGTGGCCAGCCCACGTCACTCTGTGACATTTTACTCAGTAACGCCAGCGACATTAGGCAAGCTGTCCCGACAACAAATGCCATACACAACTGTAGGGTTCTGTTTGTCGTGGGGTAGCATTCGTAACCTCTTGCACAAAAACACCCTTGGATGCTTCTGGGGAAAAGAGCGCTTAAACCTTAATTACTTCTATCTCATTGTTGACTCAAATGCCCCCGGCTAGTATAGCATGACTGGGCAGAGGCCTCTACCCCACGCATCACCACTGAGTGTGGGTTGAGTCAGGAGAATAGCTTCCTGCTTCAGGCCATCTCAGTGGTGTCTGCTTCCTCCTACCCAACTCCTGACCTTTCTTGGATGTTGTGCCACACCTTCTGCCTTGTTTTTTCTCGTGTTCAGTTTACTCTCTGTGCCGTCCTTCAGATAGTAGATGTGTGACTTTTTTTTACCTCCCACACTCAGGACTACTTATACAGTACTTATTATTATTATTATTATTAAGGTACGCTGCATGGGGTTCAATCGAGTCAAGTTGAGGCTTGATCAATGTATTGTTTTCCTTTCTTAATTACACTTGAGCGATTTGAGAACTTAAAAGATTCACATGCCGTGTCAATGGGGAGGCAAGCAGTGCATTCAGGCTGCCGGCCGGGTTCATGCTACTGCAGAGGGGCAATGTAAAAGTTGCTGAATACAGCAGGGATGCACAACAGAGCTGAAAGCTGTGAGCATACCCTAGAGAAAAGATGTTGTGCAGATCGGGATTTGGGCCATCTCTTTAGACCCACAGAGATGCAACACCATTCTTCCACAGGGCAACCTACTCGCATACACACACACACACAAACATGTATGCACCTTCAACAAGCACGTACACACCTTTGACAAGCACAAAGCTTCTACTTATTTAGTATTTGGCAGCTTAATTCTTCAAATGCATTAGCACATCTAGTGGTTTAATATTTTAATTGTCAGATTCAGTAGGATTTGCACTATAAATAGAGATAATTGCAATGCAACATGATGCACACATATTCCTGTCAAGCGGGGCCTGTACACTGCGGGGGGGGGGGGTCTTGTGCTTTCCCCCAGCCGTCGCACCACTGTCACTCTCCTCCAATTTACCTTTTCCATGTGACGATCCACTCGCCGGTATACACTTTCTTTTTTAATTAGTTGGTCAGCATGGTAATCACCCCTGACAAGCCACTGAAAGGTGTTGGGCAAACAAAAGAAGTTACATTTTGCATAAAGCGATACCCGTTCTGCAGACAGGAGGGCCTGTGCCCCTTTCTGGGGAGAGGAGAGACTTGGAGTGTCCTGTCCTGCGGACAGGAGGGTCTGTGCCCCGCTCTGGGGAGAGGACAGACTCGGGGTGTCTCCAGCAGTCTTCCTGCTCCTCCTGCACCGCTGCAAACGCACAGAGAGGTTTGACAAGCGTCTTGAATAGGAGTAAGATAAGTATGTACATGTGGACAGGGGCTGTCCTTTATCTCTACGGTCGGGGAGCTGGGAAACCTTCTCCAAATTACAGGCCCTGGCGGAAAGCCTGTGGAGGACAAGCCTCCAGCACATTGTTCCTCAAGTGCCAAGGGCTGCAAACCTGATCCGTGCTCAGAAGGAAAACCCTCTTGACCCCTTTTCACTCGGTCTACATTACCATCTGTGGATTTACGCGAAAGGCACTTATTAAATGTTCTTTTGTGGCAACTGTTGGCACTAGCCTACTCGGGGGGATTATTGCTGGTGTGGAACAAGTTGTGGTGGTAAACCTCTTGATTTTAATGACTCGGGTATTAGCCCCAGCACTGTGTTCTCTCCAAACTATAAGAGGACTAAGGTAATGCGAGGTTGTAGCTACACACTCATAGGTTTTCATCATTTGTGATTGAGAGTGCACACTGAACTGCTGCACTGTGCCAGGACACAAGGGAGAGAAATGCATGCAGGTACATTGAGCACCTCATGACATTCATTACCTGTTTTATTTTATTTGATCATTTTATAATATTTGTAAATTTTTACAATGTAAATTTCTATGTTTTATATTTCTAATTTGTGGATATATGGATTTACTGAATGCGTTGGAGGTCTTTCACTGTTACGCTGTTTGCCTCTTTGAAACTTAGAACTACTATTATTAAAGTATGGAAAGCAGGTGACAGTTCTGTTTTGGACGTTATTATGTTAATACTGTTTCCCTTGTTTGTTTCAGTAGTATAGTATTGGCCTGTTTATAACATCTCAGCAACATTCATTGATGCTCAGGTGTTTTATCTCCCGCAGTGTTTACATAATGCAAGAGAAAAGCTGTGCTCTGAAAGATTGAATTTCACATGGTTCTGCCTTTGTGTGAAATCAGAGACAGCTGCAGGACTAATATAGCAGCCCATTTGCTATGTTGAAGGGGCTGTATGGGAAGGAGCGGCGTGGAGTCCCTGCAGTCAGACCTACAAACACATCTGTAGCGGACAACTGTGCCCAGCATAATTGTGTCCTGTCATATTTAAATACTCCTTAAAATAAAAAATGTGACAATTTGTCTCTTTCCTCTTGTCTCTTGTCCCTCTATTCCTCCCTTTCTCTCTCTCTCTCTCTCTCTCTCTCTCTCTCTCTCTCTCTCTCTCTCTCTCTCTCTCTCTCTCTCTCTCTCTCTCTCTTCCTGGGTGTTTCCCTATCCCTCTTTTTATCTTCTCCCTCTCTCCGTTACTCTCTTCCTCTTTCACCTGCTCTCTCCCTTCCCTGTCTCACTCTCTCTATCCCTCACTCCCTCCCCCTCCCTCTCCCTCTCCCTCTTTTTCTCTTTTTCTCTCTCCAGAGACTACACTTGCCTCCAGACTTGTCAGACACAGTGAGCCGTTTGAGCAAACCGGATCTGGCAGAATCGGCCAAGCTGCTGAGTGTGGGTTGTGGCTCCACGGCCATGGGCAAGAAGCACCTGGACTTCTAGCGTTCTTCTCTTTAACCATTTCACTCACAATTTGCATGACATTCTAATTAGAGCTGCCCGTCACAGGCAGGTCTAACATAATGCGTCATCCTTGTTATTGCCCTCCTCTTTTTTGTCTTCAGGAATAAGATTGGCCAAATTATTTCTCCAAACCAAAATAAACAAAAAGTCCCATGCTATAAAAAACAAACCCTCGTGTGTCTCAAAGCGTTAAACTTTTCCTGCCTGTGACGAGTGTCTCACGATTCCCCTCCGAACCTGTACCAGTACATAATGCTTCTGGGATGTCTGCTGCCACATTGTCTTACCCATTTGTGCAGATTTAATCTTTTTATTTTATTGTGCTGTGTCACTCTGCTAAAACTGTATTGTGTTACATTGCCGTTGTTTAATTACATCATATTTGTCATGCTTTTTTCTCAATGTTGTTTTGTATATTGTATGATTTTTTATTTTATTTTAAAGTTCTCTGTGTATAGAGTTTGTGTTTTGAGGGAATAAAATAATATTAATGTTAGGTACCATTCTAATGTGAGAGCATTGACCTAATAATTATGTCATACAAGGTTTGTATCAAAAACCAGCGAAAGTGCTCCTGATAAAAAAATTATAATGAATAAATCAATCAATCAATCAATCAATCAATCTACTGCTGCAATCTCACATTACTCTTTGGTGGGCAGAGTGTGAGCTGCTTGCCTTGGATTTCATAAATGTATAGCACTGTAATATTCATGTATTTTGTTTTTGATACATTTGTAGTAGAAAACCTACATTCCTGTAGCAGCATGGAAGGATGATGGGAAATGGAGTGGCTGACCAAGGAATCCTGTTGTGATGTCATAATTATACTCAGCCAATAAACTCAGAGAGAAACATTCCTGTTGTGGTTCATGGGTCCTCTTTCTCTTCATTTTCTCCACAGAACCCTACAGCAGGACAGCAATGACATTAGCATGTAGCAGGTATCAGGCAGAGAGGTTGTGCTGCCCACAGCCACAGAGACGGTATTGAGAACACTCTTCACTTCCCACCCGGTCACTTATCTCTTCACTGCGCTGCCCTGCATGACACCACAGGGTGACGAGGCCTCCAAATCATATCAAAGCCCTGGGCAGTGAGGACCCGGTCCAATCAAAGCCCTGGTCAGTGAGGATCCGGCCCTATCAAAGCCCTGGGCAGTGAGGACCGACAGCACTTTGTTTTGTATAAAATGACACGGTGCGTGAATGCGACGACTCACATGGAGATGTGGGTGGGCATACCATGTGAGCGAAGCGCATGCCAGCTGCCATGTGTCACAGTGGGTTTCCTGCAGATGGGTTGGGTGGGCCTGCTTCCCCCAAATGGCGTCTGATGAGTGTCTGCCCTCACACATTTTCAGATCGTTGTGAGAAAATTGGCTTTTTCACAGCCAACATTTACATTGACAGTTGTGCTCATGAGATTCAATAGACTTCCCAATGTCTGGTCCTGATGTTGTCCCAACGTCTGGTCCTGACATCCCAATGTTTGGTCCTGATGTACCAACGTCCAGTCCTGATGTGCTAATGTTTGGTCCTGATGTTGTCCCAATGTCCAGTCCTGATGTCCCTATGTCCAGTCCCGACGTCCCAATGTCCGGTCCTGACCTCCCAATGTCCAGTCCTGATGTCATCCCAATGTCTGGTCCTGATGTTGTCCCAATGTCTGGTACTGATGTTGTCCCAATGTCCAGTCAGTCCTGATGTCATCCTAATGTGCGGTCCTGATGTCCCAATGTCTGGTTCTGATGTTGTCCCAATGTCCAGTCCTGACATCCCAATTTCTGGTCCTGACCTCCCAATGTCCGGTTCTGATGTTGTCCCAATGTACATTTTACAATTACATTTAAATTTTGCCATTTAGCAGACGCTCTCATCCAGAGTGACTTACAAGATATGCATTAATACATGGTAAGATCAATCATGCAAGCGTGCAAGAGATCAATGTTGTAATACAGTAATAGACATAATTGTTGGCAGCTGCACACCGTACCTGTAACACAGGGAAGGAAAAGGTTAGTAGACTTTTTTGTGGGGGGTTTTGGACAGTCTTCTATATATACATATAAAAAAATGCAGCATTAAACATGTAAGCAGTGGTGATGACAATTAGTAAAATGTACAGAGTCAGTGGTAGTAGAGTCTGAAGAGGTGGGTTTTGAGTCCCTTGCAGAAGATGGCCAGTGATTCCATGGTCTGACAGAGTGCGGAAGATCTTTCCACCACCGAGGAGTCAGTACAGAGATGAGGCGAGACCGTGAGGAGCGGCTAGTCAGTTTGCCAGAGGAGGCAGAGTGGAGAGGTCTGGCTGGGGTGCAGGGTGTGATGAGTGACTGAAGGTAGGAGGGAGCAGTTCCTCTAGCAGCTTGATAAGCCAGCACCAGGACCTGAGATCACCAGGGCCTGGACCAGAAGTTGTGTGGCCTCTTGGGTGAAGAACGGTTGGATTCTACGGATTGTAGCGCCCGAGTAGGCGCGTGCTATGGCGTCATCGTAGAGGGGAGATACCTTTCGGCACGCTGGCTCCACCCCCGCGCACTGAGGGGAACCCCGGGACGGATTCAACAGCTGACGGGTGTAAACGAAATTAACAGACTTTAAAAAGAGCGCTCTCACGCAAGGGCGCTGTTGGGAGTAGGAACGAAGTAGGAGAGAGAGAGTCAGAGAGAGAGAGAGAGTCAGAGGTCCCGGTCAGTCGGCAGGTCCCGGTGATCGCTGCGATATGGTAATAATCAACAAATGGGGAGCTCTTTGCTTGAAGGAAGAGCAGCTCTGTCTTCCCCAGGTTCAGCTTCAGGTGGTGGGTGGACATCCAGGCAGAGATGTCTGCCAGGCATGCAGAGATACATGCCAGGACCTGGGTCTCAGAAGGGGAGAAGGAGAGTTGAGTGCCATAATATGCAGTGATATGAAAAACCATAAGCAGAGATAACCGAACCAAGTGACTTAGTGTACAGGGAGAATAGGAGGGGGCCTAGCACCGAGCCCTGCGGGACTGGGTGGGAGAGAGATCCTCTCCTGGCCACCTGGTAGGACCAGTCAGCCAGGTATGATTTAAACCATGCCAATGCAGATCCAGAGATTACCATCTCGGGGAGAGATGAGAGCAGGATCTGGTGGTCTAAGGTGTCGAATGCAGCTGACAGGTCGAAGAGGAGGAGGACAGAGCTGAGTGATTTTGACTTTGCCAATTGCAGAGCCTCGGTGACGGTGAGCCAAGCAGCTTCCATGGAGTGGCCTGCCTTGAAGCCAGATTAATTGGGATCAAGCAGGTCATGCTGTAGGAAATAGAGAGACAGTTGATTATACACCAATCAGCCACAACATTAAAGCCACTGACAGGTGATGTGAATAACATTGATCATCTCGTTACAATGGCACCTGTCAAGGGGTGGGATATATTAGGCAGCAAGTGAACAGTCAGTTCTTGAAGTTGATGTGTTGGAAGCAGGAAAAATGGGCAAACGTAAGGATCTGAGCAACTTTGACAAGGGCCAAATTGTGATGGCTAGACGACTGGGTCAGAGCATCTCCAAAACGGCAGGTCTTGTGGGGTGTTCCTGGTATGCAGTGGTTAGTACCTACCAATAGTGGTCCAAGGAAGGACAACCGGTGAACCGGCGACAGGGTCATGAGCGCCCAAGGCTCATTGATGCACGTGGGGAGCGAAGGCTAGCCCATCTGGTCCGATCCCACAGAAGAGCTACTGTAGCACAAATTGCTGAAAAGGTTCATGCTGGCTATGATAGAAAGGTGTCAGAACACACAGTGCACCGCAGCTTGCTGCGTAGCCGCAGACCGGTCAGAGTTCCCATGCTGACCCCTGTCCACCGCCGAAAGCGCCTACAATGGGCAAGTGAGCGTCAGAACTGGACCATGGAGCAATGGAAGAAGGTGGGCTGGTCTGATGAATCATGTTTTGTTTTACATCATGTGGATGGCTGGGTGCATATGCGTCATTTACCTGGGGAAGAGATGCACCAGGATGCACTCTGGGAAGAAGGCAAGCCGGCAGAGGCAGTGTGATGCTCTGGGAAATGTTCTGCTGGGAAACCCTGGGTCCTGGCATTCATGTGGATGTTACTTTGACACGTACTACCTACCTAAACATTGTAAACATTGTTGCAGTACACCCCTTCATGGCAACGGTATTCCCTGATGGCAGTAGCAGGATAATTCACCCTGCCACACTGCAAAAATTGTTCAGGAATGTTTTGAGGAACATGACAAAGAGTTCAAGGTCTCCAAATTACCCAGATCTCAATCCGATCAGGCATCTGTGGGATGTGCTGGACCAAGAAGTCTGATCCATGGAGGCATCACCTCGCAACTTACAGGACTTAAAGGATCTGCTGCTAAAGTCTTGGTGTCAGATACCACAGGACACCTTCTGAAGGTCAGTGCATCGACGGGTCAGAGCTGTTTTGGTGGCACGAGGGGGACCTACACAATATTAAGCAGGTGGTTTTAATCTTGTGGCTGATCGGTGTATACAGTCTGTTCTAATGTCTTGGATAGGAATGAGAGGAGAGAGACAGGTCGGTAATTACAAATGACAGCAGGAGGGTTCAGAGAAGGTTTTTGAGGAGGGGATGACATGAGTCCTTTTGAGGGGAGAGGGGACAGAGCCAGAGGAAAGAGAGGAGTTTATTACATTGGAGACAAAGGGGAGGATGTCCATAGAGATGGACTGGAAGAGGGGAAGGAATGGGATTGAGAGGGCAGGTGGTAGGATGGTGGGAGTGAACAAGTTGTAAGAAGTCAGAGTCAGGGAGGGGTGAGAAGGACGACAGGGAGATGAGAGGTTTGGGTAGTGGGATGGGTGAGGGAGGGTTAAGTGCGGGAGAGGTTGGGGAGAAGGAGTTGCGAATGTCATTGACCTTCTTGCGAAAGAAGGATGCAAAGTCATCCATAGTTAGAGAGGAGGGGGTTGGGGGAGGAGGGGAGAGGAGAGGAAAATATAGTGTACAGTTTCCATGGGTTAGAAGCAGAGGATTGAATTTTGGAGAATAAAAATGCAGATTTAGCAGAGGAGAGGTTAGAGGAAAAGGTAGCCAGGAGAGTGTGGAAGTCAGTCACAGCACCAGGGGACTTTTTTTCTCCATTTCCGTTCTGCCGCTTGCAGTTTGAGGCGGCAATGTCTGGTCCTGACATCACAAGCTTTGGCAGCTTTTTTTGCTTACGGAGAACGGCATTCTGAGGTACTGAGAGCTTTTATTTTCATCAAGGTTTAGGAGTGTTGATAAATCCTATTGTTCTGTTTCAACAGCCCTTGTTGAATTTGGTTAAAATTATGTTTTTAATGTACACCGAGTCGGCAATACATTATTCATTGTTCTGCTTACATTGACCTATTTTAAATGGGGATGCATATTTATGTGCCTCCATGCATTATATGCTTTGGACAATAATGGTTTGATTTGTTGCATTAGGGTTATTTTATCATCTACACTAAAATATTTGTTCTCTATATTTCAGATATAATATAATAATTTGGACAATAATGGTAATTACTTGTAATTAATTTGTTGCATTTTAATCGGGTTATATTTGAGTGTCCATTTTTTTCAAATAGCAAGAATATTGCATATATGTCAAGTTTAAGCAGCAAAATCTTGTTTATTTGAAATAGACCAGTGCATTCAAAGTGCAGCAATTTTAGGAATTGAATAGTTGGAAGAAGCTGCTGGATTTTTTTCGAAATTGTCTTTCTGATATAATATAATAATATAATATATATGCCATTTATCAGACACTTTTATCTATCCACTTTTATTTATTTTTCAGTATATGTGGTTCCAATGCAACATGGAATGAGAAACCCGTGGTGTCACAACCATTTTTTAACGCGTTATTTTTTGTCAGCGAAATTAACGTTAAAGTCCCACGCTAAATATCTACCATTTATCAGACACTTTTATGAGCCTTTTATTTATTTTTCAGAACCACAATCACAATGGACAGTACCTACTGAGAGAACCACAATCACAATGCAGTCATTCTGTTAGTCAAGCAGACTGTAAGCCCAAACAGCGATAGATGTTTGAGTGCAATGCATCTCTTTTCATCGTCTGAAATGTTATTTTTATAATGATCATTGGGGAGGAACTGTCAGAGTATTGTTGCAGAGGCCAATTGGCTCTCGTTTTGTACACTTGTGTTCCCTTGGATGCGTTACCTGCATAGTTTTGGGGCTGTGTTCTTCTTCTGCTTGTCTCATTTTAAAGACAGCTATCACTTCAGCTAAGCCCTATAATGTTTACTCTGAGGAATGGTGAAGCGAAGAGCAAAGCAGTACCTTATTGGAGTTTCACGTTCTGATTCTCGAATCAAGTGACATCCGACCTCTCCATGGCCCATCAACATTTGTCCTAAACTTTGAATACATTTAATGAAAGTGTCACAAACACAGTTTGATATGTTCATTTTAGATTGAAATACTCAAAATAATATCAAAATCAAACAACGGTCTTGCTTTTATTGCTAAAGACAATTTGGGGAAATAAACAGTGTTTGAAATAAAGAAAGGTCCGAACAAACCGTTTGCAAAAGAAGTCAAAGATAACGAGCGAGTCAATGAAAAGGAGATGCAAAAGATGACAAGCGGACATAGAAAACAAATTATGAATGTTTAAATGAGATCCCTATTAGAGCTGATTTTATTACTGGTTCATTTAAACTAAGGTTTATAGAAATGAGAGTAGCCTATTTAATAAATAAGGTGACAGTTGTGATGATTGCAAACAATAAAGGATTCAGATTCTTTAAATTCATGTATTTTTATGTAATTTTCTAAGTTTCAGAGTTCCAAATGACCTCCGTTTTCAGTGCATTCGTATTTCTGAGGTTCTGATGTAGGCAGTGGCTGGGCCTTTTGGGCTATACCACGAGCCATGAGACGTCTGTCAGGCAGCTTCTCTCGCCATGGGAACATATGCTGGCTTCCTCACCCGAGCCTCCTCAGACAGGTTAAGCAGGTATACCTGTTCTCCAGTTGTGGGTGGATGGATCAGACTGCCTGAAATGTAGGCTACAAAGAAGTGGTGAGTGGCACTGTGCAGGGATAGCTGAGACTAGCTTGTGTCTCCCAGCAGATCTCACAGGGATACGGTAAACTTCACTGAAGTATAACCAAATCACATGGCTTAGGTTTGACTATTGTCCTGTGCAAGCCATTACTGTAAGATTCTGCTCATCTTGCCAAAATGCCTGTATTACCTGTCAAATCCATGATGCTTATGTGACATGTAAGACTGTAGGTAGTTTTAGCACCACCCCATAGTGAACATTGAGTATCCCAATTGCCTTCTGCGTGACCAGTTTGTTGAAAATCTCTGTGATGACAAACTTCAAGGTGAGCTGCTGGATAAAATTGTATCTAACGCTAACCTATCATTTTGGGACATACACAGCAAAACCATTAGTTGGCTAGCTAGACATACACAAACTACACCCCAAGCCCGTGCATACTCTTGCAATTTCCAGGATGCAGACACAAATGCAGTGACGGTTGGCCCTTCCCCTGAGCTCTTGGAACTCAAAGAAGGTTTACGCAAACAACAGACCCAGCTTGATACCATCTTAGGTCACTTAGACCAGTCCTGCAGTGCTGTTTCCAACTCTGCTCCAAGGCCTGCAGGTCCCCAGCCTAAGTTATACCAGTATCAGGCTGATGGGAAACCCATCTGCTTGCGTTGTAACTATGCTGGCCATATTGCAAGGTTTTCTAAGGCCATAATATCTGAGGGACTGAGGAAAACTAGCGCCCTCTGGTTTTGGGAGCCAGGCACCAGGAGGGGGTTTGTTGGGCTCAGAGAAGACCACAGTTACATCTACACCAACTTTACGCCTTATAGGCAATTGCCCCATCATTGATGTCTCTTTAAGCAGGGTAACTATACCCTGCCTCCTTGACACTGGGTCCATGGTGACAACAATAACAGAGGACTTTTTCAGGCAATGGGTACAGCCTTAAATAAGAGAGGAGATGCAGTCATGTCACTGGTTGCAACTTAAAGCAGCTAATGGTCTGCTTATTCCATACTTAGGTTACCTTGAGGTTGACTTAGAAGTTCTTGGCAAAGTTCTCCCCAAAATTTGAGTGCTGGCAGTCAAAGACCCCCTGGACCCTGCCACCAAACAACAACAAAAATCTGTGCCAGGCCTGTTGGGGATGAATGCAATTAGCAGCTGCTACCAGGAGCTTTTCAAGCAGCATGGTCAGGGTTTATCCCACTGCTCCCCTGTACAGACTGCAGGTAAAGGATGGAGGCGAGCATTGTCAGAGTGCCAAAGCCTGGAGCGCATAACTAACTCCAGGTGAATTGGTAAGGTGACAGTTCAGCCCGGTTCCACCACCCGCATACCAGCAGGGTGCCTCAAGTTTGTTCTAGCCACTTGTCCTCTTAGCCTAGGCTCTATCTCTTCATGTTTCTTGGAACCTTTCCCTTATGGTCAAGGTTGCCTTCCAGTCAACCTCCTGATTGCCTCCGCCCTTCTTTCCATTACTCAGGGGATGGTCAACATACCAGTTGTTAACGTGGGGGAGGAGGATCAGTGGCTCTATTCTCAGACAGTACTGGGGAGCCTGCATATAGTGGACCCTAAGTCATCTTGCAGTGCAGATGATGACCAGGGGGCGGTTATCCAGTCAACAGAGGCCAGAGAGTTGGCCCCCTTGGATTTCACAGGGCTAGATTGGCCCAACCTATCTCTCCAGGAACAGCAGGATGCGAGGGCACTTTTGGAGAAGCACCAGACAGCTTTTAGCCAATACGATGGGGACTTGGGCTGCACGCCATTAGTCCATCCCAAGATACCTGTGGTGGATATGGTACCAGTGCGCCAGCATTATCGCTGCCTTCCCCCCTCTCAGTTTTCACCGGTCAAAGCTCATGTTCAAGAGCTAGTGGATAGTGGGGTGGTCCTTCTTAGTGTATTGGAAAAGGGCACAACCCCCAACCAGGCAAGAATGAACTGGTGAGGCAGAGATGGTGCTGGAGCTGGATAAAAGAAAAGGAGGGAGTTTTATACCAGGAAATCCAAATACCGCCCGCACTCCCAACCGCATTACATAAAGAAGTTTTAACGAGCCTGCATGACAACCATGGTCACCAAGGAGTGGAAAGAACCACCGAACTGGTGCGGCAAAGCTGCTATTGGCCAAGGATGAGGCATGATCCTTTTTTTTTTTTTTTTTTTGCTGGACGGGAAATCGCTTTGCCTGACAGGATTGTTGTGTCATACGTGCTGAGAGCTTAAGTTTGAGCGGATTGTTTGTTGCTGTCGGGATATTATTTGGATTGTGTTTGTATTGTTGCTTAGGGTTCAGCGTTTTGTCATCAGAAAGGTACAAGAATAAAAGATTTGCTCTTAAGGTAAACGTTTTCCATTTTTTCCCCGTCTAGCTTCGGAAAGCTTGTTAAAAAGTTACCGATTTGGCATTACACCCAGCAGACGCAAGGTTTTTTGTGGTTTTTAGCCCTCTCAGGAGCAAATCCAAGAACAGGGAAATATACTATAGCTAACTAGCTTTTGTTGGCTTAAATTTAAATTTAATTGTTATATTTCAAGCGTAGAGCGTATATCCGTTTTGGTTGGCTGCTACTAGTGCTCTTGCTACAGACAACTGGACTGAAAGTTTTCAAATTAGCTTTGTGTTGTTTCCATTTAGAAATTTCTGAACCTGACTGTTCGGAACCACCTCAGTATATAGTAAAAAATGGCAGATGGCATTCAATATTGCTAAATGTAAAGTTATGCATGTGGGAAATAAAAACATTAGACAGGAGTATTTAATGGGAGGAGAAAAGTTAGTAGGTGTTCAATTTGAAAAAGACTTAGGAATTGTAGTTGATCAAAGCCTATCTACATCCAAGCAGTGTGCTACAGCAGTGAAAAAAGCCAACAGGATACTGGGATACATAGCAAAAAGTATTGAGTATAAATCAAAGGAGGTTATATTAATGTTATATAATGCCTTTGTCAGACCTCACTTAGAATTCTGTGTGCAGTTCTGGGCACCGCACTACAAGAAAGATATAGAAGCTCTTGAAAAGGGCAACTAAACTGATACCTGGTGTGAAAGGTAAAAGTTATGATGATAGAGACTTACGGGGGATTTGATTGAGGTTTTTAAATTCCTAAAAGGGATTAACAAAGTTATCTTAACTTTTTAAGATAAGTGGGGTCAGCGGAACAAGAGGCCTCAGGTGGAAATTAGTTAAAGGCAAATTCCGCACAGATATTAGGAAGATTTAGATTATTAGATTTTTCTTTACACAGAGAGTTGTCAATGCCTGGAACAGCTTACCAGGTCCGGTAGTAGAGGCAGAAATGCTTGGGCTATTCAAGTCCAGGCTAGATGTAGTACTAGATACTCTTTAGATTAGGACATGACGAGCCTAGATGGGCCGAACGGCCTGTTCTCGTCATTATGCATTCTTATGTTCTTATGTTCTTATGTTCTTATGATATTGAGCGGTGGTGTAAGGAATACGAACGGTGTGTTCTGGCCAAGAGAGTGGTCCCTACGGTCCGTACCTTCCCAGGTCATCTCCTGGCCTCAAAGCCCCTTGAAGTCATTGCAAGTGATTTTACGCTCATGGAGAAGGCTATTGATAGCCGAGAAAATATTCTTATAGTGGCGGACATCTTTTCCAAGTTCACCCAAGCATACCCTAATCAGAAAGCAGAGATGGTGGTCAAGACCCTTACAGAAAGGTGGTTTTATTTACAGGGTGCCCAAGCAGATCCATTCAGACTAAGGCCGAGCTTTTGAAGGAGAACTACTAAAACGGCTGTGCAAGTTATATGGGATTGACATTATTGAACTACCCCATATCATCCTGAAGGAAATTGTCAATGTGAAAGATTTAACTGGACGCTTCACAATCTCCTGCGCACCCTTCCTCCGGAGAAGAAATGGAAGTGGTCCCAGTCACTACCTTTGCGTACAATACTACGGTCCACCAGTCCACCGGCCACTTCCCATACAAATTAATGTTTGGGCAGAAGCCCCAACTCCCAGTGGATTTCCTGCTCGGCTTAGCCTCAGAAGACCCAACAGATGTGGTACCTGGAGACTGGGTGACAAAGTGTCAAGATAATCTGGCCGAAGTGTATGCCAGTGCGAGGAACCACCTGGAAGCAGCAGCAACTTCCCGAGAGCGACACCACTCAGCCGCACCCTGTCTCCTAATGGGCACTAGGGTCTACCGCAAAAGCCACCCACTAGGCCGGCACAAAATACAAGACCATTGGGAGCCAACAACGTGGTGAGATGCCTTGACGACAAGGGTGCAGTGTATCACATCTCTCCAGAAGATGGGTTGGGACCAGACAAAAACATCCATCGCACAGAACTAAGAGTCATACCCTCCCAGGGAAACCACTCCAACAGAACCCCCATGGAGGCTCAGTCATGTTACCCAGAGGATGGGGTACCAAGAAGTGAAGGTGAGAGCGAGGACGATGCCAAAAGCATAGCATCTGATGAAGTCTGGATCCGAGTCCCAACTAACCACAAGACCAGAACAGTACCGTGGGTCACGAGTAATCATGAAGAGGTACAGGATGAGAAGGTGTGGTTGCACCCATTTCAAGCGAGGAAGGGCCTTGCCATATGACACCCCCTCTGGAGTCTGAGGGTATGCAAAGATATCAAGTAACACCGACGCCAGTGGGGCCTAGCCCAAATTGCCCCCTTCCTGACTCTGCATGTGAAAGCTCCCAAGGTCTGACAGGGTCGGCAGAGGACCAACCAAGGCGCTCTAACAGAACAGGAACAGGTCAACACTCAAACCCATTCCACTTGCCACAGCCAGCTACCCAACACCTGGAGGGCCAACAGAATTGTACTTATGCCGTCGGTCCCTCTCCCCAGTTTTTCTTTAGGCCATGGCATTAATAGCCGCTGCTCCTCAGTAAGCTGTCACCGGGACGGTGATATTTTAATGTGGGGGAATATGTGACATGTAGGCAGGGCCATGCACAGACATTTTGGGGGGCAGGGGCAAAAAAAAAAAAAAAAAAAAAAGGGCACTCACCCCACCGACACCCACTATTCCCACCCCGATGTTGCCACACCACCACCATCCATAATCACACACTATGTCAATAACATGGGACCTGTTTTACCTTTCATTATAAGTAATGATAAGATTCTAGATCAGCAGTCCTATTCTGACATGATTGATGCATAAGCCCCCTGAATTTGGGGTTTCAAAACTTCCTTCTGTTTTCATGTTCTGTATCATTTTGTTACACTGCATATATTTTATAAATGACACATATGGTACAACTACTGAACTACAGTTTGATTTTAGTAATGTTTTTGAGCATCACACTGAGAGGAAAAGAAACCAGTATTATATTATATTCAAAAACGCACGCACGCACACTACTTAAACACACTCTTATATATTTGTTACATCTATGCATATGGCTGAAAAACTGATCCAGGGTCAGGAAGGTGAGAAGTATTTTGCCTTTCATTGGAGACAGGTGTATTTGCCTCTTCTAGCAGTGTTTATGCTGCTTCTTATTTCTCAATGAAAATGGATTGATTGATTTAAACTTTTATTTGAACAGGGAAACACACTGCTACATGCCCAAACAATAATACACTTTTAAACATCACGTTTTTAGAAAACTGGCTATAAAGAAAAGGGGATGACTACACTAAACTAGCAAAATGAAACTACCTGCTTCAGAAATTAATTGCATATTTGTAAGTTGTCCTGCATGACGGAGATAACGTCGTTTTAATGATAATTAGACTAGCTTACTTGCTCGTGAGTCCCAAGGCTAGTAATGACGAAATTACAGAGTGAAGGTGGCAAGTCCTACTGACCTACTTCATAGTTTTTTTTTACGGATATATAACATAAAAAGTAAGTAAATGTTGTTTAATTGTAGTTTCATAATTAAAACAGTGCCTACCTGAGTGATATCATTCACCGTAACCGAACTGGGGCTGGGGATGCGGTGCTTTTCATGACAAGTTGTATTCGGAATAAACCATTTGGAAGGGGGTTGGAGAGCGGAGTACTTTTTAAATTGATACAGTGTATTTTTTCGTGGATACTATTATATCCATGAAAAATAAAAATAAAATACAGAAGAAAAAACTAAATACAATTAACACCAGCCAAAAAAAGGGCACTTTTTGACTCTGAGGGCAAAAGGGCAGGGGCTCAAGCCCCCCATGGCCCCTATCTGTGCACATGCCTGCATGTAGGACTGTAGGTAGTTTTAGCATCACCCCATAGTTCCTGCTTTTAGTAACGAAATTCACGTTTAGAGACGTAGTTACCACAAGCTATCCATGTGCGTAGGACCGTAGGTAGTTTTAGCACCGCCCCATGGTTCCTGCTTTTAGCAGGAACGTAATTACCACAAACTATCGTTTGTTAGTGTTTGGTGCCGGCAGTGTGAGACGAGGCAGATCGAACGTGTCTGTTACAATTCCTCGTGCTGCACGTTGCTGGTTGCTGCTACAGTTCAGCCAATGGCAATTTAGGAGCGGTCTGTTTGGTGGAGTGAGGCTAGCCTGGTATGTGCTACACTACCAAGTAGAAGTTTCTCTACTGCGGGTGCCTAGCAGTAGGGATTCGTTTATGCCAGCATAAGCGGGAGTTTAATTTTGGAGCAGCAAACCTGCTCACACTGGCCTTCACGGCAGTCTATGGGGGCAGTACTGATTTTTATATCAGAAGTGTTTTGTGTAACCACTGTTTTTCCTACGGAAAATATAACCACTGTATTGCATAAAGAGTTGCCTAGAGCCTAGATGCATGCCAAACCACCTTCATAAACTGTAGGATATACTGTATATATATTTTCACCTGGAGGCATGGCTTATTCTGTCAGTTGTGGGCGGGGCCTCCGGGGGTGGCCCTAGTGTGTCATCTTGACTCACCTTTTAGTGTGTAGCGAATCACTCATTGTGACCCATGAGTGAACTCCACCTTATAGTGATTGGGGTATTCACATTATAGTGTGTGTTGAATTCCTTGCAATCCATAGCTGGATGTGTAGTGAAATACTAAGTGAGCCCGACTTTATATTGTTTGAGTACCATCACATACAGTTTGTAAATCACCCTGCTGTGTGAAGCGCATTACTTGGGTTCCTTTCAGACAGCCAAGCCCACACTCCTCTCCCCTTTTGCCCCTACCTTAGGCCCCCCCCACTGGGATGCTCCTTATTTATTTTGAGTTATTATTTTATGTATTATTTTCTGTCCTGCCCTAGGTTAACTTGTGTCCATTTGATCCATTCTAAGTCCAGGTGTACTGGTTGTTGCTATTTATTTATTTTTAAACTTGATCTCTAAACAAAAATAAATTGCATCTATTTTTGTATACAGTCTTTGTATCATTCATTCAGTTGAATACCCTGTAGCGGGGAAGTGTTTCTATCCTGAGCCACACAGTCACCAGTTAGCGGGTCTCTCCCCCAAATAGAAGAGTGGCATAGTCTTTCGTAAAGTAAGCCCTAGGCTAGTGGGTGTTACACTTACACTCTGGTTCTGAAGTGATTTTTATAGTGTGTGAGAATGGCGTAGTTTCACTTCGCAATGTCTGTTTAGGAAAGATGTTGCAAAGAAAGTGCTTCTTTGCTGTCCTTGTCTTCTTGTGTATGGCTGTTTGTGTGTCTGTGCTTATGAATAACAAACTGCTATAGTCATCTGACGCACAAAAGTTCACATTCAAATGAGGTCATAGCCCATCTCTTCAGAGGCCCAATGGCTTTAGTATTATTTTATTTGCTCAAAAATAAGGCAAAAGAGGCTGAGAAAGCATTTAAATTTGATGAAGATATGCTATCATGACCATTATTATTTTATGAATACACATATACAGTATGTATTATGAGGCTGTGTATTATTTATTCACTTCCCATTTCTGGCTTTTGCATTTCCTTGTTCAGCACAATCGCGGGTGAAGCAAATACAAACACATCAGCCACAGCTGTTGGGCCCAAGCAGTATGTCATGATTTGGGTGCTTTGAAGAGATCAACACTTTTGACGGGCCTTACACGAGGCTGGTCTTTTGCGGCTCTTTTACCATTGAATAGCATGCAAAGGTCTTGATAGCAATAGTTCCCCATAATCTAACGAGATTGGCATGGTTTAAATAATGTTAGCTTAGATTTTGAACACCTTGTGCGTTCGTACTGCTGGATATGTACAGAAGCCAGTCAAGTGCATTGTTTACAGGGACAACGGTGGTGTGCCACCTAGGAATCAAATCACCTTCGACATGACGTAACAAGTTGGCCACTCGGCCAATGTTTTGATTGCCGTCAATTATTATTTATTTTTTCATGTAAGCAGAGTAGTGAGTATTGTATATGCTGATTGTGTGTTATTTGCCCAGCCACTGCTGGGATTGCAGTAATGGCAGATTATTTAGGGGCAGCCTGTAGAGGAAATGAAAGGGGGGTTAGAGGAGAATGAGAGGGGACATTATGATTATGTAAGGAGGTGATATTTATAAAGGTGAATGGCACAAAAGCTGGGGCCTGTGTCAGGGAAGCAGAGCATCAAGCCATCCCGCCCCCCATCCCCCACCAAGGACCTGCTTACTGCACCGAGGCTGGTGATCTCCGCTCTATTGGGGACATCTGTGACCCCCTCAAAGAGCTCGGTCCCCTGTCTTAATCACGTAGCAATTATGCGTTTGCTTTTCTGATTTGTTTGTGTGTCCTCTGAGTACTGTACCTTTCTTTGAACAAGAATACGTTTTGTCTTGAAGGCATTCATTATTTTTTGTAGAACCTTGAGTTTTTCTAGGAGATGTTTGTGTTGCTCGTGAAATCTTTTGGTTGTCTGCATAACTTCCCTGTTCTGTATAGGGACTGTACTGCTTATAATGTGGTGTATGTGCAGCGCTGTTGAAGGGTAGTTTTGGACGGAGTGGTGGGGGGTCTTCAAAGCACTACATTGCTGTTCTATTGAAAACAAAGTTTGATCACTTGCTGTTTGGCTTTTTGAACATGCCGTGTTGGACCCAGCCCAGTACTGTGACCGTGATGAGCAGTACATTTCTGCTCTCTGATATGTGTGAAGGAGCGGAGTTAATCCAGAGCAGCCGAGCGATGGCCAATGGCTGCTCGTCCTGAGGTATTCCATGGCCCCGCAGCCAATAGGAGACTCTTCAGTGGCCACTGATGTGTCAACGGAGGTCAAACTAAACTCTGGGATACAAAATGTAAGTCTTCAGTGCAGCTTACTGCCATAGATAATGGAAACCACGTCCCCCTTTTCACCATGCTTAAAAAGGAGGGACAACAGCAGCACCAATGGGTTTCAGACCAGGCTGTTGAGTCACTGCAACAGTGCCTCCTTCTAGCATTCTGTCTGTTTATTTTCAGCCTACATTGTAACTTCACGATCTCAGCAAATAACCTCTCTGACTAACTTCCTCCTGAACCACTGCTATGTCTGTTGAAGTGTTTCCATGGTAAAGAAACAGCATTGAGGCTCCCAGGTGTAATATACTGTTCTTCAGGTCAACACGGTGCTCATGCTGACCTAGGTGCCCCAGAAAGGGAATTCTTCTCATATTGGGTATAACAGAGGCATTTTATCTATAGCATAGTATTCTTCAGAACCCAGTACAGCATTTGACTGTGCTTGCTGTCTCTGAAATCTGCTTTGTGGTGAGAATCAGAAAATGTAAAAGGAATTTTTCCAGTCATTGAGTGTAATTCATCTGTACATTTTTGTTTTAGTTAATTAAAAAGAGTATTCATGTGTAAAGGCACAAATCTAAGAATAATTCAACTTAAGATTCAACTGACTGAAAAAAGGCTTTTGTGGATATACAGTGAGCACCATAATTCATTGGACACATAATTCATTCAGTGACACATTTTTTGTTATTTTGGTTCTGTACTCTAGCACTTTGAGATTGAAAGGATGCATTGAGGTTGAATACAGACTGTCAGCTTTAATTTAAGGGTATTTTCATCCATATCGAATTAACCGTTTAGAAATTATAGAACCTTTTGTACATAGTCCCCCCCATTTTCAGGCACCATAATTCATTGGACAGTTTAACATAATGTAAAATAAAGTAATCATTTTTAATATTTAGTCACATATCCTTTGCAGGCAATGACTGCTTGAAGTCTGCGACGCATTGATATCACCAGACGCTGGGTATCTTCCCTGGTGATGCTCTGCCAGGCCTGTACTGCAGCCATCTTCAGTTCCTGCTTGTTTCAGGGACTTTTTGCCTTCAGTCTCCTCTTCAGCATGTAAAATGCATGTTCAATTGGATTCAGATCCGGTGATTGACTCGGCTAGTCAAGGATTTTACACTTTTTGGCCATCAAGAACCCCTTCGTTGCTCTAGCAGTATGTTTCGGGTCATTGTCTTGTTGCATGATGAAGTGCCGTCCAATGAGTTTGGAGGCATTTGGTTTTATCTGAGCAAATAAAATGTTTCTGTAGACTTCAGAATTCATTGTTGTACTTCTGTCTGCAATCACATCATTGATGAAGACAAGTGAGCCTGTTCCACTGGCAGCCATACAGGCCCAACACTCCCTCCACCATGTTTCACGGATGAGGTGGCATGCTTTGGATCATGTACATTTCCTTTTTTCTCCACACTTTCCTCTTTCCATCACTCTGGTACATGTTCATCTTTGTCTCATCTGTCCACAAGACTTTGTTCCAGAACTCTTGGGCTCTTTTAGGTGCTTTTTAGCAAACTGTAATCTCGCCTTTCTGTTCTTCAGACTTATCAGTGGTTTGCATCTTGTAGTGTACCCTCTGTAGTCCTGCTGGTGTAGTCTTCTACGTATGGTAGACTTTGACACATCTACACCTGCATCCAGGAGAGTGTTTTTGATATGTTGGGCCATTGTCACGGGGGTTTTCTTCACCATAGAGAGTATTCCCTGGTCATCCACTACAGTGGTCTTCCTCGGTCTACCAGGGGCCTCATTTATAAAACGTACTTACGCACAAATTTGATCTTAGAACGTGCGTACGCTCAAATCCACGTCAAAGTTCATATTTATAAAAACGGTCTTTGACGTGGAAAAGTACTTACCTCCACGTCAGGTTTCAACCTGGCGTACGCACTTTTCCTTGTGGCAATGTTTGAGTACTGCAGGTATTCGCGGTCTCGTCTCTTCTCTGTCCTGACCCCTCGCTGGTGAAATTATCTTCCGCAATCGGTCAGGACCGCGGAATCACCTGCGATCTTCCGCGAGAGACTCAAAACCCACCTTTTCAGACTCCACTACCACTGAATTCTGTACATCTAGCTAATTGTCATCACCACTGCCTACTTGCTCAACACTATATACCCCTGCTTACTCCATTAAAAAATAATAATTGACTAACCTTTTCCTTCCCAGTGTTACAGGTATGGTACGCGGCTGCCTGCAATGGTTTATTGCTGTATTACTGCACTGATCTCTTGCGCGTACTATGATTGTTCCTACCATGTATTAATGTAGATATTGTAAGTCGCTCTGGATAAGAGCATCTGCTAAATGCTTAAAATGTAAATGTAATGTAAAATGTATTCGGAAATCTAACAGCGCCAACATGTCTGCTGCCTATTATTATTATTATTATTATTATTAGTAGTAGTAGTAGTAGTAGTAGTAGTAGTAGTAGTAGTAGTATTACCAGATTGAACACATTGCTTAGGCTATACGTAATGGTTTGCACAATACATTTATTAATAAATTAAAACAACATAAGCTAAGCTACTTGTGGAAAACAAAACAAAAACACACATTGGTTTTCCAAAACTACCCCAATTAGCATAATTGACACATCCTTGAAATGTATTTAATACATATTATGGTTCCACGCGTGTAAAACACTTCGGTCAATCTGTAGGCTATAAAATAGAATGTCTTCGCTTCAAGATATCGCCAACCGCGCAATAAGAAGGGAACGAGTTATTAGAGATTTTGACCTCAGTTTTAAATCAGTTTTAAAATTATTTACGTCCTTCAGGGACCTTTGCTGCCCCCGTTCACAGCCTGGGCTACAGACTGCCAGGCCACGTACTTGGTTGTACTGGTAAAGCCATTGGAAAGGCTCCCAAACAGCGTCCCTGCACGCAGCTGCACCTCCGCCAACAAGACCTCGATTTCCGCCTCGCTAAAATTATTTTTCTTGCAGCTCGCCATTATCAAGTAGAAAATTTCTGTTTTGATTCGTGCTCCTTTATATGCTAATGATATTAATTAGGGGCGTTTACAAGGCGGAGATCTAAAACCATTCAGCTACGCACAATTTCAAGATCATTTGCGATTTATAGATTTCACATCTGGGGGGACTGGCGTACGCACGTTTTTTTTGGGCGTACGTTCAGTTTCTCTGAATCACACTTACGCACATTTCAGAAATGATCTTAGATCAAATATAGGATGGTTTCTACACAACTTTTTATAAATGAGGCCCCAGGTCTTTTGAGATAATTGAGTTCACCAGTTGTTTTTTTCTTGTTAATGATGAACCAAACTGTTGACTTTGGCATGCCCAGGGTTTTTGCAATGTTGCTGATTGATTGATTTTCATTTCTGAGCCTTATGATGGCCAGCTCAATTTGCATCGACAGTGCTGTCTTCCTCATGTTGTCACACCCCAACAACAATCTCCAAAGGCAATTTCAAAGTCTAGAATCAAGACTAGACATCAACAGCTCATTAATTACAAATAAAAAATGAATACACCTGCCTAACGAAACACATCTGTGAAGCCAATTCAACAAATACTTACTTTAAACTGGGGGGACCATATACAAAAGGTGCTGTCATTTCTAAACAGTTACATTTGACATTTTAAGCATTTAGCAGATGCTCTTATCCAGAGCGACTTACAAGATGTGCATGAATACATGATAGGAACAATCATAGTACACGCAAGAGATTAGTGCAGTAATACAGTGATAGACATCATTGCAGGTAGTTGTGTACCATACCTGTAACACTGGGAAGGAAAAGGTTAGGTTTTTTTTGTTCGTGTTTTTTTATTTTTTATTAAGTGGAGTAAGCAGGGGTATACAGTGTAGAGCAAGTAGGCAGTGGTGATAACAATTAGCTAGATGTACAGAGTTCAGTGGTAGTGGAGTCTGAAAAGGTGGGTTTTGAGTCTCTTGCGGAAGAGAGCTCAAATTAAAGCTGATAGTCTGCACTTCAACATCATTGTCATTGTATCCTTTCAAACTCAAAGTGCTAGAGTAGAGAACCAAAATAACAAAAAATGTGTCACTGTCCAATGAATTATGGTGCTCACTGTATGTGATATAAACTGAGATTTTCTTTCTCTCTTCATATGCTAAGGGTGTGTTTATATATTTTAGATTAATATATATATATATAGATACATATAATAAAATATATATAAACCTCTGCTCTCAGTGATATTAGATAATAAAATAAAAGGACATAAGATAATGCACATTTGTAAATGTTTGTTTTAAACCTAAAACCCAAGCATTTTCTGTTGTTCACAACCACTTAATTGACATTAGTGGGGAACTCAAATATATTTTATATATATAACAGCAAAAAAAAAAAAATTGCGCTATTTTGCTCTGAATAAAGATTTGCTCTAGAAAATGTACAGTGGCTGTAAAAGTATTTACCCCTTTGGCATTTTTCACATTTTATTTTCTTACTTCATGGAATCAAAATTGATTTAATTTGGATTTCCTGCCACTGATCAACACAAAATACTCTATAATGTCAAATAATAATTAAAAAAACTCTAAAGCTTTTTCTAATTAATTACAAATAAAAAACAGACAATCATTGACTCCATAAGTATTCATCGCTTTTTTCTAAAATACCTAAATAAACTCTGGTGCAATAAATTATCTTCAGAGGTCATATAATAATTTGTTCACCTGTGTACAATTAAGGTGTTTCAAATGATTTCAAATTGAAAACATCTGTCTGCTATAGGTCCCACAGTTAGTTAATGCATTTCCAAACAAGAGCTTCATCATGAAAATCAAACAACATTCAAGGCAAATCCAAGAAAAGGTTTTTCAAAAGCACCTATCAGGGGAAAGATATAATAAGATTTCAAAGACTTTAAATATCCCCCGGAGAATATGGTACAACTGTGAATTTCTCTAGAACAGACTGTTCTCCAAAACTGAGCATCTGTGCGAGAAATGCACTTGTTAGGGAGGCCACCAAGAGACCTATGTCATCTCTGACGGAGTTACAGTCTTCCATGGCAGAGAAACTGTCCATGGGACAACAATGGCTTGGACACTTCACAAATCTGCATTTTATGGGATGGTGGCAAAAAGAAAACCATTGTTGAAGAAAACTCACATGAAATCTTGCCTAAAGTTTACCAGAAGGCATGTGGGGGACTCTCAAACCAAGTTGAGGAAGATTCTATGGCCTGAGGAGACTTTGTCATCAATGTTAGGCGTTATGTTTGGTGCAAGCCTAACACTGCACATTATCCCTGCAAGAGACCCAAAACCCACCTTTTCAGACTCCACTACCACTGAATTCTGTATATCTAGCGAATTGTCTTCACCACTGCCTACTTGTCCGATACTTTCTCTATATGTATACTTGGTTACTCCTAAAAAAAAAATATATATATATATATGTATATATACAAAGGTTTTAGAACACCCCCATTTTCCAGTTTTTACTGAAATTTAAGCAGTCCAGTGAATAACCTGAAATGGTAGAAAGGTAAGCGGTAAACTGCCAGAGGTTTAAAAAAAAAAGGTTTAGGTTACCAAAAACTGAAAAATAATGTAATTTTCAGAGTTATAAAAAAAGGCCCTTTTCAGGGAACAAGTAATGGGTTAACGTGGGTTAACAGTCACTCTGTGCAAGTCGCCGACTCTGGATCCAGCAAAAGAGCCCCAGACCGTCAAGCTTCCTCCTCCATGTTTGACAGTTGGTGTCACACACTGAGGAACCATCCTTTTGCCTACTCGACGGCCTACAAAAACCTTTCAAAATTTCAAGATATCAAATTTTTATTCATCGGTCCATAAGACCTTCTTCCAGTCTTCAGTAGTCCACTGGTGGTGCTTCATGACCGAGGCAAGCCTCTTTTTCTTATTTTTCCATCTTAGCAATGGCTTTCTTACTGCCACTCGACCTGTCAAACCTGCAGCTTCACAGTTAAAACTGAGACTTCCTTACTTCGACCAGTGTTAAGCTGTGCTTGAAGCTGTTGTCCTGTGAGCTGTTGACTCTCAGAAACTTGTCTTCTGATTTTGTTGTGGCTTTGGGTCTGCCAGACCTCTTCCTGTCAGAGTTTCCTCCAGTTTCCAAGTGCCTTTTGATGGTGTAGGAAACTACTCACTGCCAAAAAATGTACATTATTTTTCAGTTTTTGGTAACCTAAACTTTTTTTATATTTTTTTTTTTACCTCTGGTAGTTTACCGCTTAACTTTGTAGCATTTCAGGTTATTCACTGGACTTGAACTGCTTAAATTTCAGTAACTGGTAAATGGGTGTGTTCTAAAAACTATATATACAGTATATTTACTAACCTTTTCCTTCCCAGTGTTACAGGTATGGTATGCAGCTGCCAACAATGATGTCTATCACTGTATTATTGCACTGATCTCTTGCACAAACTATGATTGTTCTTACCATGTATTAATGCACATCTTGTAAGTTGCTCTGGATAAGAGCAATATCCAGGAAATATATATTTGTAAAATGTATCCCAAGAACACTATCCCTACTGTGAAGCAGGCAGAAGCCTAATGCTATGGGGATGTTTCTTTGCTTCAGGGACTGGAAAACTTGTCAAAATAGAGGGCAAAGTGTATGGAGCAAGATATAGACAAATCTTGGAGGAAAACCTGCTGCAGTCTGCAAGAGACCTGGTACTTGGGAAAATATTTTCCAGCAGGACAGACCCCAAGCATACAGAAAAACCCACATTGGAGTGGTTTAAAAACAAAAAATCAATGTTCTGGAGTGACCCAGTCAAAGCCCAGACCTCAATCCCATTGAGTATCTACCAAGTATTAAGTCAATGGGATGAATAGTTATGTAATCAATTATTGTGTGTTTCTTATTTGTAATTTTATTATTTTATTATTATTATTATTATTATTATTATTATTATTATTATTATTATTTGCTATTATAGAGTATTTTGTGTTGATCAGTGGCAAGAAATCCCAATTAAAAAAAATGTTGTTCCTTGAAGTAAGAAAATAAAATGTGAAAAATGCCAAGGGGGGGTGAATACTTTTTATACCCACATTAGATCATTAGATCATTTTAATATATGAAAATAATTTTGGGGATAAATTCTTAGATGTTACTCAGTAAGCACAATAACTCTCAAGTCGTGCTAATGGTGTTGTATAGCTCAATGTATTACTGCTTCAAGCTTCAATTGTTATGATTATAAGGTCGCCTAATCACTGCTTACTCTGAGTGAAGTGTCCACAGGTGTGAGAGAATGAGCCGACCAATCAGATGCACCGATACCTGACCCCACTCTCACTAGGATTTCCCTTTCTATTCCCCTCCCTGCTGAGCCAGAAATTGAGGCAAAGTAACTCATTCTGCTAAACAATTACTCCTTTAACTCACTTTTCATACACACTGCATTGTTGTTTATCATTTATTTTTTCCCTTCGTATTTAAACTGTTGTAAATAACCAAAACAAGCCTGATTATTTCAAATTACGCCTCCTTTGTGCTGTTTGCACAGTGTTGGCGGTGCATTGATTATTGAGCATTACACAATGTTTGTTGTGTAGTTATGCTTCATATTTGCTTTAGACGAGCTGACTATAATAAAATGAGAGAGAATTTAAGTAATATAGATTGGGTAAAACTTCTAGATTGCAGAACTGTGAATGAAAAATGGACTATATTTAAAAGGGTTATTGTAGATGTACAGTGTAAATTCATCCCCAAAGTAAGGAAAAATAGGATGAAAAAACTGTCTCCGCAGTGGATGACAAACAACGAGTGATTTTGAGGCAAAGTGATTTTGTTTAAAAGAATATAGGACTGTTCCGTTATATTAAAAGGATAACTCAGAGAGAAACAAGTTAGATTATTGTAATATGCGGGCTAAGGCTAAAAAGGAAATAAGAGCAGCTAAAAGGCGGTTTGAAATTAAAATTTCCCAAGATGCAAAAAGTAACCCTAAGAAGTTTTTTCAATATTGTAGTAGAAAAAGGAAAGTTAAGGATGAGGTTAAGTGCATTAAGAATAAGGAAGGAACTTTGGTTTATAATAATAAGGACATTGCAAACACACTAAACAGTTACTTTGTGGAGAGCTTTACTAGAGAAGAGGTTATAAATATGCCTAAATGTATAGACAAGTTACGGAATGTTTTGGAGGACTTTGAGATAAGGGATGTAGAAGTACTACAAAAACTACAAAAACTTAAGACAAATAAGGCAGCAGGCCCGGATGGCATATATCCCAGAGTACTCAAAGAACTTGGGGAAATTATATATAAACCATTGACAGATATTTTCAGTCAATCCATAATCACTGGAGAAATACCAGATGACTGGAAGCAGGGTAGTATAATTCCAATATATAAGAAGGGGGACCGTGCTGACCCAGGAAACTATAGGCCTGTCAGTTTAACTTGCATCGCATGTAAAATGCTGGAATGTATTATTAGGGATAAGTTGGAATCATTCTTGAAAAATAATAGTATTTTAAGGGAGAGCCAGCATTGTTTTTCTCAAAGGGAGGTCATGCCTAACAAACCTCCTGGACTTTTTCGAAGAGGCTACAAAGTGTGTTGACCTGAACCAGGCTTATGATGTTATATATTTGGACTTTCAAAAAGCATTTGACAAGGTACCACATGAGAGGCTCATTGCTAAAATGAAATCAGTAGGAATTGTAGGAGTAGTTTCACAGTGGGTTAAAAATTGGCTGCAAGGGCGAATACAAAGAGTAACAGTAGGTGGGGCCGAATCTGACCTCGGTGCTGTGGGCAGTGGTGTCCCGCAGGGATCGGTGCTGGGACCTCTGCTCTTCCTTATTTACATAAATGAACTGGATATGGACATTAGTAGCAAAATAGTTAAATTTGCAGATGATACTAAACTTGGGGGTTTGGCAAACAGTTTGGAATCGACTAAAGTAATCCAAGATGATTTAAACAAAATCCAAAAATGGGCAGATACATGGCAGATGACGTTCAATATTGCTAAATGTAAAGTTATGCATGTGGGAAATAAAAACATTAGACAGGAGTATTTTATTGGAGGAGAAAAGTTAGTAGGTGTTCAATTTGAAAAGGATTTAGGAGTTGTAGTTGATCAAAGCCTATCTGCATCAAAGCAGTGTGCTACAGCAGTGAAAAAAGCCAACAGGATGCTGGGATACATAGCAAAAGTATTGAGTATAAATCAAAGGAGGTTATATTAATGTTATATAACGCCTTTGTCAGACCGCACTTAGAATACTGTGTGCAGTTCTGGGCACCGCACTACAAGAAAGATATTGAAGCTCTTGAAAAAGTCCAAAGAAGGGCAACTAAACTGATACCTGGTATGAAAGGTAAAAGTTATGATGATAGACTTAAGGCACTCAATGTATTTAAACTTAGCAAACGCAGACTTAGGGGGATTTGATTGAGGTTTTAAATTCCTAAAAGGGATTAATAAAGTAAAATACCAAAGATTTTTTTAAGATAAGTGGGGTCAGCAGAACAAGAGGCCACAGGTGGAAATTAGTTAAAGGCAAATTCCGCACAGATATTAGGAAGTTTTTCTTTACACAGAGAGTTGTCAATGCCTGGAACAGCTTGCCAGGTCAGGTAGTAGAGGCAGAAACGCTCAGGCTATTCAAGGCCAGGCTAGATGTAGTACTAGATGTTCTTTAGATTAGGACATGATGAGCCAAGATGGGCCGAACGGCCCGTTCTCATCATTATGTATTCTTATGTTCTTATGTTCTTATGATTAAAAAGGATTGGGACTAATAGTAAAGGTATGTACCCCCTACCCCACTTCCCTGGTTAAAGCACAATGTTTGGAGACACTATTAATAAGATAAATCTCTCATTGAGACACTAGCATACTGTACAAAATGATTTTTATAGTTTTCACAAAATACATTTTGAAAGCTCAATTTTAAATAAAATAAAATTTAAATAATTAAGAGACACTAGACTTTCATCTTAAACACAATGCATTGATGCAGGAACCCTTTTGTGTGTTACGGTGTGGGTACACACCAAATTATATTTTGCAGCACGGAGGACCACGCTGAAAGATATACACTCTTTTCAATCATAAATACACAACTGCTTGATTAGCCTGCAGTTAAACATACTCGAAGCCAATGTAAAAGAACTGAAAATGTTTACAAAATTTGCAACACAGACTAATATTATAAAGAAAGTTGTGTAATAAATTAAATACAAAGGCTTTGGTCTGTTTTTACAATCAACAATGGTTAATTCTGATATGTAGTTGTAAACAACTTCCAAACACTTAAGTTTAAACCTCTGGCAAGCATTTTTTTTTAATCAGTTATAGGAATGTTGCACAAAAGGAATTTGATTGTAAAACACTATAGTACAGCTATATCTAAGAACAATGAACTTGAACCTTATCTAAGGAAATGTATGATGATGCATGAAAATGTGTATAAAACACCTATAGAATATTCTGGGAAATATAAATGAAATTAACTTTATTATAGAAATCATTATGGAAGATTTCTAGGGAAGACAAATACTTACATTTCGACATAAACAAATTGGATTATATCGAAGACACAATCTACCATTTAGCTACCAAAGGTTTTTTTCGCTTCCTTTTTCAGCAGTTACCGCTGTCAACATACACTTTATCTGCAAACAAACTTTGGAAAAAATAACCCAACCGATAAAGGGGCTTTTACACACAGCTAGTGTCTCTTCTTCATGATCTGCATTTGAATGATATGAGCTTCCGCCGTCATAATCCATAATCTGTACAAAGACTGGTAGAAGTACTCAGTATAAATTGATAAAAACTATTCATGGCAGAATCTCACAGGTTCTCCTTTTCAACGGATGCAAGACCAATTTAGCTCAACAATCCGTCCATAGTTCTTGTTTTTATCATAACATACAAATGGCCATATACAAATACATCAAAAATGACTTAAGTTTGAAACTGAAAAGATGATAGTTTTGTTCTATTTAGGATATAACACTTGGCACTTTACAGAAGTCCATTTTTTCATTTTCTTTTTTTCTTTCTAGTCTTTGTGTGCCAAGGATTATAGCACAGGGCACAACAATCCCAGTACAAAAACGTCTCTTTGAGAGTCTTATCTTCTTTTCTTTTGTTGTTTGTAAAATACTGCTGGACAGCCGACTTTCGGTGTCAAAAGTCACAAGGTGAAGTAGCTCTTCTCTTTACTGTAGTCTGGGCCAGTACTGAGACATGTCAGGTTCGCTACCTGGAACTTGGACAGGTACAGATACTCCAGGGGAGATGAGACCTACAGTACAAACAGAAGGAATAATGTATGAGTGAAATGCAACAATCTTCCCATTAACTCAGTTGAGTAAATATGAAAATGTTTAAACTGTTTGACAAAAAATAAAAAAGAATAATGATTTACCACAGAGTATAATTTTAAAATAAACGTGTGATTATCCATTTAGATTTGTGGTGTCATTGACCAATAGAAGTTTGATGAATGAAAATGAAATAAACACAATGTGTTGAAGTAGTGGTGATTTAAAGATATATGGCACTAACCATATTTTAGGGTAAGGTGGTAGGTGGTAGATTATGAAATGAATTACACTACCGGTCAAAAGTTTTAGAACACCCCCATTTTACAGTTTTTACTGAAATTTAAGCAGTTCAAGTCCAGTGAATAACCTGAAATGGTACAAAGGTAAGCGGTAAGCTGCCAGAGGTAAAAAATTTAAATAAAAAGTTTAGGTTACCAAAAACTGAAAAATAATGTACATTTCAGAGACCCTTTTCAGGGAACAACAAGTAATGGGTTAACATGGGTTACCAGTCACTCTGGATGCAAGTCGCCGACTCTGGATCCAGCAAAAGAGCCCCAGACCATCACGCTTCCTCCTCCATGCTTGACAGTTGGTGTCACACACTGAGGAACCATCCTTTCGCCTACTCGACAGCCTACAAAAACCTTTCAAAATTTCAAGATTTCAAATTTTGATTCATCGGTCCATAAGACCTTCTTCCAGTCTTCAGTAGTCCACTGATGGTGCTTCATGGCCCAGGCAAGCCTCTTTTTATTATTTTGTTATCTTAGCAATGGCTTTCTTACGGCCACTTGACCTGTCAAACCTGCAGCTCAAAGTCTTCTTTTCACAGTTTAAACTGAGACTTCCTTACTTCGACCAGTGTTAAGCTGTGCTTGAAGCTGTTGTCCTGTGAGCCGCCTATCACGCAAGCTGTTGACTCTCAGAAACTTGTCTTCTGAAACTTGTGGCTTTGGGTCTGCCAGACCTCTTCCTGTTAGTTTCCTCTAGTTTCCAAGTGCCTTTTGATGGTGTAGGAAACTACTCACTGCCAAAAAATGTACATTATTTTTCAGTTTTTGGTAACCTAAATTTTTTTTTTTTTCAGTTTACCGCTTACCTTTGTACCATTTCAGGCTATTCACTGGACTTGAACTACTTAAATTTCAGTAAAAACTGGGGGTGTTCTAAAACTTTTGACCGGTAGTGTATATATATATATAATTATATATTTTTTTCTTCTTAATATCACCAAGCAAGTAAAAAGTGAGTTTGCTGCCTACCTGTGGAGGTTGTACCAGAAGTGGCCATTGATTGGCTGTTCATATGTGCCTGCATATGAGGGGGGGTGTATGTGTCGTAGGTCCGCCCATTCACTGAAGGACTGGTGGGCAGCATGCAGGAATAGGAGCCTGTCTGGCTGGGCACTGGGGGCTATAAGGAGAGAATATACATTAGCCTTTGGAGCATGTAAGGCATTTGCCTTCCCATCTGTATCTATGGGCGTTAGCACTGAGGTTTGTGGCTCTGTAATGCAGTATAAAGTTGTGAAATACAAACAGTCAATTCTTTCACACTAACATAAAGATAGAATATTGCATCTGAATATCAAGTATAACTAGGCTTGGTGCAGATAATAAGGCTTGGTGTACTTATTATGTTTGATTATAGCAAGTTATTGTTTTTTTAAATTACTTTTTGTGCATAAAATCTGCTCAAAGAATCCACTCAGATTTAAACCCTTGAGAAACATTTCCTCCTTGTTCCATTTTCTGAGACGGGGTGGTTTACTTACTTGCATAGGCAGGTTGTTGGCCATGGTGAAGCTTGGCATGGGTGGCAGAGCACTGTATGTGTTTGTGAGGGCGGTGTCTGATCTACCCAACATTGACCCTGACGTGAAGGATACTGTAGAAAGAGGGGAAGGAAAATCAGGCAAGACCCAATATAAATGTCAAGATCCTTTTAAAATGATGATTGTGGCATTTTTTGTGAATGGTGAACTGCATAGAACATGTACACAAGCACAGATTTTACTTATCAATGGACACATTTTCCATATTTGCATTGTAAAAACATTGTAGCCTACACGCTAGGCAGAATCCATGTGGAACTGTCAAACTGTTTTTGTATGTATTTTCTAATATTGTAAATATAGTGATGTTTGGCTTGTGATGGGAACAGGGGCACTCTTACCAGGCGCTGTAGGTTGTGGAATAGGCTGGTAGACGCTGGTGCTAAAGCTGCTGCTAATGGGAATGTGGCTGGACGAGTTGCTGGCTTGTCTTCGCTGATTTCTGAGTTTCTCTTCTCTCCTCCACTTCGCTCTCCTGTTAGAAAACCACACCTGCAAACGCACAAATGTGGCCAACTGTTAAATTGCGTTTGCTCAGTTATGGAGTTTCAAGGTTGTAACATTGAGACCATAATGCATTAGATTTTACATTTTACATTTTACATTTTATAAGCATTTAGCATTTCACATTGTGTGCATCGTGTTGACTTCCAAACGCTCATGAACTGACCTGTATTCTGGCTTCTGGAAGGTCTATTTTTGCTGCGAGTCTTTCCCTTGCGAAAACGTCTGGATAATGAGTTCTTTCAAATTCTGAAAAAAAATAGCAAAGTTGTGAATGTCAATGGTATATCTATTACATACAGTGGACATGTTTGACTGGCACACATTATGAAGTTCCTTTCAATGTAAGGGGTTGTACTGTTCTGAAAAACGTTGGTCACCAAAAACAACATTGTATGCATCTTGAGCTGTGTCATGCGTAATTTAAGTGGATGCGTACATAAATGATTTTGACGCACTGTAATACAGCATAGGAACCGTGTTACAGCAGCACCTTCGTTTACCTTTTTCCAAAGCTTCTATTTGCTCTTGAGTAAACGATGTGCGGTTCCTTTGTAACTTTCTTTTCAGTTGAAGTCTCATCTGGGTCTCATCTGAGTCTTCCCCATTCGAACTGATTGAGTTTGTGTTTTCACCTCCCCCATCCTGTTGCTGGCAGCCATCTGGAAAATAAGGAAATTAGTCAAAACATGAGCTAGTGCATTTTTTTCTTTCCTGTCACTATATCTTTGTAGTTACAAAAGATAAAAGATTCGCTGCTTGCTGGCGAATTATCACAAATATATGTATGTTTAGTGGTCCATAAAACATACATTGTAAACAGTAATATCCAAGTATTCACAACTGTTTCTTCTGACACTGAATACAATTGGGGAAATCTAATTAACCTGCTTTCTGAAAAAAAAATCTGTTTATTTGACGTCAATGCTATTAGCCTGTCGATAAATATTGCACTGTGCATATTTTCCACATCTGAACAATGTTGTCATGAAAAGACATTAGCGGTATTGTGCATTTTGAATGACTTCTCCTTAACCCTTGTGTTCAGTTTTTGGACCCTTTGGTACTGTTCGCCAGGTCAAATTGACCCAGGACATTATTGGGATTTTAAAGCAATACAGAAATAAAAATGTATGTAAAAATACTTAACATTTATTGTCTTTATCTCAATTCCACACAATATAGATAAGATATATGGGTAATATTTGCCATTTACCTCTGCTAGATCACATTTAACAATTAAAGTGTCATTCGTTTTTTGGGGTAAAGTTGTGATTTATGTTACATTACATTACATTACATTACATTACATTACAGGCATTTGGTAGACGCTCTTATCCAGAGCGACGTACAACAAAGTGTAAACCATAGTCAAGAACAGTTTAGCTGAAAGCCACCCTAGAGGGAAGTACAATTCCAGGTGCTAGGAGCAACCACTAGTTAAACTAGGACCCTGTAGGTAAATCTGTTAGCCACAATTCAAAGGCAGCAATAAAACAAATGTAAAACAAATCCACTATAATAAAGACATGGGTGGCATAAATGTTTAACTTGAAAAAAATGTAAAAATAAAGCAAGGTTTTGATGGAATGTAACAATGTTGCAACCTTATGGTAGGTGTATGTGTGTGTGTGTGTGTGTGTGTGTGTGTGTGTGTGTGTGTGTGTGTGTGTGTGTGTGTGTGTGTGTGTGTGTGTGTGTGTGTGTGTGTGTGTGTGTGTGTGTGTGTGTGTGTGTGTGTGTGTGTGTGTTTTTGATATCCACAGAGAAACTGTGGTGATTTTAAAAGAAAATAAATACTGTGAGAGAATCCTTATGGACCAGGAGTAAGGGGGGGATTGTGTGTATGGGGAGTTTCAGGTTGAAAAAATAATTAATTGTATCATTTTTCTTTTAGTAAAAATGTAAAATGGGTCATTTTGACCCAAAGACCACACAACGGTTTAAAGTTACCATTTATAGTTGCTGTTTAAATGTTTGCCTTGCTTAGAAAAGCAATGAGGCAGTCATAGTGGTACTTGCCATCACCAATGTTTTATGTTTCAAGTTGCCAGTCATTTGCTCTAATTTTTGTCCAAGAGACATTTTTTTTTTTTCAGGCTAACTGTACTGTTTTAAATAGTAGCAGTAACAAAACCAGTGTGTCCTCAGTTTGTGAAATATTGTGGGAGAATATTCTAGATAGCTAGCTGCCTCAACTCAAGATCTTTTATCACCACTTAACAATGGCCGATGTTCTCAAAGGGTTAAGAGAAATGTGACAAAATGTTGTAGAACCTTTTCAGGCCCTCTGAAATGTTTTAAAACTCAAACTTTCTCCCCCTTTTAAATCGTGCGAGCCTTCAATGGTAGTCACCATATGGTCGTTTGTAGACCCATTGAGGTGACCACCAACACTTGAATAGAAGGAGCTGCTTTTCACGATGACACAATGCCCGCGGAGTAAGGGAAACTATTAAACTCTTGGGGCAGGGCGGACTGGCAAACTTTCGTGGGCAGAATTTTGAGAACACAATCGGAGGAGGCAACAAAAGGATTCTCTTGAAGCGTGCAGTGCTCCGCATTGTAGCGCGAGGATCCCAGTCAACAGACTTTTCAGAGCAGTATGTTAACCTTTATGCACTACTATCATTAATCACCGTCCCCTGGGTCGGCCCGTTCAACGCCAGTTAGGATTTATACCTTCTATAGGCAATGGAAGAAAAACATCCCGAACATCGTGAATTGGACATCTCTATTCTCAGCCGCTGTTTATTCAATAAAGACGGCCGAGAAGACGACTACAATGATTTGATTAGCTCCGACCTGCAGCGTTGTTTAGACATTTATATTATGCCAAATCGTTGAAATTGAAATTAAGCAACGATTTTGGTAGGGGTGGGGGAGGTATTGAAGTTCTGCGAAAAGTTAGCCTACATCATTTCAGACTTTTTGCTTGGAGTGGTTTTCAGTGTATATTAAAATTAGTGGGTTTTTAAATAGGTATATATATATATATATATCGATACATTGTCATACTATTATTAATGTTGTTATGAATAATAATTATTATTATTATTATTATTATGTTATGTTGATAATTATTATCATCGTCATCTTACAGCGATGACGTAGAGGTCAGGATGTTTACGCGAGGCCGGGGCTAGCAAACTTAATCAATACGAGTAAGGGTATGTTTCTGTGGTGGCATGCGCACACTTTCACCTTCATCAATTCCTCAGTGTTAGAGGACTGGAATATGTCAACAATCTGAGGTGACACTGATATATGTGCCTGACCATAAACGCTTTCTCTTACATACAATATTTCCAGACACCGTTAACGTTGTAACTTCTAACAAAAATCTAAATAGTCATTTTTAACCGACTATATTTAACGGTGAATCTAAACATTTTTGGTTTGTACTCATATTTTCTTTGCCATTGTTGATACAGCGCTGTACAGCTGTAGCTTGAAAGCTCAATACGTTATTTTAGGTATAGATGTCCATATGTAAAAATGCGAAATAAATACAGATCGACAGACAATTAAGTTATCTACTTTTAATGTCTCTTTCGTTCTGAAAGACCCCAAAAGAAAGCTTTTCAATAGCCTGTGTCTGCGGACTCTGCGCTATTACTATTTCTAGGCCTAATCCGTAAAAAGCAGTGAATGTATGTTCTATTATCCCACAGCCAGACGCGGGCTTTAGGATTTGTTTTCTTTTTTTTAAAAAAGACGGTGGGAAATAAAATCATTCTTTAGTATGGTAGTGTCTTAGCCTACTCGGTGAAGCGGAAAACAAGCAAAAAAGATAGCGAACCAAATGCGGTATCTTCCAGGCATGGAGGCCGGATCAAAACATTCTAGAGCCCGTTGAAAGCGAAAGTGTCTAAATCCCATAGACGGCTTTATCCCGTAGGCCTATAAGAAAAAAGATAAGAAAAAACTGCCACGCTGATCCCTAAAATACTAAATTCTTATTTTTCTCCGGATAGAGTTGTCTCTTTTTGGGCCCTGTCATTCCCAATGTGTCCATTACTTTATTCACTGTTGCATGGCATTTCTCAGATTGCGACCATATTTCTCCCCCTCTGAGACCTAACCTTGCCGTATGCTTTTGCAGTAATAGATTCTTAAATCCTCCTAAAACACACTCCATGCAATGATAAAAGCATTCAGTTTGATATGAATATAACCTTCCATGTTATTTTTTTAATAAAGGCTATACTTTCAAAAGAAAAGGCAAACCCCTTAAAGGATTAATATATTTGCATGCAGTAACAATGTTAATTCATTGGCACCCTCCAATTAAAACGTACGCTGAAATGGGACATGTTTCATTAAACCCATGATGTCTGAAAGCTTTCAGATTTTGATGAAACGTTTATCACGAGGGTTGTGTGCATGCAATAATAATGAATCATACTTAGCCTATATACCTCCTTTCATTAAATGATCAAAACATTTTACAAGGAGGGGGGTAACTATGAAAAATATTAAATATTTAAAAATATTAACATGAGTAATTTTATTATAACTAGTATTATTGTTATTATTAATAATGGTAGTCGTATTTGTAGTAGTTAGAACCGTATGCATATACATTAAAGGAATACATTAAATACGGCATATTAATAATCTATTACAACCGATCGTTAGTTATGTACATTTATTAAATTGTATTATTAATTATCAACCTTTCATTCCATTATAACAGAGCCGAAGAGAGCAGCAGGAGGGTTTACTTTATTCATTTATATTGTAATGAATAAAACTAGGGACCCTATTGCAGGTTTAGTGTGAGCCTCGTTGATTCGAGTGGCTAACGAGCCTTCAGATCCACTGACTGGCCTTGCAATTGTTCACTGCAATTTGTTGCTTTACAGATCATTCTGTCTCTTGTATCATTTTGTGGGAATTAAAAATTTAACTAATTAATGAACCAAATGAATACAGAAGAAAATGAAAACCACTTAGCCTAATATAGGTAAATAGGTAGGCTATGGCCTACATGTGTAGGCCTATATGTGTGTATATATATATATTTCAGTAGGCCTATAAATATAACTTCGTTTAAATTCTGATTACGTTTAAATATAAATGTTTTGATTAACAGTTGCAGTCAATCATAAAAAATAATTGGGCTTTTGACTATTTTCCATAGTTTATAATAAATTCGCATGCCCCGTTCCCGTGCGGTGGGACATTGGTTTAAAACACACTTTGCATTGCACAATACAGAAGTATCTGTTCTGTGATCCAGAATGGCAATACTTTGCTTTTTCTTGATCGGTGTGTGACGAAGACAATGTGAAATTGTGCTGAACATACTATAAAAAGGCGATACTCCGTGCAGGTGCAACGATGTTGACTATTGCTGGGATAAACTGTCCAGTATTCAATAGGAGGATATTATAGATAAACTATTCTCTGTATCTTTATAGTGTCTAACGTATATTGTTTAATTTTCTTAAAACTGACATGTCTAATTGGCAAGCGGTGCCGAATCGTGTCCAGGGGTCTCCGGTGGAGCATTTCTGCAGCTGTCTCCTCCAACTAGACGTTTATTCATGTCGCCTTAATGAGAAACAAAACGTTCTCTAATGAGCAATTACATAGCGACAGAATTGTTCCCATAACAAATTCTTGCGTGTGACAGAAACATCCTTTGTACAAATATCCCGAACACTGTTTCAGATTTTTTTTTTATGGGGTGGGGGTGGGTGAGGATAGCTGGATGCACACCTCAACTAAAAAATTGACTCTAGTCACGCAGTCTTAAACCAGACAAAGTAAATATTGAAATTTGCGATTAAAACAGAGATTTGAGTAACCTCACATTCATTTGGGCAGAATACTATTTACGAGTCGACTCCTCCGCAATTAACTGGGAATATTATCCGCAATATCCGAGCATTAACAGTGTCTGCGCATTAAATATAATATAATATAATATGATGTTCCGCACTCATTACCATTACTACTATACTTTATAAGACTTTAAAGTATAGGCTATATTATTATTATTATTATTATTATTATTATTATTATTATTATTATTATTATTATTGCAGTTGTTGCACCAATAATAATAGTAGCCTACTAACGGCGTATTATGCTACGTTCCTTTATAGGCGGAAATTAATCAATAATTACTTAATCTTCGACTTTTCCTGTTTTCCATTTTATAATCTTATTTTAGTCATGTGCCTTATCTCCTCGTTGTTATTGTTTACCTTTATAACCAGGAAAGCTTAGTAGCTACAAGAAATTGTATCATTCGAATAATAATAATAATAATAATAAAAGAACTAAAATAATATTCATTGATAATTTAGATCCCCTAATGTATCATCAGATGAGCAAGGAAGTGAGTTTTTCACACCTACTCTTATGAACCACATTAATCGGCTTTACCTTGATTCGGCTGTCCTGGCACCGAGGTTCCGGGATACCAGCCCGGCCGAGTCCCCCACGTCCCTGTCTGACCGTTCAGCATTCTCAACTTGTCATACATGCCATCTGCACCCATCTGTTGCTTTTCGCTAGCCAGGTTGCGGAGGACTCTGTTTATCGACGACACCTGAAAGACAAATCCAAAATGTTTCACATTAATCAAATGGGCGCTGGCCACGTGTGAATTCAGGCTTGTATGCAATGCAATGCAGGTACTCTCACGCATTATGCTCCCTTGCGCTATTACAGAGGAAAATCGTTACAAATCAACTGGAAATAAAACTCGTTCGTTAATAAAAAACGAAAGTTCGTTCAGAACTGGAATTATTATTATCTTTCTAACGTCAATCCCTAAATGTACAATATTGAATTATTCGGTTTGCAGGGCGATGTAATTTCAAGAAGGGAATAAACAAACATAATATTGGTCATTTATACAAAGGACTTACACTGGGTATGTTGTCGTTGGTGCAGACCCCCTCTGATAGCAGCCTGTCTCGAATTTCCCACGCGAAGATTGAAGGGCACTCCCTCTTGTACTGGGCAATTTTGCCGACCACTTCGGGTGTCGCTACTCTTGGTTTGCTCCCCCCGATCGCCCTGGGTCTGATCGAGCCAGTCTCATAGTATCTCCCCAGGATTTTACTCACGCACCCATTCGACACCTGAATAGAACACAATAGACACAATTCACATACATTATTTAAGACTAATATGAAATAAATAAGTATACTTCAAACAATGTTAAGCTTACGTTTTCATTGTCCAGCACTTGGACTTTTGCATCAGCATGGGTCTATAACACAAAAAATATACCTTAAATGGTACGATAACTTACTGTGCACTTTCTAAAAATGCCTCTCTTTTTCAGAAATGTGTAATCGAATTAAATTGTAAGACGTATGTAAAAGGGTAATATCATTACGTTTTAATACAATGTACATCACACCTTGAAAATCTATAATCATAAGTAAATTAATGAAAAGTGTGGTATACATATCAATTAAGATTCACACAATTGCTATTTGATTGGATCGGAATTCATTTGAAATTAAAGTCCTGTTAAGAAGAGAAACTGATGGAATGTTTGCAGGGATTATACAAAGATATTTTGACAACCAAACTGTTAAAGCCGCAATTATAAGAAGACAGGAATCTTATTTAACTGAGCCGTCTACTGTTAAGTACCTAACTTTTTATTTGGCTTGTTTTTCTGTTGCTCTGAAAACACGCTTATGAAAAACATTTAAGGATACTATTTTTCTGTGTCAGACTTAAAAATACAGTCTCGTCACCTGCAGAATCCTGGAGATATCGCACGGTCGCGCGCCACTGTGAGCAAGCTCGACTATTTTCTGCCTGGTGGAATCGGGCAGCGGTCTGCCGTTGACAAACACACCGCCGAGCTGGTTCACACCACTGTGACCTGGCAGAGACAGGAAGGGCGCTGTTTATTCCGTGCATTTCCAAACAACACTGTCATAAAAACTCAGGTACTAGCTTCAACACTGCAATATATGTATAATTGAAGGCAATCTTTTTTTTCCATAAAACCCAACCTGAAGCATGAACTAAAAAATAACACCTTTAAAACAGCATATAATTGTCAAGTATTCCTCAAAATAAACATAGCCTACTTGCAGCTGCGCTCAATTTGCTCATGAGACAATAATTATCCTCGATTACAACATCTTAAATTCTAGCATGCGGAGCATCGATTAGGCGTAAAACAATCTCCGATGATCTAGAGAAAGCATCTCAATATCGGACTCTGTCCAGATGACTATATAACGTAAAGACGCCTGGCATCAGTCCAACGCTTTACCGAGAGGACGGAATATCATATTTCGATCTATGTGTTGTATACTAAAAGTGCATATCATATATGCACATATTCCCATATTATGTATTTGATATTAACTAAACTAAACCACGGTGTCAATATATAAAAACGCATATAAACTATTTAATTCGAGCGTGACGGCAATATCCGACGTAAGAAAGTCCAAAAAGTGTACAATAAGAAACCAAACCTGAAGCCAAATCGAAAAGAATCCTCCCCGGAGTTGCTTTGCTCTTGTTCTCCGCTCCCTTCCCTCTGCAGGCTCCCGTTAAATTGACTCCGAGAGCACAAGCTCCTTAGCAATAAATAAGCTCCAAATATAGAAGAGGGGGAAAATATGATGAGCCTGGCTGACATTTGTCTTTAAAATAAAGCTAGCTGCACGTCAAGTTTGAGCTTAATTTCTGGAAATAGGCGGAAGTCGCCCTGGATCATGCATGGAAGGCTAATTGAAAAGATCAGTTGGAGCACTTGTGGCAGGCATGTCACTTCGTGACACTGCTCTGCTTTTGAAAATCGCATCGTCACGACAAATAGTAGCATGATAAAACGACCCTTTCTGTCTGCATTTGGATATCACTCAGACTAAATTGGACTGTACTCATTTACCCTTCAAGGGGAGCTTCGTTTTATGGTAGCCAGGGGCTGTGCGCGCGCACGACAACAGGGGCGCGCTACATCCTTAATATATTAAAAGTGACTTTCTTTTTTTTTTCTTGTAAGCAACAAACCTACACAGCCAGCATTTACAACACGCATGCCATGAACTAAATACCTGGATGCCTATGGTTTAAATATTCTTATTTTACTGGAAATACTAGACGTTATGGCCATAAATATGTTGTGTTATGTGTATTAATCTTTCTCCATAGTCCACAATAGTAGATAAAATGATGGGAAATCCATCAGCATATTTTTCCCGTAATTCCAGGATTAGATGGATTTAATTGTCTCTAGGGTTTAAACTGATGTGAATCGAAAATATTCTGTAGATTAATGGGCCCGGGACCCTCATCCGTATGTTTCTCAAATAAATCCACTTTGTCAATGAAACAGACAGATAAGAATATATAATCAAACTTTCACTTCAAAGGTTAAGTCTTAATGATTCTATAATTCCCCACGGTGAGTGGTGTCTATCGCCCGGTGGCAATGATTATGCGCCCTGTATTCTATTGCTTGTCAACTAATAGGAAAGCATATGGTGTCAATTTGGATCCTCCATACCATATACACCCAGGAGTCATTAGCACAAAAGCCTGGATAGCCAGCCGCGACCTTTAAACAAACTGAAGGCTTCACCCGAATGATATCTCGTCAGTAATTCGCACTAGAAATCACACACCAATACATTCCATTAACATCATTTGTGGGGAAATCACAGACACGGACGTTGCTGCTGCTAAAACACAGGATCTCGAAATCTAAATTCATATATAACATGTATAAATATACAACAGCCTAAAAGCAGTACCTGGTGAAATTGCGCTAATTTGCATTGTAGTGGAATGTGTCTGAACATGCAATTAAGAACATGCATTGCTCCAAGGAAATTCGTTTCAGAATATATTTTCATATATACAATTTTCATGTAAAAAAAATAAAAATAAAAAATAGTTTAATTGTTTGAACACCATCTTCCCTACTTCAGCTGACCTAGATTCAAGCATTTTGTTTGGTCGGGAGCCTTTCACATGTACAGCCTTTGATCATTTTGTTTAATTTATGTTTTGCTCAATCAAAATGGGAAGGTGGTAAATGGTCAAGACAATGCATTAGCAGATTGTAACATGTAACACAAATGTGTAATTAAGGTGAAGAGAATCTGAGGAAATCATTCCACACACCTTCGTTACAGATGTCATACACCTCTTGTCCAGCATTAAGAAAGAACATATATTTATATTTTATTATTATTCTCCCAACAACGACATAACATTATGAATTACTCATGATTATACTTGAAAAGGCCTGTATTAAACAATCAATTGAAAGTCAGTGCAAGTCAGTTAAATTGTGAAGTAGTGCATTCTCCATCACCACGATGTATGCCAATTACGCACAAGTTATAATGTACACATTGGTCCTGTTTATGCAAAACAGACCTGGCCTGTTTTATCGAAGCACTTTTTCACTCCCATTCTGTGTTGTGGACTAAAATCTACATAACACATTATTTGTATTCCTCCAGTTTCATGCAATGTCCATTTCCACACAGCTAACCGAGTATGTGACTTGGCAGCCAATCCTACATTAATTCAGACAGTTCTGCAATTATTTAATATCAACTCAAGCAGAAACAAAAATCTCTTTATCCCACTTCCCCTTTCTTTCTCCCTCTCCCTCTGTGTCTCCGTGTGCATGCCATCGGGTTTTATGTTTAAGGGGATATAAAAAGTATAATATAATAACTATAAGATCAACGGCGTTCATTTAACAAATACATTTTTAATGAATTGTTAAGTACAAATGTCTGTCAAATGCATGCATTGGGCCTACCCATAAATAGTTGGCAACTTCTAGCCGCAAACACCTACAACATATGGCGAGGAAACCTAAAGATGACCAATGGCCTAAAAGTGATTTATGATTGTATTCTATTTACAATGTGTACAGTATTAGAGATTAGATATGTTGTAACTCTGATAGCAGCAGAGAAAACACCAAAACACCAAAAGCCAAAATCAGACTAGAAAAAGGCCATGATTTCAAACGAGAATGATTATAAAGTCAGTCAAAACTATATCAAACTTTAAGGTTTACTTAATTTAAAATGAGGCTATTTGTGCCAAATAAATAATCGCTCTCGTAGGCTGCAACTTATCAAGGCAACCCCTGTATGCTGAGCCCCCTTCTAATACACCCTGAACTTCTGCTAAATATTATTTTGCTTATATTTATTATAAAGCCTATAACAGAAAAGTCTTCACTTACTGTTCTGCATCATAGAGGCGACGTCAGATTCCCACGTGGTTCGGTTATAGTATTCTATTAGCCATAAAAAACAATAATAATGATTAGTGTTGACATGCAGTGTTAAGGATATTACAGTTTTAAGAATGCGTACTTGTACAATCGTCTCATGTGTCCGTATTCCTATATAGTAAAGGCAGTTACGCGGGTGATGTATACATTCATAGCCATGTTGATGAAGAACTCATATTTATTATTATTAGATCTAGGTGAGTTTGCACAACATTATTGATATATATCATTAATTAAAACTTGCCTTGAGTTGACTGTCCGCTTTAAACAATTTAACGAGTCTCTCATCTGCCGCTCACTAGTTAATGTCTTCCTAGGACAAAGCAAAACAGTATATTAGTACAGTTTTGTCGAGTATTGCTTCCTACGCTTTTACAATATTAATGATTATGTATATTAAATTATCATGGCTATTGCAGTGGATTTATGCTTTTGCCTCGAATAAACTGTTTTGTTAATTTTTATTGTTAATTAAAGTTATTATGTTGAGTAAATGTATAAAAAGGACACTTTTCAAAATTGAGGGCATTGATCGGTTGATCATTGTCATTAGTCGTCTGTGTCTAATTCTTGGGCCGCGGCTAATTTAAACTTTTGCCTTTCGCTCTCGTTTATAGTTGCGGCCCGACAAAAGTCGAATGGCCACTAAAGTTTTTCTTTTAGACACCGAGTTGTTTTTCTCTCGATCTATACAGTTTTAAACACCGCAATTTTATTTGCTCGTTACGTGCTCTTTAGATCCTCTCTTTTAAACTGCACTGTGACACACGCTGTCTACCTCGCCTAACTGCTCTGAAAAGTAAGATCGGGGAGGGGGTGAGGGCTATGCAACAAAGGCCGCTGAATTTAAACAATGGCTTCCTTTCTACTTCTATACCGAAAACCCAGAGAGCAAAACTCCGGTTCCCTAACTAACCACACAGCGACCAACTAAACGTACCAACAACCCCCCAGAACCACACACACACACACACACACACACACACACTCCCCCACCACTGTTCACTGGTGTCTGCCATGACCCGATGCCCGTACCCCAATGCGTTTTTGTTTGTCTCGTTTTGGGAAATAGAAGAGTAATTTCTGTTATAAATATCTGGAGGTAATTGTGTTACTGGTGTGGGTTGTAAGGGGTTGTAAAAAGATACAACAGCTCAGTAGGGCGCTCAATTGGAAAAAGACAATTGCAATAAAGAACCCATTCAATGGGTTTTGCTAAAAAGGAGGCCAGCGAAGACATAGTCAGCGCTTCCATTCGCTCCCTTAATGCAAGCAACTTGCAGAGTGTGTGTGTGTGTGTGTGTGTGTGTGTGCGTGCGTTCATCTGTGAATCTAGATCTAAATAAATAGGCTACATAGGCTAAACTCATACGTGCATGCCGAATCGTACGTGATCAATGGAAAAATAGCCTGACTCTCCCCCCCTCCCGCCGTGGTCTTGTGCTTTTTGTAAGGATTCAGGGACTCAAATCTCCAATATAGTTTTCATAGATCGCAGACGACAGTGAAGCATGAGAAGCATACCTACATTTAACATTAGCTAATAAACTAACAACAAAGGCTAATAAACTTATATTAAAAAGCGGCCGGTCTGTTTAATCTTATTTTACTTCTTACCAGAAATTAAGATTCCATTACATTTCAATATTCGTTATTAGGCTACTTATTCCACATTGATCCACAAATAAAAACACTGATCCATTGCAACATTTGTGTTTAATTTCCTGAATATTATCTGTCGCTCAATACCCAAAGTCACCCAAACAATGTTGACTATTTGTGAACCACAAACACCACCCGGAAGTAACGTTTACTTACCCCAGCTCGGATTTTTTTGCACTGTCAATTCTGAAGTTTCGAAATTACATTACACGTTTTACGTATTGTTATTGAAACGTTGAAAATACAATTTGACAAGGTTATTTGGTCCTAATATGCATTTATTTCTCCTTTCTAATCCGTGGGCTAATTACAATCGCCTTAATTAAACATGGTTATTCAGGCTTGTGTACCCGCGTTTAGGACATTCACATGCAGAAATACATCTGTATATAAACACTGGCCTGGTAGGAAGTTGTGAACACAATTACATTTACATACGTTAAGCAACTTTGGGGTATTTCGTTGTTTCTTTTATTTCGGAATTATTGAGGTCGTGTTTTGTCTCCAAATGTGTCGGATTGATCCACGAAAAGCATTTCCCATATTTATTTTATTTTATTATTACACACAATAACAGTTCTACATAACTGTCAATAGTCAATATTTGTCTGTAAGCATGTGTGCATTTTACATTAAAATTCTTAAAATGGGTTAAAATAATGTACATGTAAAATGTAATAACATTTAAATAAGCACATGTGTAAGATGATTTTCTCTATGTTGACATATTTTTACACTTAAAATATTAAAATATTATTATATATATCTTTTAATCGAGTATGTTCTGTTATCAAAATTAGCCTATTGGTTATTACATTCGTGAGAACTAACATATTAATAGCAATATATTTTGTAGTTTAACTAATATATAGCCTACAATGATTTATTAGACCTAATAATAATCAATAGCCTAATATTACTATTTTGCAACGGACTTTCAGAGCACGTATTTTAGCACGATCGTCGATTTATAGGATACACACCTTGCTTGAAATTGCATTTCATAAATATTATTGAAATGTTATAAAATGAGATTGAAAAATACCAAAAGTTCATTGTACTGTATTGCGAAGACGGTCGGGTGAGTCGCCCGCCTGTGTGATTCAACCTGACAACCTTCCACATCGGGTCATTGCGTCTCCATTCGTGGTACTGATCACCTCCTTGGCCTAATGTGACTTACTCTTTCCTATCATAAATAAGCATTAAGCTATCCGCGGACACCAACACATCCGAGTTATAGAAGCATATAAATACGCAAGGAAGCCAGCGTAAAAGAGCTTCGAAACTGCATACTAACTCCACCGGGGAGTATGCAAACTACAGTCTTCAGCGAAGACACGTTCCCTCCGTCTGTCTTTTTTTCATTCATTAAAAGCAACCTTTAAAATGATTAATTTTCCCGTATTTTGATTGAATTTATCGCGCATTTTGAGTGCCTTTTACAATATTATTAAGAATGTTAAATTCATTATTTTTCTTCAAAATAAGACAAAATGCGTGGGTATTTTCGAGTGAAAAGAAATCCATATTTAATTCATTCGCATAATTCGTACTGTCTGAAAGGAAAAAACTAACTTTAGTGTCCAGAGCGTATCCGAACTTACCTTTTTGTGGCATCTTGCGCCGTTGTCAAAAGCCCTTGTCAATAGTTTTCAGCGCAACAGCAATGCTGGTGATTATCTTGCTATCTTGAAGTAAAATAGTTTTTCCAGTGATCTTGAGTAGAAATGGAAATCCCTGCGAAGGAGACAGAGATTGACAATAAAGTGGGATGTCAGGACTACGGGGAGGCTGAAAATGTGCGCTCGTGTGTGTGGGTGAGTGAGAGAGAGCGAGAGAGAGAGTACTAGAGAAACAGAGCACACCTATGCTGATTGGTGATGGTACAAGTGTATTAATGTATGTGTTCCCGGTCTGTGCCTCGCCTCCACTGCACTTCACTGGCCCATTAGCAGAGCCTGACCTCTGTCATCATCCTCCAGAAAAACACTTCCTCCTGCGCCTCTGCCAGAGCGGGAAACGGGGCTGAGCCACAGCTCTCTTTTAAAACCCGCTAATCACTCCACACATGCAAATGCATTTCTCTCTCTCGCACACGAAATATTACTTTATGCAAAGCTATTGGATTGCCTCGGCGCTGCCTATTGGACGGCTAGGCCCTTCTCATCGGCTCAATTGGCTTGGTTTTGGGAACGCAGAAATGCTTCACTGTTAAAGCTGGAGTTAAACATGGAAAGGGGGCGAACACGTTGTATACCAAACTCAGGCAGCAACTACGTGAGCTACGTTCACTGTCTAAATTCTACCTCTGTGTAATCTAAGTTTCGAATGCACTGTTTTAGGAAAATACTGTTGCCTATAGCCTGTAGCATATTTGTGTTAATGTATAGGATATTACTTTGCAAATAGGTTTAATGCGATCGTGCTTTGTTTTCTGCACCACATCACTAATAGCCATATTTTGTTATTTAACTTTTAACGTTTTTGTGTTTTATGTCTATGTAATGTTTTTAGTGTAAATACTTTCAGTAAACATTGTCTTATCTAGCGTAGCTACCTCTGGGTGAGATGGGTGAGCTGTGAAGTGAAGGTAGAAGGAATGTAGGCCATTGAAAGCTGTGGATAAAAAGCTATTTACTTTGTATTTTAAGTAGGCCCTGCACTTGTTAATAGCCTCCGTGTGTAGCCTACTTACTAAACCAATCCAACTTTCTCCACGTGCTTTTGTTTACTTTGTGTTCGATATCATGTATAAAGAGCAGATTCATCATTTCCACGGAGTATGTGTTATAGCTTCAGTGGACACTTCGCTGTCTAGTGCTTGGTTGCTGGCTTAAATCATGCCCGCTTAATTTTAATTGATAATTTCCAAGAAGTAGCCAGCGTCACTGCAAAACACTGCCAGGAAACAACATGGAAAGTAAACAAATGACTTCGTAACCATGACCACACACCAGTACTACATTTGTTGAATGCCTAACCATTAAGGCACACCTCAGTACACACCAAAGCAACCCCTCAGTGCCTGCGCTCGGAGTACCAGTTTCAACTCGGGGTGTTCCAATAATTTATTTTAGTGGAACAGAGCAGGTCGGGGGGAACGTGGAACTCTGGGGAAAAATGTTACAAAAAGAGGGGGCAGTATTGGACCGCGCGGAGCATGAAATTAAGTCGTGGATGCATACACTTGACTCCTCTTGACATGTGAAAAGTGTTAAAAGTCGGAGCTCATCAATAAACTATCTTGAAAGTGAATAAGAGTCCTGACAACCATTGCATTCCTAACTTAAGTACAATGAGGAGACAAACGACACTGCCAAAGAGTTTGCATCTGAGTGAAAGGCCGCCTCAATGGGAGCGGGATAATGAGCTGCCTGGACCGTCATGCACTGTCATTTTGAGTCCTGCAGGGAGGCTGCCACTTTGTCCAATATTCTCAAATAACTTGTTCATATATATACATTTTAATTTCTATTCTTACCCCGATGTCAATTACCCAGATACTGACGGCCTGTAATTCGCTTTGCCCCACTGCTTTGTGTGATAAACACGGTCTTCTAGTGCGCAAAACACATTAATAAATGAGCGTGGATGTATTTCCCCCTTTGTCGCATATCATTGTGCAGTCGTGCTATATAACGTTGTACAGTCCCTTTCATGGAGGCCGCTGCTGTGCGTCTGGGAAGAGAACCAACCGAACTAATCTGCTCCAGCGTCCTTCAAATGTACTAGCCATCTTGTTTTTTGTGTATGGTGCAACAACTTCCAGTGGCATTGCCAAAAATAAAAATAAAAACAATAAATGTTTTGTTGAAGAAATTAAGGAGTGTGAGTATATGCTTGTCTAGGTTGTGTATATTTATCTACTGTACGTTTGAAGGAATGCCCACTTGAAATAATCTTCTCAAAGTTTATGGAAAATGAAAACCTGTTATGAATTTTGGTTTTATACTGTGTTTATATATATATATATATATATACAGCCATTTGAATCTATAAACATTTAGATTATGAATCTATTAAGATTTGTAATGCAGCGTGTTATATAATTATATGTGATGTACAAATCAGTACTTGTCAAATATTTTACATTTACATTACATTTTTGGAAGCACATTGCTTTATATATAAATATATAAATATGAAACACAATAATCCATTGGGCTAAATTATCACCGGAACTCTGCAGAAGCCTACGCACATAATTTTATTATTATTTATGTATTTATTATATATTTGTTTTATCTCACAATGACGGGAAATGCATGTAGCCACCAGTAGGCAGTTTTTGCTGTGACGTTAAAGCATCTAATGAACAATTACCCTCAAACAAAGTTGGACACATTTTCAATTACAAACCTCGTTCCTCGTTGTTCACGTCATTGAAGACAGAGATCCCACGTGAATATGTCCTGCAAATTTGTTGGACACAATAGTTCCAATAGATTATTGATTTATTTGGAAAGCTGTAAATCCGTCCTCTTAGTGTTTTTAAAATGATGAAAGGTCTTGATTTCCTTTGCTTTACAGAATTTGCTGTCCAAATAGTGACAAGATTGATTGAAGAGGAACTTGTTCGAAAAAATGTAAAAAAGCAGAAATATATTTTAGTCCATTTAAGAACACTTGGGCAGCATCTTCAGGTTAAGATTGCGGTTTTATGGACTATCAATTAGCCCAATTCGGATTAGCATCAACTAATGGCGGGCCATGAAAAGAAGCCCTAATCTTGTCGCTATTTTTCCTCCGGGTAAAGTGGTCTTTGTGCCCCCTCCAAAAAAGTTTTAAACAAAAAAAATCATAAGGGGAGGGAACTGGTGCTGAATACGACTGACGTCATTCTTGGAGAGAGAAAAGTCTATTAGAAAACATCAACAAAAGAGACTGGGTGCTTTGGCTGCCATTGATTTATCAGGATTCGAGGGAAAGGGAGACTCGGGAGCCAATGGGAGTACAGGCAGAGCTTTATCATCTCAATAATTATCTAATTGTAGGGCGTGACCAAAATCAGTTTTGCATTACCAGTCTCTGAAGTTTTTTACAGGCGTGTTATTGATTTAGAACTGATTAGATGTTTAATTTCAGAGGCTTATGTGTATGAAAGGAAACACATAAGTAATACAATTATCAATGGAGGCACCTGTCTCCAAACTGAAGAAAGTGACAATTTTCGGTTTGTTAATTTTACAGGGGGAGTCATTTATACACGCAAAAACGGTTGAATTAGTTCTCGTTCGAAATAATATTCCCTTTGTAATTCGTAGCGGATAATAATATGTTTTATTGTTCGGGTAAGGTACAAGCAACTACATTATTCAAAATGTAACTTGTATACAAATTCAGTATGAATGCACAAAATATTATTTTTCTTTGTTAGCTATTTCTATATGTATATTGTATTGTTATATGGCATGTAGCCAATGTTGGACATAGGCTACAAAACGAACCGGAGTAATGGGCAGAGCGTACCAATCCTTTAGTTAAATTGACATATAATTAGTAAGATGTTATATTTTGACAAAGTAAATCGTTCATTTATAGAGATTTACATCTGTTTTGCAGATAGTTTTTTGTAAAACAGGTTGCTCTTAAAATAATTTAACAGAAGGCCTCTAGTCCTTATTCAACTGTCAGAACATGTTGGGCGTGGTGTTATTGTTTTATGTGCCTGTTATTCTGTAATATGATGTAAGGTCTTGCAAAAGTAAACAATACTGTACAATTTTCCGTATTTTTTACATTTCTTCTAGATATCTTCCAGATATTCCTAAATAATATTTACATAAAAGTAAACCAGAAAATGCTTTAAAGTAGTGCTGTCTGGTCCAGTCTGAAATCTTAAGAAATGCACCGTTTTGACATGTTGTTTTATAGTGCTCCTACATTTGGTGTACTCTGTATCTATGTGGGTATTAGACCAATGGCACTATTATCCACACATCAAATTAATAATAATCCATACCCTTCGAAAACTGTACTATAAGACTTTGTTTATCATGGTTTACATTTTCCAACCAATCAAAAGTTAATGGAGGCCAAGACAACACTGAAGAGATCTTCAGGGGACATTTATGCTTCCAGCAAAATCCAAGTTTCCCGCAACCTGTCTAGGCATCTGTTTGCCCCACTGAAACTTGCAATGCAGCTTGATTTTGTTCGGTTGATGGAAAGGGAATGATTCATTAGCTGAATCAAGTATTGATCCAAGCAAAGTGAAGATGTTCTGTGCCATTTGCGTTTATGTGTGCACTTTTCATGTTATCATACAGGCCTAAACTTTATAGTCTACCCAGAACCATGTACATATATTGACATTTATATTGGTAAATATTAAAACTGTAAACATTTTATAAGGGTAACTGTATTTCATATTATGGGCATACTTTCCGAAACGCACGTCCATATTTTTGTGGTTGTTATGGTTATGTGCCTCTATCCTGCACATCAACCCTAAAACTACTTTCAGCAGTGAAAAACTTGGACTCCTGAGTTGTGGAACATGCCTATTTCATGGTAGCTATATCCTGGCAAAAGACTGTCTGTGCAGAATTAATCCTGTCACAGCTTTTTCTCGGCATGACAGCTGGATAAACACAATCTGCTATAAACATCTATAATTAGGGAGGTGGATCTCAAAGCAGGGTGCTCGATTTATTGCCAAGCATTATTCACTCACTGGTCTGTCACATTACTTTTCTTACAGTGCATGTTGGAGATTGAATTGAATTGACCATTGGATTTATATAGCGCTTTTCAAGGTACCAAACGTGCTTTACAACGACAATGAAAGGGGCAACTCACCTCAACCACCACCAATGATCTGCTATATATTCTTGCATCTTGGTTATTGTGATTATTATTAATATTATTAGCATTACTACTAAAAAACAAGTATCTGTGATAACAAAACGGTAGTTTCATTTAAGGTTTAACATATTCCCTATAATCAAGAAGTGATAATTCTGGTAGTGTCAGGCCATGAAGTGAGGCAGAGCTATCCCATAAGAACAGTGTTTTCAAACTTTAGTCACATGCTTCTATGACATATAGTGACATTATTACATGTCATTATACCCCAGTATGCTCAAAATGTGTTAAAATGTATAGCCTTAACATCCTCTGCCCTAATCAAGAGCATGGTGTGATAAAGATAATGTCAAGCTGATGTTAAACCTCAGTGAAAATTGTTCTCCACATTCTACTCCCGTCTGAACGCCTTCACTGAGATTTACAAAAAAACATGCAATACAACTTAATAGCATTATATAGCCTACCCGAATTCCACACATCACGACTACGAACAATATGTTTACAATATGTTTCTATGTTTATAATCGATCTCCTGGCCGTTTAAAGTTTCGAAACAGGCGTTGCAGTCTTTGTAGACATAATATAATTGTACACGAGTAAAACAAACTTAAGCAATAAAATCCTTAAAAGCGGTCCAGCCGAAAAGGCAAATACTCAAAACACCAGTCAAACCAAAAGTATCATCCCTTTAAAATCAATTACACAGCATCACGTAAACCGTGGACTCAACAAAAACAGTTGCAAAACTGCGCTTTTGGGATATATGGTGTGACACGGACCGCGAGCACAATGTGGAATTAAAAAGTACCTGAAGAATGTGTGCGCCTCTGGCCGTTGCTCCAGTGATTCCAGGATTTGTTTTCCTTGCAAAAATTAGACGAGGGCAGAATATTGACGAGGTTTGATGTCCAGTTTATTCACATTTGGCCACGTCTGCCACATAGTTTAAATGTCAATGAGAATAAAATACACTGCCTGGTTTATCACTAACTTTCCCTTAAAATCAACCTCAACTTGGCAGTGATTGGCTAGAGCGACAGCACGACGTCACCCAGGACAGCTCTCGTCCTCTCAAACAGGGAAGCTGTAGGTTGTAGTCTGCACATGCATGCTTACATTCATAAATGCACAGGCCTACTTACACACGGGCTAATGCATACAGTGAATACGCTGCATCTAAAGCATCATACACGGTCTTTAATTAAATGCATCATAAGTGTTGAATGTGTGTAAATTAAACATTTACTTGATATACATTTTAAATCAACTTTGAATTAGGTAATTCGGCATGTTTTCTTCAACTGTAATGCCTAATATTCTAATTCCAGCGTAATAGGGGAAAATAGACATGTGCCCCCTACCAGCACCTTTATAAAATAGATTTTTTAACATGATTATTATTAACCGCCGCTCTTTTGGTTATCCGTTAAACACCAGTGTTTTATTTCAGATACCTGTAATAGCAAACGCACTCCTTCCCCATGGCTGCCAATAAAGCAAACATCGATCAGCGATCTTCCGTTTGTTTATTGAATAGACTCCGTCAGGTAGAAAATCAAATTTCTCGTTCTGGGTGGATTCGTAAACTAAGGCGGTAACTGGATTCAAAGTAGGTAGAGTGAAAAATCCCAAAACAATTTCTCCCGCTGAGTAGCCTAGTTACCTCTGTCTTTCGCCCCCATTCTCCGGTAAATTTAACTGCACGCGAAACATAGTATGCAATCGGACCAGCCTACACCTTCTGTGACGTTTCTATAATTGTATCCTTATTCAATTCAATTCAATTCAATTCCATTCAATTCGGTCATTCGGGGGACCGTATGTAATCTACTTATCCGAGTTTAGGCTTCAGTGGAATATGTTTAATTTAAATGTATAAAACACATAATAAATAATTAAACATTTATGATTATTATTATATTCTTTTGATATGTATTGCAAAGATACATTGTTTATCAATAGTATCAGTATAAAGAGATGGATTATCAGTATTCGTGGATGCATGGATAGATTAGTGCACGTCTGGGACTACAGTACGTTTTTACTATTTCAATACTAGATCTTGTCCAAATCATTCAGTTTACCAGACGTTATTTTTATTTACACACTGTTGTCAGCATTAATCGTGTTCTTGGGGAGTTAAACTCACTGTTCAATACCGTCCGACTGAATACGCTTATTGTGTGGCTGCAAGTCATACATTGGAATTAAATTTGTGGAGTCATACCATGACTTCATACCGGACCACTCTTCTCTTTTAACTCTTGGATTTATCTCATACTCATGAAATAATTTCAGATTATGCATTTGAGTTTCACAGCTGTATTTGTTTATTTAAACACACCAAATTATTTGTGTATATTGAAGAACTCATACAGGCCCAATTGACCTATTAGTAGTGTATGTGTTTATTTGTGTGTGTTTCTTTCTCATGAAAATGGAAAATATAACAGGACACCCTCTACCTAAGTAGGCTACTTAATGTTAAGGTCAATTTGCACAAGCCGGAGAGTAAACGTGCAACCGCTCTCGTAGGTTTCTCAGGAAGTGAGTGATCTGCTCCTGGTTTTTAAAAGCCGAGGTAGGTATAGAGTCGTCACTAAGGTGTTTGACTGATAATCCTGAGTAACTACCATTAAGAGACGGTGAAACCGTGCAACGCAGCAGTGTTCTCGAAAGCAACGTTGGAAACCTCACGGCCCCAGGCCGCTTATCAGGGTGTCAATAAAATGAGATGGGATGCTAAATATTGTACTGTCTTTGCCTCTACACACTGCCCCTCTCTCCAGGACCCGATCAGGCGTAAACTGAAATCCGTCCAGCCAAACTACCCTCCACTGACCCTCTGCGTCCAAATGCATGTAACGGTGTGTGTGTGTGTGTGTGTGTCCACACCGCACAGTTAAGTCTAAAAAGCTTGTGTTGCTTGATTTCACATGGTGTGAAGGTGAAGTCGTTTAGCCTATAGCCCACATTTCGCTATGTCCCAGAAACGTGTGTTTTAAAATAATTGTAATATTAAACATTTAATAATAACAACAACAACAACAATAACAACAACAACAACAACAACAACAACAACAACAACAACAACAATAATAATGACACTATTAATATTATAGCATTGTAAGGACACTATGATGATGATGGCGTTTATTATTATTTTATTGATTTAGTTTTTTGCATCGTCAGTTTTTCTGCTGCAAGTGTGAATTTGCGTTTTGAGCATAACCTCTATACATAGGGGCCACTGAAGTTTCAAGAAATCCGAGGGTCTCGTGCTCATTCAAACTGAAAAAATAGAAAACAAATACTGTCATGATCAGCCTTGCTACTCTATCCATGCAGAACCTTAGCAACAATAATAAGCACATCACGACCCATTTGTTTGGTACTGGGGCGCGCACAGTGAAAAGTCAATGGTTCTGACCACATAACCAAATAATAGCATCGACAGACATTTACATTTTTTACATTTTAAGCATCGCTCTTACAGAGCGACTTACAAGAGCATTAATACAAGGTGAGGTTTACAAGATCAGTTTGAAATGCAGGCATCTGCGTATCATACCTGTAACTTTGTTGACAGAAAGAAGGTTATTGCTTTTGAAATGTGCATCGCATTTTTGTGAGGTATGTTTGAACGTGTTCTACTGTCAAAATATGAGGTAGCTTTTTATTTATGCTGAACTATTTAAAAAACTTAATCTGCCCATTTATTAAACAAATACTAGGTGGGATTAAATAGGCTATGAGTGCTTGAAATTGCATGCGTAGGCCTATGCTTCATATTTGTTTATAAATGTGTACACACATACAACAATCTACAGTTATATTAATATAATATAGTAGGCTGTCTAGGCAGTAATTGTTGAATTCTACAATGAAATAAGAAGTCGTTCGTTTTCGTGGGTATTGTGATAGATGAGGCCTTTCTTTGATCACTGAAATATATTCTTTCAAGCTAAAGTATTCTGTTGCAGAAAAGGTCATACTAATCTTCATCGAAAACAAGTAGCAGGGTCCCACAATTCGAGCTTGGACGCTCGGTGTTCCGTGCAATATACGAAAAATATATTAATATTGCGCTTATGAGGGTTTGGGGAAAGTCACGTGGTGATGATAATAAATTTTGGCAAATGTATGGGTTATTCTCTCTCCCTGTCCCCCGATTGCCTGTGAAATATTTTAATAAGCATCGTTCTGTGCAGTGTTTGATTTGTTTTTCTCCCCCTCATCTCGGTTTTGGACCGAGACATTAGCTGAATTCCCCCGGGGTGATTGGATGCAATTTGTTCAAAGTAGACAGGCACGTCCTGGATGTTAGAAATTCACTTTTACTCAACGTGACAAGGCTGAGTTCGATCTACAATTGTATTTGAAAGCGCACTGAGCGGAAATATCTTCCATCATTAAGCTTCCTTCTCCGTTTGCAAAATAAGTTACTTCATTTACTTCAAATAATAATTATTAAATTTTTCTACACCTCCTTTCAGTAAAAACCCACCTCTAGATATTGCTTATGGACATTAGAAGGGCAACGTTTCAAACTTCCTCGGACCACGGTCACATTACACTTAAAATCAAGAAAAACAACTACTCTGTAACAAGGGGATTTGCTTTTACTTCCTGACCCTTATAATTGGATTAAATATAGACAGCGGCGGATAAAAATACCAAGATTGACACCTGCCAACTGGACTTGTGATTGATTTTGATGCCCCGTGCTGGCAACAATAATGAAATAAATTGTATGGATAAAACAGCACATTTGCCATTCCCTTGCCACGAGAAGAGGAAGTCGGTGTTTAGAGCAAGCTGTGAGCTGACAGGGGGAAAATATGAGCTAACGAGGTTATCAGCCATCCTGACAAGACAAATGAGAACCCTCCACTCTTTGCAAATTAATAACATTTTATGGAAACGTATTGCATCGTTCAAAATACGGACATTTTAAAAGGGTACACGTTTACCCACACAGCCGTCTAACAAATTATCTTAACGCTGTTAATTACACACAGCCAAATAAGTTTCACGCCTGCTTTAAGATCTACTGACGTATTTAAAGGAAATTGATATTAATGAATGATAGCGAAACGTGTCTGGCGACACTGTGACGTAATGAAATATCAGATTCTTCGTATTTTGAAATGGCCATATATATATGATTGCATGTATTCTAAAAAGCAAGTGCGCAGAATGATAACGTCTTCTATGCTTAATTAGAGGAGATTCATCTAGTTTACTCACTGTACTGTAATTATAGACCTTATAAAGGGAAAACAGTGTTTTGGTTTCCCAGTCAAGTCATTGTGATGAAAAGCAATACATGGGGATAATTCGATTCCAAAACCTACAAAAATACACATTTATATTTGTGCGACTGCATGGAAGGTCTAAACCCAGTTCAGCTGTTGTCTTTCCAGTTAAAGATGGAGTAAGACTGGTATATCTTCAGGTAGTATACATCTACAAGCTTTGATGAGTCTAAGTAAATACAGTTAATTTAACATTCAAGGAAGGAAAAAATAACTTCACATCAGTGCCTTAAGGCTGCTCTTCTTTGGTGTAAACTTTCATTACAGAGTGACTGTAGGATGCAGGATCTCTGCAGAATCTTTCCATTCTATAAATATCCAGGTACAGGTGTGACTACTGTATGTTTAGACTTTTGAGAGGTGTGGGGAGTGCAGAGCTGGGCTCTGTCACGTGATAGCCATGAAGCCCACACCTGTGAGCCAGTCCCAACTCAGCCCTTACCATTCCAGTCTAAACTAGGCACAGGGTTTCCTTTTTACAAATTCACGACTATTATGACCCCATGAAAGATTTTGATGTCCCTGAACTTTTATCTGGCTTTACACTGACAGTGGATATGATTTACCTATTCAAAGTGGAGGGAACAAAAAAAAATCTGTTCAGCCATGTATTTGGCTAAGTTAAAGTCAAATGGTTGATTGCACTGGTTGCTAAAGTAAGATTTGTTGGCCAGTAAAAATCTCTGTGAGAGGTAAGGCCAGGAACTGCTCAGGAGAGTAAAGGCCCAGGGGTCTGAAATTCTACAGAAAAACCAGTAGGGGAATCACTCTTCATCCCTAATCTTGGAATAAACCCAGTTTCTAAAGCCTCCAAATACAGGACTGTTTGCACAGTAATGTTCATACTTCTATTTTAATTATCACCTTATCTTTAATTTTGTGATAGTTTGCCCCTAGATTTGAAATCTATGTCCACCGTGAGGTGTATGACATACACACCAGGATTTAAAAAACCTCTGTTTGTTTACATGCCAGAGCTGATATACATTGAGTAAAAGCCTGATTTTGATGCACAGTGTCATCACATCTATTTGGTCTTCAGGGGCTGTGAATTACACTGGTTTTCAAGTGTGAACATGGCTTAGAGTTAATTATATGTATTAAAACAACGCTATCTGAGCATCTTCACGGCCATAGCTAGTCCTGTAAAGATCGTCATGTCTCTCAGTCTGACTGCTTTCTAGCTGACTATAAACCAATCATCTATTCTCATATAATTCCATACTATAAAGCCACAAAAATATAAAATCTATAACCGTGCATCTTTTCTTCCCCTTTGTTGTAATTACAGTTGAACATATTCCCCTAAATTAGACCTGCAGATAATATAACACACAATAAAAGGTACAGCCAAGTAACATTGAATTAGTTTTCATCTGTTCCCCTCCCCTGTGACTGCTTCCATTAACATTATAATCTCGGATGCTGCCTTTTTAACACAGTGTTGTCAGTGAATCAACTTCTTGGGTCCTCAGAGACGTTGACTCCTGGCAATTCTCTGAAAGTGTAATTATCTGCCTGTATCTAAGGGTTAAAAGATTGTATCAACTAAATCTATATCAATGCTAATTTCTTTTTGTCCGGCTTCAGGTTTTGCCAGCCAGCAGAATGTTTTAGAAACAGGAAGGGGCTTGCTGTGTGCCAAAGCATGGGGGAGAAGATTTCTTTCTTGAAATTATACCTATTTTTTCCAAGAAATCAGGTTTACATTCAGACATGTTAAACAAAGCAGCCATGCTAGATTAGAGTTAAACAAGATATCTTTTAATTGTATCCCCCTCCCACTCAAAAGTACCAGCAATGTAATGTTTGTGAGCTAATCGTTTGGGAAAAATTCAACTTAAAGTCCAAGTGAATAAAAAAGCAAATGCTGAAATGCGTGATTCAAAATATATTCCCAAACATGAGTGCCGCACTTCCAGTCATGATTCAGAGGACTTTATCATAGTGTCTTTATTTCTTTTGATATCATTATAATTGTTCTCATATTTGGGTTTATGACCATGGTTTTGTTGTTAATACATTTTATTATATGCTTTTATATCAGTATATAACACACACATACTGTAGCTTTATCAATGTAAGTAGGTATCTAAGCAAAGGTGAGCAAAATTTTGGAATGTTCAATTCATCAATGAAAAGCAATAAGGAGGACACATTTTAAAGTGACTGAAAGCTAAATCTTTATACTTTTGGATGACACACTAGATTTAACATGACAAGATCAACCTACTATTATATGCGTGTGTGTGTGTATGTATGTGCGCCTGCGTTCAGAATGTGTGCGCATACACACTCATATCACTCTGAAATGGAAAAACTGGAGGAGAACAAGTGCACTACAGTTTTTAGACATCAATAAACCATTTATGAAGAGTAGCAAAAACGGACCCCTCACAGAAATGTGCGCATTTTAAAAATATAATGTGTACACTGCTAAGGTCATTAAGATGTGCTACATAGCTCCAAGCGAGCCGAAGACGGAAGATAAAAGCACCTAATGTGACAAACTCAACACAAATCTTGGTGATAGATTTAAATGGATACAGCCGCGTTGCTGTATTTGAATAAGCGGAGATAACATACATTAAATCAGGCAAGAACAACGACAAGCCGTCTGGAAAATGGACTCAAGGAGCAGCAAGGCATCACTCTTATCTAGATGACAAATTTATATCCGGAAGTAAATATTTTGAAGACAATTGAAATGATTGCACAAACGTGCACTCTTTAATATAAAAGGGCAGTAATACAACATAGAAGTTTAAAGTGATACACATGGTTTTAATCAGTTCCCGTATCATGCATTTTTTCCGTAGAAATTACATTTCAGGCATTTAGCGGACGCATTTATCCAGAGCGATTTACACAGTATACATTTCTTGACATACAATCCATGTATACAGCTGGATATATAAACTGAAGCAATTCAGGTTAAGTACCTTTCTCAAGGGTACAACAGCAGTGTCCCACCTGGGAATTGAACCTGCAACCTCTGAGTTACAAGCCCAGCTCCCTAACCATTACACTACACTGCCAGCCAGAAATTACATTCTAATATGCAATTCTTCAGTTTATAATGCTATACATTATTGATGTAGGTCTTCACAGATGGGTTCTCAGAAATATGAAAAGGTAGCCCACACGTGTAGTGCGTTGGGCCTGTCAAAGTTCATTTTACAGAATATTCATTCTAATGCATAATTGTATGATAAAATCATACTCATGTCTGTGTCATGGGTGTTGATTTTCGTGAGTTTGATTCTAAACAGGATTAACATACATTTGATTTTACAACGTACGAATTGCACAGCAAAATAATGACACGGCGGCATATTCTCCTTTAATAGTTATAAAGCATTACTTTAATCCCGGATAAAATATGTGTAAAACAAAAGTGTTTTTGACGACCGCTCTATGTGGAGATCACATGAATGATATAGGAATGCAGGCCTACTGCCTAACATGTATGTGCAGGTATGTATGCACTTTGAAAAGCACATGCCCTAGCTCGCGCTCTGTCTGTCGTGCATATACACGAGATTGTTCTTCGATTGCACTGCATTGCACATCGGAAAAGTTAACATTAGAATTGAAAGCGCATAAATATAATGCGTGTTCTTGTGTCTACTGCTGTTTTATTGAATTTCAGCGATTGTAAACCGAATAAGTAACCAACTAAGTCCTCTGAACTTTTATTGTTCAGAGAAAACCATCTGTTTATGGTCTTGCTTGCCCTCTTTCTTTACATATTATTCGAATTAAACTGTTCAAGGCAGAAAACCACATGAAGGGCAGTAACTACAAATTATACTACAAAGCTAACAGATGTAACAGGCTTTATCTGACGGGAAGACGATACCGAAATACATTTTGACAAAAGTTTGAGATACATTAATCCGGTCTCTTGAGTAAAAAGGGTACATTTTCATTATACAGACTCTGAGAGCCAGGATTTAAGTTCTCTGTCATCATTGTTTTCATATTTCCTTGACATCTATTGATTTTGGAGGCAGCTATAAGGCTTTGTCACAAGAGAGAGGAGCAGTCACAATATATTAGCGTGATGGCATAACGTGAACATGTCGAGAAAATATGCACTTCTCTGACAAAGATTATTTAAACCAATTAATTAGTGCTCATTTGCCAGATGAGCACTAATTTAGGCATGTAAAGATTAAGTACACACACTACATTTTAAAATATATAAAATATATTTCCATTTTGTAGAATTGTGCTTGTATTCGTATTAATCGGTACATAATATAGTCTAGCTTTACAAAGTTTTTAAGGGACATTACTTTGTAACAACCATATTCTAAAATGAATTGCTTAATGATTTTTTAAAGCGTAAGCAAATATAATAAACCTGGAATGTTCATAATTGTCTTGGTCGAATGATTTATTTGATAATGTCAACAGCCAGAGTGAAGGGAGAAGGCCTTATCTATTTTTATTGAGATCAACTTGAACATTTATGATTTATTATTACTGTTGAATTCTATCAACACATAGGATGGTGATTGTAGAGTAATGTACTAAATATATAATAATATATGATACATTAAATATATATTATACAGTGTGTATAATTCATATGTTTACATTTCGTGCCTGTATATTTCGAGTATTTGTAACTAGACAAATTATTCCCGTGTAAATATCCTCTACCCTCTGTAGTTACCAACGTTCTGTAACATGTATAAACAGAGATTTTGTCTTATATACTCTATGTTATTATATATGCATTGAGGCATATTTTGAACTCAAAGAGGAGGCACAATCAGTCAGGTAATTAATCTTATTCTTGCACACACCTGCATTGTAATTTGTATGATTGTTTGAACAGCTCGTAAAGTTGAGTATGCTGCCATCTTTCCTTCTAACTAAAATAGCATGTGTTAGTTGGAAAATATTCGATTATATTTTAAAAACACACTGTTCAGTAATGCATAATATAATATACAGAGGCCTCTGAATCATTATCAGAACTCAACATATATACCCTATGAAATGACTAGAGATTCTACAATAATATTTTATTTGAATTGTTATTAGCTTTGAGTCCTTTTAAGATAGTCTTTTGAGAAGGAAATGCATACGCGGTCATTTTATGCAGTAAAAAATAAACTTATTTTCGATTTTCTTCCTACATTTTTTTCCGATTTTTCCCAAATCAGACCTGACTTCACAACTCCGAAATGAGACGTGTTTAATGACGTTTTATAATGAGTTTTATATTTGTGCCCGAGAAAAGGACAGCTACAGGACTCAATCTCCGCACATGAACCATACCCTGGAAAAACCGTGGAAAGCCGTGCCATCACATATTAGGTAAAATATGAGATTATTTGCAGATGTGTGTGTGTGTGTGTGTGTGTGTGTGTGTGTGTGTGTGTGTGTGTGTGTGTGTGTGTGTGTTAGGTGTGTTAGGTGTGTCAGCGAACATCCCGTTGTCAGACCTAATGACCGTGTTTATAGCAAACTTCGACAAATATACTAAGAACTGCACCAAAAGCAAACACCCAAAAGGCCAGTTTTTAAATGTGTCCCTTGGAGAAAGGACGCAGTCAAAATAAGTTATTATTCATCTTATATTCTGCTTTCTTATTAGCCACTTGGAGTTGCCTGCTGCACAAGAATCATACTGTCTGTATTACTCTGTGGTGTGTTAGTAGCCTACGCTACGCTGTGATGTAGGCTACTTATATAGGCCAAAACGAACAGTCGAACAATCTCTGTATTTAACAGAAGACACAATGTTGATAACATTGACAGTGAATGCACGAATTGGGATCCTGCTTTAAGATGGCACTTTCGGCCAGCATTGTTTGCAAATATTTGAAATGGCAGTGTATGTTACGTGTGGAAGTGCTATTTCGCTGCATTTTGGCATAGACCGTAATTAAGACATATTTGTTTACATGGGCTGCCTATCCCTTTGTGTAATTGACCAGACAAGGTGCGATTCACAGAATCTAACCCTGGCATAGAATCAGCGCGTAAGGGAAACCGAGATGATAAATAATTCAAATTATGAGCGGAATTCAGTGAACTAATTAACATGGTTATTGTGTGTCAACTCCTACCAGGTTATTCAGTTATAAAGTCTTAACCCAGCCTCTGTAAACCCTATCTATGCTCTATGACGAGAATAATCTTCTTGATACAAGTTATTTAAAATGTTGGAACGTAAAGTATAAACCGTGCAAATAACAGATGGGCTAGACATTCAGCCCCAACCCTGAGAACATCATGTCTTTCTCCACTCAAAGCGAAGTACCGCATTCAGTGGCATTTAGGGCATTTCGACCCTGGTGCCTCAGTTTTACAAATCACCTTCCCATTTATCCTTCCTACAATGAATCAACTTTCAAGCATAGGAGAACTCCTCCTTAGGCGGAAAAAAGGCCTTTCCATCCTTTGTAAAATTGATTTACTTATAACCCTTATTTTCACACAACACGATGGTCGCAATAAACAGCTACACAGACCACCACTTGAGGACAAGCCAGTGTTCCTTTGAAACCCTCTTGTCTAATTTGTAACTCGACTTGTGTTTCAGCGAGGACTTTACGTTGTGGGCAAAGTTAAAACTTCTCTGGGGCGCGCCATTTTTCTAAAAGACTCATGGCGTATACCTCTCCCCGGCCAGAGGAATGTGTTACTTAAAATGTAAAAAGAAGTCAGAGTATTTTACAACCTTGCCACGTTGTGAACCAGCCTTCTATACAAGCTAAAGATTCGGGTACGATTTTTTGTCAAAGACGCATGGAACCAGACTCAGCAGCGTTGTTCTCGCTCTCTCCCCTCTATACATATGTAAAAGAAGTCCCATAAAAAAGTGAAATGAAAGCCCCACAGCTAGTAAATCTCGGGCAGACAAAACACCCCACTTGTGATTTTTCAAAGCCGTTCAAAGCTACTAGATTACCAAAGTAGTCTCCAGTCAATACCTATGATTGGAAAATAAATAGCTTTGTTCATAAAAAAACACCTTCTATCCTGTTGGTATTCATTGAATACGAGGTTTACATACAGCAGCTTTGCCTGTTGCCTGACCGAAGAACCCCTCTGTTAAGACGTAGAATACATCTCCAACCCGAAATGGATTGTGCTATTCTTAACCACCGTTAACTAAGAGTTTTGTGTTAAAATAAGTTAACTCCTGTTAAGGATCAAACAGTGTTTAGTTTAATTAAAAGCATTTGGGGGCATTGTGTGTTATTTATATAAGATTACAATTAGGCTATATAAGGCAGTTTTCGCTGTATTTCTTGGTATCATTGATGTTTGGTGTTACATAAGCACGGTTTCGTTCTGTGTCACGTCAAAAGACTGATTATTGCGTGTAAATGTTTGAAATACTGTGTGAAGTAGTTGAAATATAAAACGAAGAACATACTGTTTTAAATAAACAAGATAACCTGTCTCAGGTAATTATGTTTCGAGAAATTGTATAGAAAGTTTGGCGATATCCAATATTTGTGATCTGTTTGTTTAAGACAACTTATTTGAAAAATATTGTTGTTTGTGTTTGTAATTGGTAGGCTATTAAACATTTGCTTAAACGATTTTGTATACTTGGGCAAGACATCGGGAATTTTAATTTATAGCATTTATAAGCATTTCGCCTATAGTAGCCTAATTATTGCAAGAAGTAGGCAGAGGATATTCCGAATTAAATAGCTGTATTATTATTATTATTATTATTATTATTATTATTATCAGTCGTATAAGTTATTTTAGTAGTAGGCTATGAACAGTAGCAGCAGCATTATTAGTATGAACAGTAAATTATAATCCGTCCAGGTAGTTGCACTGGTTTATTGGTTGTATCCTTTATTATGATTGAATTTTGATTATTGGATTCCTGTACTAATATTTCAGTCACAGGTTATTTTTCGCCCCCATGTCTTATTCGTCCTCGATCATCTCTCGCGCAATGCTTGATCACCCTCTAGCGGCTGGCCGAAAGCAAAGAGTCATGACCGGCATTGCCTGAAGTGTTTAGGATTAACAACGGTCAAATCCGACTCTTACACACGGAAATATTTCTTGATGAAAATGTGCATAAAACCTAAGAGATTATGTATGTTCACATTAGCAAGTGAGCTTTTGCGAAATGTTGACGCAAATATACAACCTAAAGACTTAAACTGATTTTAATGATACAGTGACGCATATCACATAGTGTATACAAATTTACTCCTCGTGGCACTAATGTGCGATTAAGAGAACACCACCAAAAAGCATATAATAGTATTATAGAAACAAATTGTATTGTGATACTGCATCTGACAAGATTGTTTTGAGCTTGTAATGTCTGCCTATCCTGTGATTTTTGTGCTATATAATTCAGAAAACACATATTATAGTGCTTGTATTTAAATATTTTAAGGTTTTATTACATATTTAATGAGGACATTGAAGTGAAACTCCTCTAAGAACCCCCCCCCTCTTTCTCTCTCTCTCTCTCTCTCTCTCTCTCTCTCTCTCTCTCTCTCTCTCTCTCTCTCTTTCTCTCACGCGAACAGTCTGCGCGCAGTGATGTGAAAAGCAGAGGTCAAAGGTTTTCGATTTTATACAAATGTCACACGGGACGATTTTTCCGCTTGCATCGTATTTAATGCTGCCTTAAATGATTAATTTGCTGTTTGCATTTTAATATTAGCAATTGCGCCTTTATGGAAACTATGAATGAACCACATTTCAATAGTGTTCATTCTGTTGCACTCATTGATTATTTGATGTAGCTGATGTAAAACACTTAAGTCTTGAAATGAGCACGCGACGTTAACAGCCGAGTGTGCACGTGGATATTGTAGTGCTGAACGGACAGCTCCTCATCACTACTCTCCTAACAACAATCAGAAATCATGCGTGTTGTGATTTTTTCCAAAATATTAAGCCACTGTAAATATACATTTTCAAATTTGACACATTTTTTTAGTTTTCCAAACATTTCCACTGTGTGAAAAAAGCGTTCCCAAGCACCTAACTACTAATACATTTTATTAACTTTTACAAACAAAAACTAATACATTTTATTTACTTTTACAAACAAAAACCTTTTAAAGCAACAAAACATATCTTACTTGTTATAACATTATGTCTACAGTCTAGGGTACTTTGTTTTTGGGACTATTTAATTATTCTCCATGTATGAATAGGCTTCAGGTTTAGTTAAAATATTAATGCTATTCGGAAATTGAGTGGCCATGTCCTCCTTTCATCCCAAATCCTTTGCTCCTAGACTTTGGTGAGTTCAGTCGAGCTTGGCTCTGTGACTTGTCCAGCAGGCGGTTTCCCAAGCAAGTGAAGACAGTAAACACTGAATGCTGTAAGAGCATTTGGATGGTAATGCCCAGTCAATTACATTTCATTCGAGATCATTAAGCACAAATCTGGCTTGTACTTTAACAAGACTGCCTGTGTATTTAATGAGGGTCAGAAGAGCGTACATAGTTGCTTTAATGGATGCTTTGGATCACTGTCCGGTGTGACAGATCATGGTATGAGGAGTCGTGGTTATGAGGAGCGGCCCACACGTACCTTTGCGCCAGGGCTATAAAGGCACCTGACAAACCCTAGTGAAGGGCGTGCCCTTGCCACTACACCCTGTCCAGAGGTCCTCCAGCACCCCACCTCAGACCATGGCTTTTGAATCACATTCACTCTCATTTCTTGTATTCATTACATTACATTACATTACCATTACATTACAGACATTTAGCAGACACTCTTATCCAGAGCTTTAGGAACACAGTTTACATTTCTTTACAATCCATTTATACAGCTGGAGATTAACTGAAGCAATTCAGGTTAAGTACCTTGCCCAAGGGTACAATGGCAGTGTCCCACCTGGGGATTGAACCTGCAACCTTCATGTTACAAGCCCAGTTCCCTAACCTTTATACCACACTGCCTGCCTGTGAATATTTGTCATTCACAATTTCTCCTATGTCTCACATTTACATTTACATTTTAGGCATTTAGCAGACGTTCTTATCCAGAGCGACTTACACAGTTTTCACATTTCTTTGACATACAATCCATGTATACAGCTGGATATATATACTGAAGCAATTCAGGTTAAGTACCTTTCTCAAGGGTACAACAGCAGTGCCCCACCTGGGAATTGAACCTGCAACCTCTGAGTTACAAGCCCAGCTCCCTAACCATTACACTACACTACCAGCCAATGTCTCTGGAAAAGGTTGCTATACATTTTCTGATAGGTAAAGAATGTACATGTTAAGTATGGGATATGTGGCCATTTAAATCACTACTGTATTCTCTATGGTGTATTCTCTATTCTCTATATATCGGATGTGAGCAAATTTTCTGAATTTCAGTAGAAGGATAATCTGACAGGGGGCCTCTGCTGTGTTCCAGTATGCCTTGACTCTTCTTACTCACTGTCCTCTCCTCTGATTATTAAAACCGTTCAAATGTTTTAACGCCGGGCCAGGCACGTGCACAGATAGGGCCCAAGGGGGGCTTGAGCCCCTGCCTTTTTTTGGCTGGTTTTAATTGCATTTAATTTTTTATTGATTTGTTATTGAAATTCTCTCAAATATAAAGAGGGAAATGAAACCACTGATCTAATGAAGACTGAATTGGTCTAAACAACTGAACACTGACTGACTGCATTACTACATCAAATCTGTGGTTTCTTCATGGAATAATGTGTTTCAGTAGAATTTAAACAAGTCCCATGTTATGAACATAGTGTGTGATTATGGATGGCGTCAGTGTGGCAACATCGGGGTGGGAATAGTGTGTGTCGGTGGGGTGAGTGCCCCTTTTTTTGCTTGAGACCCTGCCACCCAAAATGTCTGTGCACGGCCCTGCGCCGGGCACATACGTGCTATTAAAACCAGTGTGGTGTAGAGTTTACGAAACTGTATGGTTGCACTGGGGTGAGTTCAGCAAGCGAAACATTTAGCACGTGTCGCTACACGTGTCCCTATTGGATGTGAAAGCATGCTGAGATATTTTGCACAGATACCATCTGAACAGTATGAAATATTTGTGTGTTGTCAACAAAATTAAGCTGTAATTACAAAAGGAAGAAGGGGTTGCAGTGGGACGGAAATGGAACTGCGTTGTACAGAAGTTCATTTTACTTGAGAAATGACATTAAGTTGATCAGATCAGATACTGGACAGTACAAATGATCGTTTCTTATACCAACACATGTTTTCACCCATAAAGAGTGAATCTTGAAATCCAGACAGGTTTCCTGTGAGAAGGTGGAGTAATCAGTTTAACACAGTTGAGGACACCACACACAGAAAGGAAAACTATTATTTGAACTAGGGGTGTGACGGTATACCGGTATGACGGTGTACCATAATATTAAAATATGAAATAGTAGCCTACTATCATAAACGTAACGTAATACCGTGAGTAAATCAAGTGGCTAAAGCTATTTTCCTGTGGGGAAAAAATCAACCGTTACCCTACTAAAGTGTCTAAATAACCCATATTAAACAATATAGCCTAATACTGGACCTGCGGTGTCTGCTAATGTAATTTAATCCCACCACCTCTGCCTGTTCTTGCGTTTTGCTTTGTTTACAACGCGACTGCGCACGTACAAACAGCTAGCTACACCTTAGCTACACAGTTAGCTTGCTAGCTACACCTCTTCGTTTGTAGTCCGTTATAGTCCTTAATGCACATATTGTAAGTCGCTCTGGATAAGAGCGTCTGCTAAATGCTTAAAATGTAAAATGTAATGTAAAATGTTATAAAACGTGCGATGTCGGATGCTGATTCCGATGCTGATGCGGTCTGTAATGACGAATTATATCACCGCAAAAAGTGAACTCGTTCATCTGTGTGGACTCTTTGGATTTAAAAAAAGATGGTGACCAAGCCCGGGGTTCAATTGAAGAAGTGGTGTCCAACAAATGTGCTCACTACATGGCCTAGCGACCATAGACGGCAACAAAGGTCAAAGAAGAAAACATACCAAGAATGGCTAAATTGGCCAAGAAAATCTCTGAAAAAGTGTTCAGTGCTTCTGGCCACATTCAGTCTCCCTTCCGTTTAAGCCTAAAACCTGAAAAAATTAACATGCTAGTCTTCTTACATAACAATCTTCCGTAGAAAGTGCATCTAAATGCACCAAATGCATCTAGTGCTACTCATTTGGCAGATCCGTTTTCTGATGGTTATTGCTTTAAACATACAATTACAAGGACAAACATACAAGGAGTGAACTATATTCAATTGCATTTTTTGTTTTATTTTTCAATTCCAATGGTATACAAAGAGCCATACAATACGTCACGAGTCGAGCTGTAAACACGTCGAGTTGTAAACGTTTTGTGATACTTTTTCTAGCTTAAAAACTGATACCGTGATATACCGAAACCCGTGATATTGAGTAGTAGCCTACGATTACCATACCGTGAAAATGTCATACCGTCACAGCCCTAATTTGAACGCTGTTAAAAACTGGCGCTTTTCTTTTGTCCGATTTGTGGGATACTAATACTTGCGAAGCTAAATTAATCCTCGCGTCTTCACCAACCTGCCACTCTTTTGCTACCTGATAGCTACTAATTGCCACGAGTACATTTCTGAATTGCAAATGTTCTGCACTGATAAAAACTTTGATTGCCTGTCAAGAACACATAAGGAAGAGATCACCGACGCTAAATGAGGTGCTCCACGCTTGGATAATAATGCTTAATGAATAATTCAAAGTAGAATGCTTGAATGAAGCAAACAATCTGAGGGGTTGGTAACATCCGTAACAGTTCAACAGCCAACAGAACAAAAGTATCCTCCTGAAAATTACACTAATGATTAAAAAATGTGCATTAATTCTACATTTGGGTGCAAAGAGGGAAATGCCAGTCGGATTCGAAAGGTTAATCTTTATTTTCCCCACTAATGAACGCGTTTAAGACGAGCAACAGAGAAGCAACGGAAATATCCGTTTCTTTTGCATGATATATTTATAATTCCTGTATTAATTCCTGTCTTATTTCTGGAGTTCATTTTAATTTTTTATGGAATTTGTAGTCTATTAAGTACAAAATCCATTAAGTGGTCTTTTCATCAAAAGGCCCAGCGAGTATGAGAACAGAGCTGCTCTTCATAATGCATATGAAGAGCTCAGTAAACAGACTCATCATATCTCTTTACTCATAGTGACACCCATTAAACACCTTGTTGGGTTGATCAAGAGGGGAAAAACATTATACTTTCCACATAACCATTTCACATTGTAATCGGGCAGGAAAAATGCACTCCCATGTTTTCAATGGTTTCTGACATGAGTTAGATTCTGCGTAACATCTCCATCGTCATTGAAGTTCACAAATCACCTGTCAGCGTGATTTGCATTGTGGGCCTTTTTGCTGTCAACCCACTGACCTGCCTCTAGGTAATTAAAAATGAAATGGCAAACACATTCTGTATGGTTTTGCTATCGGCCCCAGTCATTGCAACCTAACCACTGCATCAAGTGTCTACAATACCCTTATTTAACTGTGCACTAACAGAGCCGTAGGGTTGACCGGGGATGAAACTAACACAGGGTTTGTTTACTAACTAACACAGACTAAACACAGACACAGACACAGACACTAAAAACTAACACAGACATTTTATATTGTTGCACATGGTCAAACAAGTAGTGCTCCCTGTCACATTTCCATGAAGGAGAGTGCCGTCTGATTACCAAGTTTTAGAACAGTCCGACCAGTTATTATCTTTTTATCAGCAAAAGTGTGTTTTTTTGACAAGTAAGTAACTTTTTGTACTGGAGCGGTTTTTCGATTACTGGTTTGTGTAAGTCACAGAGTCCAACCTTATATCATTTTAATCATCCATCTGGTAGCTATAATGTAGCTTGGTTTTGAAACATGACAGGAACACACAACAATGGCTAGCTAGGCAAAACTCCAACCACCACAGCGCGGGTTTAGTTCTAACGCTCTCCTACAACTAACCCCGTGTAAAGTTATCGATGACAACAACTTATTTTGTGGTATTCTTATTCACAGAATGAGGAACCAAAGAGAAACACAGATAGGGGTGTGTCTAGAGAGGTGCTGATCCTTGCTGCTAAGGAGGCGGAAAGAGGCAAGTCTATCAGAGGTTATCTGTTATATAAATTAAAATAATTGCCATATTAAAATAATATAAAAGATGTTAATGTAATTTCTCACACTTGACAATTGATAATATGATGGGGGAAGGTAGCTGTCTGCCCACAACGGAAAAACTGATTTGCTGATAAGCTGGTGAGATGCGAGATTCCCACCCACGTCTGAGTATGCGCACGAGTCTGCACGGCAAAACACTAGGCTGCAGAATTGAATACAATGGGAAAATATTTTTTTTATGTGCACCTACAAGATGGTAAATGTGGCTGCAAACAATTCAGTTTTGATCGATGATTTTTAAGACTGTCTTAGTTTGCCAGAGAATAATATTGCATCCGCAGTTAATTTGTAGGCCTACTTATTTAACAATTTCTCCTATGTCTCACATTTACATTTACATTTTTGGCATTTAGCAGATGCTCTTATCCAGAGCGACTTACACAGTTTACATTTCTTTACACACAATCCATTTATACAGCTGGATATTTTTTTTACTGAAGCAATTCAGGTTAAGTACCTTGTTCAAGGGTACAACAGCAGTGCCCCACCTGGGAATTGAACCTGTAACCTCTGAGTTACAAGCCCAGCTCCCTGACCATTACACTACACTGCCAGCCCATATAAATTCAGTATATATTTATAAATGTCAAATGATTAATGTATTTAGGATGGAAAGCATATTTGTTTGATATAAAATAGAATTGCATTGACTTTATTTTGTTTGCACTGATTTATAACTCTTCTGGCAGGTGTTACATTCTTCCCCATGCCTGTTACAACTTACCCCGCCTATGGGAGAAAAAAATGAAATGTGTTAGTTTCATCCCCGGTCTGCCCTACGTTGTTGTAAATCTATTTGATTTCCTTGTTGTCAGTCAGTTGTCATCATGAGGGACTGGCTGTTTCCTCATTATGATGTGACAGATGTAATATACATATTCCAGCTTCTCTTGATATTAAGTGGTTTACCTTGTTATGAAATAATATTGTAACGCTTTGTGTAAAGTTTCTAGATCATTATGTAAGGGCCACTCAAATGTAACAAATGTAACCAAATCAGATTTTTTATAGAACTGTGCTCATTTGCCAAACATAACGCACATTACAGAAATAATTAGGCCTATTTAGGTTTAGGTATAAGTACTTTTACAATTAAAGCGATGGTCCAGTGAATCTTTTTGCTATAAGTAGTCTGATTTTGCACCTTCTCTGGGGAGAATCTCAGCACTTGACAATTTCTTCCTTTAAGTGCTAGCTTAAAACAGTCTGTTTTTATCGAAACTTAAAATAGCCAATGACTGGGACAATTTAACAGGCAATTTAACTCAGTCGATGTCACTCATCCAACTCGTAATAAAAGTCCTGTTCCAAAACTCTGGCAAAATGTCAGACCATGATTGATGCAGATCTTTATACTCAGCGCAATTTCGCTCGTATCCCCCAGGATGGCATATGCAAATGTAAATATGTGCTTTGGGTTGAAGCAGTGGTTACTGATGGGACACAGCCTGTAATTCAAAGAAGTGTAGCAATATGTCAGAGGTTGAACTCAGCTCAGTGGTTCATTGCAACAGGAGAATCTCGTGCACATTCACTTCCATGCACGCACACACGTTCACTCACACGCGCACACATGTTCACTCAGTCAGACACACACATCCGCACGCATTCCCCCACACAGTGAAATACACGCACACAAAAGTACACAAATGTTCATTGGCTCATTCACTCATTCACATGGACACCCACACGCCATCTCAAACACAGCTAAACACTGTACACCCCAACCCACAAACACTCGTTTTCACTCATGCACAGATGCATACATGCACACGAACACACTCACTAACCCGCGCGCGCATACACACACACCATTTTACTCATGTGCAGATGCACACGCACACTCAAACACGCATGCTCACCTGTGCACACACACGCGCACAGCCCTGGCCCTGGCTCTGGCCTCTCTGTGGAGCCAGGGCCATATTAATAATTAAGGCAACAGAGCTATGCCTCAATGTCAGTCTTACATCTCCTCCCCTGGCTGCCAGTGCCCTGGAGAAGTGACTTCAGTCCAGCATTGCTGACCATCTGCTTGCGCATGCTCACTCAGTCACTGATGACTAATCCGCTGCCCGCTCCCCAAGGACTGCACCCCCAGTCCCCCTGCCTGCCGCTCCGATGGCGCGAAATGAGGTTGATTAACACATGCTAATGTCACAGCTAAGCGGCGATAGGACATAATGGTTTAGCAGGGGCGATTTTAAGAGTGCACTCGCAGCACTTTGGAACTTCAGCACGTTGCCTGTCACTGTTTCGGCCGTGTGAGTTTATCCGTTGTGTGTGGAGGCTGTTAAATGCCGCAGAACCCATATTTTCCCCCGACCTGTGTCTAACCCCGTTCCCCGATAAAGCAGCTTTAGCGCGGGCAGTCGCTCTTCTCTTTTACAATGAGCGTACTGCGTATGTGTTGGAAAGTGCAGCATCGATGCCGCTGGTGAATTATGCCGGTATCGGAAGGGAAGGCTAAATGAATCACTTGGTTTGGACATAATTGGAAGAACAACGTGAGATAACTTTTGATCAAACGATTTCTGCCTTTCATTTAATTAACTCTGCATTAATGTTGCAATCATAAAATAAACGAAGCTCTATATCTTACCCGCGTTTAAATTTAAATTCACATTCACGTTTTCGATAGCATAAAAGTGCATGAATTGGTTTGCATTCCTTAAATGTTTTGCTTTTGGTCGCCTTCTATTTGCAAGGCGTATTTTCTACATGGCAGAACAAACATTTGTTGTGTTTGTTACCTATTAAGAATGACATTTTTCTTTTTATGTGGAAAACCAATTATGAGCAAGTAATAAATGGGAAATAAACATCACATTTTAGAATGAAATCATTGTTTGCAACTGATTTAAGTTGATTAATTATGTTAATTTGCATTAGTTATTTTGAATTATTGTCTAACATTGGTATTTATAGTTAAATACAATTGAATCCACCTCCTGACAATGGTATACCAGCAACCAAAGTGGAGATTTTATTACATAGGTATTATCCAATAACTATGGGTTAATTAACAGATTCAAGACATAATTCATAAGCAGTAGTATATTTATTTAATGTTATCTAAATGTAAACAGTATTTTGTGTAAAAGTGTGACCTAACTTTCTTTCTGATTTAAAGGATATTAAAGACAGAGGAAAGGACTTCTTAAAAATAGTATTTTGATCATCCAGTGTCTGTTAAGAGTGCATCATTGTCTTGATTTAGTAGTGTTTGTATTTTTCATGTCTGGTGTAGGCTACTGCACTGAGGAGTGATATCACGTTGATGGTGTGTTACTGAGTTGTCAGTGTGTGATGTTTGGTGACGATGTAATGATAAGATGCCGCTTTATAAAGCAGTGATAAAGTGGTCAGTTATAAGCCAGTGCTCAGTGATGTGTGTGTGTGTGTGTGTGTGTGTGTGTGTGTGTGTGTGTGTGTGTGTGTGTGTGTGTGTGTGTGTGTGTGTGTGTGTGTGTGTGTGTGTGTGTGTGTGTAGAGTCTAAGCAGCATGGTAGTGGTAGAGGGTAATCTGCTTCATGCTGAGTGGTGGATGCTGGTTTAGAGCACATACTCCCACCAATTAGATGTTTTGCACATTCAGGCCTAATTTGTTGTAATGTGCTACAGTTTGCACTGGACATAAAACATAAACCCTAATACTGGCATTGATGGGAAGTAACTGCCATTAAGGGTGAGTGTGCATATCATGACATTCTCAGGTCAGGCATCTCACGCTGGTAGCATTAGTGTTCACATGTGCGACTCATTTGTCTTCAACCAGTCTATTTTCCACGTGCTGTTGAAATACCGTGACATTATTATTTTTTGGCCATATTACCCACCCCTAAAGCACCACATTCAGAGTGATATAAATAAAGGATATTCTGATGCTAGTTCTTTTTTTTTGTTGCAATTGCATCATATAGCAGCTTGTGTTTGCAACCTGTTTATTGAACTCTCAACACGTTTCCTACAATTAATTTGAGCGTGTGATGGACTGCTGCTTCCAGACTTCTGTAAATTCTCTGTACATGCTTGTGGTGTCTTGAAATGATAGAGAACCCTCAGGGACTTCCTCTTTAGAAGGAGAGCAGAGGTAATCTGTACATATTTCATATTCCTCCGCCATTAAAGTCAAGGGGAGCAACATGCCGTGTTTGTGAAGGCTGGAAGACCAGGGAATAAGTCATATTATAAAATGGATACTTCTGGCTCTGGATACTGATTGGTTAACCAGACTTCCCGGCAGTTCCAATATACATGATAAAGCATGGCTAAATAGAATGTTCGTACATCATTTTAATATGATTGCGCATTCCACTAACACAAAGCCATCCTAGATATGAACCATTGTAAGCTGGCAATTGTAATAAAAATTGTGACTTTTAAAATCTTATTCAACTGCCTCAGTTCAGTGTCCAGATCCTCTGAGTGAGCTGTCCGGTGTTATTGGTGCACAGAGACGAAAATTGCTAACATTAATGTCAAAACAACAACGAATGGCAAAATGAATACAAATCTGTGTGAACCCTTGCACAAGTTCAGAAATATAACTCTCGTTGCTTAGTGATCAAATAACTTTGCCAGCAGAAGAATACACCCTGTGGTCCGTTAAAGTTTTCTGTTTAAAAATGGTCTTGTCTTAATTTTGTGAGTTTATACAGATATCTCTGGATGGAACTGGAACCTGTGTTATATCATGAATACTGGCACAGCACGGCAAACACAGGAAACTACAGTTTGATGTTTACTCAGGGTAACCTGTTAGTTTTTTCTAATTAATATTGCAGTATTCAACATCTTAGGAACTGAATGTTTTCGTTCATCATACACTGTAGTTTGACCTGTAATCAACTGATTGGGTTGAAAAGAATACTTAATGCTAGGTGTTAAAAATCTTGTCTAGCTATAATCTGTGCAATCTTTATGCTCTGTGTTTTTGAGTTTTCACCCAATATTCGGCCTCTGAGGTGTTCTGACCTCTGAAGCAAAGAAAGTTTTCTCTGGGTTTTACAGACTCTAAGGTCACGGTGATGTTATTGTGCTATGTGCCAGATCCATATGCAGAGAGCGAAAGAACAACTTGGAACAAAAGCAGATTCACCTACTAGGCAGCATATGCCATGCTGCCGCCAACCCCAACGGGCTTGGTACATAATAACGGGCAGATGTGCATCCTGCCCACTGCCTACTTTCCGACCCCCCCCCCTTTCACACCTCTTCATACCCGCCCACTTCAAACACTATCTAACTGTGCTTTCCTGAAGGCTGCAGGTAATCACACCCTTCCCATACTGTGCATTTTGTTGTTAGAATTTGTCCAGTTCTTTCGAAGCTCGATGTGTGTTTGTTTATGTGGAGGGGTAGAGGGGGGAAGGTAGCAGTTTAACACAGCGGCCCGATGCTCAGCAGAGTGGGCCGAGAGAGGTGCAGTGACAGGACAGCGGTGGCAAAAGGCTACATCTGTGATGGCGGGGTTGGTTAATGATCTGAGCTGAACGGTCTCCATTATTCTGCTCTCTTACAGCGTTCACTTCATGTGTGACTGGAGGGCTTCACCCTCTGCTGCTCCTTCTGACCCGGTGTGTATGCACTCTGACGGAGAAAGGGAGGTAAAGAGAGGGAAAAAGAGGTGTGTGTGGCAGACGGGGAGATTGACCGCCTATTACAGCGCTGCAGAAGAGTGAGGTGCTGTGTGGTCTGGAATGCCGTTCAGAGGGGGGCTGTATGTGACTAATGAGCTCACACTGTAGAAGTAACCCAATCTTACGCCATGTGCACAAGCCCGTCCATTCAGATGCTGATGATGCAATTGTCATTTTGAATCAGGGTTCAGGAGGTGATAACGTTCGAGGGTTTCGGTTCAGCTCGATTCATGTGAACTTTGAACTTTGTACAGCTCTTCCCGCGAATGTGAATTGTTATAAACATTTTACATTTTACATTTTAAGCATTTAGCAGATGCTCTTATCCAGAGCGACTTACAGGATGCGCATTAATACATTGTAGGAATGACTCAAAAGTCCTTATGTCCTTTATTCATCAATACACTGACATGGTAGTGTTAGAACAATGGGTTTAGTGGCGCTCTTGTTAGAAAAATACATGGGATTAATGGGATTATTTAGACATAACTGGATGTAGACATGTGCAGATGGACATGACAGGTTGATGTGGGAAGACTTTGTCCCTATTAGGGCACATGTGTGACGTAGGCCTCCCGTGCGCTGTGGTGGGTTGTGGGCTGTGTGGCAGACTGCTGCTACAGTAGGTGGGCAGAGCAATGGGCATCCACAGCAATGCCCACCACAGCTGTACCCGCTCAGCTCTCGTCACCGTGCCAGGCAGCCCCGCGCCAGTCTGTTCTGTTTCCGTGCCCGCACCTCACCCATCTGTCCACCTGCTTGTCATGTACGAGCACAGACACACACACACACACATACACACACAAAATAAACACAAAACAAACACAAACATCAACATTCCATGCTCGTATTTAATATGTTGCGATTAAATGCTGGCGATCAAAGTCATGATTGAAGGAACGGAGGGTATCCATGCACCACACGTCCAAACCTACTGGGGGAGGGGGGGGGAGTGGCGGTGCGTAGCCTTGTTTCCCTCCCAGTGTTTTTCTTGGAAGTGTGCCTGTCGGGGGGCTGGCCTCACAGAGCATCTGTCCCCGATAGTTCCAGCTGTACAGAAAAAGAACAACAGTCCGACCCAGGGGAAGGTTCCAGAACAGCCAGCCAAGTCCAAGCACCAACCACCAGACAGCTACAAGAACAGAGACAGCATTGAAGAAGACATTGGGAGGACTCCAGTAAGGATGGCGGCACTGAAGAAGACATCGGGAGGACTCCAGTAAGTATGGTGGCACAGAAGCCAGTGAATGATGCCATGGAGGTGTCCTATAAAACATCCATGAACGAATTAATTAATTAATTATTAATTTAGCCTTTTCAGGCATTTGTTTCACATTTTGATGCTCACGCTCACATCACGTTCAGCCCATCTAGGCTCGTCATGTCCTAATCTAAAGAGTGTCTAGTACTGCTTCTAGCCTGAGCTTGAATAGCACAAGTGTTTCTGCCACTACATTCACAAATAAATGTACATAAATGAGCTGACCACCCTTATAGATCACATATGTATGTGTGCTGCATGTAGTCTCCATTACCGTGGCTCATAAATGTCCTAACAACGCTTAGAGCAGGATACCATTTGCAAGTCACTTTATATTTGATCTCTTATCTCTGGGCGTTTTTGGATGGCTCTCCAGTCAGTGTGGTAGATGCCTATTTCTCCTAATATGAACTGGTTGGTGCTGATTTTCCTTCGAGGAAAAGATGCTGAGTGGGTGTTCATTTCAGACGATGGGAAAATGTCACCGAGAAGCTCCCACTGTGTAGGACTGCCAGGAGGGTAAATGATGTAGTCAAGCACCATTGACTGTGCAGCATAAAAAATACCCTCTCAGCATAATCACTATGGATTCGTCACATCCTCTCAACAGTGCTAACACCCTGTGTGGAGGAGCCTACACTGGCCTGCCTTCTATAAAACTGCTGTGAATGTGAACCCCTTAATGCTGTTTAGGTTATATTAATGTTATGAGGTTATATTAATGTTATATAATGCCTTTGTCACTTAGAATACTGTGTGCAGTTCTGGGCACCGCAGTACAAGAAAGATATATAAGCTCTTGAAAAAGTTCAAAGAAGGGCAACTAAACTGATACCTGGTATGAAAGGTCAAAGTTAAGAGGATAGATTTAAGGCACTCAATCTATTTAAGTTTAGCAAATGGAGACTTAAGGGGATTAACAAAGTGAATTACCAAAGTTTTTTTAAGATAAGTGGGGTCAGCAGAACAAGAGGCCACAGGTGGAAATTAGTTAAAGGCAAATTCCGCACAGATATTAGGAAGTTTTTCTTTACACAGAGAGTTGTCAATGCCTGGAACAGCTTGCCAGGTTGGGTAGTAGAGGCAGAAACATTTGGGCTATTCAAGTCCAGGCTAGATGCAGTACTAGATACTTTTTAGATTAGGACATGACAAGCCTAGATCATCATTATGTATTCTTATGTTCTTATGTTTCTTTTGTCATTATGTACTGCCCAGTTGACTCGTCATTGCCTCAGCTGTACTAAAGCCAGGGAAGTTTCATAATAAATCAATTATACAATTATCCATTTATCCAATCATTCCAATTTGTACATAAAAGTACATGACTTTTCATCTCTTTCTTTTCACTTTGTGGCAGAACTAGTCTTGCTGGGCTCTCACCTGCTGTCATTTTAGGTGCCGTGATTAAGAGATACAGTAAACTCTTTAAAAAACATAAGGTGTGTAAGGTGTGGTCAGTGTAGCGCGGACCCTGGCTGCACAAAGAATGCAGGAGAGAGAGTGGTGCAGTGTGGGATGCATTCTAGGGCTCCACACTGGTCCTTGTGCCTCAGAACGGTGAGGGCTGGAGAACAGGACCAACCGTTGGACCCAGAACTTCAGGGGAATGTTGCGCCAAACCCTGTCACTTCACCTTAAACCCCATTGCTTCTCAACACTCGTAATGTTGAGTTGACTCTTCTGTAGTAAACTCAATATCCCTTCACTCAGGGACACATTCCTTCTCAATATTGTTAGCATACAGAGGACCTGATACAGTGCTATACCCTGTCAATTCACCCTAAATCTCATTCCTCTCAATTATGCAAACACACAGACCTTCTCTGCAGTACTACTAAACTTTCTCCATTCAGCCCAAACAACACCTCACCATCAATGTAGACACACTGACTTATTTAATCCTGGATTCAATTATCAATTGTACATAATTTACAAACAAATGGTAGTTGCTTCTTCACCAATACAGATTGGCAAGTTCAGGAATTGCCCAAATAAACTTGCCAAACACTTGCATTTAAGTCCCAAATCTAAGGACAAATGTTGATTTATTCTTGACTTTAGACTTGCTCACACTCAATTCAGTCCAACAGTACTGGATATATTCAGGAAACTGATAGAGGCTTTATATCTGCCCCCTTTTGCATGTCTGCTGTGTTATGGGCATATAAATATACATGAAGCTTGGGTATAAAAGGAAACACATGACATTCTTCAACTTCAGTTGGACCTGTTTGACGTGCATATTTACAAGGAAAGTGACTGCCATAACCCCATGAAGGATTGCACACATTTCCCTTGTGAAGTGTGACCTTTGAAGATAAAGAACCACAGGCTTTAAAGGATCTAATTAATAATGGTCATTTGCAATTAATCTTTGTGGATTTTGTCACATTCTGGCATCAGCAGCGTTTTAATGATGCCGATTTCATTGCTGAAAGTGAAAATGAGCTTCATTTATTTAAAGGCCCTATCTGACCTAATATTATCCAGAGGCAGATTTGGACCCCGTTAGCCCAGTGGCTGTTTCTACAGCCTCCATGCTGTCACCTGTCCACACATATCCATCCAAGGAAAAGGCACTGTTCATGTGGCTCTGCAAATGACCAAACGACATTGTCTGTGAATATGTCTCATGCAGGGCCGCGTTAAGCCTCCCCTGGGCCCAGGGCTAACACACCTCCCGGGGCCCTATGTCCACGATTTTCAACTGGAAAAGTAAAAGCACATTTACGCGACCAGGCCTGGCAACGATAAAGACATGCCGCAAATTCGACAAATAGGCCTATGACAAAGGATATCAGAAGTAGATAGTGAATATGTTACAGAATGAGACCTCCAATTTAAAACTTTGAACATTGTAATGTATTAAAAGCTGTCAAAGAGTACCGACTCTTATATTACAGTGCTCTCTAAATATTCACATCTGTTACCCGAACGCATGAGTTCAAGTTCAAGTCATGACCAACCTTGCCCAGCATGGCAGGATAATGAAAGGGAGTAGTAGCCTAGTGTACAAAGTAGGCCTACAAACCAGAAATTATACCACAAATGACAATGCACAAAACAATACACTTCCCGTTCAACCACTAACACCAACAAAACAAGCATTGATATAAATGATTTAATGTTACTCACCTATAGGACAAAGTATCATACTTTGTGTAAGTTAATTGAGCTACCGTTTTAATTTCAACACATAGCATTAACACCTGCATCTACAATAAATGTAAATGTATACAGCAAACTTGACATAATTTAAGTTTATACTGGCTTTTTCAAAATACTTTTGTCCAAACATTGCTACAAATTACAGGCCAACTTGGTAGAGAACATTAGGCTATTAAATTGCGTTGTTGTTGTTCAGCTAGCTAACGTTACTTACTTAACAACACAACTAAGCTATTCGGTCATGCAAAATTAGCCCACTTCGTTTTCTTCAGTCGAACTCGAATTAAGATGAATTTATCTGAAATAGTTTGTTGACAGTTATAAAATGGTGGTTGCTTGGGGGGAATAGGCTACAACATCGTTTTTTGCAGCGAAACCCGTTATAAATAGTAATTTATTACTTTCTGGTTGGACATCTCAGGTTATAGCTCTAGCTAAGTCCGTTTCTCTCGCCAATTTCAGCAACTAAAGTATCAAAATGTTATCGCACGTGAAATTGACATTGGTCATTTTCTAATTTCACTAAAGCAGAACGACAGTGCGCATACATGTAGCGACGTAATTGCGCCGCGCGACAGGTTTACCTCTGCTCGTGACGCTACAGCAACAGATGAAAGCCCTCCCTCCAAAAGGGAACAGACTATACAAACACACTCTCACTGACACTGATTGTTGCGACAGGACAATGTGGACTACTACAGGTGGGAAAGTGGACCAAAATGTACAGTAACAGTCAAAACACCATAAACCCGCATAAAAAAATTCAATGTAGGCCTAAAGTAATCTACTATTCCCGGGGCCCCCTAGTGGCCGAGGCCCTGGGCTGCAGCCCATGTTGCCCAATAGGTTAACGCGGGCCAGGTCTCATGGTACACGTCCATATAATTTGCCTTCCCATACTATAGTTATCCTATAAATGTATTTTCTTTTGCTGTAGACATTCCCATTTCTCCTATAATCTCTATAATTTTATGGGTTTTTACAGGGCTTTTGGTCCATAGCCATGCTCTAAACTATTTGTACCACAATACACTACAACAAAGGTATATAAAGCCTACTTCATAAACTGTAAAACAGTTGATAGTAAAGTCATATTTCTGTTCATCTTTATGCTTAAAATAGTCATAGTAACTCATGTCTTGTTTGTTATTTCACAAGAAAAACATTTTGATTTATCACTCAAAGCACCTGTCAGCAATCCATGTCTTTTCAGTGGTATAACACTGAATATTAAAGTTCCCACCAAATACCTTTAAAAAGCAGGCCAGGGCCGGCGGATAACGTATCAGTCTAATGCACCCGTATCTTGGCTGGTCTGTGCGCTGCCTATTGAAAACCTGTCTCTGCCAGACTGGCCCTGGCTGTCAGCCTCGATCGGGGGTGGTGTTTGGCTGTCCGCCCCAGGGGGAGGGGGGGAGGTGAGCCGGCTGGAATTCCATCTTCAAGGAAGCAGAGTTTGCTGCCCTCTGAGAATTAGCTTGCCTTGTAGAGATGAGCGGCAAATTTGTGTGGGGAGGGCAAATCTATTATACCCGATAGAGGGTATAATTGGCCACTAAATTGGGTAAAAAAACTGAAAAAATTTGAAACAAAAATAAAAAAAATAAAAAAGCAGGCCACTGTACTTGTACATGCTGAAAACAGTGAAAGAACAAAGGGCAAAGCAGAGCTGTTTGTGGTGCAGCCTGCTGAAAGGTCCGAAGTTGCCTGAGCCCTGCTGGTGCTCTCTGCATCACTACTAGTCAGCATATGGGGCTTCTGACACCATCATTTGTGTGCACCTAAAATACCAACAGCACATCTGCTCCCACCATATTGAATGTGTTTTTTTTTAGCTGAGCACCCCAACCCAGATGTGCTTGGATGACAGGCATGGGCTGTGAAACAATATACATATAACACAAACATGCGCACAACAGAAAAAAAACATAAAACACCAGGCCTTTGGGAAAAACAGAAAAAGGCACCATGTGTGGCCAGATCCAGCGGAACAGAATCACAGAAGTCACTTTTTAGGTCCACAGAGACGATGAGATCGCACGATGCACGTGGGTGCATGTGCCTTAATGCAGGTTCTCGTGTTGTACAAAAACTAACTTTATTAGTTGTCGAGTTATGAGACATGTACGGTATATAGAGCTTGATGATTACTTTCAACATGTGTACAAAGTTAAACAAAATTGACATATAATGTTTTTGTGTGACACTGGCAATATTTTGAAATGTGTTTCTGGATTGTGATTAGGGTATTTGACTAGCACAGGTGTGGGTGCTACACATTGGTGGTTGCAGTAAGCTTGGAACACCCCGCTTTGAGATTGGGAAAGGTATTTTATAAATAAAATCAATTTTTGTTGCAATAATGACATGAGAAGATGCGTGGTGGAGTGCGAGCTTGGTGCCTTATTTTTTCCTGCCAGGGTATATTCAGGTGGCATACAGATTCTTCTGTGTTTTTTTCAGTCTGAAGATTAAAATAAAATAATTCTCTAAAAATAGTAATACAAATAATTATAGCCCCTTCAGTTAGTCCATAGATCCTCCTTAGCCTGTTTAGCATTGGCCAGTTACTTAACCAGTAACAAAAGCTATCCAAACCATTGAGAATTGAACAAACTGTACTCTATGGTTTCCTCTCCCTCACCTAACCCTCCCTAAACCATCTCGCTATCCTAAACCTCTCACCCCTCTGTCTTCCTTCTCACCCCTCCCTGACTCAGATATACTTCAACTTGTTTACTCCCACCATCCTACCACCTGCCCTCTCAATCCCATTCCTTCCCCCCTCTTCCAGTCCATTGCTATGGACATCCTCCCCTTTGTCTCCAATGTTATCAACTCCTGTCTTTCCTCTGGTTCTGTCCCCTCTTCCCCTCAAAAGCACCCATGTCATCCCCCTCCTCAAAAAACCCTCTCTGAATCCTGCTGTCATTTCTAACTACTGAACTGTCTCTCTCCTCCCATTCCTTTCCAAAACACTAAAGCGTCTATAACCAACTGTCTGCTCATCTCCTAGAGAACGACCTGCTTGATCCTAACCAATCTGGGTTCAAGACAGGCCACTCCACAGAGACTGCTCTGCTTGCGATCACTGAGGCTCTACAAGTGGCCAAGTCCCAATCTCTTAGCTCCGTCCTCCTCCTCCTTGACCTGTCAGCTGCATTTGATACCATGGACCACCAGATCCTGCTCTCATCTCTCGTCAAGATGGGAATCTCTGGATCTGCACTGACATGGTTCAAGTGATACCTAGCTGACCAGTCCTACCAGTTGGCCTGGAGAGGATCCCTCTCCTCTCTCCTTACACCCTCTCTACTGGAGTCCCGCAGGGCTCGGTGCTAGGTCTCATCCTAATCTCCCTGTACACCAAGTCACTTGGTTCTGTCATCTCTGCTCATGGTTTTTCCTATCACTGTTATGCCGACGACACTCAACTCTTTCTCTCCTTCTCTCTTTCTGAGACCCAGGTCCCGGCGTGGTCGCCATGCCTGGCTGACATCTCTGCCTGGATGTCCACCCACCACCTGAAGCTGAACCTGGGGAAGCTGAACCCGGAGCTGCTCTTCCTCCCAGCGAAGGGCTCCCCGATGATTGATGCTTCAATCACCGTGGAAGGCTCCATTGTGTCTCCGTCCCAGTCTGCAATTGCAATTCCTTGCTGGCAGGCCTGCCGGCCTGTGCCATCAAGCCACTGCAACTAGTCTAGAATGCTGCCACACATCTGGTGTTCAATCAACCAAAGTTCACTCATGGAATAATCTTCCGCACTTGGACAGGACTGCGGAATCACTTGCCATCTTCCGCAAGAGATTCAAAACCTACCTTTTCAGACTCCACTACCACTGAATTCTGCACATCTAGCCAATTGTCATCACCACTGCCTACGTGTTTATACTTTTTGTATATGTATTCTTGTTTACTCCTCAAAAAAATTAAAGAATTACTAACCTTTTCCTTCCCAGTGTTACAGGTATGGTATGCAGCTGCCAACAACAATGTCTATTGCTGTATTGCTGCATTGATCTCTTGCACAAACAATGATTGTTCTTACCATGTATTAATGCACATCTTGTAAGTCACTCTGGATAAGAGCATCTGCTAAATGCTTAAAATGTAAATGTCAAATGAGTACAGCCAGTCTCCCACAGACTGTTTACCCAGGACAGGGTTAGGCCTCTCTCCCTCTCCGGTTCTGTTTATGGGTCGTGATGTTTAACTGAACACCTTGCGTGGCACAGGGCAGGCTCAGCGGTAACGCTCCACTGACTGGTGATCATGGCTGCACAGTGTTTTAAGGCAAACTGTTACGGCCACAGCCGCAACTTTGTTTATTTTTATGTTTCCTCGTGTTTTTCCCTTCCCTTTTCCCTGTGTTCCTGTTCTCCCTGTTGTGTTTGTCTGTGTGTGATGTGGGCGCGGCTTCCTCTTCTGCATTCTCCGGCTCCCTCCTTGATTACAGCAGATCTGCAACACCTGTGCTGCCTACTCACCTGCCATCAATTATCATCAGCGCTGCAGTGTATATCAACGCTATCAACGCAATATATTCTCCTTCATTCCTTGTCAGATCGTTCTGTCTCTCCGCTTCAGTGGTAGCTACATGCAGCAGACCTTTCTAAGCCATGATTTCTTCCATGTTTATTTTCTTCGTCGGTTTATATGTGTTTTCCTTTTTTCCCGGTGTTCAGGTTAACTTCTCGCCTGCCTGTTTTGCTTGTTCACTCGCTTGCCATCCTGCCTGCCTGCCCACGGGCCAGCCAGCCCACTTCCTTGCCTGCCAGCTTACCTGCCTACAAGCCAGCTTCCCTACCTGCCAGCCAGCTTCCCTGCCCTGCCTACAAGCCAGCTTCCCTGCTTGCCTGCCTACAAGCCAGCTTCCCTGCTTGCCTGCCTGCCAGCCAGCTTCCCCGCTTGCCTGTCTGCCAGCCAGCTTCCCTGCTTGCCTGCCTGCCAGCCAGCTTCCCGGCCTGCCCGCTTCCTTGCCTGCCTGCCTGCCCGCTTCCTTGCCTGCCTCCTTCATCTGCCCTCACCATTGTTCCCCTGCGCCAGTCATTGCATATAATAAATACCCTCACCTTATCTCATCCTCTGTGTCAGTGTCCTGCGTTTGGGTCCAATCTGCATATCAGTCATAACACAAACATGATGGGCTTGGGATGGTACATATGGTTTCAGCACCCAGACTGCCAGCTCTCTCTTGGTCTCTCTCTCTCTCTCTCTCTCTCTCTCTCTCTCTCTCTCTCTCTCTCTCTCTCTCTCTCTCTCTCTCTTTCTCTCTGCTTCCCTCCCATTCTCCCTACCTCTATCTCACTTTCTCAATGCATGCATCAAGCAATTTATAGGTTTCCGTGTCAGGTCTATAATGACAATAATCTTGTAGGATAACTTCTTTGTGTGGATGTGTGTGTGTATGGGCATGGGCATGGGCCTGGAATGATCTCTGGAATGACTTCTCCCATCTGTACAACAAGGTGGATTGTCATTTGGTCACAGAAGTGAAATCAACTATTTTGTACAAGAAACCCTTTTTTCGTTAATTTGAACACCTTCAATATTTAAAGAGTCACCTCACTTTCATTTTAAATGCATGAGAAATTGTAGTTGGCGGTTCCGAACGGAGAGGTGACTTCCCCTTAGGAGGCAATGCTTGTAGAGGGGCACGTGCTCAAGCTCTCTCTCCTCTATCTGTGTACCTGCCTGTACTATACTAATGAATACTATACTTTGTATCTGTTCACTGACCTAATTTTGTATGCTAAATTCGTTTTGAAATATGTAATGCAAATTCAAATCTGGTGTCATGGAAAGTCATGAAATTGTAATTGAGTCGAAGAGTGGGAGCCCTGAGTCAAGTCCCCCCCCACCACGTTACTGCTCTGTAATATTATTAATACAATTATCCACTGCTCTTTAATATTATTAATACAATTATCTGCCTGCGATTTGGTGGTGGAGCCTGTAGACAGATGAGCAAAGTCCTGAGTCTGATCCGTTCTGACTGGATCCAATGGTCCATGTGCTGAACAGGAGCTCTGACATGCACCCACATGTGTTGAAGCAGTGAGCTGTGCTGTAATTCAGTGGAATACCAGCTTTAATTCCATGGGCGTGCGCACCTCGGGACACTAGTCTCGGCCTGGCGTGGAAACCGCGCAACACTTTCCCAGAGTTCATCAGAACACATTAGAACTGAGCCATGTACTGATTTACAGCCAGCCCCAGAGCTCTCCGCCTGTCTGTCTACTCCCACATGTCCTCATCACTCCGTCAGCCCACTCATCCGTCTCTCCCCTTAGCCGTTCGGCCCATCTAGGCTCATTATGTCCTAATCTAGTATTAGTATCTAGTACTACATCTAGCCTGGACTTGAATAGCCCAAGCGTTTCTGCCTCTACTACCTGACCTGGCAAGCTGTTACAGGCATTGACAACTCTCTGTGTAAAGAAAAACTTCCTAATATCTGTGCGTAATTTGCCTTTAACTCATTTCCACCTGTGGCCTCTTGTTCTGCTGACCCCACTTACTGTATCTTAAAAAATCTTTGGTATTTTACTTTGTTAATCCCTTTTAGGAATTTAAAAACCTCAATCAAATCCCCCCTAAGTCTCCATTTGCTAAGTTTAAATAGATTGAGTGTCTTAAGTCTATCATCATAACTTTTACCTTTCATACCAGGTATCAGTTTAGTTGCCCTTCTTTGGACTTTTTCAAGAGCTTCCATATCTTTCTTGTACTGCGGTGCCCAGAACTGCACACAGTATTCTAAGTGGGGTCTAACAAAGGCATTATATAACATTAATATAACCTCCTTTGATTTATACTCCGGGCGGCACGGTGGTGCAGTGGATAGCACTGTCGCCTCACAGCAAGAAGGTCTCGGGTTCGAATCCAGGCCGGGGGCCTTTCTGTGTGGAGTTTGCATGTTCTCCCCGTGTCCACGTGGGTTTCCTCCAGGTACTCCGGTTTCTTCCCACAGTCCAAAGACATGCAAGGAGAGTCTAAATTGCCCGTAGGTATGAGTGTGTGAGTGAATGGTGTATGTAGTGCCCTGCGATGGATTGGCGACCTGTCCAGGGTGTATTCCTGCCTCTCGCCCCAATGCATGCTGGGATAGGCTCCAGCCCCCCCGCGACCCTAACTAGGAATAAGCGGCTGAAGATGAGAGATGATTTATACTCAATACTTTTTGCTATGTATCCCAGCATCCTGTTGGCTTTTCTCCCTTTCTGTCTATCTGCCAAACAAGGGTTTTCACTGTCTTTCAAATTCCAGGCTTTACAGCTACGTTGTTTTGCGAATATCCTGTCATGTCTATTTGGACGTTGTTGCTCCTTTTTAGGGATGCCCCCTTAATTCAGTTCAATCAACAGAAAAATATTACTGGCAGTCTGGACTGGGCAATGCTTGGTACTACTTTAAAATTTTTTGGGTATCATATTTTCTTTATGTTTTAGCTCTGGAGAGGCCTACTGCAAGTTTCACAGAACCAGATGTGCCAATACAATAGTCCAATGGTTGGTTGGACTTGTACTTTGTCATTGACTACATCCATGATACATAACAACATTGTTTTGTCTTTCATTATCCAAATTGGGGTTTTTGTTCCCTTTCAAAAAAGGTGGTTCTTGATTTTCTGAAATTTGTGTTCTAATGAATAATAATACAAAGTTCTTCAACAAAAAATAATAACTAAATAAATGCTCATGTCTAAAAAGTGAACATGTGCATGTGCCTCAAGAACTTGTGGAGATTGATACTTTTTAGCTGTGAAATCTAAAGCAGTCCCAGTAGGAAACACATTGGTTTGGGAAATTGATTGCTTGGAAACTATCTTTCACAGTCTCCTTGGAGAATAGTTTCCAGTATTCCAGTCATTGATTCAAACATGTACAGCTTACAGTGTCTGTACCTGGCCAAACGACATGAATTACAAACAGTCTGGGGTGATTTTGGTGTGTAGTTCGTGAATTAGACATGAGACAATTGACTCCCATTGTATATTGCCATTTGGACACTGACAGCTCACCCAGAAACGGACATAAATGCAAAAGTATCAACAACACCATGTGGATGGATGGATCATGAAATGAGTTCTCCTTTAACTGTGTGGAAGGCGTCGGTCTCAGCAGCGGATCAGGGCGATTAGCGGCCACGCCTACTGGCAGAGCAGCCAACGCACGCACCGGTCTGGTGTTGCTAATCACATCGGTGTGCTTGAAAACTGCTCTGCTCTCTTCAGTAGGTGGCTGGAACAAGAAAGAAAAGGCGTGGGAGACCGAGGAGAAAGAAAGAAAGAAAGAAAGAAAGAAAGAAAGAAAGAAAGAAAGAAAGAAAGCGAAGCGCGAAAGTAAAACGGGAACTAGAAGGTTTCCGGTTATGGTTTAATGATTGTTGTATTTAATTTTGTTTATTTGTTTTGAAAAACTCCCGGTCTGGTTCTCTGCCCGTGTTGGGATCAGAGAACGAAGAAAAATAATTAATAAAGAATCCGGTCCGTAGACCGAAAACTCCACCCCTGTTTCCAGACTGCTCTGTTCCGTACAGGGAGTGTCACGTGGCGTGTGACAAACTGGCATCCGCATGTTCACCCATGAACAGCTAGCATTTGGGGGGGGGTTCGCTCTGCTGGTCTCCAGTGCTCCCCCAACTCAGTGATTGTCCCCACCGTCTCCTCGCCCCCTGTGCATGTTTCGATACGTTGGCCCTGTTTGGCAGCAGTGGTCTAGTTGAGCGGCCCCAGCAGGTGATTACGTGTATAATTGTAAATTGTCTCTCCTCGCTCTGTGTTACAAATGCCGCCCCTTTTGTGTGCATGTGCTCATAGCTCAATCGGAAAAACCAGGGTTGACAGAATGAGTTGATAACCACTGGCGTAAGACAGGTTAGTCGTAATTGCCTTTGTTAGGCTTTGTGTATCCAGCTAACGCAAAGATACCCTGACTATGTTGAACTTCCTTCATGAGACAGGCCCCTGGACTCAACACTACTGTTCACTGTAGCTGTTTTATCTTTTTCCTGGTGATTCGAGCTGCAGACACTACACCACAGCTAGGGGGCAGTATATCTCCTAAACAGCTGGAAAGGTGTGGTCACTGTGGTAGTGCACTCTGCCTCTGTACCAGACTTCTGTATATTTAAATAGTTTGTGACTTTTCCTTCGGGCCTGTTCCTTTGGGCCTGTTCCTTCCTTTGGACCTTGGCTCAAGTCTTCAGCAAACACCATGCCACGGTTCTTCAACCACATCGGCCCTACGATTGTGCGATAGAGCTGCTACCAGGAACTTGTCCTCCGCAGGGCAAGCTCTTCTCTCTCTCCAGGCCCAAAATGGGTGCCATGGAGGCATACCTCCATGATGCGCTAACGGCAGGTCACATCCGGCCCTCCACTTCACCGGCAGGGGCGGGATTCTTCTTTGTGGCAATTATTAGGGATAAGTTGGAATCATTCTTGAAAAATAATAGTATTTTAAGGGAGAGCCAACATGGTTTTCTCAAAGGGAGGTCATGCCTAACAAACCTCCTGGACTTTTTTGAAGAGGCTATAAAGTGTGTTGACCTGAACCAGGCTTATGATATTATACATTTGGACTTTCAGAAAACATTTGACAAGGTACCACATGAGAGGCTCATTGCTAAAATGAATTCAGTAGGAATTGCAGGAGTTGGGTTCAGTGGGTTCATAATTGTCTGCAAGGGCATATACAAAGAGTAACAGTAGGTGGGGCCGTATCTGACCTCAGTGCTGTGGGCAGTGGTGTCCCACAGGGAATGGTGCTGGGACCTATGCTCTTCCTTATTTACATAAATGACCTTGATATGGACGTTAGTACCAAAATAGTTAAATTTGCAGATGATACTAAACTCAGGGGTTTGGCAAACAGTTTGGAATCGACTAAAGCAGTGGTTCTCAACCCTGGTCCTGGAGGGCCGCAGGGTGTGCTGGTTTTAATTGTTACTCAGCATTTAACGCCCTGAGGTCGACGGGATCGCCGACGATCCCAGCAACAATAAAAGTATATTACTATTTCTAACGTCGCGAGATTTTATCATACACACGCGGCAAAAACATTGACAGAAACCTTAAAATCGTGACTTTCAGATTTGAGCACTGGCAAATAATATGAGATTTTTTTAATTAGGTTAATTAGACCAAAAGTAAACCTTGCCTTTTCCTCTCTTTTTTACCTGTTAGTACCGTCCCCCTTCTATTGACATGGTAACTAGGTGCTAGTCTCGGGGAGGGGCATGGGGCCATGTGTGAAATCGCAGCGTAAACAATGTCCCGACATTATATCGCATCTTGTCTGTGTTTACGGTTGCGATCTGCCAGCAACAGACAGTGTATGCTGATATTTATTTTATTTACCATGTTTTCAAATACTCGTGAAAATATATTAATTCCGCGTCTTGTGACGCTATACGGAAACAATCAGAATCATTGCGGACTGCTGCGAATAATTAACGGGAGGATATTTAACCAGCTGGCATTCTGTTTCGGCGCTTGGACATTATCTAGCTTAGCTTGATAATACCTATTGTGATTAATGTTTCTTGCCTCTCGAGAACTTGTTTGTTTGTGTGCTTATTGTTGTTTAGATTCCCAGTGTTTAGTTTATTCCGAGATTTTGGATACGTTTTGTTTGTTCCTGATCGTTGGTTATTTTGTTTTGTTTTGTTTATGTCTTTGCAGACACGGATTTTGCTTTCGTTTTCCTACAGACGTTTAAAGATAAATATCTTAAACCCAGAAAACAGGCTACTTTTGATCATGTGCCTGTGCCCACTGCCAAACAGACTCTGGATGTTGGCAAACTGGCTTCTGTTGGTCGCAAGAAATGCGTACTCTGCAAGATGTCTTTGTCTGATGGCCTTTGAGAGAGAGATGGCCCATCTGACAGATCTTTCAGGTGTGGATCATGAATATTCAGTAAATTAGCATATAGCCCTCCCACAGCCTGAAATAAATGTGACCAGTTCTGATAAAAACAGGTTTTTAGCTATTTAGATCTCATATGTGCTAAACTATTTTCACACCCTTACATAACCAAGACCTTGATGAACAAACGCACATTGGCAAAACAATTCGTCACTATAGATTAGTGTGTGCTTTCACAACTTTTGTGACAGCAGAAAAATTTACTCTTTATAACTTGTGTGTTTGTAGATATATTTACAAGCTTCATATGATACTGACCAAACTATTGATGGCATATAAATGTAGCTGTGATTGTCCTTCAAATAAAAATATCAAACACTTTGGAGTAAGTGTGTGTTAAGTTGATGAAATTGAGATAAATATCAGACCACGCCAAAATCACAAAGCTTCTCTGAGCTAAGCACGGACCTCAGGGGGTTAATTGATCAATTAAAACGGTTCACCTCACCTGGTTTCTGGTTAAATTTTTTTTAATTTTTTTATACATTTATTTCTGATTTTTTTCCCCGTTTTCTGCCAATTTAGTAGCCAATTAAAACAATTCCCCAACGAGTCCGCCGCCCCGTCCCTCGTATTCCAGGCCCTGCGAAACGGAGATCTTCCCGGACTCCAGGACCAGGGTTGAAAACCTCTGCCCTAAAGTCTGGTAGAAGGGATCCGCGTCTCTCAAACTTGTGTTTAAATTGGTTGCTGATTTTAAGGTGAAAACAAAAACCTCTGCGGCCCTCCAGGACCAGGGTTGAAAACCTCTGCCCTAAAGCAGGGATGTCAAACTCATTCCTGCTCTCTACTAAATGGCATATATTACATTCCATCGAAGTACGTGTATATGCTGCAGGTTTTTGTTGCAACTAATGCACTACACCAGGTGATTTCACTAATTAGCTCACTTCAACCAATTATGGACTCATTGAAATCACCTGGTGTAGTGTGAACTCGTCCCTCGATGGAATGAGTTAAACACCAGTGGCCTAAAGCAGAGGTTTTCAACCCTGGTCCTGGAGGGCCACAGGGCCTGCAGGTTTTTGTTTTCACCTTAAAATCAGCAACCAATTTAAACACAAGAAACCAGGTGAGGTGAGGTGAACCGTTTTAATTGATAAATTAAGTGCTGAGTAACAATGAAAACCAGCACACCCTGCGGCCCTCCAGGACCAGGGTTGAGAACCACTGGACTAACGTAATCCAAGATGATTTAAACAAAATCCAAGAATGGGCAGATACGTGGCAGATTACATTAAATATTGCTAAATGTAAAGTTATGCATGTGGGAAACAAAAACATTAGACAGGAGTATTTTATTGGAGGAGAAAAGTTAGTTGGTGTTCAATTTGAAAAAGACTTAGGAATTGTAGTTGATCAAAGACATCTGCATCAAAGCAGTGTGCTACAGCAGTGAAGAAAGCCAACAGGATGCTGGGACACATAGCAAAAAGTATTGAGTATAAATCAAAGGAGGTTATATTAATGTTATATAATGCTTTTGTCAGACCTCGCTTAGAATTCTGTGTGCAGTTCTGGGCACCGCACTACAAGAAATATATAGAAGCTCTTGAAAAAGTTAAAAGAAGGGCAATTAAACAGATACCTGTTATGAAAGGTAAAAGTTATGAGGATAGATTTAAGGCACTCAATCTATTTAAGTTTAGCAAACAGAGATTTAGAGCGGATTTGATTTATGTTTTTAAATTCCTAAAAGGGATTAACAAAGTGAAATACTAAAGATTTTTTAAGATAAGTGAACAAGATGCCACAGGTGGAAATTAGTTTCAAATTTTGAGGCAAATTCTGCACAGTTATTAGGACGTTTTTCTTTACACAGAGAGTTGTCAATGCCTGGAACAGCTTCCCAGGTCGGGTAGTAGAAGCAGAAACACTTGGGCTATTCAAGTCCAGGCTAGATGCAGTACTAGATACTCTTAAGTTTAGAACATGAAGAGTCTAGATGGGCTGAATAATTTGAATAAAAAAGTTATCATAATTTTGTATTCTTATGTTCTTAATTAGCACCGCACATCACAAAACATTCTTTTAATTCTTGTAATGAAGTCTGAAAAATGGCACGTTTTTTTCCACATGGGAAATGTATTCATTTAGTTTAATGAATGTCACTTTCCCAGAGGCTAACAGAATGTGGAATTAACACTCCTCCAACTGGACAATTATGCAGCTCCTGAAGTATACTACAAGCAGGGAAAAGCCTGGGGAGATGCTTTTTAAATAATAATTTCCAAAGCACCCCACAATCCCAATAATAAATGCGTAACATGGAACACAGAGGTTAGTTAAATAACATGCCAAAGCTATATTAATGCACCCTCTCCACTGTCCAAAACTGCATTTAATATCCCTTTCATGGGCCACATAACTCAGCAGCTAGGAATAAATTACAGATGAAACGCCATCATATGTTTATAAATACACTAACATTAGCATTTTACTTCCCCATAAATCTGCAGCCCAACAACAATTAAGGGCATGGAATAAAGCCCCCACTGTAGAACAATGATGTATTCTCCCCTCCACCAGCCCTGACTGCCGGCCCATCCATCTCCCCAGCGTAGTTCTTCAAACATTATTTCCTCCGTTGATGCCCCTCATTTAAAATCCATTTTAATTTAAAGATGCTTGACGCAGACGAGGTGGTACATTGACTAATCCCGGTTATACATCACAGAGCAGGGAGAAGGGAAAACGCTTTAATGTGAGGGCCGGGGTTCAGCGATGGTCACTGCCGAACGGCAGAGTAATTACCAGATCAGCTCCAGTAAAAACGCACTCAGAGTTCTGTGACCTATCAACCGCTAATCTGCACAGTGAAGTATGGCTTCATAACTATAAATTGCTGACTTAATTAAAACCAGGACCTTTCTGTCATTTAATTACAGGGAGAAAGGTTATTGCTTAAATGCAATTTTCCAAATGTGATTTCTTAACAGTTATTAACTGCTTCGCCATCATTTATTGTTTCAGATTTTTCAATTTGGAAATGGTCCCAGTGACAGAAGTAATGACTTTATGAAAGACTCAATCTAGATTTGTGCCTGGCACGGCCATTTGTTTCTCACAAGTGGAGCAGATGGGCCGCTCCAAAATGTCACAGGAAGGATTCTGTGATTGCTTCCATTTTACAGTAGTAATTTAAAAAGAACTGAGGTTTTTTTACCCGCCCCCCCTCTCCACACACACACATGACATTTAATAACATTTCTTAGTCTGGTTGGGGTCAGTGGGCCTGGACTGGGTCTGGACTGGACTTAGACTGGGCCTGGCCTGGGCTTGGACTAGGCCTGGACTGGGCCCGTACTGGGCCTGGAAGTGGCGCTGTCCTACTCCACTAGGCTTCTAGGTCTGGGACCTGGGTGGGAATCAACAGAGAAACAGGATTAGCCTGTAGAGTGAATCTCAACGGATACCTGAGGGAACTTGAACAATCCTCTTAATGGTTCCTCTTGGTCTATGTTTCTATTAGGGGAAGAGTAGTTTGTTGGAAAGGTGTGATTTTATACCAGGCCATAAATATGCTATCCCACACTGACCCCTCCTGCATACCTCAACGTGCATTATTAATAATTTTATGGCATATAACCTATTGAATCTATTCAATTTTATCATTGCTCATATACTAATATAATATATATATAGTGTAATATAAATATTAGAACCAGAGATCAAGCTAGATTCATGTGGTCAGAGTAAATTAATTTTCATAAAGTACTTACCATGAAAGGAATACAAGGTTATCCTTGTGTGTGTGTGTGTGTGTGTGTGTGAGAGAGAGTGTACATTTTACATTTACGTTTTAAGCATTTAGCAGACATGTAAGTGTACACATGTCTGTGTGTTCTCCTGCATTTCACAGAAATGGTTCACTCCTTAATATTTGATAAATGAGGTACTTGATCACAGGTCATAGGCAGACTATACTCAGATCATAGCATTACATTTATATTTAATTCTTAAGCAATGAATGGACAATTGGGCTCTCAGGAGAGCAGAGCAACATTCTGTTTATATCCTTCTCGATTAAGTACATGCCATTATGTAAAAGGATGAATGTAATTAGTGATTGACTGTTTTGTGGCTAAAACCCCTACCTGTCTCTGAAACCTGTGAACGAACAGAAGCCCTGCTATTAACTAATGTGTGTGAGTGTGTAAGGGAGAAAGAGAGGGGATGAAAATGGAAGACATTTTAAGCTATTACTTAAAATTACAATAAAACATCTCTATTTGGTAAAAGATGGTGTGAAAAGCGTGGCTCACGATATTACAGTGCCTATGAGATGAGGCATGCATCACCTCCTCAGACAAAGCACAGGCAGGAAATGCTGCAGTGTTTTCAGTGGGCTGGGAAAGGCCTGCTCCACTAACTACAGATTATACTTTCTAGGAATCACACCATCCGCTGTCCCCGTGTGTAACTCGTGAGTGGAACTCAATCAGCGGCTCAGCAGATACGGCTGCGACACAGAAACACACAAACGCATACACACACTGTCTGATACACATTTATGCCCTCAGACTCATACTGAGATACTGATAATGGTCATTTGACCGAAACGTCTGTCGCTTTGTCTTTTGTTGATTAAAAGACTTTAAATTAAACATCGAGCCTTCACCTCGCACCTGTGGTTACAATTATCCGGTTTTAGGATATTCCCGGGGTGTTTCTACACACAGTACACACAGATAAAAAAATCTCACAATAACAGACACAGCGGGTTCCACCTTCATTCATTTATTTATGAGAGACAGAATATAAAAAAACGAAAATTACATTATATGAATTTTAAACTATTTTGCAGCTTTTAAACCTACGCACCTGTTGGGTTATCCCAGGAGGGATTATCCTTTGCAGTTAGAAATCCATTTTCAGTGTCCTGGCTGAGGGAAGGAGGCTTCACATCTCCACGGTGAACGCCCTTCAGACTCACCGCCACACGGTGGGGATGGTGTTCTTGGGGTCAAAGGCAGCTTTTTTCTTCCTCCAAACACGGGTGTGTAGTCTCATCTGACCACACACACTGCATCCACACAAACATACATGACAGATAAAATCTCAATGGTCATCTTGGTGAATAACAGCTCCAGCAGACATACACAGACAAATGCTCAATTGGTGTTTCTTCCATTTTCTAATTACACAACAGTTGACTCCTTCTCACATAGCCCATTACAGTCTTGTGCAGGTCACAATTTTGTCCCTGATGTCCTTGCATTCTTTGTCTTGCCCATTGTGGAGAGGTTGGAATCTGATTCATTGATTGATTCTGTGGACAGTTGTCTTTTATACAGGTGCACTGACATGACTAATCTGTGTGTCTCCTGGTCACAAACACAGAACAGAAATACTTATTTTCCTCAATAAAACACAAATAAATGTTTAAAATTCATATAATGTGATTTTCATCATCACTGTTAAGATGCATGAAATGTCACCGTTCCGTTCCTTTCTTTGTAAGTTGCATGGGGTGTATGAATGTTCTCCAGGCACATACACACATATGGGCATCATCTGGTGCACACAAACACACAGCGCAGTCACTTGAGTTGAGGCTAGGTCATCTGGTGGCGGTAGAGGCTGATCCGGGATCCACATATTCTGGTGCAGTGTGGGAAAGGGTGAGTGGTAGTTGTGGTTGGGGGTTGGGCCTTATTGGTGTTCAGTCTCTCCTTGCTAAGTTGCCACTTTTTCTCTGCGGCAGAGGTCCTTTTCATGTAGCGCAGCTCCCTCTTGAACGGATTTCCTCCAGGTGTTTCCGTTAAGTGTGACTTCTTCCCAGTTGCTGGAGTTGATGTTGATTTTTCCTTAAGTTGACATGCTGTGATGATCATATCTGCAGTACCTCTGGATGGGCAGAAACCACACTGCGATTCAGACAGTACTTCCTGAGACAGCAGTAGGAGTTGACTGGCGAGGATGCGTGCAAGCACTTTGCCTGTTGTTGACAGGAGGAAGATGCCCCTGTAATTGTCACAATCTGCCTGGTCTCCCTTCTTGAATATGGTCACTATCAGAGCATCCCTGAGCGCTGAGGGCAGTTATTCTTCTTCCCACACCTTCAGGAGCAGGGCGGGTATGTGGTGCAGAACCGCTGGTCCACCTTCCTTGAGGATCTCTGCTGGGATTCCATCTGGACTGGTGGCTTTGTTGTTTTTTAAGCTCCTGATGGCTTCTTCACTTCTGTCACATTGGGAGGTTCCCCCATGTCATCTGCCAGGAGTCTTGGAGTGACTCTGGACAACCAGCTGTGCTTCTTGGGCCACATCACAGAGATCACCCGGACTTGCCGATTCTCCCTTCATAACATCCAGAGGACCGTTCCTCACCCAAGAGGCCACACAACTCCTGGTCCAGGCCCTGGTGAACTCACGTCTGGACTACTGCAATTCCTTGCGGGCAAGCCTACCGGCCTGTGCCATCAAGCCACTGCAACTAGTCCAGAATGCTGCCACACATCTGGTGTTCAATCACCCATGTCACCCCTTTACTCTCCTCTCTGCACTAGCTCCCCATTGCAGCACGCCTGAGATTCAAATCACTGGTGGTGGCTTATCAAGTGGCTAGAGGAACTGCTCCCCCTTACTTCCAGACACTGATCACACCCTACACCCCAGCCAGACCCCTCCGCTCAGCCTCCTCTGGAAAACTGATTGTCCCATTCCTCCGGGCACCCGGCAGCCGCTCCTCGTGGTCTCGTTTATTTTCTGTCCTGACCCCTTGGTGGTGGAATGACCTTCCGCATTCGGTCAGGACCACAGAATCACTTGCGATCTTCCGCAAGAAATTCAAAACCCACCTTTAAACACTCCACTACCACTGAATTATGTACATCTAGCCAATAACTAACCTTTTCCTTCCCAGTGTTACAGGTATGGTATGCAGCTGCTAACAACGATATCTATCACTGTATTATTGCACTGATTTATTGTGCGAACTATGATTGTTCTTACCATGTATTAATGCACATCTTGTAAGTCGCTCTGGATAAGAGCGTCTGCTAAATGCTTAAAATGTAAAATATAAAATGTTCTCTCATGGGTCTCGTGGAGATTTGATTAATAACCTGCAGTTCGGCTATGCTGTCGCAGGTGAAAAGTTATTGAAATTGCTCCCTCCATCAGCCATTGATTGTCTTTCATTAAATTCTGTCCATCCTTTGAGCACAGGGGGTTTAGGGCACAGTAGCTTGGACCGTAAATTGCCTTAGTGGCATTGAAGAAGCATCTGGTGTCACCAGAGTCTGCAATTCTCTGGATTTCCAGGACCTTCTCATTCCAACCAGAGTTCTTCAGCTCCCTCACCCTGCACTGGACATCTGCCTTGGCTCTCGAGTGAGCCTCTCTTTTGGCCTTGTTACCAATGTCAGACTGCCAGGCACAGAAGGCTATCCTTTTCTTTGAGATGAGTTCTTCTGTCTCCATGTCATTCTCATCAAATCAGTCTTGGTGTTTTCTGGACTTGTACCCAAGAGTATTTTTTTTTTTTTTTTTTCCCAAATTCTTTTTATTGGTTATTTTGTGCAATGTGATCAAAGGCATCTTGGCAAGTTTTTTTAACATATTGTCTCCCGTAACAGGCGCCCATAACAATGGCATATAAAAGGCAGACACATTTGTAATACAAACCAGGCAGTTCTAAACATTAAAAAGCGAATGCCTGTATCAATAAACATACACTTTTAAAAAGGGAGCAAAAACAGACCCTGGAAACTACAGGCCAGTGTCCATACTTAGTGTCCTATCTAAAATCTTGGAGAAAGTGGTACATCAGCAGATCACAGAATATGTTGACAAGCAGGGTTTTTTGCATGAACTCCAGTCAGGTTTCAGGAAATCATACTCCACCGACACATGCCTTCTCTATCTCACAGACAACATCTCATCATATGAAATAGATAAAGGGAACATGTGTGGGATGGTCTTGCTGGACCTGCAGAAGGCATTTGACACCGTCAACCATGATCTGCTTCTCTCCAAGATGAGAGCAATGGGTCTTGACTCACAAGCAGTCAAGTGGTTGGCTTCATATTTGTCAAATAGGGAACAGAGAGTAGACGTAAATGGAACGTTATCAGAACCCAAACCGCTAGACTGTGGGGTGCCACAGGGTAGCATTTTGGGGCCTCTGCTGTTCCTTTTATACATCAACGACATGCGAGATGCATGTTCGTGCCAACTGTTCCTTTATGCTGATGATTCAGCCCTGCTCATTAACCATAGGGATCTGAACATAATACAGGATAGGCTGGGTGAGGAACTTGCCAAGATTAGTGGATGGTTAACGGATAATAGGCTATCCCTGCACTTAGGAAAACCGAAGCCATGTTGTTTGGATCCAAACCCAGTCTAAAGAAGGCAGCAGGGCTCAGGATAGAGCTAGGGGCAAGACCATAAAGGCCAAAGATAGTGTTAAATACCTGGGCTGTGTGTTGGACGGCAGTCTAGGAGGGGAAGAGATGGCCTTGCAGGTAATTGGAAAAGTGAATGCGAGAGTCAAGCTACTATCTAGAAAGGCAGGTTTACTGGATAGGGATAGTTTAAGACTCCTTATGAACAGTATAGTCCAGCCACAGTTTGACTATGCGAGTATAGCATGGAACAGTGGTCTGCCAGAAGGGCTGAAAAAGAAGCTGCAGATATCACAGAACAAGCTGGTTAGAGCGGTAATGGGCATGGGCCCCCGTGAGCATGTAGGGAGGTGTCAGCTAGAAAGTCTGAGATGGCTACCTGTAGAGGCCAGGGTGACACAGATGAGATTGTCATTGGTATACAGGATAGTGAATGGTAGGGCCCCCAACTACCTAAACGGCTATTTTCCAAGAACAGGTGAGACACATAACCACAGAACCAGAGCTAGCTTGGCCGATCTCTGTCCAGTAAGGTGTAGGGAAAAGATTGGTCAGTCTTCATTTGCGTATGTAGGACCTCAGGAGTGGAATAAATTACCATTAGACATCAAGGAAACCACAGATAAGTATAGTTTTAAAACAAAGGTTAAAGCATGGCTCATGGGCAAAATCCCAGAGTAAATAGATCAGTGGGTTAGGTTGTTGTTTTTTAGCATAGGATACAGTGTTATGAGTATGATATTGTCTGCATTGTATGTGTACAGTACTGTACCGTCGATGTTTTTATTGTATTATATTGTGTGTTTTTATTGTATTTTTGTATTTTATTGTATTTATTGTATTTTATTGTATTTTTATTGTGTATGTGTTTTATTGTATTGTACTGTCTATGTGTTGTATGGGAACAGCAAGGACCACAATGGAAATAAGTCCATGACTTTCTTGTGTAATATCCTTGACTTTTTTATAAAATGCATGACATGTATTTTTTTATTGACAAAGTCGAAATAAAAACTAAACTAAACTAAACACATAACAACCCCCCTCCCACCCACCCTCCCATCTTCCCACCCACACATTTACACAAAGGTTAGCCAAAAGGGGAAAGGTACATTTTCACAAAAAAAAAAAAAAATTACACTAAATAAATAAATAATAACAAAGTTAAATATATATATATATATATATATATATATATATATAAAGATCAGTATATATATATAAAAAAAATAAAATTAAAAAAAACCTGGTCTTCGTAGATAAATGTAAAGAGGTAACAAATAATCAGTGCTACATTATAGTCACCTGTCAGGCATTTAAAAGTCAGGAAGCCAAACCAGTCTCACTGGGGCACAACCAGGAACTGCAGCGTCTCTATATAGTTAAAGAGGGGTTGCCATATTTTAAAAAATTTGCCCATAGACCCGCGCAGAGTGTACTTGATCTTGTCCAGTTTACTAAAATGAAGGACATCTCTAATCCAGGCCTCGTGGGACAGAGGGGAGGGTGACCTCCAACGAAGTAGTATCAGTCGTCTAGCTAATAGGGTCAAAAAGGCTACAAGGTCTGCCCTAATTTTTGGCAGAACCACTGTACGCGGTATTACCCCAAAAATTGCTGTCAACGCGGCTGGCTCAAAAGACACCTGTAGTACCTTAGACAGTGTTTTAAAAATATTAGACCAGTAATTATGAAGAGCCGGGCAAGACCACAACATGTGGGTCAATGAGGCAGGAGACTGTCGACATCTGTCACAAAGAGGATCAACATCAGGGTAAATCTGAGAGAGTCTAAGTTTTGTCCAGTGAGTGCGATGTATAATCCTACATTGGATTAGGCCATGCTTGGCACATGCAGAGGAGGAGTGGACCCGAAGACGAATCCTATCCCATACATCATCGTCAAATTCCTCCCCCAAATCCTGTTCCCATGCTGCCCTGATAGCTAGCAATGAGGTGCTACGAAGAGAGAAAATTCTCTCATATGCACATAATACCCTTTGATGTGAGGGGCGATATTAGAAAAGCGTCAATGGGAGGGCTTAACGGTTGAGAAGGAAATTGGGGGCTAATGTCTACGAGTCTGCAGATACCGAAAGAAATGACTGTTTGGTATACCAAATTTAGCCGAGATCTGCTGGAAAGATGCAAAGCTACCCTTGATATACAAATCGTTAAATGTCCTTAGACCAAAGTTAGACCACATACAAAAAGCTCCATCTATTAGAGAAGGAGGAAATGCGTGATTTCTATAAATAGGGACTTGCAATGAAAAGGCTTTCAGCCTGAAATGCCGTCTGAGTTGATTCCAGATCTTGAGAGTCGTCTTGACTAAGATATTTTTGCGGTAATCTAAGCTGACCGGGCCGTCAGGTGTGTACACCAGAGCAGCCAGAGAGGATGGGATACAGGATGCCGCCTCCATCCTCAGCCAAGCTGGGGCATTCTGGAGGCCATCTCGGTCTGCACGGAGCCAATGCTGGAGTATCCGAAAATTACCCGCCCAATAATAGAAATAAAAATTTGGTAGGGCCATACCCCCCCACCTCCTTGGTCTCTGAAGATATACTTTACGGATCCTTGGGTTCTTCTTATCCCAAATAAACTCTGAGATAAACCCATCTAGTCTTTGAAAAAATGATTTGGGGATAAAGATAGGGATGCACTGAAACAGGAAGGAGAATTTAGGTAGGACATTCATTTTCACCGAATTGATTCGACCGGCAAGAGACAGAGGAAGCACAGACCATCTCCCAAAGTCCTGCCATACACGGGTGAGGAGAGGGGCAAAATTAAATTTAAAAAGATTCTCGAATTTGTCAGTAACCTGGACCCGTACGTAAACTTGTCCCTGACTGTCTTAAATGGCAATGTGTGAAGTGGGTATTCGCGGGCTGCGGCATTTAAAGGGAAAAGTTCACTTTTGTCAAGGTTTAACTTGTAGCCAGAGACGCGGCCAAACGTATTGAGAACAGACAGCACAGCAGGCATGGACGTGTCCGGTCTGGAGACATAGAGAAGCAAGTCATCCGCATAAAGCGAAACTCTCTGCTCAATGCCAGCCCTAGTCACGCCCAAGATATGAGGGTTAGATCGTAGCGCAATGGCGAGAGGCTCAATGGCGACAGCAAAGAGCAAAGGTGATAGCGGGCACCCCTGTCTCGTGCCCCTAAAGAGAGGAAAGTAGACTGAGTGGGTATTGTTCGTTCTGACAGACGCAAGTGGGGAGGAGTACAGCAGTCTCATCCAAGCAATAAACCTGTCCCCAAAACTAAATCTCCCCAGGGTATGGAAAAGGTAGTCCCACTCCACTCTGTCAAAAGCCTTCTCGGCATCTAAAGAAATAGCTAGTTTGGGGTCCTTTAAATTCGAAGGATTGTATATGATATTAAACAAACGTCTTATATTCGAAAAGGCGTGTCTATTTTTAATAAAAACCTGTCTGATCCGGGGAAACCACAGATGGTAGAACTGGCTCCAAACACATGGCCAATAGCTTTGCTAATATTTTATAATCTACGTTGAGTAATGAAATTGGGCGATAAGATCCACAGGAAAGGGGCTCTTTATTCTTTTTTAATATTAATGAAATGGAAGCTTGTGATAGGGATTGCTGGAAAGAGGCCTCATCCAGCGAGTGATGGAACATGTTAACAAGGAGTGGGGCCACCTCCACCATGAACTTCCTGTAGAATTCAACAGGTAACCCATCTGGTCCAGGACATTTGGAGCACTGCATTGCACCTATCGCACGCAAAAACCCCTCATTCGTTATAGGCTCCTCCAATCGAAGTATGGAAGCTGCATCTATGGTGGGGACAGTAAATGTGTTGAAAAAAGAATCAAAAATTAAAGGGTCCTCTGACTGTTCTGAGGTATACAGGGAAGTATAAAAGCTCATAAACTGATCATTGATTAGCTGAGGATCGGTAGTTACACCCATAGGGGTTTGAATTTCGAGGATTTGATGGGTTGAGGATGTCTGGCGAAGTTGGTGGGAAAGTAATTTGCTTGCCTTGTCCCCATACTCAAACTGAGTGTGTCGTGATTTGAGTAGCATGTCTTCAACCTGAACAGTCTACAAGTTATCAAACTCCGCCTGTAAAGCGATACGAGCCTTGTATACCATCAGGGAGGGTGAGGTTGCATATAAATTGTCCAACTGTAATATCCTAGTCATCAGCTCAGACAATTTATTTTTCCTCTTTTTACTATCATAACACGTATATGATATAATCTGTCCTCTGATAAAGGCCTTAAAGGTCTTCCAAAGAAGAGATGGTGAAACACCCGGTGTCTCATTCGTGGCTCTGAAGATATCAATCTGAGCCTTCAGAAATTAGACAAATTTCTCATCTGAAAGAAAACATGTATTAAAACATCAAGGGGCCCGTGAGTCCGGTCCACCACCCACTATTAGATCTAAAGTCAGAGGGGCATGATCTGATATAACAATAGAACTATAAGAACATGAGCGAACAGAGGGTATAAGTCTCTTATCTAGGAGAAAGTAATCAATACGGGTATAAGTGTGATGGACAGATGAGAAATAAGAATACTCCCTGCCTGTGGGGTTAAGAAAACGCCAGGAGTCTATAACTGAGAATTCCTGGAGAAACCCACTGACAACCTTAGAGGATCTAGATGGGTTGGTGTGTTTGTGGGAGGAACGATCTAAAGGGCCCAACCAACAATTAAAATCCCCCCCGAGGACCAGAAGGTGCGAGGACATGTCTGGGAGCTTAGAAAAAAAAGTGCGGAAAAAGTTACTGTCATCCCAATCTGGGGCATATACGTTGGCGAGGATTAGTTTAGTGTCATAAATGCTTCCAGTGACAATAACATATCTACCATTGGCGTCTGAAATGATGCCCCGATTTATGTATTAGAATAGCCGCGCCTCTGGCTTTGCCCTGGAAGACAGAATGGTAAAGTTGGCCAACCCAGCCCCTCCGCAATCTAGAATGGTCCGAGACCTTCAAATGAGTCTCTTGCAAGAATGCAATCTTGGCCCCCAAGTACCGGAGATGTTGGAGAACCTTACCACGTTTTACTGGCTGGTTTAAACCTTTACAGTTCCAGCTACAGAACCTCAGTGCGCTCCCAGCTAACTGGCCCCCTGAGCTAGGTTGTTGAGCCATCCTTAAAAAAAATAAAAGGTATGAGTAGCCCATTGTATGACATTAGAAGACCAGGTGTAACATACATAATAAAAAACACAGACAAACCAGCTAATAAACTCGCTCCCACCCCCTGCAGTGCCTTCCCAATTAAGACACGCGCACCCCCCCCTGTACAAGCCAATAAGTACTTCCTAAGAACCATAGGAGACCTAGTAGCCTATGAAAGCTCCTACTAAACCAGGGCAGCAACAAGTATGTAATAATAAGTAAAGAGTAAGTACAAAAAGAAAAAAAAAGCACAGTTGCCACTATAGGCATTTTCCATAAAGCACAATAAATCACTAACACAAATAGTATGGCAGCTTATGGCTTACAGTCCTTCGAGAGGGTTAGATAAACATAGGCTTAACAGTATTGGCTGCCAAAAGCTAGGCAAATCAAAGGTAAAATGCCAGTAACCTCGACCCCGTCACTCTGAGGTAGGGGGTACGGCACTCCCCAGGTCTCTGTTAATAAAATTAACTGCAGCGGCTGGGTCAGTGAACTTACGGAGAGCCCCGCCCGGTAGAGTGATCCTCAGCTCAGTCGGGAAAAAGAGACCAAATTTGACCCCTGGACATGCACGGAGCAGGCGCTTAGCGCTCCCAAACTCCGCCCGCAACTTGGCCACAGATGGGGCAAAGTCAGCAAAAATGGACAGTCTCTTGCCTTGATGTAGAAGAGGGGCAGCCTCTCTCACCCGGCGCAGGATTTCCTCTCTCACATGACAATAGTGAACCCTAATAATAAAAGGTCGTGGTGGGGCTCCCTCCCCAGGCTTTTCACATCGGGACCTATGGGCGCAGTCCAAAAGGGGTGCTTCATCTAGATGTAATATGTCCTGTAAAAATTTAGAAATAAACTCTCTCGGGCGAGGACCCTCCAGACCCTCCGGAACACCCACCAGACGAATGTTATTACGTCTCGACCTTCCCTCCAGATCGTCACATTTAGCTTGGACCCCTTTAATTTGGTTCTTGACCACTTCGAGCTCATCTTTAAGAGCATTCACAGTCCTGTTAAGAGAACCTAGGTCGTCGCTACAGGAGGTCGCCGAGCATTCAAGATCCTTTATGGTAGAGCCGTGTGTGTCCACTGTTATTTGCAATGTCGCTACTGATGAATTTAGCTCATCCCTAATCTGAGCGGAGTGCCGTGGAAAACGAGTCGATTTTTGAGTCCAATTTATCGTATATATCTTGTTTCAGACCGTCAATTGCTTTGGTAAAGATTTCTAGGTCGAGTGGCCTGCCCCTATCGCCACAGTCCTCCTCCCCCCTTGGCGAAATGCTCTGCTGGGAAATTTGGCCAGGCAAGGTCGGGGCTCCGCCGAGGTCTGTCTCTGCAGCGGTCTTCCTAGCAGACCGGAGTTCTTTCTTCTCAGCCATTCAAACAATTATATGCGACGCTAATTTCGAATACCGTAGTAATAGCTAGAAGATTATATTAGCTCAAACAGCCGTAGTGATAGCTATAGGACAGCTAACGCATTTGCTAACGTCACAGTTCACTCGACACTCACTTATCTCTTCGGCATAGAGAGGAGTATGACATGGGTCTCTTCCACGGCACAAAAAGAAAACAATTCCCAACCTGAGAAAGCGCAGCCCCAAGGTTCAGTTGTGTTCGCAACCCCCATGAATGCAACCAAAGCCAGCAAGCTGTTTCCGGGGATACAAGGCCTTCACTTATCTTACGCCAACATCCCCCCCAAAAAAACGGGTCTGTGTTCGATAGTTGTCATTCAAACGAGCAACGGAGATCGACAGGCACTAATAGTATAACTTAAGGCAGCATTTATAAAAAATAAAGCGAAACTGTGCTATAAATCAAATTATTATTGCCACTGGCTAGCGGAGCTTCGGGAAACGTGACCTCACTCCATGGCGTCCGACAGCACCCCCCCCCAAGAGTACTTTTGCAGGTAACGAGGATGGTAGATTTGAGCAGTGTTCTTCAATATCCTCAGGATATTCCTGTTGGAGGCTTTCCCCAAGCGAGGTCTGAAGGTACTGCTGGGTGGCAGTTTCGCCCAGGAAATCTAGGTTCAGTCTCGGCCAGATCTGCTTCTTTTGAACTCTTCTCTTCCTCATGAGTCTGATGGACATTTTAGACTTTAGAGCATATATGGCGATGATCTGTCCAGCAGTCATGTGCATTGATCATGGCCCTTGTGATGTTCACGTCACGGTGGTCTCTAGCTTAAACAATGACATAGTCAATGAGATGCCACTGTTTGGAGTGGGGGTGCCTCCAGGATGCATTCAGTTAGTTTTTCTGGTGGAAGAGAGTGTTTGTGATGAGGTTATACTCAGTTCATTTGGTGAGAAAGAGTGCTCCATTGGACTTGATGTTGCCAATGCCTTCCTTTCCTATGATACCCCTCCAAAGGTTGTGGTTTGTGGTCCCGGCTAACCCTGCCATTGAAGTCCCCCTTATCTTATCCTCCTTGGGGATGCTCGACAGTGTTGCGTCTAAGCAGGCATAGAAGGTATTTTTCACCTCCTCCTGTGAGTCCAGGGTTGGAGCATAGGCAGTCACAACTGTCGCCATCTGGTTGTTGGCAAGTGCCAGCAGTCATGAGACACTTACTGATCCCCACAAGAAGTTCAGAGAGGTGGCGAAAATCCAACACCATGGATTCTGGGCTCATCAGTTCTCTGGTGATGATTGTAGTTCTCCTCTCTGGTCAGTCACTGGTTGCCCTATCCATCAGGGTGCGCACATTCCAGGCTCCAAAGTTCATAATTCTGTGTTTCAGACTGCGTGTTGATCCCTCTGGATGCAGTAATCCAGTCGGGAGTTTGTGGCAGGCTATTTTTAGGGGAACTTTTCTAGCCCCTTCCCCTAGTGGGGTGAGCAGAGTGGATTCTAAATAGGGCTGCTCAGTCGTGTGTCTGTGTGTGTGTGTGTGTGTGTATGTGTATGTTTGTGAGTGTGTGTGTGTGTATGTGTGAGTGGATCCTAAATAGGGCTGCTCAGTCATGGATGCAGCTGCCAAAGGGCTCTTTCTGCCTCGGTCCAAGAGCCCAGTGACGGAATCTAACACCCACTAGGGGCTTCCAGATCTCACATTCTACACCCTTTGCCACTTGCTGATTGCCATAGTGTCAGGAATGTTGTTGGTTTGGAACCAATTGCAGGCGAGAGAGACCCAGGACGCAGAGAGGCATTAAGGTTCTTTATGTTCCTTAAACGCAGATATGAGGAAACTGCAAAACAATGTCTGAACAGACATGGAACAATAATAACAAATAAACTAAAACAACAAACGAGCAGGAGAAAACAAAACAAGCGAAACAGTAAAACTCAAAACGTATTCCGGGATACAGAATAAACTAAACACTTGGAACTTCGAAACAAACGAGGACAAACTTTTCAGGGCGACGAGAACACAAACACAACAGGTGAGACAAAGCTAACGGCAGTGAGTGTTCAAGCACAGTGCTAGGGAAGCTAGAAGGTTAAGTACCCTTCAGGGCTAACAGTTGTCAGTCATTGTCCTGATTGGGATTATGCATTCCTGGCATGCCTTTCACTTCTCCTGATCATTAGTGTTTGGGGGAAATGTCCATTTGCCGGTCAAGTCATGACACGTAGGACTTGATCCTGGATGTTAACCCCTGAAGTCAGCTGGATCGCCGACGATCCGAGCAGTAATAAAAGTATATTACCATTTCTAACGTCGCGAGATTGTATCATACACACCCGGCAAAAACATTGACAGAAAACTTAGAATCGCGACTTTCCAATTTGAGCACTGGCAAATAATGTTTTTAAAATTTGATTAATTAGACCAAAAGTAAACCTTGCCTTTTACTCTCGGTTTTACCTGGAAGTACCATCCTCCTTCTACTGACATGGTAACTAGGTGCTAGTTTCAGGGAGGGGCGTGGGGCCAGGCGTGAAATCGCTGGTGTAAACAAACACAAAATATCCCGACAATTTGAAGCACATTTTATTCAAGATGGCAAGATTTTCTGCTCTGGAGTGTTTGGGAGCATTGATGGAAAGCGACGAGGACAACAACTCATGTCCCGATACTGAAGAGGATTCAGAGGAAGGGAGACAGCATACTCGTGAAAATATATTAATTCCACGTCTTGTGACGCTATACATATTCCATTTGTTGTAACGTTACAAATTGCAATAGGCACTCAAGATCTATGTAAAAATACTTTTCAAACAGCCTAAAATGTTATAAAAAAGCTTATATAGTATCTTGTATGTGTTTACACTTGCGATCTGCCAGCAAAAGACTGTGTATGCTGATATTTCTTTTATTTCCCATGTTTTCAAATACTGTTTTGTGACATTATGCATATTCTGTTTGTTGTAACGTTACAAATTGCAATAGGCACTCAAGATCTATGTAAAAATATTTTTCACATTTTAATTTAAAATGTATATTACACAAATGGGGTCTGGCTAGGTGGCAAGTGGTTATCTTTACAAAATACTGAAGTTCTGAAAACATTGTAGGTACAGATCGTTTGTTAGAACACAAAAGATAACATAATCTGGAATGCCCTCCGCCCTCCCCCCACACATCCAACAGTCTGACACCATAACAAAATTTAAATCACACCTCAAAACTCACCTGTTCAAACTGGCCGGTATGACACAGTACATGAAAGCAAAGCCAATAAAGTCGGGTTTCAAGTTGTTTGTACTGTGTGACTCTAGCACTGGGTATACTGTGGATTCTTCTGTGTACCCAGGAAAGAACTACTTTCAGATAAGACAAGGAGGACTTACATATGACACTAATGTCAATTGTGAATCATGATTACTTGGGTCCTGGATATCATGTGTACATGGACAATTTCTCTCAAACCTTTGAGGGAAATGGCCCATCTGACAGATCTTGGAGGTGTGGAGAACCCTCAGGTGTGGATCATGAATATTCAGGCCATTAGCAAATAGCCCTCCCACAGCCTGAAATAAATTTGACCTTTGATTAAACTATTTTGACATCCTTACATAACCAAGAACCTGATGAACAAAATCATATTGGCAAAACAATTTGTCACTATAGTTTAGTGTGTGCTTTCACAACATTTGTGACGGCACAAAAATGCCGACAAACTCCACTCCATCTCCTGGCTGCTCTGTTTCCCATCCAGGGTTTGTCACGTGGCGTGTGACACATATTTAATCTACTATGTGGAAGTATGGGGTAACACTTATAAGAGCATCCTGCAGAAGATATGCACACTGCAAAAAAAAGCAATAACAATACTGTCACACGCCACGTGACAAATCCTGAACGGGAACAGAGCAGCCAGGAGACACGGAGTGGAGTTTGTCGGTCTACGGACCGGATTTTATTTATTCATTTTTCTGTTTCTCCCCCCAGACATGGGAGAGAGACAGTGGGAGTAGCAGGTTAACATATAACAAAGACCGACACAAACACAGACACAAAATCTTCACCCTACTTGCCGCGAAGCTTCGGGTAAAAACAACAAACTAAAATAACAAGTTAAATTAACCAAACTTACAGGACACCGCGCCTCTTCCTCCAGAGTTCCCCTGGCCCATACAGGCACATACATATCCAGTGACCTTTCAAGTGCTTCCCACCCATTCATCCAGAGACACTTGTCACTCCCCACAGTGAGAGTTCTGGCACTCAGCCCCAAGACACTCCACTCTTTCAGTGAGTTCTTGGGCTGTTGCTCAGAAACACTCTCCACTGCCGAGTGCGAGCTCTCTTACTAAAACCGAGGGCGAGAGGCGGTCCCTCTTCCAGGGCACCCTCTCACTCCTCCATAATCACACCGAGGGAGAGAGGCAGACACCCAAAGCGCACCCCCTCTCCCTCTTCCCCACTCACACTCTTCCCCTCTACTCAGGAAGCAAAACTCAAACGTCAAACGTCAAACGTCAAACGTCAAACGTCAAACGTCAAACGTCAAACGTGCACTCACACACACATCAAGACAAGACTGACTCATCCCCCACTTGCCCCACCTGCTCTTAAATAGGCGAATTTCTACCTGGCTCAGGTGGGACTCGTGAGGCAATCACCCAATCACAATCACTCAACTCACATTCTCACCCAGACACCCAATCAGCCAATTGACTTTCCTATCAATTGACTGATTGACACCAATTAAATAATTAAATAATAATTAAACCAATTAAGGCCTTTGGAGCTCCCTTCCAGGCGACAGTTTACTCTCACACCCTGTGAGAGTGCCAAACCTGCCCCCGGAAAGTCTCACTGCTCCAAAGGCCTCTACCACATGAAACAAGACAGGCAACCAAGCCACTCCCATGTGGCCGAGACCGATGTCCTCCACAAATAGTAAATCATGTTGGGTAACGTGAGCATACTAATCAACTGTTTCTAAAGACACAGACTTAGAAATGTATGGATATAGTGAAATTTAGAACTGCACAAATTATGTTTAAAGCAAGGAATAATGTACTGCCAGGTAACATTCAAAAATTGTTAATGGATAGAGAGGGAAGATATGATTTAAGAGGGAAGCTTAATTTAAAACAACCTTATGTTCGCACTACTCTTAAAAGCTTGTGTGTTTCAGTTTGTGGGGTAACCCTGTGGAATGGTTTAGACGAGGAAACTAAAAGGAGCAAGAACATTGTACAGTTCAAAAGCAGATATAAGAAAATACTAGTACAAAAATGAAGAGCTCTATAATTGTAAATAAAAAAAATCTTTATTTTGTTTCTTCATTATTTTATTTTTATTTTAGGTTGTAAGAGATTTTTATGTTATAAGTTATGATATTGTGAGGAAGGGGCAGGACTAGATAAGCATTTGCTTCCTTCTGCTCCTTCTCGAACTCATAATTTGTTTAGCATTTTTTTTGATGAAGACTGTTTTGTTTTATCCTTTCTATTGTAATTTTATATGGTTGATTGTTCGAGATAAATAAACTCAACTCAACTCCACTCAACTCATGGGTGACCCTACCAGGAGCTAAGCTCCAGAAGACATCGCTCTCAGGATCTCAGGAACGCACAAGATTCTCCACCACAGGAAGGTGGCAATCCTCGGAGAACACAGACACAGACACTCTCACACACATATCACAAACAATTTGATATCACCTTTTATCCAACAGAGATATCTTATTGATTTAAACAGTATCTTATAACCTCTTTCACATGGACACACACATATACATACAACAGCAGCGGCAAAGGTATCACAACATCCAGAGCAGTTCAGCACTCAGTAAGGAACAAAAGCCTTCAAACAGTCCAATAGTATTTGGCCCAGTGAATCAAGCACCATTCCATTTTTATTTCTATTACAAAATAATTTCATGGCAATCTTGTGATTATCAATCTATGGGAAAACACAACTACGTGTGTGATAAATTGATACAATATATCAGTGCCAATTTTATCCTTTAGCTAAAGGTTTATTTAGGGCTTCAACCCCCCTGTCTTTCATCTCAGCCCCCCTGAAAATGTTTAGTCATTCTTTTGTAAAAATGTAGTGTGGATCGAAGGTGGAAGAGCCACACGCAGATCTCACGGGTATCTAAAAGCTGAATGCAAGCGATCAGCCACTAAATCTGAAAACAGACTAGGGAGCGGGGAAAACAAAAGAAAACCCTGGGACAAAACTCCACGTAAATAAACCCAACAGAAACAACCCAATAAGGGTACGTGTCACGTCTCGTGTCACGTCTCCCCTAACTAACTTGTTGTTTGTTCCATGTTTTCCTAGTTGTCTGGTCCGTGTTTTTACTTTCGCTTACCTGTTCCAGTCTCGTCAGTGTATTACAGTGGCGGGCCGTGCATTTCACACCTAGGCCTTCAGTAGTGCTCCGTCTGAATCAATCCACCCCTCAATAACTATTTTATGGCTATAAAAGACATCTTATTGTTATATTTTGAGTGTCTGTTCGGTTTGTTTTTGCACTTTGTTTATTTATCTTTCTTCAGTCATGTTTCATTCTCGTTCTGTCATGCACTTCGGGAAATTCTATGTTTCGGTTTTTCCGTCTTCGTTTCTAATCTCGTTTTACTTCCTTCTTACTTTCTAATTACACTTTGTATATATTAGTTAGATGTATATAGTACTAACCAACTAATCTACTAACATTAGGGATTTAGATTAAGTTACTAACACTACTAATCACTAATTGCTATCTCACGCTTCTAACTATCGCTGTCATTCTCTCTCGTCCTATCTCTGTACGCTTCTCACGTTCCGCTTTATTCGCACGCAGATTTCTTTATGCGTTCCTCCTCCTCCCTAAAAAAACGAAACAGAATTTCCCGAAGTGCATGACAAGACAAGGAGAGGAACTCAAACAGGAACAATGACAGACGGGGAACAGAACTAGAATGAAACATGACTGAAGAAAGATAAATAAACAAAGTGCAAAAACAAACCGAACAAACACCCGTTGCTGTTGCATCGCAGATAGATAACTCGTGTATCCAGAATAAATGCCTTTACTGAAGAAACAAACCCGGGGTGCTACAGCTGCGACACACATAAAAAAAGGAAAATAGCAACATTTTACTCACCAAAAATCCTTATTATTTGTACACAAAATCCATCCTCCTTTCTTTCCTCACAAAGAGTTCAATTACTCTGTCGTACAGATTATCCGTGTGTTTCAGTTCCATCAAGAAGTCATTTTCTATCGCCATCGAAGCTAATGCTGAAAGTCGAGCCTGCCCTGTCGTATTTCTGGCATAAGTTTTAATTCGCTTTAGGGCTGAAAATGTCCGCTCAAATGTCTGAATCACAGACTGATGTTAATTATATTTTGTCCATGAATACTAGGGAATAATTCCAAATGGTCTGTTCGCTTCCTTTCATAGCTGTTCCCCTGGTTGCGCTGCATCCATACGTGTATTTTCATATTAAAGCATTTAACCAATCACATGACATCATAGTCAGACACTCTCTGACTATCCAATCAAAGGGTGTGAATACGCTGACGTTACCTAGGCCTTCTAGAAGGCCTTCGTGTCCCCAACTCAAAATCTGATTGGTTGAAGCAACAGTTTGATCAACACTTATTTTATGCTACAGGGCCTGCAGAACTGATTGTGAAGGCCTGCAGCGCAACCAGGGGAACAGCTATGAAAGGAAGCGAACAGACCATTTGGAATTATTTAATAAATATTCATGGACAAAATATAATTAACATCAGTCTGTGATTCAGATATTTTTTAGGCCAGCAGAGAAGGCCTTGCAGGCCCTGACGGCCCACCACTGGTGTATTATCTGTTTCACCTGTTTCTCGTTATGTCTGATGTGGTTAGCTGTTCATTTCCCATGTTCATTTCCTGATTGTCTCGTTATTGTATTATCGTTTCCACTTAATTCCTCATGTGTCTGATTGCAGTCAGCTGCATTCATGTTTATTCCTGATTGTTTCTTGTTAGGTCTAAATGTATTTAAGCTGTGTGTATTCCCATGTTCGTTGCCAGATTGTCTTGTGCTTTGCGTATGCTTACACTACTCTCCAGCGTTATCTCTGTTTCCCCCGTTTTTTTTTTTTTTTTTATTTTTTTTTTTTTTTTCTCATCGTGTTTGTGTTCGTGCTTGTGCTCCAGTGTTCGTCTTTATCCCAGTCTCGTTCCCGCTCCTCCCTGTGTTCCCTGGACTGCTTTCTCGTTTTTGACCTTCGCCTGCCCACTGACTATGCCTTGCCTGCCCCTGATACCCCTGAAGCCCGGAACAAACTCTGCGTGTCCCCGACCATTCTTTGGATCCCTGCATTGCCCTGATTACTCCTGCCTGACCATTAACTGTTTTCAAAATAAAAGAAAGCCTGGTTTTCTGGTACCAGTCCTGACAGGTACGTACCTGTTTTCACGAGTACGTGGAAAACAAATAGCTAACGAGACTTTAGCTCTGGGGAACAATAGCCCCGGCAAACAAAGAATACATCTCAAAAGGCAACCACCGAAGTGGTGAGTTTAAAACCATTCATGTGGAGATGATTCATCTCCCTAAAAGGCTACCACAGAGTGGTGACGCTAAACCTTTATATTGAGATAAATAAATTAGAACCTTCTCTCTTTAACTGAGAGAACCACAGGGTGGTAAGCTAAACCTTTGTTTGGAATACCGGCTATCGTGTAACAATTAGTTTGACACAGAAGCATTCGCATGAGGGAAACAGAGACCTTAAATAAGGGACGGAATTAACACTGATAGCTCTCAGCTGAAAGTAATCAGAAAACTGACCGACACAAGACCATATAAGGACGGCGGAAATGACAATGATTCCTCAAGCAGACAACAAAAAAGACCATCACATGACCACGCGCCCTCCACAGTCCGAACGAGGTAAAACTGACAAAAAAACTTTTTTACATAATATCTAGTTTTAAAAATACCACAGAGAGTGGTATTTCAATTTTGAGAGCAACCACCGTTGTGGTGTTTTTGTTTTGGGGAATGTAACAGTAAGTTAATAAAAAATGTAGTCTTGTGCTTTGCATGTGTACATTTCACATTTTTATTGGGGGTCAAATCCTAGAATCGCCCCTGCAGTGTATATTTATTGAATATTATTTGCGTACACCAGCACTTTTTCCCATCAGCAGTCTGGTTTACAGCAGGCAGGACTATGTGGTCGATACACTCAACTCTACTCTCAATTTATGTCATTATCTGCAGTTTCTCAAGGAAAACATCACATCAAACAACCATTTTGTCACTTTTTTCATTGTAAGATTACAAAGAGGTTGTGTAGCGCTTGAATAACTCTTTCTTACTCAGTCTGTGAATTTGGCATAAACTCTCCAATACTGTGCTGAGGAAGCTGTCCCTTCCCCACAAGCACAGCCTGAAATATTGCTCAAGAAAAAATAAAATGAAGAAACTGATCTGCCATAACAAAATCTGCACCATTTCTTGGGCACAAGGAGAAATAAGCTAACTGCATCTGACGCTAGTCGTACATGTTAATAGTACTGTGGAAATGCCCACTGGACTGTATGGTGTCCAAACGCAAATCAGTACAGATGGGTTCTACCTTGGGGGCAGAGCCAGGCTGCAGTAAGATCCTGCTCCAAATATTAACAATTCATGTCTTTCACCATAAGCTTTTCTTAATTAAATTAACCAAATGTATTTTATACTGTCACCATAGTCAACCACCCCCACTCCCCGTGCACCCCTTCTTCCAAACTCTGAAATATTCATGCTGAAAATAACCCATTAATCCAGCACTCTGACATCATGTCATCACAGCCATTGTCTCATGTCAAACTCTTAATTATAGGTTAGGCTAGTAATGTTTTCTTCATCTCTGTTCATTGCTCACTATATTTTTGAAGCTCTGTCCTCGGCTGAAGTGATTAGCAACACTATATGTCATATCAATCGTCTGTTTGACAGCGAGAGAGCGAGTGAGCTGAATTAAAGAGGAGGAGTGGAAAAAATCTGATGGGTTTGAATGAAATGAAAACAACTCTTGATTATACATTGTTTTAATTGCTGGAAAATCTGCAGAGTGCATATTGAAATGGAAAATTGCAGCTTTTTCTCCTCAAACCCTCCTCAGCACACTGATTCAAATTGACCACCTAAAACGTATTAAAATACATTAACAATTCATTAATGATATGAAAGGCCAGTACTGTAGCTCTGGGCACATTTTATTATCAAAATGTGTTGTAAATGGCATATGTAAAAAAGCTATGCAGTAGCCTATTTGGCTAACGTTCTATGACAAAGTGCATGTTTTGTCGCATTTGGGATTGGGGGTGACAGTCAAAGCACAAGTCATATGTAAGTTTTGCTAAATTAACTCTTGCATATTAAATGTATGGTAATGTGCTTTTAATGTGTGAATAATTCATATAAATATACTTATTCCATTACTTTTTGTTAAATGGAATAAGATTTGTGTTTGAATTGTGATTCACGGCCAGCTGGAATAGTGTGTTCAATAGAAACAACTAATTAACTTTTGATGTCTTTGGTAATTATTCCTTCCCCTGGCTTTGTCTGTTTATAATGTGTATGTCCTATACAATAGCTCCTCAATAAAAATAGATACCGTTATTAACAGGTGTATGTGAATATACTTTCATTGATGAGGAAGCTGATTGCCAATAACGACATTGAATGTCTTCATCTTTCTGTGGCTTGCAAAAGTATTATGTGCATTAAGTTGTAAGTTTCGTAAGTAATTGTAAGTTTCGCTACTTTCAAAATACTATTTTCAGCGAGATTTGTGGCAATTATGTATATGTACAAACCATGCATTAGGTTGTAGACCAAATGTATGGTTGCACATATCATACCACCTACAGCGTGGGGAAACCATAACTACAAATTGTCCCTATACCATGTCTGTTTCCATGTACACCCCAAGCCATCATAGGGTTTAGGAAGTGTAGCCTATATGTAACTTTACCTTGACTCACTCATTATGCCCTGAAAAGGTTAAAATCTCAAAGACATGAGGGTGCAGTCTCAGATGTGCTTGCATCTATCTACAGTATGTTGCAAAAAACAGTGTCAGTGTGCTTATTCTATGAGAGCTCTGCTCTTCTTTCCTCTGTACTCAGCCACCATGTGGCTACTTATTCTACTGAGAATACATAAGTAGCTTTTGAATATTAGTTTTGAGTCTATGTATGAAATTATAAGGTATGTGCCACAGAAACATATCTTATAATTTCATATAATATACAGAATACTTGTAAGTGTGTATGAGATGCAGCTTACAGGCAGTCCTCGGACGAGATCCGTTATTACATCTGTCTTTAAGTCGAATTTGTATGTAAGTCGGAACAGGTACATACACTTCTTATTAATCGTCACTTAGTCAAATGGTTGTCTTATTATACCGGTAGTATTTATTTGACCTTTCTGTGCATATAAAACACTTAAGAAAAACCTCTAAATACAATAAAACATCTTAAACATAACATTCAGTACATAATACTAGCCTACTGTAATAATAATAATAATTATTATAAATAACAATACTGTAATATTAATAATAATAACACAGTAATAATACAAGTAGGCTAACTATGTACATACAATACTGTACTGTAAAAAAACCATTAAAGAAACGGTTCGGGCCTTTTCTTGCACTAAAGAAAGGCTAATAGGCATATTATGCTGATTTTGGTCTTCTATCCAAATTATCAATAGCCTTTCCATCTCAATAATTAAACCATTGCGTTGCTTGGTAATAATCGTGGCATTCATCGGGGCATGGCCTTTCACATGCTCCATTATTCTCCCTTTGTCTTTTAAAATAGTTTTTTTTAAACCGTTGACCAATGGCTGATGGCGTTTCACCTCTCCGATCTCTTTATTATTTCAACTTTACTTTCCATAGTGATCGTTTTCCTTTTCTTTGATGCATCACCAGCAGTTTCATCGGATTTACGCATTAAGGGTAAGAGCATGATCTGACTTAAAATAACGGAAGTGACTACGTTTAAGCACACCATAAAATCGGAATAATGACAATATTCCGATTACGTATGGCCTTAACCCGATTGCCATAACCCGATTAAGATCATATTCGGATTACTCGAATAAGACCCTGCATATGCCTTAAAATTGGGTCATGTAAACATGTTAGTCGGAATATGCCCTTAACGGAATATTAAACATGTTCATTTTGCAAGGAATCTGGGTAATTTAGCTTGGTTGCTATAGCAATAGCTTTACGATATTTTTAAAAGGGTGTGCGACAAACTCAAAGAAGCAGTGATACTGTGTCTTGGGAAGGTTCCATAACCCTTTCCATCATTCAGTTTGTTGAATGAGTCTCTCGACATGCGGAAATTTTCTCTCCACTCTGCATGTAAACTCTACCATCACTACTCTGTACCACCAGTCCTGGCTGCGAACTTTCATCCATAGTCTCCGGGGGGTTCTGATTGGCATAAATGGCATATTAGCAGTACCATAGCTCCATTTGCCATTTCCTCGCGTTCTCGTCTGCCATGGTTGAGGATGTGAATGAGCGAGTGTTCTTGTTACATTATGATGTAGAAGTGCTAAGAAGACAACACAATATAACGCAAAAGCAAGCATTTTCAAGCCTTTTGTGGAAATGGGAATTACTGCAGGAAAATAACGCGCCTATTTATTCAGCTGAAAAACAAAAACTGGTTTATTAATATGCCGATTAACATGCGGGAATATTCCCTAGCTCAACATTCTGCGGCGCATGTAAACACCTTATTCGGAAGTCTTAACCCGAATATGGTTTCGAATATGGTGTGCATGTAAACGTAGTCAGTGATATCTGTTCCTTGAGCCGATGAACCACTGAAACCGCGCAATGTTTATATGAGCATCACAAAGTAGTGCGTGCGTTCGTTATTACGAACCATTGTATTTAACTTTAAAAAAACAAAAACATAATAGGCCTTATGACAGTCTGTTTCTAAGTACGAGTTGTGTATTTAAAACTGCCTGTATTTAAAATGTATTGAAGATCACCATATTTAAACCTAAAAAGCAACCAGGTAACCATTGGTAATCAAGAGGCCTGTAAACACAAGCAAGCACACTTCATCACCAGGGCCCAGTTGTTCAAACGTAATCTGATCAGATTTTGGCTATCACATTGGATCAAATCTTGAAAATTGGTTGTTCAAAACTAAAAAAATATTCTGAAATCGGATCAGATCACCTAATCAAATCTTGGTTTTGATCTGGATCAAAACTTGAATATGTGTTGTTCAAACCTTTTATGTAGGATTGGAATAGTTTTGATCCAAAAAATCAGGATTATCTTGATCCCAGCAAAAGGGTAGATTCAGGGTGGATTTCAGGAACTAAACGGGAAATCTAACGCCGGGTTACTTACAGATTCTAGCACACAACGAGACGATTACCTACGCAGTAAAATGCACACTGTTGCAATTTGTATACAGTGATAAATGAATGATAAAATGAATGAAATATCTGATTTCTGTTTGATATTGACAGCTGTTCATTTTGGGATTATTTTATGAGGACATATTTATTATTTTGTGTACTGCGCTGTCCTGCGAGGCTTAATAGAGTAATGTTTACTTTATCACAGTAAATATAAAACAAAAAATAAATATATTTACAAACCACTATATGCTACAAATGTTGTATTACATAATTGACCAATTTTAAAGTTGTATTACATTTTGTTCCTGAAATCTACCCTGAATCCACCCTTTTGCTGGGATCAAGATAATCCTGATTTGTTGGATCAAAACTATCCCAATCCTCCATAAAAGTTTTGAACAACACATATTCAAGTTTTGATACAGATCAAAACCAAGATTTGATTAGGTGAACTGATCCGATTTAAGAATGTTTTTTTTGTTTTGAACAACCCATTTTCAAGATATGATCTAATATGATAGCTAAAATCTGATCAGATTATGTTTGAATAACTGGGCCCTGGGCACAGTAAATCTGGCAATCCGCGCTCTGTCCTATGACAGCAAACTCACTTGTGTGTCCGCTTGCAACGTGGCGCCCATAGCCATCTCGCGTTACAGACATTCCCAGACCAATAGCAGACAGTTTAACATCAAACTACGGAATAAGAGAGATGTTATCAATTAAGTGAATGGCTGTGAGCGAAATTGCAATATGTTAGGTAGAATTTGCCTCCAAGTGCTGATTTTGGATCAGTATGCATCTTCTACTTAAAATGCTTGTGGTTAAATTCGGAACTGGCTAAACGGATCCTGGATCGGTTGTTGAGGGTGCAAAGCAACAGGGGAAACTGCGAGATATCTCTAGCACTAGGCTGTACTGTAATAACTGATATAAATCAACCGGGTGTGTTTGAAACTAAATGGAAGTTACAGCGTGAACCCTAAACAAAGTGCCTTAATCCAGGTAAACTGTAATGTAGCGGACTGGACGGAGACACTATTGCGACTCGGAATTGCAATACAATTTAGATAACTATCATACTTGTGTTTAATTGTGTCCGGACAACAGTGTCAGTACGTTTCCTCTTGAGTGAGTTTTTAGACAAGTGTATTGCACCCTGGTAATTAGTAGGTGGGTAGGTTAATAGGTAGGTGGAATTTACAATGGATGTGTGCAGCTTTGTGTACCGTATACTGTTGTACGCGTCTGTGGTGTTCAGCAAACCCACTTTAAAGAAAGATCGGGTTCAAAGACACAAAGACAACCAGAGCTACCGGTATGATCACGAGGCCTTTTTAGGCAAAGAAGAGGCCACTACTTTTGATGAATTGACCCCAGAGGAGAGCAAGGAAAGGCTTGGGTAAGACCACTTTTCACTGTAAATTTCGTAAATCACAACGCAAAGTAAGTTACTCCTTAACTGTATTTATTTGGGCGGTAACACAATGTGTTGGATATCTGAAGTATACTAATTCATGTGGACAGCTGTATGTCTCTCACACTTCATCGGACACGAAAGAAACAGTTTGGTAAGGGATACGTGTTTTAGAAAGTCATAGTTAGGTCAATTGTGTATGTTGCGTTTTACTGAGGCAAGTAACGGTATAGCAAGGGTCGCATTAAACGTTAGTATCCGTGATTGCAGCATTTTAATGAGCTGTATGATAAATTGAACATCGCAAAGACGAAGTAGTTCAAGTAATTAGGCAAGTAATTCACCACCAAAAATGTGTACTGATTACGATAATCTCATCAAATTATTATGTCAAAAGCACGGGACATCATAACTTTTGTAAAAGTGCACAATAATATCAAAATCACACACTGAAGTGCATCCACAACATTGAAAAATGTCGACTTTTCATAATTAGTCATGATATGATGCCAAAGAGGAATTATTTGAATGACATTTAAATGGCCACACTTGCACAGACAGGCTTTTATCACAACGTGGCACCCAGATACGCATGTGTGGTATATAGATATGTATCAGGAGAATCCACTAATCCCATAATGTTCTTAGTCATCTTGTGCTACAAACCACACATCTAAATACACACCATTAATATTGGAACGTTGGAGGTTCTGACTGCCTCATATATTTACAGTATTGTTTAATGTGAAGGATTAATTATGAATGTATGTATTCTTATTCTTGCAGGAATATTGTGGACCGGATAGATGGTGATAATAACGGATACATCACAACTAGTGAATTTAAGGCATGGATCAAAAGGGTGCAGAGGCGATATGTTTATGAGAACGTGGCAAAGGTCTGATCTGACTATGACCTGAACAAAAACAACCAGATCTCATGGGACGAGTACAAAAAGGCAACATATGGCTACTACCTTGGTGGGATATTGATGAATCAAATGATGAATCTTAATGTGCATTTTGAATTTACTTCTAAGGAATGTTGTCAAAAGATGGTGTGCTGTGCCTAAAATAATAATTTGAGAGTTACCATGTGTGGTACCTGTGGGTATTTTTGTAACCCTATATGCCCTTCATGCATGTAAAAACTTGGCTACTGATGTTTAGTTCTTATGATGCAGTGATACTTTATCCAAATTTGAGGACATGGTAAAGTGTTGTCCAGGCATGTGCTGTCCTGCCTCTGCAGCCAATCCCGAGCAGTTTGAGGATGCCACTGACCAGTTCAGCTTCAAGAAGATGCTGCCGCGTGACGAGATGAGGTTCAACGCGGCCAACCTAGACAGTGACCGGGAGGCCAGCCGCGAAGAGTTCACGGCTTTCCTCCACCCTGAGGAATTTGAGCACATGAAAGATATTGTGGTCCTTGTAAGTTAAACCATTTAAAGTTTCTCCAAAAATGGCTTGTCCCAAATGGTGTGTACAGTTCTGTTGGGTATTCTTAGGCAAGTTGTGTGGCAAGTGTTCCTGCTGCAGCTGAGGTGGCCCTGGGTTGGCCCACTAAACATTTCTGTCTGAGAATGAAAGCTGCAGAGCCGAGAGCCCAATGTGTTTGGGTGGTACGGCACGTCCTCGTACACCAGGGTGATGTGCTGTGTTCAGATTCCATGTGACTTCTTCGGTTGCTATTGCTTTAGTTAATTTATGAGAGGTTTATGAAAGGTTTACCCTCTTCCAATTCTCCTACAATTGTTTCACTTCAAATGGGTCATCCCAAGAAGTATCCCAGTGCGTTCATTTGAATTTGGGAGGTTGATAATTGGCCTGTATTATTCTTTGGATTCATATGCCAATGCCTGAGTTGCTTCAAATGACAATATGGAATTTATTTTATGACTGGTTATGCCAATTATACTGTATGGTAAGGGAATCTTTTTTATAGCCACTGTTGAGATTAGACAATTTGGTTATACTTTACTTATCTTGGAAATGATCAGTTTTATCTAAAAGTTTGAAGCATGTCATGTGGGATATCCTACTATGCTACTTAAGTACTTATTTAAATATGGTTTTGGCAACAGTGCAGAACAGATTTGTGTGGAAAATGGGAGAACCAATGCTGCTCATGTAACAAAAGTTGTAATACCCATTTTAGCACGTTGATTAGTAATGTTTCATGAAAATATGTTAAATCCTAGCATGGACAATGTCTTATTTCTACTTCTCTGATAACACACCTGTGTTCTATTAAATAAGAAGATCATCTTCTTATTTAAATCAAAACTATTAGAATTAAACTACCTCGTGTGGTTGATAGTTTTCCCAAACGTATTGTATTAAGCACAGATTTTGTAGTCTAGCGTCTTCCATTGTCCAACAGTACTCTTTTTTTCTATACATTGACATACTGTTCTTTTTTGATTTACAATGTTTAATAAACATTTAGTTCTCGTTAAATACATATATTATATTTTGATATCAGCCATTTAACATTAACCGTGGAGGTTTTTTATAGATGGACGTAACACTAAAGTGAATGGGCAGCTTTTTTTGATGGTATAACAGAACTGTGAGGGGCAAACTGAGACAGATTCGGCAACAGCATGTACTGTCAACATACTGAGACAGTACAGCCCCAAATAGGAAATATCTTCCATAGTTTGAATAATTCCACTTCCTCTTTTGTGTGGATTGACTACATGTTGGCATTTAAATGTGAACTGTGAACAAGATCAAATCATGCGCGCACAGAGAAAGCTTTCATTAGTGTGATAGGTGTGCTACAAAGCCTGCACCACATACCAGTACACAAAGTGCAGATTTTGCTTGGCATGGTATAATTAAACTTAGCACCACACTTCTCTTATTTTTCTGTGTACTTTCAAATAAGATGTTTAAGCACATCCTACCTCTGTTGTCAGGAAACAATGGAAGACATAGACAGGAATGGGGATGGATTTGTGGACGAGGATGAGTACATGCGTGAGTTCAGAACAGACTCCTTTTAAAATGGCCACAAAATGTGACTGATGTGTAACTGGGGTTCATCACCCACTGGCAGACTAGTTTGTAAGAGAAAATAAAGGGGCTGAGTTTTAATGCCTCAATTATCCTATGTGAACGCGCTGTGGAAAATGGGGAGGGGGGGCGTTCTGTAGCATCCCCCCATTCTATCTTATCAGTAATGGCGTTTGCAAGTTCCGCACTAGGGCTACGGATGCACTGCACTTGGTATCTCCCGGCCACGCCAACGCAAGAGTTATTCCCTCGGCTTAGGCTAATTAGAATTATCTTAATTCACAGGAATACAATTAATAGCTTACTGCAGGTCAGTGATTAAGAATTACCTGATAATGACCCTTAGTATCTAACTGCAGAAGGAGAAAAAATGATGACAGCTCCTCTCCCGATGTCTGCTTTCTATTTAGGACGCCCAATTGGAATGCTCTCTGTGTTCCGGCAACACAATGGAGAAGTACAATTTCCCCCTGTAATTAAAGTGCATTCAGCAAAATTACCTTCCTATAATTACTAGGTGGTTGCCAGCATTTGTTATAGCCTGAACGAGTGTTATAGCCTGAAAGAGTGTTGTCTCCTCGCCTGAAGCCTGGACACAGTGGATATGCTGTTTGGAGAGCCTGTTGTTGACACTTTCTGAAATGAACCCTCATGAGGTCAAGTTCCATTATTTTCTGTGGTGGCTGACCTTCCGGCCAATACGGTGACTGAGCGTGTCTTTTGGGGGGAAGGGAAAAAATGTTTGATTGAATTAAAAATGTAGTATCTGAAAACGTGTGTGCATCTTGACCTCCAACCCCTGAGATGGTTAGAAACTGTATGAGCTGTTTCTAAGTAGGTCAATCAGGTTGCTTCCTTGGCAAACAAATTGCCTCACCTAGAGGTTATTGATTTATAGATTTTAAAAAAATAGATTTTTATGGTTCACACACAAAATAACAGAATGCTGAGTTGATTCAGATGTAATATGTATTGGTTTAATACAGGTCAGTGTAAATATTTGTTTTATTTGAATAAGTATTCTTCAGTATTTCATGTTTTGTTCACTGCGCTCTAATTATGAATCAATGGCCTGCCTGTTTACATGCTTGGGGGAGGGGAGGGTGTCTAACAGCATGTGATACATTACATTTATTTTGCCATTTCAAGGAGTAAAAAAAGAAGAAGAATTGATTTACAATAGCTTCACAGTTATCATGTGCATGTCTTTAGCCAGAACAAGGGTGGTATTAGTGAAAGTAGTGCTTGGGGGCTGTGTAAAGCTAAATTAATCTGTGCTTCACTTTCCTCCTGCTGCAGCGGATATGTTTGCGCATGAAGAGGGGGGTCCAGAACCGGACTGGGTCAGGACAGAACGGGATCAGTTCTCCGACTATAAATTTCGGGACCTCAACAAAGACGGGAAGATGGATAGGGCACTGGATCCTCCCGCAGGACTATGACCATGCCCAGGACACCTGTCCAAGCCTGGCACCTGGGCAAGACCAAATAATTGTAAGGACATCAGGGACAAAATTGAGTCTGATGTGGATAAGGTACATGGCATCGCCTGGCCGGTCACCACCATTCACACCACATGGTCAGTGGCTCTGCGCTCTGCTGAAGTTTCTGCACCACACTTGGGAGAAAGTGCGTCAGATGAGACTAAAATAACTCAAATGGTGTTTCACACCCCACACACATCTTACTGCCTCTGCAAATGTTGCTATGAAGACACAATTGTTTTCTAATCTCAATGATAGTTTGTTTCTGCTGATGGAAATACTTATTTTCCTCAATAAAACACAAATAAATGTTTAAAATTCATATAATGTACATATACCTGTTAAGATGGGACCCTGCAGCTAATTCCTTAAATTGTCAATCCCTATTATTGATTCAGCTGAGACAGGTATCTACAGATACTTTTGATGAACTTCACCTTGGCTTACGAGGGGAAATAAAGTGCTGCCAAAGAAGTCTGCAGGGAAGTGAATGTAATTGATCTTAAGGAATTTGGGCATTTGAGTTCATATGAAGAACTGTGATTAATTCAGGCAGGATTCATTTTATTATGTTGGGAAAATATTTTTACAGACCACCTTTTGTATGGCTTTCAGGACCAGATGCTGACCAAAGAGGAGATCCTGGATAACTGGAACATGTTTGTTGGCAGCCAGGCAACCAACTATGGCGAAGACCTGACCAAAAACCACGACGAGCTGTGATGCAGGATGCCACTTGGCGCGGGAATCCATCCATACGTATGGAGGGGCAGACAGGAATGCCTCTGGTGGCAGCTACAGGATGTCACCTTAGCGCCTCGCGTGCCAGAGAGGGTGGGCCATGCTGCCCGCTCACAGCTTCAATAAGGCCATGACTGCATGATGACCTCTGACACTGACCTCTGTAGGAAGGAAGCGTAGCGGTTTCTGTGCAGTTGTGCCCGTCAAGAAAAGCTGCTACCCATCTTCGAGACCTCCTTTAACGCCATTGAAACGGTGATATTGTTGTCAACCAGCGACATAAATATTGTTTGTTTGTTTTTAGCGCTATGTGTTTATGTTCTTCTACAATACAAACCAAGTTATGGTATATGTGTGCGTTTGATTATTTTTTTTTATGTAGGCATGGTGATAATGTTGAAGATTCCTTTTGTAATTGTTCAGCACAAACAGAATACAAAATTAATTGTATTTATTCATTTAAATAACTTGAAGCAATGTATTGTGGAGGTTAAATGGGACTTGATTCAGAGGCTTTTATACTTTCACTTAAATGTTTTACATCATTTGTAAGTGCTTCACTTATGTATCCGATATTTTTATATACTTGAATATTTCAAATTTAAAAGGTCATTTTTGCACTTTTTTCTGGATTGGCAAGGTTTTTTTCATTAACAATTTATAATTTTTTTCCCATTTTATAATTTTTTTATTAGTTTTACATTTCAGGTCAGCATGTGTAAATCACACGCCTTGTGCATACTCTTTCAGACGTTGCTTTGATTTTGGATGTCCGTGTGAAGCGGTGTAGCAGGGTGGTGTAAAATGGCTTGAAAAGTGGCTCCCAGATTATTCAGTTCAGCATTCATACAGCATGCTTCACGTCCAATGTGACACTGTTTGCTCACACTTTTACATTGTGGTGCATGCACATACAATGCTTTACTGAAAAAAGTGTATTCACAATATTGGAAAAAGTACATCTTGATGCATCATTCATTTTGGCATCCTACATTACACATTGGTCACTGGACAAGTTTGTGATTGTTATGTATGTTAGTACATGTATAAACCAATCAGAGATTTCACCAGGGCTGCTATTACCTGTTATAGTAACACTTTTCCACAATGTTCTTTGGGTGCAAAATCAAAAACGTAAATTATCTGCACTTTAGTGCTCTCCTGTGAATTTGGACTGTGGGAGAACTCTCTCCGAACACTCCTTCGGTTAATTGAACTCGGCAGGAGATCTGCTATATTTGGAAATAGGAAGAGCAGAAGATGTGCACTATGAGGGATGATACTGGAGGGACAGCAACAGAGCGGCTCTGGAAATCTAGAGGCAGTTAGTCCTGTCGAACACCCTCGGCAGAAACATCCTCCTCGTCCTCAAATAGCCACCCAGCTCCAGCTGTTGAGCAGTGTGATGTGTCAATCCCCAATTGTTCAGCGTGAAGGATACCCCTAAATTGCCTGTAAATGACCATCATTACACCTTGGACTTCAAGACTTGACCAGCAGCTTCCCATGTCTGTGTTCTGGAAATGTGCTGCATGGACGTGTGCTTTAATACAAGTTTATGGTGACTAATTTTGTTTCAAAGGCTGGTCCCATTGCCAGGATCGAGTGTATGTGCACTGTTCTCCAACAATCCTACTCCCTCCTAAGCGTAACTGAGAATGCAGTCGTGTGGAGTATACAGATATGCATGCCAGTTTAGATAACCATTAAAGCTACAAAGTGCTACAAAGTGAAGCAAGATGCAAATGGTAAGAAATTGTGTACTGCATGCGTTGTATTTATTCTAGCCTTATGCGCCTTACATTTCATTGTCAACATGAAAATTATAAAAAATAGCATGACTTTTTCCCCTCACTCTAGTTGCTACTGTTTGGTCATCCGTAGCCTTTTCATTGTTACCTTTTACCTTTTTAAAAATCTTTGTACATGCTTACCCCCCCCCCCGAAATCATCTATTCCTGTGTGTAAACTATTAGATGGGGGCAGAATTGAACACTATTCTCCTTAGAATGGATTTTGGAATTCCGACTGACATTTACTGAAATACCACATTTGAAAAACTACTTGTAGTCCTTTCTGCAAAAAGCAATACTGAATATTTCATGACATTCTATCTCAGAACACAATGAATGGGTATAATGTACAGACTATTACTACCTCACAAACAAACAAACTTAATTTCTTCCCTCTGTATCATTTGAAAACTGTTACTGTGTTACTAAGTAAACACATTGTTAATTTACTGAAGTTAATTATGTCAAACTTCAGCTTGACAAAATAAAGCCTCACCTGAAACCATTTCACACAAAGCAAACAGTCAATACATATTACAATCACAGCATATTAACCTGTACTCGGTGGACTAATGGCATGGAGAAAGGGGAAAATGACAGTTTCCCTGAACATGAATATTCTGTAATGTGATTTAAAGCATCTAGTGAAATTTGGGGATTTACAGATTGGGCCATTACATCAGATTAGTAATTTTTCAGTTATTTTTTTAATGTATGAAACTACTGTGGAGTCTGGAGTTTTAATAATTTCAGAGCAAAAACAAAATAATGAAAAGGCATGTTCCAGAGAGCACATGCGATTTGTCCTGTGTCAGTAGTGATCTGTTTGTGTCTTTCATTTGAGGCTTGAGAGGAACAAAGCAAGTGTGTCTTATTTCAAATGTGGTTCTCAGTTTAAGATGAGTATCAAATTATTCAGGCTAGGCTAATTTAATGGCCGTGGACAGGTCTTATATGAACGTCTATGTAAATCACATAACTGCTCCCATAAAAATTAAAAGTCAGGCTGAGAAGCGAGATAATGTAATAAATTATATTTTAATTTGAATATTAATATTTGGACGTGGCAGCCTTTGCACGGGGCTGTTTCTGTTGTAATCAGGATATTGGGATAATATTGTTGATGGGATTTTAAACCTGGAAGAGAGGGAGAGAGGAGGAATTGTGCCTGTATGGCTACATGGACACAGTCAAGGTCAAATGACTAAATTAGAAAAGAGAAAAAAACTCAGTGGTTTTAGCCACTCAAAAATAAAACTGTTTACTCACATTGATAACTAGGGCATTATAATTACTCATAGGTTCACTGTGTGGTCACATTAAACCTGCATTTGCTGAGGATCTTGAAAATAGAACGGGGGAAAGAGAGTGCTGTCATTGGCACAGGCGCAGTTGGACAGTCTCAGTAATCAACCCCAGCATCTGATGAGGACTGATAACTGTGGGGGAATGCCTGCTGGAACATTTGGAGTTGAATATCAGTATGCAACAACTCTAAAAACAAATCAAATTAGATTTCACAGTGTTCATTCGTTTTTTTATGTGAAAACTAAAATTGACTACAGACATAAGGCACTGTACATTTACTGAGGTGTACCAAGAATAGATGATATTGGCTGCAACTTGCAAGAGGGCGACAGTGTGCTGGAAAAGGAAAAGGATGAAGATCCGTTTCCACTGGGAATGGTAACTATGAAATAAAAATCATTCCACTTTGAATGAATGAGTCTACCCTACAGCAATAACTATAAAATTGGGCTACAGTGACAATAGACATTGTTCAAATCACTCAGATTTTCAGAACCCATTTCCAATAATAAATAAATCACTAACCAATCACTGCTCTGCACGGTCTATGCCCATGGGAAGCACTCGTGTTGATTGACAAGTGTAATGTGACCGGGGCACATGTGAGCCCCAGACTACAAGAGCCAGACTACGCCACTCGGAATTGCACCCAGAGAATACCCAATAAATACACAGGTTCTTGAATAAGAAAGGGAGCAGAGACGTGAGTTTCCAGTTTCACCAGAAAATATAATTTATTTAGGGGTTCACAGGGTAAATTATATTCATTTATTTACAGCTAAAGGTGATCTACTTTATTACAAAAATATATTCTATTTTAAAACCATACACTCTTTAAGAGGTTTCCACTCTGATGATACCACCAGAATAGGAGGAGGGTTGCCAAAGGAATCTGTAGGAGGAGAATGGGGAGGGAGGCATAAAAGGTTTCACCACCACAAATAGGCCATGCAAAAATACACTGTCGTGTATACTAAAACTGCAAAATAAACACAGCACTTGTGAAAAACACAGCAATTATCACACGTGAATAGAAAGCCCTAAGGGGAAGCCTCCACTCCGTGACCAACCACCTACTGAGCTGTAGCAACCCAACCGTCCTGTTAACTGGCAGGAGCCCGGAAATATCAAACCCCTAAAATTGAAAGCCAACAGTTGGTTTATAAGAAAATAATGAAAACAAAAGAAATAAACAACAAGTATTAAAAGACAGCAACCAAACAAAAACAGCAGTGGCCCAGAGCTCCTCCTGATAAGAAAAATAACACAATTAGTAACCTTTTACAATAATGACATAAATAGGAGACCCCTAGTTAGGCAGCCATACTGCCTTACCTGCACTCATACAGCAGAACTAGGGGTTACAGGAGACCATCGTCAGGATCCTTGTTCCTATAATGAGAAGTATAAGGTTACCAATATGCATTAACATCTTACTCTAACCACTGCAACAGTTAAAATAAAAGCAAGCTACAACAGGACACAGAATGCATACCTGGAAGCCACAAGATACGGTGAGCACAATTACTCTTCCGTTATGCCGTATAAAGGCAGGGGAAAGAGCGAATGCTGCTTTTTGCTGGCTCTGCTCCTACTGCAAACTTTACCATGAGATCAGGACGAAAGCAGGGCGAGTCTGTCACTGCCTGCACACTGCTCCCTTTAAATGAACTGAAATAACCAAGATCACCTGTTCTCACTCACGGTGATTACAGGGCATGGCCAACCTTACGGGAGAGATCTCAATAGAGTAACCAGTATCAGCTGTTTTCACTCAGGATGGTTACAAGCTGCGTGGCCAAACTGACGGGAGAAATCTCAACCCATTACATATACAATGATAAAATGTTCTCTGTTGTGGATGCTTGCAAAAATGTATGGTGGAAGGGGGCCTGGAAGGAGAGAAAGATGGTGGTCATGAGAGATGACAGACGACCCTACTCTAAATTGACATACAGTAAATTCAATCTATAATACAATAAAACCAATTACTTTAAATGCATTACTCATATACAGTAGGTACTCATATACATGCATTACTCCATTTTTATTCATACCCTTGACAAAGATGAACAAAAGAGATAGCATAAAATATACTATATAAGTAATGAGGTATATTTTATGGTCAGATTAATTCAGAAATGTATATTCTTTTAATAATAATGCATTGGCACAAACCACAATCGAGCGGTTCATAAATTATATTATTTTCCCAGAAAAATCAAGAATCAAAAGCAAGTAGTCACCTTCTGTAGTGTCGTACAAGGTTATGGAACTTCTTGGGGGGGATCCTCAATCATTCCTCCATGCAGAATTCCTCTAGTTCCTTCAGATTCTTTGGTTGATCTGCCAAGCCTGTGGAAAAATCAGTGAGAACATGGTCCACTGAGGCCATAGAGAATCTGAGGGGCTGCTTGGATTCCACAGATTGGGACATATTCAAAACCAACAACAATAACCTGGATGATTATGCTGATGCAGTCACCTCCTACATCAGCTTTTGCGAGGAGACCTGCATCCCAACAAGGGCTGTCTACAAGTTCAACAACTGCAAACCCTGGTTCTCTGCTGAGCTGGGGAAACTACGCACCAACAAGGAGGAGGCCTACAGGAGCGGAGACCGGGATGCATATAAAAGGGCCAAATATGCACTTAACAAGGCAGTCAAGACTGCCAAACACCGATATAAAGATAAACTTGAACAGCGTTTCTCAACAAATGACTGTTCTTCCATCTGGAGGGGACTCCAGACCATTACAAACTACAAACCAAAACCTGTAAATGCTACTGCCGATCCCCTACTTCCAAACCAGCTTAACACCTTTTATTCAAGATTTGAAAACAAAAGACTTCTACACCACCCCCCTTCCCCCAGCCCAGCTATAGCCACTCCACGACACAATGCCTGCCCCCCTCCCCCGCCCCACACCTCCCAGTCCTTACCTGCACTGCTCCTATGACACCCGCCCCCCCCGCCACCTCCTATCACCATCACCGAACACCAAGTCAGCTGCACTCTCAGGAAACAGAAGACCAGGAAAGCGGCCGGCCCTGACCGTGTCTCACCAGCAACACTCAGGCACTGTGCTGAACAGCTCTCTCCCATCTTCGCTGATCTCTTCAACCAGTCCCTGGTCCAGTGTGCTGTGCCTGCCTGTTTCAAAACCTCCATCATCATTCCGGTCCCCAAAAAACAAAAGATCTCCTGCCTGAATGATTACAGACCGGTTGCCCTAACCCCTGTTATCATGAAGTGCTTTGAGAGACTTATCCTACATCACCTCAAAACCATGACTGATGCCCTCCAGGACTCCCAGCAGTTTGCATATAGAGCCAACAGGTCTGTAGATGATGCCATTAACTTGGCTCTGCACCAAATCCTGCAGCACCTGGACAGCGCTCACACCTACACCCGCATCCTGTTAGTGGATTTCAGTTCTGCCTTTAATACGATCATCCCTGACCTACTTTTAGATAAACTCTCACTGCTCAATGTCCCATCCCCTCTCTGCCACTGGATCCATGACTTCTTGACCAACAGGAAACAGTGCGTCAAGGTGGGTGACCTCACTTCGGACCCCCTCCTTCTCAGCACTGGCGCCCCTCAGGGCTGTGTACTGTCTCCCTTACTCTATTCACTTTACACCAATGACTGTACTTCCAACAGTGAATCCGTTAAACTTCTTAAGTTCGCGGACGACACTACCCTGATCGGTCTCATCTCAGATGGTGATGAGTCCAGATACCGGGAGGAAGTAAGCCAGCTGGTGTCATGGTGTGGAGCCAACAACCTGGAGCTGAACACACAAAAGACTGTGGAGATGGTCATTGATTTCAGAAGGAAGCCCACCCCACTCCCCTCCTTGGAAATACACGGCACCACGGTGAGCAGAGCAGAGTCGTACAAATTCCTAGGTACCACCATCCAACAGGACCTCAAATGGGACAGGAATCTGCAGACAATAACCAAGAAGGCCCAGCAGCGCATGTACTTTCTGCGACAGCTTAAGAAATTCAAGCTGTCGCAAGCACTGCTGGTCCAATTCTACACAGCCATAATTGAATCAGTCATCACATCCTCCATCTCCGTGTGGTTCGGCTCTGCATCATCCCATTCAAAGCAGAAACTACAGCGCATAGTACGGTATGCAGAGAAAATCACTGGCTGCCAGCTCCCCCCCCTCACAGATCTGTACACCTCCAGGATGAGGAAGAATCATGGCTGACCCCTCACACCCTGGCCACTCTCTCTTCCAGCGCTTCCCCTCTCAGCGGAGACCGAGAGTGAGAGCCCTAAAGACTAGGACTAAACGCCACCTGAACCAACTTCTTTCCCCAAGCCATAATCCTCCTAAACAAGGACCCTTCCTCTATCCCCCCTGTTCACTTGCACACTCCCACTTTAACTGTGCTGCTAACTGTGACTTCTACTCTGCCCTTTTGCACACTCTTGCACCTTACATTTTACATTTTAAGCATTTAGCAGACGCTCTTATCCAGAGCGACTTACAAGATGTGCATTAATACAAGGTAAGAACAACTTAACTTAACTTAACCTTAACTGTGTACATAACCTTTATCTGTACTGTATTTGTATATTTGTATTTGTATTTGTATATTTGTATTTGTATATTTGTATTTGTAGCGGCACGGTGGTGCAGTGGATAGCACTGTCGCCTCACAGCAAGAAGGTCTCGGGTTCGAATCCAGGCCGGGGGCCTTTCTGTGCGGAGTTTGCATGTTCTCCCCGTGTCCGTGTGGGTTTCCTCCGCGTACTCCGGTTTCCTTCCACAGTCCAAAGACATGCACGTTAATTGGAGAGTCTAAATTGCCCGTAGGTATGAGTGTGTGAGTGAATGGTGTGTGTGTGCCCTGCGATGGATTGGCGACCTGCCCAGGGTATATTCCTGCCTCTCGCCCGGAACGCATGCTGGGATAGGCTCCAGCCCCGCGACCCTGACCAGGAATAAGCGGCTTAGATAATGGATGGATGTATTGTATTGTATTTTTTATTTTACTATTTTTTTTAAATATATATTTTTTTTTCTAAGCTCTTGTTATCGTTTTGGTTGTATGTTGACACCCTTGCACTAAGGCAAATTCCTTGTACATCGTACTTGGTGAATAAATAATTCTGATTCTGATTCTGATTCTGATTCTGATGTTTGTGGGCTGCTTTTTTGAGTCCAAACCACAAATGTTCAATTGGATTCAGGTCTGGAGACTGAGATGGCCATGTCAGGATATTGATCTTGTGTTCTGTCAACCATTTCTTAGTTGCTTTGGACATATGTTTGGGTTCGTTGTCTTGTTGGAAGGTCCATCTGCGGCCAAGGTGTACCTTCCTGGCAGAGAGAACAAGATTTTTGGACAAAATACCTTAGTACATGCTGGAGTTCATGGTTGCATCTATTTTAAAAAGTACCCCAGGGCCAGTGCATGCAAAACAACCCCACAGCATTAAAGATCCACCACCATGTTTCACTGTAGGTGTTTTTCAACATTACTTGCATTCTTTGAACGCCAAACATAAAGCTGATGTGCATGTCCAAAAAGCTCGAATTGGCCACAAGACACGGTGAATCGTCTTCTAAAGAGGCTTCCTTCTTGCAACTCTGCCATAAGGCCATTGTCATGTAGGCATCGTCGAATGGTAGCTTTAGACACTTTGTAACCCCAAGACGCCAGGTTGTTTTGGAGATCTTGAACTGTGCCCCTTGGACTTTTTTTTTGCCTCTCGAACCATCTGTCTCACTACACGTGGGGGTAAGATAGACTTGTGTCCTCTACCTGGAAGTTTAGCCACTGTTCTTGGGGCCCAAAAACCTCAGAAGAGGGTTATCTGATTTATCTGGATGGTTGCTCTGTTGCTGCAAGTTTGGCGGTAAAAGACCTTGGTGTTACTATAGATCCTGGTCTCTCATTTGATAGTCACATCAAAAACATTTCCAGAGTAGCCTTTTTTCACCTGAGGAATATTGCCAAAATTAGGGGCTTCCTGTCATTAATAGATGCAGAAAAATTGGTACATGCCTTTGTTACATCTAGATTAGATTATTGCAATGCATTACTGTCTGGCTGTTCCAATGCCTCACTCAGGAGCCTACAACTCGTACAGAATGCTGCTGCAAGGATCCTGACTAGAACAAAGAAATATGAGCACATTAGTCCTGTGTTAGCGTCACTTCACTGGCTTCCTATAAACTATCGTGTAGACTATAAGGTACTCCTCTTAACTTATAAGGTGTTGCATGGACTTGCACCCTCTTACTTGACGGATCTACTTCATCCGTACAATCCCCCACGTTCACTTCGCTCACAAGATGCAGGCAACTTGGTAGTCCCTAGAATATAAAAAAATACAGCAGGTGGCAGAGCTTTCTCCTATAGAGCTCCTTTACTGTGGAACAGTCTACCCATCTCTGTGAAGGAGTCAGACACGGTCTCAATTTTCAAGTCTAGGTTAAAAACACATCTCTTTAGTCTCTCTTATAGTCATTAGGTGCAGATGTGGAGGGGCGTAGCAATAGAGCCTTCTGGTGCAATGAGCTATCCTTACTGTCACCAATCATAAGTGATGATCCGCCCCTATCAGGACTGCTGATGATGTGGTGGGATGGTCTCTGAGTGCCCTCATGGCTGCGTGCTCCCTGTGCCACTCACCTAATTAGTTATGCTGCCCTAGATTACTTCTGCTGGTGCAAAAGTGTTATCACTACTCTTCCCCTGATCCGGTGTGATATTTATCATAGTCATAATTGCACCTTTCCTCTTTTCTCCCGGCTTCGTGGCACCTGCCCGGAGCTCACCTGCCCCAGAGTCAACCCCCCACCCCTGCCATGTGTTAGCCGGATGCCGTTGGCCCAGACCCTAGCTGCTGGTTCCATCCCCGCCCTGCCCTGGTATCTGGAGGGATGAGGTCCACCCCACTCCTACACTTAGAATGCCCTTCCAGTGGTCTGTTAAGCCACATGAGCCTCAAGGACTATTTGTGTTGTTTTTCCTGTATCCCACAATTTTCCAGGAGTTCATCTCGACCGCCTTTAAGGGGTCAGGGAATAATTTTCCAGTTTCCTACATTGGCTCCAATGGTTTTCTGTTTTTTTTATTCCCTCTGGAAAATGCCAATTGTGAAGCGCTGTGTGACAATCTGTTTGTAAATGGCGCTATACAAAAATAAAGATTGATTGATTGATTGATTGTTCCAGTGGCCTTAAACTTCCTAATAAATGACACAACAGTTGAAAGCAGTATCTTCTAACTTTTTATTTTTTTGTTTCCATCTCCTGGGGCCTAATTTATAAAAAAGTTGCGTGGAAACCATCCTACATTTGATCTAAGATCATTTCTGAAATGTGCGTACGTGTGATTCAGAGAAAATGAACGTATGCACAAAAAAACCTGCGTACGCCACTCCCCCAGATGTGAAATCTCTAAATCACAAATGATCTTGAAATTGTGCGTAGCTGAATGGTTTTAGATCTCCGCCTTGTAAACGCCCCCTAATTAATATCATTAGCATATCCTCTACTTGATAATGGTGAGCTGCAAGAAAAATAATTTTAGCGAGGCCGAAATAGAGGTCCTGTTGGCGGAGGTGCAGATGCGTGCAGGGACGCTGTTTGGGAGCCTTTCCAGTGGCTTTACCAGTAAAACCAAGTACATGGCTTGGCAGTCTGTAGCCCAGGCTGTGAACAAGGTTGGGGGGGGGCAGCAAAGGTCCCTGAAGGACGTAAAGAAAAAGTGGTCTGATTTAAAACTGAGGTCAAAATCTCTAATAACTTGTTCCCTTCTTATTGCGCGGTTGGCGATATACTGTATTAGAGAAGTGACAATGCTGCCATTCTTCCTCTTGCAAACCACTGCATTATTGGACATTTTATAGCCTATAGATTGACCGATATGTTTTACACGTGTGGAACAATAATATGTATATTAAATACATTTCCTTCAAGGATGTGTCAATTATGCTAATATGGGTAGTTTTGGAAAACCAATGTGTGTTTTTGTTTTGTTTTCCACAAGTAGCCTAGCTTATGTTGTTTTAATTTATTAATAACTTTATTATGCAAACCATTACATATAGCCTAAGCAATGTGTTCAATCTGGTAATACAACTACAACAGCATCTACTACTACTACTACTACTACTAGTACTACTACTACTAATAATAATAATAATAATAATGAAGAAACAATTAGGCAGCAGACGACATGTTGGCGCTCTTAGATTTCCAAATACATTTTACATTACATTTACATTTCAAGCATTTAGCAGACGCTCTTATCCAGAGTGACTTACAAGATGTGCATAAATACATGGTAGGAATAATCATAGTTTGCGCAAGAGATCAGTGGAGTACATACAGCGATAGACATCATTGCAGGCAGCTGCCGTCCATACCTGTAACACTGGGAAGAAAAGATTAGTACTTTTTTTTTTTTTAATGGAGTAAGCAGGGGTATATAGTGTTGAGCAAGCAGGCAGTGGTGATGACAATTAGCTAGATGTACAGAATGGTAGTGGAATGTGAACAGGTGGGTTTTGAGTCTCTTGCGGAAGATCGCAAGTGATTCCGCGGTCCTGACCGATTGCGGAAGGTCGTTCCACCAGCGAGGGGTCAGGACAGAGAAGAGACGAGACCGCGAATACCTGGAGTACTCCAACATTGCCACAAAGAAACGTGCGTACGCCAAGTTGGAACCTGATGTGGAGCTAAGTACTTTTCCACGTCAAAGACCGTTTTTAGAAATCTTAACTTTGGTGTGGATTTGAGCGTACGCACATTCTAAGATCAAATCTGTGCATAAGCATGTTTTATAAATGAGGGCCTTGATCTGTAGAGGTCAATAAACTTTTGTCTGATGCTTTCAGGGAGTTCTTTGCCTTTCACCATGATGATGGCTAACCACAGTATTTCAAACTTGTGTTTCCTCCTTTTTATACCCTCGGGAAACAGGAAACCATTGTAGGCCACTGTAAAGTTCCATAACCTTCCAATGAACTTCAAATAAGTTCTATATTTATGAAGATTTGTCTTTGTTGGATTGAATTTAAAAGAATAGTTAGGGGTATGAATAATTGTAATCCAGATGTTTTCTGGAAAAATATTATTAATAAAACAAAATATGTTTTTCTGAACAATTGTGTTTTTGAGCATAAAATATTACTTACATAGTTTATTTTACACAATCTCTTTTGTTCATCTTTATCAAGGGTATGAATAAAAATGGTGCCTACTGTATGTCCTAAGCATTTCTAGGCTATTGACACTGCATTATCTAGGTAATGGCAAGACCTCTCTACTGCATTGGCAGGGTGTTTTCAATACCTTGCTAATGTACTGTGAGGATGTTGTTAACACCTTGTCAATACAATGAAATCTACAATGAAACCTTTTCAATACATTGTATTACTAAACTTTTTCAATACATTGGCAGGGTATTACTAACACCAATTAATTGCCAATGTGTTATATTTTAATGTGTTGCTAATAGAATACATCATTTATATATATATATATATATATATATATATATACTACCGGTCAAAAGTTTTAGAACACCCCCATTTTCCAGTTTTTACTGAAATTTAACCCCCTGAGGTCCGTGCTTAGCTCAGAGAAGGTTTGTGATTTTGGCGTGGTCTGATATTTATCTCAATTTCATCAACTTAACACACACTTACTCCAAAGTGTTTGATATTTTTATTTGAAGGACAATCACAGCTACATGTATATGCCATCAATAGTTTGGTCAGTATCATATGCAGCTTGTAAATAGATCTACAAACACACAAGTTATAAAGAGTAAATTTTTCTGCCGTCACAAAAGTTGTGAAAGCACACACTAAACTGTAGTGACGAATTGTTTTGCCAATGTGCGTTTGTTCATCAAGGTCTTGGTTATGTAAGGGTGTGAAAATAGTTTAGTACATATGAGATCTAAAGAGCTAAAAACCTGTTTTTATCAGAACTGGTCACATTTATTTCAGGCTGTGGGAGGGCTATATGCTAATTTACTGAATATTCATGATCCACACCTGAAAGATCTGTCAGATGGGCCATCTCTCTCTCAAAGGCTATCAGACAAAGACATCTTGCAGAGTACACATTTCTTGCGACCAACAGAAGCCAGTTTGCCAACATCCAGAGTCTGTTTGGCAGTGGGCACAGGCACATGATCAAAAGTAGCCCGTTTTCTGGGTTTAAGATATTTATCTTTAAACATCTGTAGGAAAACGAAAGCAAAATCCGTGTCTGCGAAGACACGGAAAGACAAAGCAAAACAAAACAAAATAACCAATGATCAGGAACAAACAAAACGTATCCAAAATCTCGGAATAAACTAAACGCTGGGAATCTAAACAACAATAAGCACACAAACAAACAAGTTCTCGAGAGGCAAGAAACATTAATCACAATAAGTATTATCAAGCTAAGCTAGATAATGTCCAAGCGCCGAAACAGAATTCCAGCTGGTTAAATATCCTCCCGTTAATTATTTGCAGCAGTCCGCAATGATTCTGATTGTTTCCGTATAGCGTCACAAGACGCGGAATTCATATATTTTCACGAGTATTTGAAAACATGGTAAATAAAATAAATATCAGCATACACCGTCTGTTGCTGGCAGATCGCAACCGTAAACACAGACAAGATGCGATATAATGTCGGGACATTGTTTACGCTGCGATTTCACACATGGCCTCATGCCCCTCCCCGAGACTAGCACCTAGATACCATGTCAATAGAAGGGGGATGGTACTAACAGGTAAAAAAGAGAGGAAAAGGCAAGGTTTACTTTTGGTCTAATTAACCTAATTTAAAAAATCTCATATTATTTGCCAGTGCTCAAATCTGAAAGTCACGATTCTAAGGTTTCTGTCAATGTTTTTGCCGCGTGTGTATGATAAAATCTTGTGACGTTAGAAATAGTAATATACTTTTATTGCTGCTGGGATCGTCGGCGATCCCGTCGACCTCAGGGGGTTAAGCAGTTCGAGTCCAGTTAATAACCTGAAATGGTACAAAGGTAAGCGGTAAACTGCTTTAAAAAAGTTTTAAAAAAGTTTAGGTTACCAAAAACTGAAAAATAATGTGAATTTCAGAGTTATAAAAAAAGTAATGGGTTAACGTGGGTTAACAGTCGCTCTGTGCAAGTCGCCGACTCTGGATCCAGCAAAAGAGCTCCAGACCATCACACTTCCTCCTTCATGTTTGACAGTTGGTGTCACGCACTGAGGAACCATCCTTTCGCCTTCTCGGCAGCCTACAAAAACCTTTCAAAATTTCAAGATTTCAATTTCATTTTTGATTCATCTTGATAAGATTCATATTTTGATAAGACCTTCTTCCAGTCTTCAGTAGTCCACTGACAGTGCTGCATGGCCCAGGAAAGCCTCTTTTTCTTATTTTGCCATCTTAGCAATGGCTTTCTTACTGCCACTCGACCTGTCAAACCTGCAGCTCGTGGTCTTCTCTTCACAGTTGAAACTAAGACTTCCTTACTTAGACCAGTGTTAAGCTGTGCTTGAAGTTGTTGTCCTGTGAGCCGCCTATCATGCAAGCTGTTGACTCTCAGAAACTTATCTTCTGATTTTGTTCTGGCTTTGAGTCTGCTCTTCCTGCCAGAGTTTCCTCCAATTTCCAAGTGCCTTTTGATGGTGTAGGAAACTGCTCACTGCCAAAAAATGTACATTATTTTTCTGTTTTTGGTAACCTAAACTTGTTTTTTTTAACCTCTGGCAGTTTACTGCTTACCTTTGTACCATTTCAGGTTATTCACTGGACTTGAACTGCTTACATTTCAGTAAAAACTGGAAAATGGTTTTTGGTCTGAACAATAACTGAATCTCTTGACCATATCTGCATGCTTTTATGCAGTGAGTTGCTGCCACATGATTAGCTGATTAGATAATTGCATTAATGAGCAGGTGTACAGGTGTACCAAATAAAGTGGCCACTGAGTGTATATTGTGGAAGACGGCCGGGAGAGGTGCGGGGTATGGTAATTGAAGGGAAATACCTGACAGCATGCTGGCTCCAACCCCAAGCCTTATATGGACTTCTTGCTGCTACAAGAAGCACCTGTGAATCCTTAGCTACTGAGAGCTCGGGGTTAAAAGAGTCGGGGACTCCAAACGCATGTGGTGTTGAAGAGTACAGTTTGAGAAAGCTATTGCATTTTGATTTACCATTGTGACCTGGACTGCCTGACTAACCTGCTTACCTGTACCGAACGAGGATTATGAGAAAGGATTGTGGATTTAGATTAGTTGCCCAAGTTTTTTCCTTTTTCCCTGTCTCCCTTTATTGTGAGTCTTCCCAATAAATTCCTGTGTCTTCTATTTGAACTTCTTGTATGTGTCCTTTGTCGTCATCGTCGTCCAATCCGTTGTCGTTTATCCAAAAAAAGAATCCGTCCGTTTGCCACAAAATAATAATCCCAAACAAAAACCAGCAGGTCACTCTTGCGTTACTCTCATGATTCTTTGACATCTAAACCAGCAGGGCATGATCTGTTACTAACATGAATTTCCATCCTAATAGATAATATCTTAGTGTCTCCAGTGCCCATTTGATCGCGAGACACTCTTTTTCCACCGTAGAGTACCTCGTCTCTCTCGGCAGCAGTTTACGGCTTATGTACATCACAGGGTGTTCTTCACCCCCCTGTACTTGAGACAGGACCACCCCAATTCCGGTCTCAGAGGCATCCGTCTGGACCAGCAGGGGCTTTTGGAAGTTCGGAGTGACCAGCACCGGTCCGGAACAGAGCGCCGCCTTGAGGTTCTGGAATGCGGCCTCCTCGGTATCGGTCCACTCCACCCGTTGTGGCAACTTTTTTCGGGTCAGGTCGGTCAACGGGCTAGCCAGGGATGCAAAGTGGGGGATTAATCGTCGGTAATAACTGGCCAGCCCGATGAATGTACGCACCTGTTTCTGTGTCGTGGGGCGGGGCCAGTTCTGGATCGACTCGATCTTGGCCGCTTGGGGCTTGACCAACCCTCGGGTAATGGTGTAGCCCAGGTACTCGGCCTCCGGTAGCCCAAGGTGGCACTTCCGGGGGTTTGCTGTCAGCAAACCCTCTTAGTGCGTGCAGCACCTCCTGTATTTGCCTGAGATGGGTTCCCCAGTCTTCTCCATGGATGATGATGTCGTCCAGGTATGCGGCGGCATACTGTCGATGGGGACGCAGTATCAGATCCACCATCCGCTGGAACGTGGTAGGGGCCCCGTGCAACCCGAATGGCAGTTTCTGGTACTGGTAGCAAACGCCATCTTCTCCCTGGACTCCCTTGTCAGGGGCACCTGCCAGTACCCCTTCGTCAGGTCCAGCGTGCTGATGTATCTTGCCGTCCCAAGCCGCTCGATCAGCTCATCCACCCTAGGCATGGGTTACGCATCAAATTTTGAAACCTCATTCAGTTTCCTAAAATCATTGCAGAACCTGATTGTTCCATCAGGCTTGGGGACCAGGACTATGGGGCTGCACCTCTCACTACGGGACTCCTCTATGACGTCTGTCTCTCCCGGGTCCACCGAGAAGACATCTCTATGGCGGCCCACCAGCTCCTGTAGCTCCTGTCATTGGGCCGTGCTCAGTTGTTCCCCTAGCGGAACCTCATCTGCCTGGCTGGCTGTAAAACACGGCTGTGGTCCGCCCTCTGGGACCTGGTCACTGACATGCCACTGTTTTAACAGGTTAATATGGTACAGCTGCGTTTTCCTTCGACGGTCGGGTTGACTTACCCTATAATTAACCTCGCCCACTTTCTCTAGGACCTCGTACGGTCCTTTCCAATGGGTGAGGAACTTGCACTTGGATGTGGGGACCAGCACCAGTACCTGATCCCCGGGCTGTAGATGCGCTGCTGCGCCTCCTGTGCCTCCTGCATATGTTCACGGACGATGGACCACAGGGTGGCCATCCGCTCTCTCATCTCGGTCACGTGCTCCACTACAGTTCAGTGGGGGTACGGCTGGGCCTCCCAGTTTTCTTTAGCCAGGTCCAGCACGCCCCGGGGCCGTCGGCCATATAGCATCTCGAAGGGGGAGAAGCCCGTTGAAGCCTGTGGTACCTCTCTGACCAACTACATCAGAAAGGGGAGGAGCTGGTCCCAATTTCGTCCATCCGCCTCCATCACCTTCCGCAACATACTCTTCAGGGTTCGGTTGAACCTTTCAACAAGACCATCAGTCTGGGGGTGGTACACAGACGTACGTATTTGTCTGATTTCTAGTAATTGGCATAAATCACGCATTACCTTGCTCATAAAGGGGGTTCCCTGGTCCGTCAGGATCTCATCCGGTATGCTGACCCGGTTCTCATGCGATGCCCTTGGTGGCCATCGTGCGCAGGGGAATGGCTTCTGGGGGTACCGGGTGGCATAGTCCAAGATGACCAAGATGTATTGGAACCCCTTGCTGCTTTTTGGGAGGGGCCCGACGAGATCTAACGCGATCCGGCTAAAAGGAACAGAGATTATTGGCAAAGGGATTAAAGGGCTCTTGTACTTGGGCTTGGGCGCCACCCTCTGGCACTCCTGGCACTCTCAGCAGAATTTCTCCACCGCACGTTTTATCCCTGGCCAATAGAAGCGTGCCTTGATCCGTTCGGAGGTCTTCTCGACCCCCAAGTGCGCCCCCAGCATGTGCGCATGCGCCAACTGTAAAACAGTGTTCACCATGGAGTGTGGCACTAACAGCTGCTCTATCTCATGCCCTTCACTCATGACTACCTGGTATAGGAGTCGCTTTTTAATGGCAAAATGAGGATACGTTTTGTTGCTTACCCCCTCCATGAGAGTCCCGTTGACCACCGTGATGTGTTGGAAGGCATGTCTTAGATTCTGGTCCTCCAGTTGGGCCGCCCAGAACTGACCAGTCAAGGGCAGGGACTCTGGCGTCTCCTCGTGGCCAATCGGGAACAATTCCTCCCATGTCGGCTCTTCCTCAACTGGGGTTGCCTCGGCAGCGCCGGCCTCTGACGGCCCCTCTGCTGACGGCTGCGGGTCTGCTCCCTGAAGTCCGCACAGTCTGGCGGCCTCGACCGCCTCGGATTTGGACCCCACCTCCGATGAGTGTGGCAGATCCGCCCCCTGATTTTCGCCCCGTGGGGGGCCTTGGGTTGCCCTTGCCACTTCCCCTTTTCGGCCACCTCTCATCTTTCTTTGCCTTCCCTCTAACCCCCACATCCCTGTCCAGAGCTGGGGAAATATTGGGCAATCCCGTCCCAGGAGCACCGGAACCGGCAGGTTTTCGACGACCCCAGCTTTTCCAACGTACTGCCCCTTGGTCGTCTGTAGCTTCAAGAGGGTCACGGGGTAATCCTTGTTCTCCCCGTGGATGCAGTAAATGGCCATCTTCTCGGGATGAAGTTCCGCCCGGGCGTACTCAGGGAGGACCAGGGTCACCATGCTCCCGGAGTCGAGCAGGGCTGTGGTGTCTTTGCCGTTGGCCCTCACCAGCGTCAGGGGCGACAGGCACCCCTCGGTGGCCCAGCAGGACAGCAGCAACCCGCAGGATTATGCGGGCGGGGTGTCTGTGGAGGATGCGGTCCGCATCACCACGTCCCGTCGGGGACAATTCCAGGAGATATGTCCCACCTCTCCACAGTCAAAACACACCCGGCGGTCTTCGGTCATGAAGGGCGTCTCCTTAGCGGGCTGGGCGGTGCCCGGGTACCTTCTCTGATCCTTGCCCCTGTCATCCCATCCAGTTTCTGCCTTTCCCGGGTTTGGACCGAGGCTTCAGGCTTCTCAGGTTCGGGTCGGGCAGGTCGGCTGCTGCGCAGGACCTCTGCAGCGGCTTGGTATCCCTCCACCAGTGCCACTAGTTCATCGGCGCTCTGGGGGTTCGCCTGGCTTGCCAATTTTTTGGCTTCAAAAGGTAGGGAGCGCAAAAATTTGTCAATTACAAATCATTCCGTGGGCGTTAGGGCAGTCGGTTCCGTGGTCATCCAGTTCTTGGCCAGGCGGATCAGGTCATGCATCTGGGCTCGGGGCGGTAAGGTGGCGTCGAAGGTCCAGTTGTGGAATTTCTGTGCCTGGCCGATGAGGCTGTGCCCTGCGCGATGCAGAATTTCCCTCTTCAGGACAGTGTAGTCAGTGGCCTGGACCTCATCCAAATCCTGGTACGTGTGCTTGGCCGCCCCGGACAGGAATGGAGCTATCAGTCCGGCCCATTGCCCTGGAACCCACCCTTCTCGGGTCGCCGTTCGCTCAAAGGTTTGGAGGTACGCCTCAACGTCATCCTCCGCGGTCATCTTCACCATGAACGCACTGGGGTTTGGTCAGCAGGGGTTGCGGTAGCTGACAGCCGCGCTACTTCCAGTCTCAGAAGAGTTGTCTGCTGCCGCTGCTCGTCCAGCAGCGTGACTTTTCTCGAGCTGTCTAATGAGTGGCTCCATTTCACATTGTACAGACTAAGTTATTTATTTATGCCCGCATTCTCCACCATATGTAGCGCAACCAAGGGTGTGGGGTTTCCACTCCGCCAATAATTGATACGGTAAAATGGAGACAGTTCAAAAGTAAAACGAGATTTATTGATTACAGCGGAGTATTCCGCGGAAGGAAATACCGCTCCCATGGCAGGGAAACACGGCTTGCAACAAATGTCACTGGAAATACAACAATGTCCACAAACGTTCGCTCTCGTTGTTGTGTTGTCCGTGATCCAATTCCGTAGTCATTGTCCGTTCCGGGGTAAATCCTTTGTCATCGTCGTTGTCCAATCCGTTGTCGTTTATCCCAAAAAAGAATCCGTCCGTTTGCCACAAAATAATAATCCCAAACAAAAACTTTCCAAAATAACTAATTCAACACGCGTACTTTCTCTCTAACCAAACACACTCTCTCTCTCTCTCTCTCTCCAAACCCTCGCCCACATAATCCCGTACCTACTCCCAACAACGCACCTGTGTTAAAGCGCACCTTTTATTAATTTGTAGTTGCGCTTATGCACGTTAGCTGTGGAATTAGTCCCAGGGTTCCCAACACGGCGCGGGGGTGGAGCCAGCGTGCCGAAAGGTATTTCCCCTCTACAATGACGCCATAGCACGTGCCTACTTGGGCGCTACAATATATATATATATATACAGTACCAGTCAAAAGTTTGAGTACACCTTCCATCGGGCACTCCTTCATTCTTGAGCAAGATAACGACCCGAAACACACCTTGAAGTTGTGCAAGAACTATCTGGTGAAGGGGGAACGTGAAGGACAACTCAAACTAAGGACCTGGCCTGCCCAGTGTCCAGACTTCAATCCCATAGAACTTGTATGGGATGAACTGGACAGAACAGTCAAAATTCTCTCTGGGAATTGCTGCAGGAGAGCTGGGAAGACATATCGGCTGATTTCCTGCTGAAACTTATTAACCGAATGGCCCATGTTTGTGAGGCTGTTATCACAGCAAAGGGTGGCTCTTTTGAGTCAATAGCAACAGCAGAATAAGCTGTTTGGCATGGCAGAGAAGATTTGGCAAATCTTTAATGGGCGCAACCCACATACTCAGCTGTGCTGCTCATCCCACAAATGCATGTTCCTTACAATTTATTGCCAAGAAGCATTGTTACAACAGAGAAATAATCTACCAAACACAAATTTCCGAACTTTTTGTTCAATGTTTATATATATATTGTAGCAGGATCAGGGGTGTTGGTGTACAATGCAGCCAATGAATAATAAAAAAAGGATTACGGATTACGATGATGAACAAGGATTGTGGATTTTCCCTTTTTCCCCTTTCCCTTTTGAAAGAATAAACAGAACTGGTTGGCATTATACTGTGTTTATTGCTTTTATTATTGATCACTGGTGGAGTTGCAACTCAACGCCCCGGGTTCTGCTACTATGCCATTGAAAATTTCAAATTAAAGCCATTTATCTGAGCAGTAAGTGTTTATTTGGTCGAAAAAACACTATATAACATTGAAGTAATCACAAATATACATTAATACAATGAATAGTAACAAAAACAAGTTAGTATTTTGTGTGGCCTGCCTTAGAATGCAAAACTGAAGCAATTCGTTTGGTAGACTGTCGTGTAATTTTTTCAAATAGTCCTGCGGCAAATTCTTCCAAGCTTCTGGCAGGATTTGCCATAACTCTTTTTTTTAACTTTGGCTGCTTTTTGTTCTTTTCCCTGTCAAAGTGATCCCACACAGCTTCAATTATGTTGAGGTCGGGGATCTGACGTGGCCAATCTAATACTGTGAGTGTTCTATCTGTACACTTCCGCTCCAAGTAGGTCTTAATTGCGTTTGCAGTCTGTTTGGGGTTGTTACCATGCTGAAAGTTTTTGGCAGTCAGTTGTTTTCCCGAAGGTATAGTATGATGAATCAAGATCTGTTTATATTTCTCAGCATTCATAATTCCATAAATTTTGACCAGATCCCCTACACCATTGGCTGAATTGCACCCCCAGACCATGACAGAGCCACCACTCTGCTTCACAAAAGGCTTCAGACAGGCATCAATGTACTTCTCGCCAACTTTTGGGGTGACTCTTACCAAACATTAAAAATTTGGACTCATCGCTCCATAAGACTTTTTGCCACTGGTTATCACTGCTTTATGATCTTTCGCGTATTGCAAGCTCTTGCTTGTTTCCTTTCCGCAAAAATGGTTTCTTAGCCATTTCTTGTAAGACTTCTTCTCACAGTAGATGCATGTACTTTGGTGCCAGATGACTGCCAGATGCTGAACAAACACTTCACTGGATTTCATTCTGTCCCTCAAGGAAGTGACCTAAGTACTTTTCATCAGATGCAGACAACGTTTTGGGTCTTCCACTGTGTTTTCTGTCTTCAACTTGCCCAGTTTCTTCAAATATCTTTATGACAGCATGAACACTACATCTTCAAAATCCGGTTAGGCGGGCTATTGCTCGCTGAGAATCGTCTTGTTGATGAAAAACTAGGATTTTATGTCTGTCAAACTTAGCTACGTATTTCCAAATCTCTCTCGAGGCACCCCAGCCATTCCATGTATTTGTTCAAGTCCACCACCAGCGCACCTGGTTCAGCTAATCAATACCTCATTAAGTTGAATCAAATGTGCTGGTGGTGGAATTTAACAAATACATGGAATGGCTGGAGTGCCTCGAGGAGAGGTTTGGGAACCGAACCTGTGTTCTTCTAGCCATCTCACAAGATATCTATAACTTATTGGAAAACAATAAATTCTTGTTACTTTTTATTGTACTCCTGTACATACTACATAATGGCCGTTCAGCACATCTAAGTTCATCATTTCTTAGTCTAAACAATATCTGTATTGCATCCAGCCTGGACTTGAATACTCAAAGTGTATCTCCTCCTACAGCTTTTGAGCTAGGCTCTGCCAGTAGCTTCAGCTAGTTGGGGATTGAGTTGCTATCCAAAGGTTTTTTGACACTCCAAATTCTTCTCCATACACCAGCACTCTCATCCTTTTACAGGCATTATTTGCAACCTGGGCTATTTTTGGTTATAATAATTACTCAGATTGTGAAATTGTATTTTCTGTACTAACTGTATCCTCAATATTCCAATAGCTGACAAGCTGGCTAGCTAGCAAACATGATTATCTAAGCTAAAGCAATGAAGCAAACGAATGGCTAGCCAGCTAGATGGCAAAATGGCTAGATACAATTAAAAAGAAAAGTAAATGCAGTTAGCTTGTTAGGAGAATAAAAGTCAAATATCTAGTTTAGCAACATTACTTGGATTATGCTGATTTTATGGAGCAATATTAATATCACCACAAATTTAACTTGAATTACATCATACTGAATTTGTAAGGCTTGAATTTAATATTTTTATGCAAAAATTGAATCTGTATTCCACAATATGAAGTTGACAATAATGTTTGTAATTTAAGTCCCCCCCTTTGACTCCTGGCATAATTTGGCGTAGTCGGCAGGATGCCACTTTGTGGTTTTGAGTGCAGAGTTTGGTTTTGACATGGAAGTTTGAAGTTTGTGAAGATGAGTGTGCAGTTATGCATTTGTGTTTAGAGTTTTGGGAAATGGAGCATAATTTCAAGAAATGTGTTTTGGCAATCAAAAAAAACTGTAATAGGCCCAGTTATAGTTTGTAAGCAATCGAGAAAAACTGTAAGATAAGTGGGGTCAGCAGAACAAGAGGCCACAGGTGGAAATTAGTTAAAGGCAAATTCTGCACAGATATTAGGAAGTTTTTCTTTACACAGAGAGTTGTCAATGCCTGGAACAGCTTGCCAGGTCAGGTAGTAGAGGTAGAAACACTTGGGCTATTCCATTCCAGGCTAGATGCAGTAGTAGATACTCTTTAGATTAGGACATGACGAGCCTAGAGGGGCCGAATGGCCCGTTCTCGTCATTATGTATTCTTGTATTCTTATGTTCTTATATCTCAGAGGGGTGTGATATCTAATTTCCTTTTAGTCGCTGTGGGTAATAAAGGACTTCTGACAGGTCCAGGCTACTCCATATTGTCAGTGTTTCTATAGATCATTCTCACACTCTGACAGAGTATTGGGAGGTCAAAGCAGTGCAGGCGGACGTCTCCTCTGTGATTCCCTCCTGCCCATCATGCATGGGTCTGGAGGCAGCCACACATTACATCATCCACTCCAACCAGCTCCTCCACAACCAAGGGCTTGCACCACACAAATAAACATGTTCCTTCATGCATTATTCCTTATGTGTACCTGCATGTCTGTGAGTGCATGTGTCTGTGTATGTGTGCATGAGGGTGCATAGCAAAATGTTCATATAAAATATACTCTATCAGAGTTTAATCAATGCTGCACATTTTGTTGTGTGTGACTGTTTATTTGTGTGTACTCTTCAAAAAACACAATTATAAACCTAAACCCACAAAAACCCTTTTCCTCAAATGTAATGTCAAATCTTATTTTGGAAGTGTGGGACAAGGCTGTTAGAAGTCATCCGGATCTCTGTGCCTCAGGCTGAACGGACAACTCAGAAATAATTCCCCAGGAAAGAGGGGAGGGAAAAAAAGACAGGGTCCCATTTATGTGTGCAGTTATTTTTAAAGGCAGAAGAATGCTTCCAGCTGAGCTCACTGCCACCATGAGCAGAGACCCCTTCGTGTTACCATTTCAGGCCCTGATTCAGAGGGGAGGGGGCCTGTCTGGACTAACTGGAATGCTCCAATTTATGTCTTATTTAGATGTTTTTCAGATGAAGTTCCTAATTCATTCCTAAATCACCTAAAAATGCTTAAATAAATTAAAGACAAGATCACACTACTACAGTCTATATATTAAGACATTAATAATGTTAATAGAAAAGTAGGGGTTATTAAGACATACATATAATATGCGTAGGGGAGGACTTAATACATAATACATTAACCTATCTTGTCGATTTGCATTTGCCAAAGCCACTGAAAAATGACCAGTTGGAATTAGTCCAATTTTATTTGAGGCTTGCTCTGCAAAATATTAACACGTACCTACACACACCGCAATTACATTAATGTTTTTTATCCAATATCTGCATATAGCAGTGCATCCCTGGTTGTGAGTGTCCAAACAGAATTAGCCTTGCTGAATCTACTACGAGTGTCTTGGAAACAAGCAAAAATTACATACAAATCAAAATAGTTTTAGACGTATGAAAGAATTTAATGTCTAAAGAAAAAAGATTACAGTTTTTCTTGATCGCTTACACATTATAACTGGGCCTATTAACTAAACATCCCAAACATGACGCCATCTACCAAAAGACAGACCCATTTCCCAAAACTATAAACACTATTCCCCTATTTTCACACATGATTCATATTTGTTAAACTTTTTGTGAAAAACTCTACACACAAATCCCTTCATATACCACTGGCTGCACCATGTGCTCATTTAGAAAGCACTGGCAGTCAATATCATTAACTCAAGTGATCACAACTTGAACCCAATTAACACACAATACCCCAGGAGGAAACACTAAGAGTCAAAATTGTTCACACACAACATCAGGATGGATAGATAGATAAAAGGGCCATGGGTCAGTTCACTTGTTTTGGAACAATGGATCCACAAAGACCTGAAGGTAGAGGAAGAGGACACAGGAGAGGAGGTGGAGGTGGAAGAGGAAGAGGAAGAGGAAGGGCAAGGGCAAGGCCAAGGAGACAAATAGTTTCTGATGAGATTCGTGCAACTCTAGTTGACCATGTCCTTCTCCATGGGATGTCAATGAGGGAAGCTGGGCAAAGAGTGCAGCCGAACCTGAGCCACTTCACAGTAGCCTCTATAATCCGGACCTTCAGAGAGGAAAATAGGTAGGTAATTTACATACTGCTCTCTACTGTAACTTTGGAGTGCTGTACTCTGCGCTGTTACAGCACATACATGTACTGTAGCTGTTTGCTCTATTGTACTGTATGCTGTCTGACATGCATTGTATTACTGTACCATATCACATACAGTTAATTTGGAGTTACTGTATGCTCCTATTTTGTAAAATGGATGGTTTACTGTAATCCCATCAGTACTTCTATTTTTGCAGAAGTGAGAGATGACCACCCAATGGAGGCAGAAGACAGCTATTTTCAGAAGAGCAACAGACGGCAATCATCAATATGGCCATAGTCAACAATATTATTTGCTTGCATGAGATTGAAAGAGAGTTATTGAGGATCAGGGAATATTCCAAGGCATTGATGCAGTGAGCATCTCGACAATTGACCGCATTCTTCAACGGAACAGGTTGAGGATGAAACAGGTCTATCGTGCTCCTTTTCGAAAGGAGCTCCGATAGAGTCAAAGACCAGCGCTTGGAATATGTGCAAGTATATCAAGTATATTTGAGTACAGTTATGTATTACAGCAGTATATACTGTAGTACAGGCTATATGATGGCCTACTTTTGGAGGCTTATTTAGATATTACGGTTGAGGCTTGCCAGGGGTGGATAAGGCATGCAAGGGGTTTTTCCCCCCACTGTCTGGCTAGGGCTAATATTGCCTGTGCTGAGAATCTCTGGCCTTTCTTTATGTACAAACTGCTTTTTTTTCATTGGTTTATATTGGTAAATACATGGAGGTTTTTTTTTTACTGTATTCTACATTCTTTATGTATCAGTTGCATATTTTTACAGTGCATTTACTTTTTCACTCAATCTCAGTTTATTTGACTACAGTACATTGAGGAATTAAAAATTTAGCAAATGTATACATGTGTTGTGTCTTTATATTGTGTTCATCATGTAAAGAGGTTGTTCTGGGGGAAAACCATAAGCGCCATTATTCATTGCAGTAACAGGTTTTTATGGTAGTGTTTTTAATTGATCTCACCAGTGTGTAATGGCTATTTTGTAGTGTATGTATATTTGATGGAATTTGTGTGATGTCTGAAGGCAAAGTTTGGTTTAGATGTAAGATTACATGGTTTTGAGTGTAGAGTTTGGTTTTGACATGGAAGTTTGAAGTATGTGAAGATGAGTGTGCAGTTATGCATTTGTGTTTAGTTTGGGGAAATGGAGCATAATTTCAAGAAATGTGTCTTGGCAATCAAAAAAAACTGTAAACATTTTAAGGGGAATACATTATTTTTCATTTGATGTTTAAAAACAGCTCTTGTTGTTTACTCAGTTAACCTGGTGTACCTTTACTTTTAAAGTAAATCGGTTGATGTAAATCATTCGGTCGTGTTTTCATAGCTTGCCACATGTGCATCTCGTGTAACATTGGGATGTTTAGCTACACCTTAGCGCCAGAGCTGAAAGAGGATTACACATATTGTACCCTATACCTATTCCCTGGGTATAGCCTCTTCTCTGCCCTGAACCCTTGGTGGTGGAATGATCTTCCGCACTCGGTCAGGACCGCAGAATCACTTGCGATCTTCTACAAGAGACTCAAAACGCACCTTTTCAGACTCCACTACCACTGAATTATGTACATCTAGCCAATTGTCATCATCAGTCACTGCCTACTTGTTTAATACTTTTTGTGTATGTATTGTATATTTGTTTACTCCTAAAAAAAGTACTAATCTTCTCCTTCCCAGTGTTACAGGATGTCTATCGCTGTATTACTGCACTGATCTCTTGCACGAAATATGATTGTTCTTACCACGTATTAATGCACATCTTCTAAGTCGCTCTGGATAAGACCATCTGCTAAATGCTTAAAATGTAAAAAGAAAATTTGACTCTGTTGTGAATCTTCGGCAGTTATGAACTGACACGAAGAAATGACATTCCATTTATTAACTGTAACATACACAAATTTAAATATATATAATATAATATATACGCCATTTAGCAGACGCTTTTATCCAAAGCGACTTACAGTAGTGAATGCATACATTTTCAGTATATGTGGCCCCAGTGGGGGCATACAAGCACAAATATTTTTAATAAAAATAAAACTGACCTAAGCAATGCTCGTCCTGCCGAGGTTTCACTTTTTTCACATTGAAATACTTAAAGCAATGTTTCAACACAGGGCCAAAAGCAAATAGCCATTTGTAAACTAAGATTCATTTTCGAACATCATCGTCATTATCGTGAACAATTAGGAGACAATCTGTTATATTTTAATTATCCTATTTCACTTTGTGTATTCCACGAGACTACGTTTTATGTGATTTTAAATATATATATTTTTTATGCTTAAACACTGCAAACACACAATTTGAACCAAGCTATTTGTAAAACCGAGCGGTGTACACTTGGACCTGTAGCAGTTTTCCCTTTAGTACACACAGCACACTCCACGCTACAAGTTTTTCAGTGTGCCTCTGACTTTATTCTCCCATTTGAAGCATAAGATTAGGGCAGACAAAGTAATATTTTCGTGACTACTATCCCTCTTAGGCCACTTACATCTGTCACGTTGGGGAAAGTTTGCGCCACTTAAGTGGAAAAGACTTGAAAGGTGCACGCGCTTGACAGAAACGCGAGGACTCGGCGGCATCAATCTTTCATAGAGCATCTGGAGAGGTCACAGCAATGAGAGAGCGCTGAGCGCAGAGCACAGAGCTCTACTCCCCCTGGCGGCCAACCGAGGGAAGGCGCCGTGCTGCTGTCAATGGCGGTGGTTCAACGTTGTTGTAAGTCCACCACCGCAAATGCTCCCTCGAACACCATGAATTTTTATATGCCCATTAGCCCGCCACGCAGCCAAAAGGACGATGCCTCTCCCCCTTGACGACTACACAACGAGGAGCAATATATTTTAATTTAAATACCATAAACCTATTGAGTGCTTAATTAACTTTAACCGTCTTTAGGGGAATGAAGCCAATTTGGAGAGGGTCACGAGGACTTGATTCAATATCAAACAGTTTTACATAGTCGATCCATTCACGTGGCCTTCTGCGGCTGATTAACACACAAAATTAACATGTTGGTAAAATTCATATTCACATCTCCAGGGAAATTAATATGCACGTGCGCAGAACGTGATTAGCACAATTATTGTCTTACTTCAACAATATCATCTAATGGGGTTTATAGTGGCAAAATAAAGGAGGGTTTTGATTTAATTTTATACTAAGCACTTTGTAATTCAGCATGGTTTGTAAACGATGTGTTGGATTCAAATTAAAAAAATCCAGTGCAACATAACCAAGTCAAACTAGAAGCAATTAAATCTACTGTATATTGCGTATCAAGACATTTTTCGTACCTCCCAATTTGTAAATATTGCTCTCTGAAGTCTTGATCATCTACGTCCAGTTATTATATCTCTTCAGCACCTGATTTTATTTGATGTACAATATACACCAGCAGACTCCTTATTAATGGAACAGCTGTCTACTATAAAGTACATGTGCAGTGATTTTGATATGTATGTTATTGCAGTGTAATGTGAATGGAAACAAAACTATCCCCATAATTAGTACACCACTTAGTTCATAAGTGTATGGCACAGAACAATAACTGAAGTATGTATAACCTATGAGGGCAGATCCAGTTCTGATGATCCGATTTCAGATATCAATTTATTGTCCTTTGAACAGGAAATTTGTTCCACAGGTCAGTGACAGTTCATTAAATAATAAAAGCATGGAAACAATAACCAATGTATAAGAAAATCTGAGGGAGAATCATAACAGCCAGCATAGAGAGTGCTGCAAACAGTATGTGGACAGTTGTCCACAATATGTGGTGCAGTTGTTACATTCCTAGAACTGAGCTGGTTGGAACTGGTTCCAATAACGAATTAAAGATGCTGTCTAATTGTGTAACACGTTCTGTCTATACAATGTAAAACATTTTGCACTGTATGCATGGTACATTACCCTGGAAAAGACTGCCCACTAAGTGAATTTAAATAAAGTAAAATTACCTGACATTTAAACCCTAAAAGTGGGAGATTTAAGGCCTTTTACTATATACAGTAGAGACAATCATTTCAAAATAAAATGTTCAAATAGCTGTTTTTGAGAGCTCTGTGTGGATTGTAGAAATTCATGTAAATTAAAAAGCAATAATAATTACAGAGCCAACCAAAGTTTGCATTAGGTATGCACTGTGTACTCTATGTACCCAAAGACAGAGCCTCTGGAGCAAATAAGACTACTGCCCAAAACCCCCATCCCCCTCATGCTCCTGTTCCCATGGGGGTCCCATCCCCCTCATGCTCCTGTTCCCATGGGGGTCCCATCTCCCTCCCGCTCCTGTTCCCATGGGGGTCCCACCCTCCCCATCTCTCAGCTCCCGTCCCCAGGGGGCCTTCCAAATGGTGATCTTATCTCTCACATGATGTTAACAGATGTAATCCTATTAAGACCAAGATATCCTGTCTCATTGTACCACACTGAGGCTCATGTTTTACCACGGATGATGCAGAGATCAAAAAAGCCTCCCACTGTCCCGCAAATGCAGCCCCACAGACCTCAGCTCCCTGACAGACGGATGCCCAGGCCTGGCTGACCTCTGGTCAGGGCTTCAGAGAGTGGTTCTCCGGGGCGGACTATCCTTCTGAACCCTCTCTCCAGGCCAGGCCAAATATAAGACCATAAAGGGAGCGAGAAGCAGAGAAGAGAGCAGCTGGCCCGGGACAGTCTGAAAGGGGCACTCGAGACTCAGTTAATATTAACTTTGTTCTTTGAAACTGTTCATGTTTAAAGCAATGGACTTCAACGCAATAATGTAATTAGCACTGCACTATGTCTACTCAATACTATTACCTTATTAAATACCAAAAGTTCTGAATATGTTAGCCATCATCAATGATAATGTCACTACTTGCTGGAATAATAATTCCAAATTATAATCATGACACAAATCTTAATATTATATTTGACCTGGAATAAATCTAATTTCAGAATGTCCTAATTGTCACGTCTCGTGTTCGTGTTTCCCCTAACTAAGCGTTTGTAGTTTGTTCCATGTTTCCTTGGTGTCTGGTCCGTGTTTTTACTTTCGCTTACCTGTTCCAGTCTCGTCAGTGTATTATCTGTTTCACCTGTTTCTCGTTATGTCTGATGTGGTTAACTGTTCATTTCCTGATTGTCTCGTTATTGTATTATCGTTTCCACTTAATTCCTCATGTGTCTGATTGCAGTCAGCTGCATTCATGTTTATTCCTGATTGTTTCTTGTTAGGTCTAAATGTATTTAAGCTGTGTGTTTTCCCATGTTCGTTGCCAGATTGTCTTGTGCTTTGCGTTATGCTCACATTACTCTCGCGTTATCTCTGTTTCCCAGCGTTTTGTTGCTTCGTGTTCGTGTTCGTGTTCGTGTTCGTGTTCGTGTTCGTGTTCGTGTTCGTGTTCGTGTTCGTGTTCGTGCTCCAGCTCCAGTGTTCGTCAGTACCCCAGTCTCGTTCCCGCTCCTCCCTGTGTTCCCTGGACTGCCTTCTCGTTTTTGACCTTCGCCTGCCCACTGACCACGCCTTGCCTGCCCCTGATACCCTGAAGCCCGCAGCGAACTCTGCCTGTCCCCGACCATCCTTTGGATCTCTGCATTGCCCTGATTACTCCTGCCTGACCTTTGCCTGTTCACCGAATAAAAAAGTTTCTGCATTTCTGGGTCCGCGCCTGGTTTTCTGGTCCCCGTCGTGACAGAACAATCTGGCCAAGATGGAACCAGCGGACGATCCGATCCCAGCGGCGTTGCCCGTTACCCGGGTCGCCTTGGGCATCACGAAGCGGAGTTGCGGACGTTGCAGCAGACCGTCCAAGCTCTGGCGGAGCAGCTTTCGTCCATGGTCCGTATCACTCAAGAGTCTGCAGAAACGGCCCGTTCTGCACAGAACGCAGCTATCCAGGTGCAGACGCAAGCTGGCTATCAGAGGGGGTCCGAACCACGATTACCCCCTCCGGAACGCTACCTGGGCGACCCCAACTCATGTCGCGCTTTTTTGAGTCAATGCTCGCTTGTGTTCGAACTCCAACCCTCCTCATATCCTACGGAACGAGCGAGGGTCGCCTATGTACTCACACTCCTTGGGGGAAAAGCTCGCCTATGGGGAACCTCTCTCTGGGAGTCTGGACACCCTACTCTCACAACCTTCTCATCCTTCGCGGAGGAGATGAGAAGGGTTTTCGACCGGTCCTTGGTCGGACGGGCGGCGGCACGTCAACTGCTTCAGCTTCGCCAGGGAGGACAATCCGTCTCGGACTACTCCATCGAGTTCCGGACCCTGGCGACCTCAGCAGGATGGAATGCCGTGGCCACCTACGATGCCTTCTTGCACGGCCTCTCCGAGCGGGTTCTGGACGAACTAACCGTGTGCGATCTACCCCAGGACCTGGACAGACTCGTGGACCTGGCTATCCGCATCGACACTCGTCTGCAGGAGAGAGGAAAGAGGCGTCAGGAGTCTCCTGCTTCCCCCCGTTTCCGCCCAACGACACGACCCGACTTCCCCGCTCAACCCATGGCGACTGCGGAGCCCATGCAGGTGAATCGGACTCATCTGTCGAGACTGAACGCCAGCGCCGCCGGGAGGGAGGACTTTGCCTGTACTGCGGAGGCAAGGGACATTTCCGGTTATCCTGTCCGGTAAAAGACAGCGCCCGTCAGTGAAGAGGAAGGTTCTGACGGGCGCCTCTCAGTTTTCTACCTTCCGACCTCAACGCCCCATGCTCCACGTCCTTCTCTCCTGGCAAGGAGAACTGTTCCCGGTGCAGGCTCTGATTGACTCGGGGTCCGATGCTAACCTCATCTGCCCTACCCTGGTTCGTCGCATAGAGTCCCAGTATCTCGTTTAGCGACCCCCCCCTCCAAACCAAGACCCTGATGGGCACGCCCTAGCCGAGATCCAGGAGATCACCCAGCCACTGGATCTGCTAGTTTCTGGGAATCACAGGGAGAAACTGGCGTTCTACCTTATGGAATCCCCTCTTGCTCCTGTAGTGCTTGGCGGACCCTGGCTGGCAACCCACAACCCCAGCATTGACTGGGCGACTGGAAACATCCGGGAGTGGAGTGTTTTCTGCCAGAAGTCATGCCTGCGTTCCGCTACTACCCCTGGGGATCCCTCGTCCATGGCTAAGGAGAGACCAGTTGACCTGTCACTAGTGCCCCCGAATATCACGATCTCGGCCAGGCGTTCAGTAAGTCCCGTGCCTGCACATTACCACCTCATCGTGCCTATGACTGTCCTATTAACCTTCTTCCTGGTTCTACTCCACCCAGAGGCCACCTGTATTCTTTATCCGCCCCAGAAAACAAAGCTATGGAGGAGTACATCTCCACGTCTCTAACCTCAGGTATCATCCGCCCTTCGTCATCCCCTGCTGGCGCAGGATTTTTCTTTGTTAAAAAGAAAGATGGAACCCTGCGTCCTTGTATTGACTACAGGGGCTCAACGCCATCACTATTAAAACCGCTACCCACTCCCATTGATGTCATCGGCATTCGACAACCTTCAGGAGGGGCAGTTCTTCACTAAATTGGATCTCCGCAACGCCTACCACTTGGTCCGGATTCGGGAGGGGATGAGTGGAAGACGGCCTTCAACACCCACACAGGTCATTATGAATACCTGGCCATGCCTTTCGGTCTCACCAATGCCCCTGCTGTCTTTCAGGGATTGGTGAGCGATGTACTCCGGGACATGTTGTCCCGCTTTGCGTATGTTTATTTGGATGACATCCTGATTTTTCCAAAACTATGGAGGAACATGTACAGCATGTGCGTCAAGTCATCCAGAGACTTCTCGAAAACCAGCTATTTATCAAAGCCGAGAAGTGTGAATTCCACAAGACCTCCGTTCAATTTCTGGGTTTTATCATCTCGAGGCCATCTGGAGATGGACCCCACCAAGGTGCAGGCGGTACAGGAATGGCCCGTACCCACCGACCGTAAACAACTCCAACGCTTTTAGGATTCGCCAACTTTTACAGACGGTTTGTACGGAGTTACAGCACTATCGCCGCACCGTTAATCTCTCTCACTTCCACCAAGTTTTCCTTTCGTTGGAACCCCGATGCCCAGGAGGCCTTCGAGAGACTCAAGTCCCGGTTTACATCTGCCCCCATCCTCGCACTCCCGGATCCCACACGTCAGTTCATTGTGGCGGTGGATGCCTCCGACTCAGGCACTGGGGCAATCCTATCTCAACGAACCAAGGACAATAAGGTACACCCTTGCGCCTTCTTTCACACCGCCTCTCCACTACAGAAAGGAACTACACTATTGGCGACCGAGAACTCCTGGCCATTAAATTAGCTTTCGAGGAGTGGAGACACTGGTTAGAGGGAGCCACTGTGCCGTTCTTGGTTTGGACAGATCATCGTAACTTGGAGTATCTCCACTCAGCTCAGCGGCTTAACCCGCGTCAAGCTAGATGGTCCCTATTTTTGCCCGTTTTGTTTTCACTCTGTCATTTCGTCCAGGTTCAAAGAATATAAAACCTGATGCCCTATCCCCGGATCTCGACTCTCCAGAAGAGGAGAGTAGCCCTGAACCTATCCTGCCCCTAGCTGCGTGTTAGCGGCAGCCAAATTTGACATTGTTCGGGCGGTGGAGGAGGCGCTTCTCACTACACGGTCTCACAGGAGACGCCGGCCAACCGCCTATTCGTTCCTGAGACCGTCCGGTCTCAAGTACTGGAGTGGGCCCATTCCTCCCGATGGCCTGTCACCCGGGGTTTCACGCACCTAGCCTTTCTTTCACGTAGGTTTTGGTGGCCCACTATGAGGAACGACACGGTCGAATTCGTGACAGCCTGTGTGCCCTGTGCCCGGTCCAAGTCCTCCAACGCTCGTCCCAGTGGTCTCCTTCAGCCCTTGGCGGTTCCACAACGCCCATGGTCCCACGTCGCCCTAGACTTTGTGACCGGTCTACCACCATCAGAAGGTAACACAGTCGTCCTTACGGTGGTAGACCGGTTTTCTAAAAGTGTTCATTTCATTCCCCTGCCCAAACTCCCCTCTGCTAAAGAGACCGCAGAACTCATGATCAAACATGTTTTTCGCCTCCATGGATTGCCGCAGGAGATGACCTCGGATCGGGGTCCCCAGTTTTCCAGCGGGTTCTGGAGAGCGTTCTGCTCCCTCATTGGCGCCAAACCTAACCTCTCTTCCGGTTTCCATCCAGAGACCAATGGCCAGACGGAACGTTACAACCAGGAGTTGGGGAAGGGACTGCGCTGTCTAGCGAACAAAACCCCTACCACTTGGTCACGCTCCCTGCCCTGGGTGGAGTACGCACACAATTCCCTCCCCGTTTCCTCCACTGGTATGTCTCCTTTTCAGTGCAGTCTAGGGTACCAACCTCCTCTATTTCCGGAGGAGGAGAGAGAGGTGGAGGTGCCATCTGCCAAAGTTTTTGTGAATAGAGCCCAGAAGACTTGGAGGAGAGCGCGTGCCACCCTGCTTCGTCATGTCTCGGCTATGAAGAGCCAGGCCGACCGCCGCCGCCGCCCTGCTCCTCACTACAGAGTCGGTCAGAAAGTTTGGCTATCTGCTAAAGACATTCCCCTGCGTAGTTTGTGTATAAAATTATCCCCCAGATTTATTGGTCCCTACTCCATTGTTCGTGTTATCACCCCCTCAGCCATACAGTTGCGCCTCCCTCCTCCCCTACGCCGCATCCACCCTGTGTTTCACGTGTCTCGTCTAAAACCCTATGTTGTCTCCCGTTTTAGCCTCCTGTCCGCACCCACCTCCCCCGGCTCATCGAAGGGGCCCAGTCTACACTGTTCGCCGCCTGCTGGATGTCCGACGAGGGGGCCGTGGTCGCCAATTTCTGGTGGATTGGAAGGGGTATGGTCCCGAGGAACGTAGTTGGGTACCTGAGAGACATATCGTCGACCCCTCCCTAATCCAGGAATTCCTGTCTCGGCATCCAGTACAGGTTGGTGATCCGCCAGGTGGCGTCCCCTAGGGGGGTACTGTCACGTCTCGTGTTCGTGTTTCCCCTAACTAAGCGTTTGTAGTTTGTTCCATGTTTCCTTGGTGTCTGGTCCGTGTTTTTACTTTCGCTTACCTGTTCCAGTCTCGTCAGTGTATTATCTGTTTCACCTGTTTCTCGTTATGTCTGATGTGGTTAACTGTTCATTTCTGATTGTCTCGTTATTGTATTATCGCTTTCCACTTAATTCCTCATGTGTCTGATTGCAGTCAGCTGCATTCATGTTTATTCCTGATTGTTTCTTGTTAGGTCTAAATGTATTTAAGCTGTGTGTTTTCCCATGTTCGTTGCCAGATTGTCTTGTGCTTTGCGTTATGCTCACATTACTCTCCCGCGTTATCTCTGTTTCCCAGCGTTTTGTTGCTTCGTGTTCGTGTTCGTGCTTGTGCTCCAGTGTTCGTCAGTACCCCAGTCTCGTTCCCTCCTCCTCCCTGTGTCCCTGGACTGCCTTCTCGTTTTCGACCTTCGCCTGCCCACTGACCACGCCTTGCCTGCCCCTGATACCCCTGAAGCCGCAACGAACTCTGCCTGTCCCCGACCATCCTTTGGATCTCTGCATTGCCCTGATTACTCCTGCCTGACCTTTGCCTGTTCACCGAATAAAAGAAGTTTCTGCATTTCTGGGTCCGCGCCTGGTTTTCTGGTCCCCGTCGTGACACTAATAATGTGAAACAAAATGATAAGAATTTTTTTTCTTTCTTACTTTCTCTTAATTCTTCCATCTGTCATATGTTCTGTGTGAAAACATCCCACCTCTCCTTTCTGCCCTCCCTCCCTGTCTCCTCGATAGGAAGGTGTAGCACATGCAGGCTGTAGCACACCCTGTTGTATTGTGACTGTTACAGGGTTCCCACGGTACCTGGAAACCATGGAAACCATGGAATGTATTTTTTCATTTTCCAGGTTTGGAAAAGTCATGGAAACTGAGCAAAAGTGAACACTTACATGGAAATTGAAACAGTTGTCCTGGAAAATTTTATTGGATGATGTGTAAAATAGTAATAAAATGAAACTATTGAGCACAGAATTAAGATGAGTTTACATGTGAACAGCTTTTACTGTAGATAGAAATGGATGATCCCATGTTGTAGAGCATGCTCTTGGCATCCTATCTGGTATATTGGATGTTGGAATTTGATGCAGGCAACCTGGTGATATGGACTTTAAAAGTATAGTTTCGGATTGGTGGACTTCGGGAATAATAACCGAGAAACGTTACTCGCGATCTCAATAGAAGGGTCAAATACATGCATTTCCCAGCCAACACGGGAGCCTTGACATCTACAGTGAAACTTCTTATGCAAGTTTATCCTCAAATGTAAGTAGCTGTGTTTTAACTGTGTAGTAAACCTGGGTTTATCAACGTTAGTTAGTAAGCAGTGCAATCTTGCTAACTAGCTAGCTAGCTAGCAACTTGCTAGCTAGCAGCTTACACTAGAATTGTTGAGGTAATTTTTACCTTGCTTTTAAAATACTAGAACTATGTTTGATCCCCATATGTATTTCACTCATTGACTTTTCCTAAAACCGTGTTATTCACCACATTTAGGGGAGTTTGTTTTGAATTTGGATTCATTAATGATGGTTAGCAAGCACATGCAGTGCAATCTTGCTAGCCAACATTCAGCTTGCTAACTAACTAGCTAGTGTTGGCTAGCTTGCATTGCTAGCTAACTACCAATACATTTTCACATTAGGCTGTCATTACTTCTATACTAGTTGACATGACCAGTCTAGTCTTGATCAATTTTGTAACATTCATTCTTATATCTACTTTTAGCTATTTTGTGATTTTTCATTTTTTGTCCACAAGGCTTATTGCAAGTTTTGCCGCAAGTCATTTGACATCAGCAATATGGGGGTCGCTTCCCTCAAGAGCCATTCAAAAGGACAAACCCACACCAAGGTAGCTGGACAGCTAAATAATGAAAGAAGAATGACAGATTTCTTGACTACAAAAACAGGAGAGGGAAGAAGCGGCCCAACAAGCCAGGATAATAATGAAAAAGTGACAGTCAGGTGCCCAGTACCAGCAGTGAACAGCCTACGGAAAAAGGCTCTGGAGCTAAGGGGAAAACATTTTTTTCAAGCCAAGCTGTATTTGAAGCAGAGATTCGCTGGGTCATGAAGATGGTCAGGTCACACTTCTCGTTCAACTCCAACTCTGACATTTCAAACACATTTGCTCAGATGTTCCCAGACAGCGAAATTGCCAAACAATTTACATGTGGCGCAACAAAATCGGCTTACCTTATATGTTTTGGCTTGTATCCTCATTTTAAAGAGCAGCTGATCAAAGACATAAGAAAAGCAACGTGTCATGTAGTGTCTTTTGACGAATGCCTTAACAAAGTGACACAAACAGAACAGATGGATATCATTCTGCGCTACTGGAGTGAACGCGAAGGGAAAGTAGCTGTGCGTTACTTCACTTCAGAGTTCCTAGGACACACTCAGGCAGAGAAGCTATTGGAGGGTATCAACAGATCCCTGTCACCTCTGGACCCCAAGAAGCTCCTGCAAATATCGATGGACGGCCCTACAGTGAATTGGAAGTTCTTAAGAATATTCCAAGAGGACAAGAGCAAAGAGGACCCAGATGCACCAAAGCTCATCAACCTGGGAAGTTGTGGTCTGCATGTTGTGCATGGAAGTTTCCAGACCGGAGAGAGGGAAACAGGTTGGAAAATCGGAGATGTGCTGAGAGCGCTTTGGCAGGTGTTCCATGACTCGCCAGCAAGGCGAGAGGATTTCAGTGAGCTGACTAAAACGGCAAGATTTCCTCTGAAGTTCTGTGCCACTCGATGGGTTGAAGACTTGCAAGTTGCTGAGCGGGCAATCGAAGTGTGGCCAGCTGTGACGGCGTACATCCACAGCCACAAGAAACTTCCGAAGAGTAAAGTGCCAACATCTGCGTCCTACTTGACAGTCAAGAAGGCAACCGAAGACCCTCTTTTCCTGGCTAAACTTGAGTTTTTCGCTTTTGTTGCAAGACAGCTGAAGCCTTTTTTGGAGGTATTTCAGACAGATGCCCCAATGGTGCCATTCTTGGCAAAGGAGCTCCAAAGCACCCTGACAGGCCTGCTGTCATGCTTTATCAAGAGAGAAGAGCTGGCAAAGATCAAGACACCTCTCCAGCTCACTAAACTGGACCCCCAAGAGAAGAAAATCCATGTCCCACTCAAACACCTGGACATAGGATTTTCAACCAAGCAGGCTTTGCAGAAGGCATCTGAGAAGCTCCAGGAAAATCCAGTGAAAATCGTGGAGTTCAAAAAAGAATGTGTCTCCTTACTCGCAATGACCTGCAAGAAAATGATGGAGAGAAGTCCTCTCATGTATCCAGCTGTGCGGCATATGAGGTCCCTTGACCCTGTGATGATTGTGACAGAAACCGAAAGTGCAACAGCAATGTTTGAGAAACTCCTTCAGGTTCTCCTCAATGCTGGATGGTGCCCTGCCACAGAGTGTGACAAAGTCCTTTCTCAGTATAAAGCATTCTCACTCGATGTCAACACAAACCACAAAGCAGAGTTCCAAGAATTTGTTTACAGCTGCAGACTTGATGAATTCTTCGGAAGATATCTCAGTGGCAAAGAAGAGTATGCAGAACTGTGGAACATCATGAAATGTCTCTTCACGCTGTCTCATGGACAAGCTGCAGTAGAAAGGGGGTACTCTGTTAACAAGGATATGCTTGTTGAAAACCTACAGGAGAAGACGCTAATAGCAATGCGCTTGGTCCACGATGCAATGGCTGGGCACACAGATGAAGCTCTTCCAAAAGACCTCAAGCAACACTGCAGAGGAGCAAGGACAAGATATGAGATGTATCTGGAAGACCAGAAGAAGTTGAGAGAGCAAACCACCAAAGAGAAGAAAAGAAAGGAGCTCTGCCAGGAAATCCAGAAAGTGAAAACAAAGCGGCAAAAAGTAATGACAAGCGCTGAAACAATGGAGAAAGAAGCACATGAAATGGCAGTCATGGCAGAGAAGAAGCACGATTTTACAATGCTGTCAAAATCAAATGCCTATCGGAAAGGGGTTGCTGATAAAAAGGAAGAGGTGGCAGCTCTAGACAAAGCCCTGAAAGAGCTGCAAGAGTCTGTCAATAAGTTAAAGCAATGAGGTACGTGCAATAGCCTTTATGGATGTATGAAAGATTGAATATTTATTGGTCACCCTCCTAAAGACAAATATAACACCATTTTAGCTTATGGAGATGACCAATTTTAACTCAAAATAACATTCTGTTTCAGATCTTCAGACTGTAGAGAGGAGGAGGAAGAGGAGTGGAGAGGGGGAGGAGCCAGGAGGGCACAGAAGGAAAGAGGGAGGAGGAAGAGAAGAGGGGAGAAGATGAAAGAGGAGAAGAAGAGAGGAGGATAAGAGAGTAGAGGATGACAGAGGAAAAGGGAGAAGAGTGGAGAGGAGTTGAGAAGAGTAGGAAGAGAAGACAGGAGCGGACACGAGAGGGGAGGTGTGGAGAGAAGAGGACAGGATGAGATAGGAGAGGAGTGGAAGAGAGAACATATATCAATCCCAGTGCTCATGTGTCTCAAAGTTCAAGTTCAATAAATTGTTGTTCATCTACAGCTTGTTGCATTATTTCATGCATTGATATTATCAATAAGACATCATCTCTAAGCATTTACAATGTAGACTTGACTGGCACATCTTTTAAATCAAGTAAGTAGTCAGGTGTCCTAGGGGGTTGTGTGTGTGAGGGGAGGGGGGCGCGGATGGGGGCGGAAAGCTTCAGGGGCCTATAGATCATCACTTAATATGGTACCTGGAAAATCAGGAGGTAGCATGGAAATTTTTTTCAAGGCAAGCGTGGGAACCCTGTGTTATCTCTTGAGGACAGAGACCTAATGACCTCAGAATAACAGGATAACCACAGCCTGGTTCTTCAGTCCCCCTCCACAAGTACACTGATTTCTTACCTCTCAACAGCACATTGGGGAAATTAAGTACACGTTCCACTGCAGGCAATGCTACATATCTCTACACCTGAGCAACTTTTAGGTATAATATACCTGTCTTTTTAAACAAAAGGACGGGCAGGGTTGGGAGGGTTACTTTGTAAATGTAATTAGTGCCTGAATACTGATTACACGGCTCTGAAAGTAATCCGATACGAATACAGTTACATGTCTCAAAAAAGTAACGTATTCAGATTACTTTTAGAATACTTTTGGATTACTTACTTTTTCCATCACAGATGGGTATGTTTGGGGGTACAGGAGACATTGGGAAGCTGTTATATAGCCAAAGGTGGTGCTACTTAGTACTAAAAGGGTGCTCAAACTTTTGCACACGCCATGTTCACTTTTTTATTTTATCAGTATACATTTAAATAGTTATTATGCATTACACTTTGAAAAAGGATGTCATGTTCAACTTTCCACTGTGTTGAGGTCAGGTCAGCTTCTGTTCATTTAATAATAAATACTAATACATTTGAGATGTCAATTTAGCTAAATATAGAATATTAACATATGTTATGGAATTAAAATGGACAGATTAAAAATTAAACATAATAAAAAGCAAAGGGATATTGAAAGGCAAGTTCTTTTACTGTTTTGATGGCTCATCATGAGCATAACTCAAACACAGCATCTGAAACAATGTAATAACTTTTGAAACTTTTTTGGCACTGGAATAACAGCGACTTGTAAGGGATATGGCTTAGAAAAGTGCCAGTGTTGGCGGGCTGTGTAGCGGCGAATGCTCGGCAGTGCATAACGTAATTGACGTATAGTAGGGTACAATTGTCTACCAAATTGGGAGAAAACTGGGAAAAATAAAAAGAATAAAATAAAATGTCATCGTTTCAACAATAAAGAAAGCGGTATAAAATTAGCAGAGCAGTTAATGCGATGCCTCAAACCGTAGGCTAAGGTCAGGTAACAGCAAATTACTGCAGAACTGTGTTCATTAAACTGAAGGTAAGCTAACGTCGACTTACTCCAAGTGCTTTTTAAGATTCGAAGTCGAGTCCTTTGATGCCGACAGTATCTTTATTCCTGGAAGACACAAGGTACACTGGACCGACAGATTTTCCCCATGTTCTTCTTTAAACTGGAAATTGTGTCGATAACGCCACGAACTAAAAGCTGACTTTTCTTCCATCTTGTCCCTATCAATGAGTGTGGGCGCGTGCTTTTTTTTAAACGCATTTTTTTTAACGCAGTTTTTTGGTTCTGTGCAGCGGCTGTAGTTTTCGTGAGCTGTGTGATGATAATCATGTAGGCGTGAGAATTTCATGCTGTAACTTTAGTAATGAATATCAGCTCATTAATGTTTGTAAGGAAAACTTTCTACCAAGAATTCCAAGAAGTAATCCAAAATGTATTCACTTCAGGTTTATTAAAGTAACTGTATTCAGATTACTCGTTTTTCAAATGTAACGCGAGTTGAATACAGTTACTTGATTTTTGTATTCTGATTACGTAATGCCGTTACATGTATTCCGTTACAACCCAACCCTGAGGACGGGCAATGTTGGACAGAGATTCTCACACTTTAAACGTATAATCACTCAACACTCTCTCACTCAGACATCAGCTTCCCCAAAGTGATGACAGTACCTTGTATTTTAAATCCACTAATAAGGGATCCTTAGATATACAGTAGCGAGATAAAGTTTGTGAACCTGTCAGAATTGTCTGCATTTCTGCATAAAGTTGACCTAAAATGTGATCAGTCCTTCTAAAAGATGAAGAGAACCCGATTAAACAAATAACACAAAAAATGCCTTTTTAAAATGTATTTACTGAGAAAAATGACACAACATCTAAATTCCTTGTTGGAAAAATAATTTAGAATTAGAATTATCTCTAGAATTATCTGTTCAATTAAGGGGGTAATTAAAGTCAGGTGCTTCAATCAATGGGATGACCATCAGGAGTGAGTTTGGGTGGCCCTGCCTTATGTAAAAAACATAAACCTGGGTCTTCACTATCAAAGTCTGGTCTTTTTATGAGGACCTCATAAAAAGAGTTCTTGATGCTCATCAGGCTGGAAAAGGTTACAAAACCATTTTGAAAGAGTTTGGACTCCACCAATCCACTGTCAGGCAGATAGTGTACAAATGGAGAAAATTCAACACCAATGTTACTCTCCCCAAGAGTAGTCGTCCAACAAAAATCACTCCAAGAGCAAGGCATACAATATTCAAGGAGGTCACAAAGAACCCCAGGGTAATGTCTAAGCACCTGCAGGCCTCTCTTGAGGAAAAAATGCAGTGAGAAGAAACTTGCACCCTGGTTTACTGACCATACCCGTGCCCTTAAACAAGTTTCCAGAAAATTAGAACGCAGATGGCGCTCTACCAATTTAGAATTTTTTCGCTCTGCTTGGAAGGACAGCCTCATAGAATACAAGCACACCCTTATTACAGCTAGGTCATCGTACTTCTCAAAATTAATTGACCAGAATAAAAACAACCCAAGATTTCTATTTAACACGGTAGCTAAACTGACAAAAAAACTGTCTTCAGTTTCCATCAGTTATCCTTCTAACTATAATTCCAATGACTTTATGAACTCGTTTACTGATAAGATTGAGACAATCAGAGAACAAATTATGAAAATGACTCCAATATCTAGCACTCCAACTGCCGAGATAGCACAGGGCTATCAGGAGCAGGGTTGCGTAGAGACCCTTGAATTTTTCACTCCCTTGGATCTGGACAAATTCAGTAAACTGGTTATGTCCTCCAAATCATCTACATGTCTGTCAGACCCCATACCAACAAAGCTTATTAAAGAGCTTTTGCCTGTGCTAGGCCAGCCCATGTTAGATATCATAAATACATCCCTATTATTGGGTTGCGTACCTAGGTCTTTAAAAGTGGCAGTAATCAAGCCTCTTCTAAAGAAACCAAATCTTGATCCTGTTAATCTGAAGAACTATAGGCCCATTTCAAATCTGCCCTTTTTGTCAAAAATTTTAGAGAAATCTGTAGCTCAACAATTAACTGCTTTCCTAAAAACGAATAATCTGTATGAAACACTACAATCAGGTTTTAGACCAAACCATAGCACTGAGACAGCACTTATTAAAGTTGTAAATGACTTACTGTTAGCATTGGACACTGGTTGTGTTTCTATTCTAGTGCTCCTTGACATAAGTGCACTATTGACCACCAGATTCTCCTTCATAGGCTAGAAAACCTGGTTGGTTTGCGTGGACGGGCACTCTCATGGTTTAAATCATATTTATTAGACCGGTTTCAATTTATGCAATTAGATCAAGAGTTCTCTGACTACTCTCAGGTTAAATATGGTATTCCACAAGGCTCAGTGCTGGGACCATTACTGTTCTCATTATACTTGCTACCACTCGGTAATGTTATTCGTAAACATGGTGTGAATTTCCATTGCTATGCAGATGATACACAGCTGTACATATCAATGAAACCAGGTGAAACACTTAAACTCACTCAATTAGAGGCTTGTATCTCTGATATAAAGAACTGGATGACAGTACATTTCCTGCTTTTAAATTCAGATAAAACAGAGATGATGGTTTTGGGCCCCAAAAATTAAGGAACAAGTTGGATCTGGAGTTAAATGCAGGTGATTGCATAGTTACATCAAGTCTTATGGTTAAGAACCTTGGTTTTATTATTGATCAGGACCTTACATTTGACACTCATATTAAAAACACTTCCAGAGTAGCTTTCTTTCACCTAAGAAACATAGCTAAAATTCGGCACATTCTGTCATTAGAGGATGCTAAAACCTTGATGCATGCTTTTGTTGCATCGAGGCTAGACTATTGTAATGCCTTATTATCCGGCTCCTCTAGTAGCTCTCTAAAGAGTCTTCAACTAGTACAGAATACAGCGGCACGTATTTTGACTAGATCCAAGAAGTATGAGCACATTACTCCAGTGTTAGCATCACTACATTGGCTTCCTATTAAATATCGGGCTGATTATAAAGTACTGTTGCTAACTTTTAAAGCAATAAACGGACTTGCACCTTTATATCTGACCGAAATGATTGCCCCTTATAAGCCGACACGACTGCTTCGTTCACAAGAAGCCGGCCATCTATTACTCCCTAGAATTTTGAAAAGCACAGCTGGTGGTAGAGCCTTCTCTTTTAGAGCTCCTCTGTTGTGGAACGGTTTACCAAGGCATGTTAGGGATTCGGACACAGTTTCAATTTTTAAGTGTAGATTAAAAACATATATTTTCAGCCTAGCCTACTACCAATCATAGTCTAGGTGGAGAGATGGAGAAGGCTGTGCCCTAGTGTCTTATGGAGTGAGAAACTTTCCATACTGTCACCTCCTCAATGTGTTACCACCACTGTTATGCTGGTTATCCTTGATCAGGTGTGGATTGTTTGGAACTCTCTCATGGCTGCGTGTTTTCTCTGTCCCTCTCCTAATAGGTATGCTGCCATAGCTTACACCTGTTGGGGCTATCTGTATATTTCCTATGCTTGTGCTCCCCTGCTCTTACATAATGCTACTGGCTATAGCACTGCTTTTTTTTCTGACTGCATGTTCTCTTCTCTGCCTCGGCCTCTGACTCGGGGGCACCTGCCCCCGAGCCCAATATCCTGCGAGAAGTGTGAGCTGCCCCCATCAACCCTCACCCCCACGCCAACCCCAGTTCCTGGATCTGGACCCTCTCCGCGTGGTTTAGCCCCCCGCTGACTACCTAACTCAGGAGGGGCAAAGTCTTTCAGCCCTGAGCCACCTTGGACTGACCATGACATGGTCTTTTTTTGGACATACCCTGTGCCGGCCAGAAGAGGATGGGCTCCCCCCCTTTTTAGTCTGGTTCCTCCCAAGGTTTCTCCTTCCTTGCCACTGTTGCCGTTAGGCTTGCTTTTGGGGGGGTCTAGGCCTGGGTTCCCCCTCTGTTAAGCGTTTTGTGACAATTCTATTGTGAAAAGCGCTATACAAATAAACTTGATTTGATTTGATTTGATCTTGCATGAGCTAATATCAGTGTTCATGAGTCCATAATCAGAAAAACACTAAACAAGAATGGTGTGCATGGGAGGATAGCAAAGAGGAAGCCACTACTCTCCAAAAAGAACATTGCTGCCTGTCTAAAGTTTGCTAAAGATCACTTGTATGCGCCAGAAGACAATTGGAAGAGTGTTCTGCGAAAACACGGTGGTGGCAGTATCATTGTTTGGGGCTGCTTTGCTGCCTCGGGACCAGGACGGCTTTCCATCATTCATGGAACTATGAATTCTGGATTGTACCAGCAAATTCTACAGGAGAATGTCAGGGTATCCTTCCGTGAACTGAAGCTCAACAGAAGTTGGGTCATGCAGCAAGACAACGACTCTAAACACACAAGTCAGTCTACCAAAGAATGGTTGAAGCAGAAGAAATGTAGTGTTTTGGAATGGCCGAGTCAAAGTCCAGACCTTAATCCAATAGAAATGTTGTGGCAGGACCTGAAGCGAGGAGTTCATTCCAGGGAGCCCACTAACATAACTGAGTTGAAGCAATTCTCTAAGGAGGAATGGGCCAAAAAAGACTGATCAACAGTTACCGGAAAAGTTTGGTTGAAGTCATTGCTGCTCAAGGGGGTCAGTCCGCAACGAGTTTCAACGAGGATCTTGACGCGACAAGAGAGTGATTTAGCCCACGAGCTAAAGACTGAAGTCTCTAACTCTGGGAACTAAAAATACTCTTATCGACGTCACATTCTGTAGCCGACACTCACGTGTTAACCCCACGTACTGGAGCTCCACTGTTACATTCTCCCCCTTGAAACTCCTGCAGCAGCAACCACAGCCTGACTGTAGCATCCGAGTCACGGCACCAATTGTAACAGAGTTGGTTCTGCCTGCAGCAAGTTTCAAACCGAGGATCTCAATGCGACAAGAGAGTGATTTAGCCCACCGAGCCAAAGACTCAAGTCTCTAACTCTGGGAACTAATCACACTCTTATCGACGTCACATTCTGTCGTGGATGCTCACATGTTAACCCCATGTACAGGAGCTCCACTGCCACATACAGTATAACAGAGAGAGAGTAAAGAGTGTCAGTCTGCTCCCCAAGGACTCTGTGAATAAACCTTATTCAACTGTGCCCAAAACAACAGGGCCCCTGCAGCAGCCTTGTCTTCAGACCTGAAGGGCCATGGTCTCATCCTCTTTTCAGTTACATTACAGCATATATCACATTCTCATACATACTCATACAGAGACAGACCCTAGATTCAAGGGCATCATGCAGCCATTTATTTAGAGGGGGCACCGGTATCAGTATCGATAGCTAGCTACCAAACTAAGCTTTTAGCTAAAGTTAGGGATGGTTTAAAGTTTTCAAATTTATGAATTTTATGAATGCACCGTCATCTGGTTTGAACATCAATAACCAGAAAAAAGTTAGCTAAATTCCTGCTTTATACTTGGGTATGGTAATTAGCTAGCTAGTTATTATCTTTCACATATTTTGGATACAAGGGATATAGCTAGCTAGCTACCTACATATAACCTAGAACTACCTAGAAACATCACCTTATGCATTTACTGCTGTTCTCGTGGAAATTTCAGGATCAATAATGGTACAGAACATACTTAAAATAAATAATGGTACAAAACATGAAATTACCCTCGGATAATTTATTGACTCATCCCGCTCATTGACTGAAGTTCAACAATAGCCAATAGCCAGACAGGAGATGATAGGCTCTAACAATATAATTTGACACATTGCCCAGACCAGAGCAATTTAGCCAGAGCAATTCCCCTCAGACACAAGTTAGAACACTATTGTAATGTATTTGTACACTGCTGTTTTAACATTTTCATTGATAAAATTGATGTAAAACTACATTTTTTGGTGTCACTTTTATAAATTGCATAAAATTGAGGAGGCATGTGCCCCTAGCTAGCTACATATTGTTTATAAACAATTAGACAAAATGTGAGCAGTTTTGAGGACATTGAGGGATCCGTCATGTATCGCCTTTTAGAGTGTGAACTTTGGACACGGGAGGGGGGTGGGAATTGCTTGCTTTTTATTTTTTTATTGCAGCAAATTATCATCATTGCCCTGTAGTATCTGGGCATGCAGCTGCAGGTAAGGAGGTGGGTCAAACCACAGCGGTCATGGCCAGGGAATGAGAGTTAAATCTAGAGGAAGCAGAATACCCGGGCCATGTGAAAAAGGGGGCAGGTGGCACGGAAGAAGCATCGGAGGCAAAGGGGAAGTGGGAGGAAAGTTGAGGAGCTGGCGCTGGGTCAATCTGGACACCTGTTTGAAGGGACAGCGAGAGAAGGCAGCGCCGCTACACCCGCAGGAGCCGGGACTGAAAGAACTGTGGGGTAGAGCCTGGGGAAGCGGCAGAGGAGAAGAGGGGTACACTGGGGGCAAGAGACCGACCACAGATGTGTGGAGGGTGGGGGGGGCAGGGGAGGGACAGGAATACCAGACAGGACGACAGTGGCACCGGACAATGGTTAGGGGTAGGAATGCTGAGTGGCGAGCGCTGAGCCTGCCTGGACGCCGGTCAGGAGAACAGGGTGAGAAAGCAGAACTGCCATTGTAGCAGGATCCAGGAAAGGATGGCCCGGGGTCAAAAGAGCGATGAAGGGCAGGGCAGCTGAGCCTAGGGGGGCCTGGGGCAGAGAAGATAAATGGGAACTGAGGGGGAGAGACTGATGGGGCCATGGCTGCAGATGGCAAAACATCGATACCTACAGAAACAGGGGAAACAAAAAGATTAAAGGCAACAGTACAGTACAGGTGCATGGGCACACAAACGGGAACAGACAACATAGAAGGCAATCCTATGGACCAGCGCAGGTCCTCCGGCAGCATTAGTGTGCGCCAGGTGGGAGAAGCAAGCGGCCAACAGATTACCACTGAGAGTGCCCAAGTAAACATAGAGCAATTTCAGCCTTTTCATCACAGGTTCAAAGCAGCTACGCAGATAGCCGTAGATAAACGTTGACCATTCTGTAGAAACGAATAGACCATTTTAAAACCGGACAAACAACCTCAATCAACATTTTGTGCGGCGTCAGGAATACAGAAGATAATTAGTTCAACAAATGAACATATTGGGAAGAAAGAAAAGAAACTGAATAAAGAATAAAGAAACTGGTCATTAAAGTGAAATCACCGGACTTCCTAACGGTATACGAAAGGAATAGTTATGAACAAACATCAGAAACATGTAATGCAATTTCCTGAACACAATGCAGGACACAATGCCTAATGAATAAACTACAGATATCCCAGAACAAGCTGAGCAGGGGTGTTTTAAAAATTCAACCATTGTTTTCATGGAGGCAGGAGCTGTTGTCAACAACTTAACTGGCTCCTTGTTGAGGCTAGCGTAGCCCAAATTAAACTCAGCATGGTCCACACGATAAGACACAAATGCAGCACTAGATACTAGATATACAGTATCTGAATAATAATTTCCCTTATTATGTTTCCCGTATTATATTATTGTCACAACACCAGAGCAAGCATTGCCAGTGTTAAGCTCTACAGATTTAGGAGCATATAAACGCATCTCCATATCTTAAGTTGAATTGTTGCAGGTAGTGGTTGTCATGTACTGAGAATTGGCATTAACGTGTATCCGTATGTGTGCTGTTCCTACCAAAGCGTGCTGTACTTCAGCTCAACAGCGAGCTAAACTCCACTCCAAAAATGACTGAGTCGTGTAGTAAGATTGACCATTTACTGTTGGCTCTTCACTTTGTACATGGACATGGAGTAAAAACTGCAATAAAAATAAATACAACAATATCAATTGCTGTCCTGTCCTTTCTTATTGTAATAACTCGTAAACACAAAACGTTTTCTTTTTAATACAAACCGAGCGTGACATTTATCAAACACACTTTAACATTGTCTTATTTTATAACATTAAATTATAAACTTACGGCATTGCCTGCTTGGAGTTTGTAAGAGGATGGAAACGATAAAAGCTGGACGCTAGCAAACATGTGTCTTCTCCCTTCTAGACAAACTTTCTCTCTAACCAAGCACTTCCGTTCTAACAAAGGCATTTCCTCTCATTCCGGGAGAGGGGCGTTTCAAAATAAGAGTCTAACAGTGAGAAGTGTCTTTCACAATAAAAGTTACATTTTAACGAATGCCTGAAACATAACAAATTACAACAGACATGACTTGAAGTCAACACACTCCCCGTCTGACCTTTGTGAGGTCACTACCCTTATTACTTTGCGGGTTCTGAATATCAGTCCTCTTTGGGTAGAAGCAGAACCAATTCGGTAACTGGTCTACGAAAAGTCTTTGTACAACCTTGGTCCATGGTCTTCACTTCCACCTTACGCACTCTCTCGTCTTTTCCAGGGAAAGTGGCAGTGACCATAGCCATTGGCCATTGTAGGTGAAAGGGGGCAGAGCAAGGCGTCTGTCCTTCAGAAGGTTGCTCCTGGACAGGCCTTTTTGCAGGTGACACTATTTGACACTGTCCACCCTCCACAGGCCTGTGGCTTACCGCTCCTTCTGTTAGGTGGCGGCCTTGGTGTTTCACCTGGTTGTGATAGTGCCTTGCTAGCAGTAAGGAGATGTGGCTGTCTTTGGGTAGGATTGTTGGGTTCTTCTCTCCTGTGTTCAAGTGTGCATGTTTCAACCGGCCTCCAACGCAGATTAGATCACCCTCGAGGATTGGACTCAGCCGCTGAAGACTGCTGCTTTTGAGGATCTGTTTGTTTTGTTGGAGGGCTGCGAATTCTTTTGGGAAGGCTGCTTTTTGTGTAGCTTTGATGAGGACATCTTCCGCTTGGGACAACTCGTCCGGTGTGCGAGGTAAGCTACATTTGTGCCACCCTTTGCATCCGCTGACATTGTTCTGTTTGCAGGATCGTGCGATGTGAATCAGGAGTGCTACACCCCTTACCAGAGAACTGAAAGTGGAGAAACGCCGAAACCGCTGTGTGTTAAGACCGTTCTCTTTCAGCTGTGTCGCGCAGGTGTTGACTTGTGGACGGATTTCGTTGTCCTTTTCAGGTTCAACTAACTCAAACGACTGACCTTTTTCTGTTTTCCCCACGGGTGGTTTCCGCAAGAAGGTGGGTCCGGAGAACCATGTCGTCTGCCCCAAGCGCGATGCAGGTACTGAGCGAGATGCATGGTCGGCTGGATTGTCTTCTGACCGCACATAATGCCATTGTGCTGGTTTTGTGGACTGCCGGATACGCTGCACTCTATTGTGGACATAGACATAGAATCTCTTGGTCTCATTGTATATATAACCTAAGACCACTTTACTGTCAGAGTAGAACTTGGTTTCGTTCGGCTTGACGTCCAGTTCATCTTGGATGAGCTCCGCCATCTCTACGGCTAAGACGGCTGCACACAGCTCGAGCCTTGGGATGGTAGGCTCGGACTGAGGTGCTAACTTAGACTTTCCCATCACAAAGCCTATGTCAACTTGACCATCTCGTTGTATTGCTTTTAGGTACGCCACAGCACCGATGGCCTTCGTGGAAGCATCGGAAAACACACACAACTCTGTGTGTACTGCCTTGATGAGGGAGGTTGTGTACGTGCGTGGCACATGCAGGTGCTTCAGGTCCTGGAGCGCGTCTCGCCAGGCCTCCCACTTCGTGAGTTTCTCGTCAGGAATTGGCGTGTCCCAGTCGGACTGGTCAGCTGTGAGTTCTCGGAGGAGAGCTCTTCCTTGGATCGTGACCGGAGCCAGCATGCCCAAGGGGTCAAAAACACTGTTCACCATGGAGAGCACACCACGGCGGGTGAACGGCTTGTTTGCGGTAGACACGGCAAAGGTGAATGTGTCTGTAGTTATCTCCCATAAAAGCCCTAAACTGCGTTGAGTAGGCATGGCTTCGCCGCTGAAGTCAAAGTCTTTCACGGCTTTGGCACAGTCTTCGGGTGCAAAAGCCTCCATGACGGCTTGACTGTTTGAGGCGAACTTGTGGAGACGGAGGTTTGACTCAGCGAGTGAGGCTTGCGTCCTCTTCAGGAGGTCGATGGCTTCAACCTCGGTTGGTACAGACATGAGTCCGTCGTCGACATAGAAATGTCTTTCTACGAATTGGACAGTGTCAGCTCCATGTTTTTGTGCACCCTCTCTGATGGCTCGTCTAAGGCCATAGATAGCCACAGCAGGAGACGGGCTGTTGCCGAAAACGTGGACTCTCATCCTGTACTCGATCACTTCTTTAGTCGTGTCATTGTCTTTGTACCATAAGAAGCGCAAAAAGTTCCTGTGTTCCTCTCTTACCTGGAAACAGTAAAACATCTGTTGTATATCCGCCATTACAGCGACCTTTTCCTTGCGGAACCGAATCAGAACACCGAGGAGGGAGTTGTTGAGGTCAGGCCCTGTGAGAAGCACGTCGTTGAGAGAGACGTTGGAGTGCTGGGCGCTGGAATCAAAAACCACACGGATCTGCCCAGGCTTTTGAGGGTGGTACACTCCAAACGTCGGCAGGTACCAGCATTCCTCACCTTTTCCCAATGGTGGTGCCACCTCGGCGTGGTGGTTGTCGAGGATCTTCCCCATGAAGGCGATGTATTGATCCTGCATTTCTGGTTTCCTTCTCAGCGTTCGCTGGAGAGACGTGAAGCGATTGACTGCTTGCTCCCTGTTGTTAGGTAAACGTTGACGTGGCTCTCTGAAAGGCAGAGGAGCAGTCCAGCTGTTTGCTTTATCCCTATAGACTTCCTTGCCCATTGTTCTTACAAAGATTGTGTCTTCAATAGATGGAGCAGGCTTATTGTCTGATTCAGTTCTGTTGAATACTGTTTGTCCCAGCGTCTTCTCTGTGACCTTGCCGGACCTGGAGAGAGTGTTATGTGACTCCCCGCCCTGATGGATTTTCTCTTTAACGTACCTGAAGCTTGTGCACGGATCGAGGATTGAAGGACGACCGTTCTCCAGCACATTGGTCCTGGATGTTGCGACCGACGGCTTGTGCGCGTTGCCTAGGCACACTTCTCCTACAAGCACCCAGCCCAAGTCCAGACGTTGAGCGAAGGGGGCATTGCGCGGCCCACTGACTTGTTGCCTTACCTGGTGCACTTGTATGACATCTCTGCCTAGCAACAGTAGGATCTCCGCTTGAGGGTCTAGCTCTGGGAGGTATTCTGCTACCTGTCTTAGGTGTGGGTGGTGCAAAGCTGCGTTTGGTGTCGGGATTTCGGACCTATTGTCAACGATCTCGTCACACTCGATGAGTGGTGGTAGGGGAATGCTAATTTTACCATCAAGCGATTCAATCTGAAACCCTTCGGCTCTTCTGCCGAATGTTTCAACCATGCCGGAACACGTTTTCAGATAGTACGAGAATGGTTCAGCCTTTACATCGAACAGCTCAAATAAGTCAGATCTTGCTAACGACCGATTGCTTTGGTCATCTAGTACCACGTAGGCGTTGACAGCTTTGTCCTGAGAGCCCTTTGGGTACAGCTTTGCAAGACAGATCTTGGCGCACGATCTGCCTGCTTTGCCCAGACCACATACCTCTGTGCAGCTGGAACTGACGATGGCTTTGTTGGCACGGTCTCCTTCCCCCTCCCCGCCATTCTCTGCTGAGGATGAAGAAGCCTTGAATGTTGTTAACACTGACCCGGGATGCATGGCTGTTTCGTGAATGCTGCTGTCGCACTCGGTACACTTTACTGCTGTTTTGCAGTCCTTCGCTAGATGAGTGGCTGAGGCTACACATTTAAAACATATTCCTTTCTCCTTGAGAAAGGCCTTCCTGTCAGTGAGTGTTTTGTTTCTGAATGTCCTGCACTTTTAAGCGGGTGTGGTTTGTTGTGGATTGGGCATGTTTTACCTGGGTCGTTGTCGCTTTTCGCAGAGTTGTCTGCATCAGAGTCCGCTGAAGCGATGTCGGTCCTGTGAACCGAAATAGGATTCCTAGAGCCGTGACCTTTAAAGGTAGGTCTGTCTGGTTTTGTAGGTGCAGTGCTACTATTGAGAAAAACGAAACTTGGATCGTTACGCTTCCTTGCTTCATAGCAGATAAACCTGGTAAAATATTCAAATGGTGGAAAATAACCGCCATTTTCTTCCTTCCACCTGGAGCCGGTGGAAAGCCATTTCTCCTGCAGGCCATACGGTAGCCTTTCTACGATAGGGTTTATGCCCCGTGCGGTGTCCAGATACGACAAACCCCGGAGGTAGCCGTCCTCCTTGGCACACTGGATCTCCATGAGCAGGTCGCCTAGCTCTCGTAGCTTTGTGTGGTCTTTCGCTGACACTTTTGGGAAGTCGCTCAGCCGCTGGAACAGAGATTTCTCTATTATTTCGGGAGCTGCATAACATTCACGGAGTCTTTCCCATGCCCTTTCAAGAGCTGCTGCTGGATTAGTTACATGCACAGAGCGCATTCGTTTGACATACTCGCCAGATTCCTTACCGAGCCATTTTGTCATTAAGTCCAATTCCTCTGTTGCTGTGAGGTCTAACCCTCTGATAGCGCTGGTGTAGGATGAGTGCCATGCGCGGTAGTTTTCAGGCCTATCGTCAAACTGATATAGGCTAGAACGCACCAAGTCCCGTCGAGCTAGGAACTTTGCAATTGGTTCGGTGGCGAGCGGATTGACATTAGCTGCCGGTGTGCCTTGCGGAGTGAAAGGCTGAGCCGAAACATTTAATTCGGAGTGAGCGTTGTTTAAATCCCGTCGATAATTGTGTTCTCCGTAGGGAAACTTGTATTCAACTTTAATAGGACACGGTGTGCGTGTATTGCCGATTTGATGGTCGGCTAATACGGGTTTGCTAACCAGGTTAACATGTAGTGGTTCAATGTCTCTTACCGGGAACCGCCGTGTCGGACAGCTAGCATCGACCCATGTTCGTGGTGGAGAAGCGACGGGTGTGGCTGGCTGACTTCGACATGGATATAATTGTTTTTGAGATTGAACAAACTCACTCGTGCGTTCCATTTTATCCGTTTCTGAGATGGTGTCTAACACCTTAGGGTTTTCTAAAGCTTCGGCAGCCTCTAAGGCTACTGCCTCTGCAACAGCTGCTTCTGCTTCACGCTCAAAGGTCAGTGCTTCTATTTCGGCGTCTAATTTAGCTTTAGCTAGTTGCGCGGCAGCCCTTTCCTTATGCAATTCTGCTTCCATAGCAGCCTTTTCGGCTTCCATGGCAGCCTTATCCTTTTGTAATTCTGCTTCCCTAGCAGCCTTTTCCTTTTGTAATTCTGCTTCCCTAGCAGCCTTTTCCATTTGTAATTCTGCTTCTCTAGCAGCCTTTTCAGCTTCCCTAGCAGCCTCTTCGGCTTCTACAGCAGCTTTTTCCATTTTAAGTCGAGCTCCTCGGGTTGCATACGCGGCTCTTACCTTGGCAGCCTCTGCTTTGGCACGGGCGAGTGCCGCTGCGCTAGCCGATGAGCCTGATGACTGCAAGCTCCTCCTGCTTGTCGTTGAAGATGCGTCGCTTTGCCTGTCCGCCATTTTCCTTCACTGTGTTAACACCAGAGGAAGTGTGCCTTTCTACTAGCAAACGCCAGTCGAAGTATGCTTCCTTTACTTGCAAACACCAGTCGAAGTATGCCTCCTCACTAGCAAACGCCAGTCGAAGTATGCCTTTTTACTGTGCTGTTCCTACCAAAGCGTGCTGTACTTCAGCTCAACAGCGAGCTAAACTCCACTCCAAAAATGACTGAGTCGTGTAGTAAGATTGACCATTTACTGTTGGCTCTTCACTTTGTACATGGACATGGAGTAAAAACTGCAATAAAAATAAATACAACAATATCAATTGCTGTCCTGTCCTTTCTTATTGTAATAACTCGTAAAACAAAACGTTTTCTTTTTAATACAAACCGAGCGTGACATTTATCAAACACTCTTTAACATTGTCTTATTTTATAACATTAAATTATAAACTTACGGCATTGCCTGCTTGGAGTTTGTAAGAGGATGGAAACGATAAAAGCTGGACGCTAGCAAACATGTGTCTTCTCCCTTCTAGACAAACTTTCTCTCTAACCAAGCACTTCCGTTCTAACAAAGGCATTTCCTCTCATTCCGGGAGAGGGGCGTTTCAAAATAAGAGTTCAACAGTGAGAAGTGTCTTTCACAATAAAAGTTACATTTTAACGAATGCCTGAAACATAACAAATTACAACAGACATGACTTGAAGTCAACACAGAGAGCTTTGAATGGATATTTCGTGCCCCAGGTAAACGCTGCTTTTGCGCGTCAGACATTTCACAAACTCTCGCAAAACCCAGGTGAGACTGTGCAACAGTTTGTCACTCGTTTGAGACGTGCAGCACAAGACTGTAATTTCGCTGCAGATAGGGACAATCAGATTAGGGATGCAGTTGTGAGCAAATGCACGTCAAGCTATATTCGCCGTAAACTTCTAGAGGAAGGAAGCGCATTGTCACTTGCCCGCACACTTGAATTAGCAGCGCAGTGCGAGCAAATTGAGGTGCAAATGTCAGCAATGTCTGCGAATGAGAGGAAGGCAGAAGCAGGAACTGTGAATCGCATCGGACAAAAAGGAGGAAAATATCAGAGAAGCGGAAAAGGGAAACCAGGCGCGGAGAAAAACAAAACGGACAAACTGTGCTATCGGTGCGGCCATGCAGATCACTTTGGGAAAGATCCCAAATGCCCCGCGCGTGGTCAAACATGCCACAAGTGTAATGGTAAAGACCATTTCTCCATAGTCTGCAAAACGAAGAGGCCAGGAAAACAAACAGTGAATAAGGTGAAGGTAGAGGAGCATGATTATGCGTTTGTGCTGAGTGATAGTCACAGGCCAGAGAGACTTAGCATGGACGTGGGAGGAGTTAGTTTGAGAATACTCATTGACTCAGGAGCTACCTGTAATGTTGTGGATGAGAAAACATGGGAGGGTTTAAAATCAGAGAACATTAAATGCCACTCATATGTCCTTAAGGCAGAAAGAAAACTGTACTCCTATTCCTCCAACCAACCACTACCCGTCAAGGGAGCCTTCACTTGTGAAGTTAGAGTAGGAGACCGTGTTGAACAGGCAGAGTTCATAGTGATCAAAGGTGATGGAGAACCGTTGCTTGGGAAAGAAACAGCCATGAAACTGGGCGTACTGAAAATAGGTGCCGACATATCAGCTGTTACAGACCTGAATCAGTCACTCCAGCAGCAATATCCAACTGTGTTTCAGGGAGTAGGGAAGCTGAAAACAAAACAGGTTAAGCTATACATCGACACAAACGTGACACCAGTGGCCCAGCCACTCAGGCGAATCCCTTTCAACCTACGGGGGCCTGTGGAGAAGAAAATCCAAGAACTCCTGGACTCAGATATCATCGAACCAGTCGACGGACCAACACCATGGGTGAACCCAGTGGTCATCGTTCCTAAAGCAAACTCGGAAATCAGGCTGTGTCTGGACATGCGTCAAGCGAACCTTGCAGTCATCAGAGAGCGGTACCCAATACCAACAGTGGATGAGCTGCTACAGGGAATGAACGGATCGGTGGTGTTCAGTAAACTGGACTTGAAGTGGGGCTATCACCAACTTGAGCTGACCCCAGAGTCACGGGAGATCACCACATTCGCCATCCACAACGGAGTCTACAGGTACAAGAGGCTTCTCTTTGGCGTGTCATCTGCCAGCGAACAGTACCAGCATGAAATCGCCGCTGCTCTGGCTGGTATAGAGGGAGTGGAAAACATCTCAGACGACGTCATTGTTCATGCAAGGGATCAAGAAACACACGACAAACGCCTACACACAGTCATGAAAAGACTGGAGGAATCTGGTTTGACACTGAATCCTGACAAGTGTCAGTTCAACATGGATCGTCTCGTCTTCATGGGAATCTTGCTGTCAGAGAAAGGAATCGGACCTACAGAGGAGAGAGTGAGAGCCGTGAGCGAAGCCAGAGAACCGGAGAATGCCTCTGAGGTGAGAAGCTTCCTAGGTCTTGTAAGTTACAGCAGCAGATTCATCCCACAATTCGCAACATTGTCAGAGCCACTACGACGCCTGACAAGGAAAGACATTCCATTTAGCTTTGGGCTAGAACAGAAGCAGGCGTTCAAGGCGCTCAAAGATGGCTTGGCGAAAGCAGGGACACTAGCCTATTTTGACAAAGACGCGCCAACCAAAGTAGTCGCAGATGCAGGGCCAGTGGGCTTAGGGGCGGTCTTAGTACAGTGTCAGAAGGGGGAGATGGTTCCTGTGTGTTATGTTAGCCGTGCCCTAACAGACTGCGAACGCAGGTACTCTCAGACAGAGAAAGAGGCCTTGGCTCTTGTATGGGCTTGCGAAAGACTGCATCCATATGTCTATGGGAGACAGTTTGACTTGATCACAGATCATAAGCCGTTAGAATCCATCTACAGTCCTCGCTCGAAACCATGTGCCCGTATAGAGCGATGGGTTCTCAGGCTACAGCCTTATGACTTTAGAGTAGTACACATTCCGGGCAAAAACAACATAGCAGATCCATTGTCACGCCTGCTGGGGAACAGTGCATTGGCAGAGAAACACACACATGGGTCAGACGAATATGTCAGGTTTGTAGCGGTGAGTGCCACACCCAAAGCACTGACAACCCGCGAGGTTGAGGATGCATCAGCCAGTGACGAGGAGCTGATTGAGGTGCGTAAGGCCATTGAAAGTGGACACTTTGAGAAGTGCACAGCGTATGCACCAATAGCAAGTGAACTATGTGTAATCGGACAGCTGGTTCTACGCGGAACACGCATTGTGTTGCCACAGGCACTACAGGCACGAGCACTCTCACTGGCTCACGAAGGTCACTTAGGAATCGTAGGAACTAAGCAGCACCTCAGAAGTAAAGTCTGGTGGCCAGGCATGGACAAAGCAGCCGAGAGACATTGTAGGTCATGCCACGGGTGTCAAGTTGTTGCCCGCCCAGACGCACCCGAACCTTTGAGACCGACACCATTACCAGAGGGTCCCTGGCAAGACGTTGCCACTGATCTACTTGGACCTCTGCCGACAGGTCATTCAATTTTAGTCGTAGTGGACTACTACAGCCGATACTATGAATACGACGTGTTGACGTCCACGACTACAACCAAAGTGATAGACAGTCTAGAGTCAATCTTCAGTAGACATGGACTTCCTGTCACACTGAGGTCAGATCAGGGTCCTCAGTTTAAGTCAGAAGAGTTCAGCAACTACTGCGAGAGCAATGGAATCAAACATGTGAAAACGACGCCAAGATGGGCGCAAGCCAACGGTGAGGTTGAGCGTCAAAACGCCTCACTGTTGAAGAGGATTCGGATCGCTGAGTCAGAAGGACTCGACTGGAAACGAGAACTCAGGAAATATGTCACCGTATACCGGAGCATTGATCACGCAACCACGGGAAAGAGCCCCGCGGAGTTGCTTTTCAACCGAAAGATGAGAGGGAAACTGCCAGACATCTCAACGGCACAGGCTGACCTGGAAGTACGAAATCGAGATGCAGAGCAAAAAGGAAAGTCAAAGATCTACGCTGATGAACGCCGTGGAGCCAAGTACTCAGACGTGGACATCGGTGACACTGTCCTGGTGAAACAAGAAAAGACTGACAAACTCACAACACCATTCAACACAACGCCACACAAGGTGGTGGGCAAAGCAGGGAGCCAAGTTGTTGTTGAATCTCCAACGGGAGCAAGATATTCAAGAAACACTACATGGGTAAAGAAATACACCAGCGCTCGTGAGACACCCGCTGAAGAGGAAACACCACAAGGTGCTGAGGACAGCACACCAAATGATGAGACACCAGTTGCTCAAGCCCCAGAGCAAAGCATCACCAATTCTGAAATCCCAGAGACACAAAGACCTCAAAGAGTGAAGAGATTGCCACAAAAGCTGACTGACTTTGTGATTAAGTGAACTGAGAACTGAGTTATTGACAGAGTGGGAATGAGGGGGTAAAGTTCAATGTTTGAACTTAAGGTTGGTTAATACTGCAATTTGAGAGACTAGTTTAAAGTCAGTTTTATTTAAAATGACTAGTTTGTAAGTCAATAATGGGTTAACAGAGGGTCAACATTTTTGTTCATACTAATAAGATAATATGCTGAAAGTGTGATTAGATATTTTATGTTTTGTGTTAAGCAGATGATTACAAAGTGATTGAAAATGCTTGAAGTTTATTTCCCAGGGAAGGAGGGATGTCATGTACTGAGAATTGGCATTAACGTGTATCCGTATGTATGTGACGTCACGGCTGTTGAGTTGTTCCCAGTAAAGCACCAAGAAAGCAGAGCTGAAGCGTGTGCGTGGTTTATTGATTTAATTCGTAATTTGCCTAATTAAATATTAAGGTGAAAACAGAACAGAACAGTGGTGGCAATACATCACGCTTTAATGTTAATCCGATTGTCATGGCAGATGCCACAGTATTTAGTCTTAAAATTATTTGGAATTCAGGGAGCCGACACAATCTCAATCAGTTAACGGATAACTAGTCACTGGTTCTATGAAGCTGGCAGACATCAGTGTAGGACTGTATGCCTGCCACCTGGCTGGTGCTCTGTCAATAACTATGATTCAGACTATCTGCTATATTTCTAGATAGGAGAAGAGAACCTCTCCAGCTCGAGTGGAGTCTGTCTCATTAAACCAGGCCTCCCCCAAAACATAGCCCAGTTGTCTATAAAGCCAATATTGTTCAATGCACAGCAGTCAATCAGCCAGCAATTTAGGGACAAGAGCCTGCTGTAGGTCTCATCGCCTCTCCTGTACTGTGGTGTGTAGCCAGAGAGGATTACCATCCAATGCAGTCTTGCACACCGAAACAATATTACTTTTTAGGAACTTCTGATTGCCTCAATCAGATGTCATTAGCGCCGGCATGAATAACATAATTTGTTGAAAATTTACATTTACTCTTAGCCATCATCTTTAAATTTGACTCAATGTCAGGCACACTGGCACCCAGAATGCAATTGACTATCTACGTTGGAGACGGAGCTATTAATATATAATGTATCATTCATTTGGTATGCAGTCTATGGCTATAAAACATATAAAAACTGCTGTAGTCAATGGCTAAATGTTTTATAGCCATAGACTATATATCAACTTAAGTAAGGAATAAACCATGACTAGCCATGCGTTCTCAGGGTATATGAGCATGCCTGCGGTAGTGATGAGGCACAAGGCTGAAAGCCAAGTGCCGTTCCCACCCCAGAAGTACGTATACATCCCGAGAACACATGGCTTGGAGTGGGTTTTTCTGCTTATACCATGGCTACTTGCCACAAAAAACATAAAAATTCAAAAGTATTAACACTCTAATTCAAGTAAAAATGATCATATTGTGTCATGTGTAAATCTGCCAAGAAATATAGTTCCTCATTTTCGCAGTAGATGGCAGCCAAAAAAGACCAGCCAGATATCCAAATAAGACTGTTGAAAACAGACATTTATTCTAGTCACATTATTGTTGCCAAGAACACAGACAGAATTATAGAAAAATGTCTGTTAGCTTCAGTCAAGATTAGCTCAAAGTAATGTTAGCAATGAATGCTGCTGCAAGGATCCTGACTAGAACAAAGAAATATGAGCATATTAGTCCTGTGTTAGCGTCACTTCACTGGCTTCCTATAAACTATCGTGGAGACTATAAGGTACTCCTCTTAACTTATAAGGTGTTGCATGGACTTGCACCCTCTTACTTGACGGATCTACTTCATCCGTACAATCCCCCACGTTCACTTCGCTCACAAGATGCAGGCAACTTGGTAGTCCCTAGAATATCAAAAAATACAGCAGGTGGCAGAGCCTTCTCCTATAGAGCTCCTTTACTGTGGAACAGTCTACCCATCTCTGTGAAGGAGTCAGACACGGTCTCAATTTTCAAGTCTAGGTTAAAAACACATCTCTTTAGTCTCTCTTATAGTCATTAGGTGCAGATGTGGAGGGGGCATAGCAATAGAGCCTTCTGGTGCAATGAGCTATCCTTACTGTCACCAATCATAAGTGATGATCCGCCCCTATCAGGACTGCTGATGATGTGGTGGGATGGTCTCTGAGTGCCCTCATGGCTGCGTGCTCCCTGTGCCACTCACCTAATTAGTTATGCTGCCCTAGATTACTTCTGCTGGTGCAAAAGTGTTATCACTACTCTTCCCCTGATCCGGTGTGATATTTATCATAGTCATAATTGCACCTTTCCTCTTTTCTCCCCGGCTTCGTGGCACCTGCCCGGAGCTCACCTGCCCCAGAGTCAACCCCCCACCCCTGCCATGTGTTAGCCGGATGCCGCTGGCCCAGACCCTAGCTGCTGGTTCCATCCCCCGCCCTGCCCTGGTATCTGGAGGGATGAGGTCCACCCCACTCCTACACTTAGAATGCCCTTCCGGTGGTCTGTTAAGCCACATGAGCCTCAAAGACTATTTGTGTTGTTTTTCTCTGTATCCCACAATTTTCCAGGAGTTCATCTCGACCGCCTTTTAAGGGGTCAGGGAATAATTTTCCAGTCTCCCACATTGGCTTTCCAATGGTTTTCTGGTTTTTTGATTCCCTCTGGAAAATGCCAATTGTGAAGCGCTGTGTGACAACCTGTTTGTAAATGGCGCTATACAAAAATAAAGATTGATTGATTGATTGAATGAAGGATAATACAAAAAACATTTTGGTTAACAGTGCTAACGTTAGCTACCTAGCTAACATTAATTACCTAACTTAACAAGCTTGTAAATTAGCTTGCTACAAAACATGTACAGTATGTTATTGTAGCAAGTTAACTTAGCTAGCCAGATTAGTTACCTAACGATGCATAAAGCCAGCTAGCTATCCAAGTTGGTGGGACTCGTACCGTAACTGAGGAGCTAGACCAAGTTAGTACTGCTAGCTAATTAGGTCATGTTAGCAAACTTTTCTAGCAGTGTAGTGTAATGGTTAGGGAGCTGGGCTTGTAACTTAGAGGTTGCAGGTTCAATTCCCAGGTGGGGCACTGCCGTTGTACCCTTGAGCAAGGTACTTAACCTAAATTGCTTCAGTAAAATATCCAGCTGTATAAATGGATTGTATGTAAAGAAATGGAAACTGTGTAAGTCGCTCTGGATAAGAACGTCTGCTAAAAGCCTAAAATATAAATGTAATGTTCTAGCACTTGCTATGTATGTATTACATAGCTTGCTAATATGTCTGGCTAGTAACTTAGTATATATATGTAAATGTTTTTAGTTAGCAATGGCTAGTAAGTTAGCTAGCTAGCTTGTCAGATGTTTTTGGGTTAAGAAGTTACAAAAGACAGACACGTTAGAAAGCTATGTAATAAAAGTTATATGTGACAAGTGCTAGCAAAATTTGTTGGCTAGCTAGCACTACTCCAAACTTGTTCTATCTCTACGGTATGGTTTCAAGTTAGAAATATCACACAACTAAAGTTGATGTGGGAGTTGCTGTAGCCAAGTTCACTGAAAAAGAAGCTGGCTGGCTAACTAACAATACATATTTTTGGAAATGTTAGAAAACAGTTATTGAAATCTTTTGATCTAAGAAAACAAGTCCTGCTGCTTTAGCAAACTCCTACACATGTTTTCTGATCAATTTTCTGGACATTCATTTCTGTAGCTTCACAGATCTGGAGCCTGTTTGAATTTGAAAGCCTGATCTTACAAATGAGAAGTTTTTGGCGGTGAAGTAACATTGATCCTTGTTTATGCAGTGTGTGTATTTGGGTGAATTAATATGGAACTTCATTTAGAAGTGAGAAGGATTTATCCTGCTTTTACATGATATATGCATAGCTGTCAGCCAGTCAGAATCGAGTATTCATCCAAGCCGCGGTATAATGATACATTATACATTGATGATTATCATTAGAATAATGTGTCATTAATTTGGTATACAGTCTATAGCTATAAAACACGTGTCAACGCCACTACTGCAGCAATGTAGACAATGCCATTGTTTTTGACAATATTTACCAGCAGAGCTGGCTTATTAGCTAAGTTATACAGTATATATGTATTTTATATACTCAATATGTAGTACCAGTCAAAAGTTTGAGTACACCTTCCATCTAGATTATGGCTAATCGGCAGCAAGATAATGACTAGAGATACACCTTGAAGTTGTGCAAGAACTATCTGGTGAAGGAAGAAAGTTTTTGACATCTCCTGGCCTGCCCAGTGTCCAGACCTCAACCCCATATAACTTATATGGGATGAACTGGACAGAATAGTCAAAGCAAGCAACCCACAAGTGTCTCTGGGAATTGCTGCCGGAGAGCTGGGAAGATATGTCTGGTGATTTCCTGCTGAAACTTATTAACCGAATGGCCCGTTTGTAAGGCTGTTATCAAGGCAAAGGGTGGTGTTAGGTTCACAAATTCAGAAGACCTTAAAAGAGGATAGAGAATACTTGCACCAAATGAGAAACAGAACAGTCAATCAAAATCAAGCAGAGTTTATTTAACCCAATGCATTCGGGGTTCAATGCCTCCCTGTCAGACAAAGAACAACTCTTTTCCTGCAGATTTCTCTCTTATACCCAATAATTAGACAAATGCTATAGCCTCGCCCATATATCAGTCACAAGACAGTTATTTTCTCCATCTCTGAGAGAACCTCGTACGATCTTTCTTAGCAGGCACGCTCTGACCTTGAGACTGTGGCGGTTCAAAAACAATTCTTAAAATTTCTCTATCAGTGGCTTGATAACAGCTTTGAACATTGCTTTGAGGTTCCTTATGTTTATTGTTACATGTGTTTTTTGTCATTTTCAAATATTTACAGAAACTTACACTACTGGTTAAATTTTTTTGAACACCCCCATTTTCCAGTTGTCACTGAAATTTAAGCAGTTCAATATCTAATAACTTCAATATGCACCAGGGAGACGCCCCTGTCAGCGCTGCTCAACATTATAGTGATAGTTACAGTAGTACATGTCAGTTATTGGGCCCTATTTTGGTGAATTAGGACGGTGTCGGTAACGCAGACGCAAAGCGAAGACGGTGGCGCTTTAGGGCGTGTCTAACGCAATTTAGGTAATTTTGTGATTTAGGACAATAGCGCACCTCCGGCGCAGTTGTAAAAGAGGTTGGATTAACTTTTAAAAATACATGTGGGTGTGGTGGGGGTTTGGTTTCATAATGGCCAATCAGAACACCTATTTTCTATCCCTTTAAATACTAGTGCGCTAACGCTATAGGAAATTGGCAATTTCCTGACAGTTTTGCATGGCTGCGCCAGGAGCGCTTCTCAAAAGAGGAGAGCGAGGAGGTGCGGACAAGTTGGCGCGCGAATCAGAGGGGGAAAACAAAGCACACATTAATTTATTTTCATGATTTGAGTCTATATTTTGAGACCGACATTGTTAAAAGAAAGTGTTTTATTTTACCATCTCTTTTTTTCCTTATTTGTAGGCTTTCCAACTTTAAAAAGTTTATTTTCTTCTAACTTAATGTAATTGTTAAATGGAAAGCAATAAATAACAAACTCACAACTGCAACTAGGCCTGTTTCATTTATGTTCATCATGCAGTAGGCCTACATGTGTCACCCTGGAGTGTGCATCACAAACCACCTGGATATGAATGGAGTGGACCCCCTTCTGATTCACGCCGTGATCAGATGGTGCGCGCAACTACACGTGTGCAGAACCCAGGGAATCCACATTGCGTATAAAAATATACATTTAGTTCTCTGCTGGCTGTCGGGTGTAGCAAAAGTAATAAATTAATTTGCATGTTGGACAAGACTGGAAGAAACTGCATGTACAGCTGAACTGATAGCCGTCTGGTAAACACTGGCTACCTAACCCAGGGTATCACTCACAGTATCGCCTTTGCATATCGTCTATCGCATTTTCTGTAGTGCAAATGGAAAGAATAAAACCCTTTCACATAAGAAATACAATGTGCATACAAACATATATTTATTTAACAGGTGTATCTTACTGAACGGTAGCGATGGATGCTGACTTCAGTCTTTCATGTCCGTGCATTGAATAACCACAAGCTGTGGTGAAATAGTTTTTAGCTTAATTGATTACGCTTGCAAGTTACTCATGGATTGGATGACTTGCCTCAACGTGGGGGGAAATTCACAATATTCACAAAACATTCTCATGTGATTTCAGATAACCTTATGTTCATATGGGCGCATCAATAAAGTCACCAAATTGCACCAGCTAGCATTTGCGCTAAGAGGTGGTCTAGTTGGACGTTAACGCAAACGCATTATTTGACACCAAACTTGCATAGCGCTGACTGTTTTCATAGTCACACCCCCTATTGTGCTGCCCAGCCCATAGTCGCGCAAACGCCTTCATTGCACACCACGAAATTGCCAAACTCGGCGGAGACGGGAAATATTCATAATGGGCCATAATGCACAGTACTTTAAATTAGAAACAAAATGGATACATGTACATCTATGTATATGCCTACTTATAGGAGAAGGGCTTGCTCACCTTTCAACATGGAGATGAGTGTATTCATCTGGAACTCCCATAGCCCAGTTCTCCTTAAACCTATTCATTTATATAGTACAAAACAACAATGACAGCAGCAGCCAGTGTTTTTGGCTTGGGCTCTACTGCCCAAGCATGCTCCTGTGGTAAATATTTGCACACCACTGGCCTTTCTTCATGTTCATGAGAAACACAAGTTTTCCTGGGCCCCAGTGGATGAGCTGTAAAGAGAGTACCACTTGTTATAAGCAGTCCTCTGCTTCATTGCTGTACTATAGGTGTTCAAAAACAGAAGAGAGAGAGAGAGAGAGAGAGAGAGAGAAGCGAGGCTGGGAGAAGCTTGGACATTTTTGTGAGAGAAGCATTTCTGGGCCCGCTCTGTGCCACGTCACTCGGATTGAAACGTGTTTACACATTGAAATCGGGGTCAACAGGGAGGCACTGCAGTCTGAAAGAGGCACGGCGCGGTGCAGGGGAATAGCTGTTTTTATCTGACAGCGGCGAGAGGGGCAAGATGAATGTGGGTAAAAGCATGCGCTGAGCCGTCTGCCACCACAAAGCCCTATGAGTAGCGAGGGAATGCAGTGAGGAGCCTGTCATCTTCTCTTTCTTTTTTTTGGTACTCTTTACCCATCACAAGGGGGAAACGCTTTCTCTAAAGAGGCGCTGTGCAGAAAAGTACACACGTGGAAAACAAGGCCCAAATAGACACGAGCAGGGTCCTGGCCGCTGAGGTAATTAAAAATGTATTTTCTGTATCTTAGTAATTGAATTGTGTACAAGCTGCAAGTTAATGAGGTCATCTACCCTCTAGTGATGTCAGGAAAGCATGAATAATTATCTCTCAATTTTTCCTTATGTAGCAATTAATTTGAACCATTGGCGTGCAGCACCCCCTTGCGATCCCTACACCGCAACCCCCACGCCCCCTCCGAAGGTCTCCCTGGCTGAGTCAGTCACGATCAGAGCTAAGCGGAATTGACAGGCGATTGATACGGTAGCGGCTTGGGATGGCCGAGGCAGACGGGATAATCAAGGGGCTGCAGCTGTTGCAGACTAAGCGCTTCCAGGTGACTGTCACCTGAGATTTTGCGTGCTGCCGCTTGGAGGACGCAGGGCGTGCGCTGGCGTCTGACGGCACATCTGGTGCCAGGCGGGGGCGATGGAGGGGGGTTGGGGCGCACTGCTGTCTTTGGGAGGGGAGCTGAGGGGAAAGAGGAGGGAGGAGAGGAGGCTGAGACACACAGACAGAGTTGGTATGACTAGCTCCCCGCCATCTCCCTCGCCTCTACGATTTAATCTGCAAGAACAAGCCCTTGGAGCCGGGGAGTCAGGGTCCCACTGGGGACCTCCCACTCCACACCGTAATCAAATCAGCAGCAACACAGGCAGACCACTGCTGTCAGTAACAGTGAGCACGAACATACAGGGGGACGGGACATGAACGTCACCTCCGTCTGGCCTGTACCGCAGCAAGCCACCAGGTGGCACTGTCTGTTATGATCAAACTCATCTTTAAAACTGTGGCAATATGCATTTTAGTGGCAGGTTCCAAATAATCCACTTAAATATGAACATTCATCTTATATACATTTCTTTATGAATTACACAACTGCACTATAGTATTTCTATGGGACTAAAACACCAGGCCTCCAGTAGTGGTCAGCTGAGTGAGATCAACAACAACAACAAGAGAAAGGCAGAGATATCACAGAGGGGACAGGACACAGAGACCCATTAAAGCAGGGAAATTATGTGACATTATGCATCCTGTCCATCATCCTATGTTTCCAATGGTACACAACTAATAATAAGATCATTGTTGATTGGGCCCTGCAAGAGCTGCCCTGCTTGTTCAATGCAACTCCCTGTCAGGTGACACAGGGCTTTCGGAGCTGCCAAATGGCTGCGTGACAGCTAGCCTTGTGTCTTGAGAACAAGGGGTTAATGAGCTTGGTCATCTTATGAGGCTCGTACATGCAGTAATTCGGTTCTTAGAGAGGTAATGGGGGTATAGCCTTCTCTTAACTGATAGCCTCAATTAAATTCCCCTCCCATCAAGGGAAGCCCCTTGACACAACAGACAGCTGACCTCTTAACTCTTCGTTCTCACGCAGTCTCTGGAATGACAACTGCTTTGTCACACATTCGCATCTTCGTAAATTAGGCCTAATAGGTCTCCATTTGTTCCCATTTACCCCCAAACCACCGTATTGTTCTTATTATCGTATCCCTTCTTCAAAGGGCTTGGTTTACAATGAGGGGATGTCGGGTGATATGCATAACCTTTCACTTCTATCCTCTCCAGCAGCCCCGATGTCTCCTCTTTCTGCTGAGCTGCCAAATGCGAGGGCCATGAATTATTCAGCAGCCAAATTAATAGTATTTTCATCAATGAGCCTAACGAAAAGAAAATGTATTCTCACTCTGCATTAAATTACAGACTAAATAGGATTACTGCTCTGCTTCAGCGATATTCTAATGCAATCCCAACTAATTTACCTGCTGACCAGAAAGGGGGGAAGGGGGAGCATTATGCTAATGGTCTATGCAAAAATATATTTAAGACGGATGCAAAAGTGAGTGTTTTGTTCATTTGTGTGACCAAGTCAATGTGAACCTTCTTACATGAGTTAATTTAGATGCAGCAGTTTAATTTGAACAGACAGACTACAGCCAATTCTTGAAAATAAGCAGTTTAATCGTCACAAACCTAGAAAATCAAATGCACTCCCCCTGCCCTCGTACTACCATTCTGTTCATCCATAAATGATATCTCCTGCCTATGCATATTGGGATGTTTGGAATAAAAGTATCCTGGAAATCCCTGTGGAAAGACCATGGGATGCCTCCCCTCATGTGGTATAAAGCAGCATGTGTTGGCACTGTGTTGATCAATGGCAAGAACTCACATTAAATCAATTGTGATTCCATAAAGGAAGATGCAATGCCATTCTTCCATTATTCCAGAGAAATTCCATCATTTCGTCTTTTGTTGATGGTGGTGGAAAATGCTGTCTTCAGGCTCCACTCCAGAATCTCCCATAAGTGTTAAATTGGGTTGAGATCTGGTGACTGAGCTGGCCATGGCACATGGTTTACATCATTTTTATGCTCATCAAACCAATCAGTGGCCACTCGTGCCTTGTGGGTGGGGGCATTGTCATCCCGGAAGAGATCACTCTCATCAAGATAGAAATGCTTCACCATAGGATAAAGTTGATCACTCAGAATAGCTTTGTATTTATTGCCATTTACCTTGCCCTCTAAGGGGTTCAGTGGACCTAAACCATGGCAGAAAAATGCACTCCACACCATAACAGAGCCACCAGAACCCTTCACCATGAGAAACAAGCACTCAGGCCTGTAGGTTTATTTTGGCGTGTGCCACACATCGTCTGCTTGTTGAGAACAGGGTGAAGGATGACTCATCTGACCATATGGCTCAGTAGACCACTGTCTGTGTTCTTTGCACCACTTTACTTGTAAACATGCATTTTTAGGTGTAATAAGGGGTTTATACACTGCAAGCTAACCATAGTACCCCTCTCTGCAAAGTTCTCAAAGGACCGATTTGCAGTCAATTGATTTAGAGTTGCTCGTCTGTCTGTCGAAACAATGCACAGACATCACGGCCAAGGAGTATGCACTTTTGACCACAGTTGCAGCTAGTTGAGGATGTCTTTCCCTCAGACTTCCATGCTAACATCACCTTAAGCCCTCTACATGCTTGAGCGACTGCAACGCGACTGCAACGCAACATTGATGTCGCAGAGGGTTTTGTAGAGGATGTCGCGTACCTAGCACAAAAATCTAATTCACGACCGCAGCACAACATGTCGCATAGACAGGACCGGCTCAAGGCACAGGCAAAACAGGCAGCTGCCTGGGGCGCCATGTCAGCTAGGGATGCCAGGTCGCCCTCACAAAAAAATAAAAAAATAATTGCTGGTGGCTGGTGTGCGCCCTCTCCTTTCCTCCCAATGAACAAATAAACAAAAAGAAATACACTTTGCACCCCTGTTCTGTTCCTCACACAATGTTTCATCTGGCCTGCACTTTGACTAGGGGTGCAACGGATCACAAAACTCGGTTCGGATCGTATCACGGTTTTGAGTCACAGATCGGATCATTTTTCGGATCAGCAAAAAAAAAAAAAGGGAGACAAATATAACTTTGATTTCCATTTATTCTGTAAAACACTTAAAGCACTGAACATTTTTGCCCATTTACCACTTTTTAAAACGTTAGGTTAATAAGCTACCGTTAGCTAACTAGTGTCTATGGAGTTATTTTAGTCCTAAAGTAGCCAAGTACTAGCTAGTTGGCTAACTGATGTTTTCCAGAGTCTGAGTTGTAGGGTAAATAAGCTAGCGGTTAGTAAGCTCGGTAGCTATCGCTAACATTTCTTATATGGAGTTAGCTAACGGTAGCATAGACCTAGTCTTGGCTAGCTAGCCAGCGTGTATCCACTTTGGTATGTAGCTAGCCAATTCAGAAAACGTTCATGTTATCTATTGCTCAATTGAGCTAGCTATTGAACTTGAAAACTGCCATAATCTGTTCTACAAACTGTAGAAACGTTTAGTTGGTTGACACCATGAGCTGGCTCGATAGCTCGTTTGAAACACTTCACTTATCTTCCCTCTGCAAACAGCTTGGAAACGCATTAGCGAGCCTGGTTAACTAACGTTAACCATCTAGCTAATCATTCAGCATAGCTAACTCTGACCTAGTATGTTTTCTTCTAGTTATGTTTAGCCAGCTAGTTAACCTCGAGAACCCGTTATCACTGCTTACACAATAATGTTAGGGGTAGACATCCAATCTTGGTTTCCTAAGCTAGCTAACAATTGCGAGCTAGTTAATAACAACTGTCAAGTGTCACTGATCTGTGTGACAACTAACTTAACATAACCATTCTTCAATTGCTCGGGCGTTTAACAACAATCAACAACCAGCAAGCAAGACTGCTAAATGTTTTGTAGCGAGGCAGCCAAAGTAGAAATCGCTGGCTAACTAACATTGCCCATATACTGTATACTAAGAGATTATTAAACTAAATTAGCTAACAAGTTCACTGCACCCCTAAGAGTTGGCTAGGGTCACTGCATGCAAATGCCTAACGTTACTACTTTTTTGAACAGCTGACTACGAATGTCTATAGTGTTTTAAATGTATCTAATGTTGGATAGATTAGGCTACAGGTAACCAGCCAATATAATTTACAGGGAAGCCAAAGTGCTCCCATACATGTGATTTAAGTGATGCGGGAGGCTTTTCAAGTTCCTCCACTCCTCCGCTAGCCATGACTTGTCTGCTTTTTGCAACGCGATAATCTCTGATTGATTCGTTGGGATTCAACATGACGTAAACACAATGGCTTTTTTTGTGCATAATTAACCAATCGTTGCGCTTCAGAGCAAAACACAGCACGCACCTGTCTTGTCTATCTCTTCACTGTAACTCTGCATCGAGATTTAGGGAATTGTTACTTTAAAACGTAACAGCGGCAGAAAAACTGTATTTCTCTATGATGGTTCAATTTAGCAGTTAATCGGTTCATATGCATGCCAAACCGTGGGGGGGGATCCGTACGGATCACGGATCAACTGCGTTCCGTTACGCCACTAACTTTGACAGAGATGCTGTTACTGAGGTGGGGGATACGATGCCTGGCTGCTTGCTGAAAGTGGGGGTTACGTGCGCGCATCACAGGCAACCCAAGAGACGTGCTGTCGCCCGTCGGGTCAAGCGCAGGTGACGGGGTCAGAGAGGCACGTACTACTGATGCAGTCAGGCAGACAGCCAACATCAGCGCGACGCAAGATAGATATCAGATCTAGATTTTAGATTTGCACAATGACTTTGAAAAGGCACAAGCCAGGGGAGAAAACGGAGGAAGGAGGAGGAGAAAAAGAGAGCCCAATTAAGAGGTAGGCTATGTCATCAAAATGCCGTTTTGTTGTGTTTCTGTGTTATTGTAGGAGGCTAGGGAGCTAACTACCTAAGTAATAAACAAGCTAATGCTAGCTAGATAATGCGATGCTAAGAGCTACTGCTAGACTCATACAGATTGAAGGATGAATGCATGCTGATGCTGAGTTACCCAACCCTCACGTTTTGGCTTGAAGCTTATTAGTACCCACCTGTAGTTATTCCCAAAACTAGGCTACTACACCTTAATTGCAGAGTTGCAAAACCCTCATGCTTGCCTTGAGTCTCAAGCTTTATTATTAGGCTACCAAAATTAGTAGTACAGCTACAACATTATATCAGTGATAATAATGTGGCTAGCTTCCATGGTGATGTCTGATTGATGTTTGTTGGGGGGCACCCAAATGCCAATCTCGCCTAGGGCACCAAAATGTGTAGAGCCCACCCTGCACATAGATGTTGCACAGCATTGATTGGGTGGTTAGTGAATGGAGGCGGAGCTGTCATAGTCATAGTTCATTGAGCTAGTACATCATTTTTTTACATTTTACATTTTAAGCGTTTAGCAGACACTCCAGAGCGACATCCAGATTATGGGGGAAAGATAAAAGCAGATTTTTAAAAATTATGTGAAAAGACAGAAAAAGACCATCCTTCATTTCCTTTAATACATTAACATTATTTTCAAGAGTCGTCCCACTTTGTTCCACGTGAATTTACTCTATTATTTTAATGCTATAAAGGTGAGTTACTCGCACATAAGCTGCTTTCATGACAGGCGTAGGCTACTTCCTTTTTTTCTAAGGTTTTAAAGTCTATGGTACTGACAGTACATTAAACTCAGAGATTCTGCAAACAACGAAGGATCGACTCTGGTCTTCATGTTGTTAGGTTCACGAAATTCAGAAGACCTTCAAAGTGAATAGAGAACACTTGCACCAAATGAGAAAACAGAACATTCAACCAATTTTCAACAGAGTTTATTTAATCAAATGCATTTGGGGTCCACTGCCTCCCTGCCAGGCAATGAACAAATCATTTCCGGAGAGGACACTTCTTATACACAATAGTTACCCTTAGACAGATGCTTTAGCCTTGTCCACACCCCAGTCACAAGACAGTTATTTTCCCATCTCTGGGAGAACCAAGTATCTTTTGGCAAGGCACACTGCCCATGAGACTGTGCCTGCTAGCTAGCTCACAGCTTGCCGCCTATCTCTTTTGGCACAGCTCCACACCTTGTGCCAGCGTGAGAAGAGACTCAAAAACTATTTTGAACAGAAACAGAATTTCTCTATCAATGTCAATTTAAATGATATATTTAAGGTTGCAAATATCCAGATGTTTTGTGTTGTGCTTTAGATTACTTATAAATGTAATATGTCACCACAACACCTTAATGTGCTGAATATTCAACTAATAAAACAAAGAAAAAGCAGGGTGCATATCATTTTTTTTAAGCATATAGCAGACGCTCTTATCCAGAGTGACTTACAATATGTACATTAATATATGGTAAGAGCAATCATAGTTCGCACAAGAGATCAGTGCAGTAATACAGCGATAGACAACGTTGTTGGCAGCTGCATAATATACCTGTATATATCCATGTTAACGTTAGCTAAGCAAAACTATCGATATCTAGCTAGCTAGCAACCTGGTATCACAGCCAAATAAAGCTTGCTAACAGTAGCTAATGATATAGATAGCTAGCATAATTTGTTCGACACGGTATAAAATTAATCAGCTTCAGGAAAGATTGGCTGAAGAAGTTTGAAGGTACAGGAGTTTCCCTGCTTTCATGAAAACTTTACCGACCTTGTTCAATACATTGACGCCTACTAGTGTACAGAAGTGTAAGGACACCATGTCGCATAGGTTGCGCAGAAGTATAAATTGCCAAGTGCTTGCGACATGTTGCATTGCGCAAACCGCTAAGATGTTGCACAAGTTACGCAGAAGCATGTAGAGGCCTTTTGCCACTGTTCCTCATGAAACATCAGCAAGTTGAGCAGTCTTCGTCACTGAACCTCCTGCCAAAAGCCTGCCCAGCATTTTTATACATGACCCTAAGCATGAATGGATGTTAATTTCATCACTTAGGAGCTCAGGAAGCACCTACTTTCAATATAATTTGTATCCCTCATTTACACGTTTCCTTTATTTGAGCAGTTACCTGTATACACATGCATATAGTTTGTAAATACAGGTATGGTATGCAGCTGCCTACAACAATGGCTAGCGCTGTATTACTGCACTGATCTCTTGCGCAAACTATGATTGTTCCTACCATGTATTAATGCACATTTTGTAAGTCGCTCTGGATAAGAGCGTCTGCTAAATGCTTAAAATGTAAATATAAAATGTAAAATATAAATAATTTGACTGTATTTTGTATCAATAAATGGAAAGTTTACTTCCACAGATGTACTGTTTTTTATGCATACATATGCAAAAACTTGTCAGACATGGACCATACAGTGGAGAAAAGCCTTGAGATCTCTCAACACATGTGAGTACTAAACAGAAAGACAAGAGGTTTGACTGATGTGGTACAGCCCACTCTGTGATATCAGTGTTTTATCAAACAGCATCAGCGTACCATCCAGCATGAGACTCCACAATCTGGAACCCCCACACAACCCAAAATGCTAATATGAGGTTAATTACCTCTCATTAGGTGGGAAAATGCCATTAGTGAACCAATTAGTAGCATCCTCCTGTCTCTGTAATACATTTACTACATTCACAATGAGGACTGTCTTGTAGACTTTCTACTAGACTATACTTGTGTAAATTATATTTATTTTCTATGGCATGGGTCCTATTTAGGTCAGAGATAGACAGAGCAAGTGGAGCCTCTGTCACCCCTTAATCTGGTCTTTATGGCTATAGCATGTCCATATCATGGCCAGGAGGCAGGAGATGATGGCCTCTCCCTTTCCTGTGGTAAGGTGTCAGGCCCAAAATGCCACTTTCCCTCTAATCTGGACAGGCAGGCATCACTCATCTGACATCTGCTTGCCGCTCCTCCTAATCTGGAACAATCAATGTGCATGAGAGGGGACTTCTCCCGCCACAAAGGTGATAATTAGATAACGAGCTGAGATCAAGGCAATTACAGTCAGGCAGCTGGCAGGCCGGAGCAGACCAAGGCCAATGCACTTATGTGCACTGGCATGTAAATGGAAGGGAAGAGAGTAAGGGGACCACTGCAATGATAATGTTACAAAAAATGAAGTCAAAGGGGTATATGATGTCACACAGAAATATTAAATTGAGATGTTTGTATGGACTGACTCAGGCTTTGAGATATCTTACTTTTTTTTCCTATGCTGGTGTGCTATACTTATTGAGGCTAAATTCAGGAAACATTCTAAATAGCTTACATGTGTGTCCTGTTTACTGAAAGGTGTTCTAAGGGGAAAATATTATAATATATAATATATTTAATACATATATAATATATAATTTATGTGTATGTAAATTATCACAAACTTCACCATTGCCAGACACAAGCCCAGATGAGAAAGGAAGAGGATGGGGTGGGGATTAGCCTCCAGAAACATAAACAGAAGGAATGGATATCAGCAGAAATGATAGGCAAGATCCAAGATAGGCAGCAGAACAGCAGTTAACACCCAGTTTGCATAAGAGCAGAAAATGCCAAAGCAGAAGAAAAGTATGCAGAACCCAACAAAGAAGTGAACAAGAGTTTTAAAGCAGCCAAGGCAGACAGACAGGCAGGCAGTGGAAGCAAACAAGCAGCAGCTAGTGGAAACATGAAACAACTTTACAGCTTGACCATGAAATTGTCAGGCAGTTAGAGCCAACCAGAACAACCAGTCAAACACAAGGAAAGAAAGGCTAAAATGGGAACAGAACAGCAACATAACATGGTCCGAACACTTTAAAGAACTCCTGAACAGACCTCCCCCACTGAATCCCCATGCCATTCAACCAGCCAATGCTGAATTTTCACGACTGTGGCAAGTCCACAAGATAAGACATCTGAAAAGCCATTAAACATCTAAAGAATGGCAAAGCATCAGGATCAGACAACAAAACTGCAGGAGCACTGTAAGCAGACATAAACGCAGTACAGTACAGCTGCTGTACATTATCTTTGAGAAGATCTGGGAACAGGGAGGAAGAGCCAGTCTGGAAAGAGGAATACCTCATTATGATCCCAAAGAAATTAGACCTGAGAAACTACACCAACTCCAATCTCTGCACCAGGAAAGGTCTTCAACTAAATAATCTTAGAAAGAGTGAAGGGTGCAGTCAGCCCACAACTACAAGAGCAATCCGTTTTTGCAAGACAGGTCCTGCATAGACTAGATTGCAACACAGTGCATTATCTCACCTCCCTGTCATCCTTCTCTCCCCTCCCTGACTCTGACATCTCACAACTGGTTCACTCCCACCATCCTACCACCTGCATTCTCGATCCAATTCCTTCCCCCCTCTTATAGTCCATCTCAATGGACATCCTCCCCTTTGTCTCCAATGTAATTAACACCTCTCTTTCCTCTGGTTCTGTCCCCTCTACCCTGAAAAGGGCCCATGTCATCCCCCTCCTCAAGAAACCCTTTCTGAGCCCTGCTGACATCTGTAACTACCGACCTGTCTCTCTCCTCTCATTCCTATCAAAAACCTTAGAACAGGCTGTTTGTAATCAACTGGGGGTGGGGGGGGGGGGGGGCTGAGGCTCTCCACTCAGCAAAGTCTAAATCACTTAGCTCCATCCTCCTCCTCCTCGACCTATCAGCTGCATTCGACACCGTCAACCAACAGATCCTGCTCTCATCTCTCGCCAAGATGGGAATCTCTGGATCTGCACTGGCATGGTTCAAATCATTCTTGGCTGACCAGTCCTACCAGGTGGCCTGGAGAGGAATCTGGTTCTGTGTGGATCAGTAGGTAGAACATGGCGTTGGCAACACTTAGGTTGTGGGTTCACTAGGACCACATATACTGAAAAGTGTATGCATTCACTACTGTAAGTCGCTTCGGATAAAAGCGTTTGCTAAATGGTATACAGTGCATCCGGAAAGTATTCACATCGCTTCACTTTTTCCACATTTTGTTATGTTACAGCCTTATTCCAAAATTGATTAAATTCATTTTTTTCTCTGAATTCTACACACAATACCCCATATTGACAAAGTGAAAAAAGTTTTTTAGAAATTTTTGCAAATGTATTAAAAATATAAAAAATAAAATATCACATGTACATAAGTATTCACGCCGTTTGCTGTGACACTCAAAATTGAGCTCAGGTGCATCCTGTTTCCACTGATCATCCTTGAGATGTTTCTAGAACTTCATTGGAGTCCACCTGTGGTAAATTCAATTGATTGGACATGATTTGGAAAGGCACACACCTGTCTATATAAGTTCCCACAGTTGACAGTGCATGTCAGAGTAAAAACCAAGCCATGAAGTCCTAGGAACTCTCCATAGACCTCCGAGATATAATTGTGTTGAGGCATAGATCTGGGGAAGGGTATACAAACATTGCTAAAGCATTGAAAGCACCCAGGAGAACAGTGGGCTCCATCATTGTGAAATGGAATAAGTTTGGAACCACCACAACTCTTCTTAGAGCTGGCCGTCTGGCCAAACTAAGTAATCGGGCAAGAAGGGCCATGGTCAGGGAGGTGACCAAGAACCCAATGGCCACTCTAAGAGAGCTTCAGAGTTCCTCTGCAGTGATGGGAGAACCTGGTAGAAGGACAAACATCTCTGCAGCACTCCATCAATCAGACATTTATGGTAGTGGCTAGACGGAAGCTACTTCTGAGTGAAAGGCATATGACAGCCCACCTGGAGTTTGCCAAATGGCACTTAAAGGACTCTAAGAGCATCAGGAAAAAGATTCTCCGGTCTGATGAGACACAAATTGAACTTTTTGGCCTGAATGCCAAGTGCTACCATAAAGGTCTGATTGATGGAGTGCTGCAGAGATGTTTCAAAAAATTTCTAAAAAACTTTTTTCACTTTGTCATTATGGGGTATTGTGTGTAGAATTTGGAGAATTTTTTTAATTTAATCCATTTTGGAATAAAGCTGTATATTATTATATTATATTATTAAAGTAATATCATGATCAAGAAGGATCATGAAGCAATTCTGTAGACACTTTGGATGCCACTAGATGATCTTGACTTTGCTGGCAACTTAGCAGCTCTGACATAACCACTAACACATGCAAGACAAGACCAAAGAGATGACAACCACCTCAGCTCAAATTAGCCTAAATATCCACAAGGGGAAGACTAAGGTCCTCAAGACCAACACAGCCTTCAACAACTTTTGCAGGGTAATCAACAAGCAGGGTGGCACAGATGCAGATGTCAAAGCCATGGAACAATTTCTGTATTGATTTTAAGGTAAGTTTTGGGTCCTTGTCTTGTTGGAAGGTCCACCTACGGCTAAGTCTCAGCTTCCTGACAGAGACAAGCAAGTTATCTAAAATGTCCTGGTACTTAATTACCATTGATCTTAACAAGAGCCCCTGGACCACTCACAGCAAAACAGTCCCAAAGCATCAATGATCCACTGCCACATTCCTTGTATGCATCGCTCTTTTGATGTCAAACATGTCGATGGTGTACATGTTCAAAAAAGTTCCATTATGGTCTCATCTTACCATATTACCCAGTTCCAGTCATAGTTTTGATGCTGTTTGGCAAACTCCAGATGCTTGAATGTGTTAGTTAATACTTATGGACCTGACTGTACATGCATACATTAAATGCAAGCAAATTAAATTAAATTTAATTTAAATTAAATTGCCTGTAAGTCAAGTAAAGACAGCAGCCTAATATAATAAATATGAATTTAATATTAATAGACATCATATAAATAGACATAACAAAATATATAACACTTCCAGCAACACACGAATGCAGATGCCAGATAACGTGCAAAATGGTGTTAAGTGCTATACAAATGAAGTGTACAAAATTGATCACAATTGAGTTGCAAGTAGGTTGTATCGTTTTCTGTATACATATATTTGTGCTTATGAGCGGTCTGGGGCAGTTGCAAATTTGTGCTTACTCTAAGAATTTTTTCTGGCTTCATCGGGCCGTGACCTCCAGCTCTCGCTGGAGCGGTTCGCAGCCGAGTGTGAAGCGGCTGGGATGAGAATCAGCACCTCCAAATCCGAGACCATGGTTCTCAGCCGGAAAAGGGTGGAGTGCACTCTCCGGTCGGGAGGAGATCCTGCCCCAAGTGGAGGAGTTTAAATACCTCGGGGTCTTGTTCACGAGTGAGGGAAGGATGGAGCGGGAGATCGACAGGCGGATTGGTGCGGCGTCGGCAGTGATGCAGACGCTGCATGGGTCTGTCGTGGTAAAGAGGGAGCTGAGCCTAAAGGCAAAGCTCTCGATTTACCGGTCGATCTATGTTCCTACCCTCACCTATGGTCACGAGTTGTGGGTAGTGACCGAAAGAACGAGATCGCGAATACAAGCGGCTGAAATGAGTTTCCTCCGCAGGGTGTCTGGGCTCTCCCTTAGAGATAGGGTGAGGAGCTCGGTCATCCGGGAGGGGCTCAGAGTAGAGCCGCTGCTCCTCCGCGTCGAGAGGAGCCAGATGAGGTGGCTCGGGCATCTGGTTAGGATGCCTCCTGGACGCCTACCTGGTGAGGTGTTCCGGGCACGTCCCACCGGGAGGAGGCCCCGGGGAAGACCCAGGACACGCTGGAGAGACTATGTCTCTCGGCTGGCCTGGGAACGCCTCGGGATTCCCGGAAGAGCTGGACGAAGTGGCCGGGGAGAGGGAAGTCTGGGTCTCCCTGCTTAGGACGCTGCCCCCGCGACCCGACCCGGAGAAGCGGTAGAAGATGGATGGATGGATTTTTTACCATTTTCCTCCCAATTTAGTAGCCAATTATACCCTCTATTTATTTTGATTCGCCCTCCCCTACGAACTCACCGCCCGTCCTGGTCAAGCTAATTCCCTGAGGCCAGCGATGATCTGCCTCCTTCGAGATGGAATTTGCCCACATACTTCTGGAGACACCCTTCGCGCTTCGACGGGCTCATGCCGGCTAACTCTCCCCCTGGGGCGGACAGCCAAATGCTGCCCCCGATCAGGGCTCCCAGCCAGGGCCGCTCTGCATTAGACCGCTACACCATCCGAGCCCCCCCCTAACATTTTTAACTAAGAACAAATTGGTGAATTCCAAAATTTGCGTCAGATTGATCGCACTGTATGCACTGTGCATAACCACTGTGTTCGTGAATGAAGCCCAATATTATTTTACAATGTACTGTGGCAGCCCAAGGGGCTGCACAAGAAAATGGCTGCCTGGCCTCCAACACATGGCAGCCCAAAATACTACATTTCCCAGCAGGCCACAGTCACACCTGAACGGAGTGAAGGCAATGGAGCTAACGACCAGCTGAAGGCCATTTCAAGGCCTATTTAAAGGTCTGATTCCCATCACACTTTGACAGGAGTAGGAATGTGTTTGGGAAGGAGTTGCTGAGTGTGTTTGTGAGTACGGTGAAGTCGATTGACCAGCCAGTATTTGGAGAGAGAGTGATTGTTGGAGTGTTTTGTGTTTGGAATTGGATTTTGTGAGGACCCCCTTTGAATATCGACTACGGACTGGATTGTGGACTTGGACCTGGATTTTGGATTGGATTTTGGACATTGACAACGAGATAAGGATTGCGGACTTTGTGTGTTTGTATTCCCCTGAAGACCCCACCCTTTGTTTTATGTTTGTCAGTATTAGTTTAATAAATCATTGTTTTGTTTTTGAATACTGCCTCCTCCTTGTTCTTTAACTTGCCTACGCCCTCTGCAAGGTCCGTGCGTGTCGCCCAACCCCTGGGGACACCACAGTACTTATGGAAATTTAAGTTCATTGCCATTTGAATAATCCGTCCACATTCTGCAATTCAACTTCAATTTTTGAAACCCGCTTGTGTACACCACTGGTGATACCAAATACTTGGATCTGTTCACTGCAAACTCATATGCCAACATGCAAAACAAATACACCTACTGCACTCTAAATGGTGCAAAATCCTATTAAGAAAAATGAGTGCAGAGTAATATTGTGAGCATTTCACAAGAACTGGACCCAAAAGCAGTAGACTGGAATCCTGTGTGTGACATTACAAGGTTCTTTACTAAAATTGCTTCAGTGAAACTTGTACTCTTTAACTATGTAAAAGTTGAGTTGACTCCATACTCGGGTCTGGACTGCAGAATTACCAGCCATCTTCTATCGAGAAGAAGATGGGGATGGATAGGGCATACCTTACCAACTATCAACAGCAATCACATGAAGGTGGCAGTGTAGTAGTGTAATGGTTAGGGAGCTGGGCTTGTAGTTCTGCCAGTTTGGAGGTCAATTCCCAGGTGGGGCACTGCCCTACCCTTGTAACCTTGAGCCAGGTACTTATCCTGAATTGCTTCAGTAAATATCCAATTGTTTAAATGGAATGCATGCAAAGAAATGTAAGCTGTGTAAGTAGCTTTGGATACGTAACGCAAACATAATCGTCAAAATGTCCCTCTGAGATGGAGGTGCAGATCATGTTTGAAGATTCCGATTTTCTGACGTTATCTTGTCTCTTATCACTCCTGACATGTTTGTACTTTTAGGGGTAAGCCGAGTATGCTAATCATTCAGCTAAAAGCGTGTTGACTGTGCTTGTAAAACTTCATAAGCTTTTAAAATGTAAGAGAGACTGAAAGCCCACCTATTCAAACTATGCTTCAACTGAATATAAATATAAAAAGAAGAAAAAAATGTGAGCCTTTCTCTCTGCTTTGTAGGAGATGTGGTTTGCATCTCTACGATGGCATCACTTTTATTGTAGCTTTACTGGTTCTAGCTGTGATATTTTTGCCATTTTAAATGCACATTTAGGAAAGTGTCTGCTAAATCAACATGTTAAAAATAAGTCATTCATTATTATTGCTTATTTAAACTCTGTTGTCTTCACCAGGTTCTAAATATTTCATGTGGTTTAGTCAGGACAGAAGCAAAATTTGAAAACCACAACCTGGGATTCATCCACGTTGTTACCCAGACCAAGTTGCGGTCTGAGAAGTGCAGCCTAGCTGAGACTACCTGCCCATGAACTAACAGATTTTTTTCTAAATTTCTAAATTTGGCCAAAGAAAAAGTGCATGAGATGAGTGATGCCTTCAAAAAGTGCATTTTTAATAAAATTATAATAATAGGCAAATCCAATATATCATATCCATGGGCACTAAATGAGCACTGTTATTTGTGCATCAGTCTGATATATTATATTTGAAGAATATTATTCACATTGATGTCAGTTGTTTCTTAATTGGCTACCTAATCCAGGGTGAAATAGCAGCGTAAAATGTCATTCATGTGAAGGAATGCACAGCCCTCATCATTAAAACCGTGGCTAAATCAGTGTAAAGATATGGACACACTGGGAAATAGATCTCCAGTTCTGCAGCTTTAAATGTGGTGGACAATGGAGAACAGTCTACTTACTGACACTTTAATAACTTAACAAAGGGCAAATTCATTGCCTATGTTATGGTCACGAAAATGCAAAGATGAGGCCTTTGACCTGTAAAGGTTTCTTTGGTGAGAGTAAAATATGGGCTTGTTTACACGTAAGCAAAGATAATCGCCAAAATATCCCTCTGAGATGGAGGTGCAGATTGCGTTTGAGGGATCCAGATTTTCTGTTGTTATCTTGTCTCTTATCACTCCTGACATGTTGTTTAGGAGTAAGCCGAGTATGCTAATCATCGAGCTAAAAGCGTGTCAACTGTGCATGTGAGACTTCATTTTCCCTTCCATTTCGCCTCCTGTCAGTATACATTCAGTATGAGTATGCATTCTCCATCTCATCTGCGTATCATTATTTTTCTCTGCATCTCACGCTTGTTTTCCCCGGCTGCCATTACGCAGTGCACGGCTTGTCGTAATAGGCCCAGGCTGGACGACTAAAAGCTAACTTACACATTAGTGTTTGTATGCGAGCGGCCCGCTGAATGACACATCCTGCCATGCGAAGTGACAGAACAAGGTGATAACGGAACTAAATGATTGTTTTCATTCCGTGTAATTTCAACACAACTGATGCCTTCCCTCCATAGGCTAAAAGCGGCTGCGTTCCCTCAGTTCCAGTGACATGGAACGAAACACAATTATAAATCAGGATGTACAAGGAGGATCGGCTCGGAGAGCGGCGGAGAATTGGGGTTCATTTAGTTTCCCCTAAAGTCAGGTTTTTCAGCCCCCTTTTTTGTTCAGTTGTAAATGTCTCAGATAAACGACGTGTCCGTTGGAGCTGGGATGTAAATACGATTATTTTTTACTTGTACTGATTGGAAACCCAATCCAAATTTGGTCCTGAAAAAAATGGTGTCACTCCAATGACTTTCTGCTATAAAAGTAGATTTATTACTGGTTATTTTTAAGTCACGCTTTTGTTTGTATTCGTCTTGGCATGATTATTAGTTCCAAAAAGAAAACCACATGATTCAAAATTGCCATTACAATATTGAAATTGTATTAGTCAAAGACTACATCTTTCTATTAAAACATCTTAAATATACAGTACTTAATCTGGTGGTGTTCAACATGTGTCAAGAAAAAGTGGCTTTAAACTGAATAACCCTCTACAGGCTCTGTAAATATATTTGAACATTATCATTCAGAAATCTTTTTTAATGATGCACGCATAATATAAGCCTAGTAATAGCTGGGCCAGTGTAAGACTGCGATAGAATGTATACATTATCCACTGCAGCAAGACATGGAGCAACAACGACATCAGTCTACAGGTGACCTCATCTTCCACACGAGGAAAACCCAGCAGGGACCAGAGGGAAACATGACTAAACCATTCCACATTAACAACCATTAAAAAAAGACGACCGGATTTCAAAAAGCTCTACATCACAGGCATACTTTCCAGATGAAGGAGGAAAAAGCATTGTAAAAAAACTCCACTTCAAATGAATGTCAAGTGACCCAGACTAAAAGGTGAGGTTTAATCTTCAATTAGTTTGACTTGTGTCGATTTTAAATCTGGAAATGCACAGATTTGAATCAGGTGGTCCAGCCAGGGAGAAAAACATTGAGATCATCAATTCTTTTTTTGGGTTCCACCACATTCTTGGTATTATCTACACTAAACACGCAGAAGTCCTCCAGATTTCTGCCTGCAGTCAAAGTTTAATAAATGGTGTGTCTATCATAGCCTACCTTGTGATAAAATGCAGTGGTGGGCCGTCAGGGCCTGCAAGGCCTTCTCTGCTGGCCTAAAACATATCTGAATCACAGACTGATGTTAATTATATTTTGTCCATGAATACTTCCAAATGGTCTGTCCGCTTCCTTTCATAGCTTTTCCCCTGGTTGCGCTGCTTCCAGACGTGTATTTTCATATTAAAGCATTTAACCAATCACATTTCAGCCATCATTTGTTGCCAGGGTCAAAGAAATCTGCCTGGAGGCCTTCACAATCAGTTCTGCGGGCCCTGTAGCATAAAATTAATGGCAATGAAACTGTTGCTTCAACCAATCAGATTTTGAGTTGGCAACACCAAGGCCTTCTAGCAGGTGTACGGTAACATCAGCGTATTCACACCCTTTGATTCGATAGTCAGAGAGTGTACTAGCCAGAGCCAGCAAACTGCATCTGTAGCGAGCTGCACGAGCAAAAATATAGTTGTGTTGATTTAATAGCTGTTTTGTCAACCCACAATGGCTGAAGGAGGAGAAGAAATGGATTTAGTTGCAGATTTATTGTCAAAGCCAATTTCAAGACGGACTTTTCAAGAAAAGCTGGACATCGTTAAGAAAGGTCGGTTTTTTGATTCAACTCTGAAGCTAGCAAGCCTGTCACAACCTGTTTGTAAATGGGGAAAAGGATTTGATTGTCCGCCACTTTCAGTCCATTTAACTCAGTCCACTAAGCGGTACCCCTGGCTCACAGGCTCCGAGGAACACTGCAAATTGTATTGCTGGGAGTGCTTGTTATTTGCCACTGATCGACATGGTGTTTGGAGCCACACTGGGTTTGTAAATTTGACTTGCCTAACCAAGCCAGCAACGAGACACCAAAGCACTGCCGGACATTTACAAGCAACGGTGCTTTCCAAAACTTTTGGGGAAACCAGAGTGGATCTACAGCTGAGCAAGCAAGTGCGCAGGGAAACGGAGCGATAGAAAAGGACTTCTTGATGGAACTGAAACGCACGGATAATCTGTACGACAGAGTAATTGAACTCTTTTTGAGGAAAGAAAGGAGGATGGATTTTGTGTACAAATAATAAGGATTTTTGGTGAGTAAAATGTTGCTATTTTCCTAAATAATATTGCAATTTTATGAGGTTATTATTGATGCTTTTTTATGTGTGTCGCAGCTGTAGCTGCAGTAGAAGGAGACTTGTGCACCCCGGGTTTGTTTCTTCAGTAAAGGCATTTATTCTGGCTACACGAGTTATCTATCTGCGATGCAACGGCTCTTTATACTGCATTTCTGCATAATAAGATGGTTTTTATAGCCATAAAATAGTTATTGAGGGGTGGATTGATTCAGACGGAGCACTACTGAAGGCCTAGGTGTGAAATGCACGGCCCGCCACTGATAAAATGTCATTTTTCTGTTCCTCAAAATATTTATTTAATATTCTATTTAAGGTTCGATTCAACATCTACTCTGTTGTAATCAGAAAACAATTAAATACTACACTTCCCAAATGAAATGATTTTGGTGAACCTTATCTTACCAAATACTTACATTTTAGAGTCCAAGAAATATCGAGGGAGTGAATTATGGTACGCACATATTACTTTTATGATCATAGCTACATACAGTTTACAGCTCCAGTGGAGTGACAAAATGAAGAAAGACTGGCTCAGAGGGCAGCATTATCATGATGAATTTGGAGCAGACTGTAAGCAGGGTCGTTCTATGGCCACCCCAATACAAAGGGTGTCATACACTATCCATTCAAAACACAGGCTTTGCATACTCAAATTCTTAAATGAAAGAGTTTATTTATTAACCAATGGAATAACTGGCTTCCTTGAGTTAATGAGTTGGCCCACAAAGCGCAAAAACCATGGCCACAAGGCAGCTTCAGTGGGGCAGAAACATTATCACACTGCTACAACCATGCTGCTTTCCTGAGATGTTATTTGTTAGCTGGGAAGTACTCAATAACACCAAGGCAACAACAGGATAATGACACCATACAGAAAAATTTGAAAGCAGATCCAAAAGCCTACCATTATATGATCAAGAAAAGCAGGAAAGGACTTCAACAAAGCTTAACATCTGCAATGATTTAGTGTTCTAAAGTCCCTAATAGCTGGCCTTGAACCTTAGGGTTTGACAAGGCCTTTTTACACTTTAATTTGCTTTGAACCCAGCATCTGATAAAGGCCATGATAATGTGAGACAGTAATATGGCTTCACAAGCTGCTGTCATATTCTACATTCAGATGTGAAGGGGAAAAAAATCCCCCCATCATTATTACTTGACAATGCTAATTCAGTTAGAACAGTAGAAAAGTTCATATGGACTATACTTAGAACTCAAATTGAGACCTGTTAGCTTCTTCTCAAGCCAGGAAGTCAGCTTTGTAAATTATAGCTGGCATTTAACATAATTGCACTTCACTATAAAATAATATAGATCAGCGGCTTCCATTTCCATCTCACCTTACTGTCCCAGTTTTCCATTCAGATGCATCTGAAAAGCAAATACAAAGGAGTTAAGTTGTAGATGATATTGAATGATAAATATGACATCTTAATGCATCAGTGTTTTAAGTGACTACAATGTATGTTCAGTTATTGGCACAGGGCACAAAGGGACAGCTGGAGATGAGTCAGAGAGAAGGGCTCTATGTGTAAGGTAAAGGGCAAGGCCTTTTCTCACTCTCAACTGCCATCACCTTCAAACTTTTCAAACTCTGCAACAATCACATCTGTCATCCAATGGCAGCCTCAAGCTCTTCTTGCAGAAACTCGCTTGTGAAGAACCAGAACAGGCACAGCCGACATCGTTATTAGTTCTTGAGATGTGGCAAAAGTTACACCTCCAGTTCCTCTCCCTCCCCCGAAGAAAGCAAAGTCGCGGCCAAGGTGCTTAATCCAGCTCCCTAATCCATCACACCTCTCTGGGCTGTGCTGCCTTCCAGCGGCCCTTTCCGTCTCCTCCATCCGTGTGCCAGCCCGGTGTGAAATATAATTATGCCATTAACCTCAGCTCCGACCTTGGGCTGGTGGCTAGGCTGGCCAGGAGACTCAACAAACTGTTGGGCCTGGTTTCATCAATCGCCCTGGGGACAGGCCTCGCCATGTGACTGCGTCAACATCATCGCAGGGCTGCCGGTTTTGCTATACGGACAGCATATTAGGTGGGGTTTATGATTGATGACCATTGAGCATTAAGGTGGTGTTTGTGATTGATGGCCATTGAGCATTAAGGTGGGGTTTGTGATCGATGGCCATTGGCTGGGAGTAGGACTTGTCAGTCATCGTCATGTGATTGCCACACCTTGTGGATCTGTAGGGCAGACACTCTATGATATACTTGAGAATAAAATGACAGTAGCTGTTTTTTTCTTTTCTTTTGAGAATCAACAATTTAGAATCTGTGATGTCCAGACAAGGACCAGGATAACGCAGGAAAGGAACGTTTATTGATCAAGCAACGTTCAAAAGCCGATAGTCAGAGGTAGATAAAGTACAAAATCTAAATCCAAAAGAGTAGTAAAAAAGGCAGTCCAAAAATGTAAACCAAATAATCAGAAAGGCAAACAAACTAAATCGGAAGGCAAAAAATCGTAGTCAAACAGAAGGGGTGTCTCGGGAAATACAACAAACTCTGGTAAACAAGATAGGAAAATAAGGCAGAAAACCCATAAAGTCGAAATCACCTGAATAGTGCAATAACAAAGATGAGGAGTGGATTATTGAAAAACAAGGAACACAGACAGACGGGGAAACTGACGTGAAAGATGAGTGATGATGAGAAAATAATAAACGCACAAGCAGAACAAACGTGGCAAAACATAACAGAATCACATACTGTGAATCCATGTTCACTGCAAACTTGGTACTATCAGTGGTTTCTGATAAATTTTAGGAGGCTATTGTGGCAACACAAAACTAATGTGATTGATTTGTATAATCTGACTAACAGGTCATCCTTTTCATTTCTATTTGGCCAAAAGATGGTCTGTATTAACTCTGCTGTTTTGCCCATGTGCACAGTGCCTAATCTGAATTTTTGCAGTATATATGGCACACACAATGGAGATCTGTTAAGAAAATCAGTCATGAAACATACAGAAATATTCAGTGTGGTATCAGATCAGAAGCCAGTCAGAGCAGTGTGCTATATGTCTACGCAGTGAGCATTGAGCTCTCCTCTCCTCTCCATCGAGCCTCCCGGCCTCACAGTCAGCCACGTTCTCCAGAGGGGTGTGAAGTCAATGGGATTACATTTGACTAATTATCTTCTGATTGAGGTTTACAACACAGACACCAAACAGGATCAGCCCTGACCCGGCGCTCCAGAGGAATCAATCAGACTTAACCATCACTTGGATAAACAAGTCAGGCACAGAGAAGGATGGCAATACACACACACGCACACACCACACACACACACACACACACACACAGAGAGAGAGAGAGAGAGAGAGAGAGAGAGAGAGAGAGAGAGAGAGAGAGAGAGAGAAAGGCTGGAGGCGTAGGGAAGCTGTTGGAGCGCCACCAAATCTGCCCCGCCCCCTCCCCTCCACCACCACCCCGAGGGACGGGGAGCCCATCTGTTCCTCTCCGCTCTTGAACTTTAACTACCACTCCACCGGGCCTCTGCAGAGCGCCACTCTCACAGACAGCAGATGGACCCCTGACTCCACACACCACTGCCATGCTTGTTTAATACCTTTAATTAATACCCAAAACTAATATGGAGTGTGACCAAACAAGGACCAGAGATGAGGATCCCTCTCCCCTTGTCTTCTTCCCTTCACTCCTTCCTTCTTAGCCTACCTTTTTCTCACACACACACACACAAACACACACAAACACACACACACACACACACGCACACACGCACACACACACTCTCACACACGCACCCATTCACACACACATACACACACTCTTTCTCACACACACACACACACACACACACACTCTATCACTCACGCACACTCACACTCTCTCTCGCACACACACACACGCACTCTCTCTCTCTCTCTCTCTCACACACACACACACACTCTCTCTCTCTCTCTCTCTCTCTCTCACACACACACACTTTCACACACACACACACACACACACACTGTCTGACAGACACAAACACACACTCACACACACAAACACACACACTCTTTCACTCACACACACACACACTCATACACACAGTGACAGACACATCTGACAGACAGAGGAATTGTTCATGAAGGACAAGAAAACAGTGCCCAGGACTCAGTAAGTGAAAAGCTCTGTGTGTGTCTCGTAGTGGTGGATGTGTTATGTAATCACACCACCATACCGGGGACAGCCCATAATAATCTGGGCATTGTTGATAGTGTTTGTTATACACACTACCATCCTCCTCCGACCCCCAGTGATGGGGTTGAAATAACTTATTGAAAGGGAGAGGCCGAAAGGAGGGAGAGGAGATCACCCTAGGCTGACAAGGGCCACACTGTTTCTCACAATTAGACCTTTTTCTCAGCCTAACTTGCCTTGTCCTAAAATGTGGGCAAAACATGAAGTCATTAGGATGATTCTCCTCAGTCTGGACCCAGGGGTGCAGCTCTCATTAAGACGTCAAGGCGGGCGCCTTTGCAAAATCAGACGTGTTTTCATGTCAGGCATTATGCAATTGGCTAATTGGGAGATGTGACTGCGGAATGCAGAGGTCAGACACTGAGCCATCAGACCACCTGAGAACAGGTGCTCTTAGTGTGGCTTAGCTCAGTTCGCAGTGCTGGACTGTGGGATCATCTGAGGGGTATTTTGGCATGTTGGTGGTGGGTGGCGTGGCACTCCTGGTGTCAGTGTGTCATTCTCTACAGGTGAACTGTTCTTGACAGTGCAAAATCCCAGCTGCTCAAACTGAGTGATGCGTGCACACCAGGTTAACACTGCTTGCAAGCTTTCTGCTAAATGCTACAGCTGTGAACAGCCTCTACCTCTGGATGGGACAGAGTTTCTTCAGGACCATGGTGTCTAAAACCCAGAAATGTATCAGTGATTTCCACAGCATCGTTAACCCCAAGGGTATACCTGCTGTGGAAATAGGAACTTGTGTCATACCAAACCAGTGTGTGCCACCTAACTGGGTGAAGTTCGACAATCACATTTGCACTAAAACATTGATCATCAGTTATGATGAAGAGGCAGGGATTGGGGGCACCAGATCCTCTTAGTTAACATCATTTGTATTGCTGCCTCTGTAGCTGGTGTAAAAATAAGAGACTCAGACATGTCAGAGTGGTGGCTGGTGGGCCATAAAGCAGAGGGCATGACACAGCTTTTAAAGATTCATATGTATTAAAGCTTTATATTAACATTTTTTATTCAAATATACATGATTATGTTCATTTTCAGTGTTAATTGCAAGTGTAGGGACTGCACATTCCACAGTTACATACAGCTAACAATATCGGACATTTGAGTGAACACAGAAGCGGCTAGCTCCCTTCGTTCAAAACTCATCTCCGATAATCAACTTTGCACCCTGGAAAACTAACCAGAGACTTCACTTCCGTGAACATTTGCGAGACACACCGCAAAGACATATCAGACCCGAAGACGTCACGACCAGATTCCCATGTCTCCTCCGAACCCAAAATGCATGGAACCCCGCCGACCGTGGAGCAAACGAAACACAGTAAGACTGTAACAATCTGTTGGTACTGTACTTTTGTAAAATGTATTATAGTTCATGACTGTACCATAGATTTTACCTTTTTTTTTTGGATATCATAGCTACTCACTGACTGTGATCAGGTCAGATCAGATCCAGGTCTTGCATGTATGTGTTATCTACTAACCCAGCATTCCGATTCCAAAATACGCAATAACAACCTAGGTTCAAACTTCCCTCCATCTTGTTTCTCCATCTTGTTTCTTTGTTCTCGATGCACACGTGGTTAAAGCATGGATGCACACGCTAGAGAACACACACACATACATGCAGGCACAGCCACGTGCCTCATCAAGCTTGCGCACTGATGCGCCACACACATACATACACGCATTCACACATACAGTTGTTGTTCATTAATGTATTGAATTGTGCTTTGCTATTTTCATATGTTATGTTCAGTGAATGTCATATTATTTTTCGACAAGGTTGTCTGTCTTAATGTTGCACTTGTACTGAATTGAGCCAACCTCTTCTAATAAAGAACTCATTGATGCCTTCAACCCCTTGGGTAGGTCATCAATATTATACAGTACATTTGGTATTACTGTAACTAAATATATAATGTTGTGATCTGATTAAGATGAATTAACTATTAATATTGTAATTTAATTGTAATTATTAATTTAATTACTAATTGGAAATCCAATTTGATAGTTAAGTATATTTTATGAGACTGATATACGAAACCTAATATTATAAGAACACTTGTATTTTGGGCTGCTACCGTGTTGGGAATTAACAAGCCTTACATTGTGCCGTCAACTATATTAGAATTCTAACTTCTAGTGGGATAGCACCCTACAAAAGTCATGCCTTATTTCATAATTAAATAATTTGTTTCTGATTTTATCCCATTTTCTCCTAATTAAGTAGCCAATTACACCCTCTATTTTTCATGCCAATCCCCCCCTCGTATTGCGAGTTCGCTATCGTCTCCTCCGAGACGGCACTCACTAAGCCTGTCGACCATACCTCTGGTACTCCAGAGCCACTTCTATACTCAGCGGACTCATGTCGGCTTCCCTCCCCCCTCCCTGGGGTGGACAGCCAATCGCCGCCCCCTACTGGCACTCCCGACCAAAGCCTTATTTCATAATTGATTATATTTATTGTTCATCATGCTCTCTGAAAGCTAACTCTACCAGCCAAGCAATGCCGTTGTATCGATGAAATACTTAATGACAGCCCCCATTTCACCTGACGGGTTCATGGTATTTTTCCCCCTTTATCAGGGCATGCTCTATGCCAATTTGTCCCAAAGCGTTAAGTTTCTCCAATTCTCTCACTTATTGCTTTAATTTTGCATGGCTTGTGGCAGCACAGTCCAACAACTTGGCATCATAAAATCCATGTTTTGTCCATGTTCCTCTGTGTCCAGTGTAAAAGAGCAGGCAGGGCCAGAAAAACAGGCAATTAGCCCACTAGTGTGGCCACTCCACCCTCCACCATGGTCAACGCTGTTATCTAGCTAACATTACCTAAGTTTCCTAAGCTAAGGGGAAAATGTTATGGGACATTAAACACATGCAGAGCCCCGAGCAGGGATTGCTCTCTTTGAAACAGAACATTTAAAGCAACAGTTTCCCCTTTCTAGTGATCAGACATTATCATACTGTAAATGGAGGCTCTCATCCAGAAACACCCTGTGCAGAGGGGAGGAGAGAGAAAAAGAGAGGTATGTTCATCTCCAACAGTGTCTTATAACTGCTGTGTTCAGCTATTCTAATCCATTCACTTCACAATTCGGAAGTATTCCTAAATTTTGTCAGTTTATGTAAAAAAAATGTGTAGCCCTGTGGACAATATAGTTATTAAGTTTAATAAATAGATGCATATAAATAGATTTAAAAGGTTGTTAAAATATTCGGTTTATATGGATGGAAAGGCTGTGGTAATAATTTGATTTGTATACACAGAGAAATATATTTTAATGTGTATTTTATATTATTTTATATTTTAATGTGTATTGTATTTTTGTAAATTGCTCATTTTTCTAGGTCCCGGTAAAATGATTGCCTGACTGATAATTATTCAGAATTGAGCTGATGTAATATGAAATATAAAAAGTGAAACTGAATGATTTATGTTTGCATTACCATCTTGTTTAGTAAATGGTTTAACTAATTTTAAAGCGACTCCTTGTATTTGGTTATTTCCATTTCAAGCTCATAAGCAAATCGGTACCAAGCGAGTAGTAGTTTTTATTATTATTATAATTTTACAGACGATAACATATCGTCCCTATAAATAGAACTCAGGGTAGTTCCCTCGTTAAGCATAGATAGCAAGGGGGCGCTACAATTTTATGATGCTTTTTTTAACGCTTTTATTTTATACATTTATCTTTGCAAAAACGCTTCCTGCTGCGGTCTCCAATATGGCTACTGAACTGTTAGCAGTACATGAATCTGATGAGTATGAGTCCTGAATAAACAGGTTGAGTTATTGTGTACATAGACAACTCTTCACTTTGTGATGCATTGAGACAGGCCTGTGTGAGGGGGTTCCAGCTCAGCTCTCATTGGCTTACCCCCGTAGCCCCATCATTATCTCCGTTCCTCATGATCTGCAGAGAAGATTGTTCGAGCTCGAAAAAGCAGACCCTTCCCTGCACTGAAGATGCGATTTCCAGCACCCTTTTCTCTTGGTGACCATTTATTTCCATCCTTTCTGAGCTGTGCTCCGTAAAATGGCCGATCATTTCCATTTCCCTCACTAAGCATCGGAAGTCTACCTGGGTGAAATAAAAGGCCACTCACTGGATACGCCATTCCAGTAACGTCAACCCACAAACTAGACAAATGACATTAAACAAGAAACAACTCCATTATTCCAATGAGTGGAGACCCCAAGCTGTAAATAGAGGCTTCCGCCAATTACTGGACATCAGGCGAGAGCTCAGGGCGTGCGGTGGGTGTGGTGGGCTGCTGCTGCCAGCCCCCTCTCATCTCACAGACCCTAATCTTCCCAGCTTGAGTGAGACCTTTTAAGAAGGAGCCTCGCCATATCTGCCCCTTTCACTGTCAAAATCTCTCAAGCCTTTGATAAGAAGAAATATAACAGGCTTTGCTCAAAAATATAATAGGCTTTGTAATTAGTGATTTAAGCAAAAGGTTGTCAATCGTTCTTCTGTCAAGCTGTAAAAATCTTCACAAATAGGTACATGGTATTGTAATGCATGATATCACCCAGTTATGTGCCAAATGGATATGGATACTCACTGTTACATCCATTCTTTTCATCAGCAAAACACTTTTCAGCTTTTACTGTTCAGAGATTTGAGTTCTTAAATCTCCTGACTGCTTTCCCTTCTCCTTTAGAGGGACAAACCAGTTCTGTGTCATACAGGTGAAAACACCTAACATAGGAGCCACATTTATTTAAATCCCCTGGTGCAGAGGCAATTGCTCCAAATTTCATATAAATAATGTCACAATAATCACCTCTGAAACAAAATTTTAAAAAAAATGCTCTTCTCTAACCTTTAAATTAATTATCAGAATTCCCCTCGTGAATTATTGTTGCTGTTTGTTTTATTATATTTCTACTCAAGTAATATCATTAGAAAATAAGTAATATAGTAAAGTTCCATCACAACTTGAAGGGCCTTCCAAATCCTGACTGACATGCATATATGACATATATCATTCAACAGGAACAAATTATTTTACTGTGATTTGCAGTAAACAGCAGTAGAATATACAGCAATTCATTCACATAAAGGCAATTTTAATGGTTTTGATAATTGTAAGAACTTGATTCTTCAGAGACTGGTACAACCAGAGTGACACCATGGGTTGAATGGAGCGATTATACATGATAGATTGCCGTCTGAATGATGAACCACTGTGTTCAGATGACATGGGGAATGAAAGGGGTCTGATCCCTGTGATCCTCTTGCTTCCTGAACTCTGTTGCAGCTGAATCAGATGAAACATCTGTCACCACGGTACACCGTATGCAGCTCTCCCACCGCGCCCGAGTGCCAGGCCAAGAGGGCAGTCACCAGGGTGTTGAGAGCTTCAAGACTAACAGTCAATTACAAGTTCACAAATTTACACAAAACATCCCTCTTTGTGCCTCCTATGAGACATGTCCATTAACATATAGAGCACAGACTGAATAAATCCATAGTGTCATTCGTATCCATTAGCATATGTATCGTAGGGGGGTTTCCACTTCATGTCTTATCTGCTGTGATTTAGGTAAAGGTTGCATGACACATTTTCTTATCTAAGGTAACCTGAGGGCCAGCTATACTCAGTGGCAGTGGGTGTATGACATTTAACTAAATAAACATGTCAGTTTAGTTGAGTTTATCATTTTAGACACAGAGAGCCATCTATATGTCTCACTGTGTATGTCTTCATGTGCTCCACAAAAGGTAACACACATTGCTTATTATAACCAAAGTATTCGTTTTTAGGTCTTTAGTATCAGACCTGATTAGCCAATGTTAAGTTAGAAAATACATTGGGTGCCCTGATTAACGATACTCCTTCTATGCTTGTATGTGTGTGTGCGTGCGTACATGAGTGTGTGTGTATGCGTCCGTGAGAACCAGCCATTTATTTTTGTGCTATTATGTACAGTAAGAGTGTTGAGCCATACAACAATCTTCCGGGCCAAACAGGGTCATATTTTATTTATACTGTTTTAGCTGAATTATTTACCTATTTATTGAACTGCACACAAACTGACATACAACTCCATCCACATCATGCATCTTTTAGACCCACTCTCTTGGCTGGCACTTATTTTGTGGACGGCATATACTGCGCCGCTACGCAGACATGTGTTGTGTTGCCCCACTCCTCTTCCATCTCTTTTTCTCTCTCTTTTCCCCTCTCCATCTTCCCATGCTTCTGCACCGGGGCATGGTATGCCTAAATGAAAGCACTGCCACTGGAGTTCAAGGCTCATACTGGAAGACAAACAGCTCCTCCATGTGGCCATAGGATGTAACTGCATCCCTGGTTCTTTCAGGAGCCTGACAGTGTCAAAATCAAATCAAATCAAATCAAATCAAATCAAATCAAATGTATTTGTATAGCGCTTTTCACAATTTAATTGTCACAAAACGCTTAACAGAGGGGGAACCCAGGCCTAGAACCCCCCAAAAGCAAGCCTAAAGGCAAAAAACTCCCTTGGTAGGGAGAAACCTTGGGAGGAACCAGACTAAAAGGGGGGGAGACCATCCTCTTCTGGCCGGCACAGGGTGTGTCCAAAAAAGACCATATCATGGTCAGTCCAAGGTGACTCAGGGCTGAAAGACTTTGCCCCTCCTGAGGTAGGTAGTCAGTGGGGTGGGGTGGGGGCTAAACCACGTGAAGAGGGTCCAGATCCAGGAACTGGGGTTGGCATGGGGGTGAGGGTTGATGGGGGCAGCTCACACTTCTCGCAGGATCTAGGGCTCGGGGGCAGGTGACCCTGAGTCAGAGGCTGAGGCAGAGAATAGAACATGCAGTCAGAAAAAAAAGCAGTGCTATAGCCAGTAGCATTATGTAAGAGCAGGGGAGCACAAGCATAGGAAATATACAGATAGGCCCGACAGGTGTAAGCTATGACAGCATACCTATTAGGAGAGGGACAGAGAATACACGCAGCCATGAGAGAGTTCCAAACCATCCACACCTGATCAAGGATAACCAGCATAACAGTGGTGGTAACACGTTGAGGTGACAGTATGGAAGGTTTCTCACTCCATAAGACACTAGGGCATGGCCTTCTCCATCTCTCCACCTAGACTATGTTTGGCAGTAGGCTAGGCTGAAAAGATACGTTTTTAATCTACACTTAAAAATTGAAACTGTGTCCGAATTCCTAACATGCCTTGGTAAACCGTTCCACAACAGATGAGCTCTAAAAGATAAGGCTCTACCACCAGCTGTGCTTTTCAAAATTCTAGGGAGTAATAGATGGCCGGCTTCTTGTGAACGAAGCAGTCGTGTCGGCTTATAAGGGGCAATCATTTCGGTCAGATATAAAGGTGCAAGTCCATTCACTGCTTTAAAAGTTAGCAACAGTACTTCATAATCAGCCCGATATTTAACAGGAAGCCAATGTAGTGATGCTAACACAGGAGTAATGTGCTCATACTTCTTGGATCTAGTCAAAATACGTGCCGCTGTATTCTGTACTAGTTGAAGACCCTTTAGAGAGCTACTAGAGGAGCCGGATAATAAGGCATTACAATAGTCTAGCCTCGATGCGACAAAAGCATGCATCAAGGTTTTTGCATCCTCTAATGACAGAATGTGCCAAATTTTAGCTATGTTTCTTAGGTGAAAGAAAGCTACTCTGGAAGTGTTTTTAATATGAGTGTCAAATGTAATGTCCTGATCAATAATAAAACCAAGGTTCTTCACCATTAGACTTGATGTAACTATGCAATCACCTGCATTTAACTGCAGATCCAACTTGTTCCTTAATTTTTTGGGGCCCAAAACCATCATCTCTGTTTTATCTGAATTTAACAGCAGGAGATTTACTGTCATCCAATTCTTTATATCAGAGATAAAAGCCTCTAATTGAGTGAGTTGATGTATTTCATCTGGTTTCATTGATATGTATTGATATCATCTGCATAGCAATGGAAATTCACACCATGTTTACGAATAACATTACCCAGTGGTAGCAAGTATAATTAGAACAGTAATGGTCCCAGCACTGAGCCTTGTGGAATACCATATTTAACCTGAGAGTAGTCAGAGAACTCTTGATCTAATTGCACAAATTGAAACCTGTCTGATAAGTATGATTTAAACCATGAGAGTGCCCGTCCACGCAAACCAACCAGGTTTTCTAGCCTATGAAGGAGAATCTGGTGGTCAATAGTGTCAAAAGCAGCACTGTCAAGGAGCACTAGAATAGAAACACAACCAGTATCCAATGCTAACAGTAAGTCATTTACAACTTTAATAAGTGCCGTCTCAGTGCTATGGTTTGGTCTAAAACCTGATTGTAGTGTTTCATACAGATTATTCGTTTTTAGGAAAGCAGTTCATTGTTGAGCTACAGATTTCTCAAACATTTTTGACAAAAAGGGAAGATTTCAAATGGGCCTATAGTTCTTCAGATTAACAGGATCAAGATTTGGTTTCTTTAGAAGAGGCTTGATTACTGCCACTTTTAAAGACTTAGGCACACAACCAAATAATAGGGATGTATTTATGATATCTAACATGGGCTGGCCTAGCACAGGCAAAAGCTCTTTAATAAGCTTTGTTGGTATGGGGTCTAACAGATATGTAGATGATTTGGAGGACATAACCAGTTTACTAAATTTGTCCAGATCCAAGGGAGTGAAAAACTCAAAGGTCTCTATGCAACCCTGCTCCTGATAGCCCTGTGCTATCTCAGGAGTTGGAGTGCTAGATATTGGAGTCATTTTCATAATTTGTTCTCTGATTGTCTCAATCTTATCAGTAAGCGAGTTCATGAAGTCATTGGAATTATAGTTAGAAGGATAATTGATGCAAGACTGATTTTTTGTCAGTTTAGCTACTGTGTTAAATAGAAATCTTGGGTTGTTTTTATTCTGGTCATTTAATTTTGAGAAGTACGATGACCTAGCTGTAGTAAGGGCGTGCTTGTATTCTATGAGGCTGTCCTTCCAAGCAGAGCGAAAAACCTCTAAATTGGTAGAGCGCCATCTGCGTTATAATTTCCTGGAAAGTTGTTTAAGGGCACGGGTATGGTCAGTAAACCAGGGTGCAAGTTTCTTCTGACTGCATTTTTTCCTCTTCAGGGGTGCGACAGCATCAAGTGTATTCCGTAAAATATGATTTAGCACATCTGTTTGATGATCAATTGACAAAAAGCTATTTGGGTCCTGACTTGATACTAACGATTCGGGAAGTATGTTTATACATTTTGAAGCCGTCAATGAATTTATAGAGCGGCTGGAATAGTATCTAGGTTCCGATTTAATAGGAATATTTACCTGAATTTCAAAAGTAATCAAAAAGTGATCCAATAGTACAGGATTATGGGGAGACACAATGATATTCTCGACATCGATACCATAGGATAAGACTAAATCTAAGGTATGGTTGTGGCAGTGGGTTGGTTCAGATATATTTTGAATAAAACCAACAGAGTCAATAATAGCTGCAAAAGCCAGTCACTGTCACTGTCATTATCAACATGTATGTTGAAATCTCCAACAATCACAACTTTATCTGCCATAGTTGCCAAGCTTGATAAAAACTCTGCAAACTCAGAAAGAAAGACAGTATACGGTCCAGGTGGTCTATAAATAGTTACTAAGAGGAAGGATTGCACTGAGGTAACTTTATCCATCCAGAAAGCATAACAAGCAATTCAAAAGAGGAGAACTTATCCCCACATTTAGGTGTGAAACTAAATTTTGTCACAAAAATCACAGCAACACTGTCACAGGGCTGCCTCAAGACATGAAGGGGGAAGTTCTCCCCAAAGAGCAGCAGAGGAGGTGTGTGTGGCAGAGGTGTTCCACAGAGTCTTCCTGGCCTGGGTGAAGTCTGCTGGGGGCCCAGCCAGGTGTTTTGACTCTCCCCAGGGGTCTGTGCCTTCTGTGGAGGAGGCAGCTGAGGCCTCCTTGGTGAGTGGTAGGCGGGGGCCGTGGAGAGCGCTGTTTCACCCGGAGGAGGGGGTCTGCAGTAGCGGAGTCCATGGAGCATTCCACATCCTGAGGATAACACAGCCCCTCTCCTTCACACAACACACTCACACTCACACACACACACTCACTCACACACACACACTCACACTCACACACACCCAAGCACACACACACACTTACACACACACAAGCTCACACACACACACACACACACACACACACACACACACAAACACACACACACACACAAACACACACTCTCTCTCACACACACGCACACATGTAAATGCTCACATACCCACCTCATCACCCATAACATTTAATTTCCAGTTTATTCCAATTCAATCAATTAAATGATTTGAAAAAAAGATTGAATCAGCTATTTCCTTTCTTTTGCAGCCGACCTGGAAGACCTGATATTTGGGATAGTTTTAGGCCCTTGTGGGCAGCTTTTGGATAATCTTTGGGCTGTAAATTCGAGCTGGACCTGGCAACCCTGTGGCCTGCCCCTTCAGGGAGTTTCAAAGTGATGCGAGAAGCGCATGTCATGGATGCAGGTTCTTTTTTTGTTTAGGAAATCACGAGTCAATCTAGCGTAAAATGCCCTACTGGATTACCAACAGACAGTAGCCAATTCGTTTTTTTTCAATCGCTTTGGAACTAGTTTCAGAAGCTTGATGTCATTTTTCAAAACTCTAGACACAAAACTCAAAACGGTCACCACTTGTAATACAGGCTGTCTAACTTTCAAAACATTGCATTGTGTATTAATATCTTTAAAGAAATCTTCAAACAACTCATTTATCATGAAATACCATAGGGACATTTCTTTAGATCACCCACACACAAGATAGATAGTTTCACTGTTAAGTTGTTCGTACAACCATTAAATATTGTAGTACAAAATATGTGATACATGTTTCATCATGTGCTACACGTAATGTCACTGTAAAAGGACTAGTAGAGAGAATACCACAGACGCAGTGGAATCATTGAACAAATCTGAAATTTATTGATGAATACAAACTGTAAATGACAACATAGGTTCCCTTTGAATGAAAGCAAAAAATAGCTAAAAAAGAAAAAAAGAGTCCTACAAAACAAACTGCAGTGTTCCTCACCTGGCTAAGAAAAAAAATCAAAACAAAGGATCAATCACTCATCATTCCCATCAACCCTGTCTTGTGGATTTGGCCACAGGTTCTCATCCACATCAATATGGATGTTTTCATTCGCCAAACATCTTGGAAAGAACCTTCGGGCATGGCGAATCCAGGCCTGACACTGGTCTGCTGTGATGTCGTTGCATGCGTCATCCATGGCCTGGAGAAGGGTCACTTGTTGATGCGGACGCCTATCATACACTTTCCACCTCCATGTGGAGAGAAATTCCTCAATCGGGTTTAGGAAAGGAGAGTATGGGGGCAAGTACACGGTGATGAATTGTGGATGGGCCTGAAACCATGCCTGCACCAGTTGAGCATGGTGGAACCTGACATTGTCCCACACAATGACATGTATCACACCAACAGCTCTACAGACTAGAGTTAGCTCATCAAGGAAGGCAACAAGGAGCTCTGCATTGTATGCGCCAATACGAGGTCTGCACCCCACCACACCATCTTTTGATATAGTCGCACACATGCTGATGTTGGCCCCACGTTGTCCAGGTACTTGGATGGTTGCTCGCTGGCCAATGAAATTCCGACCTCTCCTCCTCGTCTTGGCCAGGTTGAAGCCTGCCTCATCCACAAAAACAAATTTTTGATGGTTTTCGCCAGCATCCAGGGCCATCACCCTCTATGTAAAAAGACATGTTGGAAAGAGAATGATTGATTACAGTACAATGAAGGGGAATTTTTCACAAACAGGCATGAAACTGAACATACCTGAACATACTCAATCCTCAGTTGCTTCACTCTGTCTGCATTTCTCTCAAAAGGCACACGGTACAACTGTTTTAGGGACACCTGGTTCCTTTTCAGAACGTGTGCAATGGTTGGCAAACGTATGGCTTCCACATTGTTGAAGATGTCTTCATTGTCCAGGATGTGCTGTCTGATTTCTGTAAGGCGAATGTCATTTCTGGCCCAGACCAAGTTGACCACTGCTCGCTCTTGTTAGTCAGTCAGGAGTCTGCCTCTGCCTCCACTATTGGGTCTAGTCTCAATTCTGTAGGGAGAATTACAGGAAGAACATGCCATCATACTGTACAACACATTTTCATAGTCACATTACCTACTCTGTGCTACACATTGGCATGCAGTGTACAGTCATTTGACAATTAAGAGTAGCCTACAGTACTGTAATGTTTACTGTAGTGCATGCTGAAGACTTACCAGTTCTCATGGTGGAAAGTTCTGATGATTGAGGCCACCGTTGATCTTCTGAGGTTTGGTTCAATCATTCTAGCGGTCTCAATCATTGTCATGCCATGATTTATGACATGGCCTACAACCATTACTCATTGGAGACTCTTTGCTGTTGCTGCCACTGTCTTGATCCGTGGCCTTGTCCTCGACCCCATTCCCCCACACCTCTCAAATGGGGCCCATGGCCACCTCTCAGAAGCTTGTCCCCTGCCATTCCTTTGACCACCACGTCTTCCTCCTCTTCCTTGACCTCTATGGTGCCCACCTGCCTGCTCCATGTTGTATCACTATGTTGCTGTGGATGCCACTTATTTATACCCATACCACAAGGTTAAATCAATCACCAGTAACAAATTGGTGTCAATGGTGGTGTCAATCAATCTCGTTATCCTGAAACTTTCATGATCTGAACATGGGATATTGTTCCTCAGTTTCCATAAGACTATGCTTTTTAGAGTAATGCAACAGTTACCTGTCATTTTGAGCATTTGTATCAATTGATAGTTAGATCATTGTAATGAAATGAATAGACAGTCATCTCAAATGTAATGTGTGAATTGCATTTTGAAATGGTTATACTTTGATGTTAAGTTGTGTCATTTTGAACAGGTGATTTTAGTTCAATGAACAAGATCCAAGAAATTGGAAAAGGTTGTGATTTTTGTGTCTAGAGTTTTGAAAAATGACATCAAGGTTCTGAAACTAGTTGTAATATACACCATTTAGCAGACGCTTTTATCCAAAGCAACTTACAGTAGTGAATGCATACACTTTCAGTATACAGTATGTGGCCCCAGTGGGGATTGAACCCACAACCTAAGCGTTGCCAACGCTGTGCTCTACCAACTGAGCCATAGAGAACCACCAAAGTGATTGAAAAAAACTGTAATATGCACCATAAACGTCATTAGCTAAAAATAGAAATGTACAAATATACAACAAACGTCATTATGCTGACCAACCGGTACCTGGTACACATGATTGAGGATGCTAGTAAATGCTATGCTAGCTTGTTGTCAGTTCTCATATGATGCTAGCTGGGTCACGTGATTGCATGTCAATCCTCCCTATCGCCATACACTGTAGGTTATATTTTTCCAACCTCTGATACAATTGTTTAATGACAATACCACATTTATATTTGAACTTCACCTATGAATAGTTATTTGTAGCTAATACATAAAATGACAACTTTTGTTTTGGTTGTTAGGCTAGGTGTAAGCTTATCTGCTTACACACACATACCCACACACACACAACACACACATATAGATATATGTATATATTTGACACGGGCCTGGTTTTGTACTTGATTAAAAATATGTTAAAATGTTTTATTCAAAAATGTGCATGTATTTTAATTGTTGCCATGGTATAAGAGATACATAAGATTTATGGTTTATATCTTACATATATCCTTGTAGCTGAGCTCTCAATGAATAAGATTTTGTTTACAGTTTTTTATGATTGCTTTGACTCATTTTGCACAACAGTTTCAATGTGCAAAACTCTTAATACAGAATGCCATAGTGCTCATCTTGGGCTCAAAATCAAATATTGCATGCAAAATAAAAATAATTGAACCAAATTAGATTGTATATCATGCAAAAGTTTATCATAGCGTCAGAACATTGGATATGCTCATCTTTGAAGTTTAATTATTGGTGTATTTTCAAAATATCAAATAATGCTGTCAAACACAAAATAGACTATGCAAGGGTCATTTCCTCATAAGTACTGGAAATGATGTACAGCAGGCATCCCCTGTGATAGACTGCAGTATATATATATATATATAAATATATTTGTCACCCGTCTGTATATAGCTATATATATAGCTTGTGTTTTTATGGAAGACAAACAAAATATTAGATTAGATTACTTTATATGTCTTTTGCATGTACAGATGTAAATAATCAGAAAAAGTATAAAAGAGGTGCCTAAAATGATTTTAAAAATGTATTGATCTTGTTGAAATATTACTGTAATGTTGTTATTGAGCTGGATGTAGATTATGCTAAATGTTATGGTTTGAATTATTTTTTGCCATTTGTAATGTGGGCAGATGGTCTGATTGTCATTTTTAAACATCATTCTCATTCCATTGAAAAAAATCATGCATTACTGTAATGAAAACTGAACTGTATTTTACAGTAAAAACAAAAACAACAGTAAAAGCAAAAACAGTTACAGTAACAAAAAACTTTACAGTACTGTAAAAACAACATACGTAAATGCATTTCAGTGCTTACACTAAGCAGCATTTGGCCTCTGCTGCATTTGGCCACAGATTTTCATCTATGTCACATCTAATATCTTCATTTGCAAGGCAGCGTTGGTAAAATCCTTTTGAGTGCCTTATCCACTCCTGGCACTGTTGGGCATGTCATCACACGCCTCATCCATGGCCGATCATACACCTTCCACCTCCAGGCCGAGAAAAACTCCATGGGGTTTAGAAAGGGGGAGTAAGGTGGAAGGAAGAGCGATCTGAACTCTGGATGGGCTGTAACCAGTCTCGCACAGCCAGTGCATGATGGAAGTTCACGTTGTCCCAGACAGTGATGAACACCATCTGAGTGATTGACTGTACGAGGCGGTTGTACAGCACATCCAGAAAATTAATTAGGTGCGCAGAGTTGTATGCCCCCAGCAGAGGGTCACGAGCCTCAACTCCATTCCTGGAAATGGCAGCACACATTGTGATGTTGGCTCCATGCTGTCCAGGAACATCAACAGTAGCCCTCTGCCCAATTATGTTCCAGCCCCGACGCCAGCGCTTGCAGAGATTGAATCCTGCTTCATCCACATAAAGGATCTCATGTTGCTCTGCTCCAGCATCAATCTCCATCATACTCTGAAATATCAATAAACTGGAATAGGTTACATTACCAATGATTAGGGCCAGGTGCTTTTCCTCATTTAACATATTGGTTGCCCACAGGCTGACTAATCAGGGATGGATTACCCTTATGGTGGGCCCTAGGCATGGTATTACTGTATTTTGGGCCGTATACATCACTGTAGTTGTGTTAGCGCTGTTTTACGTATAGCAGTTTTTGCACATACCGTCTCAGGGCCGGGTCTAGGCAAACTAGGCATGTACCTATTACCTATATACATTTGTGCTAAATGGGCCCCCTGGGGAAATTGGGCCCTAGGCACATGCCTAGTTTTCCTAGATCCGGCGCTGAGACCAATGGGCAGGTGTTGTGTAGCGTTATGCAGACCTGGACCCAAATGCAGACTCGGAACGAGGGTAGGATTTGCGCTCCACACAGGAGGCGTTTAATAAGAATAATAAACAAAAGGCGACTGGAAAACACAGTCAAAACGTAGGCAAAACAGAAATAAACAGGACAGCTATAAAACTGGTAAAAAGACTAACAAACAAACGAACAAACCAAAGTATTACGGATAGAAAACGAACAGGCAAGACTGGTAAACTGGGGAAACAAACGAGAGCCATACGAGAGTACAAGGGACGGATCGGCACTGAAGTGAGTGCGTGCTCAACATAAATAGGCAGGGTGAAATAACTAAATTGGAACAGCGTGCAGAATGTGCAAGGAATGGTTTGTGACAGGCTGAAAACATAACGAGGGAACACAAGACAGAATGCGGAGCGGCGAAGCGCGCCCATAAGACACATAACACAGGGTGAGCGAAAACAAGACATGGCACGCAAGGAAAGAACTGGCAGGAAACACAAGGGAGGTGGACAGGACGGGACGGAGACGTAACAGTACCCCCAACGTGGGAGCCTCCTGGCGACCCACCAGGCCTATTCTTCTGAGGGTGGGTCCGGTGGAAGTCCTGAATGAGGAAGGGTCGAGGATGAGCTGGCGGGACAACCAGCTCCTCTCCTCGGGGCCATAACCCTCCCAGTCCACCAAATACTGGTAGCCCGACCCCTGCGACGAATGTCCAGGATGCGCCGGACAGTGTAGGCTGGGGCGTTGTCGATGATCCGGGGGTGGAGGGGGAATGGTCGGAGGGCACAGAGGACTGGACGTGACGGGCTTGACCTTGGAAACATGGAAACGGGGTGAATCTTGAGGGCTGGAGTGAGTTTGAGTCTGATGGCAGAGGGGTTGATGATGGTTTCTATCAGGTAGGGACCGATGTAGCGTGGCTGGAGTTTCTTAGATGTGGATTGGAGGGGAATGTCCGTGGTGGAGAGCCAGAATTGCTGACCCGGAGTGTATTGGGGGGCTGTGGTGCGGTGGTGGTCCGCCAGGCGCTGAGTGCGAGCGGTGGAGCGGCGGAGAGCAGAGCGGGTGTCCTCCCAAATCCGTTTGCAGCGCCGGATGTGGGCTTGCACCGACGGGACGGAGATCTCCTCCTCCTGGGCCGGGAACAGGGGGCTGATACCCTAGGGAGCATTCAAAGGGGAGAGACCGGTGGCAGAACAGGTTAAGGCATTGTGCGAATACTCCACCCAGGGTAGCAGTTTGCTCCAGGAGGAGGGGTTCCGGTCCGTGATGCACCGTAGTGCAGTCCCCAGGTCTTGGTTGGCCCTCTCAGTCTGGCCATTCGTCTGGGGATGGTAGCCGGAGGACAGGCTGACGGAGGCCCCCAGGGCCTGGCAAAATGATTTCCAGACATGGGAGGAAAATTGAGGGCCACGGTCCGACACCACGTAGACGGGGATCCCATGGAGACGGACCACGTGCTGGACCAGGAGCTCTGCGGTCTCCGAGGCTGAGGGAAGCTTGGGAAGGGGAACAAAATGGACCGCCTTGGAGAAACGGTCGACAATTGTTAGGATGGTATCGTTACCTTCCGAGGGGGGGAGTCCACAGACGAAGTCCACTCCAATGTGACTCCAAGGACGACCTGGGATAGGCAGGGGACGGAGGAGACCGCTGGCGGGCTGGTGGGATGCCTTGCTCCTGGCGCAGATGGTGCAGGCCAGTACGAACGCCCGGGCGTCCGCGGCCATGGACGGCCACCAAAAGCTGCGTTTGAGCAGCGACAAGGTGCGCTGGAACCCGGGGTGGCAGGCCAGACGGGAGGAGTGCGTCCACTGCAGGACCTGGGAACGGACGGAATCAGGGACAAACAGGTGAGAACTGGGGTTGGGTCTGGGGTCAGGTTGAGTGGCCTGGGCATCCCTGATCTGACTCTCAATCTCCCAGGTCACCGCAGCAACCACACAGGAGGGGGACAGGATGGTGTCAGGGCTCGCCTGTCTGGCTTCGGAGGAGAATAGGCGGGAGAGGGCATCGGGCTTCAGGTTGCGTGATCCGGGTCTGTGTGTGATGGTAAAATTGAATCGGCCAAAAAACAGTGCCCACCGGGCCTGGCGAGAATTTAGTCTCTTGGCAGACTGGATATAGGCCAGATTTTTGTGGTCCGTCCAGACGATGAAGGGTTGTTCAGTTCCTTCCAACAAATGTCGCCACTCCTCCAGGGCGAGCTTGACCGCCAGCAACTCCCGGTTCCCAACATCATAGTTGCGCTCGGCGGGGGACAGCCGACAGGAGTAGAAGGCACAGGGATGGAGTTTTTGGTCCTTACCCGAGCGTTGGGATAAGATGGCCCCTACCCCGGAGTCCGAGGCATCTACCTCCACAACGAATTGACGGGAGACGTCAGGATGGACCAGGACAGGAGCAGATGTGAAGCGGTTTTTGAGGTTGGTGAAGGCGGCTTCTGCTTCAGGGGTCCAGGAGAAAGGGATGGATGAGGAGGTGAGTCTGGTGAGGGCTACCCTACTGTAGTCCCGAATGAACCGTCGATAGAAGTTGGCGAATCCTAAGAACCGTTGCAACTCCTTTAGTGACGACGGCTGAGGCCACTCCACCACCGCCTGGATCTTAGCCGGGTCTGGTTTCACCTGCCCACACTCCACAATGTATCCCAGGAAGCTAACCGAAGAGACGTGGAACTCACACTTCTCCGCCTTGACGAATAATTGGTTCTCCCACAGCCTCTCCAAGACCTGCCGGACATGGGTCGTGTGTTCCTGCAGGTTGCGGGAGAAAATTAAAATGTCGTCAAGGTAGACGAATACGGAGCGGTTGAGGAAGTCCCGGAGAACATCGTTAACCAACGCCTGGAACACAGCAGGGGCGTTGGTAAGCCCGAACGGCATCACCAGGTACTCGAAATGGCCCAGGGGGGTGTTGAATGCCGTCTTCCACTCGTCCCCCTCTCGGATCCGAACAAGGTGGTAGGCATTACGGAGATCCAGTTTGAAAATATGGTGGCCTCCTGTAGAGGTTCGAAAACAGAGTTGATGAGGGGCAGAGGGTATTTGTTCTTGATGGTGATGGAGTTGAGGCTGCGGTAGTCGATGCAGGGACGGAGTGATTTGTCCTTCTTGGCGACGAAGAAGAATCCTGCACCGACTGGGGATGAGGAGGGTCGGATGATGCCTGCAGCAAGCGAGTTGTGGATGTAGGTCTCCATAGCTGCTCTCTCCGGCCGCGAGAGATTGAAGAGACGACTGGAAGGCAGGGGAGCCCCGGGAAGCAGGTCGATGCCGCAGTCATAGGGCCTATGAGGTGGCAATGAAGATGCTCGGCTCTTGCTGAACACCTCCGCTAGGTCGTGGTACACGGGGGAACCGAGGACAGGTCCGGAGGAGTCAACCTGGCAGGAGGTGAAGCCGCCCGCTGGTGCTCGAGCAGACTGGAGACAAGTGGCGTGGCAGTAGGGGCTCCAGCTCTGGACCTTGCTAGTGACCCAGTCCAGGTGAGGTTATGGAGTCTGAGCCAGGGTTGACCGAGGACCAGAGGGGACTGGGGTGAAGAGATGACCAGGAGTTGGATGGTCTCCCGGTGGTTGCCGGAAAGAATAAGCTGCAGGGGTACGGTAGAGTGCGTGACCCGGGCCAGGAGGTGCCCATCCAGTCCGTGGGCCTGGAGAGGGACAGCAAGGGAACGGGTGGCGATGCCAGTCTGTTGCACCAGCTGGGCATCAATAAAAATGTCCATCCGCCCCGGAGTCCACCAGGGCGCACAACGGCAGGGGTTGACTGTTCCAGATGAGCGTGGCCCTCAACTGGAAACGAGGCTGGGCGGCTGCGGAAGATGCGGTGTGGCTCACCAGTAAGCCCAGCTGCACGGCCTCTTCAGCTACTAGCCCCGGGATGGATTGTTGCTTGGTGGTCCGGAAAGAGGGTTCAGGATGTGGAGGAGGAAAAGAGCTTGTCGAGGTGAGGCGACTGGTCTTCTCCTCCCCGCTCCAAGCGGTTGTCGACTCTGATGGCGAGGGAAACCAGGGCGTCGAGGGAGTCAGGGTAGTCCCTCGTAGCCAGCTCATCCTTCACCATCTCTCCTAACCCGTTACGGAAGGCCCCTTGAAGCGACGCGTCGTTCCATCCGGATTCCGCCGGGTCCAGGGTCCTGAACTCCACCGCGTACTCCGCCACGCTGCGGTCCCCCTGGTGGAGATGGAACAGGCGTTGGGAGGAATCTCTTCCACCCACGGGTGATCGAAGACCTTCCTCATCTCTGCCACGAACACGGAGTACTGGGAACTGGCTGGGAGCTGGCTGTCCCAGATGGCAGTGGCCCAATCCAGCGCCCTCCCCCCAAGGCAGCCCATGATAAAGGCGATCTTCGCCTGATCTGAGCCGTAGGAGGAGGGTTGTAGGCGAAAAAACGAGGTCGCACTGCATCAGGAACCCCTTGCAGTTCCCCAAATTGCCATAGTAGCGGTCCGGTGGGGAATGCGGGGTTCCCTGGATTGCCCAACCGGCAGGCTGGCAGGTAGAGTTGGCGCAGGGGGTTGGGAGAAGCAGTCTGCGCAGGAAGAGGGAAGCTGGCGCGGAGTTGGGACACTTGTTCCCCCAACTGGGAGATATGGCAGTTCAGATCCCTCAGCGCCTCCCTCGTCCCCCTTATGCGTTGCTCCTGCTGGTTCATGCGAGTCTCTTGGCAGGCAAGTTGATATTGGAGCTCGGTCGAGTCTGCTGGGTCCATACTGGCCGATCCGTTCTGTTGTGTAGCGTTATGCAGACCTGGACCCAAATGCAGACTCGGAACGAGGGTAGGATTTGCGCTCCACACAGGAGGCGTTTAATAAGAATAATAAACAAAAGGCGACTGGAAAACACAGTCAAAACGTAGGCAAAACAGAAATAAACAGGACAGCTATAAAACTGGTAAAAAGACTAACAAACAAACGAACAAACCAAAGTATTACGGATAGAAAACGAACAGGCAAGACTGGTAAACTGGGGAAACAAACGAGAGCCATACGAGAGTACAAGGGACGGATCGGCACTGAAGTGAGTGCGTGCTCAACATAAATAGGCAGGGTGAAATAACTAAATTGGAACAGCGTGCAGAATGTGCAAGGGAATGGTTTGTGACAGGCTGAAAACATAACGAGGAACACAAGACAGAATGCGGAAGCGCGAAGCCGCACACCCAAGACACAACACAGGGTGAACGCGAAAACAAGACATGGCACGCAAGGAAAGAACTGGCAGGAAACACAAGGGAGGTGGACAGGACGGGACGGAGACGTAACAGCAGGCCCACAATCATAATCCTAATGTGATATGTAGGAACATAGGGCATAACGCCAACCAGTCTACACATTTACAAAGGATGGGTCGCTAAAGTATTCGGTACTGTAGTATTGCAACATTGCTCTACACATACCTGAACATATTCCATCCTCAAAGCCTTCACCCTATCCTCATTTCTTTGGAAAGGCACCAAGTAAATCTGTTTCATTGTAAACTCAAAAGCAAGTGGATGCCCTGTGCACAGCTCTGTCAGTCCTTGGTGCAGGTGATGGCAGGAAAACCGTAGATCAAAATACAAGATTCACCGCGACACAAGGCTGAAAAAATTACTTATACTTTATTAAGAACGCGTTTCACAAAAGGCTTCTCTGAAGAAGCCTTTTGTGAAGTTTTTAGCTTAATAAAGTATAAGTAATTTTTTCAGCCTTGTGTCGCGGTGAATCTTGTATTTTGATCTACTGTTTCATTGTAACTTGATGCCTTCTCAAAATTCGCCCAATTGTTCTTAGGCTGATTGATGTTATGTCTTGGAAGACATGGAAGATTAGTTATCTGCCAGAATGTTTCATTGTATTTCGTTGATCCTTATGTCATTTCTTTGAACCGCCATGTCCACTAGGGCCCTCTCCTGCTGGGCAGACAGAAGATGGCCACGTCCTCCACTTGGTGGTTTTCTTTCAATTCTGAAGTACAGTACAGATAAACAACAAGGATAATTCACACCCACACATTAGTAGTTATGAAATATACTGTAACACAGTCAGCAATATCATCAATATTACACTTCCTGTAATTTCAATATACAGTTAGAGTAAATTACAGGTACTGACTTACCGATTATCTTTCTTTAAAATTCTTATTATAGATGCCACGGTTGACCTTTTTAGGTTTGGCTGAACAACCTTCCAGCTTGCGTTACTGTTAGACCTCTGTTTATAACATGGTCGATCACAGTGGCTCTAATTTCATTGGACACAACAGCACATCTTCTGACTCCACGACCACGACCACGACCTTCATTACGAACCTCATCGGCCTGCTCCATGTTGTCAGAAACTGCCATTCAGGTTTCTAAGCAGCCTTTTATGTAGTGGTGAAGAGATTATCAATTGTGTTGCAGTGCTACTAACCTGGGCAGGCTTGTTGGAAGTAATGAGACATGACTACAAACACCTGTTGAATTGATTTAGTGATCTGCATTTGTAGTAATGAGCATTTGAACATTGTTGTAATATTAGGTGGCTGTATTGTGAGAATAGAGCATATGATTTAGAGTTTGGCAATTTGTATTAACAGTTTTGCACTTTGTATGTCAGCATAGAATGTAGTGTCTTAAGGTAAGAATTCTGCAAGTCAGTTTGGCACTTTGCATTTTGTACATTGAAATTCTGCTGTGCAAAATGAGTCAAAGCAATTGTAAAAAACTGTAAATGTTTAGCTGAATACTAATTTGTGCTTGACATCAGGTAACATCTGCTTTTAGTTCTTTGTTAAAAAAAGGGGGTTTTGGAAATGTTTTTATTCTAACAGTGTTTTTGTAACTCACATGAGCCACTTAACCCCCTGAGGTCGGCTGGATCGGCGCCGATCCAAGCAGCAATACAAGTATATTACTATTTCTAACTTCGCGATATTTTATCATACACACGCGGCAAAAACATTGACAGAAACCTTAGAATCGCGACTTTCCGATTTGAGCACTGGCAAATAATATGGGATTTTTAAAATTAGATTAATTAGACCAAAAGTAAACCTTGCATTTCACTCTCTTTTTACCTGGTAGTAACGTCCCCTTCTATTGACATGGTAACTAGGTGCGAGTTTCGGGGGTGTGGGGAGGTGTGTGGGGGGGGCGTGGGGCCATGTGTGAAAACGCCGCGTAAACACATAAACTGTCCCTACAATTTGAAGCAAGATTTTATACAGACATACAATTTTATTCAGGATGGAAAGATTTTCTGCGCTGCAGTGTTTGAGAGTATTGATGAAAGCGGCGAAGACAATAACTGACGAAGAGTAAGTAACTATATTTGATTTGCCATGTTATCAAATACGGATATATATTCAATATATGAATTCGCGTCTTGTGACTACATATTCCGCGTGTTGCAACGTAACAAATAGCAATATGCACACAAGATCTATGGAATAATACTTTTCAAACAGCCTAAAATGTTATTTATTTCGCTTGTTTTCAAATACTCGTGAAAATATATGAATTCCGCGTCTTGTGACGCCAAACATATTCCGCGTGTTAGTAACTTAATCTAAATCCCTAACGTTAGTAGATTAGTTGGTTAGTACTATACACATCTACCTAATATATACAAAGTGCAATCTAGAAAGTAAGAAGGAAGAAAACGATATAATAAGCGAAGGCGGAAAAAACCCGAAAAGTATAAACTCCCGAAGTGCATGACAAGACAAGGTGTGGATCTCGAAATAAACGGAACAAGGACAGACAGGGAGCAGAACGTGACAGAACAGGGAAAATGCAATACTGGATAAAGAATAATGAATAAGGACTGAATGAAAAATAAACAAAGACCAAAAAACAACAGAACAGGAACTCAGAATATAACACTGATGGCCCAGTGAGATGGCCCATCTGACAGATCTTAGAGGTGTGGACAATGAATAATGAATATTCAGGTATTTAGCATTTAGCCCTCCCACAGCCTGAAATAAATGTGACCAGTTCTGATAAAAACAGGTTTTTAGCTATTTAGATCTCAGATGTGCTAAACTGTTTTCACACCCTTACATAACCAAGACCCTGATGAACAAACGCACATTGGCAAAACAATTCGTCACTATAGTTTAGTGTGTGCTTTCACAACTTTTGTGACAGCAGAAAAATTTACTATTTTTAACTTGTGTGTTTGTAGATCTATTTACAAGCTGCATATGATACTGACCAAACTATTGATGGCATACAAATGTAGCTGTGATTGTCCTTCAAATAAAAATATCAAACACTTTGGAGTAAGTGTGTGTTAAATTGATGAAATTGAGATAAATATCAGACCATGCCAAAATCAAAAAACATCTAAAAGCTTAGCACGGACCTCAGAGGGTTAAACAAATAAGTAATGCAGACAGGTTCAAATGTATTTATCAAGACTCATAGTTCAAATAATTAAATTAAATAATTCAATACAGCTGCCCAAATCAGCTGTCTATCTGTTTAATCATCTATTGGGCCGATATTAACACACTTTTAACTATTTTGAATGAACAACTTTACGTAGTGCAAGCACTCCAACAGAACACTTCTCTCATACTGTATTCATAGCAGAGGTCAAAAGAATATTTGAATTCGGCATTCAGTTGATAGCTCAATCAAACATAGTAAAGTGACCACTGGAATGAAAGTGGGAACTAAAATGACACATCCAGAAGGTTCCCAGCACCAGGAATAATCAGCCTATGTATATGTATTTTGACCGATGCAAAACTATGGGCCATTTTTGGAAAACCTGGTGGCTCTTTTCCTATCAACATTGCAGAGAATGCCATTGAGATGCAAACCTTGAAGAACTTGTGTAGCATGTAGTGTTGTATGAATGTATGTATGACAAATGCTTCAGAACATTTCTGGAACACATATAATGCATTTGAGTGGAAGGTATCCCTAGCAATTCTATGACGAATTGCTGATCCAGCAATGACCGTTTCACATGACACTTCCAAAATCCCTTCAGAGGGGCAACGTATGCATGACAGCATGACAGCGAAGCCATCACTCAAGCCACAGAATGTCTCATAGCAACAATCTGATCTACCCCTCTTGTTTGGGGTAACCTTTCGCCTTAATGTTCTTTTTGACTGTTCATAAATTAGATAAACGCCACTGCAATCTGACCATTGACCCCTGGAACACTTGTGAACAGCTTATTTGGACAGGGGTAATAGATGTTCCTCTGTAATGGGAGACTCCTGCCGTTCCACTTGTGTAACTTTCACTTCAGAGTCTCTTTTCCCATCAACAGTGTTTGAGAGATTTACTGCTTTTCTATCACATGTAGAGATTGTGTGGTGTGACCAGCCCAAGTGTGATTTCACATGAATTATAATTATGAATTTGTTCACGTTATTTTGTCCGTTTACAGGAAACAATGTACAGTATGGCCTGTTTAATAACTGTCGCTCACTGTAAAACAAATATTAAAACAAATGTTTTCACAAAATAGTTGACCCTAGATTTCTGTGGCAGTCTGCATGCCTATACACACAATGTGATAGATAGACGAAGGTCTGACATGCCAAAACTATATCTCAGCCAACATTATTGACTGCGCAATACTGCCCCCCTCTACCTGTCAGCGTAGGTTGGGTACTCCCAGGTGCCATGGTGATGGAGCTGAGCCCTATCACAGTCTGCTGCTTTACACCATTAATCTGAGCCCCGTGTGACCGCCCCACTTCTATCACATTCCACAGGGTCTGCTGCTGGGGGCTGTAACCTGACACCAGCCCCTCGAGCTCCACTACCACAACAGACATTCAGCCAGCACAGTCCTCTCAACTGGCCCACTCACAAGCCTCTCTCTCCTGTACTTGAGACAGAGAGACAGCTAGCACATCTCAGCTCATATACTTTGATGCTGCAGCACGGTTTAGAGAAAAGAATGGAAATTGACACCAGTGCAAAACCAGGAGAGTCTGGTTACCCACAATGTGGCAGGGGCTGCAGTGCACCATAATCAGACAAGAGGTTGACACATGCCAGCGATGTCACATATCCTGAAAACCTATGCTGCACAGGATAAACTGATAAAAGTTCTGATAAACTAAAAATGGGTTCAGCTCCAGCCATGTCCACTGGGTGGCGCCAAAGCTCTCCAGTAAAATTTGAATGTAGAAAGATATAAAAGATGATGTTGGGATCCCCACAGATTTTGTACATGGTGCAGATACCACGTGTAAAATGTACTGACATTTAAATTTAGCCTTAATTGATGAATGACAACATATATTTGGACTAATGTAATTTAGAGCTTGTAAATTGTATTAAAGAGTTGTGTGATCAATGCATTTGCTAACAGGAACGCATATAGCACAGAGAGAAATATAAACATTTTAATGTAGTCATCATACATGAGATTGGAAACACAGTCAAGGTTGGATAATTTCTCAATAATTCCAATATGTTTTAAAAGGGTCATAAAGGAGGAATCAGAAATGTTTTGCATCATTGATTTCTGACTTACCCACGATGTTGTTGATCAGTCCAGGCAGCGTTCATATTCCCATGATTTCATGAGATAGTCAGTTTTCTTTCCTAGCATTAGCCACCATAGCCACAATGAATGAGAGCGGATAGGGCAGCATTCAGCACATAGGCCGCAGAACCGGTATGGCCAGTAGGGCCGTGGCCATACCTACTTTGGTGTGCATCAAACATCAAACATTGTGTAAAAATTCAAAATCTATCAGCAAATACATTACGTTCTTAATGTATTGCACTTTTGTGCGCTTCCCGGGCTAATTTCCACTAGCTGTAAGCCTACGTACAGTACTAGCCTATCACAAGCAACAAACTCTGTGTCCTAATGATTGACTGGTTATTTGTGTCATGTGAGCTTAAATAAATAACAATAATAAATAAAGTAATGCGTTACGAGACGTGGCTTCGGTATCGAACGCCAGACAGCTCATAATCCATACACGTATTCTTATCATGATACACGTATGTTTTATGATACGTGAATTGTTTTTTATCTCGTCATACATCCGTATGATCCAATCAGATAGCAGATTTGGATACGCGTATGCTTAGTAATTTCTGTGTATGTGTCACCACCACATAATAGTGACAAACTATGACAGTAACACTAACCTCTGGTTTGTCATCTGTAACATGCATTCACGTAGTAGTGACTAATAGTGAAATCACCGTTTTTCACGAAACTGGTAGCATAAGCATTCAGTTCTTCCACGATATATTCAAGAATGGCGTCGAGACCTGACCTGTAGAGATGCAATTGTCCAATGCACGCACATTAGTATGTGGACACCCAATTTTTTAAGTGTCCGAATAGGCCTACTTTTAGCCCCTTAAGTTCCAGAGAAGGGAACTCTTAACGCTACAGCATACAATAACATTCTAGACGATTGCTTCCAACTTTGTTGCAACAGTTTGGGGAATGCCCTTTTCTGAACAGAACATACCTACAAAATGTGTGTGATGGCGTCATAAAAAACCGTGTATCGATACACGTATCATAAAACATAGCCTACGTGTAACATAGCAATGCGTGTATTCATTTAATACATGTAGCCTATCATAAAACAATACGTGTATGGATTATGAGCTGTCTGGCGTTCGATACTTAGGGGGGCAACGTCACGTCATTCTTCTAACACACTTTTTCAACAACCTTAATTTATCAAGAGATTGGTTTTAACAAAAACCAGCATACACAGTGGGTCCCCAGGAACGAGGTTGGGAACCGCTGGTTTACGTCTGAATGTCGTCATTCCTATGCATGGGGTGTTATCAAAATCTATGGGCATTACCGATGGATTTTGCACCACAACAGCGGTTGTTTAGTTTTGATTAGAATGGTTTTGAAATTCGCATCCGTTGTCACTAGGGTGTATTATAACCAGGGGTGCACATAAATTGGTACGTTTTTGGTTACGCAATTAACGTTTGAGGACGCGAATGCGTACTGGCGTACCACTTATGTGCGCCCCTGATTATAATACACGTTTTTGTATTATAACTGTCACTTTGAGGACTACTAGCCTACATGAAGTCTGATTTGAGAATATTTTCTCAATTCTGATTTTAACCACTAGAGGGAGTAAATGTCTAAATGTTGCAATCTATCCAACAATCTAGCGGACCAGTTGATTCGGTAAACCGCTAATAATACACATTTCAGCACTGGATTAAAAGGCTTCTCCATAAGACTCACAAAGTTCACTCTGTAAACTCACCACATGTGGATTTTTTTTACATTTCTGTGTGTTACTGGAGAACCCGCACTGTTCAGCAGTATGCCATTAAAAACAACCATAACCCGTTTTGCTTATTTTTAAGTACCGGCCTTTCCCACCATGCTTATTTTTGATTGACAGGGTCAGTACAACTGTCAGCCCCGGTCCTCACACATTAAAACGATAGTTAAAACTGAACTTTTAATCAACTCGAGCACTGCTTAAAATAGCGGAATGGACCGACTGCTATTCAGTTATCAAAATACATCCAAGTAGTGGTGAAATCATATTTAGATGTGGTACAGAGTTGTGAATTTGAATGCCATTGTTTGTAAATACTATAGGATTAAACAGACAAACTTATTGACGAAACACTCATCCTTCAATATTTTCAATATGAAAGGGTTCCAATTGTATAATTGTTACTTGGACGAAGTTATTTTTATCAACCGGTAAAATATGTACCTACAATGCAAACACGATGCACTGTTTTTCAAAGATGCTATCGCCAATGGGAATACATTTTGTTTGTTTCCAAAGTATTACAATATTTAAATAACTATGATAATGCAAACCTTTACCCTCCCAAATAACAGTATAGTTCGAATGTCTTTCCCCTTGTTTAGGTAACATAAACCAATCATGTTTAACCACATGACTCTATAGTTGCCTCAAAGCATGTAATACCAAAAAATAACATACAAACCCAGTTTAGGATATATAGCAATTCTTCCACTCTGGAATATACTTCTTGTATGTATTCAAAAGTTGACAGTATTGCATTTATGTGGTTTTCATTGATACTGTTTTCTTCTACAATCCAATCAAAACTACATAGGCCATATAATAGCTAAGTAGGCTACTAATGGTTCTTGATAGCTTTTTGCCAAAATACCAAATACATGGTATACTGTATTGTCATTAAAACACATTTATCAGCTGAGATATAATAATAAGGGTGGGGAAATTAAACCACATAACTGTAACAGTAAACAAGCACAATACATTTGGCTGTTTAAAAACAAATATATGTGATGTACTTACTCAGCCACTCTCACGGATCCTGGAGATGCAGCAGGATTCAGGTAGAATGGATATACCTGGATGGGTGTTTCTATGTTTCTGTACATGTCTAAGTTCATGTTATAACAACAATCTGTCAGATTCCTGTTTTCAGCACTGAAAGATCATTTCTTTAATGTGCACAGGCTTGGTTTCCCCATCTCCTGGGTTAATTCATTGGGAAATTGGCAACTGTTCTGTACTGTACTGTACTGACCTGGGTCTGTGAAACCTCTTGTAAATGTTATGCACTATTTTCCAACATCCAAGCTAATCCCACTGTCATTTAATGTCACTGGCACATGTTCAAATATGTATTTTCAGTACTGAGTATGGGTTACCATGCAACACCACTACCAACAACTTACAGTTTTCATGAGAACAAACACTTTTAACTACAAAACTACTACTACTACCACTATGAGTGCTTTCAAAGAGAAGATCGAGTTGGTTTCCCCAAAAGGCGTGACCTCCTCACTCGCTCGCCAGCGGCAGGAATGCTGGCGTTGAGAAAGTCCAGTGTCCAGGCTGAAAAGAATAGCCACTTGAGGAGGGGAATTTTAAAAGCCATTTAAATCAAAGCTAATTCCCGTCACTTTGTTCCTCTCTTACCTCGGCGGGATGAATTATTGTGCCCCTGCATTTAACACAAATACAGCTGCAGTGGATAGGGAGTTGAGTCACTCTCTGTGCTCTGGCCCAGCTCTCTCCAGATGCCGAACTTCAACAATTAGGCATATTTTTAAGAGGCTGGGCAAGGTGTGCCAGAGAACCTCACCCGCTCTTCTCTGAGCCACAATCACCACCTGCATTTTAAAGACCCTATGTCATCTTGTCCGTGTTTGTTTTCTTTTGTCAAGAGTATTTAATGTCAAAAGAGCTTGTGCTTATATCAGTTTATCTCTTTACCAGACAGATTTGTAGCAAAGTCAAAGTTTAAAAAGGAACTGCACAAAAAAAGGCGGGAGTAGGAATTATGGCACTCAAGCTTTGCCCTCAAGTATTTCCCTTGAGTAGTGGCAATAAAACAGACAGGTAACATGTAAACCAATCAAGACACCGTTCAAGAGAGGTTTTGCTAATCAAATAAATCACAAGGTATTAAAGTCATGCTGTCTCGAGTCATTCTTTGAGGGAAGTTGCATACCATTGCACAATACATTTAAAACAAATTATAGCATGACTGCAAATCTGATGCAACTGTTTTTGTCTACATGGGTTCTATACAGGGCCGGATCTCTGCATAGGCTGACAAATGTCACATGGAGCCTGGAATTATGGGGGAAATATTAATATTAATATTATTTTGTAATATATATATATATATATATATTTATTTTTTCATATTTCATATTACACTTACACGCCTAGTAAATATATGTTCATCACACAGGATCATTATTGTTATTAGTAGTAGTAGTCATAAAAAATAAACAACGCAAATTAAATCATATCTCCAATCTAATGCTAAATCTAAGAACTCCATCTCCCAGAATGCCATGCCGAGGGGCCCAAAACGGATGCGGGGCCTAGGGCCTATGAACGTCAAGATTCCCTGGTTCTATAGCCACTACCTGGAATACCTATTTCAAGTACACTGAATGCAGTGGTGGGCCGTCAGGGCCTGCAAGGCCTTCTCTGCTGGCCTAAAAAATATCTGAATCACAGACTGATGTTAATTATATTTTGTCCATGAATACTTATTAAATAATTCCAAATGGTCTGTCTGCTTCCTTTCATAGCTTTTCCCCTGGTTGCGCTGCTTCCAGACGTGTATTTTCATATTAAAGCATTTAACCAATCACATTTCAGCCACCATTTGTTGCCAGGGTCAAAAAAATCTGCCTGGAGGCCTTCACAATCAGTTCTGCGGGCCCTGTAGCATAAAATAAGTGTCGATCAAACTGTTGCTTCAACCAATCAGATTTTGAGTTGGCGACACTAAGGCCCTCTAGCAGGCGTACGGTAACGTCAGCGTATTCACACCCTTTGATTGGATAGTCAGAGAGCGTACTCGTCATAGCTATCAAACTGCATCTGTAGCGATCTGCACAAGCTAAAATATATTTGTGTCGATTTAATAGCTGTTTTTTTCAACCCGCAATGGCTGACAGAGGAGAAGAAATTGATTTGGTCGCAGATATACTTAGAAAGCCATTTTCAAGACGGACTTTTCAAGAAAAGCTGGACATCGTGACAAAAGGTCGGCCAACTCCGAAGCTAGCAAACCTGTCCCAGCCAGGGAAAGGGTTTATCCGCCACTTTCAATTCAGTAACTACGAGCAGTACCCTTGGCTCACAGCCTCAGAAGAGCACTGCAAATTGTATTGCTGGACAGAAATACGACTGAACAGACTCGACTTTCAGCATTAGCCTCCATGGCGATAGAAAAGGACTTGTTGTTGGAACTGAAACACACAGATAACCTGTACAACAGACTAATTGAACTCTTCTTAAGGAAAGAAAGGAGGATGGATTTTGTGTACAAATTATCAAAAGTTTTGGTGAGTATAATGAATTTTATTTACATTTTTTTTTATTTTTGTCATTTTATTAGGTTGATATTGATGCTTCTGCTGATGCTGATAATATTGATGATGTATGTGGCGCAGCTGTGGCTGCAGTGAAAGGAGACTTGTTGAATTGTGTTAATTGGGTTTCTTACTTTAGTAATGGCATTCATTCTCGCTACATGAGACACCTGTCTGTGATGCAACGCCCTGTTATACTGCGTTTCTGTATAATATTGATGGTTTCTATAACCGTGCCATCATAATGATGGTATTGAGAGGTGGAATAATTCAGGTAGGACACCACTGAAAGCCTAGGTGTGAAATGCACAGCCCGCTACTGCTGAACTGGCTACTGAACACTGAACATGTACTGATTGGTAGTGAGGAACAAAGACATGTATAATACAGAAAGCTTCATTAAGCGAGTGTAGTCGTGCAAGTCACGACTTCATAAAATAATGGATATGCTTGACAACATTTTTATTTTGTGCTTAATTGCAGCTGGAAGGTAATTCTAGCTACCTGATAGGGCAGGTTATGCAGACACCAAAGTATATCCACCACTGTTGAAACATAATTTGAGTGATTTGTCATTTTGGTTTCCTTGTTTTGTTAGAAATATGGTAATGATTATTTTCAAAAAACATTTGCTTTTACTCCTCCTAATTTATCCTTTAATTTTAAAAAATAAGGCAAATATCAGATGATTGCTGTCTCAAAGTTCCATAGTTGCAGGATGACACACTGACAGGCCCAAAGTGCTCTCACGGGCTCAATGAGCGCATGCTGCTTGGGTTCTACTGCTTCATTAAAATGCTTGCACAACCATGGGCATATATATATTTTTTTCTTTTAAAAAAGTACTCCCGGGCCTGGCGGATGGCGCAGCGGTCTAACACACCACGCTTCGGAGTGGTGTGCGCTGCATCAGGGACGCGGATCGAAACCCGCGTCTCTACCAGACCGGCCCTGGTCGTCAGCCCGATCGGAGGCGGCATTTGGCTGTCCGCCTCCGGGGGAGGGGGGAGGGAGAGCCGGCACGAGTTTGTCGAGGAGAAGGTTAAGGAGTCCGTGGAAGATTTCCCGTCTCGAAAGAGGCGGGAACACTCAACCAGGAATGTGTGTCTCGATCCCGGAGGATGGGCGACGGACTCATGAGGGTGGGGAATTGAAGTAAATAGAGGGTTTAATTGGCAACCAAATTGGGAGAAAAACGGGGAAAAAATCTGAAATAAATAAAAAATAAAAATAAAAATAAAAATAAAGTACTCCCACTCACTTTGCTTGTGTGTGCTTATATTTGTGGCCTTTCTTCTGTGTGAGTTAAGGTGTCTTCCTCTTGTGCCCAGTTAGCCATGTTCGTAAGTATTGTCACAGGGCTGCCAAACCTCACGCATTGAGCGAGAGTCACACGCAATTCACTCAATTCGCACACCCTCACACCACGTTGTAGTTTTTGACACATTTGCTTAGGGTTAGCAAAACAGGATTTTTTGCAAAGTCAAGGATTTTGTGAAGTGTGTCAAGAGTCAAATCTCCCTCTTTGTGACCTTTCAAACGTGGCAGTCTTGGTGTTACTGTGTGGAAGATCACTGTAACCATGGCTGTCGGCATACAGTAGACTCTGTTTTTATTCATACCCTTGATAAAGAGAACAAACGAACATGAACAACAAATGAACACGAACAAAAGAGATTGTGTAAAATAAACAATATAAGTAATGAGGTATATTTTACATATACCAGGTGCCCAGATTAGGGCAAAAGTCATACTTGTCAAAGGGCAAGTATCTTAGAAAAGATACTTGTCCTTCCTAAAAGTTATTTAAGAACATAAGAACATAAGAATACATAATGACGAGAACAGGCCGTTTGGCCCATCTAGGCTCGTCATGTCCTAATCTAAAGAGTATCTAGTACTACATCTAGAACTGGACTTGAATAGCCCAAGCGTTTTTGCCTCTACTACCCGACCTGGTAAGCTGTTTCAGGCATAGCTTACACCTGTTGGGGCTATCTGTATATTTCCTATGCTTGTGCTCCCCTGCTCTTACATAATGCTACTGGCTATAGCACTGCTTTTTTTTCTGACTGCATGATCTCTTCTCTGACTCGGGGGCATCTGCATCTGCCCTAGATCCTGCGAGAAGTGTGAGCTGCCCCCATCAACCCTCACCCCCACACCAACCCCAGTTCCTGGATCTGGACCCTCTTCACGTGGTTTTGTGACAATTCTATTGTGAAAAGCGCTATACAAATACATTTGATTTGATTTGATTTGATTTGATTGACAACTCTCTGTGTAAAGAAAAATGTCCTAATATCTGTGCGGAATTTGCCTTTAACTCATTTCCACCTGTGGCCTCTTGTTCCGCTGACGCCACTTATCTTAAAACATATTTGGTATTTTACTTTGTTAATCCCTTTTAGGAATTTAAAAACTTCAATCAAATCCCCCCTAAGTCTCCGTTTGCTAAGTTTAAATAGATTGAGTGCCTTAAGTCTATCATCATAACTTTTACCTTTCATACCCGGTATCAGTTTAGTTGCCCTTCTTTTGACTTTTTCAAGAGCTTCTATCTCTCTTGTAGTGCGGTGCCCAGAACTGCACACAGCATTCGAAGTGAGGTCTGACAAAGGCATTATATAACATTAATATAACCTCCTTTGATTTATACTCAATACTTTTTACTATGTGTCCCAGCATCCTGTTGGCTTTTTTTCCACTGCTGTAGCACACTGCTTTGATGCAGATAGGCTTTGATCAACTACAGTTCCTAAATCTTTTTCAAATTGAACACCTACTAACTTTTCTCCTCCCATAAAATACTCCTGTCTAATGTTTTTATTTACTTTACATTTAGCAATATTGAATGTCATCTGCCATGTATCTGCCCATTTTGGGATTTTGTTTAAATCATCTTGGATTCCAAACTGTTTGCCAAACCCCCAAGTTTAGTATCATCTGCAAATTTAACTATTTTGCTACTAACGTCCATATCCAGATCATTTATGTAAATAAGGAAGAGCAGAGGTCCCAGCACCGATCCCTGCGGGACACCACTGCCCACAGCACCAAGGTTAAACACGGCCCCACCTACTGTTACTCTTTGTATTCGCCCTTACAACCAATTATGAACCCACTACTCGCGTCGCTGTGAGCGCTGTGGGTGCCACAAAGACGACTGTGTACGTCAAATATTTTCAAATGCTTTATTTTGAATACAGTATGTATATTTTTTATGCCTATTTTGTTATGTGCGGTGAATGCAGACCTGGACCCAAATGCAGACTCGAAACGTTGATGTAGTTGCACTCCACACAGGAGGCGTTTAATCAAATAACAAACAAAAGTGACGGAAGCACGCCGTCAAAAAACACAGGCAAAACAGAATTAGCCGGACGGCTACTAGGCTTCGAGGCAGGCAAAATAATAAACGAACAAAACCGAAAGCAAAACAGACAGCGAATGAACAGGCAGACAAACTTCAGAACCAAACGAGAGTGATACAAGATTGACTAGTACGGATCGCCACTGAGGAGAGTGCGTGCTCAACATAAATAGGCAGGGTAATTAAACTAAATAGAACAGCGTGCAGAATGTGCAAGGGAAAGGTTAGTGACTGGCTGAAACATAACGAGGAAACACAAGACAGAATGCGGAAGCGGCGAAGCCGCGCCCCGCAAAACACATGACACAGGGTGAAAGCAAAAACCAGAAATGACAAGCAGGAACAAAGTGGCAGGAAACACAAGGGAGGTAGACAGGACGGGACAGCGATGTAACAGGACCCCGCCCTCAACGGGAGCCTCCTGGTGACCCACCAGGCCTATTCTTCTGAGGGTGGGTCCGGTGGAAGTCCCGAATGAGGGAAGGGTCGAGGATGAGCTGGCGGGAAACCCAGCTCCTCTCCTCGGGGCCAAAACCTTCCCAGTCCACCAAATATTGGTGGCCCCGACCCCTGCGCCGAACGTCCAGGATGCGCCGGACGGTGTAGGCTGGGGCGTTGTCGATGATCCGGGGGGGCGGAGGGGGAACGGCCGGAGGGTACAGTGGGCTGGACATGACAGGTTTAATTCTAGAGACGTGGAAGACGGGGTGGATTTTGAGGGCTGGAGGGAGTTTAAGTCTGATGGCAGAGGGGTTGATAATGGTTTCGATGAGGTAGGGACCGATGTAGCGTGGCTGGAGTTTCTTAGATGTGGATTGGAGGGGAATGTCCGTGGTGGAGAGCCAGACTTGCTGACCCGGAGAGTATTGGGGGGCTGTGGTGCGGTAGCGGTCCGCCAGGCGCTGAGTGCGAGCGGTGGAGCGGTGGAGAGCAGAGCGGGTGTCCTCCCAAATCCGTTTGCAGCGCCGGATGTGGGCTTGCACCGACGGGACGGAGATCTCCTCCTCCTGGGCCGGGAACAGGGGGGGCTGATACCCTAGGGAGCACTCGAAGGGGGAGCAGAGCTGGTTAAAGAATTGTGTGCATACTCAACCCAGGGTAGCAGCTTGCTCCAGGAGGAAGGGTTCCGGTCTGTGACACAGCGCAGTGCAGTCCCCAGGTCTTGGTTGGCCCTCTCGGTCCGGCCATTCGTCTGGGGATGGTAGCCGGAGGACAGGCTGACGGAGGCCCCCAGGGCCTGGCAAAACGATTTCCAGACGTGGGAGGAAAATTGGGGGCCACGGTCCGACACCACGTCGACGGGGATCCCATGCAGACGGACCACGTGTTGGACCAGGAGCTCTGCGGTCTCCGAGGCTGAGGGAAGCTTGGGAAGGGGGACAAAATGGACCGCCTTGGAGAACCGGTCGACGATGGTAAGAATAGTGTCGTTACCTTCTGAGGGGGGGAGTCCACAGACGAAGTCCAGACCAATGTGACTCCAAGGACGACCTGGGATGGGCAGGGGACGGAGGAGACCGCTGGCGGGTTGGTGGGATGCCTTGCTCCTGGCACAGATGGTGCAGGCCTGTACAAATGCCCGGGCGTCCGCGGCCATGGACGGCCACCAAAAGCTGCGTTTGAGCAGCGACAAGGTGCGCTGGAACCCAGGGTGGCAGGCCAGACGGGAGGAGTGTGTCCACTGCAGGACCTGGGAACGGACGGAGTCAGGGACAAACAGGTGAGGGCTGGCGTTGGGTCTGGGGTCAGGTTGAGTGGCCTGGGCCTCCCTGATCTGCCTCTCAATCCCCCAGGTTACAGCAGCAACCACACAGGAGGGGGATAGGATGGTGTCAGGGCTCGTCTGTCTGGCTTCGGAGGAGAATTGGCGGGAGAGAGCGTCGGGTTTCAGGTTACGGGATCCGGGTCTGTATGTGATAGTGAAGTTGAAGCGGCCAAAAAACAGTGCCCACCGGGCCTGGCGAGAATTGAGTCTTTTGGCCGACCGGATATATGCCAGATTTTTGTGGTCGGTCCAGATGATAAATGGTTGTTCCGCTCCCTCCAACAGATGTCGCCACTCCTCCAGGGCGAGCTTGACTGCCAGCAACTCCCGATTCCCTACATCGTAGTTGCGCTCGGCGGGGGACAGCCTACGGGAGTAGAAGGCACAGGGATGGAGCTTCTTGTCCTTACCCGAGCGTTGGGACAAGATGGCCCCCACCCCGGAGTCCGAGGCATCCACCTCCACCACGAACTGACGAGAGACATCAGGATGGACCAAGACAGGAGCGGAAGTGAAGCGGTTCTTTAGGTCGGTGAAGGCGGCTTCTGCTTCAGGGGTCCAGGAGAAAGGGATGGATGAGGAGGTGAGTCGGGTGAGGGGTTCAGCTACCCTGCTGTAGTCCCGGATGAACCGCCGGTAAAAGTTTGCAAACCCCAGGAATCGTTGCAATTCCTTTACCGACGACGGCTGAGGCCACTCCACCACCGCCTGGATCTTGGCCGGGTCTGGTTTCACCTGCCCACACTCCACGATATACCCCAGGAAACTCACAGACGAGACGTGGAATTCACACTTCTCCGCCTTGACAAACAGTTGGTTCTCCCACAGCCTCTCCAAGACCTGCCGGACATGGGTAGTGTGTTCCTGTAGGTTGCGGGAGAAAATTAAAATGTCGTCAAGATAGACGAAGACAGAGCGGTTGAGAAAGTCCCGGAGAACATCGTTGACCAACGCCTGGAACACAGCGGGGGCGTTGGTGAGCCCGAACGGCATCACCAGGTACTCGAAGTGGCCCAGGGGGGTGTTGAATGCCGTCTTCCACTCGTCCCCCTCTCGGATCTGAACCAGGTGGTAGGCATTCCGGAGATCCAGTTTTGAAAATATGGTGGCCTCTTGTAAAGGTTCGAAAACGGAGTTGATGAGGGGCAGAGGGTATTTGTTCTTGACTGTGATGGCGTTGAGGTTGCGGTAGTCGATGCAGGGACGGAGTGATTTGTCCTTCTTGGCTACGAAGAAGAACCCTGCACCGACTGGGGATGAGGAGGGTCGAATGATGCCTGCCGCCAGCGAGTCGTGAATATAAGTTTCCATCGCTGCTCTCTCCGGCCGCGAGAGATTGAAGAGGCGACTGGAAGGCAGGGGAGCCCCGGGAAGCAGGTCGATGCCGCGGTCATAGGGCCTATGAGGGGGCAACAAAGATGCTCGGCTCTTGCTGAACACCTCCGCCAGGTCGTGATACACGGGGGGAACCGAGGACAGGTCCGGAGGGACCAACCTGGCAGGAGGTGAAGCACCCTCCGTGGGTGCTCGAGCCGACTGGAGGCAAGTGGCGTGGCAGTAGGGGCTCCAGCTCTGGACCTTGCTGGTGATCCAGTTCAGGTGAGGGTTGTGGAGTTTGAGCCAGGGTTGGCCGAGAACCAGAGGGGACTGGGGTGAGGAGATGACCAGGAGCTGAATGGTTTCTCGGTGGTTGCCGGAAAGGATGAGCTGTAGGGGTTCAGTGGTGAGTGTGACCTGGGCTAGGAGGTTCCCATCCAGTCCGTGGGCCCGGAGAGGGACGGCAAGGGACCGAGTGGCGATGCCAGCCTGTCGCACTAGCTGGGCATCAATGAAATTTCCATCCGCCCCGGAGTCCACCAGGGCGCACAACGACAGGGGTTGACGGTTCCAGTTGAGCGTGGCCTTCAACTGGAAACGAGACTGGGCGGTTGTGGAACACTCGGTGTGGCTCACCAGTAAGCCCAGCTGCATGGGCTTTTCAGCTACTCGCCCCGGGACGGCTTGTTGCTTGGTGGTCCAGGAGAGGAAAGAGGGATCAGGATGTGAAGGGGAAGAAGAGCTCGCCGAGGTGAGGTGACCGGTCTTTTCCCTCCGACGCTCCCGCAAGCGGTTGTCGACCCTGATGGCGAGGGAAACCAGGGCGTCGAGAGAGTCAGGGTAGTCCCTCGTAGCCAGCTCATCCTTCACCACCTCCCCTAACCCGTGTCGGAAGGCCCCTTGGAGCGACGCGTCGTTCCAGCCAGATTCCGCGGCTAAGGTCCTGAACTCCACAGCGTACTCAGCAACACTACGGGTCCCCTGGCGGAGATGGAACAGGCGCTTGGTGGCATCTCTTCCCCCCACCGGGTGGTCAAAAACCTTCCTCATCTCCGCAACAAACACTGAGTACTGGGAGCTGGCTGGGAGCTGGCTGTCCCAGATGGCAGTGGCCCAATCCCGCGCACACCCCCCAAGGCAGCCCATGATGAACGCGATCTTCGCCTGGTCTGAGCTGTAGGAAGAGGGTTGCTGGGAGAATACAATGTCACACTGCAGGAGGAAACCCTTGCAGTTCCCCAAATCGCCATAGTAGCGATCCGGGTGGGGAATGCGGGGTTCCCTGGGTTGCCCAACCGGCAGGCTGGCAGGTAGCGTTGACGCAGGGGGGTTGGGAGAAGCAGTCGGGGCAGGAAGAGGGAAGCTGGTGCGGAGCTGGGACATCTGCTCCCCCATTTGTCCCATATGGCAGGACAGACCCTTCAGCGCCTCCATCGTCTCCCTCAGATGTTTGTCCTGCTGGTCCAGACGAGCCTCCTGGCAGGCGATCAGGGTGTGGAGCGCAGTCGAGTCTGCTGGGTCCATATTAGGGCGATCCGTTCTGTTATGTGCGGTGAATGCAGACCTGGACCCAAACGCAGACTCGAAACGTTGATGTAGTTGCACTCCACACAGGAGGCGTTTACTCAAATAACAAACAAAAGTGACGGAAGCACGCCGTCAAAAAACACAGGCAAAACAGAATTAGCCGGACGGCTACTAGGCTTCGAGGCAGGCAAAATAATAAACGAACAAAACCGAAAGCAAAACAGACAGCGAATGAACAGGCAGACAAACTTCAGAACCAAACGAGAGTGATACAAGATTGACTAGTACGGATCACCACTGAGGAGAGTGCGTGCTCAACATAAATAGGCAGGGTAATTAAACTAAATAGAACAGCGTGCAGAATGTGCAAGGGAAAGGTTAGTGACTGGCTGAAACATAACGAGGAAACACAAGACAGAATGCGGAAGCGGCGAAGCCGCGCCCCGCAAAACACATGACACAGGGTGAAAGCAAAAACCAGAAATGACACGCAGGAACAAAGTGGCAGGAAACACAAGGGAGGTAGACAGGACGGGACAGCGATGTAACATATTTTTCTGTCTACTTCTTTAGCTTGAATGCACCAACTACATCTCATTATCCCTTCCTCCTCCCAGACAAGCCATAGTCTATCAGATATTGTAGCTTCCGCAAGGGCCCCTTGTCGTCGCCTGGAGATGCGCTGGGAAGCCTTTGGCTTCACTTAATGACGATTTAGGTCTGATTCCCACTTCGTCGGATTTTGACGATTTAGGTCTGATTCCCATTAAATTCATTCCCAAGTAATTAAATTCAAATAAGTCACAATAGTTTGACGCTCTGCCCTTGGCAGCAAAATCCGCCGAAGTGCGGACCTAGGTCGTCAAAATCCGACGAAGTGGGAATCAGACCTAAATCGTCAAAATCCGACGAAGTGGGAATCAAGCCTAAATCATGATTAAGTGAAGCCAAAGGCTTCCCGGCGAGTCTCCAGGCGACAAGGGGCCTTTGCGGAAGCTGCAATATCTGACGAGTTGGAAATGAGAACGTGTTGTCTATTCACCTTCCAATTTTCCTGGAAAGCGCGATCTCTGCTCTCTGAATCATATTTTCTCTAAGATTTTAGCTGATATTCTTTGGTTTTAGCCTTTTTAGTGGGGGGTGGACTTGCACCCTCAATAAATCTCCACTACGTCGTATGTAGCCGAAAGACAGACACGACGGTTAACATTATTTATTTTCTACACGGATATTTATATTTGACTTGTGCAGCGTGTGCTTATGGGACTGTGTAGCAGTGAAGCTCTGACGGGTGCCCGCAGGTGGCGTTAGCGACTAGGTTCTGACTGTACAGTAGCCTATATCATAACGTACACTGTAGTCGGGACTCGATATTTTTCCATTCCCAACTAGAGTGTGGTAGTGGTGGGCGTTACGGATCCTTTGACTTAGTTCCCTAAAAGGATTCGTTCACGGATTCGTTCACCAGTTCCTTGGCTGCTATCGTTCAGACTCCCGCGAATGATAACAAGAGTTATGCAGTCCGACTCCGTCAGTAAATATTGTTTACAGTTTTGTTCAGTTGCTAACAAGCATCGGTCAATACTGAAGACACTTTTTCAAAACTCTTCATACAGTCTGCATTACCAACATGCATCTTAGCCAAACAGTTAATCTCACTTCCAAAACTCACTCAAACCACCAAAACACTTCGTCTCAAAATAAGGCAACAATTCTCACTCAGAAAGCATACACTCACTCATAACACACTGACCTAAAAAACACTAACAACAGGGACCATGACATAAATCATGAACCTTTATATTTGAAGTTTGAATGATTTTTCCAATAAATCAGTATTTCATTATAAAATAAGAATAACACCTTTTCACTTTATTGACTGTACTAAAGTATATGTAACAAGAACGAATCAGAAATGCAGCAATTTGCTTCAATATCCTTTATTTTTCTATATCTTTGCATATAGGAATTTACTTGTGAAAAATAAAAAGTTTCCTGAAAAAAAACTATTTCCTGAAATGCCAGGGCTGCAATACAGTAATAATTTAAAAAAAACAACAACATGTAAAGTATAATCACTCTGTACATACTGTACAGTACTGTGGGTTCTAGTTCTCCCTCTCTGCTGCATTTGGCCACAAGTTCTCATCGACATCACATCTTATGTCTTCTCTGGCGATGCATCTTGGGAAGTATCTTCTGGCATGTCTAATCCAACCCTGGCAGTCTTCAGGAGAAATGTCTCCACACCCCGCACTCATGGCATCCAGTAAGGACATCTGGTCATGTGGACGGTGGTCATACACCTTCCACCTCCATGCAGAGAAAAACTCCTCTATGGCGTTTAGGAAGGGGGAGTATGGAGGCAGGAATAGTGCTAACATCCTGGGATGTGCAGCAAACCAGTCTGTGACTGCAGCAGAGTGGTGGAATGCCACGTCATCCCACACAACAACGAAGGTAGGGGAGTTTCATGCCCCTCTTTCCTCTGCTGGCACAAGTTGATTATGCAGGTCATCCAGAAAAGAAATTAGCCTCTGTGTATTGTAGGGGCCACTGAGTGGTTTGTGTAGCAGGTGGGTGTGACTTGAGGAGAGACAGACAGCCTACAGGCAGAACGAGTTGAGAAAATTCTAGCACCAAAGTATTGGGTGTGTGAACAGTAACGGTAGCTAACTAGCTCCTAATACCGGTAAGTTGCCACTTGCTGGTTAGTTGCAATGATTATATTGTAGTGAACGTGTGGGAGGTGATGTATCAAGAAAGATACGGAGTCCAGTAGTCCCCGGCGACCCCACTGTCCAGCACAGTCTTTTAAATGTGGCGGCGCCCGCCCGGTTCGCCTCCGGCCTCCCCCAGGTGCACTGAGAGAGTCTCTGGGGGAAAGGGGTCTGGGTGACTCACCTGCCGCCTCGGCGGCGGCCTGTGCCAGGGGTCGATACGGGGCCCTGGCCCTCGGGGTTTTTAAAGTTCAAGAGCCAGGTGAGCAAAGCGTGGTCGGGCAGGCGGTGGAGCGGCCTGGCAATGGTGGCGAAGTCCTGCACGTACCTGCGGTAGTAGGAGGCAAGGCCCAGGAAGCTTCGCAGGTCCCTGATGTTGGTGGGGGGTGGCCAGTCGCGGACAGCAGCGATCTTAGCCAGGTCGGTAGCCACACCGTCGGCGCTCACTACGTGCCCCAGGAATGCGGTTTCCCTCCAGAACAACTGGCATTTCTTCGGGTTCAGGTGCAGACCGGCTTGGCGGATGGCGGCAAAGACTTCCCGCAGGTGGCAAAGGGCCCCCTCGAAGTCGCCGGCGTGGACGAGAAGGTAATCCATATAGACGATGCAGTGCTGCTTGGGAACGTAGTTCAACACCCGCTCCATCAGCCGCTGGAAGGTGGCCGGCACGTTGCAGATCCCAAACGGCATAACGCGGAATTGGATGGAGCGACACCATCACAGCTGTCCACCTAGCCCTAGCCCTGGAGGGTAGAGCCCTGCAGGTGCTCCGGAATTGGAATGGACGCGGTAGAGCCAGTGTCTATACTGTGTTGAACCAGCCCCATGCGCTTGCAGTCCTCATCCATGGCGGCGAAGCTGTCGGCGTATTCCCGGAGCAGCTGTTGCTGCTGTGAGGGGTCCAGGCCGCTGCTGCTGCGTTGGCACAAGTCATGGATAGCCCGAGCCGTTTCAGTGCTCCGTTGGGGAAAGGTCCAGCAGCACCTGCAGGGCTCTACCCTCCAGGGCTAGGGCTAGGTGGACAGCTGTGATGGTGTCGCTCCATCCATTGTACTCCGCTGCGAGGTACGATGTCAGCTCCGCTGTTCCGTCATATTTCGGCAGCTTGGCGAGGGGTCGGGAGGCAGCGGGGTTGGTGGGAGCACCCCTGGGCTCTGATCTCCGGCCCTCCTTCCTTCGCCTGGCGCCACTCCCCGCTGAATGGTGCATTCATCTCGGCATAATGGGTTCGTTCGCCACATCCGGCGGATGGACTCCTTCATCTCTGCACGCGAGCGGTCCATTTCTCCCTCGAGCTGACGCTGCATCCGGAGGATGTTGTCACTAATGGCTCTCACTTCTTCTCGATACATTCCCGTTCCTGACACCAGTTTAGCAAGTGTGCGCGAGGTGATGTATCAAGAAAGAGACGGAGTCCAGTAATAATGCAAAAATGACCACACTAGTAGCCACTTTATTAAAAGAAGCAATAATTACCCATGCTCCATACACCGCACAGCTATGGATAATATCGGTGGCAAACCTCCGTGTTCCATCCACTGCACAACTACGGAGGATGCTCAAAAATAACCCTTTGCTAATCAAACGCATCCTTAAAAGGACACAATTGACCATTACCAAAACGCCTTCCATAAATGACATAACTATCAGGAAGTAACAGTCTTCTTCGCATTTGGTTCACTGTACACTTTTCCCTGGGATCTTAACAGGGATCACCAGTAAAAGGAAGGTTAAGTCAGGTTGAGTCTGCAGATCACATGTAAGTGCCTTCTAAACAAAGGTATCGATGCTTCTTCAAATGAGTTGAGTTGTAATTTTCTTTCTTACTTTAGATTAAAACAATATTGGTGTCATTTGAATCCTTATACTGATTGTAGGTTATACAAGGAAAGAACCCTATTAGAACCTTTTCTTTTAAGAGTGTAATGTACTGAGTGTGATGTATGGCTGACATTTCAATTGTCTATATTCACATAAATATATGAATTATCATTAATACAAAATATAAATATTAATTTAAAAATAACCCTTTTAAATAAGGGACATTGTTGAATATGTTTTTTGCACTGTATTGTGAGAGCACTGAAAACTCAGAGTTGGATCTCAGGAATTTACACATTGTATGCAGGGAGTATGCTGAACTACAGTTCTCATCAATTATTGGTTGTGTGTTTGTACTGTGATTGTGAGTTACTACTGGGAAAATAAGTATCATTTTTCTGCTATTTTCTATTTGTTCTGTTTTTGTTTTTTTGCCTTCATAAGCTACAATGTAGCGTTATTTTCCATCCAGATACAAAGTGGTCAAGGTATTCTGATTTTACAGAAATACATACACCTACTGCTGTTTAGCTTCCCATATCCTCTTCTGTTATCAACTTTGTAGTTTGACTTTCACTTGAAATTAAAAGGCAGCTTTTTGTTGTAATGTCAAGGTCCGATAAAACATTTTATTAAAGTAACATTGTATCTCTATTGGAAATAGTTTCTAACTAGTTTATGTATATTTTCTTGTATTCCATGACTTTAAATACTGTATTTACTTAAATATTTAAATTAATTTATCATTCATTTCTATTTGCCAAATTAAAATAAACCACCTGTAATTAACATTCTAATATTCTGACAATAATATGTTCATTTGATTGTGTATAAATCGGATCATTTGAGGACATGTATAACATTTGTTAATTGGTCTAGCACTTCAATTCTTGAATCATAAAAATGTCATGGATATTAGATTATTTTTCTGTACATTTTCTCACATTTTTGTAATGTTTCTTGTGGGATTGCAATAAAACAAAAAGCAGAAAAAATTTGCTGCACTCTTTATTTATGGCAGGCATTTGCAAAGGAAAACATCCTGATTCAACATTGTGTAGTGTAACAATAAACATGGCTACTCCAGTTCAGCCCTTTTTTGCCATATTCTGTACTGTATCAGACAGTGAGCCCCCGGTGGCACTCCCGGCCAGAGCCGACTCTGGCGCGATGGGGGAACGAACCCCGGTTGCCGTGGGAAGCGTTAAACATTGTAACCACTGGACCACGTGGAAAGCCCTTTACTATCCTGTCCTTGGTATTTGCATCATGATATTTAACATCAGTGGCACTGTGTCAGTGGTACAGCCTCTTACAGGACCATCGTATGGTAGTAACTTAATGAGGATGTGATATAGGTGACACATGGACACCTAGTATGTTGCCAATCATGTGTTCCTGTGTCATACCTGTAAAAGGCTCTCTCCTTAACATTGGAGAGATTTTTCTGCTGCTGCTGTATGAAACAAAATTAACAAAATGAAACCCAACAGATTGCTGGCCCTTATTTATGGTTCAAGCCTTTAGTTGCCTTAGGAGGCCACAGGAGGTAGGGTAAGTCGGCTATGGATCTTCAGATTACACATGCTGCCTTCATTTCTCCAAACAAGATGGCAAGTACCCACAGGCACCCACACCCACAGGCCCACTGTCTCTGTCCGTAGGCCCTGTCCTATTCTCCCTGTACACTAAGTCACTTGGTTCTCTCATCTCTGCTCATGGTTTTTCTTATCACTGTTATGGCGACGACACTCGCATCTCTGCATGCCTGGCTGACATCTCTGCCTGGATGTCCACCCACCACCTGAAGCTGAACCTGGGGAAGACGTAGCTGCTCTTCCTCCCAGCGAAGGGCTCCCCGATGATTGATGCTTCAATCACTGTGGAAAGCTCCATGGTGTCTCCATTCCAGTCTGCCAGGAGTCTTGGAGTGACCCTGGATGATCAGCTGTGCTTCTCGGGCCACATCGCAGTGATCACTCGGACCTGCCAGTTCTCCCTCCATAACATCCGGAGGATCTGACCGTTCCTCACCCAAGAGGCCACAGAACTCCTGGTCCAGGCCCTGGTGATCTCACGTCTGGACTACTGCAATTCCTTGCTGGCAGACCTGCCAGCCTGTGCCATCAAGCCACCACAACTAGTCCAGAATGCTTCCACACGTCTGGTGTTCAATCAACCAAAGTTCACCCATGTCACCCCTCTACTCTCCTCTCTGCACTGGCTCCCCATCACAGCATGCATCAGATTTAAATCACTGGTGCTGGCTTATCAAGCAGCTAGAGGAACTGCTCCCCCTTACCTCCAGACACTCATCACACCCTACACTCCTCTGGCAAACTGACTGTCTCATCCCTCCGGGCCCCCGGCAGCCACTCCCCGCGGTCTCACCTCTTCTCTGTCCTGACCCCTCGGTGGTGGAATGATCTTCCGCACTCGGTCAGGACCGCGGAATCACTTGCGATTTTCCGCAAGAGACTCAAAACCCACCTTTTCAGACTCCACTACCACTGAATTCTGTACATCAAGCCAATTGTCATCACCACTGCCTACTTGTTTATACTTTTTTGTATATGTATACTTGTTTACTCCTCAAAAATGCAAAAAAGTAATAAAAAATTACTAACCTTTTCCTTCCCAGTGTTACAGGTATGGTATGCAGCTGCCATAAACAATGTCTATCGCTGTATTACTGCACTGATCTCTTGCGCAAACAATGATTGTTCTTATCGTGTATTAATGCACATCTTGTAAGTCGCTCTGGATAAGAGCATCTGCTAAATGCTTAAAATGTAAATGTGGTTCTCTGTGGCTCAGTTGGTAGAGCACAGCGTTGGCAACGCTTAGGTTGTGGGTTCAATCCCCACTGGGGCCACACATACTGAAAATGTATGCATTCACTACTGTAAGTCGCTTTGGATAAAAGCGTCTGCTAAATGGTGTATATTATTATTATTATAAATGTATATTCATAACAGAAAATAGTTTTGACATGGGTTCATAAAAATATAAAACAGCATATAAACAGCAACAGTTAAGACAACAGCGTAGACATAGCTAAAAAAATAGAAAAGGAATAGATGTGCAAAAGTAGCAACATGCAAATAATATAATTTTTTGTTTAACAGGGTTATTGCTATGGGAATAATTTTTCATAAATACGTTTCTTGGCCAATGGGACTTTGATTGGACAGTCTGATGGGAGTAATTGGAAGGAGGTACACTGGTATCGGTTATTTTACTTGCTTGGTTTGTGATCCTCCTACAGTACAGGCCGCAACCCAAGGCAGGACCTGGCCACCATTGCACATTAAATAAAATGAAAATGGATCCCACCTGACATCACTGTTTAGGGTGTAATATGTCCCATGGTGGAAAACACCCGTTTCATATCTCTGCCACTTCACTCTCTGGGGAAACAGTATTCCCTGCTATGCCTCTGCTCGGGTGGACAGTATTTACCACATTTAACCTATTAATGTCAGCATAATTCATAAATATTATTCATTATAATTCTTATTTAAAAAAACCATCACCAAAGGTTGTAAGTTGCCTTTGCTTTAAAAAAATGACATTCCATTTCAGGGGGAAAAAATCGCATTCAAATGTCTCAGGGATGCATACAATAGTTTATATAAACTGTTGTTGACATACCTTCTTACCGTGTTTACGTTCAACTCACTTCCTCGCTGTGTGTTTGAGGCAGTCTCCTCAGGCCAGAGTTGTGTGTATCAACTCATTTGAGAGCCAAGGTTGTTTTGATCATAGAAAAAGTTTTTTCCTCGTAGCCTGTATATTTCATGAGATTTTTAATGACACATCCACTGTAGCCACCGAATGTGGGCTCTGAGATTTATCATCTGAATAGTTAGTTATTGGTTGGTTGTACCTGTAATCCATGGTTAGAGTGATCAGATTCTAAGCTTTCAAATGAACTCTCATTGGCTTCTCGCGGTCATTGTTGGGCTGAGGTCTACGCGTACCTAGCCAGTCCAGTTCTGGAAGCGGTATCACAGATGCGCTGCGTACACTTGTGAAAACTTGGGGCACATGCCACTTCTGGGTTCTGGGCGATTTGAACAAAAATAAAATTAGTAATCATTTATAGTTCACGATGGCAGCAAGTCGCCACTGTTTTAGTGTCTTTGAAGAGATTTATATGCTGGCTTGCTTTCAGATGAATGATTCATCTACCTTCAGTATGTGTGCTATGTCTGCATTAATCAAGTGTCAGAATAGGTAGATGGTGACACTTGATTCATCATCGTACAACTGTCTACTTCACATCAAGCCCTCCACCATGTCTGTACAAGGTGTACTTTTGGTGATATTAGGCTTGGTGTAGTAGTACTGAAAAACAGGCAGACATTTTTAGGCCTTGACGTGAAGGGGTTAAAACGATGTAGCCAAAGCAGTTATCAAAATTAGGACCCATGGATGTCTATCGTCTGCAAATACCAGTACTATTTTCATAAAACTGTCAAGAATTTGGACCCTTTTTTTTTCCTACCTCAGCCATGTGGTTCAAGTCTCGATCACCTAATCCGTGGTGATTAATGGGGATAATTAATTGCGTCCTAGCTGAACAGGAACTCTCAGCTGCGGTCTCGCCCCTGGGACCAGGCGCACAAATCATCTCACAGTGGCGATTAGCACAGGGCGCTGGCCAGATGCACTGCATCATGTCAGAGTGCAATAACGCCTTTCACTCTGTCATGAGGTGAAGTCACTGCTTGGTACGCCCTGGTATCACGGTGCGAGTGGGGGTGGGTTGGGGTGGGGGGTGGGGGAGTTTGGTGGGAGCTGTGCCAGCAGGGAGCCCAGCCGTTGCTCAACGATTACGGGGAGAAGGCTCTCTCTTCCTCTGACGGAGCCTGAAGGAATGCAGCTTTCAGGGAAAACCAACCTGCCCCTGCCCGTACCAAGGCGCAGGGAACTACGATACCATCTTTGCAAAATTTCAGGGGCTTAGCTGTTTTTTTCCTTTCCTGTGGTCCAGCTCACATGCTACTGGGAAACCCATTAGATTTGTTTCAGCTTATTGCACCAATGGCTTCATAAAAGCCAGGATTTCACAAATCACAAATTCTGAGCTATTGGAATTATTTCCCCCGGGGATAAATCAGCTATAACTATGCGTTATTTATACTGTGTGTCCAAGGGAATAAAAGTTATTTACATTCCAATAACTGCTCTGGTTGAAAATAAGTTTGTGTAATTGAGTTGGCGAGGCCTTGTAATTATGAGGAAGTGAGAACAGGACTGAACAAGGATACACTCACTGTAAGCACGGTTTTCTCAGTTGTTGCTTGTTTTCGTTGTGTGGATGGTCTCTCGTATGGCGTTGTTTGTGCAAAGCCAGATGTTATTGAGGAGACAGCATAAGGAGGAAATTTGAGCCAGTAAAATGTGTGCAATGCCAGGGTCAGAGGAGCACGTTAGACTGCACTCTGACCTCTGGGTGAGGTTAAGTTCTCTGTCATGGACGTACCTCCACCACACACACAGGGCTTTATTGCACATAGCTGTTAGTCTTCCCTTTTGTCCAGGGGAGCCCGTCTGCACCCCTAACTGATTTATCCCTGCTGATACCTCGCATCCTCTGCACCCTTCTCCATTCCTAATCCTTTAATGGTCGACGGTCTCTCTCTCTGTCTTTCTCTTTCTCTCTCAACGTCCCGCTGTGAGAAATAAAAGATCCAAAGCAAAGGACATGTGACTTGATTCATTTACACTTGGTGCATGCATGTGTGATTCTTCTCTTATCTTATCTGTGGGCTTATTCTCACAAATCATCAAGTGGTTTTTGACAAAACTGAAAGCAGCCACTGAGTCATAAATGTGTCACTGGCCAGTGTACAAGTTAAGGCAGATCAAGTGGTGATTAGTCACTGGGCTTAGTTTAGCAACTCCACCATTATGTGGCACTTTATTGATGGGCCTCTAAGTTTCAATTAGGTTCTACAAAGTTTTAATTTGTCCTATTGGTGATTTTTGTTCAATATAATAGTGTAGACTAGGCTACTACAATCTTGTAAGCAAGAGTTATTTGGCAGAATGTGAGGTGGTGAAAATGAGCAATGTTCTGTGTGCAGTAACAGTCACAGGCTCCCAGAGACAGGTACGTTTCACCTGTTCTGTTTGTGCTCTTTCATAGCACGTGTAGTACCCCTGAGAGAGGGGTAGGAATTAACAGAGGACAAGTGCTCCCTTTCCACTCCACTGTAAGGCCAGTAATGATTTCAACACATACAGGACAATTCACACATTTTCAATGATAACTTGTAATGAAATTACATAAAAGGTATAGAGCAAAGTTCAATACTGTAACTTAAACTGCTATAAATACATATGCAGCTTAGATGCATTTTTAATTAATTAGTAATAAAATAATAATTGGTAAACACATTCACAGGTGGTTATTTTTACTGCATTTCTACTAAACAAATAGTTATTATCTGTATTGTTGCATTAATATTAAACCATTTTCGGTAGCTTGATAACATATACAGTATATGTAACCAGAATCTAAACTGGTCATTCCAATAGTACACAAATTGGCATATACTTGCAAAATTGTGATAGGAGCCTTGTATAAGGCCACCTACTGTATGGTTGTTGTTTATATTACTATCTGATATTCTCTTACCTAAAATTACTATAATTCAAGTTAACATTCAACATACAAAATACATACAAACATACAAAACCGGAGTTCAAACATTACTTATTCAGTCTTCTTAAAGCCGGAGCATCAAGATGGGCTGTGCTTTTCCACAATCGAATTGTGTAATAGTTATGTACAGAATTCCCAATGCAAATATACACTTCAAAGTTCTATTTTAAGAGCTTTTTGAAAAAGCCTAATCCCCGAAGTCTACGTCAACCCTGTCGGAAAAGCATGAGTCAGATCAACACGTCATAGAGAGAACGGAAGAGGGGATTATGACGTTACACTGTACTGAAATGCATTGAGCATATAGCAACTACAATATTCTACACTCTTAGAAATACGTTAGTACGTTACGCTAGCTAATGTTAGCTAACCAGATTAATAGTAACGTTAATACAACATTCTGGCGGAATAAATTGTCTGGACAAAGGATGAATTATAAATTCTAACTCAAAATCCATATTTGTTTATGAAAAAATACAAATGCATTGATGAAGAACACTCACCCTGTTGACCTCCATTATTGCAGAGGCTCGGGATTTTGGACCAGCAACACCAGTGTCTGGAGCACCAGAGAAGCGAGCATGGACCGTAGGCACCGCACCGTTTTTCAGTCTCAGCCTTGAGACGAAACCAGCTTTCCACTGCTCGTAGCCGTCGTAGTCGGTCGGTAAAAAGTGGACACCACATATAGTGGACATGCCTGGGGTTCCCTTAACCCAGTTTGCTCGCTTGATCCTGGCAAAGCGATCCCACTTATGAGCAAGCTTCTAATTTTTTGGCCAATAGTGCTAAGTAACTCCGTCTGTGTTACTGCACCCTCCAATAACACACCGTTTTGGCATTTTGTTAGCTTTGAAAAAAGCTGTTGTGGTGAGCTTTGAAAAAAGCTGTTGGGTTGAAATACAAAAAAAAACGATGAAACTCCGCAAAACTCTCCTCAATAAATGTACACACTGACTAGAATAGCACGGAATCATTATTTCGTCATGCGATTGTTTTTATAACATTCCTTCTCTTGCATAATATTTCTTTCTAATACCAAATGAACCGATAGCTTTACCGCCACCTCCAGGACAGGAGTGTGTGGAGACGGTTGGTAGCTGGCTAGCTAGCTGCTATAGCTAGCAGGCTAGCAGTTAGCAGTGCTAGCAGCTAGCTCCAGATCGTGTTCTATCTATTATGTCACATAAATTGCATTGTGGGTAGATTTACGAAAATTTGGCAGATTCTTGAGTTTTTAAACTTCAAATATGCATATGTGTTTTCAAATAAATATGATCACAAACATACTATGATATAGTTAGGAGGTATTTGAGAGACATGTGTCATCACTTTTGCAAGGTAAATTCGCTGGTGCCTACACTTTAAACATTACTGATTGTATGAATACATAATACCCACATGTGCACACACAAGGAGCGATGGATGACGCACGCCATACACTCAAGCCTACTGGTGGCTACATTCAATACTCAAAAAGATTGCAGATCTGAAGATTTAAATCACATTTCCCTCTTTAGCTCGATTCTTATAACAGTACAATTATACATTCCGTTAATGTATAAAGGAATTCATCAATTAATTCCTTAAACTTCATACTGATGCCCTGGCAAGTGACTATGCTAATGTCATACTTTAGCTTCGCCCTCGCTACATTTTTACTCACAAAAACAACATTTTGACATCGTCAACATGCAACCTTATCTACAGCATGCAACTATAGTTATGTGAACGTTTATTATTTAACAATGAATAATAGTAAGAAGATCAGTGTTTTACTTTCAATAAAGTAAAGATAGAGGGTTAGGAATTAACAGACGAGAAGCGCACACTTTTCATTCAACTGTATTAATGACAAAAGCCAGCTACATCGCCCCTAGTTACAATTCCCCCAGGCATCAGCAATCAAGTGGATCATTCAGACCTGAATCACTTATTAATCAAATAGTGTAAATGCAAGCATAAAACGGATATTAAAATAAACAAGAAGATTATTTATACTAAGGAATAGTATTATGTACACAGACAGTAGCTATAGTATATGCTGCACATATTTACGATATATGAATTATAGAGTAGGCTACTGTATGTCTTCATTTATATTTAGCATAATTCTATCTATCACACATGCACCTCTTGTTTCTCTGAGTGTTTTCACATTGTATTATGGTACAGTTCCCGTAATTGATTCCAGAGATAACAAATTGGTGTGGTTTACTTTTTGGATAAGAAATAATTTGGGTAAGGCCGTGTGATGTGAATCATTGTGGTGTGAATTCCATTATGTGAGCCGTTCATCTATAGCTGTAAACTAATCCTTAGGAACAGCGTAGCGCCTCTGTTCTTTAAAAAAAAAATCATCTTTCCAAATAGCTAAAAAGCATTCTGTTTCTTTTTCACTTTCTCTCACTCTCCTGTTCACTTAACCAAATTTTTGGTTAAACCTGTCAATCTTACAAACAAACAACTCCATCTGAACAAACACATGCATCACTCATTCCTAACAGTGACAGGCCCATGATCCTTTGAATGTCTAAATAATTGGATGGAAGTACTTCCAGCCCAGTATCAAATTACAGAGGCAGTTTAGCCTGGACTTTGGATGACCTTGGCAAAGCCCTCCTGGATGAATCCTTCTTCCATGCGGTTGTACATACGCCAGATAATATAAACGGAGCGCTCAATCCAGGGCCGGCTCTACACATTTTGGAGCCCTAGGCGAGATTGGCATTTGGGCGCCCCCCCCCCGCCCCCAGGACAAAAATTATTTTTATTTATTTTTCAAATAAAATCACTTCTCAAACAAATCACTTACCAAAGTCTCATTTAAACAGGGAGGATAAGAGAAAATGGTAAGAAAACTCACTTTTAACACAATTGTTAACAAAGTCTGGGGGCTTTTGCAAAAATGTGCTGAGTGTATCTGTACAGACAGGTCAGTTATTAGCCTATTACAAGCAAAAGGACAAACAACTTAAATCGATTTTTTATGGATAGCTAGCCACATTATTATCACTGATATAATGTTGTACCCTACTACTAATTTTGGTAGCCTAATAATAGGTATGTTACAATTCCCGTGCGCAGCGACGGTCTAGATGTGCCTGTGTCCCTGTGCAAGCGATTACGAGAGACTATGGCCGTACCCCAAAAATGCAGGCTTTTCAAGGGCTGTCTGGGGTTTTTTTCACCATATGTCTGCGATATAACGTAGTTGAAAACTCGATCCTCCATCTTGTTTCCGAAATTTGATTAAACATTGCTCGGTTTGGTCATATGCTACACTTCAGAGTCAGACTCGTGTTTAGTGCTTTCAAAATGATATATCGCAAGTTCAGGACTAAATAAAAGGTATCCAGGACGTTAATTTAACATTTTATCTTGTTTCTGGTGAAATTTCATTGAAATCTGTCGATGCGAAATGCGATATTTTTGACCCGGAATGTGAGATATCTTTGCCCAAATGCTCACTGCCTGCCGTGGTTTTTGCCGTGTCGCGGCGTGTGCGCAACATGTAATTATGTGATTAATTGATTATGTAATGCAATTTCAGATAATTCAAATTAAGATATATCATATCCTTTTTAGAATGCTTCAATCTGTAATTACTGAAAATTTCATGCAATTATCTTTATTTTTAAGAAAGTTATGGGCATTTATGTTATTGAATCACAGCTTTTGTTTCAAGATCATTGAAAAACAATAGGGGTCAATATGCAAATTTCCAAGTGTATAAATGACCATAACTTCCTTAAAACTTAAGATATGAGAGTGAATAAGGTATCAAATTAAATGTATTTTCATGCTCTATCTGGTGGGATAAGTTTCAGGCTAGATTTATAACATCTCATTAGCTTGTTTATTACTTCGCTAGTTAGCTCCCTAGCCTCCTACAATAACACAGAAACACAATGATGACTTAGCCTACCTCTTAATTTGACTCTTTTCCTCCTCCTCCTTCCTCTGTTTTCTCCCCTGCGCACCTGAAGCCTTGTTGTGCCTTTTCAACGTCATTGGAAACACAAAATCTGTCTGTCATTGATCTGATATCAATCGCGCTGACGTTGGCTCTCTGCCTGACTGTATCAGTAGTGCGTGCCTCTGCGCTTGACCCGACAGGCGACAACGTCTCTTGGGTTGCCTGTGATGCGCGCACTTAACCCGCACTTTCAGCAAGCAGCCAGTCATCGTATTCCCCAGATGAAACATTGTGTGAGGAACAGAACAGGGGTGCAAAGTGTATTTCTTTTTGTTTATTTGTTCGTTTATTTGGGCGGAAAGGAGAGGGCGCCCACGATTTTTTATTTTTTTATTTGTGAGGGCAACCTGGCGCCCCTAGCCAACATGGCGCCCCAGGCAGCTGCCTGTATTGCCTGTGCCTAGAGCCAGCCCTGAGTAGATAGAAGTATATGTAAACAGTTACATACCTGGTAGTAATTTAATTAGCCATGGGTTAAAAGGTGTGTGGGTGAGGTTAACACTTTCCATTTTTAAGAATGTATTGGTTTGGTGTGGCCTTGTGTTCATTGTTTACGTGAAGCCTGTTTTCCCCTTTGTTTTTAATTAAATAAACACTTGTCATTTTAAACTCCATATATTTAAACTGTTGAAATGTTTTTCTCTTTATCACAAAGGCAGAACATAAATATCATAGCATTAAATAAATGATTGAAATTTTGATGTACTGACCTCTTCAGTCTCTACCTTTAAGGTAGAAACCATTGGATTTTGAGTGGTCCTCAATTTGCTAACATGTTGAGAGAGAGCTCACCTTGAAGATGTGAGCCAGTCAGGGTCTGTAAAAGCAGTCACGTTTGAGTAACAGTACAATAAAAAGCAACTTCTAAAGATTTACAGCTGTTCTTTATCCCCCTTTTTTGGGATGCACACGAACCATAGATAATAATATGGTTATTATTCATATGGAACCATAGAGCACAGCAGACCTTTGGTTGGATAGAAATGAAACACAACAACAAAAAAAGCCATTTCAAACAAAAGAGCCATTTCACCCTGTAAGGGCAGAAACTAGGGTCTGGAGAGATTTTGGTAGACCAAAGGTATTCGGTGTTAAAAAAAAAGGGAACTGTATTTCACACAATCAGTGGGTCATTTGTGTTGGGCATGGCCTTAACCACTCCAAGTTCTTCACGTGCACTTCTTCTGAATAATCACAGGGCGAAAGAGGTACAGACCCAGTTGTAATGAATGAACACCTGAAAATTCCAAGGACCAGCTCCTTTACTCAAAAACAAATGCTACTCACTTATTTTCTTATCAGTAGTTAAGAGGGAGATGGTGGCCTTTGTCAGCATTGTATCTCACCAACCCGACCTCACCAACAAATCCATGTTTCTCACAGCACACCTGATGAAGCTGTTTACGTCTGTGGCCCACAGGGTTAGCCAGGGAAATGTCATATTAACAAGAGAGACTGCACCTTACACATCAGCCAAGGTGACACTGAAGCAGTGTTACTCTAAATCAAGCCAAAACGGTTCTGCAGTTGTGCCCGTTCTCTCGCAGTTATGTTTGTCAAACATTTATTTTGGTCCTTCTCGTGCACTGTTCTATTTAGCTTGTATCAGTTTATATCTCTGAGATTTCTATCATTATGGATGAGTTTTATCAGTCACTGTTATGAGCAAAGTACATTGTAGAAATAAAAATCAGCCACCTCACTTCAAAGGCAGGGGAGCAAGACTGTGGAGCAGAATTCTGGCTAGAGATTAAGCACTGTCATTCTGAGATATGGCGGGGGTTTTTGCATGAGTAATTGGGTGGAGAGCCAGGCAGATTTACACAACGCTGGTGCAAGGCACTGAAAATTGTTAAGAAACAGTAGATCTCCCCAGAAATGTTCCCTCAGGGTGATAAACTACCGGAGACTGAAGGCATTTTAAAAAGAAAACAATGTGTGTGAAGCACGTCTTTTAAAGCATTATGAAATAATGTTGCTTGTTTTACACATTTTTAGAAACACTAAACATGAACTTCTGTAGCTCCTGTAGATTAAACCCAGAGATCAAAGATTCTTTGTTGAGAAAGATGATAATGACAATTGCAAATCAAGAAATATTTCAAATTGTTTTCCTCTTGTGAAACTTCAGTTGAAAGCATGGAATAAATGGGTTTTTTCAGATGAAATGGAATGTTGGTGAGTTGGAGAGAGAGAAAAAAAATTCTTAACCTTATTGTTTTTAAGTGGTGTATGTACTTACACCACTTGTATGCACTTTGGGCTGCAAATCGTGCTGTATAAATAAAGTTTATTTTTATTATTATTATGTAGAAATTGAGAAGAATCTGAGCAGACTTATAGTGGCAATTTTTTAAAAAGTGCTCAATGTTAAAGATTTGTTTTATTTTGAAAACCTGAGCACTCCTGAGAACCTGTGAACCCTCCTCTCACTGCCCCTGTGAATTGAGTGTGGTCAGGACCTGGCCAGGTTGCTCAGTGTTCAGTACCCCAGCTGTGTCTGGCCCTGTTAGTGGAAGCTACAGAAACTCAACACTTTCCTTGAGGCCACACAGCTGCCGAGGCCAACAATTCAACACAAATGGTCTTTAATTCAAAGCTTGGTGGAAAAAAACAAAAAAACAAATGCAGCACATAGCCTGGAAATGGTGAAGTCTATACATTTAAGAGGGGAACAACGTCAATTTTTGATGCACCTACTTATGATAAATGTTTCTAATGGTAGATATGTTATCAGACATATACACAATAATTAATACATATTTTATAAAAGCTAAAACATTTCCTTCATACTCTTTACAGTTTTAATCTCAACACTAAGAATTAAGTTACATGTTTTTTTTACATTGGGAGATAATGGTATCTGTGGACCAGCACTTTTAAGAAACCCTAACGTGACTACTTAGCCACATAGCCTGTGTGACTGTTTTATATTTTACAAACTCCAGACTCAAGGCTCTTTGACACAGTTTCTGTCCAAGTGAGAGGCTCTTCACAAAATCACTTCACTGGCAAGAGATGTAGTGGACATAATTTTACGATTTGGTCAGTAAAAATGACAACAGGGTGCAGGTCAAATTTAGAGCATCACTATTCTGTTCGGATCACACTGAATTAGAATGATGGCAGCCATGAAATAGATGTTTGGGTCCAAAGATACAAAGATCCCTCTTTAAAGTCATCTTTATGGAAGCCGATACAGTATTTTAATGAATACAATTTAGTTCAGACTGTGATCAAATGGCACTCAGCTGATTTAATCACATTTGAACAAGAATGACAGTGAGGGAAAGTAAGACCTTCCTCATTGAATGAAATGGACATGGCTGTTTTTTCATAAAGCAGGATGCACTGGTGTGAGATGGGGATTCCTTCATGGGTAAGGGACTTATAGGAGGATAACCAGTAAAACAGGCGAAAGTGGTCTTCCACTGCCATGAGACCATAGCCCTTAGCCTTTGACTGTATGTGGTATCAGTATAGTCTATGTTAAGTGGGACCTCGGATGGCTACCCTCGTCAGTGCACCAGCTGCAGCTTGGTCAGATTTCTCTGGTGCATGTTGTGATGCCGGACCAGCTCATCAGACCTGGCAAACTTCTTCTGACAGTTGGGCCACCTGCAGTTGAAGGGCTTTTCACCTGCGGAGACAGGAACGTATCAATACAGGGGGAAATGGAAAACAGGCAGGAGTGCCTGTCTTGTACGAGTACCTACATTAAGATTAAGAGTACCTTACAAAAGTAAGTATTTAACTGTAAAATTTAAATGTAAAATAAATAATGATCCTCCAAAGCTAAATTATAACTGGTTTTAAACAATAACATATACAATTATTTCATACATAAAAAATGCCTAATGCATACATAGTCATACATAAATCAAAGTGACTTTTAGAAGTCCCACATGACTAGGGAATAGTGAAAAATAAAAGTTTACGCACTTGTTTTACCTGTATGAGTCCGCGTGTGGGTCTTAAGGTGGTCTGACCGTGAGAACTTTCTCTGACAGGTTTCGCACTGGAAGGGTTTAACTCCTACGCACACACAGAAGGACAGAGAGACACGTCCAGTGGAGAGTCACAGGGAAAGTAATTCAGGGGAGTGACAGGGTGCAGAAGACAAGCAATGAACCCCTTCATTTATGACTGTCATTAAGGACAGCTAACCTTCACATTATGTACTTTCTGTAGGCATATCTTTCTACATTATCCACAATGTAAGCCCTAAATGAATTTATACTCTATGAATACCCAAACAGTAGTACTCCTCTGGCAGTATATTGAAAATATATTTACAGAAACATGGCTGGATGGCCTTTTTCCTCATCATTTAAATGTTATGTTTTTTATCTTTTTCACTTTCCTAAAAATGAAGAAACCCGGAATTGTTCCCAAGAACGGACAAAGAGCGTGCATGCACAGGGAGATCTGTGTGTGAGAGGGAGGGAGGGAGGGATGCAGAGAGAGAGGGCTAACCTGTATGTCTCCGCTGGTGTCTTTTCAACTGGTCTGACCTGGAGAACCTCCGGCCGCAGTCTGTGAAATCACACTGGTAGGGCTTCTCCCCTAGGACACAGGGGAAACACAAATATCAAAACACAACCCCTCTGCAAAAACCCAAACCAATCCCCTCGTACGGTCCCCACCACCAACCCCCCACCTCCTGCCCCCATTCTTCCATGACCTGCTGTGACACTGCCTGTGTGCTCGTTCTAAAATCAAACCTCTATATAATTTTGTTTCAATATTTGTTTTAAATACAACAATGAGTTGTCAATTCTTGTTAATATTAACCCATGTGGTTTTCAAAAGCCTTCAGACAGAATAGGGTTATAAATCCCAGATATGTATGGTTTTATTAGCTGCATTTTTACAGTAACTGATGCTGAGGATAATACTAATCCTAGTGACTGCTGGTCACATCTGCTTAAAGAATCCGGTCTGCTCATCTGGGGGTTATCTGTCTACAGAGGGTGTTGAAGAATATTTGTTGCATATCTCAGCAACAAGTGGATTCTTGGTCTTGCTCTAATAGTTACCCAATTGTGCTAAATGTTTCCCGACTACAGTATCATTGACACAGAGACACTTCTTGGAAAGGTAGGTGAACCTCAAGTTAGAAATATTCATGGGCTGGCCCTGGTGGGGAGCCCCGATCGGGGGCGGTGTTTGGCTGTCTGCCCCAGGGGGAGGGGGGAGGGTGAGCTGGCACAAATTCGCAGAGAAGCAAATAAGGGTGACTCTAGAATTTGGGCGGGCGAATTTGATCTCGAAGGAAGCAGAGTTTGCTGCCCTCTGAGAATTAGCTTTCAGGTGGTGAGACAGGTGGCGAGTTTGTGTGGGGAGGGCAAATCTAAATAAATAGAGGGTATGATTGACCACTAAATTGAGAAAAAAACGTGAAAAAATCATAAACAAATACATTTATTTTTTAAAATATTAATGGGAACAGAGGTTGTTCATACAAAAGAAAAGTCAAAGAGGAGATTAAGGGAATTAAAAATAAAGACGGGGCACTGCTCTGTAAAAATAAGGATATTGCAGATGCTCTAAATGGCTGTTTTGTAGAGAGTTTTACCAGAGAAGAGGCTGCTAATAGGCCGGAAGGCATATTCATTATTCAGAATGTCCTAGCGGATACAGAGATAGGGGATATGGAAGTATTGGATAAATTACGTAAATTAAAGACTAATAAGGCAGCCGGGCCGGATGGCATATACCCCAGGGTACTAAAGGAGTTAAGCGAGATCATTTTTAAACCACTGGCAAGTATTTTTAGACTGTCTTTAAAGACTGGTGAATTACCAAATGACTGGAAACAGGGTATTGTGGTACCAATATATAAGAAAGGGGACCGTACTGATCCAGGAAACTATAGGCCTATTAGTTTAACTTGCTTCATATGCAAAATATTAGAATCTATTATTAAAGATAAACTAGAAGTATTTCTTGAAAATTACAAGATCCTAAGGGATAGCCAGCATGGTTTTTGCAAGGGTAGGTCATGTCTGACAAATCTGCTGACATTTTTTGAGGAAGCAACCAAGTGTCTGGATGAGAGAAAGCCGTATGATATTATATACTTAGATTTCCAAAAAGCATTTGATAAGGTGCCACATGACAAACTCATTATCAAAATGAGAGCAGTAGGAATTACAGGTGGCATTTTAGAGTGGGTTCGGAACTGGTTACGGGATAGAACACAAAGGGTAGTAATAGGCGGGATCTTATCCGAGGAGGGTATAGTGGGAAGTGGAGTCCCGCAGGGATCGGTGCTGGGTCCACTGCTCTTTATCATTTACATAAATGACATTGATATGGACATTGAAAGTACATTAGTTAAATTTGCAGATGATACAAAACTGGGAGGCTTAGCAAATAGTCAGGAATCTACTAAAGTAATCCAAGACGATCTGAATAGAATCCAGAAATGGGCAGAAACCTGGCAAATGAAATTCAATACAACTAAATGTAAAGTTCTACATGTGGGGAATAAAAACATAGGACAGGATTATTTTATGGGAGGTAGAAAACTAGAATGTGCACACATAGAAAAAGACCTAGGAGTACTAGTTGATCAAAGCTTGTCAGGGTCTGGTCAATGTGCGGTAGCAGTTAAAAAAGCCAACAGGATGCTGGGATACATAGCCAAGAGTATTGAGTACAAATCGAAGGAGATCATACGCACCCTATACAATGCCCTTGTTAGGCCACACTTGGAATATTGTGTGCAGTTCTGGGGACCGCACTACAAAAAAGATATAGATGCGCTGGAAAAGGTCCAAAGACGGGCAACCAGACTGATTCCAGGCATAAAAGACAAGTGTTATGAGGAAAGGCTAGAGATGCTTGGACTGTTCAAGCTTAGTAAAAGGAGACTTAGGGGAGATTTGATAGAGGCTTTTAAATTTATTAAAGGAATTAACAAAGTGAAGTACAGGAAATTATTCAAGTTGAGTTCGGTTAGCAGAACGAGGGGGCATAAATGGAAACTGACAAAGGGTAAATTTCACACAGACACTAGGAAATATTTTTTCACACAGAGAGTGATCAATGCGTGGAATAGCTTGCCTGGACATGTAGTGGAGGCTGAGACACTAGGGGTATTCAAGGCCAGGCTCGATCCAGTGTTAGACACTCTAGCCTTTGGGTAAACTAAGCATTGTGAGCAGATTAGTGGTAGGAATGGACGAGCAGTGTTGGGCTGAATGGCCTGTTCTCGTCTTCCCCTTATGTTATGTTATGTTATACATAACCCCACAGTCCTACAACATTCAAGCACTGAAAGTCTGCCAACTGTCTTGATCCCATGGGTTGCTATGGTAAACTGTCCAAACAAGACAGTCTTAAAGATCTGAAATACCTCTTTATGTCTGTAAATTATTATTTTCATTTTTCTTGGCCAGCTATTTTGCTATTTTGTTTTGCATCACAAGAATATATTGTAACACTGAGAAGGAGCATTCTCTTTAGGACTGGTTTCTAAATTATATGTAGTGGTTCACTTTGGTTATTTTATATAACCAAGATTTTAATCAGACCCTTTTTTGAATCACCTTTGTCACACAGCGTTATCAGACATGTTGCAGGAAGGTCTGGGTCACTGAGTCAATTCCCTCTGCTCTTACCTGTGTGCTTCCTGCTGTGCATCTGTAGATGGGACAGTTTGAAGTATCTCTTATTGCAGCCAGGATAGGCGCACATGAACGGACGCTTCTCATTGGTCTCTGATGACCTCACAATTGTAGGGGTGATGCCTGGAACACGCCTGACGTCCTGCGGAGGGGTCCCATCGAGAGCAGAGGACAGGCTCAGACAGAGCACATGGCGCAAATGCAAACACAAACGCACTGCATGTGTGCCTCAGAGGGAGGGAGATCTGGAAATGACTGTTCAGCTCCATGAAAGTTTACTGTTTACAAATACAATTTAATTAGAGGGTAAAATACTACTGAATACACCTATGATAAAGCTATTGTAAAATAGATAATCTCCTGCTTATGTAAATCTACTGTGGGTTGACCTACAGGAAAGGCCCTTAGTGGTAAATAAAACAAGCCACTTACAGTACCCAGAAGTGACATTACATTGGAATTATAAAAAAGTATCACCAGCATTCCCTAAGTAAATGTTCCTGTAAATAAGAGTTTCACAAGGAATGAAAAAGTGGTGATAAGTTTTAACAATATATTTTTTATTGATAATAATAACTAATTATTTAAATGTTGGTTGTTAGGCAGACTGTAATTCGGGGCTCAGTGTCCCCAGCACCCCTCATTCACCCCATACTGGTCCCCATCTGCTGTTAATTAGCAGCTGCTTGGCATAATGGTCTCTTGAATGGCCATTAGAAGTTATTGATAAGTGAATTGCTGAAGTGTTTTATAGCCCTCACGCTTGGTTTATCTAGTGACCCCATAGGGATCCCACCACCAACGTCAGGATAGGGTCCTGAACTCTTCAAATGTAACCCATCTGCCTTTGTAGGCAAACACAAATTAAGCCACAAAAATCTGTTTAGTTTTATCATAAAAGCATTGATTTACTATGATGCTTGCCCAAACCTTCCACTTTCTTGCCTGTTTAGCTTCATTCCAGGCAAAAACGATGATGGAAGACAACAAAAGAAGAGTGGGGCTAATGTAAATACCCCATTTTCAGTTAAAATGTCTCCAGAGCTTTCCTCTGGAAAATCTCTGCTTTCAGACTGCTGACGGACATTAATTAAGATTTAATGATTTATTAAACCTGGCCTGCGCATGTAAACCCTATCTTTATTGCTAATGGATTTTCTGAAAGCGATTCCTTTTTTCTTTTTGTTCCGAAATACCTTCTAAATGTCTCCACTGTTCTGGCAGCAACGGAACTGTTATGGTTTGTACTGCGTCAGGTTTTTTTCCCCCTCTCCCTCTAGGCCCGGGGTGTATTTCTGCTGGCAGTCTCATGCAATAGGAAAAAATAAACGAGTACAGTGGGCACTGTGGTAAGAGGGCCTATGGAACAAAAAAGTGTCTGCTCTCTATGTGCACTTAAGGCTTGTGTGAGCTGTGCCATGAACTTGGACATGCTGAGCGTAACAGAGTGCCGGCGGCTGGGCCTGTCTGCGTGACCTCCAGGTGACCTCTGTGTGACACTCGGGGGAGGACTGACCTGGATTCCGCGGAACACTCCGTGGGTGTGGATGCGGTACTGCGTGCTGCAGCTGTACACCATGGGCGTGTTGGGGTCACTCTCGTAGCCCGCTCCATGGCTGAGGAGGGTACACAGGAGAGCAGAGCAGCTTTATTGGGGGGGCTTTTGTAGGTTCCATTTGCCCAAATCACAATGATCACCAAACACCTGCTCTGTCATATGAGTTTTCTTTCCATCTCTTCCTGCAAATTTTCAACCCATGTACTTTGTCTTCTTCTTTCGTGTATCGCCATCACTGACGGACCTTGGTCTGCCAGCTTGGCGATTTGGTGATGACATTATTTTTCAGGTTCCATTTGCAGGGGAGGCCCCATGAAGGCTCACGTCTTCTCCCCACTCACCACAACACTCATACCTACGGGCAATTTAGACTCTCCAATTAGCCTGAGTGCATGTCTTTGGACTGTGGGAGGAAACCGGAGTCCGGAGGAAACCCACGCTGACACGGGAGAACATGCAAACTCCACACAGAAAGGCCCCGGCCTGATTCGAACCGAGACCTTCTTGCTGTCAACCCACTGTGCCAGCCCATGTACTTTGTGAAGTGTTGTTTTTCCTCAGCTTCCTTCAGTTTCCTGCCTGTCTGTACACAGCACACATTGGTACTATATATTTACATTGGGCATCAATCTGGCAGAAATGAATCCAAACCTAAGCATGCTATTCACCTTGATTTCAGTATAAGAGATGGGAATCCATGACAGACACAGTTGTGATTAGAAGTGCCCATAGTTGTCTTGTTCAAGGTGTGACAGCAGTTAAGCTTCCCTCAAATTAATAAGTATTAAGCATTCCTATCAGAAAGATAAGATTGAATTCAGTCTGCTCTATTGATAATACGGTTTGCTGCTTGCTTTGAATAACAAATTTGCATTTAACTTTTTTTGTCATTTACAAAATGTTGTTAAAAAAATAGTTTTTGCACACAACAGTTTTTATTCAAAACTGATTTATGGTTTTATAGAATTCAGCCCATAGTTCCTATTTATAAATGTGTCTTTGTATTATTGACCTGGATTATGGAAAAGTAACTCCCATGTGTTAATCCATCTGGGCAGAGCTCTCCAAAACTGTCAGGGTATTGGATTAAGATACACCTATACACCGTCCAAAGCACATGGAAATTCCACAGAAACGTTTTCATATTACCGCTCCATACTCTAAATTATTCTATGCTCCACAGCACAATAAATTCACCTCGCTGATCCAAGTGTAGAGTTGCAGAAAGATGACTGGCCAACTTCCCATCAAGTCTCAATTTATACCAACGTCCAGGCAGTAAACTGGCCCTTCAATTTGACCCCAGATTAGCACACAATCTTTTTGCTCAATCTTTGTTTCTGCAGTCCACAGTGACCATGTGGCTGCATGACAGTACACACAGAGCACGCTGCTTCAGTGCTCTCAAGATAACTCACTAATTAAAGTCATAACAAAGTTTTGACCGTTAAGGGGCTGAATCTGCTTACTCTATTATGTACACCACACACATGTTTCACAGGTTAAAAAAACGAATTGCCACTGTTATTTTATTGGGCTATTTTTATTTATTTAATTCCATAAAACCACATTTCTATATTTTAGATTTTTACATATTTGTCGTGGGCAGTGGGCAAATTGCATTCTGGGCGAATGCTCTGACCATTCGCCACCCCAGGCCCTGAGAGTATTCTTAAACTTGAAATTAATCCGCAAAAAAACATGAGTAAAACCTGAAGTTGTATAAATGTACAGCTGCATTAAGATTATGTTTAAGCCATTTCATACTTAGAGGTTTATTTCAAATATGGGCAACGGGTGGACATTATTTTTTTTCCAACAATGTTTCAACGATTCAACGCGACTTTAAGTTTGATCAGTCCATCACTGGTAAGTTAATTAACTTAGTTAGTTACATTTCGAATTAATTAACTCACTAACTAGGTTAATTAACTGACCAGTGATGGACTGATCAAACTTAAAGTCGCTTATGATTCAAAAGTTTGTCGTCTTGCTTGGTACGCAATTAACGTTTGAGGACGCGAATGCGTACTGGCGTACTACGTACGTGCACCCCTGCCTATAAGTATTCTGTCAGGTGAATAACTAGTAGGGGTGTAACAGTACACATATCCATACCGAACCGCTCGGTACAGGATCTTTGGTTAAATATGTGCTGTGAACCGAATGAATGCAATCCTGCTTTAACCACTAACGCACGTATGGAACTTTTTTCGTGTGTGTGCAGAACTTAATTAAAAACTCAGAGAGACGAACTCAGGTGGATCGGATGAAAGCAGTGTGCCGACATTGTTTAAATGAGATTGGGTATGTCGCTGGCAGCACGTCGAACTTGATTACTCATTGAGACAGCATCACCCGAATGTGAATGTCACTGGTATAAGGAAAAAACAGTGGAGTGCAAATCCAGCTCCCCATGACATTTAAACAGCCTCTCACTGATAATTCAGATCAGGCCAAAGCAATAACAAATGCCGTGGGAGTTTTTATAGCAGCAGATCTGCGACCATACTCCGTTGTCGAGAACATCGGTTTTAAACATATGTTGAAAGTGATTGAGCCCCTCTTGTCCGCATTTCAGTTTCAAATTATGGCCAATTAACCGCTGTTATAAATTTCATAAGAAATGAAAAGCATTTTTATGTTTTGTATTTCTTTTTTCCCACACTGTACCAAAAACGTACAGAACCGTGACTTCAAAACCGAGGTAGCCTACGTACCGGACCGTGATTTTTGTGTACCGTTAGACGCCTAATAACTAGTGAATTAAAACACAACAAATACTGACTTCTGCATAGAGTTGGTATGACCAAATTTGCAGCAATGGAATTCAGTAGAGTAGCTAGCCTATGTATTATCTACTCATAAAAGATATGTTCAATTAATACATTGGATTATGATGCCTTTATATTACAATTAATATTGTTAGGACCATTATATCTTGTGGGCACATCGAGTTAAAGCAGTAGATGCCAGTGCAGGGGTGCACCTATTGACTGAAATCTAATTTTGTCCATGCCAGTGCCGACTGTGACCAGTAGTCTCACCACAGGGCCGTGCACAGACATTTTGGGGGCTGGGACTCAAGCAAAAAAAAAAAGGGCACTCACCCCACCGACACGCACTATTCCCACCCCGATGTTGCCACACCGCCGCCATCCATAATCACACAAGATGTTCTTTAGATTAGGACATGATGAGCCAAGATGGGCCGAACGGCCCGTTCTCATCATTATGTATTCTTATAACATGGGACCTGTTAAAATTCTACTGAAACATATTATTCCATGAATAAATCACGGGTGTGATGTAGTAATGCAAGTCAGTCAGTGTAAGTAATGCAGTCAGTCAGAATTCAGTTGTTTAGACCAATTCAGTCACATTAGATCAGTGGTTTCTTTGAGAAAGAACCTGGGACCTGTTTTACCTTTCATTATAAGTAATGATACGACTCTAGATCTGCAGTCCTCTGACATGCTTGATACATAAGCCCCCTGAATTTGGGGTTTCAAAACTTCCTTCTGTTTTCATGTTCTGTATCATTTTGTTACACTTCATATATTTTATAAATGAGACATATGGTACAACTACTGAACTACAGTTTGATATTAGTAACATGTTTTTGAGCTTCACACTGAGAGGAAAGGAAACCACAGTATTATATTCAAAAACGCACGCACGCACGCACACACACACACACTACTTAAACACACTCTTATATATTTGTTACATCTATGCATATGGCTGAAAAACTGATCCAGGATCAGGGAGGTGAGAAGTATTTTGCCTTTCATTGGAGACAGGTGTATTTGCCTCTTCTAGCAGTGTTTATGCTGCTTCTTATTTCCCAATCAAAATGGATGGATTGATTGATCGAAACTTTTATTTTAACAGGGAAACACACTGCTACATGCCCAAACAATAATACACTTTTAAACATCATGTTTTTAGAAAACTGGCTATAAAGAAAATTGGCTGACTACACTAAACTGGCAAAACTATGCAAAACTCAAACTACCTGCTTCAGAAATTAATTGCATATTTGTAAGTTGTCCTGCATGACGGAGATAACGTCGTTTTAATGATAATTAGACTAGCTTACTTGCTCACGAGTACCGAGGCTAGTAATGAAATAAAGTAAGTAAGTGTTGTTTAATCGTGGTTTCATAATTAAAACAGTGCCTACCTGAGTGATATCATTCACCGTAACCGAACTGCGGCTGGGAATGCGGTGCTTTTCATGACAAGTTGTATTCGGAATGTCAGAAGGTGCGACGTTGATTGATTGATTGAGACAAAACCATTTGGAAGGGGGGGGGGGTTGGAAAGCGGAGTGCTTTTGAAATTGATAAGGTGTATTTTTTCGTGGATACTACTATACATTTCCCTCTTCATATTTGATAGAATTTCAATAGCAAATAAAGAAAAAATTACATACAATTAACACCAGCCAAAAAAAGGGCACTTTTTGGCTCTGAGGGCAAAAGGGCAAGGGCTCAAGCCCCCCTTGAGCCCTATCTGTGCACGTGCCTGTCTCACCAGGTATTACCATTACCAGTACCACACAGTTAGCCATAATCCATTCCAGGGAGGGAGGGTTTCACACCTAACTGCACACTGGAGACCCCTCTGGTCAATTGGATGTGCTGTCTGCATACATTCACTGCATAAGTGGTGCAGTCCTTGGGTGCAATGACTATGCAGCTCAGCTGATGGGCTGCAGAGGGAGAGGCAGGAGGCTGCACATAAAACATTTAAGGGAGAAGTTTTCAATCCCTCAGATTTAGTGTACCAGTAAGGCGTGTGAGAAGCAACAATACAATATACTGTTTCAATCAAGGCAGGAAATGTAATGTATGCTATAAGAAGGCTAGTCACTGGCGCAGGCAAAGATAATAGATTTAGTGTACTAAAAATGTATTATGAAAAGAAGGCCAATAAAACTAGCACAGCATAGTTTATACTTTGTTGTATGCACACATACTCATGCACACACACATACTTTGTTGTATGCACAGCATTCTCAAATAGCTACTGCTGAGCTGTTGCATCTTCTCCATTGCCAATAACACAGGGTCCTCACAACATTTAATTTACCATTGGTGACTTTATCCCTTTGAGTTGGTGACAGATTACCTGCCAAATGTAATAAGTGAATTGTGAATAGCTCCTTGTTATTTTACAGCTCTAAAACATTTTTCTTTATGGAATTGCATACTGTTTTACCACAGACACACAGTAGCCATTGCCCAGATTTAAGTTCATATTTAGGTTGTAGGGATTTCTCATAAGGATGTTAAGATGTTTTAAGAGTACACTTGAAGTCCTAAAATGAATTTGTGAAGCACTATCAGAGAGATGTTTTTAAAAAACGGAAGTGAAATTGCAACTCGTGCTTGTAATTTTATGCTGCTGCGCTCTGTTATTATCAAATATAAGTCTTTATGGATTGACATAAATAGGAAGAAGCATAAAAAACACAATTGGTTCTGACTATTTCAAATGTTTTTGTAGCCAATTTGGGCAAATATCAAACTTTTGAAATAATCAAGAAAAAGATTTGAAGCACCTTAAATGCAACTACCTAACTGCATTTCTCTGTTAATCTCCCCTGCCCTCTTGTATCAAAGCCTTAAGTATTCAGAGGAGGATGACCTTAATAATACAGAAAAGCCCATTAAGGTCTGTATTATTATAACAGACCTTAATGGGCTAGAAAAGAACTGCAACAACTTTGGGCGGGGGGGCAAATTTTTCACCGGATGTACAATTGCTGTGTCATAAAGCTTTCTTTTTCCTGATGGCCAAACCTACGATAGTTTGACCTACGCTCAAAAATAAATCTTCAAACAGTTCGTTCATTCATTTTAGAGATAAACACTTCGGGTTCATGGCCACCGTGGCTGGAGAGAACGTGAGCTGTGGATTTGGGAAAAAGACAGATAAATACTTTGGCTTGTATCCCCAGAGATGAAACCATGTCTAGGGCTCAATTTTCCAAAGCTAAGCACCAGCTAAGTCCCTCCATTTAGCAGTGGATTAGTCACTCAGTCCCAGCCTCTGTGTTTTTTTGGGTGGTGGAGGGGTCAGATCCTCCCCACCACCAGAGCTCTTCCATTGTGTGCTGATCCACTTCCCCACATCCCAGGAGCCTCGGAGCACAGTCAACACCGATGCTCTGCCTCTGATTATACATCACAGGATGAAATCCTCGGGAAAGACAAAATAATATCTATTTGTGTGTGTTGGCAGATCGGGTGAGCAGGCACAAAGGAGAGGGAGTGAGGGAGCTGTGAGGGGCAGCGCCTCGTCATTAAGGCCTGACGGGAGTCAGCATCGCCTCTCTCTGCAGAGATAACCCTCAGAGAGGACGCTGACAGGTTATCTGTACGTATCAGTGACCAGGGGCTCTTGAGGCCTTCAAGAGGTGAGTTCCAGAGCTAGCAGGTCGAGGGCCATGGCGGTGCGTGTCCTCCAGGTATGGACAATGTCCCGGATTATCGCCAAAACGCCGCTCTGGGTGTATGCTCTGTTGAAACTGGGTGTGATATGATGGAAAGAACATGACCGTGATGTGACTCACTTGACAAGAGTTTAGGGCATGATGCTTCGACAACACCATCATGAAATTAAGTATAACTGTGGGGACCATTTCACAGGTAGGTTATTCCCTATTTAAAAGAGGGATTTGGTGAAAAAAATATTGTTAAAGGTGTGGTCATTAAAGGGTAGCGATACCAATAAAAGTGTTTTTCACCTAACAGAGACATACCTCTCTGTAGAGACATTAAGACATACCTCTTAATGGTGGATGCCAACGTGTTAACAGGATTCCATGCCACACATTCCAGCTGGGATGCCATTTGGTATATATTATCACTGCCAGGATAAAACAAAATAGAATAAAACAGATAAAAATAATAAATAATCTTTGAAGACTGCCAGGGGATTACCAGAAAAATATCTGTGGGCAGGAGAATCAGACAATAGCTTCCTTGTGATTGAAAAATGGCTCCTGAAAAAGTTATGAATACTCCCCATGATGAGGAAAGCCCGCTCCAGATGGGGGATGAATTAATCTCACCAAACCACTGTTCAAACTCAAATATCTATCCATTATTAAAACTCAGCCTCCAGAACCATTAGTTATCATGGCAGATGCTAACCCAAATTATATCTTTAGATTCATCACAGCTAGCTAAATATGACAATATTGTAGCCTAGTAAGCAAACGCTTGACTCCAGGTGTTTTGATGCTTGCTACGCTGCAGGCAGCATATGATGTTTTTGACTCTTGAAATATCAACGCAATAGGATTTAGTGAAATAATCTGACCCAAGATTCTGCTTATCAACATTAAACAAAAAAAAGTCTGATTCTCTTTTGTCACCAGCCGTGGACAGTATCGCCCGTTATGCTGACTGGACTGTTGCACTGTTGTGGGCACATTGGTCTCCTGTGAGATGGAGACTGCCCTGAGTGCCAGGCGAATCAAGGCTGCAGAGCGGTGCTGGTTGGTGCCCCTGCACCATGATGCAATTCCTTGGATTCCTCCAGGAGTGTTGGTGTAATGACTCCTCGCCGTGGCGTGGGGTTTATGGACAGGAGAGGGCAGGGCCAGTCATAGCAGGGAGATTTTTACCACTTTCTCTCTGCCTCCCCTAACACCTCATTTATAAACGGGGCCTCCTCTGCAGCCACCGCTGGCTTCCTGCTTCCCTCCCCTGCCCCACAGAGCACCCCTCTCTCCGGGCCGTGGGCCCACCGACGGTCCCGCCTGGCTGTGGACGGGCACTCCCAGCACCACACGATGGTGACACTCCCTCTCTCAATGACAACTTCATTTTATCCTACGCTAACTACCATCAAATCACCATTTCCATGCAACTGGCTGTTTTTTTCATGTTTTTATGAGGTGAAACTATGAACGACAGAATAAAAAACAATATCTGCGATGGTTCTGTAACTGACACTTGGGATGGAATCTGACCCTCAGTAAAACCCACGGCGATGGCGGATTTGTTACTTGTTAGGGAGCTTGTGTCACTAATAGTAAACTAATACAGCTTTGAGCTTGAAGCTTTAGACAAGTGGAGGCCTTTTTTTCCCTATCCCTTCCATTTCCAAAAAATCTGGTTCAATTTGAGGCCAAGATTAGCAGGCCTCTGACAAACGAAGCGCTAATGGTACCAGGCTTTTGATTAGAGAGTAGCTCACAGTTTGATTTGAGGATTCCCAGCACCAGCTCTCGAGAGTTATCTGCTGTTTATGACAGGGGGAGAAAAAGGACCGAAGGACCAGGCTCACAGTGCACAAGGTGGGGCTGACTCATGTGCTAATCTCTACAATTCCCTTATTTTGGAATCTTTCTGTTCCTCCTAGTTGAAAACAAAATGCAGGCGGCATTTAAGGAATGCAAGCTAATTTTGCGTCGGTCCAGACTGTCTGCATATAAACGATTCCCCAAAGTAGCTGGAGATGGGAGCTGGATGAGGCCCTCCACATTCTGAAAGACTGCTAGGCACTAATCTGGATAAGGAATTCAAAAGGAAACCAGTAGTACATCACGCAGAGTTTATTTTGGCCTGCTGAGAGCTGCTGTTCAGCTCGTGACCTTTGAGCACACAGAGCTGAATTTACACCATCCATTCTACAGGTATACACTCGTCAGGACACATGCACATACATCGCCAGCGTGAACACAACGTAAAGGAACCGTCAGTACGTATGTAACAAGGACAATCTATCTACTGCCAAGCACAGCAATACTCATTTAAGTATATGCCAAGTATGCAAATAGGAAATCCTGCCTTTGTTCTGTTTTATTTATTTTTCCAGGTATCTAAAAGTCTTTCAGTAGTTTGCATTGAAGATGATACTCACATACACAAAGGCTTAATTCAGTTGATCATGGACACGAACCAGAGCAGCATTTATTTTTGTGCTTTCACCCAATATGAAACCATTGTACTGAAATGGGCTTGTAAAAGTTATCAAGAGTAAAGGTTTTTCTCGAATCCAATCCAACCTAAATAAAAACAGGCATGGAAAAAACCTGCTATTAATGTCAAGCCATGCCTGTTTTGTTTTTTAAATGTTATTTAAATTAGTTTTGTATTATGGCAAAACAAAAAGTTGTGTAAGAGCAAGTTAGTGCTCTATCCATTGTTAGGTATCTTTATTTTGCAAATAATGTGAGTGAAGGCCTCTGGCTGAAACTCAACACAGTCTCTCACACCTCTTTCCTTCCTCTGTCACCTCACTGCCTCCTTCGTCTGTCTCACAACACGCTCCATGGCAACAGGATTTTTGGGAAACTTAGTTGAAATTATTGTCAATTATTGTCTTTGTTGTACAAACAGTCTTTCTGTGGCAAGGTCAATGCCAAATGAGAACACCACAATGTAGACATCCAGCACAATCTATGCTTTGTTGTAGGCTCTCTCTTATGTGAATGTTCAGAGCTGAATGTTCACTCTAGATAAATTGACTCCACGGCAAAGTTGTGTCATTTTGAACAGTTGGTGTTGTGCACTTTGTCGTCAAACTTGTTCACAAGGTTTAGTTTTGCTTTTGAGCCCTAGCCTCTCTGATTTTGTTTCAGATTTTTATCCCATTTTCTCCCAATTTAGTAGCCAATTACACCTGCTATTTTATGTCAATCCCCCCCTAGTAATGTGAGTTTGCTGCCGTAGTCCTGTGACCGGTAGTGACAAAGGTGAAGTAACGTCTCCTCCGAGACGGCACTCGCCAGGCCGTCGACCGTAACCCGGTACTACAGGGCTACTCTTATGCACAGCGAACGCCATGTCGGCTTCCCTCCCCCTTCCCTGGGGCGGACAGCCAATCGCCGCCCCTGGTGGCACTCCCGGCCAGAGCCGACTCTGGCAAGACGAGGAATCGAACCCCGGTCTCCATGGCCAGTGTCGAACGTTGTAACCACAGGACCACGCGAGAGGCTCTAGCCTCTCATTTTTGTGTGTTCTTATCCCACTCTGGATTTTTGTGTTGTTGTTTTATTGTAAATGCTCTGTAGATGTTTTAAAAAATATTTCAAAAAACGTTTGCAGTGGATTCCAGTTCTGTTCTGTTTCTCTTTTGTTTTGATATTCCAGGGCTAAGGGACTATAGTGGACTACCAGCATTACTTCAGAGATATCTTAAAGCATGCAGTATAACTGTAGAGGTGAACGTGGGGGTGTGGTAGAGGTACCTGCTGTAGGGGTTTCTCAGGAGCAGAGCCTGGCTGCCCGCGCAGCTGTCCGATGGAGTGTGGCAGCCATACACCGGAGGCGGCACGGAGTACTGCTGTTCGCCTGGGCAAAACCACACATTCACCAGTCAGAGAGGCCTGAACACCTACTTCTTCAATATTCTCAAAGCTAAAATCACACAGAAACCCATTGGACAGCCCCCAATGCATCCAACCCGATCTCTCAATGAAACCAGCTCATCTGAAAATGTCATATACGCACATAACTGGATTGGGTTGCAAGAGAAACAATGCAGCATCCCGTGTGTGATATTAATAAAGCAAAAGTTGATTAATTAAAAGATTCACTCCTGGGTATTGAAATTACATGACCAATCCTTTTTTTCACATTTCTGCATTCATGGTTAACATGCTACTGGGAGTTAAAAAAAAATGTGATTTGACATTTTGTTGTTGAGAATGTTGAGGATTCAACCTGGTGTGACACCGGTTCTTAATCACACTAAATTGTGTGAAAACGATCAAACCGAGAGTGATAGTTGGATCCAATCCTGAATACATGCTTTCATATCTTAAAACCTAGGCATAAGCTAACTTGCGGTTGCAGTGAACCTGGATGATAAGCGGAATTACTTCTGAGACAAAATAATGACAAAAGTTAAAGAGCTGAGATGTGAGAGGAGCTGAGACAGCACAGCATAGCCCCGTACACAGCGCAGTGATGAAAACAGCACGGTCTGCTCTGGAGCTGTAGCCCACTTCTGTTTCAAAGCATAAATGAAGGAACGCTGCTTTCCTTTGCCTGCAGATATTGTGAATTGTTCCCCTGGTGGTTCTAAATATTCCAAAAGTCTTGCATATTGCTGTTTCCTCCAGTTATCATTTCCAGAGGAAGAGGCATCATTTACTAAGGCAAAATTAACAGCAAATTCACACTGCTGATGTTTAACACACTGACACCATGAGGGAAAAAAGGCTGAACTAAAATAAGAGCACAGTTATTTATTTCCTTGACACAAACATTCTGTGTAACACTCTGCAGTGGTATACGTTTCCCTTTATTAAAAACACTGGATATTTCACACACTCTCTCACACACAAATACACACGCAGGCATGCACATACAGACACACACACACACACATGACAGAGAGTGGATTGGGGGAGGAGGCGGAGGAGGGGAATGTTGAGTGTTACCCATGTTGGTCTGTTGAGGGATGGAGTCTTCATGTTTGAAGGAGTGGTTGGGGAACTGGGTGGAGTGGTGGGTGGGTGTGTGACCATAGCTGGGGGCACCATCAAATGCCATCGTGTTGTAACCTGAGGGGGGGAGAGATAGAGGCCGTCTTTACAGTAGCACACAAGTTTTTTTATTAGTAGTAATAGTAATAGTAGTAGTAAAATTATTTCTTCATTTATTTTGTAGAATTTATTATCCAGAGTGACTAACAAGGCATGATATATTAAATACATATCATATGTACTTTGAAAGCAGTGCTAAAACAACAACATAATAATTACTATATAATGCCACCACTGTACATAGATGTCTGTGACATGTGTTGTAGTATAAATAGATTGATAGTCACACACATAATTTAGTAAAAGACAGTAAGTTAATTCTGTTCTTGTGATGACTCAGAAATTGATACATCCCAGAATACTGCAATAATCCCATTGTTAAACAGCATTTATAACATAAAATTCAAAGCAATGCATATCATTATTTCATTTAAAAAAACAAATTGAATAATCACTCTTCATAAAAGGCTTATAAATCTTTTAGACAAAGGTTTTTTGATTTTCGACTGTCCAGATAGCCTTGTGTCCATTGGCCTGGCTGGTTACATTAGGTGTGAGGCATGGTCACAGGTTATACCTCCATCACTCCACCCTCGCCCCCTGCTGTGAGGTATGAGGGGCAACAACAAACTCTCGACGGGACACCCAGCTCTCGGTGAACCATACCTCTCCCTGACCCTGCGCTGATGTTGTCCCATAAATAACCCAGTCTCCACACCACCTCCATTAATTACCAGCCACCACTTTCACAACAGTCCCGGAACAAAACTCATTACAGGCCTCTATGTTTTTACGCGGGTCCCTGGTTCACTGATCATTATCAATGGAAATTAGGTGGCTCAGAGGGGCAGCAGCAGGTTGGTTTTTAGGTGTGTGAGTCTTCACCTCGCACTTTCTCGTCCCAAATATGGTGCGGGCAGGGTGTGAATCCAAGGAGAGGGCCGGGGACACAAAAGGGAATTCTTCAAAAGAATGACCTCGCTCTTTATTTAAAAATAGGTATAGGTGTATATAGGTTTAAATAATTGTATCCTATAAAGATACAGTCTTGCTATAAACATTTTTTTTAAATCAAATTTTAAATTCTTTAAATGATTTAAAAAAATATGTATTATGTCTGTACTAACTTGAAGCAACATTAATTCCTGAGGTAAGAATGAAGTTATACATTTTCAGATAATAATTTATAATTAAGTAATTAAAATGTCCCCCAATAACAGTTCAATGCGAGATTTTAAAAAGTTTGTGGTGTGCTTTATGTGTATTTAAATGAAAAAAGTGGAAATTTGTACAAATGGGACCAGTCATAAAATCATATAATGTACTTTTGAAAACTTCATGTTGTAATTTTAACAAAATGAATGAAAAAAGGTGGATTTGGTTTTTACATTTCAGCAAACGCTCTTATCAACAGGGACTCAGTTGAAATGTTTTATTTGGGGTTTTTTTACATAGATTCCATTTATACAGCTGGATATTCTGCTAAATGGCATATATTATATTATATTTACTAAAGCAATTCAGGTTAAATGCCTTGCTCAAGAGTACACCAACAGTGCCCCACCCAGGAATCAACACAATGCCACTCCAAACTCACAGCTCCCGCTGACTCCTTCTGAGTCCAATAACTAATTAAATAAGCCTTTCTTTCTTTCTTCCTTTCTTTCTTCCACGGTTCTTTAGCCCCTATCCCACCCTTGCTCATGGTGCACTGGAGGGGAGTTGTTTTATCCCAGCCCAGCACAGACCCTGCGTGACCTTCACCGCGCAGTGCTGAGGGGATTGCGTTTTGGCCACAATTTCCGGTGTTCGCTGCCCAGCACTGGAGGAATGAGATAAGGCTGCAGTTTGGAGCAAGTCGTTTGATAGCAAGGTCTCTTTAATTAAGGCCCTATCAGAACCCAATGATTGATTAAAATGTGCAGAAAGTAATGGTATTGTGCATGTCTGTCGTGACTGTCTGTACCATACCCCACCCCCGACCACCACCACCATCCACCCCCCCAACCCGAAGGAATACTGATAAGGGACGGGTTTAGTTGGGGAGGAACAGGGCAAGATGTAACAGAAGATACCGGACCAAAGGTTGGGAAGTTTGATTCTTCTAAACTTTGCCGAAATGCAATCACAATTCAAGGTGACATTGTTCCCACGCCCTGATGGCTTTCACGCACCACTGGCTTTTTCACTACAACCTTGAACTGTAACAGCAAACACAATGCACTGAGCCTTTATCACGCAATAGTGTTCTTAATGTTCTTACCAGCAAACACACTCACATTCTTCAAGGCATTCAAATTATATTCAATAGCTGTTTCACCACCAAAGAAAATCAAATATTTAGAATGAATCATATAATCACCTGGCACTGTATATGATCATCATTCCTAATAAAAAACTAAAATATTTAACAGTAACAACATAAATGAAAATTGACTTTATGGTCTACATTTCAGAACTGCAATGATGCAGGCAACTACTCATAAAAAGTCTACCTCTACTAGAGTTAAATATACGTTTATTTAAGTCCAGAAATGTACTCTATCAGAGTTTTTCTGTAGAAAATATATGGTACAGTATAAAAGTGAGAATACAAAAATATGTAAGAAATCGATTTAATATAATACAGTGGCATACAAATATTTTGTGTTCTACCAACATTATGTATACCTCTACCAGCATGTTGTTATAAAATGGACACTAGGAGTGCACCCACAGTAATCAGCCAGAATAAGTTGAATAGTTAAAAGCAGCATTGTGAGGAGCATGGAAAAGGATTTAAATCAGTAGGTATGTGTTATCATAAATTGTTAACAACACTTTAATTAACATTTTTAATTTCATGTGGGAGCATAAGTCAGTGTTACACTTCGAACAAGTTATTTTGAAAATATAATATTAATAAATAATGTTGAATCAAATCAAGTTGAATCACAGTTGAAATACTGAAAAGTCCAAAGTTTGGGAATTAATGCTTCAAATATAGCACAGATTTGCACTTTTACATTTTTAGTTTTACAGTGTTTTATATTTGAACGCACTAAGCAAGACTAGTGTAGCACTTCTCTTTTAGTATTGTCAATGGTGTTCAGGAATTCATAAAGCTGTTCATATTACAATAGCAGGCCAGAATTAACTAAATAAAGCATGATTTAAGATACACAGTCAGCCAGTTGAGAAGACTTTTGTACTGGTGGATTGTTCATTTTCAGCTGATTACTTGTAGAAAGAAAGACCATAACATATTTCATCACAACAAACATCATTTTATGTTCCAAAATGTCACGTTCCAAAAATGAAATCAGATGTCAAAATAAAAATTGATATGTGTATGCCACAGTTCTAATAAAGAATTATTAGCTGTTAAGAGGCTTATAGTTTTAAACAAAAATGAATCTTTAAAATCCTGCCTTTTAATATCTATCATTTAAGATTAAAATATAGAAAAATAAAATAAATGTATTAAATTATTTTAGCATTTCATGATGTACCATACTTGAAAATGAATATATGACACATTTTCCAACAAACAAATTTTGTTGACTATTATTACTTTCAAGTATGACAGTATTGCAGTCATATCTATACCATAGTACTTTTAATTTAGAGTATTGTAAGGCTTTATGACACAAAACTCTATGCAAGAAAGCCTCATGAGCCTCAAGGACTATTTATTTTCTTCTGTATCCCACTATTTTCCAGGAGTTCATCTTGATTGCCTTTTAAGGGGTCAGGGAATAATTTTCAAATTTCCAAAATTGGCTCTAATGGTTTTCCTGATTTTTTTAATTCCCTCTGGAAAATGTCAATTGTGAAGTGCTGTGTGACAACCTGTTTGTAAATGGCGCTATACAAAAATAAAGATTGATTGATTGATTGAAGTAACAATTTCAAAAATATAGTTTTGTATACATTAGTGAATGTAATATATATATATATATATATAGTACTCTAAATGGCACATATTATATATATATATACATATATAAACATACACACCAAGCAAGCTTTTTCTAAGCTAAGCAATTCTGAGAAAATAATTTCCTCAAAAAACATAAAAAAACTACAGTGTTTTCAGTCACAACAAAGCACATCCATTCATAATGATTACACATATTTTGTTTAGGATATCAGAACAACCATCACTCAGTGTACAGTAGGAAATGGTGCACTCATCCGCCGATGAAATAAAGATGGATGTAAGCATTGCGTTCATTTGACTTCATTCTGTGTGACACTGTGAGAAAAGCCATACAGTGAAGCCCCACTGTGAAACGCAGATATCTGGGGTACTTGTAAAAGTCTATGTCCCACTGTACAGTATCTGCTGACAGGGCTGCAGTGGGCAGTGATCTCATCTTACCTTGGTTCCTGGAGACTGGCTGGTTCTCCATGCAGTTTGGCAGGTAGGGTCCATTGGTGAACATCCGGGCCTGGTTTGGCGGGGGCTGGCTGGGTGGGGGGGCCCCAAACGCTCCGTACCGACAGGCTCCCGTCCCGGTGAACTGGCCAGAAAAGTGGACAGTGAAGGCGCTGAGTCCACAGTGGGGGTCCTCGTGGGGGTCGGCCGTGCTCCAGCTGGGCTCCTGCTTGATGAAGGAGTGTGAGGGCAGGGAGTTGTAGGGCGACCCAGTGTGGAAGTCTAGCATGGGGGCCCACTGAGGGGCACTGCTGACAGGCAGGGCACAGTTCCCGTTACCCCCTGGGAGGGCGGGCACCGCTGGCAGCAGGGCATTCAGGTCTCGCACATCCGATCCCATCTGTCCAGCACCCGTTAGCGTTCTCTCTCGTTCACAAGGCAGCTAAAGCTAGTCACACCGTCTTCCTACAAACTACTATATAAGAAACACACTGAAATATGTCTGAACGTGTTTGCACAATCCTGCTCAGGATGCAACGGAAAGTCAGGTCCAACAGAGCCTCATCGTGGAACAGAGAGGCAGTAGTGGTTTTTTCCCCACACGGGAAATTAAAATTAAACAATGAAAACAAAAGCAACAGGTCTATCCTCTACTCTAATATTCCATGAAACAGAGAGCAGGGGCGGTGGAGTGGCATGGTCCGGGCTGCTCTCAGCGATGGAGTGGTCTTGGTTCTGTCAATGGAGGGGCGTCTGGGAGAGGAGGAGCTGCCCTCAACTCCTTAACTCATGTGCCTGTTTTCTTTGGAGCCCTGAAAGCTCAAATACAGCCTTACTGAGGGGCTGAAGGAGGGGCTACGGCCAATGAGCAATGGGGATGAGTCCTCCCCATCATTCACTCGCTCGCCTACTCCACACCTCTCCCTGTCTTCAGTCACAATGTGGGAAGAGTGTGAGAGTGTGTATGCATGTGTGTGGGTGTGTGGGTGTGGGGCGGGGTGTATGGGGTACTAATAATTCAGCCCCATCTTTTAATTTACTCCAAGCATTTACAACAAAACCATTCTTTTAAACAGGCAATGAAGTGTGACACTGAATTGTAAGTATATTGCCTAATGCTAACTATTACAGTGGCCCTGGGGAGGGTGAACTATTTATGCATTGAAATACGTTTTTCTTATTTTTCATTGCCATCTGTAAGGCTTGATTTAATGCTGTTATACTATGATTAATATTGCTTGTTTGTTTGTTTTTAATTTTTTACGTTTTACTTCCTTTCTGATTTGCAGACTTCGGTTACTGTTGCGGCATTTGTTCAAACAGAACAACATGAAAGAATCAAAAACCGAAACTGAGTTTCTGATTTTAAAAATATATCTTAATTGTAAAAATGCATAATTAACCTTTGGAAATTATATGCGTTAAACATTTGTCAATTAAATATGCACAAAAAAATATATTAAAATGTGATATATATAAAGATTAATTGCCTTGATCTGAAACATATTAGCGATTTAGGATTGTATCAGGGGCGATTCTAGGATGTGAACGGGCTCAGCCCCCAATGAGAATGTGAGATATGCACATGCAAAGCACAATACTAAAATGTTAATTTACTGTTACATTCCCCAAAACAAAAACATCACAATGGTGGTCGCTCTCAAAATTGAAATACCACTCTCTATCGTCGTATTGAAATAAAAATCGATATTAAGTAAAAATGTTTTTTAGAAAAGAATGATTAAACATTTTCAGGGGGGCTGAGATGAAAGACAAGCCCCCCTAAATAGGGTCTAAAATCGTCACTGGATTGTATAATAAATGCATTGTAATGTAATGTAAAAATGCAAGTAATTATTGATCAGGAAATTAAGCATGCTCACTTCGGAGCATAACTAATTTTAAACATAAATGAAGAAAACTTGTAAGGGTTACTCTTCTTCTATCTCATAGACCTCTAAAATTCTCATAGACCGTTAAAATTCTACGTGACGGGATCACACCCGCCATCACTGTCGCGTCCACGCGAGCCTTCAACAATGGGATAACGGCACATATTAAAAGAAGCATATTTTTTGAGAATCGTTTCTAAAATCGTAGGCTATTGTGCGAAGGTTGCTGAAACTACGTCTGGAAATTTATCAGTTAATTTATTAAAGGTGTCTACCTGGGAAGACTGGACATTTTAGTAATGATAAATAATGCATTTGAATAATGATTCATTCAGAAGGACTATTCAATATTCTTAATTTGTTTTTATTAAATCTAAATTGATTACACTTGAACAACACACGTAGAATTTTGATTAAAGGCAAACATTTAGACATCTTTTATTAAAATGCCTTGTATTTAAGTCAATTCAACTGTTTTAAAAAAGCCTACTACAAGTCACAATTAAATATCACTTTATTTAAGAATTCGTTCGAAAGTTGCCTTTTCATTATTGTAGCCTATTTATGTAAAGAAAGTATGCTACTAAAGGGAAATCCAATTCGTATGGAAACATTAATATTATCCGTTCTGTCATTCAATTATACTACGACTACTACAAATAGTAGTATTATCATTATTATTATGCTCTTTAAAATGATTAGAATTATTTTATATGGGATTATTAGCAGTGCACTACAAATAATTGATAAATGCACATCACACGCATTGTTAATTGTAGTCACGCTGCTTTGTTATTTTATAATCAAAGGATAAGACCAGATTCATAATACCTTGACTCAAGGGAAACATTTGTTTTTAATGGCCACAATGATTTGCTATATTTTCATGAAAATATATAATGAAAAGGTTTTCGCTGACTATATCCCAAACTGCTTTAAATGTGTTACATTTATTATTATTATTATTATTATTATTATTATTATTATTATTATTATTATTATTATTATTATTATTATTATTATTATTATTATTATAACAATCAACCGATAGCCTACCATCAGACATTCATTAAATCTAAATGACATAGGCCTATGCATATTTTTATGCATCGTAATATATATATTATATTATATACATTTAACAAAACGTGCTTGCTTTGAAATGTGTGTTTGGCTTTTCTAGAACGAATGAACATGTGGTGACGGTGCACGGAAAAAACTGGCCTTTCAATGCCGGTCTCAATAACATATTAATGCTGTAGCCCACTGACATGAGATTGAGTTTTGAGCTCAGGCTAAAGGGCGCAGCTCCATCACGTCCTCGTTATGAAAACTGCACACAGGGCAGTGACCTTGGTGGTTTTCAGACAGAAAAGGACCTGAAATATGGGCATATAGGCTTAATGAGTGCAGTATTTCTTCGATAATATAGAAATAGTCAACAGACAGAAGAGTCTTTACGAAAGTGTCATATGCATCTTTGAATAATGGAATTTTGAAAACCAAAGTTGTTTTTAAAAGCAAATGTTATTTTTCTTTCTTATATAAGACAATACCATATTTGCTGTTCTGCGACTTGTGACACCTATAAAATAAATAAATGATTAGAAAAAATACCCAGATATTTATAGAACAACAGTAAATAAAGTATTTTTTACACACCAAATGTTGTACTGTATGACCAGCTTGTAAATAAGTGCTTTCTTGTTAGGCATGACAATACCTGCATAAGCCAGAAGTTTCTTAATTAAAACAGAAATTATTTTATTTGACCGTTAACTCATTTATAGTCTACGATAAAGTCATTCACAATTTATGAAAACTGCTTGTAAGAAACATATTGAGCTTAAAATTTCAGATACACTGGTTTCATGCCTACCATATGAAGTGACAGCAATAGCTATAGGTCACTCACGGATGTTGACTCGACGTTACTGACTCTGGTTTTTCAACATCCACACGGTAAATAGAGTTAAAGAGAAAGTTAAATGTTATTTTTATTGAGCTATCTCTTTGTCCTGTGAAATGTTGTGTTATTCCTGCTACTTTAATTGATTTGAGAAATAGATTTGCTTGTCTATCATATCTATACCAAATATATAGTATTGCAATTATGAAGGGAAGACTTTTCATTGTCTGCACTTGAACTTGGTCGTGCTCATCTAATCTAATCCAACCAGGATGTCTCGGTAATCAGGTGGGTCCTTGTGAGAAAAGTGATGCAGTTGTCATTATTGAAATTATTCAGCCACAAATCAATGTACAGTCTTATCCATAAATCGCAATGCCCTCAATTGAATTTCCTCCACAACTCAAATCTTCACGCACACAAAAAAGGACACGAGAACATGAAACTTGGCCCACTCTGTAGGCCTCTGTTAAAGCGCAGAGCGCATCTCGGAGTGGCGCGTGGCGCTCATCACCGCTCACTGCAGAGAGGTGAGGGGCACAATAGAACATGTGCAGTCTGATAGTGGACATGAGCGCAGCAGCCAAATAATAACATTCATCTCCACACTGACCAGCCAATTAATTACGGGAAGATCAGAGGGACGGTACAGCCTAGCGTGGGGGACCCTGGGGGAACTGGGGGGGTTCCCTCTGCCCCACAGGTCCATCCTTTAACCCGGCCCTGTCAGCTGCCTCCACGGGGAGAGGAGGACCTGGGTCTGTTAGCACATCTTCACTGGGGAGTTATACACACTCTTGCTCTCGCTCTCCCCGCTACTCCCTTGTAACCTTACAACCAGCATACAACTGTAAAAACAGGCCGGGACCCAGCTATCTGTCAGGCTCAGTGTATGTACTCCTCAAAGAGTCATCTGAGCACCGTAATAAATAGTGCGAGTGACCCGGCTTTGGCCCACAGCAGGACAGAGAGGAATGCTTCCCTGGATTTTCACCAAACAGCACTCGAAAACATGGAGAGGACGGGGGGCTGCAGTCACCCAATCACATTTACCACCATTTCCTAGCTAATGATTAAACAAATTAATTCATAAACACAAATAAATAAACACGGCAAACTAACTTTTTAAAAAGCGATTGCAATGGCTACTCTGTCAGAAAAAGAAGACTGTTTAAGTCTATATGATGAATCCATGTAGGAGTTTTTGTACATTGGGGGGTAACATGTCCATCAGTGGTTAATATTTTCTCTTGTTCAAATCTGTGCATTTAATCCAGAAATGGTTTGAAATTGGAGGCTGCCTTCTCTATTGTCTTTGAAAAGTCCAACTATTTTAATGAACAAACTAATTTCCAGTCATACGTGCTGCTTTTAGCTTTGCCAGACATTTTGGACAGGTGTGATACAACCATCAACATACTGTGAAATATCAATGTAAAAATGGTTTGCAGGGTGTTCCCAATCAATCTGTACTGTCCGAATGTCAGTTTACATGAAGGGGACAAAACCACATAACCTCACAATAGACTCACTATTAGTCATATATAATCATACGTATCTGATAAATTTGACTGGTAATCTTACTATTTTTACAATAGTAAATAATTCCCTCATAAATAATACATTCAATTAAAAAATCAATATTTTTCATTCAGAGTTCATTCACAGGAATCCAATTTATTAAATAAACATTTGCACTATATTAACCTACTGACGTACTGACTAGCTTTGCATATTGAGAAAATAATAACATTGCTTGTTTATGGATATCTCCCTACATATAGGCTATATTGAAAAAATATATATAGTCCCGTTATTGGTGTGTGGAAAAAAGACTCACACATGACTTTAACCGTGGCTGTTTGTTCACTCTGTCCCAAATGGTGACGCTACAGTTACCAGCATCGTTCGGATTTAAATATTTCAATTTAACCCCCCTCGTCGATTGTAAATTTACTGTCATCCTGAAACCAATTAGGCAGGATATGTCTCAATTTGCTCTGCAGCTTGGTCACGGCATGGCCGGCAGCTTGGCCCGTATAGGGCGCGGGTTTGCAGCGCTCGTGAAATTGATGAGCTGAGACCTGCCTGCTGCTTTCTCCGACTGCGCCATCTGGAATTCTAGTCTGGGGCTCCAGTGAAAGCTATTGACCCGGGATTCAACTTTTTGAGAATTCAACTCGGGGAAAGAGGGAGCGAGAGAAGAAGATCAAGTCTGTCATGGCGGAAACGCCGCTGTGTCAAAGTCCTTTATCTTGTTATAAACTGGGAGAAAAAACATTCTTGTAGAATGTCCATTCCTTAGCAGGATTGCGGTACAAAGATACAGAGAGAACAAAAATAGTCAGACATCTACGTGGACCTACAGTTACATAGTGCATTGCCGCATTGTAAAATGAGACATGACTACACATAGCCTTGCACAATCATAAAGCAGTTCGCCAACTTGCCCTTGCTCGTTCTCCATTGCATGTGAAAGAGGGAGATGTGCGATGTTGATCTCTGGGTTTGTGTGCCACTGAAAGGAGATTGCGTGGACATTAATGGTTGCGTGGACATTAATCGTAACGGTTGCATCAGTCTTGACTGACTTGCACGATTTACGCAATTACACAATATTCAGTGATTCATGGCAGTTCTGAGAAGAAGAGGAAAAATTCGTAAACGTGGGCTCGGTGATAAGTAAGCAGTACGTTTCCTGATGAATGCTGAGCTTGCTTCCTTACACAAACCCAGCCTCCCTGTCTCTGCACTTCACCCCGGGGGTGGGACTCGCAGAGGAAAGAACAGTAGACTACTGAAAAGATATGACACTATGTTTTGGCACCATTTTTTTAATGTGAACATAGTCGCACTTACACACTCGATGTCTTTTGAGTTAGTCGTATTACAAAACATCACTAATCGCAATTAATAAAGGGAATACATTTCATCAGTATTTTTAAAATATTTGATATACTGATATTTGACTTATTTTAAATGAAAAAAAAAGGATTAAGTGCATATGATAAAAAAAGAATTGTAATACTACGTTAAATGTTTAACTGATTATAGCTTATCACCATGGCTAAAGAATCGTGACAGGTTCGATTCCCCGTAGCGCCAGAGTCGGCTCTGGCCGGGAGTGCCACCGGGGGCGGCAATTGGCTGTACGCCACAGGGAGGGGGGAGGGAAGCCGACAAGATGTTTGCTGCGCATAGGAGTGGCTACGAGGTGCCGGAGTTACGGCCAATGCTTCACCTTCGACACCACTGGTCACAGGGGATAAATGGGATCAAAATCAGAAGAAAAAAATTAATAATTAAATTAAAAAATTAACACATAGAGAGGCCAATCATAATCTTTACTTTATGTTTTCAGGAATGGGCCAATAATTGTCAAAGGTGCAATGCAATAATGTCAGTGATAGTTTAGATGGAATGGAACCTGGCATGATTCAAGAGTTTAACCATGGACAATGGATTTGAGGTGTATAATAGCAAAATCACAGGGTCTCAGTAACTAGTCTTTCTTTCTCATCCTAGGGGAACAGGAAGTAATTCCAACTCCAATTCTGAGGAGAAAATTGGGAGGGAAACCTACAGCAGACATTACAGATGCTGACACCCAGCTTTGTCAAACAAACACTGTCCTGAGAAGTGTGGTCAAATTAATCATCGAGTCCTTGTTATCAGTCTCAGCTTCTGAGAAGTGCATACAATGTAATACCGCTGGGCGTGTATCTCCCCGTCTGTGGCCCATAACAATGTCTCACTGTTTCAGCGGGTGTACGCTCCACACCAGGCAGCGGGAAAGTCACCTTCGCTGCTTAATGGACTGCATTTATCTCCCTGTGCTTCAAAGCCAACTGGACATGTAAACGAGAGATAAAGCAGAGGGGACCCAGGAGCTGAGCCTGGGCTTCCTTTTGACAAGGCTACGTTCACTCCCTTGGGCTATCTCCTGATATCCGGGCTGGCCGCATTGGGATCAACACAAGTTGGCTGGAACAAACGCTGTATGAGTGTTGTTTCACAGGTGGCCAAACAAGGGACTCAGTTACCATGGAATTTCATTCATAAAAGACTACATGCAGTGAAACAGAGCCATGGTGACCAAGGCTTTGGCCTTGAGTTGGGAAGGGCCTATCTGGCTCTCTGTGGCTCAGTTCACTGTTGTTGTTTAACACAGACCTTCCTTCCATGTGCTTTCACTGCAACTTTCTTGAAACAGGGAAGCAGTTATGACATCACCAGCTCCATACTGATTGGACTGTGGTCTGTGAAATGTGATGACATGATTGATAATCCTGTGCGGTGGTGCAAATGTTTAGATTGGTAATCGGAATCTACTTTCCAACGTTGATAAAAAGCCATGGTAGAATGAACAAAAGCAATCTATACTCAAAAATGATTGTTGGATTTTCTCTTTTTTGTTGAGAGGGCAGCTCTACAGAGTGCATTAATATTTCCTTGGTGAAAAAGGCTTTTACAAAAAAAAACACAAACATTGTGGAGTGTCACAGGCCTATATAGCACAGTTTTAATGTCCCAAAACTTTTATTCCAAGAAAGATTAATGTTAGCACAAAGGGCAAGGCCACGAGGCACATGAAAAAGGTGGATGACCAATGTCATTATATTTTCAGATATTACTTCTTCCATGCACTGAAATGAAAATACTAAAAAATGAGCCTGCATATTATTGTCAAAGTGAAGAGTTCATACAAAATGGACTGTGAGCAATGAACTATTTTAAAACTCTGTAATAAACAATGAACTCCACAGCAAACTTACGTACAGGCTATAAATGTCATTGTCAAGTTAATTGTCGGGGTAAACTATTTCGGCTATTTTGAAGTTTTATGTGGGATTACAAAAGAATAATATTAAAATCAACATTCTGTGTGATGTCTTATAACAGTATTGGATGGAATGGTACATTAGGGAGATATAAAAACCTTTTTGCACAACTATTAGGTATTTAAAACCCTGGCTCCTCTTCAAAATGCAGAATGGGGAGATATTACATTTTTAACTGGGTGTGGGACCCCAGCCAACGTTACCTAAGCAGACAGAGAGGTACCACCAGCTGTGGGTCCATTAATTAATGCATGCCAGCTTGCTCCTGGAGAAACAGCCTTAGCCACATGCTACTGTAAACACTTACAGTAACACAATTCCTTAAGGGAAGATATGGGAAGACGCGTAAAATGTCACTCAACGGACAACACATTTTATGGTATGCTTACGTCAATTGACTGGTTACCTGATTTCATAGAAATTATAATTTTCTCTTTTAGAGAAAACTGTTGTGTAGGTTCCAGTTCCACTCTGTAAATGCTTAAAACAGAGTATTTTACAAATCATGCATAATAAAATGTCTTGAGCTCTACTGAATCAAAAGCGGTGACCCCCATATCCTAAGAACACATAATTAATCTCTTGTGAAGAAATATTTCAACTTAGTTTATGAGGAAAACTCAAGAGAGACTGGCTTGGGTCCAAAAGACAGCAGAAATTATGTTTAGTCAGTACATTTCTTCAAAGATAGTATCTTCATGTTCAAAATCTATGCGATTGGCTTAGTAGGAATCAAATACCAGGCCTACAAATCATATCAGTGCAGTTATCTCTCTCCAGACCCAAAGTGCTGAACTCGTGCAGAACATGTCAAGCTTGTCTTCAGCAGAAGGATCCAAATCTGGTCATAGTAAATGTAGAGATAAAAAAGCGTTACAGTGTGTTTAAATTGAAAATATCACTCTGAAGGACAAAGGTTCATTCAAGTGCTAAATGTCTGCCTTATGTGGCTTTGCCTGAGTTGTTGTCGTACAGAGCTAACTGATGCAGATAAATTTGTGTCAGTTGATGGCTGTTGTCAGCTATTTGTCTAACGCAGATGGTTGTGAGTCATATTGTTGTAGATATGGTGACAGTACATCAGTGTTTCAGTAAATGTTGAGCCTCAGCATTACCAGCACCCTGACAGCTGTATTGAAGGCCATTTCAACAGAACTCACATAGACCGCGACGATGATGCAATCCATTCAAAGGGAAAGAAAAATTAGGAAAGAAATTATCCAAATAATTAAACTACAAAACGAATACAAATTTTGGTGGAGAATAAATATGACGTGTACTTTTCTCACTGGGATTAAGCCTTTCCAGATGGCTGTTTGGGTAGGGGCTTTCCATGAATACATAAGTAGTGCATTTTACTTTGCTCTCGTCTAAGAACAATGGAAGTCAACCAATCACATCTACAGCAAGGAGCATCAACATATCCTCGGCAAAGAAAACCCACACTTGTAAATAAGCTGCTAATGTTTATTATACTGCAAAATAGTTTGCTGGTAAGCGTATGTGTGGTACACAAGCACTCAATGGCTCAGCGGTGTTCACCTCATTGCTTTTAGCACTATGTGCATTGTGGTATTTTATGCATGTGGCAGAAGTCCACAATTTAAGAAAAATAATGTAGGGCTCCAGAAGTCCTTTGATCCTTTATGAAAGTTTGCCATATATCTCAACCAAGCAATGCATTTTGTTTTGATTTGGAGCCTCAGACCTTTGCTTCTGTGAGGGCCAATTACATAAACAATCTCCAATGTTGTGATGCATTTAAGACTGATTGGGCTTCTACTGAGATAAATCATCCAAATTCCTGGAGTGCCATGTCATGACTCCATAGATTAGGATGAAAAGGAGTGCACATTCCTCAATTTGATAATTAATAGCTTTGCATGAATTATTGTGTAACTTTTCACATTGATTTGAGACATAGGTATATATATTGACGGTTATAAAATGACTAGGGGTCAATATGAGAAGTCATATATTTGCTTTTGGGTTTCTGGCCAATTAGTGTTTTTCTCAAATGGCATGCATTCTATATGCAATGTAAAAATAGCATGGTCTTTATTATCAGAAGTTATGACATATTATTCTAGCTTTGGCTTCTGTTATTACATAAATAAACATTCCTTATCACTGCAACCAAATGGAGAAATGTCCAAAGTGGCACCACTGAACCAGGAACTTTAACCATCAGATCATAAAAATAAGAAAAACCGTTGACATATTTTTTTCTCCCGATCTGACAGGTCATAAAAGGTAAAATCATGCACAATCAGTCAACTGACCATAAAAAAAATCAGTTCCCTCTCAATATTAAAAAAATGGTCCTACTGCAGACTAATCATCTTTCATCATTCTCCAGCTCTTTTATTGGCCGGTGACTTATCTTGTTTGTCTTCTTTTTTTTAACTCACGATGAGTGCAAAAAGTGTGAAGTAATATACCTATGAAGTGGATGTGTTAGTCATGCCCCCTCAAACTCACAGAGTTGCTCCCGTGCTTTGAGAGAAAACAAACCATCACTACTGGACGGAGAAAGGGAAAAACATTGAGAGGTGAGCAATCCAATGCATTCTCACAGGACGTGATGGAGGACACCTGCTCCAGGCCATTGTTCTCCACCATTAACCCTCTCTGCCACCGCCTACCCTCTCCCTGCGTCCTCGAGCCATGGAGCCTTGTGCACCCAGCATACCAGCCGCTCAGTCACACGTGCCTTGTCGTGATGAGATTCTGCATCCTGCATGCGATGGGAAATCCAGGACCCAGAGCACAGCACTGAAAAACACGAGCAGCCCTGTTAATTAGGAGGCAGCAGTGTGGAGCAGAGGTGATTGTGGGAACCTGAGGACAGAGAGGTAAAAGGTTGTCAGACGTCCTGTGGCCCTCTTAACACAGACCTGGGAATTAACCATACATTTGAACTATGCAGTGATAAGACCTCGGCTCTCATCTGATATGGTGAAATTCTATGCCTGGGTCAATTAACCGTAGGCTCTGTCTTCCAGTGCCATCCAACCGTTCTATAGCACATCAGTGAGTCACAGTCACCTCCAATCCCCGCACCAAGATCTTACCTCATACGTCCATGGTGACTTCCTGGAGAACTACTGTACATCAGGGAAATCTAATGTTTTCTCTTCACCTCAAAGGGATCTTTGGTACTTTGACAAAGAGGCAACAGTGCACAGCATGGACTAAGCTGAAGGAAGGGGAGACAGACACATCGGCAACCTGGCAACAAAACACGCAAACTTTCATTAATCAGAGCAGTGCTGCCGAGGGTCATTGTCGGGACATAATGATGCAAACCAACAAAGCAACACGTAGAGCTTGCTTACACCATTCTTATCTTCTTAGCTTGCCTTGGTAAAAAAGAGAAAGTTCTGTTATGATGCATAAACAGTGTACAGTTTTTATAATGCTGCCTGTGATATGAACAGTGTTCAGTGTTTATAATGCTCCCTGTGATATGAACAGTGTTCAGTGTTTATAATGCTCCCTGTGATATGAACAGTGTGCAGTGTTTATAATGCTCCCTGTGATATGAAGTGTTCAGTGTTTATAATGCTGCCTGTGATATGAAGTGTTCAGTGTTTATAATGCTGCCTGTGATATGAAGTGTTCAGTGTTTATAATGCTGCCTGTGATATGAACAGTGTTCACAGTGGCTTTCCAGTGAACTTTGCACAAAGAGTAGGAATACTCATGTGGGCCAATCGCAATGGTAACAGCTGACGGGGAGGATCAGGAGGCAGAGGGAAGGGGAAATGCAGATGGAATGAATCATCACATTCCCCTTCAGTGACCTACGAATATGCTGCAATGGCTCACCACTATGACTTGACTTATGCAAAGGACATTGGTCATCAGTGACAGAGCTTGACACAATTACTTTTAAATCAGGAATGATATGAGATATCAGAGTCACACATGTCCAATGTAAGCATTAGACATAAATGAACAGAAAAAGGCATTTGATTTCATTGCACTCAAATATTTTGCTAACAGAAGGAAATTCAAGAAAGAAAATATTTTCAGAAAAAAATTATACATGCTGTAAAGTATTTATGCTCCGTTTTGCATTCATATTTTTTGTTGTTGTCTTTAATTGTCCTCAATGACATTCAAATTTTTGCTTGTCCCAAGCAATAAGCACTTGGTAAAAGCTATTTTTTGTAACATAAATACAATGGTTACTTGAGAACAGCTGTTAGTATGAGTTTATAAACCCTTATGTAAGCAAACACCACAAAGCCCACTATAAATTCCTTTATTTGATATGTACAATATCAGAGTGCTGGTAACAGCAAGATAAAAAATCCAGTACCAGGCACATGCTGGTTGCCATGGACATATCATGTACACCCATTGTGAAACACATGATGAAATATTTCCCCTCTGCACATTATTTTAAGATTTTATCTGGCTCAACTTGAAAGTGACAATCTTGCTTTAATGTTTCTGTTGCAAGAATGTAATGTGCCATAAGGGGCCTCTTTGGAAAATGGGCAGGAGAGCATGCTGCTCTCTTATCCTCTCTCTTATCCTCACTCCCTTTTACATCAACTGCCATTCGCTTAAAACCATAATATTAAATATAAAGTTATGTAAGATTTACATTGGATTATCTCAATCAATTTCTATCCTTTTTATTTATCTGTTTAACTTTTTATTTGTCTGCCTTTCCCATCGCTGAAACATCCTCCAGATGCAGAGTAGCAACAAGCATGCGTCTCCTCTGAAGAGTGTCCTGCAAGCTGTCACCTCTTCTCACTCTGCAGTCGACAAGCTGTGCTATGCAGTCATTCTATTGGAGAGCCACTGTACACTTCATACACCAGAGGGGTCACTCCTGCATGATGACAAGGCATAACCTGCTGATTGAATATTTCACTCCCTGGGAGATTCCGTTAATATATATATATTTTTTTTTAAAGTTTTTGTTTCTGATTTGTTTTCCCATTTTTCTTGCAATTTAGCAGCCAATTGTACCCTCTTTCTACATCAACTTTCCCCCTCATATTACGAGCTTGCCGCCACAGCTCTGGGACCGGCAGTGACAAAGGCGATGAACCGAGTTTCTGCTAAATTCGAATGCAGAAGCAGTCACTACAATTTTTACCTACAGTAATACACTACAGTATTTACAGATTTACCAAATGGTCGCAATGGGCCAAATCACCGGATATAATTTGCGGTGGTTACATCACTTTGCAACTTTCCTTTAGATAAATAGATAAATCTGTTCATGCATATGCATGCCTGGGGTGAACACTGAGCACTGATATAGCTGAGGCATTCCACAATCCGCATTTTGTATTGTGCTCTCCTACGTGCTACACGCTGTCTCAGTGATGCAAAACAAATAATCACAAATGTTGTTACAATGTACCCCGGTTCTAGTCACGACAGCTTTATTTGCAGGAATATCTGTATCTACAGACAGCTAAGCAACGGGGACTATGGAAAAACCTGGCTGTTCGGTAAGGCCTTGAAAGTATTGTTTCATAATTTTAAATATGTATCTTATATAGTATATATATATATACATGGGGCGGCAGTGGCTCAGTGGTTAGCGACACGTGCTGGCAAGCGGAGGGTTGCTGGCCAACAAAAACAATGAATTGGAAACTGGAGGTATACCAGTTCACTTCCTGGGGCACTGCCAAAGTGCCCTTGAGCAAGGCATATATAGAATATAGTTTTACCTTCAGATGCTCTGTGGTCTTCTCCCATCACAAGACATCAGCCGTGTCTATTCCTTTCACCCCTCACGACTTGCTCATTTTGCAGGAATTGTTACATCTACATTTACATTTTACACTTTAAGCACTTATCCAGAGCAACTTTCAAGATGTGCATTAAAACATGGTAAGAACAATCATAGTTTGCGCAAGACATCAGTGCAGTAATACAGCAATAGACATCGTTATTGGCAGCTGCATAACACTGTTTTTCGTTTTTTGAGGAGTAAACAAGTATATGCACAAAGTATTAAACAAGTAGGCAGTGGTGATGACAATTGGCTAGATGTACAGAATTCTGTGGTAGTGGAGATGTGGGTTTTGAGTCTCTTGCGTAAGATCGCAAGTGATTCCGTGGTCCTGACCAAGTGTGGAAGATCATTCCACTACCGAGGGGTTAGGACAGAGAAGAGGCGAGACCACGAAGAGCGGCTGCCGGGCGCCCGGAGGGATGGGACAGTCAGTTTGCCAGAGGAGGTGGAGTGGCTAGGGCAGGGGTCGGCAACCTGCGGCTCCGGAGCCGCATGCGGCTCTTTCAGCCTTATGTTGCGGCTCCGCGTGGCTTGGGAAAATAAATAATAAGTATCCAATTGAATCGGGCGCAAAATTGGGCGCATTTTTTGGGGGCGTAGCACCCCCCGGTCCGCGAAATAAATGAACTGGTCGCAGCTTTTTTTCGCTGCGACCGATTCATTTGCACCCCGTCGACAGAAAATGGTGCGGCTCCCAGTGTTTTCTTTTCCGTGGAAACCGGGTCCAAATGGCTCTTTGAGTGTTATGGGTTGCCGACCCCTGGGCTAGGGTGTAGGGTAGGATGAGTGTCTGGAGGTAAGAGAGACCAGTTCCTAGTCTAGCCGCTTGATAAGCCAGCACCCGTGATTTGAATTTGAACCACCTGTTGTTCTATCTGTGTTAATATTCTTTCCTTGGTTGGACCACCACATGTATCTTTTTCTCGCATTATTTTGTAGAAAAGTTTTGCTTTTGGACGCCGTGTAACGTCATGCCATCTTTTTTTACATCATCTACTTTTAGATTCGGTATGCCTAATGATTTTTCTTTGTGATGTCAAGTTTTTTGTGACTGTACCTCGTTGACCATTACCTCTATTTCCTGAACTGTAAATTTAAGTTTTATTTTTCTCATGGTTCCCTTGCTACTTGTGCCTAGTATCCATTTCTTGGCGCATTGTGATCTGGATGTGTAAACGTGCCATATTTCTTCGGACCCTTTTTTATTGGTGTCTCCTACCGCAAAATGACAAATTAGTGCATTTCATTTCTTTGATTGTGTAATTAGAACTAGTTTTAATAAGTTGGTAATTATTGTGTCAGTATCTGCGACCGCAAAAGAGCCGCATTATAGTGAGTGTTGTTGAGCTGCGACTATTTCCTTCTGGCCTTTAATATATTCAGGTTTAGCAGAAAGAGACTAAGGGGGATTTGATTGAGGTTTTTAAATTCCTAAAAGGGATTAATATAGTGAACTACCAAAGATTCTTCAGGTTGAGGTCAGTTAGCAGAACAAGAGGGCACAGGTGGAAATTTGTAAATGCGTGGAACAGCTTTCCAGGTCACGTAGTGGAGGCAGAAACACTTGGGGCATTCAAGTCCATGCTTGATGCAGTACTGGATATTCTTTAGAACAGGAAATAACAAACCAGAGTACAGTAATATAATTCTTATCTGTATACTGTACAGTATATTTCTTATCACATTATGATCATGGCCCATTGTTATTGAATGTTTATCAGTTATGAATCCAATATCATTTTCTATTGTGGTTTTATTAAAGCATAATATTTCACAAAAAAATTGCAGCAATTAGTCCCTCAGTGGCTCAAACAAAATCTTTTTTTAAGCTGTGCACCTCACGTGAGGAAAGCAAAATGACACATAAACATGTTAAGGTTGAATTTTCTTTAAAAAACTGCTTTAAAACATCAGACTCCATCAGCCTTCTGCGTGGGGCAACCACCATCATTATAATAATAAGGTTCACTTTAAAACTTGGTAACTAAATACATTTGTTGTTAAAGGGATCTTTGGCTGGCCATGATTCAAGTACAGTAAAACCAACCTGGCTGAGTAATGGCACTTTTACAAGCTGTCCTGGAGGGAAGAAGTGTTTTTTATCATTTTGATGATGCACCTCTCGGCAAGAGATTTACGGGCTGACGCCTCGATGGGGACATGGTTAATGTAAGGCAGCATGTGGGTTAAAACCCAGATTCAGTTCCTCCCTCAATCACTGCTAAAATGGCTCATCCTTTGCGAAGTGTACAGTATTCTCCAAGATATATAGGCAGCAGTGACATATCGCCACATGGCAGTGGGAGTATCGTGTACACATGTGATGTTCGCATCCAAGAAGAAATTAAAAACGTATGGAGCTTCCACGGTGGTCCTCCTGCAGTATAACTCAATACAAAGAAAGAGGCTTCCTTTGACCCACCCTTACTTTCAGACTTCTTGCTGAAGGTATCACACCGAGCTCTTTTGTAATTAAAAGATTGATAACAGAGACGAAAAAGAGAGAGAGCATTGCAGACATTGAGAAGGGACTTATTTAAGAGCAGATAAATGATGTAACCTGTAAACTTTAAAGCCCTCGTGGCCTCTGACAGGGGAGGAGCAGCTGGGGTTATTTACTCCCTGTGTGGTGTGGGGTAACCCGAGAAAGAGAGCACAATCCAAATGGATTGATTCACATTGTCGAAAGCGCCCTTAGAGTGTGAGCAAAGCAACAAAGTACTCCTTAAGAAAACTTGGGGAGATTAAAGCAACAAAAATGACTGATTTATCAACTTGATGCTTTTAACAATAATGGACCTAAACATTATTTCTGATGAACCAGAAAGCGATTTAAATAGTATTAGTATGTTTCTACTATTATCAAAAAAAATGGGATGGTTACACTTAATCTTACAAATGCTTAATTAAGCATGTATTGACCATAATACTATATATGCTTACATATAATATGCTTACAATATATGAATGGATTAGCACTTGTATATCTGTGAAGGCTGCTACATAAAATTACATAAATATAGGCCTTCAAAAAGATGCATTATCAATCATCAAAAATGAATGATTAATAATTGAGCAAATCATCAAAATGGCTGTCATGCATATTAACATGATTCATATATAAAATATTACCTGAGGCCCCATGTTATCTGGGGCTATTAATAGCTTATTAAGGGTCATGTAATCTTTACAATTGAGAAGTAATAGATTTTGCTTAGTGGGAAACTAGAAACATGTGTCTAGTAAATTCTTAGTTAAGAGGTAATAAATTACTAATTACATGCACTTAAAGTGCTAACCCCAATAAATAAATAGATATATATTCCAGACTGGTTAAGTATTCACATTTTTTTATTTGAGATGTTACAGCAAGAGTACTCTACTACGAGTAAGAGTAAAACTAGAGTAAGTTTTGACCAAGAAATTGTTGTATAGCTTGATAGGATTTATGGATGTGTAATGTCACAGTGTTGGGCATCTGTAACAAATAATAATTAGGGTCACTGAACAGTTGTGGGATGTTACTGCTGTAACTTTGTGTCGGGCATGTTATTTCAATTACTTCAGTAACATCCAGCTGTATAAATAGGGTACAGATTGCTTAAGACTGTAAGTCTGTTAATACATTTGGTAAGCAAGTATTAGCGATACATTTGGCAGTTTCCCTATTGAAATGATCTCTCCACTGGTCAGGGAAATAAGCCCTCACAACAGTTGGAGCATTACACAGATAAATAGAGTTTTTATTTATAAATGATATTGTGATGTGCATGTGTGGTAGTGGGCACCCTCCCGAATGGACAGAGGACAGGCTACAATTACAATTGAAAATTGGCAGAATAAGCATGTGTACACCAGTGATAAATACATCTTATATTAACCTTTTGAATATTATAATATATATTTTTATTTTATATATATATATATATGAATGTTAATAACATAGTATTGTATAATATTGTAACATATACAGATAGCATTTTAAAATTAGGAGACAATTGACTCCAGTTGGAAGTCAAACTAGAGGGCTGGCAAACTTGGAAAAGACTCCTTCAAAGGAAACGATATGTTGAGAGAAGTCATTTGTATGTGAAGCTGTGGTGCAGTATTAGAATTTAATGTAATATCAAAGAACATTTATATGCCCACCTTCAGGTCTGGGAAAAACTGTAAAAACACAATTCGGTAGCTCAAGTTCTTTCAAATTGGCTCTTGGTCCTAGTCACCTGACATCCCACAAACACACACACACACACACACACACACACACACACACACACACACACACACACACACACACACACACACACACACACATACACACACACACACACAAGTGCATGTATGCAAGTGCATGTATGCACTGTACATATGTATGTGTCAAGCTTGACATACCCCCAGCCATCTCTCCCTCTTCCCCTCTTCCACCTGCTAGTTTGCTAGCTAGCGTTGACTATGAACTGCTCGGCATTTGGTGAGCAAGTAGCTCCATTTTTATCTGGACTAACCATGGCTACCCCCAAACTGCTTTATTTTTTCTTTGCGTTTTTCTCTGCGTTTTTCTCAACACATGCGCGTGTCAGTGAACGAACTCGTTAGTACTCCCGACCGCGGGACTAATGTCTGTTTACACTCGCATAGAGACATTGACTCCTTTTTTACTACAAGGGTTTTTGGTTTAAATTCCAACTCGCACTCTCTCTCGCCGTTGCTATTACCATGTTACATTTGAGACTGTTTTTCAAAATGATTGTGTTGCCATCTGATGCTCTAAAAACTGTTGTTAAAAAACACCAGTATAGTGCTTTCACTATTCTCTGCCGTGCTCTGATTGTTCTACTGCTTATTATTTCGGGTAATGTACATGTCCACCCTGGCCCTGATGCAAATGTTGTTTTCCACAATACTGGATTGATTACAAATGATCTTTGCTTTGGTGATTTCTGTGCCCGAAAAAACCTGGGATTCCTGCACATCAATGCAAGAAGTTTATTACCTAAAATAGATCAATTGAAAGTCTGGGTTCATGGCTCCAATCCTGAGGTTCTAGTCACAACTGAGTCATGGTTAAGAAAGTCAATTTCCTACTCTGAAGTACACCTGCCAGGTTACAATCTGTTTAGGCAGGATAGGTCTTCTAAGGGTGGGGGTGGCAATTTTTACCAAAGAACACCTTCAGTGCTCCATTGCCCTAGCGAAATCCATCCCTAAACAGTTTGACTTATTAGGTCTTAACATCAAGCTATCAAATAGCTACTCTCTGTCAGTGGCTGGTTGTTATCGCCCCCCATCAGCACCAGCGTGTACCCTAGCAGCCTTAAGCAGCACCCTGACCCCATTTACCAGATCAGAGCTTGTCATATTAGGTGACCTTAACTGGGACATGCTCAAGCTACCTGACAAAGTACTACAGCAATTTGACTCCCTAAATCTCCATCAAATCATATCCCTTCCTACTAGGTATGACCCCAAAAACCAGGATAAGGCCACGCTGATTGATGTTATCCTCACAAACTCCCCCCATATGTATCAGTCTGGTGTGTTCTGCAATGATATTAGTGACCACTGTTTCATTGCCTGTGTTCGAACTAACTGCTCTGTTAAACAGCCTGTCCTGATCAGTGGTAAACGAATCCTAAAAAACGTCAATGCTCAAGCCTTCTTACATGACCTGGCCAATGTGGAATGGTTTAGAGTCAGCCTGATCCCCTCTGTAGATGATGCATGGAGTTTGTTTTGCGACCTGTTTAGTGCCATTGTTAACAGGCATGCCCCTGTCAAGAACATAAGAATAAAAAATCGTCTCAGCCCCTGGTTTGACCGTGAGCTTGCAGTGCTCCTTCAACAAAAAAACGCTGCCTGGCGCAAGGCGCGGCTATCTAGAGCCCCTGCAGACTGCCTGGCATTTAGGCAAATTAGAAATAAGGCCATGCAAGCTGTTCGAAAGGCCAAAGTTGGCTACTTCAAAGAACAATTCTCCCTCTGTGGTTCTGACCCCAAAAGGTTCTGGAAAACGGTGAGAGATCTTGAAAATAAACCTTCTACTCAGCTGCCCTTGTCACTTAACATGTACAACATTATAGTCTCTGATAAGGTGTGTATGGCTGATATTTTTAATCAGCATTTCATAAAGTCTGGTTTTATTTACGAGTCTGCTAACCCCCCCTGCCTGGCCAGTAGTTATTCTCCCTTAAGCCCACCCCCAACTCACCTGAAGCCTCTTACCCTGTCTCCCCCAGGCCCCCTGCCCCCTTACACAGCCTCACCCTACAGGCTGTCTCGGAGGGTGAGGTCTTGGATGAGCTGCTTAGGCTGGACCCCAAAAAAACAGCTGGGTCTGATAAGCTGGACCCTTTCTTCTTTAAGATTGCGGCTCCCATCATCGCAGCTCCTATTGCAGATCTCTTTAACCTGTCCCTCCACACAGCTGAAATCCCACGTGCATGGAAAGCAGCTGTAGTGCGTCCCTTTTTCAAGGGAGGAGATCAGGCTGATCCTAACTGTTATAGGCCCATCTCTATTCTGCCTTGTTTATCAAAAGTGTTGGAGAAAGTTGTAAATAAGCAACTTACTAATTACCTGGATGTTTATAATATTCTGTCTGGTGTTCAATCTGGTTTCCGATCAGGCTACGGCTGTGTCACTGCAACCCTCAAAGTCCTCAATGACATCACTTCCACTTTAGATTCTAAACAATATTGTGCTGCTATCTTTATTGATTTAGCGAAGGCCTTTGACACTGTCGATCACTCTATCCTTGCTGGCAGGCTGAGCAACATTGGGGTTTCTGGTCACTCACTGGCGTGGTTCTCGAACTACCTTACTGATAGGGTGCAAAGTGTGAAATCTGAACAACTTCTCTCTCGGCCCCTCCCTGTCTCTAAGGGTGTACCCCAGGGCTCGATCTTAGGCCCCACACTATTTTCTATATATATAATCAATATTGCTCCCTCTGCTGTAGACTCATCTATCCACCTTCATGCTGACGACACAGTCCTTTATGCCATTGGTCCCTCCCCAGATGCAGTACTTACATTACTTCAGGATAGCTTACTTAAGGTCCAACAGGCTTTCTCCACCCTGCTAAACACCACCAAGACCAAGGTCATGTGGTTCGGTAGGAAGGGTTCTGTACCCCTTCCAGCCCCAAGATATCACTACCCTCGATGGGGCTATCCTAGATCAGGTCACTGAATACAAATACCTGGGTATCTGGCTAGACAGCACTCTGTCCTTCTCACACCATATCAGCAGGCTACAGTCTAAGGTCAAATCCAAACTTGGTTTCTTGTACCGAATGTGCTCCACCTTCACTCCCTCTGCTAAACTAACTCTTGTTCAAATGACCATCCTTCCCATGTTAGATTATGGCGACGTTGTTTATAGGTCGTCATGCAAGGGCGCACTCCAAAAGCTTGATGTTCTCTATCACTCTGCTATCCGTTTTGCTACAAATGCCCCTTTCAAAACACACCACTGCACTCTTTATTCCTCTGTCAACTGGCCATCCTTACACACGCGTCGTAATATTCACTGGTTCATGCTCATCTACAAAACCCTCCTTGGTCTGTCCCCCTATCTGTGTCACTTGTTGCAAACTACAGCTGCTGTATACAACACCCGCTCTGCTCACCATATTCTGCTCAGAATCCCCAAAGCAAATGCCGCACTCGGTCTGTCGTCATTCCGGGCTGCTGCAGCCAGAGATTGGAACAATTTGCAACAAACACTAAAACTGGACAATTTTATCCCAAAGTCAGTTTTCAAAAACTCTATTATGGACATTCTCACTGATACATGCTGCTGTTTCCCAACCCTCTAATATTCCCTAATCCCTGTCTGTTGCCTGCCTACTGTTGTCCCATGCATGCTTGTGCTCTCTTGCTGCTGCTGTTTGTTTTGCCTGTCTGTCTTAATGCCTGTCCTGTGTATGCTACTCTTGTTCTGTTGCTGTTCTTTGCTCTTTTATTATATTGCCTGATCATGTTTGTAAGTAGAGTAGTTGGAAATGTTTGGATGTGTGCTGCTGTCTTTTAACTTAACTTTTAACATTCCCTTTTAGCCCCTTTCCCCTTCCCTCAAGAGGCTTTGCCTTTTGCCAGGCCGCCATTGTAAATAAGAATTTGTTCTTAATGGCTTGCCTGGTTAAATAAAGGTTAAATAAAAAATAAAAAAAAAATTTAAAATTTAAAAATGACTCTCAGAAACTTGTCTTCTGATTTTGTTGTGGCTTTGCCAGACCTCTTCCTGTCAGAGTTTCGTCCTGTTCCTAAGTGCATTTTGATGGTCTAGGAAACTACCCACTGCCAAAAAATGTACATTATTTTTAAGTTTTTGGTCAAATAAACTTATTTTTAAAATTGTTTTACCTCTGCGAGTTTACCGCTTACCTTTGTACCATTTCAGGTTATTCACTGGACTTGAACTGCTTAAATTTCAGTAAAAACTGGAAAATGGGGGTTCTAAAACGTTTGACCAGTAGTGTATGTATGTATTTCGCTGCTGGCTGCCACTTAACACCATTCTCTGCTCTTAAAAAGAAGGGTTTATCAGTTCTCCTGTGGTAGAACTATATTTTAATGTGTTCATGTAAGGGTATTTTTTACTTTGCAGCAGCTGCAGCCTCTCAGTGAAAGTGCTGAGGGACTTGGCAGCTCAGCCTCTTTTCCAGATAATTTTGCCTCAAATTTAATAAGACTTCCTGCTGAATTTATCATGATGGCTTTTTAAGTAAAGAGGCATAATATGACACAATTAGCTTTATACCCTCAGAAAATTCAACAAGCATTTCATGAACATCTGCAGAACTCTGTTCTCTATACATTCTGATAGAAATGGAACAAGAGCAGTTTGTCTCATATAGAATTTTGGCTTCCCTTTCAGGCCCAGCTTTCAGTACTTCAGTAAAATTAACAGATGAAAATTTGTACTTGTATTTTTTAGCGGCTTCTTAAAATATCTGCTGTTGATATTCTCCACAAGTGCAGGAGAGAACTAGGAGCACAGTAAGCGAGGGTGGAGAAAACCGCTTAAAACCTGTCAGCCAGCGGCAGCAAGCATATTGTTCCCCTGTCAGCTGAGAAAAGAATTAACAATATCGAACCCACAACCTCAGCGCCAACGCTGTGCTCTACCAACTGAGCCACAGAGAACCAGGTAAAAGGTAAAAACCGTGGTAGCTCTCCTCCTTGACAATGAGATATTGCTCTCTGAATTAACATCTTCGAAGCACAATTAATGCCATACAGCACTATATGTTAAGTAAACTTTTAATTTCCTTCAGTTTGAAAGCAATAATGATATGAAACGACTGATCTATCTGTGCCTTTAAATGGATGAGAACCTGTGCTGCTCTCATCATGAAGCCGTCAAATGGCGGCTTAGTCCAGGGTGACACAGGTCTCCTATCAGCATACTTTAGTAGGACTGTCTCCCAGTATGAAAAAGGTGGAATAAAAAAACAAACCAAAAAAATTACAACCATGCCATGGCATGTGCCATTTACAAATGGAGTGGAAACCACAGCCACCAGGGCCAAACCCGGCGTAATTTACATGGAATTGGGTTATTGGGACAGGGGGAATCACCCAAGGCCTGAAATGATTTATTGGTGACATCGTGGCACTTGATCAAAACGAGAGCCCTCACCGAGAGTGTTTAACTTTGACCAAAAGTTTGCAGTGAACTCTTCTGGGTCTGGGCATTAAAAGGGACAGAGCAGGTCCTCTTCCAGGACCTGCTCTTCCGGGTCTGTCCCTTAATGCAGTGCAGTGCAGCGGACACATACCGAGTGCTAAGATAGCTAATTTTGGATTTCTGTGCAGTTGTTCGGTTGACTAGCTCTGTTGAGCTGCCTGATTGATGTTTTCTTGTCACACAAACTACCAGATGGTGCTAAAACGTTAAATTAAATATATTAGGAGGTTAGGTCACTAGCTCTTTAGATAACATCAAGAAAGCTAGCTTTCTTCTGAATGTTAGTACGTTAGTTCGATAGGTAACTATTACGTTAGCTAACCATTGTATTATTAACATTAGCTAGCTCGCTAGCAAATTAACACGTATTTCAAGAGGTCCTGACATATTTTTGTTCGGTTTAGGCTTCGGAGCTCAGGGCCTACATGGAATCCAAAGGAGCAGATGTATCTGAGGAGAATTTAGAAGGGGGACTGCATGTGGATTTAGCTCAGATCATTGAAGCGTGCAATTTCTGTCTCAAAGACAATGACAAAGGTTGGTACCCGGATACGGCAAGCCCAGCAGATGCAGTGCAGTTCATGGATTCACCCAAAGCCGCACAAATATCATTGGACTAATGCACAAGAGCATTGCTAAAGCCAATTATTTGCGTTTCAATATTACAGCTTTGCAAATATCAACTTTTTTCCTGTTATACATTATTTTCAACTGAAATTAACTGGATTAATTATTTTTTTAAATATAGCTTGCTCAGAAACCTGTTAAGTATTAGAGATGCATTTGTCGCTGTAAAGTTCAAGTAGCTCTCATATTTTGTGTCCAATTGAATGAACAGCACAGTCTCCCCCTGTCTAGATGTGGAGAGCGTGATGAACAGCATCGTGTCCCTGCTGCTGGTCCTGGAGACAGAGAAACAGGAGGTGCTAATCGAGAGCCTGTGTGAAAAGCTGGTGAAATTCAGGAAAGGGGAGCACCCTTCACTGAGGATGCAGCTGTGAGTCTGCAGCGTTCATCCATTCTTTACACGAGTATAATTGGGAGAATGTCTCAGGCTACATCAGTGCCACGGAGTCTGGTGCCCATCAGCTGGCCAATTTTTTTTTTTTTGTATTTACAAAAGTATTTACAGTACAAGGGTAATGCACTGTCCTCTGTGAAAGTGCGACCTAGCCCTGTGGAAGCTCAGCTCATTCTGGTATCAGTTGCACAAATCCAGACACTGAATATTAGATGAGCACATAGACATGATATAAAGCCTAATACACAGCACCTGCTTTAAACAGATGAACCCTAAACTAGCAGCAAGACCAGAATTTGATTTGTCTAACCTTGGCATCTCTTGTCAGGATATTTGACTGTGATTAGTAATCCCATCCTAGACAACATAGGTTAAATTAGCACAAAGGTGTTATGGTTCTGTGTGGCCCAGTGGGTAGAGCATAGTGCTGACAATGCTTAGGTTGTGGGTTCGATTCCCACCGGGGCCACATATTCTGAGAAATGTACGCATTCACTACTGAAAGTCGCTTTGGATAAAAGTGTCTGGTAAATGGCATATATATATTATATTATTAAATCGTGTTATTCTTGCGTGAACAATGATTGATCTTACCATGTACTGTATACATGCAGGGTTGGGTTGTAACGGAATACATGTAACGGCGTTACGTAATCAGAATACAAAAATCAAGTAACTGTATCGTGTTATATTTGAAAAACGAGCAATCTGAATACAGTTACTTTAATAAACCTGAAGTGAATACATTTTGGAATACTTATTGGAATTCTTGGTGGAAAGTTTTCCTTACAAACATTAATGAGCTGATATTCATTACTAAAGCTACAGCATGAAATTCTCACGCCTACATGATTATCATCACACAGCTCAAGAAAACTACCGCCACTGCACAGAACCAAAAAAAAAAAAGTGTTTTAAAAAAAAGCGCGCGCCCACACTCAGAGAAACATTGACAGCGACAAGAAAAGTCAGCTTTCAGTTAGTGGCGTTATCGACACCATTTCCAGTTTAAACAAGACCAAGAAGACCATGGGAAAAATCTGTCGGTCCAGTGTACCTTGTGTCTTCCAGAAATAAAGATGCTGTCGGCATCAAAGGACTCGACTTCGAATCTTAAAAAGCACTTGGAGTAAGTCAACGTTAGCTAACCTTCAGCAGTTCTGCAGTAATTTGCTGTTACCTAACCTTAGCCTACGGTTTGAGGCATCGCAATAACTGCTCTGCTAATTTTATACTGCTTTCTTTATTGTTGAAACGATGACATTTTATTTTTATTTTATTTTATTTTTTATTTTATTCTTTTTATTTTTCCCAGTTTTCTCCCTATTTGGTAGCCAATTGTACCCTACTATACGTCAATTACGTTATGCACTGCCGAGCATTCGCCGCTACACTGCCTGCCAACACTCACTTTTCTAAGCCATATCCCTCACAAGTCACTGTTATTCCAGTGCCAAAAAAGTTTCAAAAGTTCATACATTGTTTCAGATGTTGTGTTTGAGTAATGCTCATAATGAGCCATTAAAACAGTAAAAGAACTTGCCTTTCAGTTTCCCATTGCTTTTTATTATGATTAATTTTTAATCTGTCCATTCTAATTCCATAACATGTTAATGATGATGACTAAAACAAAAAATGCAGATACAATGTTGCATATATTTAGCTAAATTGACATCTCAAATTTATTAGTATTTATTATTAAATGAACAGAAGCTGACCTGACCTCTACACAGTGGAAAGTTGAACATGACATCCTTTTTCAAAGTGTAATGCATAATAACTATTTAAATGTATTACTGATAAAATAAAAAAGTGAACATGGCCTGTGCAAAAGTTTGAGCACCCTTTTAGTACTAAGTAGCACCACCTTTGGCTATATAACAGCTTCCAAATGTCTCCTGTACCCCAAAACATACCCATCTGTGATGGAAAAAGTAAGTATTCCAAAGTAATCTGAATACGTAACTTTTTTGAGACATGTAACTGTATTCGTATCTGATTACTTTCAGAGCCGTGTAATCAGTATTCAGGCACTAATTACATTTACAAAGTAACCCTCCCAACCCTGTATATATGCACATCTTGTAAGTCGCTCTGGATAAATGCGTCTGCCAAATGCTGTAAATGTAAATATAAAATTTTATGAATTTGATGTTAAAATAATGCCAGGTTTCAAAATTTTGGTATCATATTCTCCTTTGCCTCATCTTTATTGTAATAACACATTTTGTATTTGTATTTGTATTTTTTGGGGGGGAAATCAAGGCTAAGCAATCTGTTCCATGGCATGGATGAGAGCACACCTGTAAGGTACACAATTTGCTGCAGTCTCATCAGGGTGGCAGCCACTTGCAGTGCCATTGCATTCATTCCAACTGAGCTCAATCAGGTAGGTACAGAGCCCATCAGAGCAGCGTCAGCTGCAGCTCAACCTATAACTCAGTTTATTCTCCATTCCTTTGTGCAAGCTGTGTAATATAATATTTTGAGACTTGATATGGTTTCTGATTAACGTGAAATTGTTATTTTATAACATTTACATTTGACATTTCAAGCATTTAGCAGACGTCTTATCTTATCCAGAGCGTCTTACAAGATGTGCATTAATACATGGTAGGAACAATCACAGTTCGCGCAAGAGATCAGTGCAGTAATACAGCGACAGACATCATTGTAGGCAGCTGCATACCATACCTGTAACACTGGGAAGGAAGAGGTTAGTACATTTTTTGTTGTTAATCAGCTTGGTCTTACACTCAGAATATGAGAGAAATCTAACCTTTAAATGAAGTCAAGGATTTTTTTTTTCTTTGAATAATTTATCAAAAAATTAAAAAAATTGTCAAAAACACGTGTCACAATTATTGGCACCCTTAGAAATTCTTATGAACAAAATCTAAATGAAAGATATTCCCATTTATGTGTCTGTACATATAGTCTGTACTGTTTTCTCCCTATTTTTTTTGTTGCCAATTGTACCCTCTCTTTTTCATGTCAACTATCCCCACCCTCGTATCCCCACCACCTCCTCCGAGCCAGCACCCGCCACAGTCACCATAATACACAGGACAACTCATATATGCAGCAAACTCATATCAGCTTCCCTCCCCCCTCCCTGAGGCGGACAGCCAATTGCCGCCCCCTAGTGGCACTCCGAACCCCGGGCAGTGTAGAACGTTCTCACCGCTACACCACCCAGGAGGCCTATATTTTAAACATTTTTAACTTCACCTGAGTCTTTAGGAACTCTTAAGTGGTCATCCATGACTTCGTTTCACTGGGGTATAAATAAGAGGTGACACACAGGCCAAACTCCCTTAGTCATCCATCAACATGGGAAAGATCAGAGAATACACAAATCAAATGAGACAAAAGGTTGTTGACCATCATGAATCAGGCAATGGCTATAAAAAAAATAGCTACATGCTTGAAAATACCCATCTCCACTATTAGGACAATAATTAAGAAGTTTAAAACAACTGGAGCTGTGATGAGCCTGCCTGGAAGAGGATGCAGAAATGTGTTGCATCTTGGGGTCACCAAGTCTCCAAAACTACAATTAGATGCCACCTTCATGCCAACAAACTATTTGGACGGTTTGCCAGAAGAAGGCCTCTGCTGTCATCAAATCACAAATGTAAGTGCCTGCAGTTTGCTAAATGTCACTGGAACTTTGATTGGAACCCGGTTAGATATTTTTGGCAACAAACACTAGAGATGGGTTTGGCGTAAAAAGAGGGGATGGCCATGCAGAAAATAACCTAATCCCCACTGTGAAGTATGGTGGTGTCTGTGATGTTGTGGGGCTGTTTGACCTCCAAAGGCCCTGGGAACCTTGTTAGGATACATGGCATCATGGACTCCATCAAGTACCAGGAGATTTTAGATAAAAATCTGTCTGCCTCTGTCAGGAAGCTCAAACTGAGTCGTGGTTGGACCTTCCAGCAGGACAATGATCCAAAGCATACCTCCAAATCCACACAAAAATGGTTCACTGACCACAGAAACAAGCTTTTGCAATGGCCATACCAGTCCCTTGACCTAAACCCCATTGAAAACCTGTGGGGTGAGCTGAAGAGGAGAGCCCAGAAGCGAGGACCAAGGATCTGGAGAGATTCTGTATGGAGGAATGGTCTCAGATCCCTTGCTATGTGTTCTCCCACCTCATCAAGTATTATAGGAGAAGACTTAGTGCTGTTATCTTGGCAAGGGGAGGGTGCACAAAGTACTAATTGCTTCAATTAAAGGTTAGATATCGCTCATATTTTGAGTGTAAGATCAAGCTGGTGAACAACAAAGAAAAACATTTTTTCATAGCCTTTTTTTTTTGCTCATCTTCACCAAGGGTGCCAATAATTCTGGAGGGCACTGTACATCCCTGTTGGAGTATACCCTGTATAGCCTCATGCGTTAGGCTCATAAACTTACAGTACTGTGAGCCTGACCATGTATAAAGCCGCTCAGAGTGAAAATATACTGCTGTGGGAAAATTCTAAGAAGTGTAAAATTACTCCTGCTCCTAGAATAAAAAATAAGAGCTATGTATAAATATTCTTTATCCTTAAAATTACTCTTAACTTGCCACATATTGAGACCTAGTACCTTTCATGCAACACAGTATATTTAATAGCCCTTGTGAGGCCTCTTTGAAGAGCCAAAATGGTTGCGTTACCTAGCCAAAGACTCTGGGTTCACACTTTTCATGAGAGACATTCTATTGTTACTGAATGATGCAGTTAATAAAAAGATACCATCTTCATCGTGAAGGTACTCTTTCTGTGACAGTGTGACATATCTTGTCAGAGATTCAATTGGAAAGAAATTCAGCAGAACTTAAAGTTATAACTTTAGCGTGAATTGAGCGTTCAACTCAATCAAGAAAACTACAATCAAAACAATTATACTTTCTGGCACTGGTAAAGATTCAGCAGTGACGTTTCGGGGCCATCCCATTCTGTCATTAGTATAGCCATAATGCAGACAACTATGGTTCTTACAGCATCTAGTACAGCACATAGTGAATAAAACCAAACAAAGTTCAATCTGCAATAAAATTCTACTTGCGTAAATTAATCCCAGTCTTAACTGTATTGTGTCCTTCCATCACTTCCTGTTTCACTAGAATACTAAATGAGGTAACACATGTGAAATCCCTTTGTCACCCATCACCATAGGGAAAGCCAAATAACTGTCAAATCAAGAGATAGATGGTTGTTGTTGAAGTCATGTAATGGGTATACATAAAAATACATAAACAATTAAACATATCACTAATCACTGCAATAATCAAAAAGTTTCAAACATCTGGAACAGTTGCAAACTTGCCAGGAAGAGGACGCAAGTGCATTTTGTCCCCACGCACAGTGAAGATGATGGTGAGGGAGGTAGAACTGTAGACTTTAGCTGTATCTTGGGGTCCAAAATCTCAAAATCAACCATAAGATGCCACCTCCATACCAACAGGCTCCTTGGAAGAGTGGGACAAAGAAAGCCCTTACTGAGAGCAACTAACACATTCAAGCATCTGGAGTCTGCCAAACGTCATTGGAACTATTACTGGAACTGGCTGGAAAGGTCAGATGAGACCAAAATTGAACTTTGCAAGTTTGATGTCAAGTGGGATGCATACAAGGAAAAGCACCTCATACCTACCATCAAATATGGTGGTGGGTCACTGATGCTTTGGGGAGTACCAGGACATTCTAGCCAGAAACCTGGTTGCCTCTGCCAAGAAGATAAGACCTTCCAACAAGTCAATGACCCCAAACATACCTCAAAATCAACACAGAAATGGTTCAAAATCTCAGTCTCCGGACTTCAACCCTATCGAGAACACATGGTCTGAATTGAAGAGGGCAGTCCATATGTGCAGACCTAAGGATATCAAGAATCTTGAAAGGTTCTACATGGAGGAATGGTCCAAGATCCCTCCAAATGTGTTCTCCAACCTTATACCTTATAGAAATAGGCTCAGTGGCATTATCCTGCTTGGGGAGGCTGCACCAAATATTAAATGCAGGGGTGCCAATAATTGTGAACTGCTTTTTTTGTAAATAAATTTATAATTTGAAAAATAAGTTATTTTGGTCGATTTCATTGAATCATTAATAAAACAAAATATCTTCCACATCTATCTCAGTAATGGTATTTGTTTTATTTTGCCAATTATTATATCCTGACTGTATTTATGGCACCTTTCAAAGTCATAAATATTATCTAAAAGCCACTCCCTAAGAATCTGTTTGACTCCTCGCTAAAAATCACTTTCAGAAGCTTTATATGAAGCTCTTATGAAACTTTTAGATAAGAATAGTATATATATATTTTTTAACCAGATTTTCCCCATTTTTGGTCACCAATTGTACTCTCTTCTAACTCAACTATCCCTTCCCTTGTACAACAAGCTCGTCCCTGCAACCCTGGGATCGGCAGTGACAAAGACACCAAGCTGTGGACTGTAACTCTAACACACACGGAGCCGCCTTTTCAAGCGGTGAGCTAATGCCGGATTCCCTCCCGCCTCCATCTCCAAATCTTGTTGCAATATTTTTGTGATTATGGTATGACACCAAACAGTGGGATGAAGACTTAGTTTTGCTATTTCAATATGACATGGTTCTATCAAAATAGAAGAGCTAAAGATTTCTATAAATAATGTACTGAATACAAAAAGCAAATTAAACAAATACAATTTTTTATTGAAAATGACATAATGGGTCGTTACATGTTGATGGAACGTGATGGACTAATTTGATTCGTTTTGACAAAATGGCCTCAAGACACTTTGCGAAGTACTTGGTTCTGAGAGACATCAGTTCTCTTGAAGCCAAAACCCCCTCAAATGACTGAAGAATCACGTTTTGGCACTATTTCGGTAACAATTGATTCTTCAGCACACATTTTGATTTTGAACAAATGCTAATGCTACCTGAGATAAATGTACCATCATCTCTTGTGGTCGATAACCTCTGCGTATAGGATGGAAGGCTTGTGATTGGCTGTTATAAAATTCATTTGCTGTCCATGTGCAGAGCAAATGTAAATAACTTGAAATTCAGGTATTGTAGGCCTACAGATCCATAGTGCAATAATGATAGTTTAATTTAGAGTTGGGGTCAATCCAATTAAATTCAGGAAATTAATTGAAATTCAATTCATTAATTGAACAATTCCGATAATGGCCAATGAGGATTTTTCAATTAATTGATTTAATTTCAATTCATTAACTGAAGTGACTGAAATTAAATGGAATTGACTCCAACTCCAACACTCCTACTCACTGCGATTCGATCAATTTGTCCACTGTAAATCGATGGATCTAGAATGACCTTTTTTTCCGTTTTTCTCACAATTTAGTGGCCAATTATACCCTCTCTTTATTTCAATTTACCCTCCCCACACAAGTTTGCCGCTCGTCTCCACAAGGGAAGCTAGCTAATTCTCCGAGGGCAGCTTCTTTAGAGACGGAATTCGTCCACCCACGTTCTGAAGACAGCCTTATGTGCTTCACGCCTCAAGCCGGCTCACCCTGCCCCCTCCCCCTGGGGCGGACAGCCAAATGCTACCCCCGATCAGGGCTGATGGCCAGGGCTGGTCTGGCAGAAACGGGTTTCGAACCGCATCCCTGACAGGCAGCGCAAACTGGTAACGGACCAGCCAAGATATGTACACTATCCGCCGCCACCTGGATTACCCTTTAACGGAATTGCATTCAGCATCAAAACATGTTCTTGGTAGTTCTGTCCCGGAGTCAGAAATGCAGGTTTTAAGTAAATAATTGACTGAGTGAAAACCATCTCTGGATGGTGTCATTGGTATGAAGCCGGCACCACGTCCCCAGATCCGTGAGCACCTTATTTTGATGTTCGACGAGCACGATCGAGCCGGACACAGCAGAGCAGGCAGTGCCCTGGCTAATTTGCTTTGGCACTCAGGACGTAGTGATGGAATGCAAATGTCAGCAGGCTCTTTATTTACACACTATATAAAAATGAGTAGTAATTAACACTGGGGCCCTCCCTTACCGATGTGTAATTGACTGTTTCAAAGGAGCATTGCTTCATAATCTAGTGTGTGTATTAAACTTGCGCTTTCCATATTGCCACCGCCGCCCCTCCTACCTGCCCCTAAGATAAGGGTCAGTGATACTGGCAGAGCCACTCAAACACATAAGAGTTCTTTATTATGGCATTAAGATTTTGACATATTCATAATGAATAAGTGTATTTAGAGTTTTAACGACCTCCAGAGCTCTTGGAAGGTTTGTTCAACCAAAAGGTGTGTCTTGATAATCAGTTGTAAAAAAAAAAAAAAAAAAAAAGTGTACTTTATTAGAGTGAGCTGTTTTAGGGGAAGAACAAATTAAAAATATTCATGCCTGTCAATGCACTCCACCAATGGCCATCATAGAAACCTGTTTTTGTGAATTGATAATTACTGGAAAAGTGTTGAGGTCTAGACTCATATCTGTTGGAAAACCTAATGTTGTGAATGCCTTTTTTTCTCATGAAATGTGACAACTAAAATGGATGCTGCTATAGAGTGCTTCATTCACAATAATGATGGATTTACTCAATAATGGATGAATACGTAATTTAAAGCAAGACTGTGCCAAAAAAGTAATTCAAACATTCACTTCAGATAACAGCATAAAATATTAACTTATTAATCTTGACAAGTTGGGCCAGATGCAAGATCATATTTTGTCAACTGTATCGCCCTAACATATGTCCATCTGGTCTCAACGGTCTCTTCAAAGAACATAAAGTTAATGAGCAGCTCATTTGCATTTGTTAATTAGGGTTAATGTGCATTAATTGATTCTTGTTGCTTGTATATTTTAATTAAGCCGTTAGTGTTGTGCAGTGTTCAGAGTGCAAATGAGTTGTGTTTTCCCCACTAAATTTATTTTGATGCTCTGCCAGATCAACCTGGATGTAATTAGTGTTAATTAACTTGTATAGGATTAGTCCAAGGTGTTTTTCCCCTTGTTAATTAAGTTGGCCATTTCAGAATACAAAGTAGGCAGAGTACAGCTAGTATTAGAGCTTTACAAGCTAATCAGTTTTCCTTTTAACAGGTTTCTTTTTAAAAAGTGAACAGGTTTCTTTTGACCCTTTCATTATAAACTGATCAAGTAACTGCTGATGCACCATGTACATACACTACCGTTCAAAAGTTTGGGGTCACCTTCCATCTGGACTATGGCTAATCGGGCACTCCTTCATTCTTCAGCAAGATAACGACCCGAAACACACCTTGAAGTTGTGCAAGAACTATCTGGTGAAGGAGGAATGTGAACAACAACTCAAACTAAAGACCTGGCCTGCCCAGTGTCCAGACCTCAATCCCATAGAACTTGTATGGGACAAACTGGAAAGGAAGAGTCAAAGCAAAGCAACCCACAAGTTTCTCTGGGAATTGCTGCAGGATAGCTGGGAAAACATGTCGGGTGATTTCCTGCTAAAACTTATTAACCGAATGGCCACTGTTTGTGAGGCTATTCTCATGCCAAAGGGTGACTATTTTGAGGAATCCAAGATTCAATTTTCAATATAATTTTCTTGAACATTTCTTTGATGTTCATTTTGTTTTGTTACATGTGTTTTTTGTCATTTTAAAGTATTTACAGAAATGTATACGGTGTAAAGCATTGTCAATTATGAGATAAAAATACTTTCCAGCAGGTGACCCCAAACTTTTGAACGGTAGTGTATACAGTACATCTTCGTTATTATTTTCTTTTTAGGTCTTTCACATGAGCAGAACATGGCAGAGATGAGGCTTCTCATGTTCATGGGGATGGCTGTAGAACTGAAGGATACTTCGATACCCTGCAACAAGAGCTGCAGATCGGCGCAGACGATGTGGAGGCTTTCATCATTGATGGTCAGTGTTAACCACTTAATCACTTTAATCAAATAAAATGTTTGTTAGTTTTTTTACTCTGAACAGCCAGTTATTTTACAAACTGCTAGCGAGTGCTGTGAAAGACCAGACATGTCTGTATCTTGAAAACAGGATGTGTTTGTAGACAGAAGGTAAAGGAACTGTATTGGCAGGGGACCAGAGGCACGCTCAGTGGCCTTTGTCTTAATTGTAACATTCGCTGGTGGATTGTTGTCTCTAAGTACGTTTATTTTGAGGACTGCTTCATGGCAGTGACACATACTTGTCAGTGTGCCTGGTGTTTCTAACTGAATGTCTGTTCTCTCTCCCCACCCAAGCCATTCAAACCAAAATGGTTTACTGCAAAATTGACCAGACACAGTGCAAGTTGTTGTGAGGTAGGTCATTACCTGTTTTTAAAAGTTTAGGTTACCAAAAACTGAAAAATAATGTAAATCTTTTGGCAGTGAGTAGTTTCCTACACCATCAAAGGGCACTTGGAAACTGGAGGAAACTCTGACAGGAAGAGGTCTGGCAGACCCAAAGCCACAACAAAATCAAAAGTTTCAAGAGTCAACAGCTTGCGTGATAGGCGGAAGAAAAAGGGGCTTGCCTGGGCCATGAAGCACCACCAGTGGACTACTGAAGACTGGAAGGCTTTATTTGAAATCTTCGGTTCATCACGCAGGGTTTTTGTACGCCGTCGAGTAGGCGAAAGGATGGTTCCTCAGTGTGTGACACCAACTGTCAAACATGGAGGAGGAAGCGTGATGGTCTGGGGCTCTTTTGCTGGATCCAGAGTTGGCAACTTGCAGAGTGACTGTTAACCCATTACCCATTGTTTTATAACTCTAAAATTTACATTATTTTTCAGTTTTTGGTAAACCTAAATTATTATTTTTTTAACATCTGGCAGTTTACCGCTTACCTTTGTACTATTTCAGGTTATTCACTGGACTTGAACTGCTTAAATTTCAGTAAAAATTCAAAAAATTGGGGTGTTCTAAAACTTTTGACCGGAAGTGTATTGGTAACCCCTTCACAAGAGCTGTGTTACTTTTCTTTCAGTTTTATAACTAACCAGTATTAGTAACCATACCTGTATTTTAATTGGATTGTTACATAATTTCTTGAATTGGGTAAAAGCAACAACATTTACTGAGAGGCATTCACTACATAGCTAGTGGTCATTGTTTTCAAGTACTCCCAAGTACCGGTTTTTCATATAATTTTTTTAACTTCCAATTGTTATTGTTTAAAACTGTTTAAAATCAACCATTTAAAAGGTTTTGTAATTTTGTACATTCTAACAGTTTAATTTATATACTGCAGGCCCCCGTTCGCGCCACTTTAGCTGCCCACAATTTAAATCCGGTAATTTATCATTTTATCAAATTTAATCCGGAATGTAATTAGCTGCTATAATGAAAGCTGCCTTTTTTCCAGAACACTTCCCTTAATGACCGAGGCAGGTCTAGAATATTAATGTGCCTGGTGAGGTTTTAGTGGCTGGGTCAAGGCTACGGTGAGCCTCCCCACAACGCAGCGGCCTATTGCACGTTCAGAAATGTCCTTTGTTATTGCTGGATCTGCACCTTTTGTTTAAAAAAAGGCCAGTTCAAAGGCTGTTTTTGAGAAGGACAGTCCGGGTTCTGAAAGGAAATCTATAATTGGGTTTCCTCACTTTGGGTTGAAGGAACAAATTCTTTCACTTTAAGATGCATGTAATGAGATGGATCTCACACTGTCAATATTTTGTAACCTAAAATAGCTGCAGAGTATAAGATCAGTGGATAAACTCTAATAATATATTGGTGTTTAGTGCTTTTATCAGGAATGCTTTGCGTTGTTAGAGATGGAGATGGAGATTAATATGACCAGCGTTTCTCCCCTCCAGTCATAGCACACACCAGACCTTTAGGAAGCAGCAGTGGCAGCAGCTCTACGACAGCTTCAACACTTGGAAGCAAAACCTGGTCATTGTGAAGGCCAGCCTGCAAATGAGCTCCACTTCCACATAAACAAGCCCCGCCCTCCTTGTGCAATCACATTTTATATTTACCTAATAAAAGTGAGCTGAGAAGAACCTATCAAATCAACCTTTTCCTGCCTTCAATGGTCCTGGTGGCCTGCTGCAATTTTTTGATGGAAAGACTTAAAAAGGCACTACAATGAATGATGGTTCACAAATTTTACTCTGCCAAGAACCAAAGTATGTTGTGAGAACAGTAACAGCACAGCATTTTTGGTCAAAAATAGCATAAACACAGCATAACACATCTGACCAATAAAAGATGAACAGTCATTCATATTTTAAGGAAATTAATTTGGCCTTGAAAAACAGTTTTTGCTAATTTACTACATTGAAAGATGTATTCATGTTTTTGAATAAAGTCACAACGTTTGACATTAATGTTCATTTGTACTTTCCGCGTCCACCTTGCGCTTTCTCTGAAGTTTGAGCCTCTCTGAACACAGAAACTTCTCAATGGCACTGATCTGGGGGCTGAACTCAGACTGCTCGTTCTTTTGTGAACATGGTGCACAGCCCTCAAACCCTGGTCCAGGAACATGCTCCTCTCCTGTGTAGCCTGATGGGGAGGGAAGCCCGGGCATAGTGCTGGCTGGCAGGGTGCTGATGCCCACAGGTGACACAGGTCGAGCAGATAAAGTAGAACCGTAGGGAATATACACACCTACAGCCGGAGTACTCTCCTACAAAGACATACAATTTCTCATGAAACACCAACATAACATTTTATTTAAAACATTAGTGGTCATTGTTCTCATGAAGTAGCCATCCATAGTGAACCTCCACTTATCCAGGAAACTTTTCCTAGTCCTCGGTGCCCCTTACAACAGTGAAAAGGTCAGTTCCAAAAGTCATTCACCTGTTTTTACTTCTTTCCTGACACTGTTTAAAACCAATCAAAACCATCACAGTGACAAATGTATCCCTCACCATAATGGACCCCTTCCCCTTCTTTAACCTCGGTGAGAGCATATCAGCAGGGCTTCTGCCTCTCTACACAGTGCAGGCTGCAGCATTTCTCCTGCAAATGTGACCACCTGGCTCCAATAAAACACACAGCATCACGGTGAAGTGAGAGTGAGTGAGAGTCAGGGAGCTGAGGATAATGAGTGCTGCTGGGCAGATATTTCCACAGGTGATTCATTCTCAGGGCACGTCGGTGCAGAGAGCATGACCCGGACGGGACTTCTATGTGAACCTTGCTGTTAAATGGGTGTGCCTGGTTGGGTGTTCAATGCAGGGACATTCTAACTGTACTCTCATTTTAGTTTTATCTTCAAAATATTTGTCTTCAAGATATTTCTTGCCTCTTCTGTTCACGTTACATGTTAATAGTACATATTACATGAAAATGTCACAATTTTTGGAGAATGGCTAGATTTGTTTACAACCTCATGCCACTCCTCACATTTTTGTCACTCCAAGAATGACAATTCATATGCATTTACAATTGATGACAGTTGTGCTTGGTGAGTGCTGTTGAGTGGAAGAGTTTAATCAACACTAAAACAAGTGCTCTGTAATCGATGGATTCCATGAGATCCACAGCACGTTGCCCTCCCCTTCCTCCATGCTCCCACACTGCTGGGTTGTGTCTCCTTGATTTATAAGCTGTGACTTTCTCCTGCTGTTCTTTATCAACCTATAATTGTGAAAAATGCTGCCATTTTACTCCAGGGAAATATTTTTGGAAAGTGAAGGGGTCTTAATGCAGCCAGATGTATTGAGAGCAGTGGCGGCTGGCGAGAATAGAGGAGGCTGAAATATTACCTTCAAACCAGAGTGGTCTCAACCAGTTCTAATTTATTCTGCTTAATTAACAAGCATGGCAATTAATTGAATAATACATTGGCAAGTAATTACAAAGCTTCCTCGTAATTGTGTCTCAAATTTTCTATTCAAATCAGGTTAGAGAATGTACATGACAATAAGGCTTAATTGAGTAAAAATCTACAGAATCAATTCAAAGAATAGGCTACACTCCTAACTTAAATGCCTCCGTTAACGGTATAGAACACTAGCTTTGAGAAACGTGCAATAAAGCCGAGCAAACTTCAGTTGTGGAATGGAAAGATCAGATTAATTGATGTTTACGAAGTTAGCCTTGAATTCAGGCAGAGAAGGAAGAGCATATCCACAAGTTCAGATAACAAGGTGTAAGAAAATGCTACACAACTTTGTGATGCAAAGAAAAATGTTATCACAAAATAAAATTGCCAAGCTAAATGTATTGGTATTGATTACGCAGCCAGTTGCTTGGCTGATAATCAAGGAAACAGGTTGAGATTAATCGTTTAAAGGTATGGGTTTCAGCCCCTTCGTTTCAAGCAGACTAACTGCTACTGATTCAGAGCTATGCACAACTCTGAAACTGGCTACTGATTCAGAGCTGCGTACAACTCTGAAATTGACTCAATGGGCCTTTGCTGTAATGCTTTCAGTCAACTTACAAGCTTTGCGGAGGTTTCACAAAACGTCTGCGCGATAGCATTCCATTCCTGTGGCGGATCTCTCTTGTGGTGAGGACGGACGCTGGAAGTATTCAACATGTCTGCAGACCTTGTAATTGCGGGGGAATCTGAATGAAAGGGAAATGGTAGAGAAATGCACTTAAACCCAGCCAAGACGTAATTCCACAGATGCCTGTTTCTCAGCTTCAGAATGCCTTGGCTGTCTTTGATCTTGGCATCTACAGCTATTTATTTTGTATGTATTTATTTTTTTGCAGCTTTAATCGCATGGCTTAAGCACACGATTATTAAAGGTGCCTTTAAGGACAAATGTTTCAGTACACCATTGATGGACTAAATATCAGCAGTAATTAATTCATTAAGATTTAGCATTCTTTCTGTAACCTTCCAGGCACCTAACAGCTCCCATTGATTGCCACTTCATGACATAGTACTTACCTCTTCTTATTGGTTTATCTTTATGAAGCATGGATATTGTTTTCAGTGAAAGAATGTCCAGGAATCCAGACTGTAGCTTGGTGTTTCTCTTTAAAAACGAGGGTATGGGGGGTGTTGAAGATGTTCTGATCTCTCTGTTGCTTTGATTCCCTTTCAATGGAGTGACAAAGCCCTGGATGTTCTGCAGCACTGAAACCCTTTCTGCTTTCATGAACGGCTCCAACTCAAATGATGATCTAGATCTTTTGTTTCTTGGTGCACACAAACTGCCCGTTTCTCCACAAGTTTGCCTTTCTTTGTCTTCCTGATGCACATTTGGGCTCAGATTATTGCAGTCTGATGGGCTATCTGCAATGTTCTGCAGTTCAGGTGTATCTGATACTCTTGGGTGTGCGAGAGGGAAACATACTTTGTTTGGTTTGTCCAAACATTGCATTGCAACATTGCATTCAAAGGCATGTTGACCTTCAACATTCTGCCCCAAACTGCTGTCTGCTCTCTTCAACTCTGACGGGCTGCTTGGTGTGGAGATTGAACTTTGAGACAAATTCAGTTCAGGGCAAGAGATTGTACCTGTCATAATATCTGAATGGTGCAATAAGACAGGTGCAGAGTCATGGCTGGGTTCAGCCTTAGGGGTCACATCAATGTCACAGTTTTTCCAGGCAGCCTGGGAGTACCTGTGATCTGGTGCTTCATCAACAGCAGGCACATTGCCCATAACTCTTTGTCCATGCTTGTGTTTGTTTGACTCCTTTGTCTCCTTTTGCTCCATGTCAACAGGCGACTGAGTGGAAGCAGATGCAGGATCGTTTGGACACAAGTTAAGGATGTGTGGTAAGGTTAATTTAGACTTGTTCATCTGCATTACCATCCGTTTGTCACAGGGGGCCATAGAGGAGAAGGGGTTAATGTCAGAATCTTCAGGGTGACTAACTTTATTCACTTCCGATGTTAGACACAAGGTTCCACTGGGATGTTCACCGTGTCTTTGAGAAAGAGCACACAAATAAGAAGACTCCAGAGGCACTGGATGGCCTTTGTCTAAATCTGCTTCAAAGGCTGCAGCCTGGACCTGTCCAGTGCACTCAGATCCTTTTTGGCTCCTTCGATCATGTTTATCTGTAGTCTGGGTCACCATTTTAGGGATGCACCCTGTCTCTTCCTGCTTCCTGTCCTTCGTTCCCTCTGCAAAAGGGTCACCATCCGTGCCATAAAAAAGCTTGCTCTCGGGCCCACGTAACTCACCAGTAAAGCTGCCTTTGTGGCACGTGTTGGCACTGGGAGAGAGGCCGCTCTCCGGTCTACCATAAATTGGACAACTAATACCGCCAAGGGATTTATGTTTTCTGGAGTCTGTCTCCTGACCTGTGACTGCACCACAGACACCTAATGCATCAGCAGCGTCTGCAGTCAGAGCTCCTCCGGCTGGGAGTCTGGCCAGGGTGCAGGAACTTTCGAACGGTTGGAGCAGCGCGCGGGCGGGGTCAACCACATGGCGACCCTCCACGGTTCCCTTTGCGTCTGCGCACCCAGGGGTATAAACACTGCTGGCCTGCTCTGCGATAACCATGCGGTAGTCTGCCTGCGGATGCTCATCGCTCACAGCCCCCCCTGTGGGACCGGCATCGCCGCCTTCATCTGCGAGGATAAATCACATGGCACGTCATCATATTTATGGGGGAAAAGTATTGATCTGGACAAATGTGTTGTTTTTTTAAGGCTCAATAAATACTTATTTATTCCCAAAATTTATTTGATTTCCAGTTCATGTTATTTGAGATTTACCAGTTATAGCACAAGTCATCTTTCTTACCTGGTGCTTGTCTGGTGACTCCTATTTCATCACAATCTGATGGACCCTGTTTAGTGCTAACTTGCAAATTAACCGGCTCCCCATCATCTTGTAAAGATCCATATTCTCCTGCTCTGTCCACTGTTTCACATCTCGCATTGACAGATATTTCTGAATTTCTAGATATGAGTTTCCTGTTGTCTTTCTTGAACTCCATTAAGTCACCCTGTGGAGAGAAGCGATCACAAAACATACCTTATTATTACCTACACTACCGGTCAAAAGTTTTAGAACACTTCCATTTTTCCATTTTTTATTGAAATTTACGCAGTTTAATGTTTCAGTGTACTCTGAAATTAAAGCATAGAACAAATAAACAATTGGAGATAAAAAAGAAATCATGGAATTGTTTTGTTTAACAAAATTTGATGAACATTTTTTGACTCATCAAAGTAGCCACCTTTTGCAGATATAACGGCTGAACACACACATTCTTTCTACAATGGAAATCAAATATTGTTTGGAAAGTTCTTCCCAACACTGTTGCAGAAGATCCCACAAATGTGTTGCACTTGTAGGTTGCTTTGCTTTCATCCTTCTGTCCAGTTCATCCCAAACTGTCCATTCCATCATTTGAAGCCTACCGTCTTGTTCTTTTCTTCTAAGGTAGTTCTGACATGGCCTGGAGGTATGTTTTGGGTCATTATCTTGCTATAGGATGAACCCCTGACCAACTAGGCATAGACCAGAGGGTATTGCATGACGCTGCAAAATGTTGTGGTAGCCCTTTTGGTTCAGGGTGCCAGTCACTCTGTGCAAGTCGCCGACTCTGGATATGGCAAGAGCCCCAGACCATCACGCTTCCTCCTCCATGTTTGACAGTATCACATACTAAGGAACCATCCTTTCCCCTACTCTACGGCGTACAAAAACCCTGCGTGATGAACCAAGATTTCAATTTTTGATTAATTGGTCCATAAGACCTTCTTGCAGTCTTCAGTAGTCCACTGGCGGTGCTTCATGGCCCAGACAAGGCTCTTTTTCTTATTTTGCCATCTTAGCAATGGCTTTCTTACTGCCACTCGACCTGTCAAACCTGCAACTCGAAGTCTTCTCTTCACAGTTGAAAATGAGACTTCCTTACTTCAACCAGTATTAAGCTGTGTAGCTTGAAGCTGTTGTCCTGTGAGCCACCTATCATGCAAGCTGTTAATTCTCAGTAACTTGTCTTCTGATTTTGTTGTGGCTTTGGGTCTGCCAGACCTCTTCCTGTCAGAGTTTCCTCCAGTTTCCAAGTGCCTTTTGATGGTGTAGGAAACTGTACTCACTGACACCTTGGCCTTCTTTGCAATTTCTCTAAAGGAAAGACCTACACTTCTAAGAGTTATAATGGTCTGTGTCTTCCTTTGTTAATTGCCTTTTTTCTCGCCATTATGATAGCAAAATACTACTTCCTGCAGTGCAATATTGTTCAAATAATGCTTCAGAGGGTGTAGTAACACAGTCTGTTCCAACACTGCTTTTATACAGGGGGTTTGTAAGTAATCAACAAAAGTTGGGACACCTGTAGGAATTGTTTGCATCAACTTTCAAGGCTTAATTTACTTCCGTTGCTGCAGAACAGCTGTAAGTTGTTAACCCTGAAAAGGGCCTTTTTTTTATAACTCTGAAATTCACATTATTTTTCAGTTTTTGGTAACCTAAACTCTTTTTTTAAACCTCTGGCAGTTTACCACTTACCTTTGTACCATTTCAGGTTATTCACTTGACTTGAACTGCTTAAATTTCAGTAAAAACTGGAAAAATGGGGGTGTTCTAAAACCTTTGACCGGTAGTGTATATTATATAAACGTATTATTACAGGTTTTTCAGCCACACATTTAAGGTGCCAATGCAACCATTTGTAAAAGGTTATGTAAATATTCATCATAATGTACTCGGACAAATTACTTCTCCTGTATATTATTAGAATATAAAATTGCATTTTGTTATCAGAGTTACACATCCACCTTTTCTCTCTGAGTGAGTTCTGCTTGCGGCGTAGTGTGGGAGGAAAGCTGCTTGCATTTCTCATGTAGATGATCATAGGCCTCTCTCACATATTTAAGTTCTTCCTGGTCTGTGTGTAGTGTCTCTTGTAATATTTTCTCCTTATTAATGAAAAAAAAGCACAAATACAAATGTGTATCTTAACGGCAAATTAGTTCAATTAATGAACTAATTAAACATTTAGTACGTTATAATATGGTTATTTAAAAAATCAAATCAAATCATTTATTAGACTCTATAACATACTATATTATAGACTCTAACACACTCTAAAATAAATTTGTGACATTCTAAAATAAATAATTAAAAATGATATTTTTCACTTGTATAAAACAACATACCTCATTTTTCCACTCGGTTTTGGATCGGTTGTGCTCTTCCACCAGACTCACAATGTGGCCGTCCTTTTCTTCAATCTTTTCTCTGAACAATTTGTGTTCTGTTTTAAGGGCCTGCAATAAAATTAATCACCCAAGAAATTTCTAATACAATAATGAATTTTTATGTGTTTATTTCACCTGGACAGAGGATTGTAAGCATGCAGATAAGGCTATACAAATCAGCGACGATGTGTCATCTTCACAGCCATTTTCATATAAATGAGTGAAAGAGCGGATTTCACTGAGCTGGAGAGAGGGATTGTAAAGAAGAGGAGGTTGTAAAGGGAAGAATAGAAACAATTGCTATTATTCAGTTGCAGTTCAGGCTTTTTAATATACATATACAGTCCCTGCAATCTATGTGTATGTGTAAGTGACTTATCATTGTTCCTGTTCTGGTATAATTCATGCTATAATCACCATCAGATGGTCAGAAAACACTGGTCCAAGGACAACAACCTTTGCTATTGTTTTAGAATATATATTTACCGTACTTAAAAGTGAAGTAATTCCCTGCATTATTTACTTAAATTGTTTGAATGTTATACACTAGCTGTGTACTAATAATTTGGCATTAGTTCTCATCTTAAATTATTGCATGCTTTGCATTGATGTCACACACAATCACATAATTCACTGTCACTATATCATACCTCATGTGCAATGAAGATTCAATCCTTTGCAATTGTGAGTATATGCAGAAGAAAATTGAGATTTGAGACAAAAAAGGATGCAGGAAAAAATAACTGATTCCTGTGTTCCTTGTGCAGCAGTTCCCTCCCCAAACTGAAACATGTGCAGGTACAAGAGGTGCCATTTTTTAAAAAGCACCAAATTAAGATTAAGCTTAAATGCCGGAAATATCTCCCAATTCATCCAAGTGACAGAAAGAAAGACAACTGGGAAGGATTTGAGAAAAGACATGAAAAACATCAAAGTCCCTCTGTGCACTCTTGATGTTCAAAATGTAAATGGATAAGAAAAACATGGGGTGGGTTTTTCATTTTGATCATTTGTATTATTATCTGGAACGTAGCGTTTAAAGAGGCTGACCTGGTGCTCCTCTCTGTGCGCGCTCAGCTCCAGCTCGGCTTGGCTGAGGGCCACTGTCTGCGTCTGCAGCAGCAGCTGGGCCTGCCTCAGGGAGCTCATCACCTCCTGAACACGTGCAGGGCAGAGCGGACTAGCGTTCACCACACACATCTGCACCCCACTATTCACCCCTTTCACAACACAAACTCTTACGCTCATGTAAATGTTCTCTTTTACGTAACATTATGAGACCATTTGTTTTTAATGTGGGTTCTGTGTGGTTCAGTAGGTAGAGCATGGCGCTGACAACGCTTAGGTTGTGGGTTCGATTCCCACTGGGACCACATATACTGAAAAATTTAGGCATTCACTATTAGATAAAAGCATCTGCCAAATGGCATATATTATATTAATGACCCATCTCAACCCCTCTCACTACCCACCAGTGGGTCCAGACCCACAATTCGGGAACCACTGACTTACGGTGCGTCACACCAGGCAGGGCCTTCACCAGAGACGGGAGAAATGTAGCAGTGTTGCGCTGCTGAACACCAGACAGCGCTGCGTTTGAAATGCACCTCACCTGCTTCTCGGCCATAACGACTGCATTCTCCTTCATGAGCCTCTTGTTAATTTCGGTTTCCTTGAAATATGGAAAACAAAAATGATGTGTTAATAAAATCAATTGGTGCGCTCATTTCATATTTTCACCATTTAATTGGCTTCCATTTCTTGTCAAGTTAGATATTTACAGAAACATAAATGAATAAATTACTTAAAAGGCAACTATGTTAAAGTACAGCTCAGGGAAAGACAAACATTTTTGAAGCATTTTAAGGGTCACAAAGTCTTGATGCTTACTTAATATGTTAAACTAAGCAATTTCCATAGTGTTAATATTCAAACACTTACTTATATTTCCAAATTTCTTCTAGATACAACTGAATATATATTTTATACAATCATTGGATGGAAAATTACCGAAGTTTCCACAGGCCTGGGGGCCTAACAATTACTGCAAATGCGCATACCTTAATGAATAAAAATGTCTGTACGTTTTAGCACCCAGACAGATATTACCACATGGAGCCTGTGTTGAAGTTGCTGCATCCGTTGCTCTCTTGCTGTGTGATGGGAAATCCCCTCTTCACATTTACACACTGAACACACTTTGGACTTAATGAGTTCGCTGTTCACCTTTTCCACATCCTGAATGAAAAACAATAATTCACTCAAAAATGAATCTACTGTCTCACATCAAGACATCATTTATAGACAGATGCTGCAAGTGCAATTTTTATAGTTTTTTTTAGAGGCAGTTTCTCTTTCAGAGACCAAGAAAGAGTGTCATGCAGAAATGTTTGCCTCTAATAGCTCTAATACATATTCTAATATATTGCTACCTTTCCAAATACATTTCTGAGCTGAAAGTTGTGAGGTGTAACAATTTAATTTGGCTTTCTTTGATCTCCTTAAATGATAATTTATTAGAAGGCACAGCTCGAGATCTTGCCCTCCCCTCCCCCAGCTCTCCCTGTCTGTCTCCTATCCCCCTCTCCTTCAGGACACTGACACGCTCTCAGACAAACAGCAGGCTGCCAGTGCTGCGTGCTGATAGTGCGAGGATTCCTCATCCTGCCGCTGTGCTTCACCACTAACACAACTCTATGGCTATGCAGACCGGCCTGTTTTAACTTTCTTCTGTAAATCTGCAGTACAGCCTCAATGCAAATGGATTCCTCACATTTCACTTGGCAGATCATAACCTCTGGGAACTAAAAAATACAAATGAATAATGTGGTGCAGAGGTGACTGGGCCTATGAATTAATTTTTTATTCATTGTATTAATCTCACACATTTTTCACAAACTTAACCATGCTCTGCATTCACAACTAGCATGTCTAAGAGGCCCTGTGGAGAGGAATCAGTTATCATGGTTTGCCGTTCAATTCTATCCAAACTGCAAATCCATAAAAAACAAATAGATAACATTAAATTGTATAACAAAAACCTTAACGTCACAACATAAATTGTGCCTGATCAATAATACCTATGTTCAGTCACACAATTAAATGAAACTCAAGTAAACCAAGATTAGAGATAAGCTTCCAGTAGGATTCTAAGAACGTGTTTGGTTAACCTAGAGCTAACAGTAAACGTTTTTAATCAAATATATCTTAGACTGCATTGATTGAATTATTAAAAATGAAAACACACATTTTTATTCAGGTATTTATTTAAATTATACTTATAGTGGAGTTATGATAAACAATTGACAAACATACAAAATGTTTTACCTGTTTCAAGCTGTTGATTGTTGTTTCTTGTTTTTTATTCAGGAAAGTGAGTTTTTTATTTAGTCTCATGGCTTCTTCAACTGTAAGAAAACGTGCACACCAAAACCATCATGCAAGACGGCGTTGAATATTTAATCAACACATACATATTAACAGTTAAGCACTACCTCAACCTCAAGCACTAACATCTTGTCCAAAGTAAGAGACAATTACAGACTTCACATTTTTAATGTAAAAAATACTTGCAAAAATGGCAAAATAATTTACTATGAAACCAATGTATAAGTTGTAATGTTTAAAAAGTTATTTAAACACATTTTTTTATTCAGTAATGAATCATGCCAGATTTGTCCATGCCTGCAGTTCACCAATCAAGCAGGTTTATGTCAACTGCCATGTTAATGTTGGTTAACAATAATCAAAATATTTGCACACCCTTTTTCCTCTGTTATGATCAACACAGACATATTTATACAATGCAGAAAACATGCAATAAGTCTGAAAATGTAGGTTTAAATCCTTTTGCTATTATGATGAATGATGCATCGTCTACCTTCACAGATGAAGCTGAGGATTCCACTTTTACAACATGTGACCCTGCTCTTGGCACAATGTAAAGTGAGACTGTTTTCTATATCAACATTCTTTACAGCAAATGTGCAACAATTTCCAGAACAACCCTAAAGGACAGAAAAAAATACCTCCCATCTCCTTTTAAATTAGTACCAACCGCTGAGGGGGCCAAAATTGTATCGGTGGTTTACATAAATAGTGATACTAGTTTAGAAGCAGCTGATAAATGTGTTTATAAGATCCCACTTTACATAAACACAACATATTTTTGGACAGATGCCAGGCAAGAATAGCTACCTACTAATGTAGTGTCTCTAAAAGTAATTGACATTCTTAGGAACAAAAAATGTTTCAATTTGTCAAATCTTTCCAGCATAATTTGATTAATCAATTAGAGCACATCTTCCTGTGGCATTTGGGCAAAAGGTGAATTTGTGAGAGGGCCTCTACTGCTACTGGAGGAGGTGGCATACCGTTTAGCACCAGCTTCTCGTGGGCCTGCTTGACCATGACGCACTGTCGGGACAGAGCCCCAAAATGCCTCTCTACTTCGCTCAGCTGGCTCAGGTGGCTATCTTTGGTTTGAACCTGCAGCTGCAGCTTCTGTTCCTGCAGAACGCAGTTCACTTTCATTGAAACCTTTAGCAACATTGCAATACAATCTACAAGGAGTCTACCAGTGAGTCTCTAGGTTTTACTCAGACCTAGAAAGATGGCCTACATTTACCAGTGTCTCAGGGTTCTACTCAGACCTAGAGAGATGGCCTACATATTGCCGCTGCTCTGGGTTAAGCAACCTTTGTTTAACATTTTGCCCGACTGCTTTTCTCGAGATAAGGACTCAGCGGTTACGCTCGCCTGAAAGTCTTTTATTATTCATTTCTGTCTTTACTGTTTGATCGTCTGTATCAAGTTGTTTTTTCTTTATCGCTGAAAGGTTAAACAGAGCGGTCCCCAGTTATAAAATATTTTAATAGTGATATTTTCTCTGCCGTGCTGGAGGTTCAAGTGTCAGACACTCCCTATCCATTACAACTGATGAGCCATTCCCCTCCTAGTCCTCCTGTTTAATTCCTTGCACTCCCACACTTCTCTGTCAACAACACATATAATTGGAATCCTTACCAGTTCAGTTAATTTCTTCTCCAAACTGTACTTGAACAACTGTAAAAGAGCAGTAAAAGAGAATCCCTGTTGCCATTTATTTTACCTTCATTCAGTGCTTTCCACATTTATTCCAACTTAATGTTCCTTTGAGACCTGATAGCATCAGATACTGTTACTTGAAAATAATGTATTACAATATTACAAAGCACCACCAAATTGAAAGGAAATTCAAATACAAATGAGTATATTACCATAAATTTGAGCATATTTTTACACGTTAGTCATATTCTCCCACACATACACATTAAAATGATTATCATTAATCACAGTACCATGCACAGTACTAAATAACCGCTGAGAAAAGCTAGATTTGTACACTAATTTCTGTCTCATATCACATATTTATTGAATCACAATTAAGCAAATAGAGTATTTCTCATGAAGCAACTTAAATGTCATGAAAATAACAGCTGCAATAGCACTGTGGTGATGAACACATGAGTGTCCTTGAATGTATCAAACGGATGAGAAAAAGACCATGGGATCAGTGGATGAAGCCCTCTCAGTGTGATTCCGAGCTTGCCCCTGGTAAGTGCCTTAATGTCTACGCCTGTGTCATCTCTATGAGCCTTAATGTGAGAATTCCATTAGGTTACTCAAAAAATGAAAAGGGGCCAAAGGAGTCTTTATTGCTCAGTCCTAGGGATTGGATCTTCTGTGTAGTGAACCATGGGATTTTCCATCCATCAGCTATGCTCTGGCACACGTCTGACTGCACCCAACAGACCAAGTGAGACCCCCACTCCAAAGGTCAGCCGTGAGTGTTTTTTCCCCTAGTCTCCGTAAGTCAGTGATTAGGGGTGAGAGCTAGGCCCTGCAGGAAAGGGAGCATTCTAATTTTCCAACAAGATTACTGTACCTGCAACAATTTCAGCTCTTCTTTCAGACCACTGATTTCCCTCTCCTTTAACTCTGCAGACAGTTGGTGTCTTCCCTTCAAGAACATGGTGGCAAGCTATATGAACTCATCCAATAATTATGGCAGCCATCATGTCTAATGCTACATCAAGGATGATTTAAAATAAATTCAGTATTTTTAATGTGACAAGAATTAGATAAATGGTGTTAAAGAATGGGAAAAGGTAATGCTGCATACATTTGCTACTCTGTTAAGTAAAGTACATAATTTGGAAATATATTATCTAAGCATTATATACACAACTGATTTTATCAATGTTACTTCACAATTTTTTTATATAATATATCAAACACTCTACTGTACCTTTTCTCCTTCAATTCCTGTGATTCTTGCCTGAAACTGTAATAATAATAATGGTAAGTATGAATTTGTTCCATGTCTTTCACTTGATAAGAGAATTTAAAAAGATGTCAAATGATGGCAACATGAAAACAAGAAAAAATATGCCAGATTTACACACGAGAATTGAAAATAAATTAACATCACCTGTTTTTTTTTAGCAACAAGAGATTCATTGTGCTGATTTACTAATGTATCAATCTTATGTTGAAGAGACTCCTGGAAAATAAAAAGGTGATTGAAAATAACATTGCAAAGATTGCTGTAGAATAAACGTGCTATAATTGTTTCAGCGCTAAACTAAAACAACCCTTTATACATTTCAAGACTTTATCCCAATGAGCAGTTCTGACAAGCAATGAAAAACAACAACTGATCCTTGGTACGCAGCCACCACTACAGAAACTCCAGCTTGGCTAGTCATTGTCATTGTGAGTTAACCTATTTAATACTCAATGTTGGGGAGTAGTTACAAAACTTGTAATTTAACTACTAGTTTAACTGCATTTCCAGTAGCATGGTGGTAGTTAAACTCATTTAAAATCCTGGTAGTGTTTTCAGTAGTGACTTGCTTTTTGGCCATGTAGCAATGTAGCATGCTACCGTCACTACACAATAAAAAGAATGAAACCGATATAGAAGGATTCTTAAAGATTTTGTTTCCCATTTTTCCCCATTTTCTCCCAATTTAGTAGCTTAGCAAATTGTACCCTCTTTTTCGTCAACTATCCCCCCACCCCTTGCATTGTGAGCTCGCTGCCGTAGTCCTGAGACCAGAGACAAAGGCGATGTACCACGTCTTCCGAGCGGGAACACGCCAAGCCGTTGACTGTAACTGCGCTGCACATTCGCAGCAATCTCATATTGGCTTCCCCCCCCCTGGGACGGACAGCCAATTGCCGCCACCTAGCAGCACTCCCGGCCAGAGACGGACTGGCGCAGCCCGGGGAATCAAACCCTGGTCGCAGTGGGCAACCCACATTCCGGCCGAATGCCTTTACTGTTACGCCACCCGGGAGGCCTCAGAAATAGATGGATTCTAACCCTTGAACTTCCCACAACTCTAGGATGAAGCTGCCCATAAGTGCTGTACTAGGATCACATTTCCTAACCCCAATCCTAACCTTAACCAAAGTAAAAATCCAGAAAATTAGGATCTGCAGCTGGGAGCAAATCTTCAGGCCACTTCTTTTTGCAGCCGTGTCTATCATGTCATGCAAAATATGGACAGATAATCACCTTGGTCCTACTTGTAAACCTACCTGTAAATGTACACTACCGGTCAAACACCCCCATTTTCCAGTTTTTACTGAAAGTTAAGCAGTCCAGTAAATAACCTGAAATGGTACAAAGGTAAGCATGACACTGCCAGAGGTTAAAAGAAAAGTTTAGGTTACCAAAAACTGAAAAATAATGTAAATTTTTTGGAAGTGAGTAGTTTCCTACACCATCAAAAGGCACTTGGAAACTGGAGGAAACTCTGACAGGAAGAGGTCTGGCAGACCCAAAGCCACAACAAAATCAGAAGACAAGTTTCTGTCAACAGCTTGCATGATAGGCAGCTCACAGGACAACAGCTTCAAGCACAGCTTAACACTGGTCGAAGTAAGGAAGTCTCAGTTTCAACTGTGAAGAGAAGACTTCGAGTTGCAGGTTTGACAGGTCGAGTGGCAGTAAGAAAGCCATTGCTAAGATGGCAAAATAAGAAAAGAGGCTTGCCTGGGCCATGAAGCACTGCCAGTGTACTACTGAAGACTGGAAGGTCTTATGGACTGATGAATAAAAATGTGAAATCTTGAAATTTTGAAAGGATTTTGTAGGCCGTCGAGTAGGTGAAAGGATGGTTCCTCAGTGGGTGACACCAACTGTCAAACATGGAGGAAGCGTGATGGCCTGGGGCTCTTTTGCTGGATCCAGAGTCAGTGACTTGCAGAGTGACTGTTAACCCATGTTAACCCATTATTGTTCCCTGAAAAGGGCCTTTTTTAAATAACTCTGAAATGTACATTATTTTTCAGTTTTTGGTAACCTAAACCTTTTATTTATTTTTTTACCTCTGGCAGTTTACAGGTTACCTTTGTACCATTTCAGGTTATTCACTGGACTTGAACTGCTTCAGTAAAAACTAGAAAATGGGGGTGTTCTAAAACCTTTGACCGGTAGTGTATGACTGTGACCAGTTCCACAGATAAAGGTTATGTGTTCACATGTGTGGTGTGTAAGCCCACAGTAAACACGGTAAACACTTTTCACAGCAAAGACAACTAACACAAATCTAAGGACACGTTCAGGTCAGTTAACCAGCTAGCTAGCTTGAGTTAGTTCAATTCGCTAGCTATTAGCCTATTTGTCCAAGCCATAAAATAATATAACTCTTTCCTTACAAGAGATAAGCCAGCTAGCAAACATTGTAAGGGGTTCATGCTATCTATGCCTTCTAGCTAGCACAAAATCAAGCTACCAATTCATGTCAATGTTATAGCTACTAGTGGTGTGCCGACTACTTGGAAATTACAAAAATCCTTTGGGTAATTTTATCATTAAGAGTACAATGGCACTATAAATCTGTAGTGAAAGAAAATAGCTGATAATCTCAGATAATGGAAAACTACTTAATCCATCACGTCATTTGTAATTCCATTTTAATTGGATAGTACTACTGCCAATCAATACATGAACACTGTGGTTGAAGTCTCTGATCCACCCCCTCTGCTCTGTGTGTCACTGTTGATTCACACGCACACACGACTCACCGTTCGGTTTGTCATCTTGCTGTATCACCATGTTGGCCCGCACTGTGACAAGATTTAATTTAGCTAGGTAATATGGTTTAATTTTTAACATTAGCTACCTTACATTCAGCTTGGTTAATTCAGGTGTTGTTAATATTTGAGAAATGTGCACAGCATCCCACAGCTTTGTTAAATACTCGATTTTGATTGGTAAAGAGGGTGTTGATTTTTTTCCAGTAACCTGCACAGAGAAACATAATAACGCATGGCTATCAAGTAGTTCTGGTGGAACAGGCCTTACAAATGGTCTCACGGTTGCATATCTATACACAGGCCTTTCAACATTCTATTTCAATTGAGCATTTGATTCACAACTGAAAATAATGGCAAAGGTAAAATTAACAACAAACACATAGTTCTACAACAATTGTGTTTAATAGTATTTCAGTGTTTATTTCTATTGCAAGTAGCCGTGGTTTCTGCGGAATAAACCACTCTGGGCTGTCCAGGTAATAACTGCTTCAGAGTGGTTAACGTCCCCTCGGGACCACATCACAGCACCCTGTAATGGTTTAATTTCAACTGCACAGCCCGTTGTGATTTATTGTGTTTAACATATTGTGTTGACACTAAAAAGAAATTCAGATCTCAATAACTTCTTCCTTTTACTATGAGTGAGGTTAGAGTAACTCCACCACCCATATTATTTTGTGTTTTTTCCCCCCACTCATGTAGACTAACAGCTAAGAAATGGCATAAATATACAGGCGGCATCCCCTTGTTAATATTATAAGCTATTTCCACCTTGTTGATTATTTTATAGCTTCTAAGGTGTTATTAGCTCAAAGAGAAGAAAGAGAAGAAATGACATTAATTATTCAGACTACAGACTTCTTATCTAGTAGGGGGTGAATTTATTGTTAAATATTTCATTTTGGATGCATTTATTTGTCAGTTAAATGTCTGTGAAGTAAACTGACAAATACACGCATTCAAAACCCATAGCAGCAGCAAACAGCTCTCCCAATGACAATTCTAGCGAATGTTACCATAGATGCATATGTTCTCTCAATGTTTTCTCAATGCTAGCTCCCAAGCTCACTAGCTGGCTCGACACTAAAATAAAATTGACAAACTTAGTAGTCATAGTAGTTAACTAATTCCTACCTGTGCTCTCTTGTTCTGCTAACTACACACAGTACTCTAAATGAGGTCTGACAAAGGCATTATAGAATATCAATATAACCTCCTGCCAACTGGGCATAATGTATTCAGTGACATGACAGATAAAAACACAGTGTATTGGGTATAAAACAGTTTTAAAATATATACACACAATGGGCCAGATGCAAGAACAACTTTTACGCACAAATTTGTTCGCATTCACCAATTTTCTCGTATTTAGATTTTTCTCTTTGGTACAAACAAGATTTACGAGTGGTCCAGAGCTGTCATAGGAGTCATACGTACAATTTGCCTGCCGTTCTCCAAAGGAAAACAACTTTTTCGTTACTTAGAATAACTGTTCAGTTTGAATATATAAATTACATGATAAATTATATAAATCATAATGTATAATTATTTGTAGGCCTATATTTGACTGTTTTCTTTTCAAATTGTAGGATAATATCATTAATAATTCATTAATATAATGATATCATGATCATTTCATTTCAATTGTGGCTATTGAGGCTATGGTATAATACTACAATATCAATATAAACATCCGATATTCGCTCGTCAGTGTGCGTAACGGAGACTTCCTCCTGACCCCCTCCTGTTGCAGTCATGGATCACCTTGCTTTCGTGAGACATTTTTGACTCCAATTTCATATCACACCATTTTTTAAATGTATTTCTGTGATGCTACGGGCAACAGATGATACTGCGTTAACTGCACAAGTAATTTTTTGGTTTTGGTTTTAACAGGTCCCTTAATTCCACTGTTGACGCTCTTAAATAGTATGTGCTTTCGGTTACTTATTTCAGTAGTATCTCCGAGCTCGTAAAGTTTTTCTTCTTGGTTTTTTTCGGTGCCATTGTTATGAATGACTTTCCTATGAAAATGGGGCGGGACGCCTAACCTTATATAGCATTATTGGGGTGTTAATAATGCTAATTCACAAATCACATGAACGCGCACTCACTTAAGAAGACGTGGCATTCAGCATGTTTACGTTGTGATTTACAACAGTTTTCTGATGTTACGAGCGTTTGCTGAATCTGACGTGAAACACTCGTAGAAGCCACCTCACGAAAACAAAAAAAAAAAAGGATAAAAATACGAAAATGTTTTTGCATGAGGCCCATTATGACAATTTTGAAATTCAAGTAGGGTTCTTTGACAATGTCTTAAAAACTGAAGAAAAAATACACATCATTGAGACATGAGATGTGTTAATAAGATACATACCTTCTCCCATTCTATTTCCTGCTTTTCCAACACAAGTTTGTTAATCTGCTCTTTGAATCGCATTTCAGCATCCTAAATATAAAGATATTACAAGAAACATTACACACTGACATTTTTAATAGTCTTCCTTTTGTGGTAAACTATGTGTCCTCTTTATGGTGTAACTTAAATCACTATCCACAAGCTAAAACCCTGAATCAGTTTTAGATTATTTTGCCACTGTAAACCATTCAACCTACAGCATCACTTCAAACAGTTAAATGAAAGTGGTGATGGAAGTATACTTTTTTTTTTAAAAGACTGTGCTTTCACTAGCAGCTCTCTCTAGTCATTCATAGTGAAAAATGTAATGCATTTCTACAGCCCTTCCAGCATCTGTGGGGAAATGTGTGCATTGGTACGTTATAGCTCTGATATTAGCACATGGCCAACCTTATCCTCCTTTAGTCCTCAAAGGTAGGTAAAAGTCAATTGCACCCTACATTCTATGACTTTTTATATGTATGTGGGAGTGAGCTCGTGCAGTTTATTTATAAGTTCCCATTAAAGTGTGCTACCAGCATGGAGAATTCCAAAAGAGGTGCACAGTAGATAAAGCAGTTAACAGTTTGGAGTGAAATAATGAATAGATGGGGTTTTTGCCCTGTAAAGCGGTCATTAAACTTGGTTATCCTTGTAAATCTGGGGGACAAAGGCTGATCTACTGAGCCATAAGCCACGAGACAAGTTAAAATCCAGGCCATAAAGACAGCTGTTGACACTTTGAAGATGAGGAAATATGCATCACCGTAATGATGTCTTATTATACATGGAAACTTATGGCACTTAGGAAAACACAGAAAAAGTGTCCTGATGTCCTACTTAAAACAGGCAAATGTGAGAATCATCTTATTAAATGGAAATTTCCCTGAAATGGGGGAATAATTAACTAGTGATAACAGTCTCTTGTTCTTCGTGTTGTTGTATTTGCTTTCACTTTTAAAATGTTTTCTTCATTAAAGTGTCCCTGGCAAACACATTTATAGAAAGCATTCATAGAAAATATGATTCTTAAAATGCATACATGTTGGCCTACCCAATATTTACTATAATGTCCTCTAACATTACAAAAATTCAAGAGGAGGGAACCAGTTGGAAAACAAATGTTAGCCAAGATAGCCCCCTTTCAATCCCATGTCAATAAAACAAATAACTACAAAGTGTTACTTTAATGGCATGCCTGAGGAACACATTGATTTAATGTTTTTTATTTTACAATAACATGATCATAACAATAAAAGCGGAGTGATTCAATATGTTGTTTACTTCTTATAACCTTTAAAACATGTCCGGGGCCTGTTTTAAAGTGCTTGCTCCAGGGTGCCGTTTTACAAGCAAATATGAGAATTGGCCAGGTCTCTGCCTCTTGACCCTGTGCTGATGTGAAGTCTGACTATAGCTGGCTCATGTCCAGATGGCCAGAAACTGCTGTTAGCTTCTTTTGAAAACTCATAATACACCTCCTACGAAATTACACTCCCAGTTCCTCATGACTTGGCCAAATAGAGACCATAAGTGTTTGAGCACCTCTTGTTTAGTGACAAAAGGAGAAAATAGATATTGTGGGAGGAAAGGAAAGGAGAGGAGAGGAGAGATGTACTGAAATTCTCACCCTGTGGATATGTAGTTCCTCCACTGCTTCAAGAAGACTAGTTTTAAATTCTAAAACTTGGACAGAATGAATCCCGTCATCTGACTCCTGAGGGGTGTACAATGACAGCTCATGCTCAAAATCCTGCTTGCCATTCTACACAAAAAAAGATAAAAGTTTAATACATAGGAAAGGGGCCTCCTGCGTGGTCTAGTGGTTTCAACGTCCGACGCTGACCACAGCGACCGGGGTTCGAATCCCCATCGCGCCAGAGTCGGCTCTGGCAAGGAGTGCCACCGGGGCACCCCAGGGAGGGGGGAAGGAAGCCGACACAGTTCCCTGCGCACAGGAGTGGTTCTGGGGTGCCGGAATTACAGTCGACAGCACGATAAGTGCTGTCTCGGAGGAGGCAGTGCTTCGCCATTGTCACTGCCGGTCACAGGGCTATGGCATCGAATTATGAGGGAGGGGATTGAACTAAGAATAGCGGGAGTAATTGGCTACCAAATTGGGAGAAAAACAGGAGAAAATCTGAAAAAAATTAATAAAAATAATAATAATAATAATACATAGGAAAGGACGGTTCATGTTAATCATTAGTTTTATAATGTTTATATTTAATTAATACTTACCAGGGAATCAGGAAAGTGATTTTCCGAGTCTGTGTTCACAGCCATTTCAGAGTTAAGGAGAAAACTTGGAAAACTCTCCTCAGGTCTTTCACACATCCTCAAAGACAGTTGGATAAAATCCTAAGAGTTTTCCAAACAAAAATACAAGCAACTCTACTTCCACATACCAAACACCACTAGGTAATGCCCAACCTAGCCAGATTTATGATAACAGAAAATATCCACAAGAACGATAACCTTTGTTCTATTTTATAAAAATAAATTAAATAAAGCACTTCACACTGGTTCCAAATATCCTTCTTTAAAATAATATTTTAATTATTATTCAACATCATTACAAAAAAATCTAAGAAAGTATAAATGATACTGCATAAGAAAGGAAGTTTCATGTTATTTTTTAGGTGTACAATGTTTATATTTAATGAATACTTACCAGGGAAGCAGGTTATCTCCTAAGTCTGTGTTCACAGCCATTTCTGAGTTAAGGAGAACATTTTGAAAACTCATCAGGTCACCCAGACATCCTCAAAGACAGTTAAGAGTTTTCAAAACAAAAATACAAGCAACTCTGTTTCCACATACCAAACACTACTTAAAACAGTGGAAAGAATGCAATTTGGACATTACCTAGCCAGATTTATGATAATAGAAAATATCCACAAGAACGGTGAAATGGTCATCATAATCGTATGTACTTATTTAATAACGCCGTGATTATTTTTAAAGTTGCATCTTTAAGCCACCAAGGTGGGAAGGAGACTGTCCTGAGAGTATAATGGGGGTCAGGGTAATAATATCGAATGGACAAATTGTACTGTCACTCTGCTTAAATTATATAAGTTATTTAATTTGACCTGTAGATGTTCCCCTGTCTCATCACGGTTGAGTTTTTAAGTGGGAGGTCTGCGCTCAAGATGATCCTTTAATAGAAAGGGAACCTTTCTCCATTTAACCCGTGCCATTATCAATCATGTGCAGGAATAAATGATCCCGTTAGAATTTGCTACTATCTGAAATGACATTGTGACCCCAGGCCAATGTCTTTATTTGCTTCTCCACTGATTCACTTCAGCAGATATTAAACAATTTTATAGGCCATGGAAGGCTAAATTAAAAGGACAGCATCCATAAAACTGAATAATTCCTTTTTAGCAACATGACGTCTGTATTACATTACTTTCATGAGTTATACGACTATAGTGCTGAGATGTAACGTTAATAATGGAGGAAAGGGCAATAATCAAGGCCCCGGGCTTATGTTTATTTAACCACATTTTACATTACATTCATCACGACGGTTGAATGTAATTGCAACGGAATGTCGACTTAAAGTCGGTAAAATACTTAACGAATATTTAACAGTGTTAATATACCACACGTTAACACGTATAGTAATGAACGTAATGTAATGAATGTATACAAAATGTAGCGAACATAAGCTAGCTATATTAGCATAACTAAAGTTAACGTTGAAAGCTATGCAAGGAAGGAGAATTAATCATGCCGGCTAGCAAACTAACGGTAATGTTGGTTAACTTAAAACAAGTTTGAGCCCAGCTGTCTAACGTTAGTAAACGTTAGTAAACGTTAGTGGCACAGCCCGTGGCTAACGTGACTACTTACAGACACCTGAAAACACACTAGAGCAAGACGTCAAGTTCATTTGATTAACTGCCATTATGAATATTCGTAGCCTACCCCTTGAACAGTGGCTCTGTTGTCGGCGGGTTTGGGATAGCAGGAGTTTCTTTAGCGCGAGAATCAGTTTCGCGGCTCAGCGAACGTTTGGTAACGTCAGGTATTTTCATATTTATCAGATATACGTCATCTAACGTAAACCTTATCTAGTTTACCGGCGCTGCTCGCGACAAATTTCCCGTGACATTTGAAAAACACAACGTGAAAATGTGTGATTTTTTTTTGTAAGTAAATTATTAAAATATATAAGGCCTCCTATACCCCAAAACAGAAAATAATAATTAGCTAACGTTAATAGAGCCGATATGAAACGGCTCGTTCAGATCAATTCCAAACAGCAACAAGCAAATTGCATCACCTTCGTTCTCGTGGGATACAGGGAATTGCTGCCATCTATTGCTGAAAATATGAATTAAAGAAATGCATTAGCACTGGAGTGGCTACGCTGTTCAGTGAAATAAATTAAACTATTATCAGGATAATGGTCACTAAATTACGGTAGTATGTCACGATGAATCAATTGTTCTATTGTAAGGCCTATACAATTCAGATAATTAACATACCTCTGGAACACCACTTACTTCCACAGCCCAACAGATATGTTCAGGAATAACACAGTATATAGACCTAGATGACACAATGAGTGAACTTCGAAAGCTAATTTACCGCACATTGCGGCTCGATAATGTTTTTAAATAATCGACTTGTGTACGTGTCAATCATTCATCCAGGTGAGCGCTTCCATTAGTCAGGCCTGATTTGGGATCTTGTGGCTACACCCAAACCCAACCGGAGGTGAGGTCACAGCTGCTTGGGGCAACCTGAAACCAATTGTTTCCTTGTTTTCCCAATCCACTGGTATCAAATGATTGTTTTCAGGTGAAAAAAGAGATTGTGATTTTTATCAATATTTGTGAAGAGCGAGTTGCCGGTTGACTACGCAACTAATGTCTGATTTTTTGCGGATTAGTCAGGTTTTAGTCAGGTCGAAGATAGTTTTTATCTAGTTTCAAACTGAATAGTTCACCTGTTTCGGTAAATGTGTGGTGGGATAGGCTATATTTTTTCGACAAATCAGCAAACATTCCTATTTTTTAATTATTTATTTCTTAAAAGAAAGAAATAGTGAAAAAACGTTTAATTTGTTCAAGAAGAAGGCATGCAACTACAAGTTAAAGTTTTTTAAGATTGTTTGAAAAAGTTGGGCGTCTTCGACGTTTCAGATACTTGAAAATAATCTTTTTTTCTCTCCAAATGATTACCTACCAATGTGGCTAATGTCTAGCCAAACTATTTCAGCCTGTCGCAGGTGGAGAGGAATGCTTTTGTATTTATTTTTATTGTGCCATGTTATTCAATTTGGGCTGACTGCCTGTACAAGGAGGATTTTGCAGATCATAAATACAGAGGACTTATCCAATGAAGGTAAGTTATTAAATTACCAACGTGTTTCAAGTTCCAGTCACCCTAGTTCTAGTCTGTAATAGTTAATTCCACCGGTAATTAAGGTGATATTCTACTCATTATTGTGATTAAGACGTATCAATTAGCCATGTTAAATATAATCTGATAGTGTTGCCTGTTTAATTTCACTTGGCCTACTCTTACTCTTTATCTTGTTCTCTTAAGAACAGTCCCTGTGTACAAGTCAGTTAAAGTGGACAACCATTGGCTCTTCATATAACTTTGTGTATGGTATTGTGTGTATGCACACACACTTATTTAAGGGTAGGTTAAAATGCACATGTCGGTGTTCCTTTAAATGTATCATATCTAATTCGATCTTTTTACCTTGTCCCAAGTTTTTGTGCAAGAGGAGGTGGCAAAAACATTCTTAGGACGCCACCTGTTGTTCAACCGATTTGACTTTGAGTTGTTCACTCCTGGAAATCTGGAAAGGGAGTGTAATGAAGAAGTTTGTAACTACGAAGAAGCTCGAGAAATTTTTGAAAGTACTCCAGCCACAGTTGAGTATTCCTTTCATCGCTTATCAACACCAATGACAAACACCTACACATGTATGTGTGTGTAGGTATTTGCTGATGGTGTTACAGAAGGTGAAAATTTTTCTGATACATAGAAAAAAAAGTTTTCAGCATTAGCCTAATTTTTGGGTTTTTTTATTTTGCAGGATGAATTCTGGAAAACGTACACACACGGTAAGGATATGTTGTACTCATGAATGTAGATGTATGAAATTTTGACAATGATTTTTGCACGACCATGGATAAAATTACACCGTATTAAAAAGGGAAGTAGCTTCATGACATTCCCTCATTTGCAGGTGTACAAATAAATATGCTATGGATCATTTCATACAGCACATGGCTAGTATATTTCATTTTGCATTATGTAGACATGTGTTGTCGACTCTTTACATGCCTTACCCTCAATGTGGTATTTTTTCCATTGGGAAGATTTCGTTGGTATTTTACCAGTAGTTCAGGGGTAGGTTTCCCGAAAGCATTGTAACGCTAAATGCATTGTAAGTTCCATCGTTAATTTATGTGGGTTTCCCAAAACCCTTTGTAACTAAAGTAGCATGTTATCTCCACCGTTAATTAACGTGCTACCTGACCCACACTTTAAAAATAAAGTGCTTCACTTTTTGCAAAGTTCACATTTGCCTGCTCTGCTCTTCACTGCAGACAGTGGCCACCACAATTTTTTTAATTATTAGCCTATAATATGATGTCTCCTGTAGCCTATATCATCACACGGTTAGCCAAAGCAGCATTGGATAGCCTATTTCAGCACTAAAGTGATTATAAGATTCAGCCGCGATACAAATGCAAGAGGACAATGGCTCTATGTAATTTGGTTTAATTTGGAATATGGTAATTCTATGTTAATTCAGGGTTGTTTTTTTTTAATATGACCCAGTCATCCATTGGTGTCCATCTGAAAGTGGTTACATGGTCAGTCACATGCCATACAGTATTTTTTTTTTTTTTTTTTTACTACACAATGAAACCTCTTGTACAGATATGAGAGGAAAATTAATTCTAAGATTATTTTTTAAAATTGTGTACCCTTTCACGGTGTAATTCAACCCTCCTTTTTTTTGGCTTGGCTGGAAAGGTCTTGCCATTTTTCTTGACATCCGTTCCAGTCCTAAGCTGCTCACTGCAAGCAGTTAGTTTGCTTGCGATGTTGTCCCATTTTTTTTCCCTCAGTGTTGGAGAGACTGCCCCGTGCCTTTGAAAATACCATTTGTTAATGCTGTGCTACATCATCCAAAATAAGTAGAACTTTGTCTTCTCAGTGTTGTTTTCTCTTTCTTGTAGGTTCTGCCATTTCCTTTTACTTTAGAGGGATTAGTCTCCAATTTTGTACCTATTTATACCTTTCCATGCAATTGTATTCTTCAAAATGTACTGTTATAATTTCTAATGAATTTACATCATGCCAATGTCCCAAAAAACGAACTAGATGTGGCAGAGATTTGTCAATCGATTGTTTGATTATCAACTTGCTTTGCTTTTTGCCAGACTGGTACTGGGGCAAAGTTAACTAAGAAGCATGTTAAACGCACACCTAAAATACCAGCTAACGACAGCTTTCGGGAAATCCACATAGAAGTAGCACATACAACCTTACGATGAACGTAGGAAAAGTATGTTAATCTAATAATATAATAATATATGCCATTTAGCAGACACTTTTATCCAAAGCAACTTACAGCAGTGAATGCATACATTTTTTAGTATATGTGGTCCAGTGGGAATCGAACCCACGGCCTAAGCATTGTCGGCGCCATGCTCTACCTACTGAGCCACACAGAACCAGAACCATAATCTCTATCGTTCAATGTTTTTGGGAAACCCACCCCAGAGAATTATCTTTGGTTTTGTTATGTGATTCTAGAGCAGTTGATTTGAAACTTTGAAATAAAGGACAGAAATATGGATGCCTTTCTGATGCCTTATCAGACTTTTTTCATTTCACATTTGAATGGGTTGTGCTTGTACTCTAAATAATTATAGTGTACGAACATCTGACCGCTGGGCTGTTACTGTACAATCTGCAGGTCATGGCAGACCTCCCTCAAGGCTAGATGTGACTGCCCTTCTGATTGGTCTCATTGCGGCTGGGGTGACCATTATCATCGTCGGTCTGTTGTTTTGGTACTGCTGTCAAAGAGCATATCTACTTGGCAGATCTCCTGGGTAAGGAATTGAGAACTAATATTTGATCAACAACCAGAACAGCCTTTTTATTTTTCAACAATTTCTGTTCCCCATTTTAAATTGGAATTGCAATTGTGCAGTTGAGTTACCGCTATGCACCTGAACATCGGGAGCACTGCAGCTGAAGTGCATGCACTCTTCAAATGCACATGCCTGCTCCCTGTAGACTACATAGTGCTACAGGAGAGAGCTAGCACCAATGAAAGGAGAGGCATTGCTGGTGAAAACTGGTAGCCTGTGAGTGTCTGATGTGTCATTGGGAGAAACTAAATTAAACCCACCCTACTCTCGTTTACGAGAGTAAGCTGCCTATCACAATCACGGTTCAAAACCCGCCTGTACCAGACCGGCCCTGCTGGGACACCCCGATCAGGGGCGGAGTTTGGCTGTCCGCCCCAGGGGGAGGGTGAGCCAGCTCAAACTCGCTGAGAAGCGCATAAGGTTGTCTCCAGAATGTGGGTGGGTGAATTCCGTCTTGAAGGAAGCGGAGTTTGCTGCCCTCAGAGGATTAGCTTGCCTCGTAGAGACAGTTTTGTTTTGTGTGGGGAGGGAAAATCGAAACAAATAGGAGGTATAATTGTCCACTAAATTGGGAGAATCAGAAACAGGAGGGGAAAAAAGTAAAATAAATGCCTACTCCTGGTGGGACAAAACGCCTTCATTTTTTCTGACATCACAGATTGGGCCAGCTGAGGAGGCGAGCAGGGAGGGGTGGAGAATAAAAACACTCACTCACTCTGCCCAGTTTGGCTGTATTATTTCTCTATGAAAAGATGCTATGATGTTGACTACAGCTGCTTAATTTATATGCAAGTTCATTACAATTCAACATTATTTAGCGCACAGTAAAACAAAATCGGCTAAATATTTTCATCCTTTTTTAATTAACAAAAATTAACCAGTAAATAATGAATCAGTAAGCCAGTTGAAAGCATTTTCAGTATTACTAGTTAGCTAGTTGGATAAATCTGTTTATCTTACATCCTTATAAATTAGCAAGAACATTTTCAAAATTGGCAAACCAGTATCTATTTAGCTAAATAGCCTGGTAGTTAGCTAATTAGCTACCTAAATACACTATCCACATTACTAGGTAGCTAGCTAGCTAATCAGCAAGATAAATTGATTTTAAACATTATGGCTACCTACCACAAGAACAATAAAATTAGCTAGGGGATTAGTTGGTAAGCAGTATTCATCTATTCTCAATCTCATAGCTAACTGGCAAAATCTAAATATATATAGCTGGTGAACTGTAGCTAGCTAGCCTGTCTTGTCAGGTAATTCTTTTGTTAAGAAAAAAGGACAATACAAAATACACTTTCCTCATGAATTAGTCTAAGGTAATAATGGCAAAAACATGCAGTACTGTTTGCATTCATGCGAACATTCTGGTGACCATTTACATGGTTAATAACAAATAAACTTGAAGTTTCACTGAAACTATAATGCACAGGGCTTGTGGGCAATACATGCAGGCTCGCTGGAAGGGGGAAGTTGAGGGGGCCACAAGAAGGGTAGAAGGGGTGAGATGTGACGGTGATGTGTGGAACTGTAGTTCCTCCAGGGTCCGCACAGGGAGGAGCAACGCCTCTCTGATCCTCCGGAGGCTAGAGGAGGTCTCGCTGCAGCCTGTGGTCCCACCTGAGGAAGAGATGGGCCTGCCCGGTCTGCCCTCCTACGAACAGGCCATCGCCAAATCTGGACAGCACGATGCTCCTCCCCCACCATACCCAGGGTATGAATATGCATACGCTCTCATAATCCACAAATACTTTTTCATCTAACACATTGTTAGACACTTCCTCAATTCCTAATGCAAGGAAGTATATCAAATTATGCTTTATAGTGTTTAACTTATCAGACTCTCTCCCATTGCATTCTCATGATGCTCAGAGTTTTAATTTGATTGGCTCAAAGGAGCACTTCTAATGAGTCTGTGTTAAACCTACCGTCTGTGCAGTTAAATTATGAAGTATTGATTCTCCCTAAGATGCACATATTCAAGGGTTAGACGTGACTGAACGTGATCAATTATCTGATACAAAGATGCCACAGCTAAATGATTGTACAGCAAAATAGTATGGACGTTTTCATTTCCAAGTGGATTGCAATGACTGTCGTATGTACAATTTTGCATTTTATTTCTAGATCCAGACCAGGAAGCATTCGACGGTAGCACATACCATGGGATTGGTGGGAGGATGTTTTATTTTATTTTAATCTACATATTGTCTGGGGGAAATATTTATTGGTTTTGTCATTTAAGACTGATATGTGGATATTACATGAAGCATAAATGCCATTTGTACAGTATGTCAATGTGGAATTTGGATTTTATTGGAATATATCATCAGTGCTACAAAAGATGATGTAAAATCAGTACCTTTTATTGTTTGTTCAGTCTTTTGTGAATTGTATTCATTATAGAAATTAAATGTACAGTAGCAATGCAACATTATTTTACAATATTGTTTTTCAATGTTTTAATGTGGATTAAATATTGTATTTCCTTGACCAGCTTCTAGTCCATTATTAGCTTCTAGTCCATTATTTTACTCCTGGTAAAATGAAGATAGGCAAACAGAGTTTAGTAAACAAAGTAATTACCGGTATATCATTCATGTATTTGGTTTTCCCTCTACCATTATGATCTAGATCCTCAGTGTACATAAGTGTGCAACTGCATCACATTGTCATGTAGTATTTGAGAATTGGATGTGTACAGTGTATAAAGAATTACATTTCTCATGGTTTCAGCAATTATTTTGATAATTTCAATGAAATCTGTTAAATAATTTTACATTAAATCTCTATTTTGCAACAGAGCCTTGGACTCTTCGGTGTCACAGGTTAAGAATGAAAACGGCACTCTGAATGTCCCTAGATAAGCTCTCATAACACATTACTTCATTAAAGGAAAATAATGCTCTTTGGAATCATGAAAACAGAATAGGCCATTTGGAACAATTATGAAAAGGTGATTGTTAAAGGCTATGCAGACTCGTTTTTCATTGTGATTACCAGAGCAGTTTAATGGTTTATAATTGGACTGCGGTAAAAATGTCTAACCCTGTGCATTATGTCCCTGTTATATTTCCCCATCTATAAAAAAATATTTTGAATGTACTACAGCAGAGAGCCATTACCCTTGTTAGCCAAGTAAGGTGAAGATGAGTATAAACTTTGAAGACTACTTGTGCATTGACTGTTGAGTCATTTGTTTATTGGGTGGTTCCCATGATGGGGTAGCTGCATTGGTATGGTTAATCGTTCATGTCATGAAAGGACTTCAATGGACCATTAAAATAGATTCTGCAAAATAGAACGGATTCTTCATTTTATTTGCACCATGTCAAGGTGACAAGCCAGGGCTACGGTTGCTGCCATTTGATTGATAGTAGCATGATTTGTTGCAAAATAATCTGAATAAATTACAATTGTATCTAAGACCTGTTACATGTATGCCTGTTTGTCTGTAAATATTATGGATTAAATATCTAATTTAATTTATTTCTTACATATTTTCTGTTCATGGGACTTGAAATGTAGATCTCTTATGATTGGAAGCAATGTTCACTGCAACAGTTTCTGTTTGCAGTAATATTTGTGTTAATAGAATTAAAATGTTTAACCTCCCCAAAGCTGGAATGTTTTATTTAGACATACAGGGGAGAAATCTGAAGTGTGCTTTCGGTCTCCTGAACCATCCTGGTTAGAATAGAGTGGAATGTTGAGCTCATTAGACAGTGAATAATTCAGCTCACAAGGCAGCATTTTCATCTTTCAAAGCACCCGCTCTCCCCAGTATTTTTATGGGTTTTGTTTGCACCACCACCTGACAGACAATTCTGCTTGCCACACCTTTCAGAGGGCTTCACCTAGCCTAACCCCCACCCACGGTCTTATGCAAGGGCGTTTTGTGTGTTTATTTTATTTGAGGTATTTTGGCCATACAATGTCATGGTTTCAGATTTGGTAGATAGATGATACTTTGAATGATGATACATCACAAATGTAATGTGGGACTAAAACATGCACTGTGCAGTTTGTCAAGCCTTTAAGTGACCTACCAGGTATAGTTATCAATACAATGGAAGTCAGATTCTTATTGAAAGGACCTTAAACAGGTGTTTAAGTATCACATTTAGAAATGAATAAATGTATGATTGCCCATTAAATGAATGACACATGTAATATTCAATATAAATACAATGCATTTAATAACTTTGTATTTAATTACATAAATTGACAACGTCTAAAGGGATTGGCAAAATTGCACCTGTAGATATTGCCTAACGAAGTCTAACGTTACAGCATTACGGGTCATACAGTACGGAAACATTGTGGGATCCTATTTCCATGAATTATCGACCATGTTTTGTGACAAATAATCAGAAAAACGTTTTAACTCAAGATGGTAAGAGTTGCATCCTGGGAAAAATACCAACATGGGCATCTGATTCAAATAACACCATGCAGTACTAACACCATGACTGAGTGGGGGACAGGAGCCTTCTAATCATCATACAATAATCTGATATTAAGAGTCATTGTGCGGATCCCCCCCTGAACCACCGCTCACCTAGTCAGCGTTTCCCGAGCTATGCTCCGAGACAATGCAAATACTTCTGTCCGGCATAGCGTTTGAATGTGTGCGTGTATTGGAGAGCTCTACCGGGGAAGTGCTTCTCTCCCCGTCTTTGCCGGATGATGAATAGGAATTACCCGAGTTCCAGCTTCCCAGAGCCGCTGGCTCCTCCAGCACAGAGCGCCGCTTGGGCCTACGAGCGCAGCGCCGCCAGCATCAAGCCAAGGTACGAGATGAAGGCGAGGGCGGGTCATCGTTCAAAGAAAATTCCGGTGATGGAGGGCCTAACGCGACAAACCGTCAATGTGTTGCTTTTTTATGTTAACGCGCCGATAAAGATAATTGCTTATGGAGTTTATTTTAGTAGCTGTGATTGAAAAAAGGAAGTGAATAATTAGCTAGCCAATTTAGCTTGATGCAAAACGAAATGGTGGACTTCGCTGGATAGTGGAATTCATCGCTAACTCGCTGGTTAGCAACACCAGTGTTGCAACTTAATTGCCATCAAGCAAAATTTGATATGGTATAATGTGGTTAAACTTTTGAGTCGAATGGAGTGTGACCGCTCTGAATGCAGTAGATTGCTCTGTTATACTGTATATCACTATGTTGGTGCTCGTTTGGAACACACTGCTTCGTAACTAGTTCGCTAACTCCAGCTACGGCAGTGATTTGATTTTGATAGCTGGCTGACAAGTTGTTAAAGAAGCGTCGGTTGTGTCTAATACATTAACTGCCGGAAAATGCACAAGATTTGATCAAATCTTTGAAGAAAAATAAAGTATGTACCTTTATGTTCAACATGTTAAATGTATCTTGGTTTGAACTGTAACGTTGATCATTACCATTGAATCATCACTTCCCAGGAAATATAAATGCCAACATATCATATCAGCATGAGTAATTGACTAATAATTTTGAGTATTGTTTATCATTTTAGTCAGTCCAGACAAATATACGATTGAAACGCTTCTTTTGAGGACTAGTGAACAGTCACAGATAGCAGTGCTGCAAAGGCAGTCTTAATAGTGTCTACCTGATTGGAACCATCCAACATATTGTTAATCAAAACTCGTGAAGGTAGATATTTTTGTGATTAGTCTTGACTAAACACTGGCAGAAGTTTGATGAAGGACGTGTGCCACAATAATGAGTTTATTTACCTACATGATATCTCCTAACCACAAGTGTGTTATACTGCATTCCTGCCTTTTCATGAAAATAAAGGCAAGGGCAGTGTATTTTTAGAGAGTGAAGTGTTTTAATGTCTGTAAGAGTCCTGAGTAAAGAATATAGCAGTGTGTCAATCATAGTCACCATGGTCCATGTTCTGAAATCGCTTCACATACAGGTGGGCTTGTGTTTCACACCTGTTGGTATTTGATTGGGTTTCATAACGTGCTCCATGATTCCCATCAAAGAAAATGTTCCCTCACTTCCATGTACTGACAATTGATGGAACTGTAAATTGATCTCTGATTAGGGAATGTAAACTGACAATGACATTTTCAACCGCAGCAATGCCACATGTTGAAGCCAATGTTAAACCCTCAGTGCTTGTGTGTCTATCATGTTGTTGTTGGTTTATTTTTTATTTTTTATCAATTTGATTCAGATTTTTTCCCAATTTAGTGGCCAATTATACCCTCTTTATTTTGATTTACCCTCCCCACACGAATCTGCCGCTTGTCTCTAGGAGGCAAGCTAATTCTCGGAGGGCAGTGAACTCCGCTTCCTTCGAGATGCAGAGTCACCCTTACGCACTTCTCAGTGAACTCGTGCCGGCTCACCCTTCAGAGCACATAATGTCAGAAGTGGGTACTTCTCCCTGTTTAGAAGTCCCCAAAAGTCATTGTCCCTTGACTGAACTTTCAGTTAAATATCACTTTGCATGGTGATGATTTCCATATCAAGTCCACTGCTTTGTTCAAATACCTGCTGAAATGTTGTGGTCAGTTCTCCAATGTTCACTTGAAGAAAAGGATTTGAGATAAACATGACTATGTCTTGCATCTTATCCACCTCCTGAAATCGTCTATTGAATTACTTTTTCAGTTTGTTCAGGTGGTCACAGACTTTTTTTGGATTCTGCTGCTGGACTTTCTCCAGATTTGGGAAGTGATCAAGGTGGTTTTTCTTCAACTGGAATGACCACAGGCCCAGTTTGATCTTGAATGCATTCACTGCACTGATCATGTGCGTCAGGTCTTTGTCCCTCCCCTTTGTGATTCAACTCGTTCAATTTTTATTGATCAGAAAGTTTCTCTGCCACGTACCTTTTGAATTTGTTGTAGATATATTTGCCCCTTGTCCTCCAAAGTCCTCCTTTGTTGTTGAATCTTTGAATGCCATGCGAACAAAAACAATCAATTGTGCCATATCAGTCATGTCTACATCTGTAATGACATATCAGTCATGTCTACATCTGCAACAACAAACATTCACAGTCTGCTAAGTCTTGGTGAATTTGCTGATCAATGTTCTCAGAAAGCGATTCCACCCTTCTAGTCACTGTATTATCACCAGGTGGCATATTTTTGATGCTGTCGTAATTTCATCTTTATATTTATTATTATAATTATATTCAAAGTCTCTGAACAAAGTGTCGGCAGCTACCGTCATAGCCTCCTTGAGAAAATCACCATCCATGAAAGGTTTCTTGTGTTTTGCCAGCAGATGGCTAATGCAAAACGATGCCTCTGTGCTAGCTTTGCCTTTTGCCACAGGTTTCGAAAAGAGTGACTGTTGGGCTTTCAAAATCCCATTTAACTCCTCAACTTTCTTTGTCCGAATCGTGTTGTTTAAGGGGAAATTGTGTTGAACTTTGGCATGGATTATGATTATGGATTGTCTTATGATGCCGTTCCAAATTCCCCCTTTTACTCAATTCTACACTCTGATTAAATAGTAGTTTTTAGCCCTCTTCTTTGATGGTCCTTCTTCACTTGTCATTTTTTTTCAGCTTTTTTTAATCGACGCAAAATTAATGAAAATAAATTCCAGCGACAGATCTTTGAGTGCGATTCTTACAACAGGCAGAGTTGACTACGGTGGCCACAGCAGTTCAGCATTATAGATGAATAATTGGTTCATTTAAATATAAATAATTCATGATTGGCCCACAGACTTTTTGTTCATACTGGTAGAGCATACTCCACAGCAGTTTTAATTGCTAAAGGGACACCTATTTTCACCAGTTTGTACCCTCTGATACAGTGGAAGCTTGATCTTATGGCACTTTTACACCGCAGAATACAATACAGTACGGTACCGTAACCATCCAAATCCGTAGCTATCCCCTTATCGCACAACAGAACCATGAAGATAGGAGGAGTTATCTGAAATGACAAAAAAGAATGCGACTGCTGTGGTGATGTAATTTCTCACGTGACACTACACAGTCCAGCAACAATAGAGCAACTGCAAGCTGTGATTTACTTTTTCATCAGGATTTGGTTTTATCTGAACATGACTGTTTTAGATAAACAAACAGAACTTTCCATGTTTCTTCTTCTTGTACAGGAACACAATCTTCTCCCGGTATTGTGATATTTAAAAATGGCGGTTGTGTCTGAGCCAGTCTGAGATTTAGCGTGATGATTCTGTGACGAATGTGCTTTACCAATCAATGGTCTGCAGTATTGCGAGCTCAACCTGTTTAACCAGTGCAGTGCTTTCGATAGTGTTTCAATCCTCAAAAATCCACTCCACTGACTTACTAAGAAGTGAGCACATTTTGTGCACAGCACTATTTTGAAGAGTGGTGTATGTTGGAAAGCACTGTTATGACATAGGTAAAGTAAAAGAGCTGTGGTGCTCTTATTTGTATTTCCCATATTGTATTTTTAGCATAGGGTGTGCTGTCACTGGTACACATAGCCTATTTTGTTGCTAATGAAGAGTGACTTGCTTTTTCCCAAGTTTCTTCAAAGTTAGATGATGCACAGTCCAGATAATTAATATGAGCTATAAAGCAATGCACAAAATCTAACAATGAAGGAAATGCCTTGCTACAGTATCTCCATTAGACCTGTATGTCTGGCTACTAATACTCAGATCTTCCCATTAATGTATCTTGGTTTTTAACCCCTTGACAAGGTTGTCAAGGCCTAAAAATGTCTACTTATGCCTGTTTTTCACTACCACACCAAGCCAAAAGTATACCTTGCACAAACATTGTTGGTTGAGGGCTTGATGTGAAGTAGACTATTGTACCATGCAGAATCAATTGTCAGCATCTACAAATGTGTCACCAATGAGACTCATTATACACTTTATAAGTACATCAAATATAAAGTAAAGACAAAACGATTTACACCCTACTAATATGATGATTTTTCCATCTAAAGCCATATCAGATTCCAGAAAAATAATTGTCGTATGTGCTACCCCAAGGGATTGTACACTTGTACACCCAAAAAACTGGATGCAAATATCTAAAAGCAATTAAATTTGTTTTTAAATAAATATCTAAAAACAGGACCCAGGTGTTCTTTGGTGTCCCAAAATCTCACAGTCACATGCCATACTTTATAGTTTTTTTCCTATGTTTTTTTTCGTTAGGTTTGTGGTCATTTGGATATACCCTATCTAAACCATCCACCCAAAACTATAAATCATTTCTGTTGTACAAATCTATTAAACCAGAGCCCCGTTAGCAAGAATGCTTTCCAGTTGAATCCAAACAGATCGTCATGGTAACAACAACATGGTTAGCGTTGTCATACGTGTCATCCGAGTCAACACTCAAGGCAGACAAATCACCCTCTGAAAACAAGCCAGCATATGTGCCTTCAAGAACCTCTTATAAGACAGTAAAACGAGCTGTGCCGCCTTCACATATAAACAATTACTGGTTGAAATCACCCAGAAGTGGCATGTGCCCCCAGTTTTCACATGCATAGCCCAACAGCGACTGCGAGAAGCCAGTGAGAGCTCGTTTGAAAGCTTAGAACCTGATCACTCTAACCATGGCTTACAGGTACAACCAACCAATAACTATTCAGATGATAAACCCCAGTGGCTGGACACGGGCTTGGTGTTTTGGTTCGTCGGTCGAAATCTCATGAAATATATAGAGTATGGGGAAGAAGCTTTTTTTTTCCCTAGAAACAAAACAATCTTGGCTCTTATGTGTTAAGCAAAATGAGTTGATACACACGTCTCTGCCCTGAGTAGACTGCCTCAAACACGCAGCGAAGAAGTTGAACACGGTGAGAAGGTATGACAAAAACAAATTATATAAATTATTGTACCCATCCCTCAAGCATTAGAATGTGTTTTCTTTTAGCTGAGATGGAACATTAATTTTGAAAGCAAAGATTTACAACCTTCGGTGATGGGAGAGTTTATACAAGAGTAAAGTTCAGTGTGTGCATTTGGGTGTAATAAGTAATGGGGGGGTTAAATGGCCCACGATTTCATCATAAAAATTATGGATTGGCATAACAATGACTTTTCCAGACTCAATGACATCAATGCAATGACATCAAGAAAAAATGTTTTAGGTGTAAATGTCCAGTACGCATTGGGGCAATTTAACTGACTGGTGCCAATGGATTTGAAAGAGTAGATTCATTCTGTTCTCTTGGCCAGCAAAAAAGGCCAGGTTTTAACCACATTTACATTGATGAGAAATCTTCTATTTCACACTTTTCTTTCCGATTTTTTCCCCCCTGTTTGGTAATCAATTATACCCTCTATTTCTTTCCGATTTTACCCTCCCCCATGAACTCACTGACCGACTCCGCGGGACGAGCTAATACCTCGAGGCAATGTTCGCCACCTCCAAGGCGGAACTCGCCCAACCCTGTTTAGGATATTGCCCTACTACTCCTCGGTGAGCTCGTGCCAGCTCCCCCCTTCCCCTGGGGCAGACAGCCAAACGCCGCCCCCGATCAGGGCTTCCCACCAGCGCTGGTCTGGTACAGTCTGGTTTCGAACCGCCACCGTGATAGGCAGCTCACACTCGTAAATGCTCAGATACAGACTGACTAGGACATGACAAGCCTAGATGGGCTGAACGGCGTGTTCTCATCATTATGTATTATGTATTCTTATGTAAAGGACCAGCTAATACGGGTGTGTTAGACCGCTACACTATCACAGCTCCCTATTTCACTCTTTTCAACATTTTGATGAAATTGTTGAAGGTGGTGTTTCAGAGCATACAGTTGGGTAAATGTAAATTCTGTCAGCAAGTCAACATCTTGTCAAAGACAAGGAATATCAATTTTAGACATGCATGTCGCCTATGAGTCATTGGAGATATTTGGCCATTACTCAAGAGAACAACAAGTTAATCAGAGCTGAGGGAATGCAGACAAACATGCCTGAGCAGTTCATTTTAATGAAAGAAAATATAATTATTGGTCTAATCATTGGTTGTTTTAGTAGGTTCAGTAAAATGTTGTTATCCATATTTAGGGGCCCAGATTAGGATAAAAGTCATACTTGTCAAAGGACAAGTATCTTAGAAAAGATACTTGTCCTTTCTAAAAGTTACTAAAAGTCCATGGTCTGTTCACCTTCCAATTTTCCTGGAAAGTGCGATCTCTGCTCTCTGAATCATATTTTCGCAGAGTTTTTAGCTGATCTTCTTTGGTTTAATGTCCCTTTCACAACTACCCTGTTTGGTCCGTTTTAATCGAACCATGGTGCGTTTACTCCGTTAGTCCAGTTTGTTTGGAGAGGTGAGAACACGCATTCAAACTCTGGTGCGAACCAAAAATCAAACCATTGTCCTCCCGAAAAGTCGGGACTTGATCCGGTTCCAAGTGAACCACGGTTTGTGTTACATGTGTGAATGTAACCCGTTACATGTGTGAATGTAATCGGACTTAATATAGGACCTAATATAGGAAGCAAACCAAAATACAGTGCATTGTGGGTTGAAAGCACATTTTACAGTTGCAATAAGCCTACATTGTTCTAATGTCTCGAGATGTGCTCACACATTTCCGCTGTTCTTATTTGGTTGGAACACCAAATCATAATTATGAAAGTGATGATCGCAATCGCAATACGCTACTGTTGCTCCATGTTGTCCCCGACCAGAAAGTGATTTTCCCACGGAAATGTTCTGTCCAATAGATGAACGACATGTATGACCGCGTGTCCTTTAGTTAAAATTTTTGGTTCGCTTAACTCAGCACTAACCGGACCTAATTAAAAATGCAAGTAGCAACTTGCTCTTGAATCAGACCAAATCTATCGAACTATAGATGTGAAAGCGACATTCGCCTTTTTAGTGGGAGGTGGACTTGCACCCTAAATCTCCACATCTTTGAAAATGCGATCATGGGACTGTGTAGCAGTGAAGCTCTGACGGGTGTCAACAGGCGTTAGCGACTGTTGCTCTGACTGTACAGTATATCAAACGTACACTCTAGTCGGGACTCGAACCAGAGAGATTTTTCCATTCCTAACTAGAGTGTGGTATGGCAACTAACGTAATAGCTAGCTAATAATTCATAGATTTAACCGAGTAGGGATGTGGGAATGATTTGTGCTTGGACTGTAGGATGGAGATCAGAAATCACTGCAGGAAACTCACAGCGATTCTTCAGCCTGGCGGGAGGGCTCACTGAACTGAATATAGACAGTAACTAGCTAGCTAGTGTTCACAGATATTGCTTGCTAATTCAAGGCTTGTTAAGTGATATATGCATGATCACTTATAAGCCTTGTATTAGCAAGCAACTCGCAACAACAGATATCGATATCCAGTGTCCGTGAACGCTAACATTAGTTAGCTAACTAACTAGCTGGTTCTCACTGTTGTGTCTATGTGCCACAGTCCGTGAACTTTCTTGCCTGCTGCAGAGTCTGGCAACAACAACAAACGCGGTGAGTACAGACTGCATGTGAGTGACAATGTGCAGCTTTTCCCATTTGGAACTTCGAGAATATTTTTGAATATCCATGCATGACGTGTCTCCTCCATATAGCCTACAATGCACACAACACTAGGTCAAGCGAGTACATCAAGCTTTCCATCCCCAGCTCAGCCAGATGCAGAACTGACTTCGGCCGCACCTCCTTCCGCTTTGCAGCAGCAAACGACTGGAACACTTGCCAAAGCACTCTTAAACTCGCAACCTTGACATCACTTTCCATCTTTAAGCAAAATCTCAATCAATTTTTTGTTGACTGCTGTACCTGCTGATTAGCTCCGGATCTCACACACACACACACACACACACACACACACACACACACACACACACACACACTACCCCCTCTACAGTTTAGTAGTGTAGTACCTCCCAGCCCTCTCTTCGCATTTCAGCTTTCCACTGCTTCCCCTGACTTAGATACGTGCCCCATATGATCAGTGGATTTCTGCTTTTATACATTCTGTGTATAATTGTACATATGTTGTTACTTGTTTATATGTTTATTCGTTGTTGTTGTTTTTTATTTTGTTATTTATTAGACTATGACAAAGTAGCTATTCTTACCTGACCCTTCTTGGCCAGGTCATGAGAGTCTATTTTGCCCTATAGGTGTGAGTGTGTGAGTGAATGGTGTATGTACCCAGGTATGTACCCAGGCCGCCATTGTAAATAAGAACTTGTTCTTAATGGCTTGCCTGGTTAAATAAAGGTTAAATAAATAAAAATAAAGTGTAAAACAGAAATAGTTCCAGTTAGATCATTTAAAAAATAATAAAATCCTAAATTCACAGTCGTGAACCACTTGGAAATCGAAGGTCGTCCTTCAAAGTTTTTAGCCGTCTGAGTTGATAGGACGACTGTTAATCTGGGCCCCTGCATATTGAAGCTTAAGCTTAGTCTCTTTGGACTGACAGGCATTAGGCTATAGGAACTCATAATTTCTTCTCTTGTTTTGTTGATTAGGTAACATGTAGCATTATTCATAATTTCACAATTTGATTTATTGATATACAGTACCCTCCAAAATCATTTACACCCTTAATAAGAACATAAGAATACATAATGAATGGGCCATCATGTCTGAATCTAAAGAATATCTAGTACTGCATCTAGCCTGGACTTGAATAGCCCAAGTGTTTCTGCCTCTACTACCTGACCTGGCAAGCTGTTCCAGGCATTGACAACTCTCTGTGTAAAGAAACACTTCCTAATATCTGTGCGGAATTTGCCTTTAACTAATTTCCACCTGTGGCCTCTTGTTCTGCTGACCCCACTTATCTTAAAAAAACGTTGGTATTTCACTTTGTTAATCCCTTTTAGGAATTTAACCCTCTGAGGTCGACTGGATCGCCGACGATCCGAGCAGCAATAAAAGTATATTACTATTTCTAACTTCGCGATATTTTATCATACACGTGGCAAAAACATTGACAGAAACCTTAGAATCGCGACTTTCCGATTTGAGCACTGGCAAATAATATGAATTTTTTCAAATTAGGTTAATTAGACCAAAAGTAAACCTTGCCTTTTACTGTCTGTTTTACCTGGAAGTACCGTCCCCCTTCTATTGACATGGTAACTAGGTGCTAGTTTCGGGGAAGGGTGTGGGGAGGGGTGTGGGGAGGGGTGTGGGGAGGGGCGTGGGGCCATGTGTGAAATCGCTGGTGTAAACAACAAATAAAATGTCCCGACAATTTGAAGCACATTTTATTCAAGATGGCAAGATTTTCTGCGCTGGAGTGTTTGAGAGCATTGATGGAAAGCGACGAGGACAACAACTCATCATGTCCCGATACTGAAGAAGATTCAGATGAAGAGAGACAGCATTTTGAATTTTGAATTGATCTAGCTGAGAACTTAACTGACGAAGAGTAAGTAACTATATTTTATTTGTCATATTATCAAATACTCGTGAAAATATATGAATTCCGCATCTTGTGACACTAAACATATTGCGTTTGTTGTAACGTTACAAATTGCAATAGGCATTCAAGATCTATGTAAAAATACTTTTCAAGCAGCCTAAAATGTTATAAAAAAGCTATTCACTATAATGCTCTGATGTATTGTGTGTCCTTACAACCTTTTGCTTTTTATGTTTACAGTCAGGACGATGCGGAAGACAAAGCACCTACTCCTCCACCAGAAAACCACGCAGGACTCCTACACAAAGGTATGTGTCTTATGTGCATTATTGTTAGGCTGTATGACTTGTAATATGTGGCATTCCTCTGCCAGATGTGATGGTTTTATTCTGTAGAGATTTGTGTATGATGTAAATATCACATTTCCTAACCCCTATTCACTGTAATGCTCTGATGTATTGTGTGTCCTTACAACCTTTTGCTTTTTATGTTTACAGTGACAATGATGTGGAAGACAAAGCACCTACTCCTCCACCAAAAAAGTTGTGCCTGTCTGTTCTACCATCCATGCAGCCTTCGCTGGGGACATAACAAAGTGGAGGGTGAAGCAAGATGGTGTTCTACAGTTGACCAGAAACTGTTTTGAGAGGTGGCATCAAAGACTATGAAAGAACAGATGTTTTAATGTTTCACCATGTTTTAATTTTGATTTTTTTGTATATAGTTTGTGTGATGTTTTCAATAAATCTTCCAAAATTAAAAAAGCTTATTTTTTTTCTGTCTTCTGCATGGCTCACTGACTATTGCTTACTCTGATGGCTTTTGTCTTTGTCTGATGGCCTTTGAGAGAGAGATGGCCCATCTGACAGATCTTAGAGGTGTGGACAATCCTCAGGTGTCGATCATGAATATTTAGGAATTAGCATATAGCCCTCCCACAGCCTGAAATAAATTTGACCAGTTCTGATAAAAACAGGGTTTTAGCTATTTAGATCTCAGATGTGCTAAACTATTTTGACACCCTTACATAACCAAGACCTTGATGAACAAACGCATATTGGCAAAACAATTTGTCACTATAGTTTAGTGTGTGCTTTCACAACTCTTTATAACTTGTGTGTTTGTAGATCTATTTACAAGCTGCATATGATACAGACCAAACTATTGATGCCATATAAATGTAGCTGTGATTGCCCTTCAAATAAAAATATCAAACACTTTGGAGTAAGTGTGTGTTAAGTTGATGAAATTGAGATAAATGTCAGATGACACCAAAATCACAAAGCTCCTCTGAGCCAGGCACAGACCTCAGGGGGTTAAAAGCCTCAATCAAATCCCCCCTAAGTCTCTGTTTGCTAAGCTTAAATAGATTGAGTGCCTTAAGTCTATCCTCATAACCTTTATCTTTCATACCAGGTATCAGTTTAGTTGCCCTTCTTTGAACTTCTTTGAGCTTCTATATCTGTCTTGTAGTGCAATGCCCAGAACCGCACACTGTATTCTAAGTGAGGTCTGGCAAAGGCATTATATAACATTAATATAACCTCCTTTGATTTATACTCAATACTTTTTGCAATGTATGCCTGTTGGCCTTTGACACTGCTGTAGCACACTGCTTCGATAGGCTTCGATCAACTACAATTCCTAAGTCATTTTCAAATTGAACACCTACTAACTTTTCTCCTCCCATAAAATACATCTGTCTAATGTTTTTATTTCCCACATGCATAACTTTACATTTAGCACTATTGAATGTCATCTGCCACGTATCTGCCCATTCTTGGATTTTGTTTAAATCATCTTGGATTACTTTACTGTTTGCCAAACCCCCGAGTTTAGTATCATCTGCAAATGTAACTATTTTGCTACTAACGTCCATATCAAGATAATTTATGTAAATAAGGAAGAGCAGAGGTCCCAGCACCGATCCCTGCGGGACACCGCTGCCCACAGCACCAAGGTCAGATACGGCCCCACCTACTGTTACTCTTTGTATTCGCCCTTGCAGCCAATTATGAACCCACTCTGAAACAAGCTTTGTCAAATGCTTTCTGAAAGTCCAAATATAATAATAATAATATAATATACTTTATTTGCCATGTTACACAAGGTAATTGGAATTTGTCTTTTCACATATCTCTTCTAGATACACACACAGAGACCCCTATACATATGATATAATATCATAAGCCTGTTTCAGGTCAACACACTTTGTAGCCTCTTCAAAAAAGTCCAGGAGGTTTGTTAGGCATGACCTCCCTTTGAGAAAACCATGTTGGCTCTCCCTTAAAATACTATTATTTTTCAAGAATGATTCCAATTTATCCCTAATAATACATTCCAGCATTTTACATGCGATGCAAGTTAAACTGACAGGCCTATAGTTCCCTGGGTCAGTACGCTCCCCCTTCTTATATATTGGGATTATACTACCCTGCCTACAGTCATCTGGTATTTCTCCAGTGATTATGGATTGCATAAAAATATCTGTCAATGGTTTATATATAATTTCCCCAAGTTCTTTGAGTACTCTGGGATATATGCCATCAGGGCCTGCTGCCTTATTTGTCTTTTAGTTTTTGTAGTTTTTGTAGTACTTCTACTTCCCTTATCTCAAAGTCCTCCAAAACATTTTGTACCTTGGCTATACATTTAGGCATATTTATAACCTCTTCTCTAGTAAAGCTCTCAACAAAGTAACCTTCCTTCCTTCCGAAGTTCCTTCCTTATTCTTAATGCACCTCATCATTAACTTTTCTTTTTCTACATTTACATTACATTTTACATTGTAAGCATTTAGCAGACGCTCTTATCCAGAGCGACTTACAAGATGTGCATTAATACATGGTAGGAACAATCGTAGATAGCGCACAAGATCAGTACAGTAATACAGCAATAGACATAATTGCAGGCATCTGCATACCATACCTGTAACACTGGGAAGGAAAGAGGTGGGTTTTGAGTGTCTTGCGGAAGATCGCAAGTGAGGAGAGCGGAAAACGTAGAGTAGAGTTTACGAGGGTTAGAAACCGAAGATTGAATTTTGGAAAGGAAAAATGCAGACTTAGCAGAGGAGAGGTTAGAGGAGAAGGAAGCCAGGAGTGTGTGGAAATCAGACAGAGCTACAGGGGATTTGGATTTTCTCCATTTCCTTTGCCGCTCGCAGTTTCAGTCGGTTAGCCCGAATGGAGACGGTTAGCCAGGGGGCGGGGGGGCGGAGACGAGCAGGTTTAGTGGATAGAGGACAGAGGAAAGAGAGGAAAGTAGGGTGGATGATGCTTCCTCAGCAGGTAGGTGTGAGAAGGCATCAGTAGGGGGAAGGGAAGATGGAATAGTAGCTGACAGGGCAGCGGGGGAGAGAGAGCGGAGGTTGCGACGGACAAGGACAGTGGGAGCAGGTGAAGATGGTTTAGGCACAGAGGGGAGGGGGAGGGAGAAAGACAGAAAGCAATGGTCAGACACATTTAGAGGAGATACCGTAATATTGGGTGATGCGCAGTTCCTAGTGAAGATCAGGTCCAGTTGGTTACCGGCCTTGTGGGTGGATGGGGATTCAGCCAGGGTGAAGTCGAAGGACTGAAGCAGGGGGAGGAATGCAGAGGTCTGAGGGGTCTCCAGCGGCAGGTTGAAGTCACTGAGGAGTAAGACGGGAGTGCCATCCTCAGGGAAAGACTGAGTAGGGCAGCCATCTTATCTAGGAAACTCCCCAGTGGACCTGGAGGGCGATAAAGAACAATGATGTGCAGTTTACATGGAACAGTGACAGTGACAGCATGAAATTCAAAGGAGGAGGGTGAGAAGTGAGGAAGAGGAACAATACCAAATCTCCACAGGGGGGAGATCAGTATACCTGTCCCTCCACCTCTACCTGAGGGTCGAGGATACTACAATATAGAAATAACTTCTTAGGATTACATTTAGCATTTGGGGAAATTTAAATTTCAAACTGCGTTTTAGCTGATCTTATTTCCTTTTTAGCCTTAGCCCGCATATTACAATAATCTAACTTGCTTCTCTCTGAGCTATCCTTTTTATATACTCTGTACAGTCGCTTCTTTTGCCTCAAAATCTCCCGTAAAGATTTAGTAATCCACTGCGGAGACTGTTTTTTCATCCTATTTTTCCTTACTTTTGGGATTAATTTACACTGTACATCTACAATAACCCATTTCAATGTAGTCCATTTTTCATTCACAGTTCTGCAATCCAGAAGCTTTACCCAATATATATTACTTAAATTATCTCTCAATTTATTAAAGTCAGCTCGTCTGAAATAAAAAATTCTAGAGTTAGAGGAGGCTGTCTTAACTTGCCAAAAAATATCAAAAATAACTGCACTTTGATCACTTGCCCCTAGTGGTTCTACTACCTCTGTGCTGCAAATTATATCAGGATTGTTACACAAAACCAGATCCAGTATTGATTTCCCTCTCGTAGGCTGAGTAACAGACTGTACCAAAAAGCAGTCATTGACCACATCTAAAAACTCCTCTTCACATTTACCCTGACCTGTCACTACCTCCCAATTAATAGAGGGGTAATTGAAGTCACCCATTATTATCATCTCTCCTTCAGCAAAGGTTTGTTTTATGTTACCAAAGAGCATACTATTTATGTTACTGCCTGAAGCTGGAGGTCTATAGCATACTCCTTTATTAAGGCCCTTCTCATGATCTCCCAGTAGTCTAATCCAGATGTCCTCACAAGGAACGAATGAGTTAATACCTGGAATTTCCTGCACATTAAGATTGTCTTTCACATAAAGGGCCACTCCCCCTCCTCTTTTATTAGTTCTATCCTTCCTAAACAATTTGTACCCCTCTACATTATATTCATCCCCATCCGCTGTGCCAAGCCATGTTTCAGTAATCCCAACGATGCCATAACCCCCATTCAACATGACAGCCTCCAGTTCCAAAAATTAATTTTTTATGCTTCTCGCATTTAAACACATGAACTTCAGAGACCGACTCAAACTTACGTTGTCCTTCCCCTCCACATATAACTGTGCCAAACCACCTCTATTCACATTATAATCTCAAACATCTTTATTAATTATATCCTCAGATTTAATATACTCTGCTCTGGTATCTTCCATCTGGGCAGTCTGTACCTCCCTATCCTTAATACTACTACTAATTTCCCTCCCTGCCCCCCCCCAGTCCCTAGTTGAAATATTCCTCTGCTAGCCTAAACATACGCTGCTTGCCTTTGCTAGCACGTGGTACTGGCAGAATTCCAAAGAAGACCACCGTGGAAGTTATGCTCCTTAACTTTGATCCTAATTCTCTAAATTTGTCCTGCAGAGCCTCAAACCTGCCCTTACCTATGTCATTGGTTCCAACATGGACCATGACCACTGGATCCACCCCTGCTCTGGCCAGGAGCTTGTCCGCGTGTTCCAGGAGGTCTCCGACCTGAGCACCAGGCAGGCAACATGCCATGCGAGACTTCTTTTCCCGCGAACAGACTATACTGTCTATACCTCCCACTCATAGAGGACTGGGCCAGATCCTCTTCCTGCAAGTGCTGGAATCGGTTAGATACCACAAGCTCTGGCGACGCCGCCCCTGCATGTGCGCACCCTTTTCTACCGTCACCCAACTCTCTCCCTACCTGCTCTAGAGTCTCCCCCCTACCCAGCTTCGGCGTGCAGGCTAACTCTCTAAAGGGCATACTAATTAGTTCCTGGAGAAAAAAAAGACAATCAAAGAAGGTTGAATAAATGCAATACAGGTTATGAGCTATGTATGCCCAAAAATGTGAAAATTATATTATTTTATACCAATACAATGTTTCAAATGTTTTTTCATAAAAAGATGTCACAATTATTCCCACCCGTAATCATTATTTTAAATAAAATCCAGCAAAATCTGTATTAACATGCTACTTTTTGATGTTCAATCTTAGGGGACTGTATTGTGGCCTCCCATGGCTTCCTGTTTCTGTGGGGTATTAAAATGAGGCAACACACATGTAAAATCTGTTCGTCATCCATCACCATGGAGAAAGGCAAGGCACTCTCAGAGGAAACAAGACAATCAGCCTTCAAAAGTCAGGAGATGGTTACAAACAAAAAATGAAAGATACCACTTTCCACCTATTATCCCCCCAATGGTTAAACCGTATACCCCGGTATAAAAGGACATTATGACCGTTTGAAAATCTGGAAACTGCCCAACCCTATCCTTGGACTGGAGGGTGCACAAAGTATTGAAAACGGGTGTGAATAATTATGACACACAACTTTTTGGGAGTTGTGTGTTGCTCCACTGGATTCCTGGCTGTTTGGCACTGCTATGGTCAGGATTTGATTCTGGACCTGGGAATGCATCACAACACCGTTACTTTTGCTGGATACACCACCCATTTAGACCTACATTCAGCTGGTCTTCTTTATGAGGTAATATACAGAATATAAAGTCTGCAATTTGTACACATTGGGAATAGAGGTAGGTCATAATTTACAACATGCAAACTTGCTAGGTAACATTCATTTCTTTGCCTACCCTGTCACTAAAATATAATAGCTAATTTTAGCTACATTGTAGCTGGTCCAACCCTCAGATCATGGACACGCTGTCTCAGGCGCCGCTCCAGAATCTTCCATAAGTGTTCAGTTGGGTTGAGATCTGGTGACTGAGATGGCCATGCCTTAAGTCTTTCCTCATAACTTTTACCTTTCATACCAGGTACCAATTTAGTTGCCCTTCTTAGTACTTGTTTGAAAGCTTCTATGTCTTTCTTGTAGTGTGGTTCCCAGAACTGCACTTCGTACTCTTAGCAAAGGCATTATATAACATCAATATAACCTCCTTTGATCAATACTTTTTGCAATATATCCCAGCATCCTGTTGGCCTTTATCACTGCTACAGCACACTGCTTAGATGCGGATAGACTTTGATCAACTACGACTCCCAGGTCTTCTTCAAATTGAACAGTGCATCATGTTTAATGTGTAACCACTTCTGTGAATAACATGCAGTGATAATGTTTGCTTGTATGTTTGGCTAACACGAGCACTGCGTAGACCCAGAGAGTGATTGATGGGAATTTGTGCTGAGGAGTCTCAAGGATTTTCCATTCAGTTACCCATATGCTGTGTCCCTCCTATGTAGTTTGAGCTATGGAGCCACGCACCCAGAATCTGAGCACCTCCATCGGCAGCCCTACGCCTCCCCTCATCAGCTTCCTACGTACACCTCTACGAACCATTCTTCAGGTGAGTGCACACGATCTGGTCCACATTAATGCAGGAGCTCACTCCATGTACATGCTCATCGGTGTCTCTTGTCATCCAGGGCTGTCTGGAGTCTTCGATGCCGGTTTGCACACTGCTGGCAGTAACACTACTGAAATGTCAGTTATGAACTTCCTCTCTGCTATTGAGTCCCGTAACCAACAGGCTGGACCTGCTACCGCTTCCCTCCTTCCCCAGTTCAGGACTCCCTCATGGCAGACAGGTGGGAATGAAAAATAGTAGGCTGTGTGTGCAGGGCTACCTGTGTCTGTTATACAGGTAACTGCCAAAATAAAGGTAACACCAACATAAAGTATTGTACTAGGGTGTTCGACCACCACAAGCTGCCAGAACAGCTTCAAAGCACCTTGGTATAGATTCTTCAAGTGTCTGGAACTGTATTGGAAAGATGCAACACTATTCTTCCACAAGAAATTCCACCATTTGTGTTTTGTTGATAGTGGTTGAAAACGTTGTCTCAGGTGCCGCTTATGACATATGGTTTACATCTTTTTCATGCTCATCAAGCCATTCACAGATTACTCTGTGCCTTGTAGATAGGGCATTGTCATTCTAGAAGAGACCACTCCTATTAGGATAGAAGTGCTTCACCATAGGATGAAGGTAATCACTCAGAGTGACTTTTATTTATTGGAATTTACCTTGCCCTCTCAGGGGTTGAGTGGGCCTAAACCATGCCAGAAAAATGCACCCTACACCATAACAGAGCTGCCAGAACCCTTTGTTTACTCAAGTGTTTCCTTTACCTGTATGTCTTTGTTTGATCGTGTGCTTTTGAGTCTGCCATACTTTTTCTCTGTAGCTGTCTCACATTATGTCAATGTGTTATGTTTTTTTTTGTGTTTCTCTTTCTGTCTCCCCGTTGCTGCATCTGTGCACTTCGTTTGTTCCTGTTATTGTACCTATTTCTGTTTTCTTATGTGTATCCAGACTAATACTGCGTTTGATTTGTCTGTCCTCCTCAAGGCATGAATTCATCAGCCGCCACGGAACTGTTTGTTACTGGAGCTCTGCCCTCTTCAGGGACCTTCTCAACCTATCATCATCCTAATGCCTTCCCAGCCCGGACTTTAGGCTCAACCCCCTTATTGGCACTTCAGGACCCCACCTTCAGCTCCTCCTCCAATGGGTTACTGTCTCCTGACCCTCTCCTACAGATCAAGTCTGCCCCGGCTGCAGTGCCTTCTGCCCTGGCCTTTGACCGCATTGGCAGCACTGTGCTGACCACCAGTCTCCCACCCCAGTCCTCAACATATCGCTCAGCCCAGGAGTCAGCTCCTCACCTCTTGCAGCCTCAGTTCAGTCTGCTGCCCTCAGCCCTGTGCGGGGCACAACAGGCCCCCCAACCATACAGCACCTCTGTCTTCTCTGGCTCCATCGAGAGAGCACTTCAGCGGGAATGTAGTGTGATCAAGCACCATCAGCGGCCTTCCAGTACTCAGTCAGCCCAGGGGCAGCTGCCCAGCAGCACGCAGCATTCCCTGCAGGGTTACCTGTCCAGTGAGAGTGAGGTCCCCTTCCAGGATGCCTCACGGCAGCCAGCCTTTTCCTGCAGCCCCATAGGAGATTCTACTCAGGTGAGCAATGGTGGATCACAGCAGAAAACATCTCAAGCCACACTGGAGCAAACTCAGGCCTACCCATCTTCCATTCCCTCCCCAGGATTTTTGCCTCAGTCAGGCACAAAAACCAAAGACTGTCCCGCCAAGCATGCTGAGCGGCCCCCCGAGGATGGAGAGTCCCATGGTGCCTCCCCTGACCTGAGACCCCAGAGCTACCCCTCCCCCACCCAGAAGCAGAACTCTGTGATCGCCAGCCAAGCACAGGCCTACACATCTGCGCAGCTGCCCAACCCGAGGTCAGTCAGCCCTTCGCAGAACTACATCATGTCCCAAGCCCTGCCAAACAGCATTGCTCATTCCCGGGTGTACTCCTCCAGTCAGTCTGAGAAGGTGCCTCCTTTGTACAAGACTTCCGTCTCTGGTCAGTCGGTTAATGTGGCTTCTGTGAAACAGTCTCTCATCTACTCTTCCAGTCAGCAGCAACAGCAGCAGCAGCAAGGATTGCCCCTAATTAGTCACAGTGAGGAATATAGGGTGCCGGGGCTGTGCCCAGGGAACCCCACACAGAGTTATTCCTCCAGCCACTCTCAGGATCTGTCGACTGTTCGCTATTCTGCGCAGTCCCAAGGGCTGTTTTCTGTCAGTCCTTCTCAGAACTATGCTTCAGGACAATCCCTCCCACTGACCTCACAGTCCATGTCCTTCTCTCCCACTCATGTCCCAAATTTGTCACGGTCAAGCCCCAGCCAGGACTATGCCATAATGCATCCTTCCCCTGGAGGAAAGACTCAAAACACATTGTCACCACAGCCTCAGAAATACTTGCCTTCCATTCAGTCGCCACCTTTCTCGTCTGCGCCTCATTCCCAAACCTTACAGAGCAATAGATCCTCAACAGACTTAAAACCATCCTGTGGTAAAAGGAAATCTGATGTTTTTGGCACTTCCAAACAAGTGGATGGAGAGTTCCCTATCCAGGATTTGCAAGCTTTGCAGCAACAAGCTTCACTAGATCCTTCGGCTAAGACCCTTGAGGACAGTGAACTGGAAGTGCAAAACAATGTTCTGAATTTGGCATCAAAAATAGAGGATCGGTACAATTCACAGAGTGTCATCCGGAGCAATTCGCGGCCCGAGGACCAGATTGTGGGTCTGACACTTCCAGGGTCCAAAAAGGATGAAAGGATAAGTTCCTTAAGCCACCATGAACAGGACATAACCAGTGCCAACAGTCTTGTAACCCCTGACATTAAGAGGAACTCTCCCCATGTGCAGTCTTCCCATGTGACTATGAGCGTGGAGGAACTGAAGAAACACTCACTCCTGCAGAAGGTGCCCAAACCACAGCTTCAGAGTCACCAGTCACAGGACGTGGGATCCCAGCAGTTTAGTCACAGTCAGGCAGCACAGCAGGTGCAGTACCTGCGGCTGCCCAGTGCTCAGATTCTTATGGAGCCCTCAAGAGATCTACAGATGATCCTATTGCAGCAGTCATTACTCCACCCAGGGCTCGACCCATCCAAAATGGCCAACCTTACCCAAATTCAGCAGGTTCCCATGCAGTACTTACAGATGGAAGATCAGATCATTAGTACCAACAGTGGGCAGAGCCAGCAGCAGGTCTCCCTTCCCCAGAACTCTGAAGTCATTAAGATTGATGCAATGGAGGCCCCCAGGTCATTCCAGCAGCACGTTTTACCAAAAGATAACTTCAGCCAAGCAGGTCAGCATGATGTGAAGCACCACTTTACCTTAAGCTCCATTTGCTTCCCAGAGTCCATGCTGGCAGACGAGAGGAACATCCTGTCCAACGTGGATGACATTTTAGCTGCCACTGCTGCTGCCTGTGGGGTCACCCCTCAGGATTTTGCCAAAGCCACCTCATCGGAAGGGGATATACCCTTGCTTGCCAGTCCCACAGACTCAAAGGGGCACTTGCAGTTGGACACCAGACACATTTCTTCAAACTTTTCCTCCCAGCACTCGACGATTGGCAACACTCAGACTATGACACTAAATGGTGGCCACCTGACTATGGACATCCACCAGGTGCCTAAGGGGGCAGTCCTGGATCACCAAGTACTTGAGTTACCAAACTCGCATGTACAGCACTCACTCATAAATTCCAGACATGATATGGGGGAGAAGGCAACAAGATCTCTACTGCAGCCAAGGTGTGCCGGCCAGGGGTTTGAGGGGGAGACCGAGGAGGGAACCGAGGGACAGAACATGAGCCACAGTGATGGAGCCATCTTCAACTCTACCAGGATAAGTATTCATGACAATAGCATCACCTCTGACAATGGCTTACATTTAGCCAGAGAGGAGTACGATCCCACAGGGCTGATGAACAAAACCAACGTGTCAAACTGTAAAGACCAGGTCCAATACAGTGGGCTAAAAACCATTAAAATGGAAGATGCTGTCATGGAGTTTCCAGCTAATTGTTTCCCCAAGAAGAAAGCTAAGTCCAAGGGTTCCACAAAGCTGGTGGGAGAGGAGGACAACGGCCACCCCAAGCCAGTGAAACGTGGCCAGGGGAAGCGTCAGAACTCCAGAGGGAATAATACAAACTTGCCTTCTACCTCTGACGGTTGCTATGAAGGCTACCACCAGCAGGAGAGAATGCGGCAGAAGATCAGGGAGGTGGAGGAGAAACAACCGGAGGTCAAAACTGGATTCATCGGGTCGTTTCTGGATTTCCTGAAATCAGGGCCTAAGCAGCAGTTCTCCTCTCCTCCAATAAGGATGCCTAATCGCTCCAGGAAGTCTTCTGTGTCCTCCAAATGCGCTTCCTGCCCCATGCCTCTGTCTGGCAAACCCCAGCCTCCAATGACACCGCTGATGCCACCAGAAACAGACAGCGTCAGTCCATCCAAAAGGCTTGATGAGGAGATGAAGAAGAACCTGGAAACATTACCGTCCTTCTCTTCCGATGAGGATGAGTCTGTGGGAAGGAATCAGGATCTTCAAAAGAGCATCACCTCTGCACTCTCTGCACTTGATGACCCCTCAGAGAAAAAGAACAAGTTTGGTAAGAAGGGCAAATTATTTGAAAAAGATGCATTCTGCTTCAGAGATTAGTTTCTCACCCATTGCAGAATCCTTTGAAAGTTACCACGGCTGTTTTCAAATGTATGAACCATAATGAATCACAGTTGCACCCAGAAAGCGTATGACTATAATAATTAAAACTACTTTCCCCTCAGTAGCAAAACAAAGAATGCCTCCGAAGCATGTTTAATACCCCCTTCCCTCTCTGATTTAATCCCAGATGTCACGCAGAAGAATATGCCAGGTTCTAATATAAAGCAAGAGCAATCTCCCAGCCTGCTTACCTCAATGCTAAAGAGGCAAGAGCCACCTCCAGGTACACCCACGGAGCTGCCTGTGCAGAGACTGCTGAAGGATGTTCCCCCAGACCAGTTAGCTCTGCAACTGATCTCTGTGGCCATCGAGGGACTAACGGACGAGGACCTGTCCGACAGCGGTGGGGAAGGCATGTACCGTGAAAGGGACGAGTTTGTGGTGAAAAACGAGGACATCGAATGCCTGAAGGTGAGGCCCTGCGGAATGAGACTGCTACTGTAGTGCTGTTCAGAAGCAATATTGGAGGCATGCACTCATAAAATCTATGCTGGTTTTCTTTTTACCTTATTTTATTAGGTTCAGGGTTGCATAAAAGAGCAGCCAGGGCTGCTTTTCATGCATGCCCACACTGAAATATTTTACCATGGCAGCCTTTTTCTTTTGCGAGATTACAAATGTATTATCTTCACAGATGCTTGTCCAATCATTTTATCCCACAGAATAGGGTGTAAATAACAGATTATGGCCGGCCGTTTGTGTAGTCCCACGTCTCACGGTCAAAGTACTCGTGTGCTTGTGGAAGTGCTGCATTTCACAACCACATTTATCCTTTTGTCTCTGTAAGAGTTTGAGTCGTTGTTTGGCTGTTTTGTACGGGCAGATGACACTAAAAGCCGGATGGGAGCCCCCTGCCATCTGGAAGGTTCAGAAAGCCTTACTGCAGAAATTTGTGCCTGAACTGAGAGACGGAACCCGAGTATTTTCAGCCACCAACAGCGTAAGTGCAAAAAACCTCTTAGATTAGTATGAAAGCCTGTATCAGCCCAACATATTCAAAAAAGGTTCTGCAGTGCTTTTACAATCTGGAACCATACCCCATCTTCTTGAGATCTTAATCTTGAGATTATAATTGTATTGGTTTCTCCATTATTTTTCCTTCATTATATTTCCCTCTCATTAGAACTGAACAGTATATGTTAGAGTTCAAGAGTTCTGAGTTTTTATATTTAGAACTGAAACAAAAAACTTGTCTTTGGTTGACTATATCGGTTCCACTAATATGAGTGAGTATGACTGATGCATGCTTGACACTGCTTACAAGCAATACAAAAAACGAATTTAATTAAGATTTTTTTGTCCTTTTTTTTGTCCTTTTTTTTGGTCCTTTCTATAGTATTTGGGGTACTTTGGGGATGCAAAGACGATGTACAGGAGAGTGTATGTGAAGTTTATCGACACTGTAAACAAGAGGGAATATGTGCGGGTCTGCAACAGAAAACCGAGGTGCAAGCCAATGCACTTCATGAGGTACAAAATGGCACCAGCATCTGACCTGTGAGACATCTGATACCATATTCCACAGCAAACGCTGCTGGGTTTGAATTCACTTTTGAAGACTTGACTACACAATTAAGTTGACCACACAAAAGCACAAGTACTTATCCTGACAGTTTGCACCATGCACCTAGTTACACTACTGCTTATTCCCTTTTAAAAAAAATATATAAATATAGCTCCTGGCTCACTTTGTACTATTACATGAATATTTACCTATCAGTCATTTTCAGCCACACTCCATTGTAGATTACATTACATTACAGCACGTGTTTACATTTAACCTTAATATGAAGTTAAATGTGTGGGCATTGTCATATTCCATATCCTGTATTGGGTCAGTGCAGAGGGAATTAAACGACCACATGTTATCCTGCTGTTTGGTCCAGGGGTTCTCAGGCCAGGGCTCTGCTCAGCCACAAGGCTGCCTTGGCTGTGGCCACCGATGCTTCGGTGTCAAAACACACGTCCAGCAAGCCCTCCTCAAAGGCCAGAGCCAAGCAGGCCAAGGCAAAGGCAGAGCCACCGCCAAAGAAGAGGAAGACGTGGAAGGAGGAGCTCCCCGTGCCCTCAGGTTTGATGCCGGAGGCTGTGAGTGAAGATGACGGTAAGTGGAAGCCGATCAAGCCTGTGCAGCTCATCTGAAGTTTGGTGTGAAAGGTGTGGTGCATAAAGGACACACCCATACCCATGGAGTTCCCTCAAGAACCTCTCAGAAGTCATAGAAAATAAAATTGCATTGGGAATAGTAGGGAATTGATTGATTGATTGATTGAATAGTAAATATATCAATGAAAACCAAAAATCCTAAAAATAAAATCTCAATTCCATGAAGAATGTATTCATTCTTTTCTGCATTTATAATTGTTATGGCTTTGTGGACCTGTGAAAGTTATGCCCTATTACTTTCACTCAGAAGCAAACCTCCCTAATCATTGAAGGATTTCTGTGCACTAAAGATGACCAAGTTGAAAACGACCATGGCTGCTGCCCTTGAGTCATAACCTTTGTAAGCTTCCTGTGAAGACAACCAGGAATCCAGAAAGTAAAAAAGAAGAATTTGAGGGATAACTTAATCACAACATCTATTTACTGTTGCATAAGAACATAAGAATACATCATGATAAGAACAGGCCATTTGGCCGATTTGGCTTGTCAATTCCTAGTCTAAAGAATATCCAGTACAGCATCAACCCTCGACTTGAATAGCCCAAGTGTGTCTGCCTCTACTACCTGGCCTGGTAAGCTGTTCCAGGCAATGACAACTCTGTAAAAATAAATAAATTGATACATTTTTTTTAAACTTCCTAATATCCGTGCAAAATTTGCCTTTAACTAACTTACAAGTGTTCTCTTGTTCTGCTAACTGAGTTCATCTTAAAACATCTTTCTTTGTTAATCCCTTTTATGAATTGATCCCACTTACACTACTGGTCAAAAGTTTTAGAACACCCCCATTTTTCCAGTTTTTACTGACATTTAAGCAGTTCAAGTCCAGTGAATAACCTGAAATGGTACAAAGGTAAGCGGTAAACTGCCAGAGGTTTTAAAAAAAAAAAAAAAAAAAGTTTCGGTTGCCAAAAACGGAAAAATAGTTATAGTTATAGTTTCAGTTATAAAAAAAGGCCCTTTTCAGGGAACAAGTAATGGGTTAACAACTTACAGCTGTTCTGCAGCAATGGAAGTAAATTAAGCCTTGAAAGTTGATGCAAACAATTTCTACAGGTGTCACAACTTTTGTTGATTACTTACAAACCCTGTCTGTATAAAAGCAGTGTTGGAACAGGCTGTGTTACTACACCCTCTGAAGCATTATTTGGACAATATTGCACTGCAGGAAGTAGTATATTGCTATCATAATGGCAAGAAAAAGGCAATGAACAAAGGAAGAAAGACAGACCATTATAGCCCTTAAAAGTATAGGTCTTTCCTTTAGAGAAATTGTAAAGAAGGCCAAGGTGTCAGTGAGTACCGTTTCCTACACCATCAAAAGGCACTTGGAAATTGGAGGAAACTGACAGGAAGAGGTCTGGCAGACCCAAAGCCACAACAAAATCAGAAGACAAGTTTCTGACAGCTTGCATGGACAACAGGCGGCTCACAGGACAACAGCTTCAAGCACAGAAGTCTCAGTTTCAACTGTGAAGAGAAGACTTCGAACTGCAGGTTTGACAGATCGAGTGTCAGGTAAGAAAGCCATTGCTAAGGTGGCAAAATAAGAAAAATAGGCTTGCCTGGGCCATGAAGCACCGCCAGTGGACTACTGAAGACTGGAAGAAGGTCTTATGGACTGACGAATAAAAAAATTGAAATCTTTGGTTCATCACGCAGGGGTTTTGTACGCCGTCGAGTAGGCAAAGGATCGTTCCTCAGTGTGTGACACCAACTGCCATACATGGAGGAGGAAGTGTGATGGTTTGGGGCTCTTTTGCTGGATCCAGAGTCTGCAACTTGCACAGAGTGACTGGCACCCTGCACCAAAAGGGCTACCACAGCATTTTGCAGTGCCATGCAATACCCTCTGGTCTATGCCTAGTTGGTCAGGGGTTCATCCTACAGCAAGATAATGATCCAAAACATACCTCCAGGCTATGTCAGAACTACCTTAGAAGAAAAGAACAAGATGGTAGGCTTCAAGTCATGGAATGGCCAGCACAGTCTCCAGACTTAAACCCCATCGAGCTAGTTTGGGATAAACTGGACAGAAGGGTGAAAGCAAAGCAACTTACAAGTGCAACACATTTGTGGGAACTTCTGCAACAGTGTTGGGAAGAACTTTCCGAACAATATTTAATTTCCATTGTAGAAAGAATGCCACGAGTGTGTTCGGCTGTTATATCTGCAAAAGGTGGCTACTTTGATGAGTCAAAAAATGTAGATTAAATTTTGTTAAACAAAACGATTTCATATCTCCAATTGTTTATTTGTTCTATGCTTTAATTTCAGAGTACATTGAATAAAAACTGGAAAAATGGAGGTGTTCTAAAACTATTGACCAGTAGTGTACGTGATCATCGATTTTATAGTGAAAGTGAAATATGTATTTCCCCCTTATGTACTCAACGTCAGTTTGTGAACTTTTGAACTTGTGTGGTTGGTCCTGCAGAGTTCATGCCCCCACTGCCCTTCGCATCGCGCTTCCTCAACACCAGGATGATGAAAGAGACCTTCAGGAGCTACGTGGAGCTGCTGATTGGCACGGCGTTGGACGCAGATATGATGGAAGCCCTAGAAAAGGAGAAAGGTGGGTATTGGAGGGCAGGCTACCAGAATATTCTAACCAGAATCATCAAACTCTGATTAATCCAGACTAGACCCCTTTATCCTTCAAAGAAAGAAAATATTGTCTAATAATTATCTGAAAACATTCTCTGTACAGTGACATATTCTGAAGAATGCTTAGATCCATATATGCATTCATGTCTCACAACTATGCCTGCTTTAGTCCATAAATACAGATAAATTAATTAAATTCCTTTTATATAACTCATATATAGGTTTCCTGAATCTCAAAAGTGCTTACTTAGATGACCCAGTGTTGACCCTTACTTAGATGACTCATCAGTGGTGTCAGTACTGAGCTAATGGGTACAGATGGAATGACGCAGAATGGTGGTAGATATGTGAAATGATTATTAACCTGTGAGAGTCAGGATTGCTCTCCACACTGTTGTGGCTGTAACGTGGATTTCTCTCCACACTGTTGTCTGTAACGTGGATTTCTCTCCACACTGTTGTGGCTGTAACATGGATTTCTCTCCACACTGTTGTGGATTTCTCTCCACACTGTTGTGCTTTGTCGTGATGCAGACGAGCTGCTCCTTCCAAACCTGAGGAAGGTGGAGGGGATGCTGACGGACAACAGGCGGAGACTGCTGCCCAAACTGAGCGTGGGACAGCTGTTCAAGGTGGGTGCGTCCCCATCGGTAAGGTTCCAGACCAGAAATCAATGATGATAAATGGAAATACTTTTTTTAAAGTTGGATGGATGTTCTGAGAGCTCCAGCTTACTGGATTCTGATTGGGAGTTTCCTGGGTCACTGATTACTTTGCCCATTTCGTTTCACATGGTTTGTCAAGCACCAATTGGATTGAGATATGGTACAAGGACATATTTAAATTGCCCCCCCCCCACTGTATCCCCAGAGCGCTCTGGATAGCTTCCCAGACTTCTCCTTGGTGACGGAACTGAAGAAGGATGGCGAAGCCCCATCGTTTAAAGTGCGGTTAAGTGGGAAGGCATACAACAGGAAAACTATGAGACCCTCCAAAACCGCCAGCAAGTTACCGTTGGTATGTTTTTACCTTGTCATTCACCAGCATTTTAATTTAAGCTTGAAAATATGCCACATTAAAGGAAATGGTGTGTTGCCCCTGCTCCACTATTCTCCTTCTTGTAATGCAGTGGATCTCAGTCCTGGTCCTGGAGAGCCACAATATGTGCTGGTTTTCATTGTGACTCCGCACTTAATTGATAATTTAATGTGGATGATTACACCTCACCTGGTTTCTTGTGTCTAAATTGGTTACTGATTTTAAGGTGAAAACGAAAGCCAGCATACCCTGCATCTCTCCAAGACCAGGATTCAAAACCAATGCTATAAGGTGACATTTGGCCTTGACTGGAAATGCTAGTGTCGTGGTAGACTTGGAGAATCAACATGAATTTTACCCACCTAGTGGTTTCAGCCAATTAGCATTTTACACACAGGTGAGCAAAGCACCTCCAGAGATGTCTGTGGTTTGAAGAAGATTTCCAAACTTTAATGGCTGAGTAACAATGATGAATAAGTTAACAGTTCAGTGGTTTGGCCACTAGATGGGGACCCTGCATTGGAAAATGCACACCACTGACATACTGCCTATTTAAACATAGTGTATTACCATGACCAGGCCAATTCTGCATAAGCTTGTTTCACCATTGAAATTCCCCTCCCTGAAGGCAATATATACCGTATTGAAATCTGATTGTAATCTGTACTTCAAAAATGCCTAGCAAATGTTGAGAAAATGTCCCATGTTTGTCCCCCATAACAACAGGAATACACTGTGGATAAGGGGAGGACTCAGTGGTTCTCACTGTATCATTCACTCCAGCATTACAAGTACCACACATTTCTGATCTGTAAGGACAAGGTGAGGCCTTTGTTTTGCTTTCTTTGTCCCTCTGTTTATAGGAAACCTGTAGTCGGCCAAAAGGCCCACTTCCACCCTAGAGCACAGCACAGCTGTTTCGTTGACCCCCGGCTGTAGGGAGAACCTCTGTTTTGATTGGTGTTTTGGTGCTGCGTTGCCTGTGCTCACATCAGACTGTCCCTCCCCAGATTACGTCTCTTCAGCGCGAGGACCTGGGGCAGCAGGAGACTGTGCAACTGTGCCTTCATAGTGGCCAGTGGGTGGAGAAGCTCTTTGAAAAGTTTGGCGAGCTTCTGACCCAAGTGCAGCAAACCTGCCTATAGCCGTGTTGGAGAACAGCTATCAGTGGATACGATCGACTGAACCTCCAATGCCAAGATGCACCCCTTCAAAAAAGCACTAATCATTGTAATAAAAGCCTAATTATGCACCGGCATGCAGTGATGCCCGTTCTGGAAATGTCTTACTGTTTTGGACTCAGCAATGGGAAATGCTGAATCTGCACCACACAGTGGTGAACTGCAAGACACTGTGTTCAATATTATAAATCTCTTTAGCTGGCCAATTGTGCCAAATGGAGCTTTCTACTTAGTTTTTTCCTTTTTTTTTTTTTTTTTTTTTTTTATATCTTCAGAAACACAATGGATCATTAGATATAATCTGAAAAACTAGCATAGGAATCCAAACACTTGCAATCAGAAAAAAGAAAGTACCTTGATAGGTGTTGCCTTTTTTCAGCGTGTCTGAAAATTATTATTATTGTGAGGAAATGAGTGGTTAGGGTGTGTGTGTGTGTGTGTGCGTGCGTGCAACATCCATTTCAACAATGGAGCGCCAAATTTATATAGTGTATTGTACATTTTGTACAGCAAAATTCTTTGTCAGGACATTCTTTAAATAAAGAAATTTACAGAATATAGATATCTACATTTTGAGCTTCAAAGACTCCTTTAATTATAACAATGGTTATAAATCCGAATACGGACATGGTGCAATTCTGATACTGCTTTTTGTGATATATTTTATTGTAATGAAATGCAATGACTTTAACTATTTTCAATGAGGAAAAAAATAAGCTGCCTTTATACTTTTCTCTTCAAATGTACATTATATCTCACTAATTGGTGTATTTTTCACAGAAAGAAAATTGTGGTCAGATTTGTTCCATGTATCTTTATAATACACTTTTCATTGTTTGAGAAAATCCTTATACATTTATATGTAGATTACATATTGTATACTATATACCTTGAGATAATCTCCTCAAGTTTGCCTCAATCTTAACCAGAATATGCATACAGTATTTGACTAGTTTTGCTTTTCAAGTGTAGCTGTGTTACACGCTGTAATTATTTTCTGATACGTAAAAATAAATTTCCTAATAAATGAGGATATATAGATTGGTCTTATTGTTCACACAGTTTGTCTCAAGCAGCATGTGGTTTCATAAAGTGTAAGTGCACATACAGTACCACTGAGATGATCTCTGCAGGAAAACAGTTTTAGGGATTCTAGTTCTAGTGATGTCAGGCACTCTTGAATGTGCTCATGTGAGCAGTGTATGCTCAAAACATGACCTTCAGTCTTTTTCTTTTTACTGACGTCAGACCATGGTTGACTTGATGTGGTTGAGGGCAGACAGACCAGCGATAACCGATTTCAGACGCCCTGCTGTGACATTGGTGCTTACGCAAGTTTTGACTCAATGAAAAGAATGGGATGGTAAATTACATTTATATTGCGATGATGGATAAAAAAAAATCATCTGACATCTTTGCCTTAAGTTGTGGGCATAAGTATTCCAATCAAATCAATATCCACCAGGTCTTACCAAAACTACATTCAGCCCCTCACTATCAGCTGCCACCCTGTACACACAGAGAACAAAGACCAGTGCATTTTGTTCAGTGTGGGAGTGGACTCAATGCTTCTTTAATGAATTTCCTAACCTCACTTTCTTATCTTTTAAACACTTCCATGTAATGTTCTTGACGTTGTGTCTAACCTGTTGGGGTTAAAAAACTGGATAAATGTGGATAAGAGGCAAAAAGGGTATGGGTGCTACTGCTTTTGATATTGATTACTTCCTTGCTTTTTTACTTTGGGCCATTTGTCAGATAGAAACATTTGAGTGTTTAACATGACTGTGACTCAAATGCAAGATAATGACAGGTGACAGTCAAAACTAAAATGTGAGTTATGAGCTCCAAGCTGGTAGTGTGCTGACACAGGTATTATGTACAAAAACACAGGTGCGTGTACTGTTTGAATGGCCGTAGTCTTTTCCTACCTTTTACTGTTTGTCCAGCATCCACAGCCCACCTGAATGTTACAGGAACTTGCGTAGCTAGAGCACCAAATCCATCTGAATATACAGAATGCTGAATGTGACTGCAGTCAGAACAGTACAGGGAGGAAGCATTTATCAAACTTCTTTACATGTATTTTTTCCTGAACTTGTCGGTTTATTGCCACCCCAGCATACAGTTCAGACGCAAGAAACCAGGTGAGGTGAGTTAACAGTGTAATCAACTGCTTTAATTGATCAATTAAGAATGACAACAAAAATCCAGCAGCTCTCCAGGACCTCCATTCATACTTTCGGGCTGTGATATAACCACACAGAAATAAAGGTTTATAGATGCCGGCTGTCCTAACGGACATATGTTTTCAGAAGAATGTAGAAACTGCTTTTCTGGCATGGAGTCTCCACGGTTTCTTGGAAAGCTTTTTCTGTAAATGGGCACCTCGTTCGATTGATAGCTTATTCACTGCGATCTGTAAGTGTCAACAGCCTGTTGAATAAAATATGATTGTACTACGCAATGCGGCAAACTTCTCGGGCGGCGTACAAAAGCATTTCTGTCATCTGAGAGTGGAATGAGTGAGACTACTGTCTGAAATGGCAACATCCATTTAAGCTCAGAGTTCATAATTTTAGTCTGTTCATCGCTGGGAGAAATGGATGTTTGTTAAACACAAATGTCTGGCTTACGGTTGAACATGCATGAATATTAATATGGCACATAGTTCTGCATGTGGACCAGAACTGAGAATCCCTTTGTGGGCCAAGTTTGAATTGCAGTCATGGTCTAATGTGAAAGGAATTTTGTTTACTTGGGAAGATACTGGCCATTCACTATAATGGAATAAGGCAGCTTACAATTGCTAGTATATATTTCTGTCTAGCCCATGTACAAGAACCTTTTTAGTGATTGTTGTCACTTATCTCAATACTTTCAATGAAGTTGGGTATCTGCAGAGAGGTAACTGTGTGGGGTGGGGGAGGGGACTTGAGGCTTGTTGAAAATATTCCATCTATAATGAGTTAGAGTAGAATAAAAATTAATCAATACTCAACAAATTAAGACACCTAATCAGAGATTGTCAGAAGGGAGCACGTACGCATGCCGCTGTACTACAAATAAAAGTTGTAATCCTTTGTTGCTGTAATGAAATGAGCAAACTTTAATGAGTTGACATTAAAGGTGAGCCCAAATATGGGATGCTATAGGTGTTGATTATGTAGTCAGCAATAACATGGACAGTCAATTTGCACAATGGCATCATGTAGGCTGCAGGCCATGTGAAAGGACTTGTGAAACCTGTTTAGATCACGTGCGTATTTCTTAGTGAAGACTGAACTTTTTGTGTAATTGAAACTGCTTTTAGGTTCAGTTGAGAATTAAACTTTTTTGTTAATAATATATATGAAATATAATTAAATATACATACGCTACCGGTCAAAAGTTTTAGAACATTTTTCTAGTCTTTATTGCAATTTGCGCAGTTTAATGTTTCAATGTACTCTGAAATTAAAGCATAGAACAAATAAACAGTTGGAGATAAAAAAAAGAAATCATGAAATCGTTTTGTTTAACAAAATTTAATCAAAATTTTTGACTCATCAAAGTAGTCACCTTTTGCAGATATAACAGCCAAACACACTCGTGGCATTCTTTCTACAATGGAAATCAAATACTGTTCGGAAAGTTCTTCCCAACACTGCTACAGAAGTTCCCACAAATGTGTTGCACTTGTTGGTTGCTCATTATCTTGCTGTAGGATGAACCCCTAACCAACTAGGCGTAGACCAGAGGGTATTGCATGGCACTGCAAAATGCTGTGGTAGCCCTTTTGGGTCAGGGTCCCAGTCACTCTGTGTAAGTCGCCGACTCCAGCAAAAGAGCCCCAGACCATCACGCTTCCTCCTCCATGTTTGACAGTTGGTGTCACACACTGAGGAACCATATTTTCGCCTACTCGACAGCGTACAAAAACCCTGCGTGATAAACCGAATATTTCAATTCAATGAATATTTTGATTCATCGGTCCATAAGACCTTCTTCCAGTCTTCAGTAGTCCACTGGCAGTGCTTCATGACCCAGGCAAGCCTCTTTTTCTTATTTTGCCGTCTTAGTAATGGCTTTCTTACTGCCACTCAGCCTGTCAAACCTGTAGCTCGAAGTCCTCTCTCCACAGTTGAAACTGAGACTTCCTTACTTCAACCAGTGTTAAGCTGTGCGTGAAGCTGTTGTCCTGTGAGTCGCCTATCACACAAGCTGTTGACTCAGAAAATTGTCTTCTGATTTTGTTGTGGCTTTGGGTCTGCCAGACCTCTTCCTGTCAGTTTCCTCCAGTTTCCAAGTGCCTTTTGATAGTATAGGAAACTGTACTCACTGACACCTTGGCCTTCTTTGCCATTTCTCTAAAGGAAAGACGTACACTTTTAACGGTTATAATGGTCTGTCTGTCTACCTTTGTTCCTGCAGTGCAATATTGTCGAAATAATGCTTCAGAGGGTGTAGTAACACAGTCTGTTCCAACTAAGGTTTAATTTACTTCCATTGTTGCAGAACAGCTGAAAATTGTTAACCCATTACTTGTTCCCTGAAATTCAATCAAATTCAACTCTGAAATTCACATTATTTTTCAGTTTTTAACCAGTTTACCGCTTACCTTTGTACCATTTCAGGTTATTCACTGGACTTGAACTGCTTAAATTTCAGTAAAAACTGGAAAAATGGGGGATGTTCTAAAACCTTTCACCGGTAGTGTATATATAATATATATTTAAATATATATGTATATAATATATAATGTGTATATATAATAGGTTATATATTTTATGTATACAGTATGTAATATATCATTAATATATATAATTATAATTAAATGATGACATTTTTATTGTCATAATCAATCCAGGCAATCAATACAGCTTGCTTGGGGTGATGGTCAGATTTTTCTATCACATCTGATATTCAGCAGCTCCGAGTGTGTATGGCTTCAGAAAATGGGTGAGAGTTTTTGAGAGTTGAGACCTTAAACTTTCTTGTGAAAATGAGATGGCGCCGGTAGGAAGGGATATATACCTGGCCAAGGCTACTCCTCCAGTTAAACTAGTTTTTCCTCCAGCAGCAGCGCTTTCTGTCCCTCTCAGACATGGGGCACCTGAGAATCCTCCCTCCAGTCAATTGTTTCTGAATATGTCACACAAGACAAGCGACCTGGATAAAGACACTCGCTAAGAGTGGCATGTTGATCATAGGATATGATTGATAAATTATTAAATTGTACACATAGTGTGAAATTATTGTAAACATAATCATTTGAAAATATCTAGTTGTGTTTGTACCCAGTCACAAGCTCACTCAACCTATTTAAATCTGTGCATATGTAATACAGTACTATTTCAATCTGTGAATATCTAATACAGTACTTATCAATATATTGCCACCCAGTTATTTTGGCTTTAATAAAATCAAGGGCTTAACCCATCAGCATATCAAAATCAATTCACCAATTCACTTGTTGATCAAATAGATTGCCTCTGCCCCTCAGGGCATGCTCTGTTAACACTGAGTTTGGTTTGTAGTTAGTCTAGGCCAATGTTTGATTTGATCTGTCCCTTTGCCAAACACAGTGAGTAGACAAAATAATGGAAACGCCAAACAATATATAAATATTTATGAACTAATAAGGAATTTGGCTGCCCTTTGCCTTTAGAACAGCTTTAATCCTTCTTGCAATGCTGTTGTACAAGTTTTGAACTATAGTGGGATACTGAACCAGTCTTCAAGAATGAAAGCCTCCAGTTATTTGAGATGAGAAGGCGGTGGAAATCTACTCCACGTTCTAGAACTTCCCATAAAGGTTAATTGATGTTTAGGTCTGGCGATTAGAGAGGCCATGGAAGGTGTTTGACTTCAGCCTGGTGTTCATGAATCCACTCTTGGATCCATTTAGCAGTGTGTATGGGGCAAGGCCGTAACCATGGAGTCAACATTGGGGGGGACCAAATCAATTTATTTATATTTTTTATATCAGCTAGGCTATATATTGGGGGGGACATTTTGAGCATATCTGAATATTGGGGGGGATGTGTCCCCCCCAATATATATGGTAATTTCGGCCTTGGTATGGGGGCATTATCATCTTGGAATATGGAAACATTTTGAGGAAACAATGTTTGCATCATCATGTGGCGGCACGGTGGTGCAGTGGATAGCGCTGTCGCCTCACAGCAAGAAGGTCTCGGGTTCGAATCCAGGCCGGGGGCCTTTCTGTGCGGAGTTTGCATGTTCTCCCCGTGTCCGCGTGGGTTTCCTCCGGGTACTCCGGTTTCCTCCCACAGTCCAAAGACATGCACGTTAGGCTAATTGGAGAGTCTAAATTGCCCGTAGGTATGAGTGTGTGAGTGAATGGTGTGTGTGCCCTGCGATGGATTGGCGACCTGTCCAGGGTGTATTCCTGCCTCTCGCCCGGAACGCATGCTGGGATAGGCTCCAGCCCCCCCCCGCGACCCTGACCAGGAATAAGCGGCTTAGACAATGGATGGATGGATGGATGTTTGCATCATAGGGTGCATCTTGGCTGTAATTCTACCATGTGGAGTATTAATCGGGCCCAATGACTCCCATGAGACGGATGCCCATATCATAACAGATCCACCACCATATTTAACAGTTGGGAGGCAATGTGGGGTTCCTTTGGCTTTCTCCAAACAAAATCTATCCAGATGAGGGAAAAAAAGACTCATCAATCCATATTACTTTCTTCCACTGCTCAGAAGTCCATGTTTTGTGCACATATTAAAGTGTTGATTTTAAAACATCTTTCATAGCAGAAACATATCGGGAATAGGTTATTTTGTGTAAGATTTACACAGCTATGATCAGAATGATTGATAATGAGAGTAGCCAAAAAGTGTAATGTAGCTGCAACACCATCTACATGTAGTTCATAAAAATGAGAGGCAAAACCGTTGGTTATTTTCCTAGCTTGTTAAAAATGTCAATGTCCAGAAGAGGGTAGTTCCCGTCCCAGCCACTTAAAGTCTGCAATATTTATCTGAAATCCATATATCACCCTGATTGCAGTAACTATAAAACCATCTTCAGCGTTATTATACGTTGCTGTTGTTCCTCCACAAACCATGTTGCCGTTCCATTATTAATGTTGAGATGGTATGGAAACTAGGCCTACATATTTATGGCAAGGATACAAACCTCCCCTATCCACAATGTGTAGTGTGGGTCGAGGATGGAAGAGCCACTCGCAGATGTCACGAATATCTAAAAGCTAACTACGGGTAGTCAGCCACTAAGTCTGCGAACAGATAAGGGAGCAGGGGAAAAAATGGATGGACAAAGAAAAAGAAACTCCGGGCATAAAGTCCACGGAAAATAATAATAAAACAAAACAACCCAAAGGTTGTGGACTCTTCAACGAAGAGGTAAGAAACTTAAATGATTTTAGAGACTTTACGCTAACCCTTTTAAATGAGATCCTAAATAGTACCTTCTCTCTTTAACTGAGAGACCACCAAGTGGAAAACTAATACCTTAGTTCTAGTACCGGAGCGTAACAATGGTTTACACAGAAGCGTTTGTGATATGAAAACGTAGCCCTTAAATAGTAGGCAGAATAAACACTGATAATCCACAGCTGGCCATGACTGGGAAATACCCCGACAAAAGACCATATAAGGGAAATGACAATGACAATGATTCCTCATACAAAACAAAGGGAACAGACCATCACATGGTCAAGCGCCCTCCAGCGGCTGAACGAGGTAAAACCATGACACAATGAAGAGTGGTAAACGACAATAGCCTACACTTAAGCATGACAAAGTTGGAAGAATTACAACTTTATTATATTTATTAAGATGAGTCATTATGAAAAACACCAAGACAATGCTACACTGATACTGATACTGATAAGAACGTTTACTGAGATTTCACTCAAAGATCAACATTTCACTGATTTCACTCAAAGACTGTTCATTACATTACATTACATTACATCACAGGCATTTAGCAGACGCTCTTATCCAGAGCGACTTACAGTTTACATTTCTTTACAATCCATTTATACAGCTGGATATTAACTGAAGCAATTCAGGTTAAGTACCTTGCTCAAGGGTACAACGGCAGTGTCCCACCTGGGGATTGAACCTGCAACCTTAACGTTACAAGCCCAGCTCCTTAACCATTATACCACACTGCCTGCCTTCAAACTTTTTTTTAAACAACACACTTGATAGCCCACTGACTCTTTGTTAAGAACCACGACAGTACAAGCTGTTGAACATGTGCTTTTAGAGGCCTCGTGATAAAAATTAAAAAAACTTGATGACAAATCAGTGGGGGAAATGTTAAAGTTCAGAAAATTAATCATCCTACTGAAAATATCTATACGTGTGTGTATAATTTATTTTTTCAAAATGTATAATTTATTCAACCAAAAACAATTAAATGACACGCCAAACCTATTTGAGTTATCGTATTATTACGCGTGTAGCCTACAATTAATTCATTGTTTGGATATTTTGAGAGCACACAGCATACTACGTTTTTCGTAATAAGAAATGTATTATAACACTTTTCAAGAGGCAATTGTTAAAAATGCCGGTATTAGATGGTTCCTTGATCAAATGATCCTAATTATGTTAATTATCAATGAGACGCGTTGTGAATGATTGAGTGATTTACTCGGGATCACCTGCAGAATGTATAAGAGAAGGCGGTTTCGAGGCTGTTCTTAGCACTACGTCACGCCGTTGTGGATTGTGCGATCGCAGAAGCAGTCTAATGGCCACAGTCAGGGAGAAAGCGGCGGCTTTGAATCTCTCCGGAGTATTTTTCAGTCCCATGCCCCGACCGCCAGGTAAAGCGCGTTTAACCCATACTAGTGAAAGGGATTATATTATGTATTGATTGTTTGTTATGTCGTAGCATTCGTTGAATGTGTGGTCTATTTTAATGGGGATATTCCGTTTTTTTATCTATCAACTTTTATTGTGACTTTCTTTCCAAAGGAAACCGTTTGTGTGACTGGATTCGGGCTTTTCTATTGCTCGATGAGTTGCATGGTCAGCATAGAACCAAAATCCAGTGTCTAATTAAATGCATATTTGTTTTTAAACAGCATAGGGACATTGCTGATTTGATTCATTGTATTTCTTCATATTTATGTTTTAAATGGGGCATTCGATTTAAAGCACTATTTGTGACACACACGCCAAATTCAAGCACCCTTTTGTTTATTCTTGCGAAACGCAAGCATTTGGGGGTAAATCGGTCGAGCCAGTCTACGGGTGCAAGGAGGAGTTTAACTTTACAAATGTCTCGGATATTTTCCATGCATGGCTTGAAGCAATTATAATCAAATACAATGCATCCTCCCAAAAAAATTTTGTGCCAATGGAATTGGTCGTTTCGTCTTTGTTTGCACCAATAACTGTCCACTGTGGTAGGGGAGAGCGGGTATGTTGTCACACTTTTCACTCTTACCTGTACTGGGCGCAATACATCGCAATGGTATTTATGTCATACCAAATGAAAGGTGGAAGTGTTGGGCACATATTTTGTATTCATATCTTATTTCAGTATGGAGTTGTAGACAGTTAAATAGAGGGTGTGCACTTGTGACAACTTACCCCATCAGGGGGTAAGTTGTCACACTATGTCATAGTATGTGGGGTAAATTGTCACCAGGGTTGGGAGGGTTACTTTGTAAATGTAATTAGTGCCTGATTACTGATTACACGGCTCTGAAAGTAATCCGATACGAATACAGTTACATGTCTCAAAAAAGTAACGTAATCAGATTACTTTTAGAATACTTTTGTATTACTTACTTTTTCTATCACAGATGGGTATGTTTTGGGGTACAGGAGACATTGGGAAGCTGTTATATAGCCAAAGGTGGTGCTACTTAGTACTAAAAGGGTGCTCAAACTTTTGCACACGCCATGTTCACTTTTTTATTTGATCAGTAATACATTTAAATAGTTATTATGCATTACACTTTGAAAAAGGATGTCATGTTCAACTTTCCACTGTGTTGAGGTCAGGTCAGCTTCTGTTCATTTAATAATAAATACTAATAAATTTGAGATGTCAATTTAGCTAAATATATGCAACATTGTATCTGCATTTTTTGTTGTAGTCGTCGTCATTAACATGTTATGGAATTAGAATGGACAGATTCAAAATTAATCATAATAAAAAGTAAAGGGATATTGAAAGGCAAGTTATTTTACTGTTTTGATGGCTCATCATTAGCATAACTCAAACACAGCATCTAAAACAATGTAATAACTTTTGAAACTTTTTTGGCACTGGAATAACAGCGACTTGTAAGGGATATGTAGCGGCGAATGCTCGGCAGTGCATGACGTAATTGACGTATAGTAGAGTACAATTGTCTACCAAATTGGGAGAAAACTGGGGAAAATAAAAAGAATAAAATAAAATGTCATCGTTTCAACAATAAAGAAAGCAGTATAAAATTAGCAGAGCAGTTAATGCGATGCCTCAAACCGTAGGCTAAGGTCAGGTAACAGCAAATTACTGCAGAACTGTGTTCATTAAACTGAAGGTTAGCTAACGTCGACTTACTCAAGTGCTTTTTAAGATTCGAAGTCGAGTCCTTTGATGCCGACAGTATCTTTATTCCTGGAAGACACAAGGTACACTGGGCCGACAGATTTTTCCCATGTTCTTCTTTAAACTGGAAATTGTGTCGATAACGCCACAAACTAAAAGCTGACTTTTTTTCCATCTTGTCCCTATCAATGTTTGTCTGAGCGTGGGCGCGCGCTTTTTTTTAAACGCATTTTTTTTAACGCAGTTTTTTGGTTCTGTGCAGCGGCTGTAGTTTTCGTGAGCTGTGTGATGATAATCATGTAGGCGTGATAATTTCATGCTGTAACTTTAGTAATGAATATCCGCTCATTAATGTTTGTAAGAAACTTTCCACCAAGAATTCCAAGAACTAATCCAAAATGTATTCACTTCAGGTTTATTAAAGTAACTGTATTCAGATTACTCGTTTTTCAAATGTAACGCGAGCTGAATACAGTTACTTGATTTTTGTATTCTGATTACGTAACGCCGTTACATGTATTCCGTTGCAACCCAACCCTGGTTGTCACATTGGATTATCAACAAATAAGAATACAACAAAATAATTGTGATAATTTTTTTAACTTTCAAATTCAAAACCAAGTACATTTCATTACAGAACTCATTCATTAAAGAACAAAATGCTTAGTCTTAACAAAACAGACGTGGTGTAATGCACAACGAAACACTTCTAATCAGACTCATCTTCAGAGCCACAGTTCTGGCACAAATAAATTGCCTGGGCTGGGGTGCAAGCATCATGGGCCCACTTCTTGCATCTCACACACTGCACCCAAGTCTCTTTTGGGCGGCTGTTAGAAAATGGCTCCATGCAGACTAGGCAGAAGCACTCCATCTGATGATGACTCGTCTATTTTTCTTTTTACTGTTGCCTTTTTGTTCTCGGCAGATCCAGATTTTGCACTTTGCTTCCCTTCCTCCAGAAACAGCCTGTTTTTAGATCGTGATTTTTCCATTTGTAGTGCTTGCTTCACGGGTGTGTCTATTAGAATTGCGGTTTTGCGCCACTTTCTTCCATTATTTTATTTTTTTCCGGGACCAGCTTTTGGAAATGGCCAGAGGTCCTCGAGTTGGTAGTCTGCTGCCAGGACTGTCATTGCTGGGTAAGGGTGAGCTGGCATGGGAACTGAACGGGTCTGTGCTTGTGCCTGGCAGGGCAGGGTTGGTACTGGGGCCTGGCAGGGCAGGGCGATCCGTAACATAGGATGGCACAAACTCCGTTTCCAAAAATACATCCCTGTTGTAAGGCTGTACCCCAGCTACCCTAAAGCCAGCCTGAATGTTCAAGGGGGTTGCTGCCACAGGATAAGCAATTGCCACAATCCCAGGAATGTCATAAATTGACATTGTTCTCCCAGGATTGTTCCTCATCCATGCATCACACGCTGTGTTGATGTGCCTTTTTGCAGCCCGTAGACAGACCTGTCTAAGGGTTGAAGCCAATGAGCGCAGTGGGGTGGGAATGACACCATAATTATGCAGTTTTCTTTGGCACAATTGAGTCCATCAATGGACATATGAGATTCGTGGTTGTCCAAAAAGAGTAAACATGGTTTCTCCTTTGAGCATTTTGTATGCTCAATGCAATGTTTCAGGAAGTCAAAAAAGTGCACATCTTTCATCCACCCCGAGGGATTTGCCGCTCCCTTGCTGCCAGGTGGTCCGTTGTTTAAAAAACGGTTGCGGAAGTTGACACGGGGAAATATGAAATATGGAGGTATACTATTTCCTGTGGCTGAGACAGCACAGGCCAGTGTGACAAGCGTCCCCCTTTCAGCAGAGGTCAGTGACCCTACCTATTTGAATCCGAGTCTGGCCACTACTTTGTCAGGTTTATGGACTGTGGTCACCCCAGTTTCGTCGACATTCCATATGTCCCCTGGTCCAAATTGATGTCTGTCTAGCACATTTGCTAAATTGTCAAAGAAGGCATTGACATTTTCTCGGTTGAAGCTACTAGCTCTGGCAAGGCTAGTTGCCTCAGGCTTTCTTAGCGACAGCATTGGGTGCCATTTTAAGAAGGCTGTAAACCACTCCAAGCTGGCGTTTTCTGTTTCTGCCCACATTGGTGTGAATTTCAGCTTGTGTGCCACAGCAAACTGGTAGGCAAGTCTTTTGATCTCACTTGGCGACAGACCAAAATAAATGTCAGCTGACCTAGCGATATAATGAACAAGCTGCATCTCCAAATCAGGTGGAAATACCTGCCGTGGCTTTCTATAGCCAACCACTGTTGTTGGCATGGCTGCCTGACTGACAATTTCTTCGCTGGTAACCTTTTCACAATACCGAGTCAGTACGGTAATTTGTATTAAAATCGTTTGCTGTGCTTCTGATTGATTTGTTCTCCAGCTTCACCTGCCTGACTGCCTTCAACATTAAGTCAGGAGGTGTGCTACCATTCTGTCTTTCTTTTATAATTTCTCACCATCGTCTCACTTTCTTTTGTTACTTCATTCATTCGTTCCTTTCTTCCTTCCCTCAATGCTTCTTTCCTTCAAAAACACATTTCAATTAGCCTTATGTGACAACTTGCCTCAAAGCCATTGAGCCAACTTGCCCCAAACGGGCATGTGGGCTAATGTTTACTAAAGCTCAAGGCTAGTTCAACATAGGATTGCAGCTAACATATCAAGAGACACCTTGTCTCCTTTATTCGGTACACAAATATAATTTTGAACATTTATACCTAACAGTTTTATTACATAAAATGTAAGGTGCCATTTACTTACTTTTGAAGGAGACAAACACAAAACTTGTGCTCGCATGTAATTAAAGTGATCTTTGACCACCTGTGAAAAGGAATTTGAATCTGACCCTAGTTGCAACAAAGTAGCTATTTGATTTTTGAGATAGTGCCCCTGTGGTTGGAGGTATGAACAGTCACAACTTACCCGTGTGACAACTTACCCCGCTCTCCCCTACTTGGTCTATTGGGGAATGTGACCACTACCACACCGCTCACTCTGCGATAATTTTCTTGCTTGTTATGCAAACACACGATTCGCGGTTTATTTTGACCGAGATGGATCAAACCCCTATTGGTGCAGATCATGTTGAAGAGAACTCTTGGGGACGACGACTACTACTACTACCCACAAGTCCTTCAAGAACAGAAGTGGACTTTGTGGCACAGATTAGAGTCACCTATAGGATTTATCAGGGACCCCTTACTGTTCCTCCAGGATGGTTTTAAGGCCCATACTGGGCTTTGGATTGAAATGTAATTATTCAACTTGTCCCCTCTGCCATCTCAGTTTTGGATATTGGGTATTGGGACTAAAACATCAGAGAACAAAATGCCTGTGATGGAACAATGAGGTTTGGTTTTTTTCAAAGCTGGGCGCACAACATTTCAGCCAATTGACTGAACACAATTGTACTGTATGCGTTGGTCTTTGAATAAACATGTTGTTCTTCTAGAGCAGAATTCTCTTTATAGACCTGGATGAGGAAATGCCACTGACGATGGGTCAACCTTTCACTTTATCAGGGTGTAACTTTTTCAAAGGTTAAGATCCCTTCCACCAGGCCTTCAAAAGGTGGTTCAAAATAACTCAGTTTTGCATCCCTCTTTTGATGCAACTTGTTGCCCCCAACAGATCACAGGATGGCCAACAAGCCATTCCAGGCCACGTACATTTGGAGCAGCATCATCAACAACCTTCAGTCGCAGGTGGAGGTGAAACGGCGACGCCACAAACTCAAGTCCCACGATGACTGCTTCCTGGGCTCTGAGGCTGTGGACGTCATCCTGGCTCATGTTGTCCAAAACAAGTTATTTGGCGATGCCGATATTCCCCGGGCAAAGGTGGTGCGTGTGTGCCAGACCCTCATGGACCGCAGTGTGTTTGAGGCTGTGGGCACCAAAGTGTTTGGCAAGGAGAAGAAACAGGCTGCATTTGAGGACCGCAGCTTCAGACTGTACAGGTTTCTGAACACTGAGAGCAACTCCACAAGCAATCCTGAAAATGAGATTGGAAGTGATTCTTCTGGCTTTCATGGGACAATTTGCAGTACCCCTTGCAGGTATAGTGTTTTTGTTTTCCTTTGTTGGAATTATTCTTAGGATGTTCACATTTGCTTGCCTCTTTCATTGTCAAAAATCTGTTGGGACTACAGGGTGGGTAATCCTTTTAAGGCACTGTTCTAGTGTGTGGATGAACCCCACAATGTGGTATTGAATCACCTGGAAAAGGGAGGGATTTCATTCGGTGGGGAGTCATCATGGACTAGTGATCTCTGGCCAGTCAAGCACCCACAATCAACCTGCAAAGCTACAGATGGAGTAGACTGACTCTCTGTGCTTGCTTTACTGGTGCACTGCGGAGGGAAAAAAAACCACCATGACATCCCACGTTTTGGAGGAAAATGCACGCTTATCTGCTCTCTCCCAAATTGCCAGGAGGCTGCAGTGATGAGCTGAAATGAATGAAGCATTCCAAAATGGATGCTTCTAGTGCTTTATATTGGATACTTATGTCCCCCCTCAGTTTGGTTTAATATTAGACCTCCAGACAGAGTTTGAAATGCAGAATAAGCGGTTTCACGTTGATGTAATGTATAAATATGAATTGGGTTTTGTCAATCGTCAGGCAAGATGAGCCAGAATATTTGAATATCACGCCTGTCAAAACTGACAAGTCTTTTGAGGACCTTCTGGGGAACTTACACCTAAATCCAGCCCATACCCCACAGATGGTGATCTCTGGATTATCACAAACTAGTAGGTATCTGGCGAGTTTCATAAATACAACTGTCACCATAACACTGATGCAAAGCTCCTGAAGGGCTTGGGTTGAAATTTAAAGTAGGTGGAGGTGGAATTGAATTTATGGTTTGTATCAAGTATATATATGCATGTGCAAAGTCATTTGAATGGTTTGCTGTAAAATGCAAACCTGATCTTTCTCCAGTTGAATCAAACCAACCTTGCTGCCAGCTAGAGTGCACACAGTAATACAAATCCTTTGGCGGTTGTTTTCTTAGACTGATGTCCTGATGGGTTTGACATGTTCTGACAGTTCTGGAGTGCATTCATTTGTGGTTTTGCCTGGCTATTTAAGTGTTTATGAACTGTGTAAAGCCAGGCTTGCTTTTTCAGCAAGTTGCCCTCCAATGGAAGAATCTGGGTGTAATCCCTCATTTCATGTTTGTTCCAAACTAAAATATCACTATGCGCAAGCCTCACTTTGATAATCACACAAGACACTTTCTACATGATTCTTGGGAGATCAGGCCACTGTCCAAGGGTAAAAAAGGAGTGCGTAGTTCTGTTCATTCAAATATTTGCATGACACTGTTCATAATGCTTAACTAAGTACTTGATGTATCAATTTTTAATTTGCCAAGCATTCCCTTCTAAGAAATGATAACGTGAGATCAGTGGAAGTGATTGCATGTGGTGGTGGGGGGTGGGGTTTGGGGGTGTATGGGAAAAATCTGTAAATTTATTAATGAATAAAACGAATTATTTCACTCCACTTGAAGTTGTGATGTATATTACTGTGTAACAGGCAAAAAGTTGCACGGTCTGATCTGGAGGCAGTGTTTGTGTGAAACTCAGGGATGACCTTGTGGCTGACTGTTCCTGGGTTTCCCTCTGCAGTGGTGAGCAAAGTGTGGCAGGAGCAGACAGTAATGTGCCTGCTGCAGCTGGTAGAACTCCCCCTGCTGGACAGCTTGTTGGAGGGCTTGAACAGCCACCTGCCCCCACTGCACATTATGGACAGTGATCCTGACCTGCTCTTCCCGAGCTACTACCTGGACAGAGAGATCCTCAAGGCCTTCAGTGACTCGCAGTATGTATGATTGACATTCCAGTTATATTTGGTTTGGTTTGTTGATGTTTTGGGTCTCCTCAGACATTAGTTTGTTCCAGTACAGTACACCAATACAAGAGGGGGAGCTCCTCCAATTTACATTACACTACTCTATATGAATGGACAGTTCTGGTGACAATTACAGCAGGGTAGTGCCAGTTATGGGAATGAAATTAGCCAGTCAAGCTCAAATAATGCAATTCCATTACTCTTCCATGAGTCTGGCTTGGTTTTTTTCTGCCAAGTAAAATACACAACCTCCAAGCCAGCCAAAGCCAGTTTTCTTTGTTCTGCTGAGGTTTGGTGTCCAGATGTGCACAGCTCCCACTCAACTGTTCTGTAATGTGCCATTATGAAACGCTGTGCCAGGGGAAGGTGGGCGGAGCCTGTGGTTTCTGTGCCATATGGCGGGCAGTGTGCGTCACTGGGTGTGTGCGCAGCTGAGTGTGTCGCCCATCACAGGGCGGACAACTGGCTCTCTGCGGCCGTGGACTGCCTGGATTTCCTGCCAGACCAGCTGGTGGTGGAGGTGAGCCGGGGCCTGCCCAGGTGCTCAGATCAGACCCGGCAGAGCAAGCCTCTGCTCTTTGATGCGCTGGCCAAGCACTACGGCCGGCCTGCCTGCCCTCCGCTGCTCACCAACTACATGTTCGACATCCATGGCGGCATCACCGAACTGCTGGGTAAGAGAAGGGCTTTTGTGTCAGGAGTGAAATATTAAGCCTGGATTTAATCAACAACTCCTAAATTTTGACTGCGTCAATGGTCAATGTCGGCTATCTTCACCAACATGCATTAGACTTCAGTGATAAGAAATTTGTCAAGCTGTTTGAAAATTTAATTAAGGCTGGGTTGGGTCATCTTTAATTACAAGGAATTTGGTTTGGGCTGGGCAGGCCTGAATTGTGACCCTTTTTTATTTTAGTTATTTTATTTATTTTTTAAGTTTATTAATTGAGTAAATTTGTGTGCAAATTATAATATGATATCATCTGTCACAATGCAGGGAAAATTGGCCGTGAAGACCTTGAATATATTAAAATATTATTGAGGAACACTGTTAAACTAATGTGGATGCATTGTCATTGTTTTATGGTAGTTAATTTACTGAGTACCATGGAAACAGAATTGTTCCTTGTGCCTCAGGTAGGTTATGGGAAGAAATTAACCTACAGGTTAGGTTTGAGTTCGAGGCAGTTGGGTATAGGTCAATTTTCAGACGTCTCAAGCCCTTAGCTGGGCACTGAATCAGTCTCCATTGCACTGTGTTATGACCTTGCTTCATTTGTATGCATTCATCTCTGCAAAACTGCAGTGTGCATGGTCACCCTCAGCCCTCTAAATGGCGAGTAATATATATATATATATACACACACTCAGTGGCCGCTTTATTAGGTACACCTGTACACCTGCTCGTTAATGCAATTATTTAATCAGCCAATCATGTGTCAAATTTGATGCACACAGGCATGCAGACATAGTCAAGAGGTTGTTGTTCAGACCAAAAATCTGAATGGGGAAGAAATGTGATCTAAGTGACTTTGATCGTGGAATGATTGTTGGTGCCAGATGGGGTGGTGAGTATCTCAAACTGCTGATCTCATGAGATTTTCATGCACAACAGTCTGTAGTTTAGAGAATGGTGCGAAAAACAAAAAACATCCAGTGAGCAGCAGAAGACCACACCGGCTTCCACTCCTGTCAGCTAAGAACAGGAAAGTGAGGCTACAGTGGGCACAGGCTCACCAAAACTGGACAGTTGAAGATGTCGAAAATGTCGCCTGGTCTGACGGATCTCGATTTTCTGCTGTAACATGCAGATGGTAAGGTGAATGTTTTCTGGGCACATTAGGCCCTTTAATACCGATTGACCATTGTTTAAATGCTACAGCCTACCGAGTTGTATTTCTGACCATGTGCAGCCCTTTATGGCCACAGCCTACCCATCTTCTAATGGCTACTTCCAGCAGGATAATGTGCCATGTCACAAAGCACACGTCATCTCAAGCTTGTTCCACGAACATGACAATGAGTTCAGTGTACTCCATATACACTGCCCGTCCAAAAAAAAAAGGCACACTAATATTTAGTTGGACCGCCTTTAGCTTTGATTACGGCACGCATTCGCCGTGGCATCGTTTCAATAAGCTTCTGCAATGTCACAACATTTATTTCCATCCAGAGTTGCATACATTTTTCTTGTATTGATGGGAGAGTCGGACCGCTGCGCGGTCTTCTCCAGCACATCCCAAAGATTCTCAATGGGGTTAAGGTCTGGACTCTGGTGGCCAATCCATGTCTGAAAATGATGTCTCATGCTCCCTGAACCAGTCTTTCACAATTTGAGTCCGGTGAATCGTGGCATTATCATCATGGAATATGCCCGTGCCATCAGGGAAGAAAAAAATCCATTGATTGAAAAACCTGGTCATTCAGGTAGTCTGCTGACCTCATTCTTTGGGAACATAATGTTGCTGAACCTAGACCTGACCAACTGCAGCAACCCCAGATCATAACACTGCCCCCACAGGCTTGTACGGTACGCACTAGGCATGATGTGTGCATCACTTGATCAGCCTCTCTTCTTACCCTGATGCGCCCATCACTCTGGAACAGGGTAAATCTGGACTCATCAGACCACATGACCTTCCATTGCTCCAGAGTCCAATCTTTATGCTCCCTAGCAAATTGAAGCCTTTTTTTCTGATTAGCCTCACTGACAAGTGGCTTTCTTAAGGCTACACAGCGGTTTAGTCCCAATCCCTTGAGTTCCCTTCGCATTGAGCGTGTGGAAATGCTCTTACTTTCACTATTAAACATAGCCGTGAGTTCTACTGTTGATTTTTTACGATATGATTTCACCAAACGTTTAAGTGATCGCCGATCACGATCATTCAAGATTTTTTCCAACCACATTTCTTCCTCCTCAAAGATGATGGTTCACCACTATCCTTCCAGGTTTTAATAATGCGTTGGACCGTTCTTAACCCAATTTTAGTAGTTTCAGCAATCTCCTTAGTTGTCGTCTTTGCTTGATGCAGGCCAATAATTTGACCCTTCTGAAACAGATTAACATCTTTTCCACAACCACAGGATATGTCTTCCGACATGGTTGTTTAAGAAATGAGAAGCTACTCACTGCATCCGTTATGGTTCAATAACTTGTTGCCAGCTAAAACATATTAATCACTGCAGTAATTATCCAATGGAAGGCTCTTACCTATTTGCTTAGTTAAATCCAGGTGGTGACTTTTTTTCAGTATGTGGTCCCAGTGTGAATTGAACCCACAACTTAAGCATTGCCAATGCCATGCTCTGAGCCACACAGAACCACAGTTTTTGTCCACTGCCTCCTCCCCTGTAGGGGGCGCTAACATGGCAACTGCTGTTTGCAGTGAATGGGAAGCTGGAGCAGGCTCTGGAGGCTCTGCAGCTGTGCCTGAAGCTCCTGGACTCATGCAGCCGGGAGGAGCTGCGCAGACTGCTCTGCTTCATGGCCGTGGCCGCAGACACCCGTGAGGTCAAACTCCACAGAGAGGTGAGGGGCGCAGTGACTGTTTGTTCTAATGAGCTATTCTCTCAATTTTCCAGGAGTGTAGATTGATTGCCTTTTGTTTTAGGGAATCGTAATATATTTTATTTTTTTCCTTTTTTAACATTTTTTTTAAAATATTACCTTGAAAAATGTCCTGGTGTGTGACAACCTGTTTGTGAATGGCGCTATACAAAATGGATGAATTGATTTGATTGACCGCCTCTTGGCCAGGAAAATCCCTGACCCCAGAGCCTGCAGCACTACCCTTGCACACGGGTTAGTCGTGTATGTGCTGCTTGTAAGCAAGCTTGCAGCAGTTGATTTCCCCACATGGGTAGTGCTGCTTTCAAATTCATGAAGGGGTTCGACATGAGTGCAGGCTGAACCATATAATTGTGGGTTAGCACATTGACCTTGGCTGTGTCACCAGCCTAACACTGGGAGTGGGTAGTGAGAAGATTGGCCTCCCGCGAGCGGTAAGGTGGGTTTCAATCAGTCAGGGGTCCTCAAGTTACCGGAACATTAATCTTCCCAGTAACAGCCCAAGCTCCTGCAGGATATCAGTTCATCAGTGAGGGATGCCTCCCCAATTGGTTCTCGCTCTCCTGCGCTACTTTGTGGAGCGTAAGTTGTAAAATGGTCTCGCGTAAAGGCCAGTGCATAAGACTGGTACACGTGCCTCTGCTGTAGTAGTCCTGGTGTGCAGGTGAAGATTAAATTTTTTTGAATCGTCATCGCTCATCACTTTTTCATGCGATTGCATGAATAATTTTCTGCAAAAGGATGAACCATTGAAGAGCCTTTCGCATATTTTTGCATGTATTTATAAAATGTTGTATATACAGAAATGTAAGTGACAGATCTTATGTTATTAGTTTTGTGCAGGACCCTTTTGGCACAGTCCTCAGATTGATTGATACAGTATTGACTTTTTTCTTTTCTTTCAGATCGAGAACAGAATGGCAGTGAAAAGGGCGTTTTCCAGAGCCATCGTCCACAGCAGGCATCTGGCCAAGGGGAAGCTGGACCTTCTGGTGTTGTTCCTGCTGGACAATCACATTGAGGTCTTCAAGGTGCTTCTATTAATTTGAGCTCCTGATTTTTCAGAGGCTTCAGATGTACTATGCTTGAATATACCCGGTCACAGAGCCGATTTATTTACCCAGTGTGTTTACATTGGGAGTGTACAGATTGCAAATCAAACGGCAGACTTGAACTGAATGGGAATTCATAAAGGGCATTCCTCCTATCGCCCTTGCGTGTTCACCCTTGCAGTAAAATGTGTCCGAAATCCTAAACATGTTGGGTTGCATGTATGAATCCATTCCCACAATGTTCCATCAATTGTATACGCACTGAGATACTGTATACGCATACGTTTGCTGAGAAATGGAACATTAAGGTCATTTGATTGAATTAACTTGTCTGGTCTTTTATCTGAGACCATTTTCTGTCTTTAAGATTCCAGGATCTTTGCACAAGCTAGTCAGTGACAAACTAGCCAACATTGTGCATGGGAAAGACCCAGATGTAATGACAGGTACTTCCCTTCAGAAACCATTTTGATTGTTTTAAGTAGTATGACCTGCATGAAGGTAAGGGAAAAAACTGCAATAAATGCATTGTGGTTTGTGGTGAATAACAAATGGTTTCCCCTCCTCCCACCTTCTATACTCTTCCCAAGGCCTGACCTGCTGTAGACGAGTCACGGGCAAGGCTTATGCGGAGTGCATCAATAACACCACAAAGGAAGAACTGTTGGTCCTCCTCAGGACTATTCACGAAAACCCAAAGCTCTCTGCCAAAGAGAAGAGACGCTTGCTTGGCCAGTTTTACAAAGGCCACCCTGAGATTTTTGTACAGTATTTTGGAAGCAGAATATCCAGTGTCGGTGTGTGTAATTTAAATTAACTATATGTTGTCAAAAGTGTTACATGTTATCGGTTTAGTGCACCTGTAAATCTTAATCATGAATAAAATGTTTTTATTACTATGCACAATATGGATAATCATGTACTTTGCCATTTATAGAATGAGTGTCTAACCTTCCATGTACAGGGCTGCCAACTCTCAGGCATTTTACACCTATTCATGCCACCCCTATGGCTTCTTGCATGTTTGTTTGCTTATGATTACCAAATGTCCAGGATTTGTACATGTCTGAGGTAACAATTTCATCCAAAAAAAGTATCGAATTCAAAACTTAATTATGATCAACCTGGATTCTTGGAAGGCAGATTCATTGGAGATGGCATTTGCCGTCTCCAAGTAATTGAGTATTCTGATCAAGGACACAGCTGGGCTGATATTTGTAGCTGATTTTGAGTGTTTGATAAAGTACATTGGGATTTCATGTACCAGTGCTTGAAATTTTTCAATTTGGGTGAATCTGATCAAATGGGTTAATGTCTTGTACCAAGACCCTGTAAACAGGATTATTATATAGAAATTCTGCATAAATTAAAGGACCAAAAATTCTATCTATGCAGATGACACCACCTTTTATATTAGCCCAGAGGCATCAACATTAATAGCATCAATCAATCTTTATTTTATAGCACCATTTACAAACAGGTTGTCACACAGCGCTTCACAATTGGCATTTTCCAGAGGGAATCAAAAAACCAGAAAACCATTAGAACCAATGTGGGAGACTGGAAAATGATTCCCTGACCCCTTAAAAGGCGGTCGAGATGAACTCCTGGAAAATTGTGGGTTACAGAGAAAAACAAAACAAATAGTCCTTGAGGCTCATGAGGCTTAACAGACCACCGGAAGGGCATTCTAAGTGTAGGGGTGGGGTGGACCTCATCCCTCCAGATACCAGGGCAGGGCGGGGGATGGAACCAGCAGCTAGGGTCTGGGCCAGCGGCATCTGGCTAACACATGGCTGGGGTGGGGGGTTGACTCTGGGGCAGGTGAGCTCCGGGCAGGTGCCACGAAGTTGGGGAGAAAGGAGGAAAGGTGCAATTATGACTACGATAAATATCACATCGGATCAGGGGAATTGGTCCTAGCATACCAGGCAGTCAAGGGATCAGCCCCAACATACCTCACCAAGATCTTCAAACCCTACACACCTGCCAGACCTCTCCGTTCTGCTACCTCAGGACGCCTAGCACCTCCCCCCTGCGCTTCCCGGTCACGTCTCCTGTCGGTTCTGGCTCCACGATGGTGGAATGACCTTCCTGTGGAAGTCAGAACAGCTGAGACCCTGGCCACCTTCAAACGACAACTGAAGACTCACCTCTTCAGGGTGCACCTCTCCCCGTAGTCCGGTTTTTGTTAACTTAGGGACATAGTTGCTTAGTTTACACGTCTACTTGTTTATGTATTGTATTAGGCTTAGGCATTATTTCCTGCATTGAGTGCTTTACTGCTACCTCTGAATTGTGGCTACAGATTTACCTACAGGGTCCTAGTTTAACTATGTGGTTGCTCCTAGCACCCAGGAATTGTACTTCCCACTAGGGTGGCTTTCAGCTAAACTGTTCTTGACTACGGTTAACACTTTGTTGTACGTCGCTCTGGATAAGAGCGTCTGCCAAATGCCTATAATGTAATGTAATGGGAAAGAGTAGTGATAACACTTTTGCACCAGCATAAGTAATCTAGGGCAGCATAACTAATTAGGTGAGTGGCACAGGGAGCACGCAGCCATGAGGGCACTCAGAGACCATCCCACCACATCAGCAGTCCTGATAGCAGCGGATCATCACTTATGATTGGTGACAGTAAGGATAGCTCATTGCACCAGAAGGCTCTATTGCTACGCCCCCTCCACATCTGCACCTAATGACTATGAGAGAGACTAAAGAGATGTGTTTTTAACCTAGACTTGAAAATTGAGACCGTGTCTGACTCCTTCACAGAGACGGGTAGACTGTTCCACAGTAAAGGAGCTCTATAGGAGAAAGCTCTGACACCTGCTGTATTTTTTGATATTCTAGGGACTACCAAGTTGCCTGCATCTTGTGAGCGAAGTGAACGTGGGGGATTGTACGGATGAAGTAGATCCGTCAATTAAGAGGGTGCAAGTCCATGCAACACCTTATAAGTTAAGAGTACCTTATAGTCTACACGATAGTTTATAGGAAGCCAGTGAAGTGACGCTAACACAGGACTAATGTGCTCATATTTCTTTGTTCTAGTCAGGATCCTTGCAGCAGCATTCTGTATGAGTTTAGGCTCCTGAGTGAGGTATTGGAACAGCCAGACAGTAATGCATTGCAATAATCTAATCTAGATGTAACAAAGGCATGTACCAAATTTTCTGCATCTATTAATGACAGGAAGCCCCTAATTTTGGCAATATTCCTCAGGTGAAAAAAGGCTACTCTGGAAATGTTTTTGATGTGACTATCAAATGAGAGACCAGGATCTATAGTAACACCAAGGTCTTTTACCACCAAACTTGCAGCAACAGAGCAACCATCCAGATTAAGAGATAAATCAGATAACCCTCTTCTGAGGTTTTTGGGCCCCAAGACCAACATCTCTGTTTTATCAGTATTCAACAATAGAAAATTATCTGACATCCAGTCTTTTATGTCTTTAAAACAGGCCTCCAACTGTTCAAATTGTCCTTCACCAGGTTTCATTGATAGGTATATTTGTGTGTCATCTGCGTAGCAGTGAAAATGTACGCCATGTTTACGAATGACATCACCAAGTGGCAACATGTAAAGGGAGAACAATAATGGCCCCAGAACAGAACCTTGAGGGACACCATATTCCACCTTGAAGAGAGCAGAGGGCTCATTATTTAACTGCACAAATTGATACCTATCTGACAGGTAGGACTTAAACCAGGAGAGTGCCTGTCCATGCAGTCCAACTAGGTTTTCAAGTCTGCTCAGAAGAGTTTGGTGGTCTATTGTGTCAAACACCGCACTTAAGTCCAAAAGCACAAGAATAGAGACGCATCCACGGTCAGCTGATATCAGTAAGTCATTGACAACTTTAATAAGAGCAGTCTCAGTGCTATAGTGTTGCCTAAATCCTGACTGAAAAGTTTCATAGATGTCATTTGATGTCAGGAATGAAGTCAATCTCTGAGCTACAGCTTTCTCTAGAAATTTTGAGAGAAAAGAAAGATTAGAAATTGGCCTGTAGTTACTGAGATTTTCTGGGTCAAGGTTTGGTTTCTTTAAAAGTGGCTTAATTACTGCCACTTTTTGAGAATTTGGCATATAGCCTGATAAAAGAGACAGATTAATAATGTCTAGCATGGATTGCCCCATAACAGGAAGAAGTTATTTAACAAGTTTTGTTGGGATTGGGTCTAATTGGCAAGTAGATGGTTTGGAGGACATAACCAATTTAGAAAATTCAGTCCACTCCAGAGCGCTAAAAAACTCAAGAGTAGCCATAGGACCCCTGTCCTGGTAAGCCTGGGCTTTCTGATCAGTGTCCGCTACAGCAGAAGGTGCCATTTTAGTAATTACATCTCTAATTTTCTCAATCTTATGAGAGAAAAAGTTCATGAAATCATTACTATTATAGGCTGCCAGAGGCTTAGCATTGGTTTCAGTCTGGTTCTTTGTCAGTTTGGCCACTGTATCAAAAATAAATTTTATTATGCTCAATCAGATCAGACAAATAGGTTGACCTTGCGGAGGAGAGAGCATATTTGTACTGTACCAGACTGTCTTTCCAGGCAGAATAAAATACTTCTAATTTAGTCGATCGCCACTTACGTTCCAACTTGCGAGAAGCTTGTTTAAGAGCACATGTGTGGTCAGTATACCATGGTGCAAGCTTCTTTTGGCTAGTTTTTTTTCTTTTTGAGAGGCGCAACAACATCAAGAGTGTTGCGCAGGGTGTAATTTAGATTGTCCGTCAGCTGATCAATAGATTGTAGGCTAGTGGGATCCTGATTAACAGTAAATGATTCTTGGAACAGGCTGACAAAGTTAGGTATCGTAGAGGAATTTAGGGAGCGACTAAAGTAAAACACTGGTTTTGATCTAATAGCAGTGGTAGCGTGAATTTCAAACGTAATAAGGAAATGGTCAGAGAGCACAGGATTATGAGGAGAGACAACTAGATTGCTAATGCGAATACCATAGGATAAAGCTAAGTCCAGTGTATGTTGATGGCAATGAGTCGGCCCAGACACATTCTGGACAAAACCAACGGAGTCAAGAATAGAAGCAATGTGGTCTTCTGCCTCTCCTCTCCAGAATACTTTTTTTTTTTTTTTTTTTTTTATATAAATATGGCCAGAAAATATTTAAATTCATTTGGAACTATAAACCTGAAAATAAAGAAATGTATGTGCAATTCATGAGGATGGTGGCCTACAACTGACTAATCTAAAGGCATTAAATTATACATTAAAGGCCTCTTGGATATCACATGTATAATAATCCAAACTGGTTTACAGCCATGCTGCTTTGTTCTATAAACCCTGTGTTAATGAGTAATCTTCCAACTGAAATTTTCACTAGAACACATATTTACAATTTTGTGTAATGTATCCCCTTTTTTTTCAAGATGCAATTACTTCATGGCTTCAGTTTGTTTTACCCACCTGAAACCGATTCAACAACTCTTTGTTTAATACAATATTTTAATAGCTTTCCTTTCCCTTCACTGGACATCTTTCACTGTGAGGCATTTGTTTTCTTAATGATATTGTTGATATAAATGGAAATATCTATACTTCTAACACGTTCAAAGAGAAATACAGATATTCGTATGTGCGAGACACTCTTACTGATAATTAGTGTCTAAAATACCTTTGGCATTGAAAACAATGACCAAAAACACTAAAAAGCACTTAACTGTGGGTCGTCCTAGCACATAGAATCATATGTGGCTTTTGAATTGTAAAATTAAAGAGACTTATCAGTTTGCCTTGCATCATAAAAATCTATGTTCGGTTCCGTACCACTTTCAGACACACTGGGAACTAGTATACTACTACAGTAAGCTCCATTTTTATTCATGCCCTTGATAAAGATGAACAAAAGAGATCGTATAAAATAAACAATATAAGTAATGAGGTATATTTTATTCTCAATTATATTCTTTAATAATAATGCATTGGCACGAAGCACAAGCGAATAGTTCACAAATTATTTTTTTCCCAGAAAAGTGAAGAATCACAAATATTCACACCCCTGTTATCAATACTTTGTGGTTCCTCCCTTGGCCATTATAACAAGTAGTCACCTGTAGTGTTGTACGAGGTTATGGAACTTCTTGTGGGGGGGGGATCCTCAACCATTCCTCCATGCAGAATTGTTCTAGTTCCTTCAGACCTTCAGATTCATGGGTTGATGTTTTGGACTGCTTTTTTGTGTTCAAACCACACATGTTCAATTGGATTCAGGTCTGGAGATTGAGACGGCCACGTCAGGATAATGATCTTGTGCTCTGTCAACCATTTCTTAGTTTCTTTGGACATATGTTTGGGATCGTTGTCTTGTTGGAAGGTCCATCTGCGGATGGTTTTTTGACAAAGTGTCTTAGTACATGGTGGAGTTGGAGTTCATGGTTCCATCTATTTTAATAAGGGCCCCAGGGCCTGTGGATGCAAAACAACCCTAAAGCATTAAAGATCCACCACCATGTTTCACTGTAGGCATGAGGTGCTTTTCAACATTACTTGCATTCTTTGGACGCCAAACATAATGCTGGTGTGCATGTCCATAAAGCTCAATTCGGCCACAAGACACGGTTCCAATTGTAGTTCAGATGTAGTTAGACAAGTTCAAGACACCTATTTCAGTTAATTTTCTTCAAAAGAGGCTTCCTTCTTGCAACTCTGGATGCCTCCATCTGTTTGACTGCTGGGGAGAAGGGGGAGAGTGTGGAGCCCTGGTCATAACCACCGGGCTGACCGCTTCGTCTCCCTTTTTGGCTGCACAGACTTGAGGAGGCGCTGGGGGGGGGGGGCGGGTGGTGTTGGGCACGGCAGCAGCCGCACAGCTTCGGCCTTTCTTTACGTCTCTCTCTTCTGCCAGCTCACAGTGGCGGGAGGCTTCCGCACCGCAAGGGCAACGCGACAGTGCATCTGCATTCAGGTGTTTCGCTCCTGCCAGATGCTCGGTTTCAAAGTCGAACTCTTGGAGAGCCTCTAGCCAGCGGGCTACTTGTCCCTCTGGGTCTTTAAAATGCAGCAGCCATTGCAGGGCGGCGTGGTTGGTCCAGAGCACAAATCGCTTTCCGGTGAGGTATGCCCTGAAGTGCCTGGTAGGTGGTCAAAGGCATCTTAGCTTGCTGGCAACCACGTGAACCGCTGCCCTTTTTCAGTGAGCTGGTGCAGGGGTCGGGCAATTTGGGCAAATCCCACAATGACCCTTGGGTAATATGAGGCTATGCCCAGGAAGCTGCACACCTCGCCTGTTGACGTTGGTGACGGCGATTTTTCCACCGCCTCGACTTTTGCTGTGTCTGTCGACACTCCCCTCTCGCTTAAAACGTGCCCCAGGAAGCTGGTCTGTCGGCGGAAGAGTCTTCACTTCACCGGGTTCAGGCGTAGGTTTGCTTTGGCGATTAACTGGAACACAGTGCGCAGGTTGGTTAGCGAAACTGCAAAAGTAGACGTGTGCACTAAGATGTCATCTAGGTACACCATGCATGCTGACGCAGGGACTGGCTGCAGTACTTTCTCCATTAGCCGCTCGAACGTGGCCGGACTGTTGCACAAACTGCCCTGCCGATAGTGAAGGCTGTCTTCGGTCGTGCTGACAGGGAGAGGGGGACCTGCCAATAGCCGCTGCAGAGATCCAGCGTGCTGAACCAGGTGGAGCCGGATACAGAGTCGAGGGCAAAATCTATACGCGGCAGCGGATACGAGTCCTTCCTTGTGACGTCATTTAGGTAGTCGACACAGAACTGCAGGGACCTGTCTTTCCTTCTTGCCAGTATGGTAGGGGAGAACCAGGGGCTGTCAGAGGATTGTATGATGCCTGCAGCTGCCATCTCGCGGATCTTGGCCTCCGCTTCCTCCCATTTAACCAGGGGCAGCCCTCTCGCTCTGTCGGATGGGGGCCACCGCACTGGTCTCGATGTGGTGCTGAGTGACGGTGGTGTGGTGTGAGTCTTCCTTATGGCGAGCCTGCGACACACCTCACTGAACACTTAGCTTTCAAAGTTTCTCCCTTGGTCGCTCAGCTGGCATGCCGAACTGACAGAACAACCCCTCGAGGAGCCGGTCTGCTACTACAGAAGCCTCTTGCGATGGGATCGCATGTAGTGTCTGGATGATGCTGTCCAGACGGCCCACTCTCGATGTTGCGGGGCTTGGTGATGTACAGGCTGGGGTCACCCTGGTTAGGCCAGCCTGTTCTTGTTTCCCGCCATCTGGCGGTTTGCCTCGCGCTGAATTTTCCTCCTGCAGTCCCTCGCGAAGTGGCCTTGCTTGCCACAGTACAACCAGGAGGTGTTGGAGCAGTGTGCTGCTGCTCGAGCCGGCACGGTGTCATTGTCACTCTTGTTCTCTCCGCTGGCTGCACGGATGGGGCGATGGGCAGGCGTTTCTTCGTCGAGGATCGCCTTGAGGTCCTCCGCTTTCGCCAGGGCCTCATTCAGGGTAGCAGGGCTTGTGATGCGGACCTGCTCTCGGAAGCATGCCAGCAGGTACCCTCGCAGGAAGGCGTCGAGAGACAGGCCATCGCAGACTTCTACCAGGTGTTGTGGGTACGGCGCCAGGCGCTGTATCTTGGCAGCGAGTAGTCCGATGTTTTCGCCTGTTCGTCTCTCTTCTGTGTAGTTCCTGCTTGAGCGCGAGGAGTGACGTCACTTGTCCAAAACGTCTTTTCAGCGCCATGCAGAAGAGCTGGTAGGTGGGCGTGGTGTCGGATCCAGGTCCAAGAGAGCCTTCAACGCTTCTCTCTCCAGGGCCGCCGCCAGCCTTACGCCTTTCTCCGCATCACTCCACTCTGCTGCTTCCGCTATGAAGCGGAACTGGGTCGTATACGCTTCCCAGTCGCCTTTTCCATCGTAGCAGCTTACTTTGAGCCCTGGTGGAATGCGCTACCACCACCTGGTTTTGGGGAGCTCCACCGAGCTGCTCAGGGGAAGCGATCGTTCGGCCGCCCGAACTAGATCCGCCTGCCGCAGGTGATAGCTCCCAATGAGAAAGTGCCGACTGTCGGGTAAGTAGTAGGCTGGCGACCACTCGCTCTGGGCTCAACATCCGCAGCTACCTCGCTAGCACTCACGCGGACGTCCGCTATGAGATTGCTAGCCGACATTACCATGTCGTCGGTGTAGCCGAGTTCCTCCATGTGTGGGAGAAACTCCCTCAGCGACCCGTGGAGTGGGGTTTTCTTCCTCCGCACCGTGGTCTTCCCATCCGGACGTCTCTCTTCCTTCATCCTCCTGATCTCAGTGTTGATTCATTCCACTTCTGCCACCAATGACGCAGTGGATGCCACGGAATCAAGAGTCATGAGACTTTGCTTTTCCATTGCAGTACTACTTCTTTATTAAAATAAAGTGTGTAGCACATGGGAAGTACAAAGCACAAGCACAGAATCACATGGGGCACACTCGCAACACATACACCCACAATGAAGGTCGGTCGGCACATATACACATTTAAACATCAAGGGGCTTTCATTCCAGACATATGTGGTTCTTTACATTAGAACCTATACACATTTATTAACATAGCTAGCTAATAATCTTATGTCTAGCTGGCCGCAAGGGCCTCTGGGACATGTTACAGTTTCCTAGGTTACTGCTAGCCACCTAGTATGCTATACCCAAAGTACAATGGAGGTCAGCTAGCCTTTCCGTAGCTAGGCTAGCTGACACCCGTTACAATAGTAAAAAAAATGTATTTGTATAGTGCTTTTCATTACAATGAATCTCAGAGCCCTTAACATACAGTATAAATCGCATGTGGTATACAGAAGAAAGATAATATAAAAGAGAAGAACAAAATGTGTAACAAAGTGAATATTAGGATTTATATTTAAAACTGCTATAGTGGTGGATATATCCTTATTTGTGTTTTGTACTTTTTTTTTTGTATGTTTTTTGTTAGCTTTATGTTAATTGTTTCCTGTTGTCTTACTGTATTGTTAATAAAACATAAATAAATAAAAAGTATCAAGAGTCAAATCTCACCTCTTGTCAGCAGCTCTGCGTGTAGCAGGCTTTAATTGCAAACAATGTTGGCTGAACTAACTTTTGTTCTACTGGTACATGAATACTCTACTTTGTCACAGTGAAAATGTTCTCAAAATGTCCAACTCCATGCCAAACAAGAGGGAAGTAGGCTATACAATTCAATGCTTAAGTGCTTTCCAGTAACATATCAAAGGCGCATCCATTACATTTTACATTTTACATTTTAAGCATTTAGCAGGCGCTCTTATCCAGAGCGATTTACAAGATGTGCATTAATACATGGTAAGAACAATCATAGTTAGCGCACAAGATCAGTGCAGTAATACAGCAATAGACACCATTGCAGGCGTCTGCGTATCATACCTGTAACACTGGGACAGAAAAGGTTAGTGTTTTTTAAAATATTTTTTTAATTTTCTTTTTTTAAATAGTGTAGAACAAGTAAACAGTGGTGACGACAGATTGGCTAGATGGACAGTGTTCAGTGGTAGTGGAGTCTGAAGAGGTGGGTTTTGTTAATCCATAAATTATACTTGGGCTGTTCGTACAGATGCAGGGATGTTGACATGCTTACGATGTTTCAGTATATTGGATTGCCATTTAAATGACCGTTGGTGGCCATTTCGTCACATTCTCAGCAAATCCAGATTGACGTCGGTCTGCCAGTTTAGTTCCCAAAACAATGTGGATATAATGTGACGAAATGTCTGGAAAACAGAACAGACTACACTGGTAGCTGGTACATGTAGTTCTCTTTTCACGCTATTTAATAAAATAGACTCCGATGTAAAACTACAACGCTCACACAGCGCTGTCGAAAACATCACTTCCGTAAATAGAGATGGCCGCATGCATGATATAAGATTGGCAGGGAGGTGCAATCGGTTTCCGTGCGTATCTGTGCACGGATTGTATTCTGTATTCACCATTAACCACTGGTTTTCTTTGTCTGTTGTCTCGATCATTTGATATTTGTCTTGTAAATAAACGTCCCTGTATTGTAGCGCTGCAAACAATCAACGACAACTAGTTGGCTATCGCGACAATCAAGCTAGCTGGAAATAGCCTACAGGTAATGATTTATTCGTGGAATTGGTTGTCTATTTTAGTTTAGCACTGTGTGATTGTATTGATATAAAATGGAAGCGGGTGTGTAAAGAGTTATTTTTAAAATATGTAACGTGATATTGTTTTGGTCGGCGGGGATGTGCGTAGTTGGATCAAACCAGGTGAAGTCATCCATATGGAGAAATAAAATTAAGCTGCCCATTAGCTTAAACATTTTCCCCCAATATACCAAAGCGAACTTTATGAAGACTGATTTCGTTTAACTGTTTTGAAAATATAAAGGCAGTAGAAGAGAAAGATGTGACGATGGCTTCTAGGCTATTGTTGTTTATTTATTTATGGTGTCACTTGAGCTAATAGTGTACGATCCGTTTGTATTATAATGGTCTACCGAAGGATATTTTTTAGCAGTTGAAGTCAACAATAAAGGTCAAATATTCCAGTTGTAAATACCCTATTTGTGCTTATTGCGTATTCTGCGCAAGTATTCTGAGAATGTGTAAAACATATCATCTTATTCATCTTAGCATAAAATGTTCGTTTGGATGTATATTGTATCTGCTTCTGAGACCATAGAATATTTGATATCTGGAATATGAGAAACATGGAACACAATGTGACAGGAGCCACCATTTTGGAAAGAGGGTTTTATAGTTTTCGTTCAGTTGTAGATGTATATCTGTTATATAAATAGATAGCTGCAGGACAACAAAAAATATCTAAATGGCCCAAGTCTTTTGTCAAGCATTACATTTACGCCATATTCGGAAAGCTCGTGGCAATGCATTGGTTTAAAGGCATGTTTGGTGGGCGGTTTTGTTTTCCCAGCTCAAATTTTAAGTGGGGTGTTCTTCATTATTTGATCTGACTTCGGAATCGCATTGCTATAGAGCAGTATGCCGAAGGAGGACCCCGGTAAGCCTCCGTGCGGGGAGGAGGAAGGGCGGAGTGACCCCGCGGAGAGCCCGGAGCCCTCGGAGCAGTCTCTCAGTAAGAGGATCCGCCAGAGCACCCCCAACCCTGGTCGGGGCAACACACCACAGTGTAAGTCGTTGGACGAGATACATAGACAATGGGGTCTATTTTGAGGACGCAAAGGCTAGGGCAAGCCATAGCGCAGGTTTAAAAAAAGAGGCATGTCCGAATCAGTTTTGGTATTTTAAAGACACTAACACAGGCAGCGGACATAATCAATTTGTAATGAGTTGAAGGTGTGGTGAAGTTCTGACCGTGCACTGGCGAAGCAGGACGCTTACCATATTCATGAACGGTTGCAACAAGTGTCCTTGTTTTCCATTTGTTTATGCAGTACATGCGTTCTGGGGCCTGTTTCACGAAGGAAGTTCAACGTAGTTAGTGTCGGAGTTCGGATCGGGTCTCAGCCTGGGCCAGATGGACTGAGTGATCCGACGCCATATTTAATACTTCTTAAAACAACACATTTCGAGTCAGATGTAATCGGGTTTTATTGTATGCAATGCGAAATCACCTACAAAGAAACCAGGCTGTTCGCGAAGCAGCTCTGGCCTCCTTTCCGTGCATCCACCTTTTAACTTCTCATAACTCCTCCTGCCTGGGAGCTTGACGTCATAACCACACCCCCTTGGACTCAGCTCCTTCCCACGATCTCACAACACGTTCTCTGCACCCCAATTGGTTCCCTTCTGTTCTTATCCATTAACGTTTTTATGGTTCCCGTCACTAATCAGGCAATCAGGAGAAGTGTGAGGAATGTGAAGATTCTAGCCAGCTCTCCCCCTTGTGACCCCTGCTTTCTCGGAGTTTACTGCTGTGATAATGGACCCTTGGATCACCAATTCAGATTTATGGTGGTCCCGTCTGTGTGTCCCTTGGGGTTTTTTAAGGTGTGTGATCTACCCAGCCTTCAGCGTGATAATCCAAGTCCCATCTGTAGGCCGTCTATGGCTTTATGGTTACCTGTGGCTGGCCCCAGCTAGCAGACCGTGCAGGAATTTGGCCAGCTGCAGGCACCAAGCCCTAAACCCCCAACCCAACTCTACCAACTGAGCCACAGAGATCCACACAAAATAGGCTTATATTCACATTACAAAAAATCTCCCACATTAGGGTATCTTTGCATTAGCTGGCTACACAAAGGCAATTACGGCTAACCTGTCTCACGACGGTGGTTATCAACTCGCTCTGTCAACCCTGATTTTTCCGTTCGAGCTATGAGCGCGTGTGCACAAAAGGGGCACACACTAATCCTGCTTCGTGAGACAGGCCCCAAGATTATGGTTTAACCTTGGGGTTTCGGTCTCACGACTGTGGCTCACTTTTAACTGGGTTGCATCGCCATTGTAATTTATGCCGCGAACCTAACCTATAGTTAGTACACTATTGTAGGTGTTTATTGGTGTGCTTTTAATTCCATGTCCTTAAAACATATTCTCATCTCATGGGCACATGCATATATTCTTAAAGTGAGGGTTGTGACCAAAACTGTCCAGAGATCTGAAAGGCGAGATTTACAGCATTCGTTTGAATAAGACAGCCGATAAAGTTGTGCACCACGTTACATGCACCGCATGCACCCTCACTTTTCAGATTCATATTTAAAGACACAAATGTGTAAATTTTATATCAGTTCATCACAGACCCAGGACAAGCTCTGAAAACAGGGATGACAGTACCAACCTAGGGGCAGTGCCTCTCTGTGCCACTCCTAAATATCAAACTGCCCTTACAACAGCTGTGCTCCCGTTCGTTAAGGCCAGAGCCTGCATTGCAGGCTTGTGCACTGAGGATGTTTATACCAGCCCAAAAAATGATAGCCCAAACAAAAGCAGTGACCTTTTTGTGTATATATTTATTTCAGATTTAATTCCAAGCATTAGAAAATGTGTTTGGGGGGAGAATTACCTACAGAAAGAGTTCATTTTCCCATCTGCTGTCCCCCACAGCTAGCCCCCCCAGGTTTGTGTCAGTGGAGGAGCTGATGGAGACAGCCAAGGGAGTGACCAACATGGCCCTGGCCCACGAGATTGTGGTAAACGGTGGCTTTCAGGTCACACCCTCACAGCCACCTGAAGGCAGGTAAGATCATCGTAAAGTTGGTACACAGTAAACACAGTATGGCAGTTAGCAAATGAGAGTGGCTATACAGTGGAGTAGTGATGCATGGTTAAGGCAAAGGTAGGAGGGTAATGTGTGTTTGTATTGAAATGTATTTTATAACAAAAGGTTTGGTCTTTACAGTTTTTACATAATTTACATGATGTATGAGGGGTACTGAACATCATCCATATGCTACTCTACCTTTAGAATGTGTAATCGTATTCCACATATCATTTACCACACCTCTTACTTGTGTGTGGTAATACAATTTTGACAAATAACATTTTAAAATGTAATATCCTGTTTGTGTGCCCAGTTTGGAGAAGAGGGTGAAGGATATCATGCACAAAGCATTCTGGGACTGTCTGGAGGCCCAGCTGGGCGAAGACCCACCCTTGTATGGGCACGCCATCAGTTTGCTGGGGGAGATCAAGGAGGTGAGACCCCAGAGGGCCACTGGGTACAGCGGTGCCCAGCCCATCTGTGTGCCACAGATACGGCAGCCCAGGAGTGAATGTTAGGTCACGCTGCCAATCTAGCCCCCGTTTCACTAATTAACTATTAGGACAAATTCTATAAACCCACCAGTTACTCAGCTCCATAATCTTAACATTGAATGTTCTGTCTCCCTATGTTCTGTTGAAGCCAAAACATTCCAATCTGACGCATTTTAGGAATATTCATTCAGGGACGTGACATCATATAACATGTCATATGTAATATAGTACCAGAATCTCCTGTTACGAAACAGAACCTCTTGTCGCTAAGAAGGAGAGAGGACGGAACGAACGCAGGAGGTGACTAATGAATTAACTCATTCAGCAAATATTCTGGTACATTCCTGATTCCTGTACACATGCTTCATAGGTGGTGGAATATCAAAGAGAGGCACTGGGTGTGCCTGAATGTTGCATGTAAATGTTGCCTTGAAGAGTATGGCATTTTACCCACGATGTAATGAATTTTATCCATCCTCATTTCACTCTTGGATCTTGGAGGTTTCCCGGCTGGAGCAGGAATGCCGGCACAGCATCGTTTCATGATTCACGGGCATAAATCTGCCAGCTGGTGATGTGGCGCAGTTTGCTGTGATACAGCGTGTTGTGAATTCTCAGTCCCATCCTATCCTTGGTATTTTGAAACTGGTGCGCAAGCTTTAACCCATTAAGACCTAAGTAAGATTAACGATTTTGCGATTAATGAAATGCGCTGTGATTTTAGTGGGGGAAATATGACTCGGCTTTTTTTTTTTTTTTGAAATTTTTTCCAGAAAACCCTCAGGTTTTAAGAGGTTGTGTAGAATAATTGCTTAGGTGAAGGCATTTTAGGTCTAAATGGGTTAAGTAAGATTAACTTGATTTAGTTATGACTCGCGTGCCGGTGAATCAGTGAACCACAGTACCCTGTGCCCCATGTATACTAATCTGTGTGAGGGGTTGGTGAGGCAGCCTCACCAACCTTTACCACTTTGTACCATGCACACAGGATGGATTAGGTACTGATTTAAAGACCCCGGACTAGAGACACAGGATTTCAAGTGTTACAGATTCAATCCGTGGACACTACTAGTCTTCCCTGTTGCAAGGTATTTATCCTGCATTTTTCAGTATAAAGCCCAGCTTTGTAAATGTGTTACAGAGTATGACACACATGTAATAATGAAAGCAATGCAAGTCCTCCCAGATGAGGGTTTCAAGAAGGCAAATTCACAGCAAAGTGTAACGGGGCTGAAGTAAATGTTTTTAGGGTTGCATCACCAATTTGTGCCTTGTTCAGGAGTCGGCACAGGGAAGGACAGGGCTCTGTTTCAGGAGGGCAGAAGTCGCAGGCTTCCTTGGGCTGATAAGCTGCGCTTTGTGTGAATTCAGGATAAATATTGATGTGTCCCTCACCTCAGTGAATGCAGAGCACAGTGAGGGTGTGCCATTGGGCTCTCTTTCACTAATGCGCTCGTGCCACCTCCTTTACCTGGCCCAACCCCTCTCTGACCCTGCCCCCCCTGATCCCCTGCCCCACCCCACCCCGCCCCCCCCCCCACCCCACCCCACCCCACCCCACCCCACCCCAGACGTTGCTGTCGTTCCTGTTGCCGGGACACGGGCGCCTGCGCCATCAGATCGAGGAGGTGCTGGATCTGGACTTGATCCAGCAACAGGCTGAGAACGGGGCCCTGGACATCAGCAAGCTGGCCTCTTTCATCATCGACATGATGGGGATGCTGTGCGCCCCCTCCCGTGATGAGGAGATCCAGAAGCTTCGGGACATCACCACCATTGTTCCACTTTTCAAGTACTGGACCGGCGAGAGACCAGTTTCAACAGAGCTGGTGTTGAATGGATGAATAAATGAATGGATAAATGGGGGAGACAGCCAATCGCTGCCCACGGTCTGGTGCAGTCGGGTTTTGAACTGCAGCTGCAGTGGGCAACTTGCATTCCCAAGCAAATGCTTAGACCGTTATGTCACCCAAGGCCCCTATAGAACAAGTATTTTATGACCATTCAGCTGTGTAAGTGGTGGCCGATAAAGTAACGTTGGTGCTATAAATACTCGGCCCATTTCTCGGGCCAGTGTGTGTACTGGCAGTGGAGCAGCATAGCTTAAATATAATTTGATGTTAAAAATATATGAGGGGCGGTGGATAGCGTAGCGGTCTAACGCACCGTATTTTGGCTGGTCCGATACGCTGTAAGCTGCCTGTCAGGGACACAATCCGAAACCCGTCTCTACCAGACCGGCCCTGGTTGTCAGCCCTGATTGGGTCGGCATTTGGATGTCTGCCCCAGAGGGAGGGGGGAGGGTGAGCAAGCTTGAGTTCACCATGAATCGCGTAGGGGTGTCTCCAGAACGTGGGTGGGCAAATTCTAGAAGGAAGCGGAGTTCGCTGCCCTCTGAGAATTAGCTTGCATCGTAGAAACAAGTGGCAGACTCTTGTAGGGAGGGTAAATCAAAATAAATAGTATATGATGGATGGGGCTGCTAGGTGGCTCATCCTGTTAAGGCACTGTGGTGTGGATGAGCCCCACAGTCTGGTATCGAATCCGACTGTGGCCAGCAGCCCTGCAGGTGACGCAACATTTCCGGTGGCATTGCTTAGGGAAGGAAGGATTTCATTCAGCTGGGTTGTCTGTGTATTGTCCCACACCAGTGACCCCCACTGGTCAATCAGATGCCCACGGTCTGCCGGTATAAAGCTGTGTACAAAGTGTCTTCCTCTGACTCATGTCTGTGCAAGCTTAACTTGTAGACTGTGGTGTGAAAAGAAGCGGCAGCGGACATCACGTGTTTCAGAGGAGAGCACATGCTTGTCTACGCCCTCCCGAATTGACAGCGGGGGTTGTAGCGAGCGTGGCTTACAATACGATTGAGCATTCCAAATTGTGAGAAAAAAGGGGGGAACAAGCATGTACATTTTTTTATTCTTGATTTATCAGCATGTGCTGTTTTTTTACAGTTTGTAAGATTCTGTGAGTTCCCGCTTCATGGGGCTTCATGTTTCTGTGAGGGCCCGGCTAAGACATGGCTAATTACATTGATCATTAGCTTTGGGAAAAGATTTTGCAATATTATAAACTAGGGTTTTCCAACTAGGTGGAGACCACCATAGGTGTACTGTAGGCACTGATCACTGGGAAGAAAAAAGTATTATTCAGATGCATAACAAACTGTGACTATGTCCCAGTCTGCATGCAGTGTCAGCACACCTCCTACTAGTGACAGAATAATATGTTGTTTTAAGAAGGTATCTACTTTATTTGCACAAATGTACAATCTTAGTCATACATTGTGTTATAAATAGTATGTGGAAAACGTTCATGCATCCCCAGGAAGTAGTTGCATCCCAGCAGTTTCAGGAGAATGTCACGTGTGCAGGGATTAGAAATGCTCTCGGTCTTGCAGGGCCATATTCTTGGTGATGGACATGATGAAGATCGACATGGCCAATTTTGCCGTCAGCAGCATCCGGCCACACTTGATGCAGCAGTCGGTTGAATACGAGAGGAAGAAATTTCAGGAGTTCCTCGACAAACAGCCCAGTGAGTCACTGCTTTTTGTTTTTCAGCATTCAGCATGACTCTCTTTACTGCGGTGTGTGTCATTTATAATTGCATTATTCCACTCTCAGTCTCAGTGTATTTGCACAAATAAAATAGATTTTCTGGCATCCCTTGATACAGTCAGCAGTTTACAACAAATCTAGGTGTATAACTCTCGAAGACCCGATTGCAAATATGTAACTGTAATTACCACTAGACCTTGTGGATGTACTCACATAAATCTGTTGTTTTTATGTGCGGGGATGAAACAGAAAATTGTCATAAAAAATACATTTTGGGGCCTCCCGCGTGGTCCAGTGGTTACAACGTTCTACACTGGTCACATAGACCGGGGTTCAATTCCGGCTCTGGCTGGGAGTGCCACCAGGGGCGGCGATTGGCTGTCCACCCCAGGGAGGGGGGAGGGAAGCCGACATGAGGTTCGCTGCGCATAAGAGTGGCCCTGTAGTACCGGGTTATGGTCAACGGCTTGGCGAGTGCCGTCTCGGAGGAGGCGTTACTTTGCCTTCGTCACTACCGGTCGCAGGACTACGGCAGCGAACTCACATTACTAGGGTGGGATTGACATAAAAATAGTGGGTGTAATTGGATACTAAATTGGGAGAAAAATGAAAAAAAATAATAATAATACATTTTGGGGCAAATTTCATGAAACCAACAGCAAGACTTTCACATTTACATGTACATATCACTCATCAGAATTACATGTGTGCAGTGCAGGGTCTTAGATCCAGCTTGCAACCTTACAGGGTGTACAGTTCAGTTTCCTGTCTGTGAGGGATGTGGTATCAAGACTGCCTTGTGTGGTATCACATACAACTCTTTTCAGATGCCATGGACTTCACTCAGAAGTGGCTCCAGGACACAGCCAATGCTCTCCTCAATGGTGACTGGGAAGGGGGGGCCTCAAGTGCTGGAGCCTCTGCCCCCATACCCTCCATGCTCCACCCCCTCATCACGCACAACCACGCCTACCTGCGCCTACTGACTTGGGACCATGGCTCTTGCCCCTTTCCCGAGGTGAGCAATCTGCAAATTATTTCATGGTTCAGCTGAGGACAGCGTCAGTAATCTAAACATGTCAAGGGTTCCTTTCTTTCCCTTGGTTCATGTTTGTCATACTCATGTTTTATGAGTCTTGCACCTTGCTCTGTAAGCAGGATATAGCAAGTACAAGTATGCCTACTACAAACTGATTAACAGTGTTGATACAATTAGTAGAACATGGTGTGTTTGTGTGGCTGATGAGGATGACTGTAAATTAAGATTGCCGTGATTAAGGGGTGTGGGTTTTTACTGATTGTTTGTGAATTAACTGTGAAATGTACTATGCTTAATTGTGTGTGGTTGGTGGATGCTTTTATCTAGACTTGCTCTCTCTCTCTCTCTTTCTCTCTCTCTCTCTCTCTCTCTCTCTCTCTCTCTCTCTCTCTCTCTCTCCTTCTCTCCTCCCGTGTAAGACTCTCCTGATGGACCAGAAGCGGTTCCAAGAGATGCAGTGGGATCTGGACGAGCTGACAGTAGCGGCGGCGGTGCTGCTGATCGTGTACAACAACGCTGGGGCGGCGATATCCGGCCTGCCCGGCCTCATGGAGAGACTCAAGAGCACGGTCAGACTGCTGCTAGCAGAGATACAATCTCCGTAAGTGTGAGAGCACACACACACACACGTCTGCACCACTCTCTCAAGAGCACGCTCTGATACACTCTCCGTAAGTGTGCGAGCACACACATGTCTGCACCAGTCAAACTCTAACGATCAAACGTACACCTGCACACGCATCTGAACTCACACATACCCTACAACATTTCAACTCCCCAACACTCTTAACAAATAGATATACATACTGTCAGGGAGGTGCATTTTGTGATCCTGTGCAGGCAGACAGAATATGGCCCAGCCTAACCTAATTCTAATAAACAAACATGGTGCCTTCACTGACAGTTTATTACTCTACTCCTTGAGTGAAACCAAGGCACTTAGGCATATACAGTATGTTTGGTGGCAGCCTAGTCCATATTGGATCAGCACACCAAACTTGCAAGTCTATGTCACACACCACAATTAAAAGTGGAGGTCCAAGATGTTATGATGGTCACATGATAGCAATATTCCTTGCCTGAGCATGTCTCTCCATATATCAGCTCAACTACATCTCTGTATAAAGAGGGAGGGAGCCAACCCCCCTCCAAATACTTAGTGACTTGTTGATCGCTTGAGCTCTCAGTTTTTTTTACAGTTTAGAGGAGTCTAGCAATTCAAGAGTGATTCTATACATTCCTGATTTCTTGGGAGATCTGGTCCCAGCTCACACCTGGGCTGCATGTGTTTGCATTTGGAGAGTGACAAACTTGGTTTGGTATCATTTTCTTCCATTTCATCTCTTTCGGGATTGTTACATGTCATTTTTATGTCTAGGATTTAGTATTTGTTCAGGTTGTTGAACAATACATCTGTAGATTGGACATTGAATATTTTGTCTTTGTCTAAGTGTTGTAAGTTAATAAAACAGTTTGGTTTTATTGATAGGCAAATTGATGTTCTGATTTTGATGAAGGTCGGTCCACAAGATTGCTCTGCCCATCAATGAATTCAGTGATTTAATTGATCATTGCTATCCTGTGCAGTAATTATTCTATTAAATCAAATACATATATCATAAATGTAGGATAAGTGAGGGGTTTTAATACATAATACCACTTGTGTTCAGTATTCAAAGTGCTGAAATTTAAACAAGGCGTTTGACTGTTAAGGGTACTGGATTCAGACACTACATACTCTTAACACATGCCTAAACACTCATTAATACACACACCATGCACCTACAGGCACTCTGAACACACTCTAACAAAGAAACGCATCTAAACATGCATCCACACTCACAAATTCATATTCTTTCAAATACATTGTTTTATTTGTATGTACGTATATGTTCAGCCCTATCTCCGGTCCGCACACATTTTATTACTACAAACATTCACACAAACAGTCGCATGCGTCACTGGCAAGTATTCTGCTTTATGTCTTCAGTGTTGTGACGGCAACTGAAACAGTTAAATGGGATCTGTTCAACAGTAATCAGTTATTGGATTAGGTGGTACACAAACCAGACAGTCTCTGACCCAAGAAGAGTCTCTGAAGTGACATGACTTATTGTACGGTACAGTTGTCGTGATTAGCATTGGCATTGTGATTATTAATGTCCAAACCTTAAAGCCTCCTTGCTGGAAGAGCCCCTGTCGTAAACGTTAGTGAACATTGTCATCTCCCTTTGCATCTCTCATTTTTAGTACAGTAGATCTCATAAATTCACACACAGCATTGCACCCTAGTGGTGGCACTGCACCTCACAGGAAAAACTTTGATTTCTTCCTTTAATTGTATTTTAAATTCACTGAAGGCGATACAACAGAAACATGGTTGATTTGGGTGAAATTACCTTGTTTTCTGAGAGCCTAACTTCATGCTATGTGTTACTGTTATAAAATGTTCTATGTAATCGGCAATGGAATTAATGAATGGAGTGAAATAATCTCAACAACAAGATGGTTATATGTTGAAACACTTGAAATTACAGTGCAATTATAAATGCATAATAAATAATGAAATACTGATTTACACATCATTAAAAATACATTATTGATGGATTGTCAACATTGAAAAATGTTATTCAATTAAGTGTGGTCAGATTCCACAACGATCAACACTGCTGAGATGATAATATTGCAACAGTGTGTGGGAATTTGTAATCTCGGTCGTGTGTGATAGTGCTAGTATTTTGACATTTTGTCTGAGCTAAAGCGATACAGTGGAGTACATGTCAGAACTAGAATTAAAACATTCTGTAAGATAGACATTGAAACATGTTCATAATAACAGCGTTGGCTGTATTTTTTCAACAAAAGTCGCCTGGCAATACCCGTCCACTTTTATCTAAATAAAACAGTTACTGTACATAATACTGTTGTGAATTTGTAAGCATATGCATTAAAAGTAGCTAAATATTTCACATGACATCTACTGAGAAGGAGAGCACATTTTATCTGAAATTGGCCTTGGTATACGCTACTGTAGGGAAAATGAACAATTAGAAAACACTTTAATGATTTAAAAAATAATACATTTTAATTGTTTTAATTGGCACTGATATGGTCTGGACTTGATAGCATAACGTGGGGCTCATCCACACACTAGAACAGTGCCTTAACAAGATGCAGACCATGGGGCTCATCCACACACTAGAACAGTGTCTTAACAGGATACACACCGACATTCAGAACTGTGTAGCATTGTAGACAGCAGTAATGATTTGTTGTCAAGCTGTAGTTTTGGCCTTCAATTAGCAAAAATACAGTAGTGTTTTTGTAACTGTAACTGAATAAGACAGTTTAAAAAGTATAGATTGTTATTTACAATAACAAACGGACTAAATGTAGGCTATTCTGCAATAATACTGGCATGAAAATAACAAATTTCCTCACCTGCACCTTGTTCATATAATATGTGGCTTATCTGAGTTTGAGAAATTCCTATTTTTACTTCTTGGTTTGAACCAACAGTAACATTTTCGCATTGCCAGGTCGATTTTGTAAGGGCGGCCTTACCAAATATGGCAGTTTGGGGGGCGTTCATTTCAATGTTCATTTTCAAAGTTTGTGCACACACTCGTAATGTACGATAAAATGGGATTTAACAACACACGCTCAAATATATTGACAAATCCTTGCGTTATGTAAATTTGATTAACCAGACGGGACTTAGGTGCACAACTATTTCTGACAGATATGAGAATAAATCTACAATTATTTGATAAATGAGGGCCACCATGTTTCCAGGACAACCGTCGTTTGTGGTTTGTCAGCATATAGACCCAGTCAGTAGGTGAATGGTGAATGAGTCTGGTGCATGGTCACAGGATGTGCTTAGAGGATGTTGATGATGTAATGTCTGCTCACGCTGTTGCCCTCCTCAGCTCCTTCAATGTGGACGAGGCCTTCGCCACCATCGCTGAGCAGATGTGCATGGAGGTCGGAGGCAGCCTGGCCCAGCATGGCTTCTCTCCATTCTCCGCTGACCGCCTGAGTGCCCTGAAGGGTCAAATCATAGCGGTCAAGCTCCCGGACAACTCCATCCGCAAGCTCATTGGTAACCACGTCTCCACCGTATCACGGCTGTGACCATAAAACAATATTCTTTGCGGTTGAAAAAAAAAAAAAAATTTTTAATGAAAGACATTTTCCTGCCCATAGAATTTCCGTTTCTTTCATTTTTCATGCAACATTGTTTTTTTACTGTAGGACCATAATTATAAACGAGCCCCTGTAATGTCACCTATCAGGGCAGTTGGGTGAGAACAGTGGACACAAATACTGATGATTTGATGAACATATGAAGCTGCTTTCATTCATCCATTTCTGGGCTGAAGAACTAAAGCTTTGATTATTATTATTATTAATAATAATAATAATAATCAACTTTATTAAAAATTAAAAATTACAAAATAATTAAGAAACAAATACAGCAGATAAAAGATAAAAGGTCAGTTTTTAAACAATAAAACAACAAATAAAAACAGGAACCTATAAAACAGGTGTAGGTAGAAGAATATACAATAATATTAATAATAATAATAACAAATAATAATAAAAACAAAAGTCAATTAAAAGCACACATAAAAACATGTGTTTTTAGTTGTTTTTTTAAATGTACATGGAGCCTCTCTGATCTGCTTGGGTAGGGAATTCCACAATCTAGGTCCATAAAAACCAAAGGAAGCCTCCCCACTTTTTTTATGATGTACTTTGGGAAGAACAAGAAAACCAGCATCCACTGATCTGAGAGAGCGTTGGGGCTGATATCTTACTAGAAGGTCAGTTATGTATTCTGGTGCTAAGCCATTACGTGCTTTAAAAACAAGTAAAATAATCTTAAAATCAATACTAAAATTCACAGACAGCCAGTGCAATGACTTCAGTACTGGCGTAATGTGTGCTCTTTTCTTGGTTTTAGTTAAAACTTGTGCTGCTGCGTTCTGAACAAGTTGCAGCTGATCAATGTTTTTTTTGGGAAGACCACCAAAGAGAGCATTACAGTAGTCTAGTCTGCTCATAATAAAAGCATGCATCAGCCTTTCTGCATCTGCCTGTGTGAGAAAAGACCGTACATTGGCAATGTTTCTAAGATAATAAAAAGCAGCTTTGGTTACATTCTTAAATATGAGGCTGAAAGCTTAAATCTACTTCTAGAGTAACACCTAGGTTCTTTACTTAAATTTTTATGTTCACAAACAGTGACTCTAGGTTTTTAGATCGTTTTTCTCTCTGGGCCTTCGCTCCAATGACTATGACTTCTGTTTTTTCTTGGTTTAGTTGTAGAAAAGTCTGTGCCATCCATAGTTTTATCTCAGTCATACATTCTTCTAGAGCATTGATTGAGCTTACATCCTCGGCTGATACAGAGATATAAAGTCATGTCTCATCAGCATAACTGTGGAAATCAATACCATGTTTCCTGATGATTCTGCCAAGAGGGAGCATGTACAAAGAGAAGAGAATGTCTGCTTTCTCTGAGGCATAGTCTCCTAAGGCAACAAAAAATGTTCTTTAAGAGAGGTTTCAGTAGGGCAGTCTTTAATGCAGTTGGGAAGTTTCCAGTTTGTAAAGAGCAATTTACAATGGCTAACACTTCTGACAGACAGTTAAACAAAATAAAAAATAAGTACTTGGTATGTTATTTACTAAATTGCTAAATATTTAAAATGATAAAGTAAATGTAAATTCATATCAGGAATGGAAACCGATAATCTGGAATCTGGGGACTTACTCAAATGTTTATCAAATGCTTCTTTCCCTCAGTCAGAGCAATGCCACACTGTACATCTCTAATGTTATCTGTGTGGGCTATTAGCAGGCACAGAGCATAAGATAACATCAAAATCCGTTGCGGCTTTAGTCTATAGGTAACATAAATCCACACCTCAGTTGTGGAGTATCAAGACAAATGTCCACTTTCAGGTGGACAATAAGGTCATATTCTATTCCGTTCTATTTTACTGGCTTCAAACATCCAAAAGTCAACAAAGGAAAGTATACCAACCCTTTTAAAGATGAGAAGAAACCTAACAGCTTGTTGCTCTTTGGCGTTGTCCATGCACGTTTTTCTGAATCACCTCCCTGTTTCAGACTCCCGCATCCAGACCTTCCTACTGGGTTTCCTAGAGTCCAGCCAGCGGAGGTGTGCTGCCACACTCCCCGGGGGCTTGGCCCCCATCCAGAAAGAGCTGGAGGAGATCGCCATCAAGTTTGGCCGCCTCGTTAACTACAACAAGCTGGTGTTCGCCCCGCACTACCAGAGGATCCTACAGGATGTCCTGAGAGAGGGGGGCTGCCCCGCTCCAGGCTCCACCCCTGCTGGGGAGATAGACTCTTAGAGCTGCACTCTCTCTCGAGTCTCCACAGGCCAGTATCGATATTAAAAGATTCACAAAGCAGTAGATTCAGATCCGTTATCTCCTTTACTGGAAAATGAGTATCGAAAACAACAATAAAAGTGCAGTAGAATACGCTGTGTAACTCAAGTTTTGAATTGCGCATTAGTTCAGTATTTGTGGCTTGAACACTCTAAACTTAATTTATTCGCAAATATACTGCATAAGCATATACTATAAACTGCATGGTGTAGCATTGGACTCGGATGTTGACCACAAAGTGTTTTGATTGCGTTCACACTAGATTTTCTTTGTCTCAAGCAGAGTGCTATAATTTAGAGAGTAGTGTGAACATTATAGCTGAATTGAGAAATCTGGGAACTGACCCCTCGAATGGGTGGTCTCGGGACTGCTTGACTGAGTGATTCGGTCCCTTTCGTTTGGTGAACATTCTGTTTGAAGAGAGAGATCTGGCTGCTTCAGCAGGTATTCATAAGTCACTTTCCTCTCCACTTTGTCCAAATCACTTGTTTGTGGGGAGGCTGATGAAGCAGATTAAAGCAAAGAGCTTCCCTCGTCGTGTATGGGGCACAAAGAGACCGAGCCTCGATACATGGAAGAGACCTTTAAAAACAAACCAAACGGGTGCTTCTAAACACATCTGGTCCATTTGTATATTTGCAAATGTGAACAGATGTGCTTTTCAAACGAAATGGACCAAGCCCCTGTGAAATGAACTGGGGGTTACAATTACTTTAGGTCTTTGTATGTGATATAATAGTTAATTATCATTTCATTAACTTTTTTTGTGTAATTACAACAATGTAGAGGTTCATGCTATTTGGAACATTACCACTTTTGACGCTGTTACTGCGTTAGTGTACATTAATCTTATTGAAATAGTCAATGCTCTATTACCTTTTAAAATATGGTCAAGCCTTCATTATTCAATTCCTTTTCATGAATTCTATATGTAGTCATCAAGACGATATAATGAAATGTATGCTGGAAGACAAATCGTGTCCGTGTCTGGGTTTAAGTACAAAAAATGGCCACACGATCCAGTAATGGTCCAACAGTATGTTCAAACAGGTATTAAATGGCATTGTTTTTATGTTGATGCTGAAGACTTTATTTGGATCATGGTCATTTTGTTGTTTCTACTGAACGATACTCAAGTTGCACTTGAATTTGAAAGAGGCATTTCATATAGATTGAACTGGCTTCCTGGAGTGTAAAGTTCTATGTTGCCAAAGAGCATAGCATTGGCAACACTTAGGTTGTGGGATCAATTCCCGCTGGGACCACATACCCTGAAAAATGTATGCATTGGATAAAAGCGTCTGCTAAATGACATATATATAAAATTCTGTATAGAACATACCACTTTTCCCTCATTTTGAAGTGCTCTTGAAGTAGGTATGTGGTTTGTTAAATAATTACTGTATGCTGAGGATGTTTTATTTAAGAGTATAATATCTTTATTAATATGGAGATTAATGCTTGTTGGAAGTTTTAGAGGGACATCGTGTACATTTTTTTGCTATTTTTGAATGCGTTTTGCACGTGTCGGCCAAAGCCTCTTAATATTTATTTATAGATTTGTTCATCTACAGTGTAGGTGCCATTTGACTATCACTTGGAAACTGATGGAAGACTTATGTTTTTGCCACCAATGTAATACCTGTGTAGCATTAAACCAACAGCTTTAGACAAATAAACGACTCCCCAGCCTCCATCGTTTTTGAGTTTCTGTTTTCATTTTATTGGAAATAAATGTTTACTCCATTTGACTGTGAAACAGGATTAAATCAGCTTTGTTGTCTGTACCAGAACTACACAAGGCAAAAACGACAAATGTGTCGAATTAAGGGTTGTCATTAAAAACTTTGTACAGTATAACCACCCAGTTTTAAAAATAAAACTGTTAAAAAAACAACAACAAAAACAAAAAACAAAAGCAAGACTTGTAGATGCAAGGGTGAGCGTACGGAGGCAGAGTCAGCCAATCTCTGTCGGTGAAGACTCTGCCATCCTAGCAGCAGGGGTACCCTTCCTGTGCGGGGCTACAGTGCACCCCCCATTCCGGGCGGGGGGCTGCTTGTGTTTGGGAAGGGGCCCGGGGGTCATGATGAAGTGATGGGAGTCCTCAGCGGGTGATGCGAGTGTGAGGTCCTTCGAGCACGCAGTGGAACGGAGAGAGGGGCAGCAGGTCGCCAGTCGTTCTCTGTGCAGTCTCACCGGATCCTCTTCTGCTGCCGCACCCTGTAGATGTCGTGCACAGGGGCGCCACTGCGCCCTTGTCCTCCTCCTCCTCCTCCTCCTCCTCGTCAGAGTCGGCGTTGGGCCTCTTCAGGGACTTTCTGACGATGACATTGTGCTCCACCGGGCCGTTTCCCTCGCTGGCCAGCTCAGACTGCCTCCCCGTGATCAACTCCACAGCAGCTACCACAGCTACACACAGAACATAGAGTCACAGACCGAGACACAGAATAACAACTCAGGACTTCTCAGGACTTGAAATGTGTAGTTTGTAGCTATCCTATGTAGATAGTGTATTAGCTAGGTGAAGTTCTGTTCTTTCAACGTTTACTATGATGGTGTGAGCAAGGCCTTGCTTTTTGACTTAAGTTTATTAACCAAGTCATGTACAGTGAAGGAAATAAGTATTTGATCCCTTGCCGATTTTGTAAGTTTGCCCACTGACAAATAAATGAACGGTCTATAATTCTAATGGTAGGTCTATTTTAACAGTGAGAGACAGAATATATTTTTTTAAATCCAGAAAATCACATATAAATTGATTTGCATTTGATTGTGTGAAATAAGTATTTGATCCCCTAGCAAAACATGACTTAATACTTGGTGGAGAAATCCTTGGTGGCAAGCACAGAGGTCAGACGTTTCTTGTAGTTGGTCACCAGGTTTGCGCACATCTCAGGAGGGATTTTGGTCCACTCCTCTTTGCAGATCCTCTCCAAATCCTTAAGGTTTCGAGGCTGTCGCTTGGCAATTCTAAGCTTCAGCTCCCTCCACAGATTTTCTATGGGATTAAGGTCCGGAGACTGGCTAGGCCACTCCATGACCTTAATGTGCTTCTTCTTGAGCCACTCCTTTGTTGCCTTGGCTGTATGTTTTGGGTCATTGTCCTGCTGGAAGACCCATCCATGACCCATTTTCAGTGTCCTGGCCGAGGGAAGGAGGTTGTCGCCCAAGATTTCACGGTACATGGCCCCGTCCATCCTCCCCTTGATGTGGTGAAGTTGTCCTGTCCCCTTAGCAGAGAAACACCCCCAAAGCATAATGTTTCTACCTCCATGCTTTACGTTGGGGATGGTGTTCTTGGGGTCATAGTCAGCATTTCTCTTCCTCCAAACACGGGGAGTGGAGTTGATGCCAAAGAGCTCGATTTTGGTCTCATCTGACCACATCACGTTCTCCCAAGCCTTCTCTGTATCATTCAGGTGTTCATTGGCAAACTTCAGACGGGCCTGTACATGTGCCTTTTTGAGCAGGGGGACCTTGTGGGCACTGCAGGATTTTAATCCATTACGGCGTAGTGTGTTACCAATGGTTTTCTTGGTGACTGTGGTCCCAGCTGCCTTGAGATCATTAACAAGCTGCTGCCGTGTAGTTCTGGGCTGATCACTTCGCTCACAAGATGCAGGCAACTTGGTAGTCCCTAGAATATCAAAAAATACAGCAGGTGGCAGAGCTTTCTCCTATAGAGCTCCTTTACTGTGGAACAGTCTACCCATCTCTGTGAAGGAGTCAGACACGGTCTCAATTTTCAAGTCTAGGTTAAAAACGCATCTCTTTAGTCTCTCTTATAGTCATTAGGTGCAGATGTGGAGGGGGCGTAGCAATAGAGCCTTCTGGTGCAATGAGCTATCCTTACTGTCACCAATCATAAGTGATGATCCGCCCTATCAGGACTGCTGATGATGTGGTGGATGGTCTCTGAGTGCCCTCATGGCTGCGTGCTCCCTGTGCCACTCACCTAATTAGTTATGCTGCCCTAGATTACTTCTGCTGGTGCAAAAGTGTTATCACTACTCTTCCCCTGATCCGGCGTGATATTTATCATAGTCATAATTGCACCTTTCCTCTTTTCTCCCGGCTCCGTGGCACCTGCCCGGAGCTCACCTGCCCCAGAGTCAACACCCCACCCCTGCCATGTGTTAGCCGGATGCCGCTGGCCCAGACCCTAGCTGCTGGTTCCATCCCCCACCCTGCCCTGGTATCTGGAGGGATGAGGTCCACCCCACTCCTACACTTAGAATGCCCTTCCAGTGGTCTGTTAAGCCACATGAGCCTCAAGGACTATTTGTGTTGTTTTTCTCTGTATCCCACAATTTTCCAGGAGTTCATCTCGACCGCCTTTTAAGGGGTCAGGGAATAATTTTCCAGTTTCCTACATTGGCTCCAATGGTTTTCTGGTTTTTTGATTCCCTCTGGAAAATGCCAATTGTGAAGCGCTGTGTGACAACCTGTTTGTAAATGGCGCTATACAAAAATAAAGATTGATTGATTGATTGATCCCTCACCTTTCTCATGATCATCAATACCCCACGAGGCAAGATCTTGCGTGGAGCCCCAGACCGAGGGCGATTGATGGGTCATTTTGTGTTTCTTCCATTTTCGAATAATCGCACCAACAGTTGTCTCCTTCTCACCAAGCTGCTTGCCGATGGTCTTGTAGCCCATTCCAGCCTTGTGCAGGTCTACAATCTTGTCCTGACGTCCTTAGACAGCTCTTTGGTCTTGCCCATGGTGGAGAGGTTGGAATCTGATTGATTGATTCTGTGGACAGGTGTCTTTTATACAGGTAACGAGTTGAGACAGGTGTCTTTTATACAGGTAACGAGTTGAGATTAGGAGTAAAGCGAGAGGACTAATCTAACCAGTCTGTGGGAGCCAGAATTCTTGCTAGTTGGTAGGGGATCAAATACTTATTTCACACAATCAAATGCAAATCAATTTATATCTTTTATATAATGTGATTTTCTGGATAAAAAAAAAATTCTGTCTCTCACTGTTAAAATAAACCTACCATAAAAATTATAGACCGTTCATTTCTTTGTCAGTGGGCAAACTTACAAAATCGGCAAGGGATCAAATACTTATTTCCTTCACTGTAAGTGGACATTATGACACCTGATTTGACTCATCATCATCATCCTTGAAATAGAGTTGACCCCAAAATGAACACGTGTGACAGTGACTCTTATGCACCTCTATATCATAAAGAGTGAAGAAACTTACTGTCTGGAAGAGTGCACCTGCTGAAAGACTCCATCAGTTCATCTATCTGAACAAATGGACCCTGTAGAAAAAACTGATTTAATTGGCATGAATCAACTGCATGTAGACAGAATATAGGCTTCTGTAAGGAGAGGCCCTGGGGACAGTGGACAGCTCTCCCCTCAGCTCAACATTTCAAGGTGAATCAAAGGATATACATGCGTCTCCACAGCTTAGCATCAACAACACACAGAAATACAAAGTGTGGGTGTTAGAGTGCCATTACAGGCTGCGTGTGGTTATGCACCGTGAAGCAGGTGGGCGGGGGCAGCAGCTTCATAAGGACGACAGCAGTGGGGGGCACGGGGAACACCCCTCCCGGAACGGGGTGCAGTCCTGGCGCTGGGGGCGTAAAAAAGACAATCACACGACAGATCAACGGACGTCCCACATTCCCCCCATTTAAAAGAAACCACTTCTGTTAAGCTGTGAGCTTGCCACATCCGCTACTTACGGGCCAGGTGACGGGGCTGGAACGGGATCATCTGGTTGGTGTCGGGTTTGGGGTACTCCGGTTTTCGGTCAGCCTCATCTTTCAGGGCGGGCGTTGATGGGGTTACCACCGCCTCCGGAAGTAGACCTGCTAGTTTGGCACGGGAAGCGTCCTGCCGTGGATGCATGGAGGGTTTGACTGTGCTTTCCATTGAAGGTTCTACATTTACTATGTTTACATATCACTCGAATTAGTGTAATAAAGAATTGGTGTTACAACAAATGCATACAGATTGGTGCATAGAACAGATTTCTAATTCCACATTTCTACATGTAGTTAGTTCATTGGTCCATTTAAAAACAGTATTACAGATATTTATAGCAACAATCATCAACAGAAAATGACATTTCAATCTAAAATATACACTAATTAAAAATATATATTATTATAAAAGTATAGAGTAGACATCCAACTGGGATCTGAACTCATGTCCATCTAGTCCAGTGTTTCTCAAATAGTGGGGCGCGCCCCCGGTGCGATGCCAGGGGGGGCGCGTGTGACCCCGGGGAACATGCTTTTTTTTGCCGTACGAAGCTACGAGAGACGAAGATAATGAGGCAAACAAAAGTCACCCGAAAGCTAAGACGAGGAAATATGACGAAGCGTATGTAGCGATTGGCTTCACTGTGACTACGGTGGGAGACGAGGAAAGACCGGTGTGTTTACTGTGTCTTAAAATGTTGGCAGCGGACAGCATGAAGCCAAATAAATTAAGGCGTCACTTAAAGACATTACACCCCAATCACGCTGATAAGCCGCTTGAGTTTTTAAGCTAAAACGTGCCGAATATTGCCGACAATCATCCCGCTTTGTGAATGCTACTTCAGAAAACCAGCGAGCACTGTTAGCATCATATAAGGTGGCGTACCGAATTGCTCAGTGCAAAAAACCCCACACCATAGCATTTCTTTAATGTTAATAAGGATACAATGTTATGCAGAGGTGTACTTATAACAATTTTATAGACAAATGATACTATTTATAGTCGCGGCGGAGAGTGGGGGGCGCGAAATGTTTTCTTCTTCCTAGGGGGGGCGTAACAGAAAATAATTGAGAAGCACTGATCTAGTCCAATGATCAGTGCCCTAAGAAATGCAAGTATTCAGTATATAAAAAATACAGCCATTATTTATTTAAAGGTTCTGCACAGTCATTGTATTTCACATTAAAAAAAGTGTGCACAAAAAAAAAAAAATCCGTAATACTTTTTTCCTGATTAAAATGCTCAGAAGGCAGGAAGCTAACAGTCACGTGCTCACATTATCAGCTAATCCCAATTGCTGTCCTTCATGTTCAAATTTTCATGGCTAGCTACTTCTGCTAAACAACGCAAACATGCCTCCTCTATGAAGTGATGACGGTTACAAGGTAGGCATTTTTGCTAAGCTGTCATTGGTATATTAAAATCAGCTGGATTTTGTGATGTCATAAAAACCCTGTGTCAGCCAATAGGATTAGAATGCCAGAATTTATTTATATATTTATTTGAAAACACAAAGGAGGAACCTGACCCAGCTTTATCGGCTTGCCCCCAATGGTCAGTTTTCAAGCTTTCAACATCGAACTTTCAATTGCTTTCACCCAAACATAATCTTCTTTGATGAAAAACATGATTTTGATTGTTCAGGACCTCTGTGGGGCCTCGAATAGCGTAGCGGTCTAACGCACCCGCATTGACTGGCTCTTGCGTGAGCTACCTATTGCGATCATGGTTCGAAACCCAACCGCATCAGTCCTACACTGGCCGGGAGCCCCAATCGGGGGCGGCATTTGGCTGTCCGCCCCAGGGGGTGGGGGGAGGGAAAGTCGTTACGAGCTTGCCGAGAAGCGATAAGGGCATTCCTAAAGAGCAGGTGGGCGAAGTTCCGTCTCGGAGGAGAAAATTGGGAGAAAAACGGGTAAAAAAAATCTGGGGGAAAAGCAGAACTCCTACCTTGTAGCCCAAGGCTTTGAGCTCGCTGGCAGAGCAGGGGTAGAGGTCCATTAACTTGTATCTATCCACGAGCAGAGCGGTCTCCTTCCCCTCATACTCCTCTTTGAAAGCTGTGAATCTCCGCCTCTCCACCTTCATAATGCTGGCCAGATCGCCGATGTTGCTCTCAAAGGCCAGGAAGCGGGCCCAGATTTCTCTGCACCACACATACAAAACCATGTACACGTCAGTGGACCAGTATTCCATGAGACACGATATTCAGAAAACATTTAGAACAATTATAAATTACATCTCCCTAAAATGTAATCTCACAACTTCTGGATTAAAACAGTGCTATTAAAATAACAGGAAATGTTTTTGAGGTTTTATTCAGTATTGGGGCTAGCTTAAATATATATTTTTTTAAATAAAGTAGTAAAGTCTAATTCATGACCACAAACATTAATTTTCAGTCCTTTCAAATGTGTGTGGAGCACCTTCCCTTACCCAGATTTCTCAGGTGACAAGCTTCCTGATGTCAAGACCCTCTCAAACAGAACCCTGGTGTTGTTGTCCTCTGTCACAGGAAAAACAAATGATTCATCTCACCTGCTCATGCTATTTTCAGGACCTCTCTGTGACCTAAATTAAAAGCCTGCCTATGAGATACAGGCTCCTGTTATTTACCATGCACTGTTTCTCCACGAACTCAGAGTAAAAGAGATGCATCCAGAATCAGTTTTAGCAGAGCAAGTCTCAAAACGAAATACTGTCTGACTATCCCCAGGCAAAATTAAATATGTAATCCCTAGACTCTGAACCATGCAATGCTGATGATATTATGACAATTATAGAAGAATGCAACCAATATGAAAGCAAGATGACAGATGTGTTTTGTCATAAAATAACTAAATGGTGCACAGTGTTCATTAAAGAAAACAAATCAAGAGTCCTTACCATTAAGGTGAGAGAGGTAATCAATGTATGCGAGTATATACTCTGGTATGTCTCCATATTTCTTCAGGCCAAGTTCAAATATCTTAAAGGCCACTGATTTATCCTGTTTGAAGTCAAGAGGTAATTATGAGATACAATAATATATGAAGTTATTGTCAAATAATGTTTAAATTTGATAATAATGTTCCTTTTAGTACGGCTGTCCCAGCCAGGGCTCACTTTTCAGAGAGATTGTGAACTTTGTTAAGTACAATGATTCAATTAAAAGGGATACAATAGGGCCATCTTCAAATACATGAACATGAAACAAAAGGAAGATTGTATTTAATAACACAGTAGCTAGAGACAGGCTGCTTTAACTTTGAGTTCTTAATTAATATCTTATTATCTTGATAATTGACTAAAGCTTGAATTTATTAATATCTTGATATTTAACTAAAGCTTAGTAGCACACATTTGAAAATAAAACAGAGAAAGTGTTTGGTTATTTGGTTTGACTAGCCAGCGTCTTTGAAGCTGACATTGCCTATATAATTATAACAGTAGGGTCGTGTGTCAGACAAGAGCACAGCCCTGAATGAGTAATGAGGAGTGACTGACCTTGCTGCAGTAGTACTCCATCAGAGCGGCCGAAACGTAAACGTGGTGTCGCGTTCGTAGGTCCTCGCGGGCCTTCTTGAAGATCGTCCGGCCCGATTTGATACCTTCTGCCCTTCTGGCAAACTTCATGTACTGGATGTAAACCTACGAGCGATGCAGGAGATTTGGATTATTAACCCTTAGGAGTCGCCGATCACGCCGGCGTGATCAAATCAGTAACTGGTTCAAGACGCCGTAGGTATAAAACGAAGTCACTTTGAGCATTGCCGTCAACTTCACTCGAAAGTGCTGGCTTGAAACCCCATGGTAGTTTTTTGAATGACGTTGAAAGACCAAGTAAAACGGAGATATTATCATTTTAATTTGATATAAAAATTATATTTACGCGTGCGTAAAAGCGCATACAGTATGTGAGGCAGGCGTCGCATTTGTTTGAATATCTTCGGCGTTTTTTGTCATATTATGAAACGGAAAAAATGCCTAGCTAGTTTTTGGAGTTGGAGTTGGAGTTTTTGTGGAGGATAAATGAGGCGAGTTGAGCCTCGTGTGAGGCGAATGCTAAATGTACCACAAACCTTGCTTTTGTACGTCGAGGATGACGACCCTTAAGAAATTATTGGTAAGGAATCTGACATCGAGTGATGCTGACGACGAAATTGACGACCCGTCTTTTGTCCTCGACAATGAGAGAAAATAGCCCAAGACCTCGAAGGGCTACGGACAAAACACCCTAGTCTGCTTATCAATCTAAATAATTGGGACAATAAACAAATTAAACTAATCACTCATTCTGCTGTATAACAAATCAGTCTATGACCGAAATAAATGCAAAATGCCACAACGTCCATTAAAGCCATTCTAGTCACCATTGATGGAGGCAAACCCTTGTGTTGGTCTTAAATAAACACCCTAGTTGGTGTCCACGTTTTCCTGGGAAAGCCCATTGAATATGAGACAATTCTGTGCTTCTGTTCAAAACAACACTTTCTCTGCTAGGGCAGATCCGTGCTCTCGAACATGAAAGGCTTACCAATGTTGGGTCAATGTCGTCTATCGCCAGGAACCGGTTGTAAATACTGTGCACCTTCTCATGTTTCATTCGACTCTGGGGAACAAGCAAGATTATTGTTGCACCTTATTACTGTGAACTTTAACAAAACGTGTATCTCAATGTTTAAGAATAGATTTCACAAATTCTATCCTTTTATTCACTTCATCAGACCCTATGGAGCCAAATATATAACTTTTCATTGTGCAAATTTGTTACATAATAGGGGGAAGGAAGAGACTGGAATCAGAGGACACAATGACACACCACCCACAAAGAAGTGATCCAGACAATGCCAATCATGCACCATATAACAATCTTCCTCCATTCAGTGTTTTCAAATTGGCAGAAGGCCAAGCCCCTTTTATGTCTTGACCTTGTAGATGACTGAGGTTCACAATACAGTAAAAATTTAAATAAAACCCATTGGAACAAATGTCCCTTTTCTGTTCCTCAAACGGAATGAGTACCAACCCTGTATATACAACTGCCAGATCAGCTGAAATGTCTGGTTTCAGAAATGCCCAATCCAACATGCCATGATGTACAGGGAAAATGGCCAATCCAACATACCATGATGTACAGGGAACATTCCCAATCCAACATGCCAAGATGTACAGGGAAAACCACCGGACACCTTTTATCACAGGTAAGAATGACATCTTGAGACTCAATGTAGACGTAGACGTTAGAATCTTGAACAGACTCAACCATTGCCTTGACTGAATAGAGCCATTCTGGCTATTGAGTTTCTGGAATTTTCCGCCAAAGCACATTCCAGACACTGACACTGTCAAAGTAAAACTGAAAGCCTAGTATTTTCAATCAGGCTTATTTATGATGGTTTTAATATGGTGGTGGACTTCATCACAAGTGGGCACTCTTTTATTAGTGTCTGTACTCACTCTTTTTATCTGTACACATTCTCCTTGCAGTGACCTTACATCTAGAAATTTGTTGTAAATAAATGTTATTATAGTTATGGTGTGTGTGGCCAGCACTCACCTCCTCATAGTCGGCGAAGGAGAAGTAGAGCAGCATGTTCTTCTTCAGCAGGGTCCCGATGGCACGCTCGTAGATGTTGCCCGCCTCGTCGCTGAACAGCTTGGCGTTGTTCATGTCCTGGGGAAGGGGGCGCAGAGTCAGTGCTCTGATCGCTTCTGCGGTGCTAAACAGGTGAAACGGGGGCAATGCCTACCCCTTTCTCTGCCAGAAGCTTACTGGACTGCTCAAGGTACTGCGCTGCCTCGTACCAGATGTCTGGGTGATGCCCCAACACCAGGAGGCACTGCTCGTAGGCAAACATGACTGCAAGAGAGCACAGGGGCTGTTACTCTTCACCCCAGTGTTCATGAACATGCCATTTGCACCATAAATCACGTGTTCCAGTCCCACTTTTCCACAGGACAGCCAAATGCCGTCCCCGATCGGGGCAATGACCAGGGCCGGTCTGGCAGAGACGGGTTTCGAACCGTGTCCCTGACAGGCAGCGCACACCATGTCGGACCAGCCAAAATACAGTGTGTTAGACCGATACGCTATCCGCTGCCCCTCTACCAATAATTTTTAAAGCCTTTGAGACAAATATGATCAGGCAAATGTCATTAAAGCCACAGGAATAACATAAGGCAAGACAAATATTTATACATATAAATACATGGCTGTGTGAATACAGAAATACAGCTGATCCATTATGCAAATGCCCAGTGGGCATTGGCGTTAACCAATTCAAAAGCAGCTTAGGATTGTAAGCCCCACTGTACACAGGGATCATGTAGGTTTGAACTTATCGTCTCATGTGAAACCATGGTGAGACAGGTGGACAGTAGCCTCCTGCCCCCTGCTCGTCATGCCCGGGTCCAGCACACGGAGCCTTGAGGCCCACCTCTCTTGGTAATGAGGGTCTGGTCCTCAGTGCGCAGGGGGTTGCTCTTCTCCCACTGGATGTACTTCTTCCACATCTCCACCTGCTGGGCCTCCTGGGGGTTGTTCTGGGGGGGCACCGATGGGGCGTTCCTGTCCAAGCCCTTCATCACTGTCTCGTACTCCTGCAACGCCCAATTTCCAGTCCTCTTACTTTCCCTCTTTCAACACCTTGTTTTTGATTCATCACCTATTCACACTGGAGGGCATCATGTGAAAGAGCACAGCAGCACTGCCCAGTCTAGACTATGAACCTACACAACCCTGAGATGCTGTCACAATGAGCACTGCACTCTCACCCCGTCACAGTTCACCACAGGCTTCTCCACCTTTCCATAGGAGCGATTACATCCCACCCATCCCACTGCATTCCAGTACCATACGGACCAATCACCATTTATGTATTTATTTCTCAAGGACATAGTAAAAAGCATTGCTACAATGTTAAAAACAAGCATCAGATGCATGGCATTAAGTGTTTATAGCCAACGGCTCATTTCCATTACCTGTACCCAATAAACTACAGAGAGAGACAAATATGCATCAAATAATAAAGAAACACATAAAAGTATGTGCACTTTATATGGCCAAACAGCAATGAACAAAACAAACACAAAAAACTGTAAATTAAGTGAGATTAACCATAGATATTCATAAAAAAACATGGGCCCAGATTAGGGTAAAAGTTATACTTGTCAAAGGGCAGGTATCTTAGAAAAGATACTCGTCCTTCCTAAAAGTGACTTGTCCTACTCGCGCCGCTGTGAGTGATGTGGGTGAGCAACAAAGACGACTGTGTACATCAAATATTTTCAAATGCTTTATTTTGAATACAGTATATTTTTCTGTCTACTTCTTTAGCTTGAATGCACCAACTACATCTCTGAAAGTAGTGATCTCTGCTCTCTGAATCATACTTTCGAGGAGTTTTCAGCTGATCTTCTTTGGTTTTATCCTTTTTAGTGGGGGGTGGACTTGCACCCTCAATAAATCTCCACTACGTCATATGTAGCCGAAAGATAGACACAACGGTTAACATTATTTATTTTCTACATGGATATTTTGTTTGACTTGTGCAGCGTGTGCTCATGTGTGTAGCAGTGAAGCTCTGACGGGTGCCCGCAGGTGGTGTTAGCGACTAGTGTTCTGACTGTACAGTATATCATAACGTACACTGTAGTCGGGACGAGAGATTTTTCCATTCCCGACTAGAGTGTGGTATGGCAGCTAACGTAAGAGCTAGCTAATAATTCCTATATTTAAGGTGGGAATGATTTGTGCTTGGACTGTAGGATGGAGATGAGAAATCACAGCGATTCTTCAGCATGGCGGGAGGGCTCACTGAACTGAATATAAACAGTAACTAGCTAGCTAGTGTTCACAGATATTGCTTGCTAATTCAAGGCTTGGTAAGTGATAAATGCATGATCACTTACTAAGCCTTGGGTTAGCAAGCAACTAGCAACAACAGATATTGATACCCAATGTCCATGAACCCTAACGTTAGCTAGCTAACTAACTAGCTGGTTCTCGCTGTTGTGTCTATGTGCCACGATCCGCAAACTTGCTTGATTGCTGCAAAGTCTGGCATAGCAACAACAACAAACGTGGTGAGCACAGACTGCATGCGAGTGACAATGTGCTGCTTTTTCCATTTGGAACTTTTTTGAATATCCGTGCATGACGTGTTTGTTACGATGTGAGTGTAAAACAGAAATAGTTCCAGTTAGCCAATAATTATTATTTTTTTATCCTAAATTCACAGTCGTCAGCAGGACGATCACTTGGAAATCGAAGGTCATCCTTCTTAATATTTAGTCGTCTGAAATGATAGGACGACTGCTAATCTGGGCTGCTGAAAAACTATAAAATGGCTTATAAAAAGTTCTTAAGCATTTTAAAAACATTTTGTTTGAATTCTCTGCTCTATGTATTAATAAAGCCTTCAAAAATTCAGCCTTGGGATACAGCTTATAAAATATCTGACTAATGGAACATTTATGCAAAATCATTATTACAGCGCTGATACTATTTGTATGTGTAAATCAGTGTATGTTATGAGGCAAAGGGGTAAAAAGGAGAGCCTTGCCTTGGCCACCCTCCGGGCGTTCATATAGTCCCTGCTGCGGTCTTCGATCATCTTCTTCGCCAGGTGCACATTGATGCCCTTCCACAAAGACAAGGACACTCATCATTGATTCATACACATTAGCTGCTCTGCATTAGACAGGATTGAGGGCTATCACTTTGTGCCATTTATTTATACTTTTTTTGTTTTCTTATTAGCTCGACATGTACAACTCACTTGTCTGTCCATCCACTTCCATCCATACTTCATCCTTCCTTCCCTGTTGTTACCCTCCCCCTTCCCATTGCATGGTATAACTTACAATAAAAAAGGTATACAAATGTTATGAAGCACTTCCGCACCTCTACCCCACCCTCTCACCTCCGCATCTCTACCCCACCTCTGCACCTCTACCTCACCCTCTCACCTCCGCACCTCTACTCCACCCTCTCACCTCCGCATCTCTACCCCACCTCTGCACCTCTACCTCACCCTCTCACCTCCATACCTCTACCTCACCCTCTCACCTCTGCATCTTTATCTTACCCTCTCACCTCCACACCTCTACCTCACCCTCTCACCTCTACCTCACCCTCTCACCTCCACACCTCTACCTCACCCTCTCACCTCCACACCTCTACCCCACCCTCTCACCTCCTCATACTTGCTGTAGTCCCTCCACAGCTGCTCGATGTTGATCATGGGGTTGACGCAGCCCCTCTGGTAGACCCGCCGCACGGCCGTGATTCGCTGGTTCTCAGCGTACGAGCCGGCTGCCTCTCTACGATCACAGAGAGCAAAGCAGTCAGCCCAGTGTCTTCACAGTTGGGGTCAGCTGGAGCCATCGAGACACTTTTTTACAAGCAGGTGCACTTACACTCCTTTCAGGAAGTTGATGTAGTCCACCCATATCTAAAAGAGGGTAGAGATGCATTTTTAGAGGAAGATTTAACATGAGTGAGACATATGATATAACTTTGTTATTATTTGACTTTTTTAATTTTGTTTCAGCTTTTTCCCCATTTTTCTCCCAATTAGTAGCCAATTATCTTCTTTTTTTTTTTTCCATGTCAACTATCCCCCCTTCGTATTGAGAGCTCGTTGCCGTAGTCCTGAGACCAGCAGTGACAAGCACGGAGCTCGTATCGGCTTCCCTGCCCCCTCCCTGGGGCGGTCAGTCAATTGCCGGCCCCTAGTGGCACTCCCGGCCAGAGCCAAATAGTGGGCAGCTTCCCTGCCCCCCTCCCTGGGTTGCGGACAGTCAAGTTTGTAGCTCTGTGCTATCTGGAGTGTATTACTACATCTTGTCAAACACTGACTCCTAGTGGCACTCCTGGCCAGAGTGTGAGTAGTTTGATTCCTAATCTAAACACAGGTCTTATAGTCTGAGAAACAGTTTCAGTACTACTTCAGCCTTTGGGTTAGAGAAATAGCTGAGTTAGTCTTGTACCTGATATGACATGATCTCCATTCCAATTTTGTCCAAGGCAAAATCATAAGCCTGTGCCATCTTTTCTCTGAAAAAGTCAAGTGAACAGTTTTTCTGTTTGATATATAAACATACACTTACACCAACAACTAATTCTCACTGGTTACAGATACTGACATACATGTACTGTATATCTAAGCATAATCCAAAAGGAGAATAACCATCACTGAGAATAATGTAAAATGCCCATTTGTAGTCAATCATAATTACTTGCCCTGATAAAGCATGTTAGTGGAAAAACTGAAGGAGAATCCGACATCTTACTTGTAACTTGGCAGTTTGCCTTTGGTTTCCCTCACATACGAAAGGTAGCACTTCCACAAATCTATGTGTAGTACTTTCATGAGGCACCTTTGAAACAGCTGGGGAGAAAAATATGTCAAAGTTTCTCATGGCAAGCTACGCAACTCTGGCAATGGTGTATACAAATCAATGGAGGCAAAAAAAATATTTTAAAAAGCCAGGGTATTTACATAAGTACCTCTATGAAGAGGGTAGATCACCTCCTTCATTTAAAAAATACCACAAAGGAAGTGGTCAAATTAGATTTGCATGTTTAGATTTTATGTAAAAAATCAGGCCACTTACTCCTGATCCCCACAAGACGAGTGCAGGTATTCATTTCACCTGAGCATTTCCATTGGATTAAACTGAATGGAATCAAATTCAACTCTTGAACACAGCTTGAAAGCAACTTTTCTCCACAGCTCTGAGCCTACTGGCAGATTTGAGAGCCAGAAAGGTTGCTGGATGTCTTATGTCATGCTCAGAGACAAATTCTTCAAGATCCCTAGAGACTGTGGATGTGGGAGACTGGATTGAATGAGCTCAAAGAAGAGGATGTAAACTTCTCCAGTTTGGCCCTCTGCTGCCCATCCCTGATGAACCCTTACACCACCGCAGTGTGGGCACAGAGGACAGTGCTCTGCAACACTGTCTGACCTCTGCAGCTGTGATCCATTCAAGGGAGGGGTGAAGAGCCACATGGGCACCCACTGAAAGCAGATGAAGCTGATTTCACAGATTGAGAAGAAACAACCGTTTCTCGGGTCCAAAAATGAGACATGTTTGTCCTTTATGCACTGTGCGAGGTTATATTTTACAGAGGTAGCTGTGTCGTCTTGCCAGTGTGTGCTTTGATACTAGTAATAGGCTGACCGTGACGAACAGCTCTGAAGGGGTCTATTAGATTTGAGAGATAGGAATCCTGCATGTACTCTGCAGCTCTAAACATCAGCATGGCTTCATGTCACTCACCTTTTCAACTTTGTCATAATTTTTTGCCTTGATCTGTGAACAGATTTTAAATGAAGCGTTAATTCAATCAGGAGGGGATTAAATTGTAAAATCTGATTGAGTGGTTCACGTATGCAAGCATGCATGAACGTACACACAGACACACACACTCTTTCTCAGATCAACAAAGTGAAGTTCACACCACACTAACTTCAGGAATACTTTCAGATCAGGGTAAGCATATACAATAGTGTTTAATTTGGCAAATTTGTATGAATACATATCTGAACTGTGTAACAGCTAAAGACAAATATTTGGGTTTTGCTACATTTTGCATAAAAGGGAGAATTGACCCAAGCAAAACACTATACTATAGTAAGTCAAATTGATCCTGACATTCACTTATATAGTCTCATTTACATAACCTCCTGATGCCACAGTTGGTAGTTTAATATATAATTATATATATTTTTATATTCAAAAAACATGCCAATGCTTGTAGAGGTTAACTTCAACATGGTAACAAAGTAAATGTTAAAAACACCTGAAACCAGATAACAGAACGGGATCTCATTTGTAGAGGGGAAGAAATAACAGGGTGGGAACACCTACCAGCTGTACTGTATAAACCAATTTCCTTCAGCAGGTGTTTTGCACCACTTGTAATAAAATAAAATAAACAGGTTTTATGGAAGGTTTTGGCCAAAGTGCTCCAGCCTAGATTAGGTTACAAATAATATGACGGCTAGGGCACCATATCACACTACCCATTATGAAGGGTTTCAGCATTGTGAAGGTCACCCTCTGACTGTCTCACTGATAAGAAGCAGGGCTCCACCCCCTCCTCTGAGATTTGTCAGGAAGTGAGCGGTGGGTAACATCAGCATGCTTCGGCAGATGGACAGCTCAGCCTGGCCAGGTCTGCGGGTGGCAGCACATGATGAGGCCCACGCTGGCCTGATTACGCCCCAGACCTCATTCTGTCCCAGTTACCCACAGCACAGTCAGCGAAGGTCCATACAACTACAGGTCTACAACTGTAACCATAATATAAACCGTATGGGGTGCACTTGATTAGAACACTCCTGATTTTAGGGATGAAATTGAGACCGTTTTCAAACTCCCTCAAAATGAGCAGTCACTCCAATGCTGATAAGTGAAGGAAAAAATTGCATGGGTTACACTCATAAAGGGCTATGTCCAAACACCAGACTAAACATGTCGGCATACAATGATTTTATGGGTCCTGAAATGTATATCTTCAAAAGAGCCGTGTGTTCTTCAGATTTCACTTAACGTTAAAAGTTTAACAACAGCCCATCATTGTCACTACATGCTAAGAACCAGGAAGACATTTCCTAAGCCCTTAAAGGCTGCGTTCGACTGAATTCTTACCATAGTGATATGACCCTGAGATACAGTCACCAGATACTATAAGCCAGCACTGAACAGTTTCAAAAAGAGACCATTATAAGTGGCAGTAACATTACTGTATTGAATTACTGTACGGTGTTAATAACATGACCTTTGAAACATATAGGTACTTTCACATGTATCAAGCCATAAAGCACTGTGCAGTGGCATTTGTGCTACTTGTATTTTCTGTTGATTAAACCGTATGCATAGACAGTTGTTTCACATGCAGATTAAGGTGAGGAATTAGAAATGGAGCCCGGTGAGACTGTGTGGGTTGCTCTTATCCAACAGAAAACCATGGGAAAAATACTGTTGTGCACTGTACTTGTGGCAAGCCAGCTTGCCTAAATGCTAATTAGGCATATATAGGCAAAGGCGGAGTGCCACTAGAGGGTGGCAATTGGCTGTCCGCCCCACAGTGGGGGGAGGGAAGCCGATCGCTGCATACAAGAGTGGCCCTGTGTGTATACTGGCGTTATGGTGACAGCTTGGCGAGTTCCGTCTCGGAAGAGGTGGTGGCTCGTGCATGTCACTGCCTGTTTCAGGACTACGGCAGTGAGCTCTCAAAGACAATGGAGGGGATAATTGACATGAAAACGAGGGTATAATTGGCTACTAAATTGGGGAGAAAAATGGGGGAAAAAGCTGAAAATATTTTGGCAAAGGCTAACACTATGGTTTCCAGTTGTGCCAGTTTACTGCAGTCTATTAGTTTCTGTTAACAATGAACCGTCTCTATGCATTAGCCAGTTGCAGCAGTGTAGCGCATATGGCATGGACATCTTTCTGCATTTTGACAAAAATGTCTACACTACTTTCAATTGTAATAATCCTTATGTTCAACCATCTTTGATGACCAGCTGACAGCCAGCAGTAAACAGAGGAAACAGGACATGGGGAAACACAGTCAAAAAGTGGAACACTAGCAGTAAGTGTGAGAGGAAAGTTTTATTTATTTTTTATTCAAGACAGGAAATAGAGTCCTACAGACAAGAGTGCATGTACATAGGGATGTTGGAGGTCACTACTGGTGCTATCAGCCTAGCTAGCGGTTAGAGACAGAATCCTCAGTCACATTATAATATGGTTATTTGTGATCTACCAGGATTTCATAAATATAAGATGGCATGGAAAAACAAGTCACATGAATGGGGAACACTATCGGTTTGTTCAGGGGAGGTGATCGGTATACAAACATGTCATAACCATAGAATATTAATCTTAAAAAGATGTTGATTATAAAGAATGGAAATGCAAGACAGAACAGGTTAAAGCAGTCACAGAATACAATTTGGGTCAGATAAACAATTTTGACGGTGCTAGACAACAAAATTGAGAAACTCATTCGTTCACAGAACATCTGTAGAACAAAAGGGAGTAATCTGTTTTTGAAATGTCACTAACTGGAACGTCACTAACTGACCATGACAAACAGCGACAGACACCATTCAACAGCAGGCAACATCAGCCGACCTGCATCTAAGATGCCACTCACTCTTCTCATTTCTCAAGAGCTAGTGATTTTATCTTCAAATAAGCCTGAAGAAACTCAAGCATCCCCCTCTTTTCCTGCCTAGTATCTAAGGGAGCAGACTGTGTGGAGGACATTGTGATTTAGCCATTAGCCTGATTCATGCTGGGTTTCATTGAATGATGCAGCTACATTGTGTTCATATCCAACTGACGGTCAAAGGCAGGGTTGCAGACATTTGGAACAGGTCTTGTTCACAAAACCAGCTAGTCTAAGCCTGTATTCTACATCAGTGTTTAGTGGTTGCAGTCCAGCGACTGTGTACAACTAAGAATAAATTCAGCACATGCACATAATCATTATTTTGACTGAATAAACAGCAGTGGACACTGAATTTACCACAGGGGAAAACTCCACTCCACCCCTCAGGGAAATATTGTCTGTCCACAAAATGGATGAAAGCAGAATAAGGGAGAGACCAAAGCTTAGCGTTTAATTATTTAAAAACATTACATGGACAGTTAAGTGTGTACTTGTGAAACCTATCAGCCATTAACCATTAACATGGAAAAATTCATTAATAAATTAATTATAATCATATATACAAACATTAATAGAGAAAATTATACAAATACCATTGGAATGCACAAGGACTTTAAAAGTAATTTGAACTTATACAGCCTACTCAACATCACTGAATCTCGGTGGATCGCAAATTTGAATATTTTTGCTCTGCAATTATTTTCTCCTCACTGGGTGCAGAGTTGCCTAGTCAGTAGAGGCCCTTGCCCCATGCATGTCCTGGTTCTAAAGTCTCATGTTTTAAGCCTCGGTGATTCAACTGACTGCAACAAGGCACAGTCGCATCAGTGGTAATGCGGGTTTAAAACAGCCAGGGTTCCTTCAGTTACTGTGTTAGTTCCCCAGGTCACAGAACAGGTGCCCACAGGCTACCTTGTGTCTCCCCCAATCCGCAATCCCTCTGATGTAGTACTATGTGAGCCATGGTGTGTATAACAGTATTAATTCCTCTGATGTAGTACTATGTGAGCCATGGTGTGTGTAATAGTAGTGGGTGAGTGCGTCAAACAGACTGAAGATGATTCAACTGCAATGCTTTTTGTACCTAACATACCCACATAACTCGAGGCACAACTGGCGATTCCAAAACTGGAGAAAAAAAGAAGTTAATTGTAAAAAAAAAAAAAAAAAAAAAAAAAATGATACAATTGAGATTTGCTGATGAAATTATCAAAGACCTCCAAACAGACTAGAACAGAATAATACAATTGATTTTATTTAATATGCCATTTGGAATAAGGCAACTGGAGTTTACAAAACATTGTTAAACATTAAAGTATAGTGGGTATAAAAAATGTTCACCCCTTTTAAATGAATCGTAAATTTTTCACATTTTAGTGAATTACTTCATGTAATCAAACGTATTTAATTGGGATTTCTTGCCACTGACCAACACAAAATATTCTGTCAACTTTTTTAATGTAATATATATATATATTTTTTTTAAATAAGGTTTTTGTTGAATATAAAAAATAAGAATACTTATGCAATTAAGACACACCTAAATAAACTCTGGTGCTATCAATTGTCTTCAGAGGTCACAATTATTTTATTGGAGTCCACCTGTGTACATTTAAGGTGTTTCAAACATCTGTGAGAGGTCCCACAGTTGGTTAGTGCATTTATAAAGAAGAGCTTCATCATGAAGACCAAAGAGATTCAAAGCAAATCTGAGAATAGATTCACCAATCAGGGGAAAGATAAGATTTAAAAAACTTTGAATATCCCCTCCATCATAAAGAAATAGAGAGAATATAGCACAAATGTGAATTTGGCCAGAACAGGCCATCCTCCAAAACTGAGCATTTGTGCGAGAAGGGCACTTGTTAGGGAGGCCAAGAGGCCTATGGCAACTCTGGCAGTTAGCCTTCCATGGCAGGGATTGGAGAAAGCCTGGGCGCTTCACAAATCTGCACTTTATTGGAGGATGGCAAAAAAAATAACATTGAGAAAACTCACGTGAAATCTCGCCTAGTTTGCCAGAATAGTTTTCATGTGGGAGAGGCATGTTGGTGAAAGTCTAACACTGTGCATCATCCCAAGAACACTATCCCTAACATGAAACATGGTGGCAGGAGCCTAATGCTATGGGGATGCTTATCTGCTTCAGGGACTGGAAAATGTGTCAAAATAGAGGGCAAAGTGGATGGCACAAAATATAGCCAAATCTTTGGAGGAAAACCTGATACAGTCTGCAAGATTTATGTTCTAACAAGACAATGACCCAATGTATACAGCAAAAGCCACATTGGAGGGGCTTAAAAATTTTTAAAAAATTCCTGGAGTGTCCAAGTCAAAGCCCAGACCTCAATCCTATTGAGAATCTGTGAAAATTGCTGTTCACCACCAGTCCCCATGCAACCTGATGGAGCTCGAGCAATTTTGTAAATGGGCAAACATTGCAATGTACAGATGTGGAAAGCTGGCACTTACTGAAATAGGCTAATTTTTTCATCATTAAGAAAAAGCTTGTTTTTTTTTTTTTTTTTTTTTACTTTATTTTGTGCTGATCAGTGGCAAGAAATCCCAATGAAATCCATTTCGATTCCATGAAGAAAATATTGATTCCACTGTATGTGAAATGGTTCCCTCACTGATTTTTCCTTAAAGAGATGTTACTTAGTTACACCAGGGCAGGGACATTTAATCTTATCCAAGAGCGGCTGATGTGGGAGCAGGCTTTAGATCGAGACTAGCACCAAAACACCTTATTCAACTAATCAATCAAGACCTTGATGTTTTAGTGCTTGGCTGGAATAAAAGCCTGCACCCATTTCAGCCACTCTTGGATAAGATTAAACATCCCAGTCCTAGAGCAGTGCATTAAAATAATACATTTCGAGTTAAAACATAAGTACTTTTAACTAAACTTTAAAAAGAAAGAACATTGTAATTACATTAAGGATGCAAGGAACAGAAATGAAATTCATGAAAATGAATATAATTAAGATCTCTTTCAAATGTAGTACAACCAGGAAAACAAATCCTGGGAAGTGACTAAATGAGTCAATACTAAAAGGCAAACCCTCAGGATCTAGTCTACCCTCCAACCTGCAACAGACTAGGGTCTTCATGAAACTGTGACAAATACAGGAAGTCAACCAAACATTACCTGATTCAAAGCCAACCCAGCCTACAGTCCCTTAACGTTCAAATGAACACGCTCGCGTCTCACATTTTCAACTAGCATGGCTATTTGTGGACTAGAGTGCCAATTTAAATTACACTTCATCCATTTAACATTAGGTCCACAATTTTCCTCACACAAAAAAATTTATATGCAGCAATTACAGCTGAATATGTGGCTTCAAAATGAAAGGGCAGTAAGGAGGCAGAAAAAGGCTTTTATTTAGTGTAAAGATGACAGTGGTACCACTTCCATTGAACAACATCCACTCCACTACAAAGTGTAAACTGCTACCATATGATGATATCTACATGCCACAAAGAAAAAGGCAAGATGCAAGAATTCAAAGTACAGAATTGATCAAGAAATACTTTATTATATACTGTCAAATCAATATCGGTTTCCCTGCAGAAAACAATGACAAAAATAAAATGATTGAAAGAGTGGAAATAATTAAAAGTTCATTACTTGTACGTGGGTTGAAGTGAACAAGACGTACTTCGTAGGGCTGACGACGAGATTATGAACACATTCAATTTAAAATGTCACCGAAGGATCCACCATCAGCCTCTTTCCCTGCGATGACTATACTGAAGTGTGGGCTGTTGAAGCCATGTGTATTCTACCTGAACATGTTCAACGTTTGTGCTCAGTGACATGGTGGGGAGAAGAGGGGTTTGAATAATAAGGGTGTTCCAGAGGGCACTAATATGGGGAGGGGAGGGTGCATATCTGTGAATTGCACTGGTCTTTACGAGTTCCTTGGCACTCTGCCCAAGGTGTCGGCTTGGAAAACTGAGATGTCTGAGGATGGGTTCTTGAAGCACCTGGGCTCCGTACTCCCAGAGCGAGGGACTTTTGAAAATCAAGAGCTGACATACAGCAGCAATTTATAATAAAAAAGCCAAGGATTCCTTCATCCGGCTAACTCTGGTCAGATTTTTTAGCCACTGTCATTTATCTTGTTAAACAACTGCAGCAGTGAGGACTAACCACATAAAAAAAACTGAGATTCACTCTTAAAAAGGCAAAAAAGGAAGACGCACAATAAGAAAAAAAGAAAAAACAATCAAGCTTTCAGATAAAACCACAAAAACATGCAGAAAATGTAATCCTTAGAAGTGTCTGTAAAACACAAAAACATCAGAATGTGTAACAAAAGCAAAAATACCAATATAATCTTGCCACGACTCAATTTCAACATCACTACAAGACATTTTGCTGTTAGTGAGATGATCATCCATTCTGTAACTAAGTGCAAAATACAGAAAGATTCATTCCTTTTTTTTTTTTTTTGTATGTAAAAAAAATTCAAATGAAATCACATAATCGTACTGTGATCGGGTAAAGTTGGACCAAACTGAGGCTTGAAAATAATTTAATTCTCCGGAAGAAGTTGAGGTTGTTGATTTACTGGACATGCCAGACTGCAAGTACATTGTTAAAAGTACTCGAAGCAAACAAGATACTTCACTCTAATCATTTCAAAAGAGCTGGAACCACAGTGTCACTGTGTTGAATATCTGGGCATGTTCACATTTGGGGCAAATATTTACATTTCCATGCAACAGAAATAATCCACCATAAATACCCACCCTTCTAGCACATTAACTACAGATTTTATAGGACATGTACCATCTTACCAGGTTCTTTTAATACAATTTTACAAATTTAGCATTGTAATACATTTAATTTATACCTAGTCAGTTAATGGCATATTTTAAGTTCTTATGAACATTTGTTAGTAGAGGCCATAATTTGACAGAAATGCAGACTAGAAATGCACACAAGGTGGGCTACACACCAGGGGGCTTTTGAATACTGTATCCAGCTTCAGCATAAGTTCTCGAGGCAGTGCTTTACCCCGCAGTCCTGAATGAAATCCTGTGCCGACACTGGCTGTGAGTCCTGCAGAGTGATACAAAGCCATAACGCCGTCGAGAGGGTTTTAGTTGGCAGGGTATTACCCACATCATTGCGCAATAGCAACTCCTCTTATTAATGGAGAGCCTGTGCTCTTCCTATGCCAGCTGTGCACATAGTGCAGTCCTCCAGCGCAATGGCTGCACAGCTCAGCCAAACGCCAGCGGAGTGAAGAGAAACATGGGCTCGCTGCACATATTTCAGACTCACATGCTACTCTGAGCCCTCCCAAATGGGGGATTCTGCCAATATAGGGCAGGCTTACAATCGGGTGGCCTTTCTAAACTGGGGATTAAGAATAAAGAGGTGATAAGTTCTTAAAAATATAAAAGAATATAACTAGTAAGCCTAAGAGCTCTGGAATAAAGGGATCAATCTGCCTTCCCTGGAATTTCTCAGGCTCAACAATGCACCATTTCAGTGGAAAAATGTAAGTGGAGTATTGTTTCGTAGAACATGAGGAAAATGGCTTTTCTTCCAATCATGCACTGGCAAAGGGCCGGGTGATATACCTGGGCCAATTAAATGGCAAGTATGCATTGAGTGCAAAGAGAAAAGCCCAACAACACTTTAAAGACAGACTGAACAAAACCACGCACTTCTGAAGTTGAGAATTTTCCCAATACTTACCAAGTTTTTTCCATTTAATTGGTTTAAAAATGTAAGATGTAATTGGAGAGGTATTCACTATATATGCATTTATTGACCCGCAATGTGTTAAAACAGTAAAAGCAGGTGAAAATGTGAGCTTTACTTTAAATGTACCACTGGACCCATGATTCAGTTGGGAAGTGAAGGTACCCATACTAAACCAAACTACTAGGTTCTTATGGGAACCTTTGACAGAACTAAACTGTTGAGCTTTGCAGATAACTATGAACACATTTAAGATAAAATTTTTTTTAAAAATCCCATTATGTCAAGCTGCAATAAACAGAAAACATGCAGGCATCATGTCAAATATTTGGCATTTTAAGCAAAATTGTGGCCCAGTCTTGTTACCACGTTACAGCAGAAAACTGGGTGTGACTAAAGAAAATTAAATCAGTTTTTCTTAAAAAATACTATGACATAACTGAACAGTTTTTGATCTACATCATTAATTTCTTCCCAACGTAGGTACCACTGACTGGCTGCAGCATTCAGAATTGCACAATTTGGCTACTCTGTTGGATTTTGATTTATTCATTCAAAAACATTCTGCAATTAAAGTATAACACATTTTAATTTTTTAATGATCCCCCCCCCAATTTGGAATGCCAAATCGTATTCTAAGCCACGCGCGTTGCAACCTCCACTGTCAATTCGGAAGAGCACAGACAAGCACGCGCCCTCCTCCAAAACACGTGATGACGGCACTTGCACGGTCTGAATTTGATACACCGAGGGGGGTCAATCCATACACTATAACAGTGCCGTAACAGGATAAGCCACCCAGAAATTGCAAAACATTGCTTGCTGAGAGCAACAATATATATTTGCCCAAATGATTAAACGGCACATGAAATATGTCCTCTAAAATGAAGGAAAAAATGCAAAATGGGATCATTTAATTCCAGTTCTCCGCATAAACAGTTGAAGTAGAGAATTTTGATCCATAAGGTGGGTGAGGCAGACTCATAGTTCTGATTGTTATCCCATCAGCGTATGTTTTTTAACGTTCTTACATGAATATTTTAGTCTATTAAAAGAAGTACTTTTCTGTACTACATCAAAATCACAATACGACTCCAAATGACGACTAGATCCTAATGCTAGAAAATTCATTTAAATTGCAACCTAGCACTTCCTAGTAACAGACTTAAGCAATTTTACATTTCAGGCACTACCACTAGCATAGTGTTTTATACAGTACGCATTTTGAAAGTTTGTAGGCTCATGTTAAAAGACAAAACTGCATATTAGTAGCTGGCACAATTACATTAAAGTTTAATTGGTGAAAATTATGGAAGTTCCTATAGACATACCCAAGGAGGGAAGGCCTTTTGTAAAAGACATTGCAGTTAACAGAATAATTAACAAGCAGAGCAAATGATTACAGCAAATGGCTTGGCAACAAGCCTGAGTCACCTCAAAAAAGGATCGAGCAGCTTGTCTTGTACCAAATAAATTGTAACCAAGCCAAAACATCAGCAAACATATCCTTTATCTTCTGAATTTCCTAGAATATTACAATGGCAGATAAAACTCAAGCCATGGTCAATCAGTTTCATCTGAAGCCTGGCAAATTACTGAAAATATAGAAATTACATTTAATATAACAAGCAACAGCTTTCAACTTGTGCATCCAAACTCTAATAAGTTTAATACCAAGCAGTTAGCTCCTCTCCAGTTTTTCTTCCAAGTGTGATTTTCTCTAACTTCTAAATGGTTGTTCCAGCCACCTAGCAAGTAGTATTGTTCGATTAATGCGTGTACTAGTTAGAAAACATGCTACAATGCAGTTCGTCTCAAACAAGTTTTTAGGAACATTATGCCTGTTGCTATGATTTTGACAATTTCTTTGCATATTAAGACAATAATAAGCTATAAGAAAAAAATTAAAAGCACATCTCACATCACTTGCAGCAGTAGACAACAGGCCTTGCCCTGCCAGGGGTAGGATGGGGATTTACTCAGCCAGAGTCCTCAGGGTACCGCTGCATTAGTCCCTCCAACATGCCAGGCCCCCAGAAACTACAAGTTGTCATCAGTGACGTATGCCTCTCCTCCGATCAGCAATACCTCTATTGTAGAGTGGCCCAGTCACTGGCTCACACGGAAGTGAACTGGAGGAGTGCACAAACTTCAGCTGCAGTGGACCTTGCATGGGTGTGGGTGGCAATAGGCTCAACTTTAGGCACAACTGCCTAAAGACATGCTGTGGAGAAATTCTTATTAAAAAGTTCTGTTAAACTAATGTGTCTATATAACAGGTATTGTGCAAAGCAAGCATGTCGTTTTATCTTTGCATTGTGCTACATGTACACAGCTAATTTAAGCACATACTTGGGTAGACTCCATTGGAGAACATATTGGGGGTAGGTAGGGGTTATAGCAAACAAAGGAACTTGATTTAAAAATAAATGTTGCAGGCATGTATGCTGCAAATGTGTTGCCGTTTGCAATAGGAGTACATTGGCTACTTTAAATAAACGTGCCAACTGACCTAAAAATAAAGTGTAGCGTTACTGATGGCTGAGACTTACTTTATGAGCAAAAACAAAATGACCTCAAAGAAATGACACAGGAGGCAATAAATTGACACGACAAGTGAATAAAAGGCTAATCCACTCCGATACCATTAAAATAGTTTTAATGCTGTTGCAAACCCAACATGCAACAATGTGCACTTTAACCCCTTTAAATGTAAAAGTAGTAAGAGATGGGTATCACCCCTGGATCATTACCAATTTGCAGCTGAAAAACAAATGGGTTAAGTTCCACTTCTGCATCTTTTGACCCTGTTGAAAACCATTCTGCACTTTGCCCAAGTAGTGTGATGTTCACATTGTTGATACTACTAGAATACACACACCCATTCACACATGTAATTTGCAAAAGATTAATAAAAGACTCAACCTCAGCTTCTATGTATAGTTTCCAGAATCTGCCAGAACTTGGGAACTGGGCCACAAGTCGCTCGTAAGTCTTCCTTGCTTTGTCTATTGGTTGGTTCTAAAAAAAGTAGAAGGTGTTTAAACAGATCACATGTACATCATGTGGGTTTTTTTTGTTTTGTTTTTGTTTTTTTGTTAAGACCCCAGACCCATTACCCCAGTTAGAAGAAAATGCAATCCTGCATCACTAAACCTGTGCTTCTCGAATCAGAATGCTCCAAGCGTCAAGGTCATATGGGTTCTCTTCCAACTTCTTCTCTGCCTTTTTCACCTTCTCTGGGATGTACTCAGCAGCCTGGAATATGCAATAAACATGAGAATAGACAAGATGCACACCAAACCACACAGCCCTTGTTGTTACAGAACACACAATCCTTTAATATTGCCATTTGAAAAGAATCTTCAAAATACAAATAGAATTGGTACCAAATACTTCTTGGTAATGTTATACATATGGGTTCAGTGCACAGAACACACTTGGCTGATACTACTTCTCTTGGCTGATACTCCTTCTCTTATCCTGCTATTATCTTACTTATGACCAAACTAGCCACCCACCAATCTGTAATTGCGCCAACTAGCTGACTACACAGATAGCCAAGGAATCACACGATACTGGTTCGACAGCTAGCTAGGTAGCGAATTACAATCCAACTCTGATGGATACAAGAGACATCCATGTTTAAAATGTAGGTACGGTTTTATTCAATTTTAGACAAAAAATTTTATTACCAGAAGCCAAATTGGGTTTGTTGATGCTATGGATGCAGTGAACAAGCTAGCACTAGATTGGTAGGTAGCCAGCTTGTGAGTTTTTCCAATCACAAAGCAATGTGAAATCATGTTAGCAATTGGCCACACGTGAGTGTCCGTGGGAAAGGACGAGAGGAGGCCATACCACACTTACATTTCTGCCTTATGGTCTGGTCATGTTGGAGATGAAAATAGATATGTAGCTATACACAACACTGCTAACTAGCTATGCAAAATGTTGAGGTTTTTTTTTATTTTTTTTTAATGTACCCAATTTAACTAACCGGCTAGTAAAGCTAGCTAGCTAATGTCTGCGAATTGTTTGGCGCAGTGCTGAAGGCATGTTCGCCCGCGTAGCCCGACAGTTTGCAAACATGTTACTGGAGTCGAACAAACTCTGCGGCCTGACCATTCTGCCGTCATCGGCGTTACTTAGCAAACTATCCGAACAGAGTAGCCAAGGAGTCACTGTTCCCCCCACGACCTGAGCGAGTAGTCAGCTTTTACGCTGAGCGATTTCCAAATGACAACATTAGCGTTACTGTTAATAGTATACTTTTAGCTAACATCCATATGATGGCATACATTAGCTATAGCTAATGTTAAACAATGTTCTCCAACTAGACAGGAATTCTACCGTTAGCGAGCTAATATTAGCTACTAGCTAGATCATTTTGCGCCTTAAGGCGGTTTTAACATAGTGTTGGGTCGCTGTTTATTGGCCTTTAAATCTAACGTGATATAGCTAGACACAAGCAAGTACTGCATTTTTGGGTTTCATAAAGTTTGCTTGTGCATGGAACTACTGAAACATTTTGTTCAATTAGCTACCTAGTTAGATTAGCAAGTGAATATACGGTGGGTCAAAAAAACTGCCTGGCTTCGCACTAGCAACGTCCATAGTACCACAGACTTCACTTAACTTCTCCCATAAAACATAAACCACCTCTCACAAACTCACCTGGTCAGATGTTCCCTCCGCAGCCATTATTGGTTTACTTATATCAGTGTACCCAAAACAAACTATTTCAGCATGACCGCCGTCCCTCTTCCACCACGCACACGCAAGCGCTTTTAAAATGGCGTCACGGTTTGTTTCACTTCTTACTGTATAGCCCCCTATAGACCGTTCTCTGTATTGCAGATACAGATAAGGAAACGAACACAAGCGCGGAACGCAGCAAAGTTACTCGCGCCTCAGTATATTTTACGCCCTCTATCAATACCATGTCACTAAACATAGTGATAATACTCATATTCTTATGTATAGTTCTATTTTTTTGAATACGAATACGATTAGATATAAAACGAATAAAATGTTTTGTGAAAGAAAAAATAGTCTACCTGTATGAATTGAGGTTTTTACTATACTGTATATACACTATAATATAAATGAATAGATAAATGTATGTGTAAATATATCCATAAATCTATAAATAAATGACTAAATATAGTACTTAAACAAACATAATTCAACAATACATTAATTAAACAAAAATAAACAAAATAAACATAAATAGTTTTTAAATATATTTATTCATCCATTTATTTATTTATGTATTATTTCATTTTGGTGTGTATTTAATTCTTGCTGACATGCAAATGAATGGGTGTCAATCAATGGTGTAAGTGGAAGTTGCCTGTGAATGCTGAAGTCAGTTTTGTGTTTTTCTTCCTAATGGTTAAGGTGAGGATTTTGGCAGCCCCTTCATTACAACCTTCATATACTGTTCCAGTATATTCAGTCTTGGAGCATCACATAGGCTTTTCATGGGGAATAAGTCTGCATAGTTTTCGTTTACCTGTTTCAGGGGTGCACAAGGAAGGCTGATCTGTTTTGAGATTTTATGCCAACTTTTACATTTACATTACATTTTAAGCATTTAGCAGACACTCTTATCCAGAGCGACTTACAAGATGTGCATAAATACATGGTAGGAACAATCATAGTACGAGCAAGAGATCAGTGCAGTAATACAGCGATAGACATCATTGCAGGCAGCTGTGTACCATACCTGTAACACTGGGAAGGAAAAGGTTAGTTGTTGTTGGTTTTTTTCTGCTGTTATTTATTTAATTAGCCAAAAATGTATTTGATCTGACATTTTTGATAAAGTCATGAGCTACAGCTGCAGACTGTATATGTACCCTTGGTAAAATTAAGCCAGAATAATTGGTTGGAACAAAAACCAGCATACATTCCGGACTGGAGTTGTGCACCCCTGACCTGTTTGGTTGAAACTTTCCCCAATTTGTAAGGTTTTTCCCAAATAAGCCATTAGTCCTTTGAAAATGCACACTTTCATGTGTTAAATACGCACCACAATAAAGTTTTAAATAAAGTTTTTGGAGAAACACAGTTTTAAAGATGGCTGCTACTGTTTGTTCTTCATCTATGATTCTGAGGTTTAGGAACATAAGCTGAGGACTGTGTGTGGTGCTGCCACCTATGGGTTTTTCATGGGATCAACATTTGAATACTTCCATTGTGGGACATTAGTAACTGTTTTTTAAAACAGTTGGTATTCACAAATTGGTATACACAAACACAATTTCAAACAATTATTTTTGGCTCAGGTCTGATCATGATCAATAAATAAGTAGTTGAACTAAGCTGTGGAGCTAAACAACAACACAATGAATCAAGTAATAATGGCCATATGAGACTTTAAGACAGAAGTGCAGATTCTGCAGAGAAACACTGGAGTGCCATACAGGAAATTACTGAGAAGGACTGGAGGAATCTGATGGCAGGAGTAGAAGTGCACGTTCAATAATAAGATTGTTATTATTAATAATAATCATACTTCAAACCATAGGAGGGTGGCTATATCTAAGTTGTGTCTGTACCTGTGCATTCATCAAGTTTCTGTAACTTTGCCATTCATTGCTGCACAGTGCATGCATGTAATGTTTTATACATTGCCAATTGACTGTTATAGGCATCCTACTCTGCATATCTTAGCACACAGGGTACTGTTCTACATTACCTAACATGTATCCTGTTGTGTAGGGCCAACGGCCTCGCTTTTAGATGAGCTACATATGAAGCATGGACACAAGTTAATCTGACCCTTCTGAAATTCTAACCCTGTCCAGATTACCTTTTTAGTTTCTCTGGGTGTCATCCTTAATTAAACCCCCCAAATTCTGCCACCTCACTGTCTGTCTCTGTCCCTCTACACTACCAGCAGAATTCATAGCCACTAGACCCAGAATTCATAATAGCCCAAGAAACTTAAGTTTTCAGCACCTCCAAGTGTTATGCATTATATGTAGAGACAGCCAACTGGGAGAGAACAGTAGCCCTTTACTAAATGGTTTAGTATCAGAGAGGTTTGTAACCTTTCAACTTTCATGCCCATGTGGGCCTGTGTGACTTCTCTTTCAGATAAGCATAATTCTGAATATATTATTTTGGCTTCATACAAGGTAAATAAATTGTACAAAAATGATATTTTTATATCCCAAAATGTTCTGTGAAATACAAATGATCAGTTGAAAGGAGACTTAATAACATGTTGGTGATTCATTTTTATTTTATTGCACCTTTCACACATGATAAAAGTGATGAAATGCTAGATGATGATGTAGGATCATTATTTAAGCTGGCAGTAATTTATTTCAATGGGGAGAAACACTGACACCAGTGCTTCTGCATCATTGTCTTCTAATGAGAGGCATGGGAGGGCAAATTCAGAATATCAAGTGATAGCACTGGCTGTAACCCAATCAGCCAAGAGTATGATTAGACATGTGACCAGCAACAGATTCTATTTTCCATGCAGTTATAGCTTGTATAAATGGGCCATTAGACCATGTTGATGCTCAGTGGATGAGATTAGGTTAAACGCGAGAAACAGCTAACCATTCCCACCAGTGCAGATCACAAAGGCCATTTGATAACCAGTATGATACCACATGAACGCGTTTCTCGTAATGAGGTCAATTTGGGCCAATTTACCTATTCTAGGGAATAAGCCAGATCACCATACCAATAACCATACAAGTATTACTTACTTTTTGATTCTCCAGCGAGCGCAACGTGACCTGGAGACAAAGCAACAACCAAACTCCTCTCCCATACGCCACAGATCTCAAAAGTATCAAAAACTCTTTCCTGGTCTCCCACGGCTTATACCGCCGCACAATATGCGCCACCTAAACAACGCACATAAACAACTCGCATAGTGCGAATACCGACCAAGACAAAGGGTGCTATTTGAACGCCACTGTATCAAAACTAGCACCATCCCACCGCTGCCACCATTTTGTTACGATCCAAGGTTGGTGGACCAAACAAAGTGGAGACCAGGCAAGTTTTCAGTGCAAAAAATGATTTATTACACCTAAATACTAACAACAAAAGAATACTATTGAGGGTTCTTTTTTTTATTTTTTTTAATGATGTGGGGACATCTATTCGGCTGGACCGGGAGCCCCTGGCCGACTTCACCATCTGGCCTTATATAGCTCTCGTAATTAAGCCCCGCCACCTGCTGGCCAAACACTGTCCTGCACAAAAAGACAAAAACAGCCAACAGCAACAGGGGCCAAGCACAAACATATTAGGAACCCTAACAGGAGTTCGATTTCAGGGAAGATAGGTTTTTCGACTTCCGGGTGGTGGGAAATGGCGGCGATTTGGTGTTGTGTTTGATGTTGAAATTTAAATGTCCTTTTCGTAAGAGTTGTGTTACCGATAGACACAGCAGACCTTTTGAAAGCAGCGGGGGAAGTTAGGGGGAGATAGAAACGCGACGACTTGAAAGACGTTTTTTTATTACGGTTTGTGGACGGTAGGACTTGATAGTAGACTGGTGGGAATTTTGGTGGGAATATCGACCGACGGCCTGTATAGGTCCGGACCGGTGTTTCTACAATATTCCTTACAGTTTGCGACTGTATGATAGGAGATCAAAGTATGAATGAGAGTGAGGAAGGGGAGTGGGACTTGGTGGGAGGGGGTGTGTGGGAGAAATAATCTCAGCCAGGGCCAGATAGACTGAGTGATCCGAAACCACATTTAATACTTCTTTAAAACAACACATTTCTTCAGAGTCAGATGTAATCGGGTTTTATTGTACGCAATGCGAAATCACCTACAAGAAAGCCAGGCTGTTCGCGAAAGCAGCTCTGGCCTCCTTTCCGTGCATCAACCTTTTAACATGTCATAGCTCCTCCTGCCTTGGAGCCTGACGTCCTTACCACTCCCACTTAGCTCAATCCCTCCCCTCAATCTCATGGCATGTTCTCTATACACCATTGTTTTCCTTCTGCTCTTATCCATTAACATTTTTATGTTTCCACCACATGTTGTCTATTCACCATTGTTTCTTCCCTGGCCCCTATCTATTTATATCTTTATGTTCTCCCCCCTCTTTTTCCCCCATTATTCCTCTGCCCTTCACTCTTCAATACAAAGAATAAACAGTCACTTAAACTGACCTACCTTCATACTATACATATAACACATGTGTTAATAATGCTATTTGCTAAATGGCTATACCAGTAATTCAATAAGATACACCGTCAGATAATGTCTTCTCACTAGGATACATCATTAAATACTGTTTGTAAGGACAGAGTAGGGACAGACCACAGACTTGGGTCTATTCTGGTGGCTCCTAAGCTTGTCATGTGTGTGTGCCCCTCAGGCAGATTCTGCCTAGGACTTCACACACAGACCTGTTGTGAGAGTATCATGAATGAACCACTGACCACAACCTTTTAGTGTTTATCCTTCCATAATAGCTTGTAAGTGTATCATGAGGGTTAACATGAGGACAACCTCCCCTTGTCTACTCTACCACACGACCCAAGAATGCTTGGCGGCAACCTTTGCAGAATCCCTGATACAAAGGTAAAGGGCTAAAGCATGGATTCATTTGTTTAATTGTTTGTGGGTCTGGTGCGGGCCCTCAGGATATGAAGTCCAGCTCTCTCCCCCACTTGTGACCATTGCTTCCTCGGACAGGAATAGTTTATTGCTGCGCTAATGGACACTTGGATCACCAATTCAGATTTACGTTGGGTCCCATCTCTGTGTCCATTGTATTGCGGTGTGTGATCTGCGCAGCCTGCTCTATTTCAAGTCCTAAGTGTGGCACTCTAAACCTTGCATGTAGGCCATACTTCTGTTTTGCTTGACACTCTGATAATATACTGATAGTGATTATATTTATGTATAATGCGGCCTGTTACTGGTCCAGTTAGTAAACCATGCAGGAATTTGGCCACGTGCAGACACTAGGCCACACAAATTGACCCACCAGAAACACAGGGACAGGGTATGGGCTCAAACGTATCAAAAAATCTCCCACAGGAGGAAAAGGAAAGGAGAGTCAGAATAAAAGAAAGAAGAAGAATGGGGGTAGCTCAAGTGAAGAGGGGAGTGAAGTGGAGGAGGTGGCTCTGTCTCAGAAAAAGGGAAGAGAGGGAGGATTAAATGTTGTGGTGAGATTTGAGGGAGAGGGTGGTGTAAAGAAGTGTGGGTTTATACAGGTATCAAATAACATTCATCAGGGAGTGGGAAATGTGAAGTATGCAAAAATATTGGGAGATGGAAATTTGCTCATAGGGTGTGGCGATGAAGGGCAGGTGGAGAAGGCGAAGGGGTTGAAGCAGGTGGCAAAAGTTTAAGTTTCTAAAGTGGTAATAGTGGGGGAACAGCAGAGTGGTGGGAGTAAGGGGATAATTTCTGGAGTACCTAAAGAAATCAAGGAGGATGATATGCTGAAAGATCTGAGGAAAATGAGTAGTTCAATCAAAAGTATTAAAAGAATGAGAAGGGGAATTGAGAAAATAGCAACTGAGTCCATGGTGATTGAGTTTGATTCAAAGGTTCTCCCAAAGGAAGTATAGTGTGGACACATGATGTTCAGTGTTAGGGAGTTCATCCCAAAGCCAATTAGATGTTTTAACTGTCAGGAATTTGGGCATATGGCTATGATGTGTAAAGGGAAGAAAAGATGTGCAAGATGTGGTGGGGGGCATGAGTATGGGAAATGTGGGGAAGGAGTGGGACCAAAGTGCTGTAACTGTGGGGGGGAGCACAGTGTTGCTTACTGGGGGTGTGAAGCTATGAAAAAAGAGGTTGCAGTGCAGCAGATAAAAATAAAAGAGAAAGTATCTTATGCAGAGGCAGCTAAGATGGTGGGAGTACGGGAGAAAATAGGCCATGCTAGTAGTAAACAGGATGGAGGGAAAGAGCAGGTGTTGATAAACAGTATTATGCAGTAAGTGGAGAAGAAGATAGAGGAAGATAAAAAGAGATTGGTGACATTCATAGCAGGAGTTCTAAATTCAACAATTGAGTTAAAATCAAAAACAGATAGGATTAAAGTGATTGTTATTGCAGCTGTCCGTCATCTCGATTTGATAGGAGTAAAATGGGAGGAGATTCAGGAAGAGTTGAATATGGCAAGACCAGAAGCGGAATGGGGTGGTCAATAGTAATTATGTTAATCCTCCAGTGGAATGCAAAAAGTCTGATTGCGAATGGTCAGGATTTCAAGCAGTTCATTTACAGTAGGGGGGATAAACCAGATGTGATTTGTATACAGGAATCATGGTTAAGACCAAACTTAGATTTTATAATAAAGGGGTATGTGGCAATAAGGAGGGATAGGAAGGAGGGGATAGGTGGGGGGTGTGTCACCTTTGTGAGGGAGGGTATCCCCTATAGAACTCTAGAGGTAGAAACTGAATTAGAATGTCAGGTTGTAGAGGTATGGGCAGAAAGGAAGGAGATGGTGGTTATACATTTCTATAATCCGTGTAGAAAGTTAGAAGTTAGTAAAATGGAGGAAGTAGGAGTAAATAGGGGTAGTGTTGTATGGTGTGGGGACTTTAATGCTCATAATGTATTATGGGGGAGTGATAAAACTGATTATAATGGTCAGGTGGTGGAGGAGATACTTGATGAGAATCACCTTGTATGTATGAATGATGGGAGAAGCACACGGGTAGATGTGAATACTGGGAGAGAATCTGTGCTAGACTTGACATTAGTGTCTAATACCTTAGCTTCACTGTGTGAGTGGCAGGTGTATCAGGAGGGGACTATTGGAAGTGATCACTATCCAATATATATTAAAGTAAATGTAGCAACGGGTCAGGTCTCAGAGAGTTCAGGAGGTAAATGGATTTTTGGTAAAGCTAATTGGGGTAAGTTTATGAGTGAGTGTGAAAGAAAGTTACAGGAGGTTAGTGAGAATATGAGTGCAGAAATGATCAACAGTAAAGTAAGTGAGGGTATAATGGAAGCAGCAGTAAGTGCTATTCCTAGAAGTAAAGGGAAGGCTAAGAGAATATTGGTGCCATGGTGGGATGATAAGTGTAAGCAAGCAGTAAAGGATAGAAATAAAGCATTTAAACTGGTTAAAAGAGATCATAACATGATTCATTTAGTTCAGTATAAAAGGGCTCTAGCAGTGGTTAGGAGAACAATAAGGCAGGCTAAGAGAACTTATTGGAGGGAGTTCTGTGGGACTATAGGGAATGATACTCAAATAGGAGAAGTTTGGGGAATGGTAAGGAAAATGGGGGGAGATAGGAGGTAGTGGAATTATCCTGTTTTGAACTCAGGTAGTGAAATGGCAATAACAAATAAGGAAAAGGCGGAGTTAATGGTAAATACTTTTGTTAATGTGCATAGCTCTAATAGTCTGACTGAGGAGGGAAAGAGGGGCAGGGAAAAACCTATGGAAATAGGGAGGCGTTAAGGAAGAAGGGTGACAGTGAGAATGAGATAGATTTACCATTTACTGTTGGGGAGTTGAGGAGAGCTCTAGGGAAAACAGGGATGAGTGCACCAGGGAATGATGGAATATGTTATTGTATGATTAAACAGTTAGGGGAAGGAGAATTAAATAAGTTATTGATGTTATTTAATAAAGTATGGAAGGAGGGGAGAGTGCCTAGGAGTTGGAAGGAAGCAATTATAATTCCAATCAGGAAGCCGGGTAAAGATCCTAGTAATCCAGCTAATTACAGGCCCATTGCTCTAATGTCCCACATCTGTAAGTTGATGGAAAGGATGGTCAATGAGAGGCTTATGCATTTTCTGGAAAGGAGGGGGTTGGTGGCTTTAGGAGAGGGAGGGGTACAATGGATCCAGTGGTGTGTTTGGAGGATGAGGTAAGAAAAGCACAGGTGAAGAAGGAGATAGTGGCTGCAGTGTTTTTTGATGTGGAGAAGGCTTATGATATGTTGTGGAGAGAAGGGTTGATGATTAAGCTTCATAGAATGGGAGTTGGGGGAAATACTTTCAACTGGGTTATGGATTTTTTTAAGTGAAAGGGTTATTCAGGTAAAGGTAGGGTCAGAGCTTTCAGGGAAACATGTGGTGGAGAATGGTACGCCCCAGGGGAGTGTGATTAGTCCGACGTTATTCTCAGTCATGATAAATTATATTTTTGAGAAGAGTCCAGTGGGATTGGGAAGGTCTTTGTTTGCAGATGACGGGGCTTTGTGGAAGAGGGGAGGGAATTTAAAGTATATAGTTAAGAAACTGCAGGAAGGGGTAGATCAGGTGGAGAGATGGGGAATGGAGTGGAGTTTTAAGTTCTCTGTGGAAAAAACTAAAGTTATGTTCTTTACAGGTAAGAAAAGTAGGGAGGTAAGCAAGGTAAAGTTATATGGAAATGAGTTGGAGAGAGTGGAGAGTTTTCGATTTTTGGGAGTTCATTTTGATTCCAGGTTAACATAGAGAGAACATATTAGTAGTTTAGTGAAGAAAACTAAGAAAGTTATAAATATAATGAGATGTCTGGTTGGATTAGATTGGGGAGCTGATATTAAGTCATTAAAGTATGTGTATGTAGCATTAATCAGGTCAAGATTAGATTATGGATGTGTGGTGTATGGGTCAGCAGCCAAGACGTGTTAGATGTGATTCAGGCTAGGGCTCTGAGGATATGTCTAGGGGCAGTGAAAACAGCACCAGTGTGTGCACTGCCTCCTATTTACTTTACCATAGTACCTTGTCTAGGAGCGCACTGTCACAATGGCATCTCAAAAACATTTACATTCCTCAGTTACAATGTCTTGTATGAGACTTTTAAAATCACCCAGAGGTATGAGATTAACTAACTTCAGCCCTTCCTGTAGATTATTCCACGCCCACGGTGCATAATAGGAAAAAGCTGTTTTTCCCAGTTCTGTGATGGTAAAGAGTAGAAGTACAACAACAAATTAGCAAATACAATTCTCATGTTACGGTTACATATTACATTTTTTGCCTTCAATCTCGCTTTACGTTCGTACAAATTGCGGTTTACAAGTTTGTTGATCGTTATTTTACGTAAACATCTAACAGCACCCGTTGCAAACAGTATGAATTGTATTAAATGCTCTAAACTCTGGTACTAGCAACAGTTAGTTGACTTTCAAAACCGGGAGTAAGCGGGTTTCCGGTTTTCGAAGGATTTGTGGTGAACATTCGGTTCACTAAGAAGGGTGAGGGTCCGGGGAAGATACATCATTTTCGGCTGACTGAGGCTTTGAAGGCTTTGGGCAATTAGCGCATGCAAAGGCACTAGCGAGTGGCTCTGGCTCACTTCAGATGACTTGTCGGACGGTTGCTCAGCGAGAGAAAGTTTTGACGCGGCTTGGGGATTGGCCTGTTGAATGTTATGTACTTGGAGGGAATGCTGCTGTGAAGGGAGTCATTCATAGGGTGCCGATTGGAGTAACTACGGACGACTTAAGGAAGAACATCGGTGGTGCTAGCGGTTCGCTTCCGTAGCTTCCGAAATGGGGTGAAGAGCGATAGTTTAGCGGTGCTGCTAACTTTTGATGAATTTTCGCTTCCGTCCCAGGTTTTTCTGGGATGTATTAGTTATCAGGTGCCTGGCTATGTTCGCCCTCCTTTACGATGTTTTAATTGTCAGCACTTTGGACACGTTGCGGCTGTCTGTAGGGGTGTGCGGAGGTGTGGGAAATGTGGTGGAGACCATGTAAAGATGGGGCATATAAAGATACTGTTGCTAAGTGTTGCAATTGTGGGGGGCTCACAGTGCGGGTTTTTGGAAGTGTGAGAAACATGTTAAGGCCCAGGAGGTGCAGAGACTGGTTGTGGTGGGCAAGGTGTCTGATGCTGAGGTGATTAGAAAGTTGAGTGTGTCTGGGGTGGGAGGGGTGAGGCCCCGACTGCTGTTCCCAGATGGGTGGTGCTGATGGGCCCTCCAGTGGTCCCTACTGACTCCTTGTTAGTTAACAAAGTGGATTTTCTGCCGTTTGTGGTGAATGTCTTGCATCATGCTAAGGAGATTGTCAAGCAATCGGATGTCATCCAATTGGTGACATGCTCTGCGGTAAAGTTTTTAGATTTGGATGTTGATCCCAATGTTTTATTTGTTGTTTTGAAGCGGGTCGGAATACCGGTTTCACAGGAGGCCCGGCCTAGTTAATCAATATTACCCCAGATATTATTTGTGTTCAGGAAATGGGGTGGCATGGGGTGGGGTGGGGTGGCACATGGGAAGGGTTGGGTGTGGGAGCGTTGGGGGCCTTTGGGCTGTTTGTTTTGATGTGTGTTTTTTTTGGTTGTGTTTTGTTCTGTTGAAGGGTGTGCACTGTGGCGTGGATACTTTTTTGTGTGTATTTTTTCTGTATTGCATGGTTGTCTTGGTTGAGTTTGCTTGTGTCTTGTGTTGAGAATGTTATTTTTGGTTTTGTGGGTTTTTTGTATTGTGCCGAGAGTGGCTTTGCAAGTGGCTTTTTTATAAAAATAAAAATAATAATTCAGCATAGGGTTCTCCCATTGTCTTGTGAATTAGAGGCTTTGGCTGTGGAGATATGGTCCAGTGAGGGTAGGCTTTCTGTTGTGAATTTTTCTACGATACCTAACTTTGTCAGCCTATTCCAAGAATAATTTACTGTTAATCAGGATCCCACTAGTCTACAATCTATTGATATAGCCAAAAGAAGCTTGCACCATGGTATACTGACCACACACGTGCTCTTAAACAAGCTTCTCGCAAGTTGGAACGTAAGTGGCGATCCACTAAATTGGTACAGTACAAATATGCTCTCTCCTCCGCAAGGTCAACCTATTTGTCTGATCTGATTGAGCATAATAAAATTTATTTTTGATACAGTGGCCAAACTGACAAAGAACCAGACTGAAACCAATGCTAAGCCTCTGGCAGCCTATAATAGTAATGATTTCATGAACTTTTTCTCTCATAAGATTGAGAAAATTAGAGATGTAATTACTAAAATGGCACCTTCTGCTGTAGCGGACACTGATCAGAAAGCCCAGGCTTACCAGGACAGGGGTCCTATGGCTACTCTTGAGTTTTTTAGCGCTCTGGAGTGGACAGAATTTTCTAAATTGGTTATGTCCTCCAAACTATCTACTTGCCAATTAGACCCAATCCCAACAAAACTTGTTAAAGAACTTCTTCCTGTTATGGGGCAATCCATGCTAGACATTATTAATCTGTCTCTTTCATCAGGCTATATGCCAAATTCTCAAAAAGTGGCAGTAATTAAGCCACTTTTAAAGAAACCAAACCTTGACCCAGAAAATCTCAGTAACTACAGGCCAATTTCTAATCTTTCTTTTCTCTCAAAAATTCTAGAGAAAGCTGTAGCTCAGAGACTGACTTCATTCCTGACATCAAATGACATCTATGAAACTTTTCAGTCAGGATTTAGGCAACACTATAGCACTGAGACTGCTCTTATTAAAGTTGTCAATGACTTACTGATATCAGCTGACCGTGGATGCGTCTCTATTCTTGTGCTTTTGGACTTAAGTGCGGCGTTTGACACAATAGACCACCAAACTCTTCTGAGCAGACTTGAAAACCTAGTTGGACTGCGTGGACAGGCACTCTCCTGGTTTAAGTCCTACCTGTCAGATAGGTATCAATTTGTGCAGTTAAATGATGAGCCCTCTGCTCTCTTCAAGGTGGAATATGGTGTCCCTCAAGGTTCTGTTCTGGGGCCATTATTGTTCTCCCTTTACATGTTGCCACTTGGTGATGTCATTCGTAAACATGGCGTACATTTTCACTGCTACGCAGATGACACACAATTATACCTATCAATGAAACCTGGTGAAGGACAATTTGAACAGTTGGAGGCCTGTTTTAAAGACATAAAAGACTGGATGTCAGATAATTTTCTATTGTTGAATACTGATAAAACAGAGATGTTGGTCTTGGGGCCCAAAAACCTCAGAAGAGGGTTATCTGATTTATCTCTTAATCTGGATGGTTGCTCTGTTGCTGCAAGTTTGGTGGTAAAAGACCTTGGTGTTACTATAGATCCTGGTCTCTCATTTGATAGTCACATCAAAAACATTTCCAGAGTAGCCTTTTTTCACCTGAGGAATATTGCCAAAATTAGGGGCTTCCTGTCATTAATAGATGCAGAAAAATTGGTACATGCCTTTGTTTAGATTATTGCAATGCATTACTGTCTGGCTGTTCCAATACCTCACTCAGGAGCCTAAACTCATACAGAATGCTGCTGCAAGGATCCTGACTAGAACAAAGAAATATGAGCACATTAGTCCTGTGTTAGCGTCACTTCACTGGCTTCCTATAAACTATTGTGTAGACTATAAGGTACTCCTCTTAACTTATAAGGTGTTGCATGGACTTGCACCCTCTTAATTGACGGATCTACTTCATCCGTACAATCCCCCACGTTCACTTCGCTCACAAGATGCAGGCAACTTGGTAGTCCCTAGAATATCAAAAAATACAGCAGGTGGCAGAGCTTTCTCCTATAGAGCTCCTTTACTGTGGAACAGTCTACCCGTCTCTGTGAAGGAGTCAGACATGGTCTCAATTTTCAAGTCTAGGTTAAAAACACATCTCTTTAGTCTCTCTTATAGTCATTAGGTGCAGATGTGGAGGGGGCGTAGCAATAGAGCCTTCTGGTGCAATGAGCTATCCTTACTGTCACCAATCATAAGTGATGATCCGCCGCTATCAGGACTGCTGATGATGTGGTGGGATGGTCTCTGAGTGCCCTCATGGCTGCGTGCTCCCTGTGCCACTCACCTAATTAGTTATGCTGCCCTAGATTACTTATGCTGGTGCAAAAGTGTTATCACTACTCTTTCCCCTGATCCGATGTGATATTTATTGTAGTCATAATTGCACCTTTCCTCCTTTCTCCCCGACTTCGTGGCACCTGCCCGGAGCTCACCTGCCCCAGAGTCAACCCCCCACCCCTGCCATGTGTTAGCCGGATGCCGCTGGCCCAGACCCTAGCTGCTGGTTCCATCCCCCATGCCCTGGTATCTGGAGGGATGAGGTCCACCCCACCCCTACACTTAGAATGCCCTTCCGGTGGTCTGTTAAGCCTCATGAGCCTCAAGGACTATTTGTTTTGTTTTTCTCTGTAACCCACAATTTTCCAGGAGTTCATCTCGACCGCCTTTTAAGGGGTCAGGGAATAATTTTCCAGTCTCCCACATTGGTTCCAATGGTTTTCTGGTTTTTTGATTCCCTCTGGAAAATGCCAATTGTGAAGCGCTGTGTGACAACCTGTTTGTAAATGGCGCTATACAAAAATAAAGATTGATTGATTGAATTTTTATAACCTTTGACTATTCTGGTGGTAAGTGATGTTACATCTCTGATGGTCTGGGCTGGGGATTTTAATGCACACAATCCTCTGTGGGGAAGCAAGGTTTTAGATGAGAATGGAAGGGTTGTGGAGGAGTTTATGGATCAACATGGGCTTGTCTGTGCCTGAGTGAGGGCTACTAGGCTTCAGGAGGGGGAAATTCAGAGTCATGTTTGGACTCATACTATTGGGAGTGACCATTTTCTGGTCTTGAGCAAGTGGGGCAGAGGTCTTCTTTTAGAGGGTGGCAGCAGTGTGCGGCCCTTTCATTTTGGTAGGGCTGACTGGGATGAATTTGTTGCAGGGTGTCATGAGTGATTAGCTCGTGTTAATGATGAGTCAGTGGATACATGGAATGACACGCTGTCCGCAATGGTCTCTGCTGCGGCATCCCGAGTCATTCCCAGGAAGGGGCCTGTGGCACCAAGAAAAGTGGTTCCGTGGTGGAATAAGGATTGTGACAAGGCAGTCAGGGATAGGAATAGGGCTTACCAGGCTCTTAGACGGTTTCCGATGGAAGCAAATATATTAAAATATAAGACTGAAGGCTATAGCTAGGGGGACCCTTAAGGCTGCTAAGTGTGACTGCTGGAGGGTGTATTGTGAGTTGATTGGGCAGGACACTTCCATCACTGAGGTGTGGGCTGTGGTGAAACGCATGTCAGGGTAGTATAAGAGGATGTCTGTTCCGGTTTTGTTTTCTGGACCGGTGGTAGCCTGTGATGGTTCTGGTAAAGCAAATTTGTTAGCTGAAGTGTTTAGTCAGGTACATAGTGTGGGACTGGAGCCTGGGACAGTTAATTGGGGGGTACAAGGTTTTGTGAGCGATGAGGACAACAGTGGCCCTGTAAATATGTACTTTACAATATTGGAGCATCAGGAAGTTATTGTAGCTGGGGGCAATACGGTGCCTGGGGGGGATGGGTCTTGTTAGATGAGCTGCTGAGTCTGTTCAACAGAGTGTGGGAGACAGGGGAGTTGCCGAGGGCCTGGAGGCATGCTGTAGTGGTTCCAATACTGAAGCCTGCGAAGGAGTTTGCATTAACATCAGTACTGTGCAAACTCATGGAGATGATGGTGACTGATCAATTAGTTCATTTATTGAAGACTCGCTCATATTTAGCCAACTATCAGAGTGGCTTTAGGAGGGGCAGGGGCACGATGGACAATGTGCTGGTGCTTAATGCTGATATTCACTCGTCTGGAGAACAAGGAGATTCTCATGACCGTTTTCCTCAATATAGCGAAGGTATATGACAGTCTTTGGAGGGAGGGTTTGTTACACAAGTTGCGGGGGCTTGGCCTTCGGGGCAGAATGTTTAATTAGATTGGGTTTTTTTTGTTAAAAATTTACAATTCAGGTCTTCCGTGAAGTTGCAGAGTGGGGTATTTCTGGTCCAGGCTTTAGGTTTGGGAGGGGATGTGGGTTTAGCTGATGTGGAGATTGGAGCTGAGACGTTCTGGCCTCCTGTACCATGGTGGCTTCTACCTGAAGTGGAGGTGGATTTTAGAATTATGGAGTTAGTGAGGGCAGGAAATTTGGAGCTGGCACCACATGTAATGGCTGACTCCCATCTGAGGCAGGTGTGGGGTTTTTCCCTCCAGGTGTATACAGATGGACGGGCGCCGGAGAGTGAAAGGGTCGGATTCACTTTTCATATTCCGCAATTGGCCGTGGGGCAGGGGGTATGTTTACCCGATGGAATATCTATATTTACTGCAGAGTTCATGGCTATTTTGTGGGCTTTGGAGTGGGTGGAGCAGGTGCATCCTTCAAACATTGTTATTTGCTCAGACTCCGCTGCAGCTCTGACCGCATTACAGGGCAGGAGTTCGTCTGCACGTCCTGATGTTTTAACATAACATAACATAAGGGGGAGACGAGAACAGGCCATTCAGCCCAACACTGCTCGTCCGTTCCTACCACTAATCTGCTCACATGCTTAGTTTATCCAAAGGCTAGAGTGTCTAACACTGGATCGAGCCTAGCCTTGAATATCCCTAGTGTCTCAGCCTCTACTACATGTCCAGGCAAGCTATTCCACGCATTGATCACTCTCTGTGTGAAAAAATATTTCCTAGTGTCCGTGTGAAATTTACCCTTTGTCAGTTTCCATTTATGCCCCCTCGTTCTGCTAATTTCCTAAAATTCACTTTGTTAATTCCTTTAATAAATTTAAAAGCCTCAATCAAATCTCCCCTAAGTCTCCTTTTACTAAGCTTGAATAGTCCAAGCATCTCTAGCCTTTCCTCATAACACTTGTCTTTTATGCCTGGAATCAGTCTGGTTGCCCGTCTTTGGACCTTTTCCAGCGCATCTATATCTTTTTTGTAATGCGGTCCCCAGAACTGCACACAATATTCCAAGTGTGGCCTAACAAGGGCATTGTATAGGGTGCGTATGATCTCCTTCGATTTGTACTCTATACTCTTGGCTATGTATCCCAGCATCCTGTTGGCTTTTTTAACTGCTACCGCACATTGACCAGTCCCTGACAAGCTTTGATCAACTAGGACTCCTAGGTCTTTTTCTACGTGTGCACATTCTAGTTTTCTACCTCCCATAAAATAATCCTGTCCTATGTTTTTATTCCCCACATGTAGAACTTTACATTTAGTTATATTAAATTTCATTTGCCAGGTTTCTGCCCATTTCTGGATTCTATTCAGATCGTCTTGGATTACTTTAGTAGATTCCTGACTATTTGCTAAGCCTCCCAGTTTTGTATCATCTGCAAATTTAACTAATGTACTTTCAATGTCCATATCAATGTCATTTATGTAGATGATAAAGAGCAGTGGTCCCAGCACCGATCCCTGCGGAACTCCACTTCCCACTATACCCTCCTCTATACCCTTCTGATAGACTTGCTAGTGCTTTTGCATTGTGTCCATTATGCAAGCGTCGGCGTGACTTCCTTCTCTATTAAATCAATGTTGCGGCCAAGTGAGAATATGTCAAAAGTATTTCAAGGTGTCATGAAATTCCTTTATGCCACTGGTCTGCATACCAGGGTGTAAGACCTGTTTTTTATTTTTTTATTTTAGTTTATAGTGCTGAGGATCTCCCGGACCTATGGGGGGCAGTAATACGCGTACAAGCGTTTTCATCTGCCATTAAAAAAGGAAACGAAGAAAAAGAAGTTTCCTGTTTTATTTCCGATTTGAAAACCGCTGCCTTACGGCTTATAGGTTCATTTAGCAATACTAGTTTATATCAAGTATTATGATGTATTCTGTTTGAAGGGTGCGACACGACAGACAAAAGATTGTACGTAAATAAATGATCCACAAACGTTTAAACTGCGATTTGCACGAACGTAAATCTAGAGTTGAACGCGAAAATGTTCATCCGTAATGGTACCATGAGAATTGTGTTTGCACATGTCTGATACAATGCTGGTTTTGCCTTTGCAATTCATCAATTAAGTATGGATTTATTTACGATTGTAACATTGCGTACGGTAATCTATTTGGCTGAAATCTGACCCCATAGATGTGCCACAGTGCAAAATATAATTTGCGGGCAACATTCACTTTACAATTTTGTTTGTTATTATTTTATTTGTGTTCTGTATAGCTTACTACAGGGCACCCTATCGAGAATGTTGATTCGCAATTCATTTTCCAAACAGGGTGGCCGAAACCTACTGGGGACATTTTGAACTGAGGGGACAGGCTGCTGTAAAGGAGCCCAGAGCCACTCATCCAAACACGTGCTGAAACAAAAATCTCATTAGCTTGCTGCAACACTGACACTATGCAATGCTCACCTGTGATTGATAACAACAGGTGAAGTTGGTGCTGTATGCCAGTGGACTTCACCACAGTATAAAGGCTGTGGGCTCCCTTTATATATTGTCATTTACTGCAGTCATGCATATATTTTCAATATCTCAAGGCATTTGAAGTTGCTGCACTCATCCAGCATAAATGTTTTAGGTACAGTTTAATTTTGCCAGATGCAGATGGCTCCCATATTATTATAATATAGGATAATATGTTGTCATCCAGAGTAATTTCTATAGCCCCCATTTTACATATCCAATTGTCCAATTGTATTGCTGGATAGTTATGAAGCAAGGACTCAACAGCTAAGCTGGGAATCAAACCTGCAACCTAATGGGTGCAATCTTTGTTCTTTAGCCGGTATGTCACAATGTCTCAGCCTCCATGTGGTGCCCAGCACAACCAGCAGAGGACTTTATTGACTCACACACAATTATTGTGTGTGGCTGCTCTCTCCGCCGCCTACACCTTCTCCCACACTCCACGACCCTCAGGTAGAGGTGGAGGGACAGGTATTCTGATCTCCCCCCTGTGCAGATTTGGTATTGTTCCTCTTCCTCACTTCTCACCACCCTCCTTTGAATTTCATGCTGTCACTGTCACTGTTCCATGTAAACTGCATATCATTGTTCTTTATCGCCCTCCAGGTCCACTGGGGAGTTTCCTAGATGAGATGGATGCCCTACTCAGCGCTTTCCCTGAGGATGGTACCCCCGTCTTACTCCTCGGTGACTTCAACCTGCCGCCGGAGACCTCTCAGGCCTCTGCATTCCTCCCCCTGCTTCAGTCCTTTGACATCACCCTGGCTGAATCCCCATCTACCCACAAGGCCGGTAACCAACTGGACCTGATCTTCACTAGGAACTGCGCATTACCCAACATTACAGTATCTCCCCTACATGTGTCTGACCATTGCTTTCTGTCTTTCTCTCTCCCCCTCCCCTCTGTGCCTAAACCATCCTCACCTGCTCCCACTGTCCTTGTCCGTCGCAACCTCCGCTCTCTCTCCCCTGCTGCCCTGTCGGCTACTGTTCTATCTTCCCTTCCCCCTACTGATGCCTTCTCTCAGCTACCTGCTGAGGAAGCATCGTCCACCCTACTTTCCTCTCCCTCCTCCTCCTTTGACTCACACTGTCCTTTATCCGCTAAACCTGCACGCCTCCGACCCCCCGGCCCCTGGCTAACCGACTCCATTCAGGCTAACAGACTGAAACTGCGAGCGGCAGAAAGGAAATGGAGAAAATCCAAATCCCCTGTAGTTCTGACTGATTTCCACACACTCCTGGCTTCCTTCTCCTCTAACCTCTCCTCTGCTAAGTCTGCATTTTTCCTTTCCAAAATTCAATCTTCAGTTTCTAACCCTCGTAAACTCTACTCTACGTTTTCCTCTCTCCTCACCCCTCCTCCTCCCCCACCTCCCTCCTCTCTAACCGCGGATGACTTTGCATCCTTCTTTCACAAGAAGGTTGATGTCATTCGCAACTCCTTCCCCCCAACCTCTCCCTCACCCATCCCGCTACTTAAACCTCTCGCCCCTCCCTGACTCAGACATCCTTCAACTTGTCCTCTCCCACCGTCCCACCACCTGCCCTCTTGATCCCATTCCTTCCCCCCTCTTCCAGTCCATTGCTATGGACATCCTCCCCTTTTCTCCAATGTCATTAACTCCTCTCTTTCCTCTGGCTCTGTCCCCTCTTCCCTTAAATGTGCTCATGTCGTCCCCCTCCTCAAAAAACCCTCTCTGAATCCTGCTGTTATTTCAAACTACCGACCTGTCTCTCTCCTCCCATTCCTTTCCAAAACGTTAGAGCGGACTGTCTGCTCATCTCTTACGTTAGACCTGCTTGATCCCAACCAATCTGGGTTCAGAGCAGGCCACTCCACAGAGACCGCTCTCCTTGCTGTCACTGAGGCTCTTCATGGGGCTAAGTCCCAATCCCTTAGCTCCGCCCTACTCCTCCTCGACCTGTCGGCGGCATTCGACACCGTGGACCACCGGATCCTGCTCTCATCTCTCGTCGAGATGGGAATCTCTGGATCTGCGTTGACATGGTTCGAGTCCTACCTGGCTGACCGGTCCTACCAGGTGGCCTGGAGAGGATCCCTCTCCTCTCCCCACACCCTCTCTACCGGAGTCCCGCAGGGCTCGGTGCTAGGCCCCGTCCTATTTTCTCTGTACACCAAGTCACTTGGCTCTGTTATTTCTGCTCATGGTTTTTCCTATCACTGTTATGCTGATGACACACAACTGTTCCTCTCCTTCTCTCCTTCTCTCCATCGATACCCAGGTCCCGGCACGGATCTCTGCATGCCTGGCTGACATCTCCGCTTGGATGTCCGCCCACTACCTGAAGCTGAACCTGGGGAAGACTGAGCTGCTCTTCCTCCCAGCGAAGGGCTCCCCGATTATTGATGCGTCAATCACCGTGGAAGGCTCCATAGTGTCTCCGTCCCAGTCGGCCAGGAGTCTTGGGGTAACCCTGGACAACCAGCTGTGCTTCTCGAGCCATATTGCAGTCACCCCTCTACTCTCCTCTCTGCACTGGCTCCCCATCGCAGCACACATCAGATTCAAGTCACTGGTGCTTGCTTTTCAAGCGGCCAGAGGTACTGCTCCAGTCACTCATCACTCCCTACACACCTCCCAGACCCCTCCGCTCCACCTCCTCGGGTAAACTGACTGTCCCTTCCCTCCGGGCGCCTGGCAGCCGCTCCTCGCGGTCTCGCCTCTTCTCTGTCCTGATCCCTCGCTGGTGGAACGACCTTCCGCAATCGGTCAGGACCGCGGAGTCACGTGCGATCTTCCGCAAGAGACTCAAAACCCACCTCTTCAGACTCCACTACCACTGAACTCTGTCCATCTAGCTAAATTGTTTTCACCACTGTTTACTTGTTCAACACTATACTCCCAAGAAAAAAATTAATAATAATAATAATAATTCACTAACCTTTTCCTTCCCAGTGTTACAGGTATGGTACGCAGATGCCTGCAATGATGTCTATTGCTGTATTCCTGCACTGATCTTCTGTGCTAACTATGATTGTTCCTACCATGTATTAATGCACATCTTGTAAGTCGCTCTGGATAAGAGCGTTTGCTAAATGCTTAAAATGTAAAATGTAAAAATGTATCACACCCCTGACAATTGACCCTACTTTGTGGTGAGGTAGCCATGCTATAAATAAAAAATATGACTATACTTTACCAAAGGTTACAGAGACTTCGATATTTATTTATAGCTTATATGCTTTTGAAATGTGTATCCAGCACTTAAAGAATGCCATTAATACAGGTCATCATAACAAATGTTTTACTTTCTTTTGATCAGACAATGAGATAAAAAGTTGTAGTTTACCTGACAGTTTCGACTGGCAACTGCAGTCTTCCTCAGAAGTGTCACCTGACAGCTTGGATGCGTCGTCAGCTGATGTTTAGCAGGCGTGGCCAGCCTGACAGATCTTGATAGATCCGTCAGGCTGGCCACGCCTCCCGCCGTCCGTTGTTCTCTGGAGGAGAGAGTCCCAGGTGTGGGAGAGCATGTATGCTCCCTCGTCCCTGTTGATGGTGCCGTTGGCCCGCCTCCTGATTTCAACCGCCTCCTTGATCCAGCGTTTGTGTTTATTGTTTTCTGACCCAATGATTTTTGCGTGGTCCCAGTCCATGATGTGATTGTTTCTTTTGCAGTGGTCTGATATGGCTGATTTTAGGTTTTCTTGTTCCGCTTTTTCCTTTTGTGTTCTTGTGAGTCGTCCTGTTGTTTCCTTCTCACATTTTTGATGTTCTTTCTTTTAATGTTCTTTCTTTCTAATGTTGAATGTTGATTTGTTTGCATGACCTACATGGTATTTCATAGATTACGTTGCATTTTTGTCCTGTTCTATCTTGTCCTTGGGGTGAACTAAAAGTTGTCGTAGTTTAGTGTGAGGTTTTACTGCTGTGGCTATTCTGTGTTTTTTCATGATCCTTTGTATTGGTTCTGTTATCCCCGGATGTATGGTATAGTTACTATGCCTTTGTTGTTTTCCTCGGTTTTCTGTGTGTTTTTTGTTTTTCGTTCCTTTTGTTTATTTTCTTTGTTTTGGGCTTGCTGTTTTCCTTTGTTTATGGCCCATTTAGGGTATTGTGTATGAGTGTAAGTGCTTGTTGGATGTGCCTCTCCTCCTCTCGTCTGTCCTCTTCATCTGTGATGATGCTGGTCCGTTGATATAAAGTTCTGACTACTGACAGTTTGTGTATGGTGGGGTGTTCAGATGTCCAGAGTAGATATTGGTCTGTGTGTGTGGGTTTTCTATATACTGAGATTTTTATGCTGCCGTCATCTTTGTGGTGAATTTTCATGTCCAGAAATGCTATGGTCTTGTTAGTTTCCTCCTCGTGGGTGAACTTGATGTTTCCAGTGCTGTCCATGTTGTTTAGGTGGTCTGTGAGTTCTTGTGTGTCCATGTTTTATTTTTTCCAGGATGTCATCAACGTATCTTTTCCAGAGGGTGGGTCTGCAGTGTGTGGGTGCTGTGGTGATGGCTCTGATTTCCAGGTCTTCCATGAAAAGGCTGCTCATTATGGCGGATAGTGGATCTCCCATTGCGAAACCTTCTTTTTGTCTGTATATTGTGTTTTTGAATTGGAAATATGTGGATTTGGCGACAAATTGTAAAAGTCCAGATATGTTATCGACTGTGAGATTAGTGCGTTTTTTGAGTGTCCTATCATTCCTGAGGCGTTCTTGTACTATGTGGAGGGTAATATCGACTGGGGTTTTGGTGAATAGTGAGACAACGTCATGTGAAATGAGGATCTCATCTCTTTCTATTGTCATGTTGTTGAGTTGTTGTGCCAGTTGTTTAGAGTTTTTGCAGTGATGTTCTGTGAGTCCAATGATGGGTTTGATGATTTCGACTAGTGCTTTAGATAGGTTGTAGGTGACTGATCCGGTGCTGTCCACTATGGGGCGTAGTGGGGAGTCCTTCTTGTGTATTTTTGGTGTTCCATAGATCCGGGGGGTAACACTTGCCGTGGGTACAAGGTGGTTGTATGAGTCCTGTGTTATTTTTTTGGTTTCTAATAGAGGTTTTAGAAGGGCTTTTAGAATTCTTTTCTTTTCTTCTGTGGGGTTTTTCTTTAGAATTTCATATGTGTTACTGTCTCCTAATATAGTTTTCATCTGTGTTTCATATGTCTCTGTGTCCATGACGACTGTTGTCCTCCCTTTGTCAGCCGGTAGAATAGTGATAGTTTTGTCTTTTTTGAGTGAGTCTATTGCTTTTATCTCTTCTCTTGTGGTGTTGCTTTGCGGTAGTTTTGCTGATTTGAGTATGCCTGCGACTGCGTTGCGTAGCTCTGCTTTTTGCCCCTGGTCCTGTATTTTCTGGCATGCTAATTCCGTTGCTAGGATGTATTCTTCGTGCGGTATTTTTCTAGGTGTGATGGCGAAATTTAAACCTCGGGTTAGAACGTTATTTTCTATCTGCGTGAGTGTGCGCTGTGATAAGTTTCGCACCCACTTCTCGTTTATTTCCGGGTGCGTTTGTTTGCTATTTTTTTCGATAAGTTTTTCCAATTTTTTGACCTGGCGATTTTTTGTTATTATAAACTCCTTCTCGTGTGCGTGTTTTAGGTGTGTGTGTATTTTCGTTTGTGTCTCCTGCTCTACCTGGAAGTGCTCTTTGAAATTATCAATTTCCTTGTTTATTTGTGTGTTAATTCTGTCAATTTTGTTCACTGTCCCTCTTATTCTCTCCTTCATTAGGTCCTTTCTTGCTCTGTTGATGATTTTCTGTGCGTTTCTGGTAGGGATCGGGTTTTTTATGTTGAGGCTTGCTGGTGTAATATCCTCATCTCTGCATCGGAGGTTGAAACTTAGATGGTTTCGGTAGCGAGCCCGTGTTTTTTCGAGTCTCTCTAATCGGCGAATAGCTTTGACACCGTTGTGTCCGAATCTTCCACGTATTAGCTCAATTAAGTTCATTTTGTCTTCTTATTTCAAATAAATGTTTTACTTTCTTTTGATCAGACAATGAGATAAAAAGTTGTAGTTTACCTGACAGTTGGGGTCATCATAACAGAACAAGGTATGACCTCGGTTGCATCACTGCAACCAAAACACAGCTCATTCCCTGCAAAGACCTCATTGCAAAATTGTTTTAACATAATAAATCAAATATATATACGTAGGCCTATAGCCAGCTATGCACAGAAATTGTATCTTAATTGCACAGTATTTTGAACACATTGATTCTCCAAGGACATCTTTATAATTCCACTGGGTGGCGCACACGGACTGGTTCGTGACCAGCCGCCATCGAATAAAGTGAATAGGCGGCAATCTTAGGCTACCACCTGGACGACGTTCAATAGAATCTTCAACGTGGCGATGCTACGTTCTTGGACACTCCATAGGGGAATGTTGCACAATATGGCAACCTGATCTCTTCTGGATGCCGATTGGATAGTTTACCGGAAGTGGCAAAACAGTGCCAAAAGTCTGTGTAGAGAGAAATCTTGTAAACTGAGCGTTGCATGTAGAGGGAGTGTTGCACGTAAATACTGTTTTCCATTCGTACTATTTCTGTTCACAAATGGTAAAGTACAAACACGGACCACAAGTTACAAGCTCAAGTCATTGCTTACAGATACGAAATACTTTTGGCATTAATTTGAGCCCATAACACAGAACTCAACATAGATTCCATTTCCACACACGGAAACCCCCTGGCAGGGGAACACACACAACAATACATGACACCACACCAACACTATACAACACGCGTGCACGTGCACGTGAATGACAAGACAACTCCAAATACACACACATGAATGCCACAATCAACCACTCAATACACACAAATGACACAATCAACCACTCAATACACATACATAATGACATGACAAGACTAACCAATTCCCCACTCGCCCCACCTGCTCTTAAATAGGCTTACTTCCTGCCTGGCTCAGGTGGGACTCGTGAGGAAATCACCGGTCTAACATTCACACACCTAATCACAAAACACCAAACAATTGACAGACCACATCCACTCACATTCTCACACACAAACAGGTAAGTGAATAATCACTTACCAATTAACATCATTTAAATAATAATTAAATCAATTATGGCCTTTGGAGCAACCTTCCGGGCAACAGTTCACTCTCACACCCTGTGAGAGTGCCAAACCTGCCCACGGAAAGTCTCCCTGCTCCAAAGGCCTCCACAACATGGAAAAATAAAGGCAACCCTGCCACTCCCATGTTGCCGAGACCGACACGCTCCACAGGCAACTTCTAATGTTGTAATGTTTACTACACTGGTGGTTCTAGTATGCAGCAGTTTGAAGGTCTATTGTGACAATATATGAGAAGCTACCCATTTATAATAATGAACACATGTTTGTGGTTAGATGTATTTTCTTCTATTTTATGAATGAAATAATTGAAGATTAAGACGTAGATCCATCCACAGATTTGATCAACAGACACAGGGACACTGTTGTGTGATTCAGACTCAGTGTGACCTAATCTTTTTTGTAGGTGGAAAGTTCAGATTCCACTGAGACTAGAGGCTGGAAAATAAAAGCCGGACTGGTTATGTTTTATCCCTCTTGTATTTTCAATCAAACTCTCTTTTCTTATTTTCAGAAGCTCAGGTAATGGGCTTTTGAGAGATTTCCCTTTTTTTTTTAAAATTGGGTAGGAACAAGCATTGAACAGCTGATTATGAAGAACACATCTCAAAGCTGAATGATGTAACTGATGGCATTGTAATAGTCATCACAAGCAGTTACTGCTTAATGTACTGTATGGTGATGTAATCACTTAGACAATCATGCAACACATTTATTTATTCTTCACTGGAATTAAATGTACTGTTTGTGGTTAATATACATATTTATTCATGCATAGCCTTATGATGTAAATTAGTAGCTTTTTTATTACATATTTTATAGTAAATCTCACATATTAGTGTTGTTAATAATGATCTTGATACTGATAATATTTTTTATTTATAGAGCGCTTACTCAATACGCTTAATACATTCTCAAAGCACTTTTCAATGCGCAAAAAAAATCCACTACCTATATCACGACATGGACATGGAAACATGATGCCATTATTGATTCTGTTACACCTCTCTCTACTAACAAATATTAAATACTATAGGATATTGTGTGTGTATTTAGAGAATTATATAATGAGGAGAGGAACCAGTCAGATTGGATCCAATTACATTTCTATAACTTATCTGTTCAGGTGTTTTTGTTGTATTATGTATTTTGTTGTCGTATGTATCTAGGTTGTACAAATTGAGGCATGATTGTTGAATTGAGATAGATATCTTGCAGTAGTGCTTTAGTGATGTTGTTTGTACAATCACTGGTCTTGGAGTGTTGATAGCCAGATCTGTGTCACTGTTGCTCATAAAACTCATATGGATGAACTTATGTTCTCATGTTGTAAGTCACTTTGGACAAGGGCATCTGCTAAATCACTGTAATGAGATGTAATATAATGCAATTCAATCACTTATTAATTGAGTAAATCTCCTTATTTCCAGCCTGGTCTACCTTTGCTGATGCATAATCTAAATGGAGCGCATTAAAAATCCTCCGTCAACCACAATTAGTTTAGTTTAGTTTATTTGACAATACATGGTTACATCCCGATGTACATGTACATTTTAAAAAGACATATCAAGGATGACACAGAAAAGTTCTGGGACTTATTTCCGCTGTGGTCCTTGGTGTTATTAGGTGTCATGGTGGTGTGTGTGTATTGTGTCTGTGGTGTTAGGCATTGGCAGCATAAAAATGTGCCTTTAAATCACTATGGTTGTGCCATTCAAAACTAATCAACACATGAAACACAGCTGACTGCTTCTTAAAACTGTTTAAAAAACAAGTACCAGAAAGGTAGGGCAAGCAGTTGGCTGTGTCACCGTCCAAGAGCATGACATTAAAAAATGTCACATCCAAGCTACGTTTGACCAACTGGCACAAAGCTAATCCTCTCAATGTCTTGTGAGGCTCTTTTGAGTCAAACCTGGGGAGGAGGGGTGCAGGCTTATGGGTCACTGGGACTCCTTTTAGGACAGGGGTGACCTGTACAAGCATGCCAGAATACACCTGAACCAGAAGGGTACAGCTTCATTGGGCCAGCATATGCTTAGTGTAGCAGAGGAATATAGGGAACTAGGGACTGGGGGGGCAGGGAGGGAAATTAGTAGTAGTATTAAGGGTAAGGAGGTATGCCCAGATGGAAGCTATCAAGGCAAAGTGATAGCTATCCAGCTATCTAGCTGTCCAGTGATGATATTATAAATATCTGTTCACTTTGCTTTGCTTGACAGGAAATCGCTTTGCCTGACGGGATTGCTAGTCTAGCAGGATTGTTGTGGACTTTTATTTTCGGCAGAATTCGTTTTTTTGGCTATTCTTTAGACCTACCCCAATCTCTGAAAAAGATCCAAATGAGGCCAGTCCGAATAGGGGAGTGGTGACAAAAAAGGCCATAACTTAAGAATGCTCACTCTTATCTTCATCAGATTTGCTGAGGTATGACCCAGGTGTCTGCCCTACATCACCAAAGATGATGAATGTAATTTATCTAAAAGAATACTGAAATATAGTCCTGGGGGACTATATAAGAGGACTCCTTTACTTTTCTCTCATTTATCAGAAAAACATAGATTCCTTTCAAATATACGGTTACTGAATGGCTTAGGATGCTATTGAACAAAAACCAGTGATTGTATGGAGATATCTAGTACATTTTACTGCAAATGAGATTTCTTTAGACATACCACTTCTCTGAAACAGCCAAATTAGGTCATTCCAAATGGGGGGCAGGTGGCATAATAGCCTATAAGTTGAGAATGCTCACTCTGATGGTCATCATATTTGGGGAGGGAAAGACCAGGTGTCTGTACTACATCCCCAAACAGTCAGAATGTGAGTAACCCAATAAAGTAAAGTTTATCTAAAATTACAAGCCTCTAAAACATAAAGATACAAGGCGTAAATAGAATTATAAGTTTTATTGAAACAAACCATTTAAATCAGAAGCAAGAGCATACAAAAACAGATGCATAAAATAAGTAAATAAGTGTGTGTGTGTGTACAGAATACAGATGTGTGTAAGCAATGAATGGAGGAAGTATATAGATACTAGAATGTCAAATATAAGGTTCTTCAGACATGTTTGGGGACACATTTTGACATTCTGCACAGCAGGTACAGAACTCTGTACAGGGAAGGCCAACAGAGAGGCACTGGCACTTTCCACTCTCTCCACAGTTTGCATCTTTGCAATACAAATGAGTAATGTCTCTCACCTCTGTAGGTGCTGTGGGTTTCTTAAATATGACTGGTTCAATGGCTCCATCTCTGACAATCCATCCCTTGCCGATAGGACTCCAGAACAGGGGTTTAGGGATGTGACTGTGGCACCATATCGCTGTCTGACACATTGCTCTTTGTACATGTTGTTCAAATGCATCCTCTGTTGGTGGCAGATTTGCAGAGGCTGAATCTGTTGTTGATGCAATTATGAACCTCAGTTCATCCAAGTTAGTGCACATTCGTCCATTTTCTTTTTTCTTTTTTCCGTAAAGCAGAAGCGCATATTCTCTTGCTACCGGCAAAGACTCTTCCAAGCATGCAGAGAGTCCAAAATGGGCCAGATCTTTGAGCTCGCTGAGATGGGTCTTGAGTTTGGTGAATGCTGTAGTCTTTCCTATTCTATACAAACTGCTTGTTGTGTCACAGCCAGTGAGTGCATGACACGCTGGTAGACAGTTGGACATGTCTTTTCCAAGTTTCTCTGATATGGTGTTGATGGGGACATATCTCTCTCTCGTTCCATGGCCTGCATGCATGTACACTAGAGACGAGCCAAACATCCCTTTGCTCGCATAATAAACCAGCAGTACTTCCACATCTGTATCATCACACCTCACAACAATGCGAGAATAGGACTCCGCAAGGTGTATGGCATGTAAGACCATTCTTGTGTCAGCCTCCTCCTGATCAGTGTACAGTGATGTCAAAGTGCTGACTCCTGTTTTGCATATGCTCTTCACCTCCCCACCTTTGTCAAATCCACCTGCCAAGATGATGGAGTCATCTGAGTGTATCCTCTGTGGGCCTGCAGTGATGATGTAGTTGCTCACAAATATGCACAGTGCAGTCTTGTTTCCACTACTCCTCAGGTACTTCCTGTAGTTTGGAACATTTGTGTTGCCAGTGATAACATGTGTAGGTCTCCCATCAGTTGCACCTCTTCTTTGCCTCTCCAGGACTTTGATTGACTGTGGGTTCTCATACCTGTCAAACACCATGACCACACATGTCATTTCTTGTTTTCTATTTAGAAGATCTTCTTCAGAACACATTCTGCTAGGTCACTGAAACTCAAACCCCATTATCTGTACAATTTCCCTCTCGTCCCTGTCCATGCGGGCTGCTCCATGCTCTTTGTGGGATTTTGGTGCATGTGCTGCTCCATCGCAAATCTCTGTCATAGCATCGCAGTACTCACTGGTGACATGCCTTGTGATGAGCCATCTTTTCAGTTGTCTGCTGTCCCACCCTCTCTTTTCTATGACGATGGAGGGATGAGGAAAACCACAAAAGCTGACCTTGCAAAGAAACTGGAGTCTGTAGAAGAGGAGCTGCCTGAATGAAATGAAATGAAAAATTGACAATATTTAAAAGGGTTATTGTAGATGTAGTTTAAATTCATCCCAAAAGTAAGGAAAAATAGGATGAAAAAACAATCTCTGTAGTGGATGACTAAATCTTTACGGGAGATTTTGAGGTAAAAGAAGCGACTGTACAGAGCAGGGGCGTCGTTTTGGTATGGCAAGGTATGGCACTCGCCATACCTTGGCTTCTAGCCACATTTTACATTTTATACAAACTGTATAAACGCCATAATACTGTTAATTAAAATGTAACATATTCATGAACAAGTCCATGTCATGTTGTGTCAATACGAACACGTTCTATATGTTATTTTAGTGAAAAACCGGACTTCGTCACCCGCGATTGTGAAGCTAAAAAGCTAGCTAACGTGCCTTACCGTGATGAGGTCCTGTAGCGCTTATCACTACATTTCACTAAAAAATGTTTTGTATAAGACTATATCATTATGATCCACTGGAATTAAAAAATAGGTTTACTAGTTACATACTGTAGTTGTCTCCTTTGTTTATTAATGTTACCTAAATATATAAGTATATATATATTTAGCCATACCTTGGCTTTTGCTGAAATGACGCTACTGGTACAGAGTATATAAAAAGGATAACTCAGAGAGATACAAGTCAGATTATTGTAATATGTGGGCTAAGGTTAAAAGGGAAATAAGATCAGCTAAAATTAAAATTTCCCAAGATGCAAAAAGTAATCCTAAGAAGTTTTTTCAATATTGTAGTAGATAAAGGAAAGTTAAGGATGAGGTTAAGTGCATTAAGAATAAGGAAGGAACTTTGGTTTATAATAATAAGGATATTGCTAACACACTAAACAGTTACTTTGTTGAGAGCTTTACTAGAGAAGAGGTTATAAATATGCCTAAATGTATAGACAAGGTACAGAATGTTTTGGAGGACTTTGAGATAAGGGACATAGAAGTATCACAAAAACTACAAAAACTTAAGACAAATAAAGCAGCAGGCCCGGAAGGCATATATCCCAGAGTACTCAAAGAACTTGGGGAAATTATATATAAACCATTGACAGATATTTTCGTTCAATCTATAATCATTGGAGAAATACCAGATGACTGGAAGCAGGGTAGTATAATTCCAATATATAAGAAGGGGGACCGTACTGACCCAGGGAACTATAGGCCTGTCAGTTTAACTTGCATCGCATGTAAAATGCTGGAATGTATTATTAGGGATAAGTGGGAATCATTCTTGAAAAATAATAGTATTTTAAGGGAGCGTCAACATGGTTTTCTCAAAGGGAGGTCATGCCTAACAAACCTCCTGGACTTTTTTGAAGAGGCTACACTTTTTGAAGTGTGTTGACCTGAACCAGGCTTATGATATTATATATTTGGACTTTCAGAAAGCATTTGACAAGGTACCACATGAAAGGCTCATTGCTCAAATGAATTCAGTAGGAATTGCAGGAGTAGTTTCAGAGTGGGTTCATAATTGGCTGCAAGGGCAAATACAAAGAGTAACAGTAGGTGGGGCTGTATCTGACCTCGGTGCTGTGGGCAGTGGTGTCCCGCAGGGATCGGTGCTGGGACCTTTGCTCTTCCTTATTTACATAAATGATCTTGACATGGACGTTAGTAGCAAAATAGTTACATTTGCAGATGATACTAAACTTGGGGGTATGGTAAACAGTTTGGAATTGACTAAAGTAATCCAAGATGATTTAAACAAAATCCAAAAATGGGCAGATACATGGCAGATGACATTCAATATTGCTAAATGTAAAGCTATGCATGTGGGAAATAAAAATATTAGACAGGAGTATTTTATGGGAGGAGAAAAGTTAGTAGGTATTCAATTTGAAAAAGACTTAGGAATTGTAGTTGATCAAAGCCTATCTGCATCAAAGCAGTATGCTACAGCAGTGAAAAAAGCCAACAGGATGCTGGGATACATGGCAAAAAGTATTGAGTATAAATCAAAGAAAGTTATATTAATGTTATATAATGCCTTTGTCAGACCTCACTTAGAATTCTGTGTGCAGTTCTGGGCACCGCACTACAAGAAAGATATAGAAGCTCTTGAAAAAGTCCAACGAAGGGCAATTAAACTGATACCTGGTATGAAAGGTAAAAGTTATTATGATAGACTTAAGGCACTCAATCTATTTAAGCTTAGCAAACAGAGACTTAGGGGGGATTTGATTGAGGTTTTTAAATTCCTAAAAGGGATTAACAAAGTGAAACACCAAAGATTTTTTAAGATAAGTGGGGTCAGCATAACAAGAGGCCACAGGTGGAAATTAGTTAAAGGCAAATTCCGCACAGATATTAGGAAGTTTTTCTTTACACAGAGAGTTGTCAATGCCTGGAACAGCTTGCCAGGTTGGGTAGTAGAGGCAGAAACACTATAGTACTAGATACTCTTTAGATTAGGACATGACAAGCCTAGATGGGCCGAACGGCCCCTTCTCGTCATTATGTATTCTTATGTTCTTATGTTCTTAAATAAAGACCCCTTAGAGCATAATGTTATTTGAGGTGGTTTGGTCCAGTCAGTATGTGAGAGGGGGAGAAGAAAAGTAATACTTTGAAGTTCCTTTGTTTAAATGGTAGAAGCATAAAAAAGCATTTTTTGTAACAAGAGGTTGTCATGGTTAATGGGGGTTATGACATTGTTGGAAGTACAGAGACATGGCTTGGTGCAGGGTCTAATATAATGTAGTGGGGTACAAACTGATTTGGAAGGATAGAACTAAAAGAGGTCGGGGTGTGTCCGTTTATGTGAAATAAAATCTAAATCTGCAGGAAATTCCAGGTATTAGCTCATTCATTCCTTGTGAGGACATCTGAATTAGACTACTGGGGAAATATGAGAAGGTCCTTAATATAGAAGTATGCTATAGGCTACCAGTTACAGACAGCAATATAAATACTATGCTCTATGGAAACATAAAACAAGCTTGTTAGGGAGAGACATTAATAATGGGTGACTTCAATTACCCCTTTATTAATTGGGAAGAAGTGTCAGGACAGGGTAAATGTGAAGAGGAGTTTTTAGATGTGGTAAATTATTGTATTTTCTAGTTTGTTACTCAGCCTAAGACAGGGAAATAGATTCTGGATCTGGTTTTATATAATAATCTTCACAGAATTTGCAGCTCAGAGGTAGTGGAGCCACTTGGGACAAGTGATCATAGTGCAGTCACTTTTGATATATTTTGGCAATTTAAGACTAGTCTCTTGATCATTTGAAGAAGGCCAAGTGCTTCAGGCCAAGTGCTTCAGTTTGAGTGGAAATGGCAAATTACATTTTTAACGGTAAGTGTCAGTTACCTTTTCAGAATTGTTTGAAGGTAGAAGTCAAGGCAATTTACCTAAGGACATGGTGGCTAGACAAATGAGTTTCTCAAACAGCTTTCAAGCTTTAATAGAAGAATTAAAATACTATATTTTTGGCAGTTATAACATATTAACTATGTTAATGAATTATACTATTCTGTGAGTTTAAATACTACCATAATGCAATGCATATAATCTGAATTAGGCTTTATATTATATCAATATTTTGGATTGTATGAAGAGGAGTAGGCCTAATTCATGCAATTTTGAGGCACCCTTGTCATTAGAACATGCAATATATATGTTTGTTGACAGGGTTGGGTTGTAACGGAATACATGTAACGGCGTTACGTAATCAGAATACAAATATCAAGTAACTGTATTCAGCTCCGTTACATTTGAAAAACAAGTAATCTGAATACAGTTACTTTAATAAACCTGAAGTGAATACATTTTGGATTACTTCTTGGAATTCTTGGTGGAAAGTTTTCCTTACAAACATTAATGAGCTGATATTCATTACTAAAGTTACAGCATGAAATTATCACGCCTACATGATTATCATCACACAGCTCACAAAAACTACAGCCGCTGCACAGAACCAAAAAACTGCGTAAAAAAAAATGCGTTTATAAAAAAGCGCGCGCCCACACTCAGACAAACATTGATAGGGACAAGATGGAAGAAAAGTCAGCTTTTAGTTTGTGGCGTTATCGACACAATTTCCAGTTTAAAGAAGAACATGGGAAAAATCTGTCGGTCCAGTGTACCTTGTGTCTTCCAGGAATAAAGATACTGTCGGCATCAAAGGACTCGACTTCGAATCTTAAAAAGCACTTGGAGTAAGTCAGTTTAATGAACACAGTTCTGCAGTAATTTGCTGTTACCTGACCTTAGCCTACGGTTTGAGGCATCGCATTAACTGCTCTGCTAATTTTATACTGCTTTCTTTATTGTTGAAACGATGACATTTTATTTTATTCTTTTTATTTTTCCCAGTTTTCTCCCAATTTGGTAGACAATTGTACTCTACTATACGTCAATTACGTTATGCACTGCCGAGCATTCGCCGCTACACAGCCCGCCAACACTGGCACTTTTCTAAGCCATATCCCTTACAAGTCGCTGTTATTCCAGTGCCAAAAAGTTTCAAAAGTTATTACATTGTTTCAGATGCTGTGTTTGAGTTATGCTCATGATGAGCCATCAAAACAGTAAAAGAACTTGCCTTTCAATTTCTCTTTGCTTTTTATTATGATTAATTTTGAATCTGTCCATTCTAATTCCATAACATGTTAATGACGACGACTACAACAAAAAAATGCAGATACAATGTTGCATATATTTAGCTAAATTGACATCTCAAATGTATTAGTATTTATTATTAAATGAACAGAAGCTGACCTGACCTCAACACAGTGGAAAGTTGAACATGGCATCCTTTTTCAAAGTGTAATGCATAATAACTATTTAAATGTATTACTGATCAAATAAAAAAGTGAACATGGCGTGTGCAAAAGTTTGAGCACCCTTTTAGTACTAAGTAGCACCACCTTTGGCTATATAACAGCTTCCCAATGTCTCCTGTACCCCAAAACATACCCATCTGTTATGGAAAAAGTAAGTAATCCAAAAGTATTCTAAAAGTAATCTGATTACGTTACTTTTTTGAGACATGTAACTGTATTCGTATCGGATTACTTTCAGAGCCGTGTAATCAGTAATCAGGCACTAATTACATTTACAAAGTAACCCTCCCAACCCTGTTTGTTGAAGACTAGAGGATACGGTAGGCTTCCAGAGCGAATTCTACTATCGATTTCTCTGGTCTTCCTACACAGTCGCACAACATTCCCAGAGAGAGAGAGAGAGAGAGAGAGAGAAAATGGGCTTCATAGCCCTCACAACCAAGAGAAAGGCAATCTTCCCAGAAAACAGAATTCGCTAACTACGTGCTGGACTTGGTATAATCCAGACGAATGATTGTATACGCGAGTTGTTTGGAGATGGTGGTTTTGTCGAGAGCAAGATATCCCCTCCTGATGTCCAGGACAAGATGGCAGCAGTACAGGCATACATAGCATGGTATGGGTACAATATAACCCCATAATATGTTAACAGAAGCCCTGGATTCTATCACTTGTGACTATCTGTGAAGGTAAATGGTTTACAATTGTATTTATATTGCCAACAATCTTGGTTTTATATGGTCTGCTCTTCAACTAAACTTAATATGAAAATAGCTAGCTTGCTAATGACTCTGTTTTTCAGCTAGCTAGTCCCCCAACTAGCACACGTCATTGATGTATCTAGTTAGCTTGTAGTCAGATCTAGAGGTTATTTCCATATAGCTATAGTTGCTATTCACGTACTAGTAAGCCTAGTTAAGTAGTTGGCAGGCTAACTAGCCTTTTATTCTCGAAGTTACTTAACGTTCACTTGTGAGGCATCTAGCAAGCAATAGTGACAGGTATTTGGGCACCTAGCGTTCTTGCTAGGTAGCTAATAATGACGTAGCTGGCTAATACTAATGTGTATGTGGGGCAGTATTTAATACTAATGTATGTGTAGGGCAATATTTTTGTTATCTTGTTGGCTATGTGGAAGCACCGTGCTGGGGACAACTGGGACACGTATTCTGAAATTCTAGTTAATGCTTTGTGATTAGCTAACTTTATCCAGACACTGAATGAACTAACTAGTAGTGTCAGCCAGCTCATTCTTGTCGGTTTCATGTTCTGAAATGGCTGTCATGGTAATTCAACATTTTTATCAAACATGTACATTTTATATAATGTGGGTATTCATGGAGATTGAATTTATGAATTAGTGCTTGGGTTGACAACTTCTTATTTTAGGTGTTATCGTTTGTGGCAAGTGAAGTTGGATGGGGAGTGTTTTACTTTCTGGAATTTACCCATGTGCATTGGAATATATGGATTATATGGAATTAGCTGGCTAACAAGCAAATTGAGTGAACCGCAGGGTATACGATAGCAAACGGAGTGAAATTAATAACAAATCTCACATTTCTTTAGCACATTGTATTGGCATTGTGTTGTCATGGATATTCAAGAGTTAACCATTCACATCCAGCTCACATTAGATTTGAAGCAAGGAAGCACTTAACGTTAAGTATTTCCTTTTGTCAGTGTTGGGCATCAGCCCTAATTCTGAAGGGCAGCTCTCACTTATGCAGAGGGAAACAGCGAGTCTAGTTCATATGTGTTTACAGGAGAGACATATCACCAACAAGCCACCAGGGCCAAAACAGCAGAGGTGATCATTTGCATTGTGACACATTTTCAATTTCCCCTTTGGATATGAAAATTAAGATATCTTCAAATATCTACTCATCTCTGAATGATAGGCTACAGTGGGTATACAAATTATTTATCCCCTTTGGCATTTTGACCTTGGATAGTACTTTGTAGAAGCCCCTACAGCTGTGTACAGCTTACTCTATTTGGTTGTCTACCAGCTTTGCAGATCTGGACACTGCAGTTTTCACCCATTCGTCTTTACAAAATTGCTTGAGCTCCATCAGGTTGGATGGGTACTGTTGGTGAACAGCAGTTTTCAAATCTTTCCACAGATTCTTAATGGGATTGAGGTCTCAGCTTTGACTGGGTCACTCCAGGAAATATATATATATATATAAAAAAAAAAAAAAATGTTAAAACCACTTCAATATGGCTTTTGCTGTATGCTTTGGGTCATTGTCCTGGTCGAATATAGGCTAGCAGTCCCAGGGCTCTTGAGATTTGTCCCAGATTTGTCTATATCTCCATCCATTTTGCCCTCTACTTTGACAAGTTTTCCAGTCCCTGAAGCAGAGAAGCATCCCCATAGCATTAGACTCCCGCCACCATGTTTCACAGTAGGGATAGTGTTCTGGGGATGATGCGCAGTGTTAGGCTTACACCAAATATAGCGCCTAACGTTGAGACCAAAAGGTTCAATCTTGGTCTTATCAAACCATAGAATCTCCCTTCACTTGGTTTGAGAGTCTCCCTCATGCATTCTGGCAAACTCTAGGTGAGATTTAATGTGAGTTTTCTTCAACACAATGGTTTTCTTTTTGCCACCCTCCCATAAAGTGTGGATTTGTGAAGTGCCCAGGCTATTGTTGTCCCATGGACAGTTTCTCCCATCTCTGCCATGGAAGACTGTAACTCTGTCAGAGTTGCCATAGACCTCTTAGTGGCCTCCCTATCAGTTTCGGAGGACGGCCTGTTCTAGGCAAATTCACAGTTGTGCCATATGCTTTTCATTTCTGTATGATGGACTTAACGGTGCTCCAGGGGATATTCAAAGTCATCTTATATCCTTCCCCTGATAGGCTTTTGAAAAACCTTTTCTCAGGTTTGCTTTGAATGCTCTTTGGTCTTCATCATGAAGCTCTTGTTTGGGAATGCACTAAGGACCTCTTACAGAGTATTTCATTTGGCTCTAGACAAAACCAACAAATACCTCCCCATGTCTTTCACGGAAACTTAAAAAAAGGAAAAAATAAAATCATGGGTTGCTAATGTTTTGGAATGAACATGTTTAATTCTAAAGTCCCACCTGCCCACATGTTCATGTGCCCACAATCTGACAATGTCACACAAAGGCAGGGCTACTTATGTTTACTCTGAGGGGCCCCAGGGGTGAATCCTGGGGCCCCTCCTGTTCAGGCTATATATCAATGATCTGCCTTCTGTCTGTGCTGGGTCTGCAGTTCAAATGTATGCAGATGATACGGTGATATATGTACATGCTAAAAGCAAAAACGAGGCAGCAAGCAAACTGCAATTATAGTGCAGGTATCCAGGTGGCTCAATGACTCCTGTCTCCACCTTAATGTGAAAAAAACAGTATGTATGTTTTTCACAAAAAGAGCATCTGGTACCCCTGACCCAGATGTATATGTTGCAGGTGAGAAGCTCCAAGTGGTGTCAGAATTTAAGTACCTTGGAATAATTCTCATCTCAAATCTCACATTCAAAAAGCAGGTAAAGAAAGTCACTCAAATAATAAAATACAACTTGGCCAATTTCAGATACATATGAAACTGTTTAACCACTGAAAAAATTATATTTTAATGCAATGATACTCCCTCACTTGGCCTACTGCCTTACCAGCTGGACCCAAGCCTGCAACACAACACTAAAACCAATTCACTCCGTTTACAAGCAGGCTCTCAACGTTCTTGATAAGAAACCTATTTGCCACCACCACTGCAGTATCTTGGTCAAGCATGACCTTTTAAGTTGGGACAATCTTGTAAAATTCAGCGATGCAAGTCTGGCATTTAAGATCTTTCATGGTTTAGCTCTACCCCCCACTTAGTGACTTTTTTACGCTGAGCAGTAGATTCATAAGATCTGTCTCGGTGGGTGACTGTATCGTGCTGCTGAGGAAAAGCTCCTTTAGCCAGTCTGCCTTCTCAGTGAGAGCTGCCCTGTTCTGGAACTGCATACCATGACACATTCGCAAGATTGATACATACAGATCTTTCAAACACACTCTGAAAACATGGCTAAAGGTCAATCAGGTGTGTGAACATAGTAGCACTCTCCCATATTTTAACCCTCTCAACAACTAATGTAGATCCCATGTCTTGTCATCCTGTACATACTGTATGTCGTGCTGCCTGTCTGCTTTGCTTGCCTGCCTCCCTAAATATACTTGCCTATGCGTTTATTTTTTTATTATTTTAATTGTTTTCCCTTTTCCTGCCTTGACTATATGTTACATGGTTACTTTGTCTGTCTGCTTGCCAGCATGATGCTTAATTTTGAATTATAATGTGTTTGAAGTGCTTTAACTGTGTTTGAAGTGCTTTAACTGTGTCTGTGCATACATTTACAGCGATGTTAACTAATGCGCATTGTCCCTGTACAACTAAACCAATAAACTAAACTAAACTAAACTAAACTAATCCCATGTTGACACACATTTCTGAACTTAGTTGTTTCATGAACTGTTCTTGTTTTAAACGTGCATTCTTTTGCTCGCTCTGTATCTTGTTGAAGGACTGTAGTTGCTGCCAGATGCCTCATACTAAGTTCAGATTTTGCCTGGTAAAGAAAAAAATCTTTGAAGGCAATTAATTTTATTTCCCCCCAAGACCCCTGCTCCTCTCTTGAAAGGAGAATAATATTATGATATTACTGCTTTAGTATCTTCTATTTTTATTTTTTTAGTTGCGTTATAGAATTATTTCAAATTGTTGCTTTTACTTAAGTTAAACAACATTTGTTCTTTGAGCACTCTCAGTGGAGGGTCAACTCTTTCTGTGGAGTGTTAGTGGAATGTTCACAGGCCCCTTGACAACATGCTATCCTCGCAACATGCAGTCTGAAATGAAATTAAGCTGGTTAACAATGGTTAACAAAGCCTCCAATTAATCATTTAATGTGATTAGTGTGCTTAGTAACATTAGCCATCTTTTTTAAAACTGTGACACACTTTCTTATGCAACCTCCAACTATGCCCTCAATATGTCTTTCTAAAATAGATTTAAAAAATAAAAGCAGTAGGCCTACATAGTGTGACGTACATCAGCGGATTGGATGGACTACGGGATTGCAGTTTGATTGCCTCGCTGCCGTCATTGTCTGTCAGTGTGGATCAGTCTGCATACAAAGAACCGGCAAATACATCGACCTAAGCTTAAGGTAATGGTATAGCAGCACCAGCTTGTTAAAGGCAACCTTCTCGAGCACAATAATTCCCTCCACCCCACTGGTACTGGGGGGATTTCCCACCCATGTTAAACAAACGGGGTGGATTTCAAGAAACAGTTGCTTAACTACACAACTGTTGTATACATATGCAGCATGCTTATATTAACCTTGAGATTCATCTTTGCATTATTTAGTTCTGGGCACCTCACACAAGTAAGGTTATGGCATTATTGTAAAATACACAATGATGCCATAGTACTGAGTAAAAAGTTATTTTTCAAACTCATATAGGACACAATTTGTTACATATTTTAATTTGTTGAAGGACTTCTCAAACTTTGATGCTGAAACAGTTGGTAATATCAAGTACAGTGGGGAAAATAAGTATTTCACCCCCTGCTGATTTTGTGAGTTTGCCCCCTGGTTGGCAACGGAACGGTCGGTCTATACATTTCATGGTAGGTTCATCTTAACAGTGAGAGACAGAATATTTAAAAAAAATCCCAGAAAATCACATTCTATGGATTTTAAACATTTATTTGTGTTTTATTGAGGAAAATAAGTATTTCACCCCCTAGCAAAACATGACTCAGTACTTGGTGGAGAAACCCTTGTTGGCAAGCACAGCGGTCAGACGTTTCTTGTAGTTGGTCACCAAGTTTGCGCAGATCCCAGGAGGGATTTTGGCCCACTCCTCTTTGCAGATCCTCTCCAAATCCTTAGAAATCAATTTTCAGTGTCCTGGCTGAGGGAAGGAGGTTCTCACCCAAGATTTCCCAGTACATGGCCCCATTCATCCTCCCCTCAATCCGGTGAAGTCGTCCTGTGCCCTTAGCAGAGAAACAGCCCCAAAGCATAATGTTTCCACCGCCATGCTTGACGGTGGGGATGGTGTTCTGGGGGATGGTTATTCTGTCTCTCACTGTTAAGATGAACCTACCATGAAAATTATAGACCGTTCCTTTCTTTGTAAGGGGGCAAACTCACAAAATCAGCAGGGGGTGAAATACTTATTTTCCCCACTGTATATGATTAATGATACATATACAGTGCCCTCCAAATGTATTCATCACCCCTTGGGGTGCGAGCCATCAATGAACCACTTCCTTCAAAATGGAGCTCGCCTATTTGTTTTTCCCACAGGGAAGCTTTCTGTGCTCGCAGTGAGCTCATGCTGGCTTTCCCTCCCCCCTCTTCCTGTGGCGGACAGCCTGTCGCCGCCCCGGATTGAACCCCGGCCACAGTGGGCGATCTGCAGTCCGGGCGAGTGCCTTTACCGGTTGTGCCATCCGGGGCCTAAAAGTTATATTTAAATACTGGATTATCTACAAACCCCAATTCCAAAGAAGTTGGGACGTTGTATAAAACATAAATAAAAACACAATACAATGATTTGCAAATCCTTTTCGACCTATATTCAATTGAATACACTACAAAGACAATATATTTAATGTTCAAACTGGTAAACTTTATAGTTATTTTTTCAAATATTCACTCATTTTGAATTTGATGCCTGCAGCACGTTCCAAAATTGCTGGGACAGGGGCATGTTTACCACTGTGTTACACCGCCTTTCCTTTTAACAACACTCAGTAAGTGTTTGGGAACGGAGGACATTAATTGTTGAAGTTTTGTAGGCAGAATTTTTTCCCATTCTTGCTTGATGTACGACTTCAGTTGCTCAACAGTCCGGGGTCTCCGTTGTCGTATTTTGCGCTTCATAATGCGCCACACATTTTCAATGGGAGACAGGTCTGGACTGTAGGCAGGCCAGTCTAGTACCCGCACACGTTTACTACTAAGCCACGCTGTTGTAACACGTGATGAATGTGGCTTGGCATTGTCTTGCTGAAATAAGCAGGGACGTCCCTGAAAAAGACGTCGCTTGGATGGTAGCATATGTTGCTCCAAAACCTGTATGTACCTTTCAGCATTAATGGTGCCTTCACACATGTGCAACTTACCCATGCCATGGGCACTAACACACCCCATATCATCACAGATGCTGGCTTTTGAACTTTGCGCTGATAACAATCTGGATGGTCCTTTTCCTCTTTAGCCTGGAGGACACGACGTCCATGATTTCCAAAAACAATTTGAAATGTGGACTCGTCAGACCACAGCACACTTTTCCACTTTGCGTCAGTCCATCTCAGATGAGCTCGGGCCCAGAGAAACCGGCAGCGTTTCTGGGTGTTGTTGATATATGGCTTTCGCTTTGCATGGTAGAGTTTTAACTTGCATTTGTAAATGTAGCGACGAACTGTGTTAACTGACAATGGTTTTCCGAAGTGTTCCCAAGCCCACATGGTAATATCCTTTACAGAATGATGTCGGTTTTTAATGCAGTGCCACCTGAGGGATTGAAGGTCACGGGCATTCAATGTTGGTTTTCGGCCTTGCCGCTTACGTGCAGAGATTTCTCTGGATTCTCTGAATCTTTTGATGATATTATGGGCTGTAGATGGTGAAATCCCTAAATTCCTTACAATTGTACATTGAGAAACGTTGTTCTTCAACTGTTGGACTATTTGCCCACGCAGTTGTTCACAAAGTGGTGAACCTCGCCCCATCCTTGCTTGTGAACGACTGAGCATTTCAGGGATGCTCCTTTTATACCCAATCATGACACTCACCTGTTTCCAATTAACCTGTTTGGTGTTTTTTTAGCATTCCTCAACTTCCCCAGTCTTTTGTTGCCTCTGTCCCAATTGTTTTGAAATGTGTTGTTGGCATCAAATTCAGAATAAGCATTTACAAAAATCTATTAAGTTGATAAGCTAAAACATTAAATATATTGTCTTTGTACTGTTTTCAATTGAAAATATGTCAAAAAAGGATTAGCAAATTATCACATTATGTTTTATTTACGTTTTATACAACACCCCAACTTCTTTGAAATTGGGGTTTGTATATGAGTGATTCAGAACGCATCTATATCATACAGTATCATCCATAAATGTGTTCCTGATCACGTCCTGTATCTCCAAAGGAAACAGCGTACATATTTCCTTTGCAGTAAGAATGTTGCACAAAGGGACAAATTCCATTTTAATCCTATATTTGCCAGCTCATTCTTTGCAATGAAGACTTAATATTGCTGCCTTTTATTTCACTGAGGTCTGTGAATCCAGTCCTTGCTTTCAGGGCCTGCAGCTTTCCCGGGAATTCTTCATGTGCCGGCTAAAACTTTAACAACAGGCTTTTGCAGGCACTTTACTGAATCAGTGCCTTGTGGAGATCTCTGCTCTCCATCCTACTGGTCGCGTAGGTGGCTGCGTGGGTGTTGCTCATATCTTTTTTTTTTTTTTTTTTCTAGTGAGTTGAGTTGCAATCACAGTGTGCATTCAGGTCAGGTGTAGTTCAGATGATGACAGGGTGGTGTTCGGGGGCCGCACAGGTGGAGACAGTAAGCCCCAGCATGGATACCATAGGCCCCAGCATGGAGACAGTAGTCCCCACTATGGAGACAGTAGTCCCCAGCAGGTGCATCATTACCAGCCCGAGCCCGGTGGATCAGTTACTCTGGTGTGGCCAAGCGTGCTGCTGTACACCCAGGCCAAGACACCATATCCATTCTGTAGGGCTTGAGTATACAGTACACCTGCCTCCATGCGTCCCTAAATAGATTTATAAGACCTTCTAGACGGGTTCAGTCTTGCCCATGCAAGAGGAGAGGCAGTTCATGTCTAAGCAGTGCTTGTGATGTTATAAACTATAAATAGTCCACCTGTTGGATATTAGCCCACTTCTTGGCCAGTGCACTGCAGCACCTCTTGTCAACATCTCTCTTAAAACTGAAGTAAACCTTTTTTTTGTGTGGATTCTGTTTGAAGGGGCAGGTTCTTAAGTTCAAGATGACATAACAGAACGTTCCACTAGCCTAAGGGGGGGAGAGGGGGGATCTGAAAGGGCCCACTGCTGCACATTGTCTCAGCACTGCCAGGACATTCGCTAGAACCACACTGCCTCTGCCGCATGCTGAAAAAACGTGTTGCTCTGGAAGGTGGCAGTCCTTTCAGATTTGGCAGAATCCACAGGCAGACTTCCTGACGGGAAATCGGTTGCGTGCCATTGGAGGAGAACATGGTTTTGTAGGAATTTGCTTGGTTACTCTTGTGTACTTATGTCCACAAGAAAAAAAACAAGGGCTGTTTTGGGAGACTAAAATTCCAGCCACTTCCTCTGGCTTTTTCCTATGTTTACTGCTAGCAATGGCTTATTTACATGTAATTCCATGATGCTTAAAGATATGGAGCTGAGTTTCAGCCGTCCTTTCAGTGCAAAAGCTGGTGTGCCAGCTTTAATGGGACAGCCGGGCAGAAGTGTGGGGAGTGTGGCTCATCCCAAGAGGATAGCTTTGCACTCTGTTGGCCAACTGATTCCCCTGCGTTTTCTGCTTCCTGTAAGAAGAGTTTCACTCCAGCTTTGACTCACACCACTTCAGAGCTTTTTCCACAGGAACGTTTGGTCACTTGACAGGTGCTGTCTATTTATTTTTCGCCAATTTGATCCTGACTCAGAGAAAGGTCAATAACAAGCAATTACAGCCAGCAGCCATTAAATACATAAAGCTGGAAGCCACGTAACACAATATCATAGAAGAATTCTTCACACGATCTGGGAAGCTAGGGTTGGTAATAGTAGCTGGACTGGAAGCTAGCACATTGTTGATTTCCTTGGATTAAAGAGATGAATATTAAAGAGCTGAGACTGTGAAGTTTGTCTCTGATAACTCACTGTTGAAGTTTGGATGACACTTTCAGAAGAGGCCTTTAATGCAGACTCTCTGCCTTGCCTGGAGAGAGCATTACTGATGTCATCCCTGGCGTTTAGGGCTCTAAAGAACGGCTGAAACTCAGCTCCAAATTTTGACCGAGGTGATAAAACCCAAAAATTCTGTTGACACTACAATTATCACGGAAGTGTGCTTTTTAAGGTAAAGCAAAGAAAAGGGGTGTAACACTGCATGAGGCAGTTAGGTATTAAGGCTGGGTATTGGCAAGTACCTGACAATACAATTATATCAAGGGGCATATCACATTTCATTGCAATTCCTTGATTGAATCGTGATAACAGAATCACAATTCAATACCTCAAATAATATTACTGTAATATATTCAGGACAAAATTGAATCAAAAACCCATTAACACCACATAATGAAAAAGCATGAGTCAATTTGAAATTACTTTAACCATCTATTCTTTTTTTTTTTTTATTGAGCGTTAAGAAATGGAATGGAATGGAGCTTCAGGTTCAACAGTTGAGTAAACACACACAGACTGAACAACTACATGTAACAGCATACATAAAATGTTAACTCCGCAGTTCACATATTACGGGCATATGAACGATACTTGGGGTCAGAGTATTGATACAGCCTTGTGAAAAATAGAATCCTGATGATTTTCAGCTCACGTGATGCATTGGCACAGTCCTATTGGTCATGGGTGGTCTTCCTCAAGTTGATTAGTTGTGTCTTGAAGGGGTGTGTTCAGGTGTAGTGGGGTGGAATTTATGGAAGGGGAATAAGAGTAAAGAGAGGCTGTCATTTCTTTTTTTTTCTTTTTCTTTTTTAAATTTTTAACCCCATTTTTCTCCCAGTTTTGGTAGCCAATCACCCGCTGTGCTTAGTTCAATCCCCTTCCCTCATAGTTCGCTGCCGTAGTCTTGTGACCAGCAGCGACAAGGGCGAAGCGCTGCCTCCTCCAAGACAGCACTCGTCGTGCCGTCGACTGTAATTCCAGTACCCCAGAACCACTCCTGTGCGCAGCAAACTATGTGTGTCTGCTTCCCTCCCCCCTCCCTGGGGCAGACAGCCAATTGCCGCCCGGATGGCACTCCCGGCCAGAGCCGACACTGGCGCGACGGGGAATCGAACCCTGGTCACCATGGCCAGCATCGGATGTTGAATCCACTAGACCAGGGGTGTCCAATCTTATCCGAGAAGGGCCGGTGTGGGTACAGGCTTTTGTTCTAGCCCTGCACTAAAACACCTGATTCAACTAATTCACCAATCATGGTCTACAATCAAGACCTTGATTAGTTTAATCAGTTGTTTAGTGCTGGGCTAGAACAAAAGCCTGCACCCACACCGGCCCTTCTCGGATAAGATTGGACACCCCTGCACTAGACCATGCAGGAGGCCGAGGCTGTCATTTCTTCAATGTACCGTAATTAAATACTAGCTGTAGTTCTTTAACAACTTTGAAGGTGATGTTTTTAGAAAGGTGTTGATTCATTGACTAAATGTAGCTGACCTAATTGGCACATATGATATTGAATAATTTTTTTGCTCACTGACAGCTCTTGCTTTTGAGAAGAAAGTGACTGAGAGCCACACACCAGTCAACGTATTGTATTAGGCGTGTCACTATTTTTATGTCTGTCTTGATTTCATGAATACACAATTGATTAAAGTTAACATGTTAGCAGGGCTTTTATGCTTTGATGCCACTGGATTTGCTTGAGCAAAATAACTAGTTTGACTGCCCCAACAAGGAATGAGGGCCGTAATGGGAAAGGTCAATGTGCCAGCGTGTTTTGCAAAGGAAATTGGTGTCTTGGCATAAAACTCCTTGACATACTGGGCTAAAGGAGAGGATTTTTTATAAATGATAACAAGGACTGCATTCCATTTTGATTTCGAAAATCAACCAAACGTTCTATGAGGCAGGCTGATTTAGAGGGCCGGGTGTGCTGAGCTGCCCCTCTGACTCTAGATGAGGCATTGCTTTCTCAAACAACTTTTATTTGCTGAGAAACATTAATTTGAGTCATCAGTTGCCTAGAGACCCAAAACTTGCTGCTTCGAAACCAGCCGTAAAAGGTCAGGCAACCTTTCGAGATTATAGGCCTAGTCATTCCCCACCCTGGAAGCTCCTGTGGTACACTAAGTGTCATGTTTTTAAAAATAATGTAGTTTCTGATTTTCTCCCATTTTCTCCCAATTTAGTAGCCAATTCCACCCTCTATTTTTAATGATAATCCTCCCCTCGTATTGTGAGTTCGCTGCTGTAGCCCTGTGACCGGTAGTGACAAAGGCGAAGTATCGTCTCCTCCGAGACGGAACTCGCCAGGCTGTCGACCATAACTCCAGTACTACAGAGCCACTCCTGTGTGCAGCGAACTTCATGTCGGCTTCCCTCCCCCCTCCCTGGGGTGGACAGCCAATTGCCGCCCCCGGTGGCACTCCCGTCCAGAGCCCACTCTGGTGTGGCCGGTGGAATCCAACCCCGGTCGCAGTGGCCAGTGTCGTACGTTGTGCCCACTAGACTACCCGGGAGGCCCCAAGTGCCATGTTTTTTTAACCACAGAACCTGTGCGTCTCATCTGTATCTCTGCGGTCTGGAACTGTTTTAACAGTAGCAGAAAAAAGGCCAATGCATTCATCTTTTTTTTATGATTTGTCAACGGGAAGATGGTGTTGCGTAAGTTCTGTTGCTGCCTAATGCAACCCTACATGCACAAAATACAAAAGCAAGACTAAAGCTATTCTCTCCTCCAGTATAATATTTTTAGAGATGATATGTTTTTTCAGAGGTTGCACAGCGATATTGAGGCTTGATACAGTACTGTTAGTTACCGTGATGACAGAAGTTTTAACTAATTAGCAATACTTGTGGCTGTGGTTCATGGCTAATTCTATCAAATTGGCATTCTTGAACATATGTTTAAATTAAATTTTGTTCTGTAATTTGGACTAAATCGGTATCCATCAGTTGAATCGGGAGTTAACATTCTGTTTTCAATGCTTTGATATAGAGTACTACTGAAAGGATTGAGGTGTAACATTGTACAACTGTCACATGTTCCCAACATACATTTAAAGGTCAAGAGTGGCACTTCCACGCGTGAAACCCACTGAATTTGATATTACCTGTATGCATTTTTTTATGTTGAGCAGATTTGTCTGGTCTCACCTTGCTAGCATTCTAATTCCACTTTTTCCTCCTCTTCTACAGGTATGGCCTCACAGGTCTTGGTCTACCCACCACATGTGTATCAAACCCAGACAAGTGCCTTTTATATCGTGAAGAAACTAAAAGTCGAGCCCAGCAGCTGTGTTTATCATGAGAGAGCCTACCCAAGGAACTATTTGAATGGTAGATCCTTTGCCAACGCAAACCCCACGAATATCATTTGCTCATTTCAGACCAAGGACTCGGCGAGTGGCAGACCCCACGGGCAGGTCTTCTCGTTGCAGACGGTGGGACTGGGAGGCGCGTGCCGTAATCAGCCCGGGACAGTAGCGCAGGCACAGCCACAGGAAGGAGGTGTCCCCTTGCAGGGCAAGGGGCAGAAGCATAAGGCGGCAGGAGGCAGTGGTGGGGTGGCAGTGGGAGCAGGGGGAGACGGCATCCGAAGTGGTGGACAGGGAGGGGAGGACGACAACGACGGAGGTTTGAACTGGGCAGACGGCTCCCAGCGATGCGGGCTGAAACGTAAGAGCGAGGAGTTGGAGAACCGAGGAAGCGCCATGCAGATAGTGGAGGAACTTTCAATGCTGCCTGCGATGTTGCAAACAAATGTTGGGAACATGGTGGCGGGAGTAACGACAGCAGCGGTGGCGGCGGGAGGGCCCTCCAAGCAGGGTGGGGCTGGGGGTGGTGATGGGGATTACCAGTTGATGCAGCATGAGGTGCTGTGCTCCATGAAAAACACTTACGAGGTGTTGGACTTCCTGGGTCGGGGGACCTTCGGCCAGGTGGTGAAGTGCTGGAAGCGGGGCACGAGTGAAGTGGTGGCCGTCAAGATCCTGAAGAACCACCCGTCGTATGCGCGGCAGGGCCAGATTGAGGTGGGCATCCTGGCCCGGCTGAGCAGCGAGAACGCGGACGAGAACAACCTGGTGCGGGCCTTTGAGTGCTTCCAGCACCGCAACCACACCTGCCTGGTGTTCGAGATGCTGGAACAGAACTTGTACGACTTCCTGAAGCAGAACAAGTTCAGCCCGCTGCCGCTCAAGATGATCCGGCCCATCCTGCAGCAGGTGGCCATGGCGCTGAAGAAGCTGAAGGGCCTGGGCCTCATCCATGCCGACCTCAAGCCTGAGAACATCATGCTGGTGGACCCCGTCCGCCAGCCCTACAGGGTGAAGGTCATCGACTTCGGCTCGGCTAGCCACATCTCCAAAGCCGTGTGCTCGACATACTTGCAGTCACGGTACTACAGGTAGGCTGACACCTTGGGGCTTTGGGCTCTTGGGTTGGAAAGTGTAGGTGTTGAAAATGGTCATGGTGTTTTTTATGCTTCACAGTGCAAATCTGATCCCACAGCCTTTGATGCTCCTGAATAAGATTTTACAAATATTTGACTGTCCTGTCAGCCATAGAATGTAGTGCGAGAGTTCAATGGACCCCCAGATCATTTTCTGCCTGTTTGCTCCATTAAGCACACCGAATGTTAATTAGGGCTGTCCCCGACTAAAACAAATCTTGGTCAACCAACAGTCGTCCTTTTTTTCCGATTGGTCGAAACTTGTTTCTATATGACACACCCTATTTGTTTGAATAAATACAACTATATGCACACTGTGCTCGTCTCGTGTTTTATAACTTTCTTAAGTAAATGACACAAATGAGTAACAATAGGCTAATGACTTTATGGAGCCGGAGTTCAAGATTACCTGAATGAAAAAAAATGTCTCTGTTCCGAGCCTCCTCTTCGTGCTGCCCTTGCATATTCTGCCGTTGTGCTTGTGAAGTTGCGGTATGGCCACATAATAGGCTGATGCTTTTATTTGACCACAACCATAACACATTCTAATGCATAGGCTATGTTTTATTTAATTAACCAGATTGGTCTCATTGGGATTTAAAATGTCTTTTGCAAAAAAATTGGCTAACAAACGAATGATCACACATAGCATAATGTCTTAAATTGTAACCTAAAGCTGAACATAAAGTGACTATAGCCTATCGAAAATAACTTACTCAAGTCGGAGACCATCCGATGGCCTACTTCCCCAGTCGTTTCATGTTATGGCACAGGAACACTAGCTTGTCCACATTTTTGGGCAAAAGGCTGCTCCTCGTTTTATTAACGATAAACCCTGCCTTGGAAAACGTGCTTGCAAAGTTTTGGTGTACAAGTTGTACACTTTTTTTGGATCGTCCGTGACTAAAAAGAAATGCTGCCATACTCCAGATTTTTTCTTTGACATTATGTTCTTAGGTTATATCGAAATGAGTAATTAAAGTATGCCTATATCACTAATCTTAACTGTAGGCAAATCTTAGGCTACAATTAAAATGCACATTCGCGTGCCTAAAACAAGAAGGATACAATATAGGCTACATGAAAGGGGGTGTTACGCATGTTAGTTATAAATATATAAACCATACAATTAGCAAAACACATTTATTATAAAGTGTAACTTTGATTAGTTTTGCAGAATTATTCACAACATACTATTACCTAACTGCTAACTGCCTAATATAATTTAAAGAGAACATATATAGGCCTAGCTATGTTAAGAGTGAAGGGCTGTCACTGCCATACCCGCAGCATCCAGAATGGATTATTCTGCTGACAAGCGCGCCCAACTGTGGCGCGAATCTAGGTGTCTCATGCTGCGTGGATAATAAATAAATACATTTAAAAAATATATATATATATATATATTATTTCGCTCGACCAAAACAAATCTTGGTCGACCAACAGCCCATTGACCAAACAATCGACCAGTCGACTAAATGGGGTCAGCCCTAATGTTAATAATTGGCAGATTGTCCTCATCTCATTATGAGTTTGTTTTGCACAGTCTTCTGGTCCAGTTTACCTTTATTAAAGATGAGAAATTATTATATTCAACAATGTTAAATTGGAGTGTGCAAGAGTTGATCTCTTTATTATATGTAAATGTTTGTTTTACATTATATGTACAAAATTCAGATGAATAGCAGTTGCTTGGTGTTTTATATAACAATGCAGCTCAGTACTGACAGTAGTGTAGGTCTTTAGATAAGTATGGCCATCAGTACCATATAGTTTATTTTTATAATGAATCAACTTGAAGCTAAAACAAGACCTCTGCTATTCCTAGGCAAGGAAATGTCTATGAAATGGCTACGTGGTGCATAATCAGAAGGTATTAACTAACAACAAAAATGTTAATGAAGGGAGATAGACCATTCATGACCTAGTTTTGATCCGAAAGGAAATGGTGCTCTGAACACAGTTCTTCACACTGAGCTGAAAAGACAACACTGTTTGTATGAGTTTGAAGAACATCTCCCACTGTGTCAACTATGCGTGAGAGTTGACACAATAGAGTTGTATGATTTGGGTGAGAACAGGATAGCATACAAACCCTTGTACACCCAAATGTACTGTTATGCTACGGTCCAGCGTAGCAGATGTCTTTATATGAACAAGAATGCCTTTAACATCTTGCATGTTTCTGGATTGGTAAATGGAAAAAAAATCTCAGGAAAGGATCGTTCTTGGCTTCTCTTTGTAAACACCCCTCTACTTTTCAAAATATTTGAAATAATAACCAGTGTTACGTGCTGCCCCCGTAATGACCTACTTAACTGTTTTGGTGTTTGTGTAGTACCTTTCCAAGACAATATTGGCTGGGTGTGAATATTCACATGGCCAATGTTCTGTCTTGTGCCTACACTGTGTACTTCCTGAGTCCTTGCACTAGCGGAGATTATTGCATTGCAAGCAAACACATTTTGAGATAGGAAAGCCTTCTTCCTTTAATAGAAAGTACATGCATAAGTGCTGTTCACAGTGACATTTATGTATGTTTGGAGTGATGTATACACGTATAGTGCATAGTTTAGTTTTCACGTTTTCTCATGTATCTTATTGAGCTATCTGTGTGAAAGTTCTGGTTGGATCCTGTTATCTGCTGCATTCTCAAACTTGTATACAGGAAGGCTCTTTGGCAAAAGGTGTCTCTAGATCCTCTGCCTCAGCACCATAGCAGCTCAGAGCCTCCTGTCTCTAATTAACCCATGCGCTCTTTATTTAAGACCTGCCGTGGTTATTTGAAAAAAGCACTTTATTACCACGTCTGGAACAATGCATATTCCACTGCTTTGCGTAAGCATTCACAATATTGCAAGACCACATGGCAACCAGCCCCAACCTTGCTGTTGTACGAAGCAACCTCTGCCTGCCTGTCCCCTTAGTCTTGCTCTCTTCCACTGTGAGTTAATCTAGTGTTCATTATACAACGGAAAAGTACTTTATTAGAGCAACCATATTCTGGCATCTTCGATGAGGTTATCTACTGCAGAGATAAAAATAAAAAAAGGTAGATTAAAGCACAAATTCTGGGGGTGAGAATCTCTTCACTGGCTGCTTCGATGGACCATTCACCGGTCTCGTCTATTGTTTGATATTCTCTCCAAGCTACAATGGCTGCTTAAGTGATTGGATTACTAGACTTAGCACATCCATACAGCCTGGGCTCAGGTTGAAAAGGAGTTAGATGGCAGTGTGTTGAGCAAAGCGAACAGGCTGATGGCGCTCACAGGACAGAAACAGATAGGACGATCCAGACCGCACTGGATGCAACAAAAAAAGAAATCTGACTGGAATTGGACAGTTTTGGAACATGCTAGAACATGATGCACTGGACTCTCTCTGTGGTCTATATGCAGTCTGCTCAAACTCAACCGCTGAATAAAGGCCTTTATTCCTTATCAATAGAATGGCACTATTAGCCATGTAGCTTGCCCCTACTTATTTACTACTTGTATTATGTTGTAGGGTAATGCACCATGGCAACATATTTGCATTCAGACAAACAAAGCCTATGAGTAGATTTGCTGCCTCATAAACTGCAGGTTGGAGAGCGGTTCCTGGCTGTAAAGGTGTATTACTCAAGTTTTGCACCATTCCAAATTTATAAAGGGTCTCTCCCCCCTCACAGCGTTGATGTGTGTGGCCTAACTATTTGCAAACCTTACAGATCAAACTAACTGACTATCATCTTGACCCAATACCAACTGCAACTAGACAGCTGGGTACCTATTTTAGGAGGGAGGCTGTCTGTGGTGGTACATTCCTTTGCATGCACTTGCTTTCATGGAGAAAGGCAAGGCCGGCCCCACTAGTGAGTCATTCGGCTCAAATTTATTTGCGTCATCTCATTGTAACTTGTTGCCATTCTTTGCTGCCTGAAGCTTCCCTGTACCCAAACAGAAAAGGTGCCATTTTATTGAAGTAGGTGAATTCTAGTTTTTACTGATCCACTGTTCCCATGCCAATTAAGTGGTCTTTAAAAAAGATAAAAATCACAGTTTGGTGCAGGGACATCAGGGTGTCCAAACGGCATCACGTTGCATTCAAAGAGGCCACAGGGCCCCTGCGTGGGGCAACTAGTAAAGGCACTTGTTCTAAGTGCAGGATTTCCACAGCAGGCTGCTCCAGCCTGGCTCTGGAGGGAGTCCCGCTCAAGGGCGGCGATTGGCTGTCCACCACCGGGGAGAGGGAAGCCGGCATGAGTTTGCATGAGTAACAGTTGATGGCTGGGCGAAGTTCCATCTTGGAAGAAGCAGTTCAGTGTGCCATTGTCACTCTTGAGTTGTGGCTGGAGGGAAAGGGATCAGTGACATAGACAAGGGTATAATTGACTACTAAATTGGGAGAAAACGAGGGAATAGATCAGAAATAAAAAGAGGCCACAGGACACAACTGCAGTTCTTGTGGATTGAGTCAGTCTGTGGTGTAGTCATTGCTGGTGCTCCACACTCAAATTTTTTAAGCATAAGATGTGAAAGGTGCAGCTGTTTTCCTGATTTGATTACATTTTCTGACTGCTTGAGGAAGATGTACTTGCCACACTGGAAACTGCCACACTTATTATTCCAAACCAGTGCCTGCTGCTGCTTTAAAGATTAAATCAAGCCTTTCTGCTCCACGTCTTGCTTTTTTCAGACTTTTTTTTTTACTGCCGTACCTTTCGTTTAAGAAAATTAAACTTGTGCAGTAAGTCAGTGGAAGTATAAAGTCACAATTAATTAAATTAATGCATCTCTCCTTTGACAGTCAGATAGGCCACCTCTATTAAAACGGAGCTGATACAAATGGTATTTTTCAGGTACTAAACTGCCAAAAGCCAGGGATTTTTTACAATTACTCTGCTGCATTGCTGTGATTTGTTGTCATATGTGGGTGGAATGTTTAATTCTCTTAAGTGCTATAAGGTGAGGTGAGTATGAAATATCAGTGGGGTTCACATTAACATGATTCTGCCACACTCTGGGGTACTCGGCAAACTGCTATAAAATCAAAATCAACACTACATTCAGAATTGGTACTTTGAAATCCCTACCTACTTTGACTATTTGATGCTCCTACGGTTCTGGAAAAAGAGCCAAGCACGGCACTGCTTGTCTGCACGAATTGGATCTCGAACACAAAGCCACTCATTCGGCCACTTGCTTCTACTTGCTGCGTGATATATCAGGACAAGATTGAAAATTATATGATACACTAGGACATTGGGAGGAACCTCTCAGTGCAACTGCACAACATGTACTGAGATTACCAAGTCAATTTTACTGCTGTTTATTCCTGATATAATCTAGCAAAGTACAGTATATTACCTGCGTGTAATCAGGGACTAAAAAGAATGGTGATGAAGATGCCCTTCTTAGAATGCGCACTGGTGGCTCTTTGATCATTTCAGATTTGCGTGCTTAATGAAAATTAATGTTTGATTTAGAGGGGAACGGTATTTCATTAAGAGATTCAGTTGACCATGTGCAATTTCCAGAAATCAATCGGATGAATTTCAAGCAACTTTGTCCAACACTTTTTTGGCAAGATAAAGCCCTGACACATTCAATTTAAAAAAATAATAATTTGGCTTGCTCTACATTTTACATTTACATTTTAAGCATTTAGCAGACGCTCTTATCCAGAGCTCTTATCCAATCATAGTTAGCGCACAAGATCAGTGCAGGAATACAGCAATAGACATCATTGCAGGCATCTGCGCACCATATCTGTAACACCGGGAAGGAAAAGGTTAGTGAATTTTTTGGGGGGAGTATAGTGTTGAACAAGTAAACAGTGGTGAAGACAATTTAGCTAGATGGACAGAGTTCAGTGGTAGTGGAGTCTGAAGAGGTGGGTTTTGAGTCTCTTGCGGAAGTTCCACCAGCGAGGGATCAGGACAGAGAAGAGGCGAGACCGTGAGGAGCGGCTGCCAGGTTCCCGGAGGGAAGGGACAGTCAGTTTACCCGAGGAGGTGGAGCGGAGGGGTCTGGGAGGTGTTTAGGGAGTGATGAGTGACTGGAGGTATGGGGGAGCAGTACCTCTGGCTGCTTGAAAAGCAAGCACCAGTGACTTGAATCTGATGCGTGCTGCGATGGGGAGCCAGTGCAGAGAGGAGAGTAGAGGGGTGACGTGGGTGAACTTCGGCTGGTTGAACACCAGACGAGCGGCAGCGTTCTGGACTAGTTGCAGTGGCTTGATGGCGCAGGCCGGAAGGCCTGCCAGCAAGGAATTGCAGTAGTCCAGACGTGAGATCACCATGGCCTGGACCAGGAGTTGAGTGGCCTCTTGGGTGAGGAACGGTCGGATCCTCCGGATGTTGTGGAGGGAGAAACGGCAGGTCCGAGTGATCGCTGCAATATGGCTCGAGAAGCACAGCTGGTTGTCCAGGGTTACCCCAAGACTCCTGGCCGATGGGAAGGAGACACTATGGAACCTTCCACGGTGATTGACGCATCAATCATCGGGGAGCCCTTCGCTGGGAGGAAGAGCAGCTCAGTCTTCCCCAGGTTCAGCTTCAGGTGGTGGGCGGACATCCAAGCGGAGATGTCAGCCAGGCATGCAGAGATCCGTGCCGGGACCTGGGTATCAGATGGAGAAAAGGAGAGGAACAGTTGTGTGTCATCAGCGTAACAGTGATAGGAAAAACCATGAGCAGAAATAACAGAGCCAAGTGACTTGGTGTACAGAGAAAATAGGACGGGGCCTAGCACCGAGCCCTGCGGGACTCTGGTAGAGAGGGTGTGGGGAGAGGAGAGGGATCCTCTCCAGGCCACCTGGTAGGACTGGTCAGCTCTAATCTTAACGTTGGTGCTCATCTATCAAATCAAAGCGGGGATCGGTTTCGTCCTTGACTTACATTTACATTTTAAGCATTTAGCAGACGCTCTTATCCAGAGCGACTTATAAGGGACTTAAGTTCTCTAATAAGTGGAGGAACACAAATGCTTCTTGAATTGTGTGCTTTGGAACGTGAAGAGGTCTCCAGTGTGGGGCTTCTGCCTTACTCAGGAAGTTTAGCACCAAAGTTCTGTACTGCGATGCACTCTGGGAGGAGAGCAAGAGGTGGATGGGATCTATGGAAATTTCCAAAATTCCCAAGTGTCCTTTCCACGGATCTGTACTACCTCTCTTCATTTTCCTCTTCCTCATCCTCCTCCCTCTGTGTCATGTTAATGATCCATGCCCACTACTGTTGCTGGCTGTCCACTGAGAGAGCGGTACCCAAACACTGGGAGTCTGCTTAAAATAGCCAATGGGAGGCGGCCAGAGCTTGTTGACTACTATAGATGGTGAAGCTCTCCGACAGCCAGGGTGAAATAAGGCAGAACAAAATCCAAGGGAGGTCACTCCCATTCAAGGTCAGCGTGTTCAATGTCAGCTGTTTTTCATGTTTGCCTGTACAGGGGGAAATAATATGTGATGTGAAAATAAGGTAGCTTATACCAAGAGAGCTCCATTCCCCCCCTTTATGCTTCTGTTTCCCTCTGATGTCAAACAGCCTTGTTACTATTTAAGAAGCAGGTATTTTAACTATTTTGACTTATCTTCAGCTTAACCCAAAAACGGCAGCGAGGAGCTGGAAATGGCAATTAATTACGCTGTAAGTGTTTGTCAGTGATCCGGTTTCTGAAATGATACCGGCCTTTGCAACAAAAAGCCCACTTTCAAAATGGAAAAATTGCTTTTTTGGTGCGAATCGACTGCTCTTATTGCCTACCAGGTTCTGTATGACTTCTAGTTCCCACCTTTTAGTTTGCTTGTGTGGCATGGGCATATTTGAATTAAACCTGCCCTTTGAAATACTGTGCAGCTGAACGCACAGGGGGTTGTAAGCCCAGGACAAGCTCTGTATTGTTTCAGGCAATTGTTTCAGTTCAGTGTGTCTGACGGTCTTGTCCAGGGATGTCAAATGACTTTATAGAATCTTTTATGTGAAGAGAATGCATATAATTTTCTTCTTTGAGATCTTGAAAAATAATTCAACTTCTCTTTTTATGAAGTGTCACTCCTTTTTTCCCCTCATTGTTTTAAATGACGATGGCAAGCATTCGTCATCTTACAGGTCTGAGCTTAACTCTTCATTTAACACTTTCAGTTCAGTTTCCTTCAGTATTCTTGTTGTTCTCACATTTGTTTAGATCAGTTATGTTTTCACTAGTTAAAAATCCACCATACACATTACAATGTATCCCTGAAATGTTTCTTTGTCATTTTATTGCTCTTGAAAATAAGAGAAAGATTAAAAAGGAAAACCTTCTCTCCTGTGTTAAAGTGAGGCAGAATATTGTCACTAGCTCATTTAAGGGTGTAGAAGATTAGATCAGACTACATCACTTTTTCCCATGGTTTTATTCAGTAGAGAAAAAATACATTTGACACTTTTATCTTGGCTGCACCTGAGCTAAGGCAGCAAGTACTCATGGTTTTCCTAAAAAGTTTGGTGTGAAGGTTTGGTTATTGAGGGTTTATTAATGAATTATACCAGCTGCCACTCCAACTGTCCAGGAGGCACAGCGTGAGTTTGGTAAACGGGTTGACGAGATCGAAAAAGCTGCAACAGACCATGACACCCGCCTCAGTGCAGTGGAGGTGACCTGCAAACAGAAAACTAGCCTCAAATCAGAACTAAGTGATCTGGAAGCACACTCCAGGAGATCAAATCAAGAATTTGTCGGAATAACGGAAGGGAGTGAGAACCGAGTTTGTGGCAACCTTAATTAGCGGTCTCCTGGGGAAAGACAACTTCAAGGAGCCGATAGTGGTCGACAGATCCCACCGCTCTCTGGCACCAAAGCCGAAAGGATGGAGCCAAGCCGCGTACGCTTATCATCAGAATTTTCAATAAAAAGAGTTGGTTCTCCGGCTCGCACCACAACAGGCACCATTGCACTTCAAGGGCTCCCGAATCTTTATATACCCAGATTTCCCACCTGAAGTCCTGCAGCAGCGTCAGACCTTCAATGAAGTGAGAAAGTCTCTATCGGAGGTGGGAGTGAAGCAGATCTGGCTCTACCCGGCAAAGCTGCGTGTGTTCCACGGTTCATCTCCCAAGATGTTCACTTCGCCCAGCGAGGTCAGCGCTTTTCTGAAGAATGAGCTGAATGCCTGAAGGGAATGTGGTAACTTCTTATAAACTGCAGTAATTACTTTGTTCATATGTGAGACTTTTCGACTTTTGTTTAAGTAGTAAAATGTGCATTTTCTATCAAGCTTAAAGCGGGGAGGAGCAAGCTAGCTAGGTTAATCTCCTCAATGTCTGGTGGTTCCTCTGTGAGTATGGGGTTAAATAGCTATTCCACTTCATTTGGGGAAGTTGGAGGGGGGTTGGGCAGGCTTATGTTATGTTCAATATTTGTCAGACTGTCAGTACTAGCTCAATCAAGTTCATTTTGTCTTCTTATTTCAAATAAATGTTTTAGTTTATTTTGTTCAGACAATGAGATAATAGATTGTAATTACCTGACAGTTTCGACTGACATCTGCAGTCTTCCTCCGAAGCGTCACCTGACAGCTGTGATGCGTCGTCAGCTGATGTTTAGCAGGCGTGGCCAGCCTGACAGATCTTAACAGATCCGTCAGGCCGGCCACGCCCCCCGCCGTCCGTTGTCCTCTGGAGGAGAGAGTCCCAGGTGTGTGAGAGCATGTATGCTCCCTCGTCCCTGTTGATGGTGCCGTTGGCCCGCCTCCTGATTTCAACCGCCTCCTTGATCCAGCGTTTGTGTTTATTGTTTTCTGACCCAGTGGTCCCAGTCCATGATGTGATTGTTTCTTTTGCAGTGGTCTGATATTGCTGATTTTAGGTTTTCTTGTTCCGCTTTTTTTTTTTGTGTTCTTGTGAGTCGTCCTGTTGTTTCCTTCTCACATTCCTTTTGATGTTCTTTCTTTCTAATGCTGAATGCCCTTCCTGTCTCTCCAATGTATGTTTTTTTACATGACCTACATGGTATTTCGTAGATTACGTTGCATTTTTTGTCCTGTTCTATCTTGTCCTTGGGGTGAACTAAAAGTTGTCGTAGTTTTGTGTGAGGTTTTACTGCTGTGGCTATTCTGTGTTTTTTCATGATCCTTTGTATTGGTTCTGTTATCCCCCGGATGTATGGTATTGTTACTATGCCTTTGTTGTTTTCCTCGGTTTTCTGTGTGTGTTTTGTTTTTTGTTCCTTTTGTTTATTTTCTTTGTTTTGGGCTTGCTGTTTTCCTTTGTTTATAGCCCATTTAGGGTATTGGCAGAGTGTAAGTGCTTGTTGGATGTGCCTCTCCTCCTCTCGTCTGTCCTCTTCATCTGTGATGATGCTGGTCCGTTGGTATAAAGTTCTGACTACTGACAGTTTGTGTATTGTGGGGTGTTCAGATGTCCAGAGTAGATATTGGTCTGTGTGTGTTGGTTTTCTGTATACTAAGATTTTTATGCTGCCATCGTCTTTGTGGTGAATTTTCATGTCCAGAAATGCTATGGTCTTGTTAGTTTCCTCCTCGTGGGTGAACTTGATGTTTCCAGTGCTGTCCGTGTTGTTTAGGTGGTCTGTGAGTTCTTGTGTGTGTCCATGTTTTATTTTTTCCAGGATGTCATCAACGTATCTTTTCCAGAGGGTGGGTCTGCAGTGTGTGGGTGCTGTGTTGATGGCTCTGATTTCCAGGTCTTCCATGAAAAGACTGCTCATTATGGCGGATAGTGGATCTCCCATTGCGAAACCTTCTTTTTGTCTGTATATTATGTTTTTGAATTGGAAATATGTGGATTTGGCGACGAATTGTAAAAGTCCAGATATGTCATCGACTGTAAGATTTGTGCGTTTTTTGAGTGTCCTATCATTCCTGAGGCGTTCTTGTACAATGTGGAGAGTAATATTGACTGGGGTTTTTGTGAATAGTGAGACAACGTCATGTGAAATGAGGATCTCATCTCTTTCTATTGTCATGTTGTTGAGTTGTTGTGCCAGTTGTTTAGAGTTTTTGCAGTGATGTTCTGTGAGTCCAAGGATGGGTTTGATGATTTCGACCAGAGCTTTAGATAGGCTGTAGGTGACTGATCCGGTGCTGTCCACTATGGGGCGTAGTGGGGAGTCCTTCTTGTGTATTTTTGGTGTTCCATAGATCCGGGGGGTAACACTTGCTGTGGGTACAAGGTGGTTGTATGAGTCCTGTGTTATTTTTTCGGTTTCTAATAGGGGTTTTAGAAGGGCTTTTAGAATTATTTTCTTTTCTTCTGTGGGGTTTTTCTTTAGAATTTCATATGTGTTACTGTCTCCTAACATAGTTTCCATCTGTGTTTCATATGTCTCTGTGTCCATGACGACTGTTGTCCTCCCTTTGTCAGCCGGTAGAATGGTGATTGTTTTGTCTTTTTTGAGTGAGTCTATTGCTTTTATCTCTTCTCTTGTGGTGTTGCTTTGCGGTAGTTTTGCTGATTTGAGTATGCCTGCGACTGCGTTGCGTAGCTCTGCTTTTTGCCCCTGGTCCTGTATTTTCTGGCATGCTAATTCTGTTGCTAGGATGTATTCTTTGTGCGGTATTTTTCTAGGTGTGATCGCGAAATTTAAACCTCGGGTTAAGACTTTCTTTTCTGTCTGCGTGAGTGTGCGCTGTGATAAGTTTCGCACCCACTTCTCGTTTATTTCCGGGTGCGTTTGTTTGTTTTTTCTTTCGATAAGTTTTTCCAATTTTTTGACCTGGCGATTTTTTTTTATTACAAACTCCTTCTCGTGTGCGTGTTTAAGGTGTGTGTGTATTTTCGCTTGTGTCTCCTGCTCCACCAGGAAGTGCTCTTTGAAACTATCCATTTCCTTGTTTATTTGTGTGTTGATTCTGTCAATCTTGTTCACTGTCCCTCTTATTCTCTCCTTCATTAGGTCCTTTCTTGCTCTGTTAATGATTTTCCGTGCGTTTCTGGTTGGGATCGGGTTTTTGATGTTGAGGCTTGCTGGTGTAATATCCTCATCTCTGCATCGGAGGTTGAAACTTAGATGGTTTCAGTAGCGAGCCCGTGTTTTTTCGAGTCTCTCTAATCGGCGAAAAGCTTTGACACCGTTGTGTCCGAATCTTCCACGTATTAGCTCAATCAAGTTAATTTTGTCTTCTTATTTCAAATAAATGTCAGTACTATGTGAATTTATTTTTGTTTTCATTACAATATGCTCGCTTGTGGTGACAAATGTTTACTCGGTTGTAGATAATGGGTAGTGACGCTATGCAATCAGGGATGGGTATTACGTTAGCAACGTGGAACGTGAAAGGAATGGGTCACGCAATAAAGAGGTAAAGTATATGCACGTTAGCTGCCGATATAATTTTTTTTACTGAGAAGCACATAAAACACTTGGAACAGAGTCGCTTGAGATGTCGCTGCGTGTCACATGTCTTCCAATCCCCAGTTTTCATCAAAGGCAAGGCGTATTGCTATTCTGATTAGTAAGACAATATCCTTTCAGCTCACCTCTACAATTAGTGACCCCAATGGTCGCTACGTTTTAGTAACAGGTTTTATTCTTTTCCAGTTACTCTTTTAAATATATACGGTCCGAATTTCAATGATCCATGTTTTTTCGCAAGATATTTGAGTTACTTCCAGATCAAAACAACACAAATGTAGTCATTGGGGGAGATTTTAATTGTTATCTGGATCCTTATTTGGATAGACTGTCAACTCACCCGCCGTCCAATCTGAAGTCCGTCCCAGTGCTGAATAATTTGATTAAATCAATGAATATGGTTACAGCATCCAACGGAAAATGATTTTTCCTTTTTCTCGCCTGTCCATAAATCATATTCCAGGATAGATTTTTTTTTCTTATTGACTCAAATTTGATTCCCAACGTACTGTCGACTAAATACCATAATATCATATCTGACCATTCACCTGTGATTTTACATATTAAACTGCCATTAACATGAGGCTACTACTCTTGACGCTTTAACCCCACATTGTTTACAGATAAATCATTTTGCACATGCATGACCACAAAGCTGTCAGAGTTTTTTTAAACTAATGACACAATGGATGTTTCCGACTACATTATGGGAGGCTTTTAAAGTGGTAATGCGTGGGCATATAATGTCCTTTGAATCCAGTTTAAAGAGGGAGAGACTGAAGCGCTTATCTGAAATAGACTTGCAACTATCAGATTTAGAACTATCACATACACTGCCCGTCCAAAAAAAAAGTCACACACTCTAATATTTTGTTGGACCGCCTTTAGCTTTGATTATGGCACGCATTCGCCGTGGCATCGTTTCGATAAGCTTCTGCAATGTCACAACATTTATTTCCATCCAGAGTTGCATCAATTTTTTGCCACGATCTTGTATTGATGATGGGAGAGTCGGACCGCTGCGCAAAGTCTTCTCCAGCACATCCCAAAGATTCTCAATGGGGTTAAGGTCTGGACTCTGTGGTGGCCAATCCATGTTTGAAAATGATGTCTCATGCTCCCTGAACCACTCTTTCACAATTTGAGCCCGATGAATCGTGGCATTGTCATCTTGGAATATGCCCGTGCCATCAGGGAAGAAAAAATCCATTGATGGAAAAACCTGGTCATTCAGTATATTCAGGTAGTCAGCTGACCTCATTCTTTGGGCACATAACGTTGCTGAACCTAGACCTGACCAACTGCAGCAATCCCAGATCATAACACTGCCCCCACAGGCTTGTACGGTAGGCACTAGGCATGATGGGTGCATCACTTTATCCGCCTCTCTTCTTACCCCGATGCACCCATCACTCTGGAACAGGGTAAATCTGGACTCATCAGACTTCCATTGCTCCAGAGTCCAATCTTTATGCTCCCTAGCAAATTGAAGCCTTTTTTTCCGATTAGCCTCACTGACAAGTTGTTTTCTTAAGGCTACACAGCTGTTTAGTCCCAATCCCTTGAGTTCCCTTCGCATTGTGCGTGTGGAAATGCTCTTACTTTCACTATTAAACATAGCCGTGAGTTCTACTGTTGATTTTTTACAATATGATTTCACCAAACGTTTAAGTGATCGCCGATTATGATCATTCAGGATTTTTTTCCGAGCACATTTCTTCCTCGAAGATGATGGTTCACCACTATCCTTCCAGGTTTTAATAATGCATTGGACAGTTCTTAACCCAATTTTAGTAGTTTCAGCAATCTCCTCAGTTGTTTTCTTTCCTTGATGCAGGCCAATAATTTGACCCTTCTGAAACAGATTAACATATTTTCCACGACCACAGGATATGTCTTCCGACATGGTTGTTTAAGAAATGAGAAGCTGTATACTTACTGCATCAGTGTTAAATAACTTGTTGCCAGCTAAAACATATTAATCACTGAGGACCTGTACACTTCAAAATCCAAGTGCAGATATATCAGTATTTCTTCAATCTCCCAAAACTGGATGGTGCAGTGAGGGCGGAGTTAAATGCGGATTTTACTGTAGAAGAGATAAAGGGTGCAATTGGATCTTTCCCCATAGAATTTTACAAAAGACATTGCGACAAAATATCACCTTTTTTGTTAAGAATGTTCAAACACTCAATTGATACTGGAAGACTTCCCCAATTGCTGTATGATGCAGATATTTGCCTCCTTTCAAAAATTGATAGAGATGAGCTTGATGTATCTTCTTATCGCCCCCTGAGTCTGCGGAACTCAGATCTAAAAATATTCACTAAAATCCTTGCTAATAGACTGAGTGGACATGTTGCCTACCATGGCAGTATTAGAGAAGTTTGCCCTAGGGGACTCTTGTTTCATGGATTCAAATGTTATGCTTGCCCAACTGCATCAGTGCTAACCAACCAAGATAAATCTGTTCCATTTTTATTACAATGCAGCTGCCGTTAAGGTTGTCCACTTTCCCAATTGTTGTTTGCTATTGCAATAGAGCCACTAGCAGTTAGTGTGAGAAGTCATAGCATCATTCAGGGAATAACGTTGGGGACCATTGACAGCCGTATATCCTTATATGCCGATGATGTTATTCTTTATCTCTCCAGTCCTGAAATATCTATCCCTCCCTTGCTGGATTTGGTCGAGAATTTGGGTAGATTATCAGGGTACTTAATTAATTGGCAAAAAAGCATCTTTATGCCCATTACAAATAATCTAGACTCCCAATTTTTAAATAGTTTACCATTCAAAATCACCACTGATAACTTTAAATATCTGGGGATTAATGTTCCCAGGAACCCTAAATTAATCTTTAAGTAAAATTTTCTGGCAATGATTACAAAAATGAAACAAAATATTGAGTGCTGGACAATTATTCCTCTCTAAATGGTGGGGCGGGTAAATGCCATAAAAATGGTGACACTCCCTAGATTTCTGTATCTGTTTCAGAGCCTTCCGATCTTTTTGACCAAATCCTTCTTTAAAAACCTTGATTCTATAGTGATGCCGTTTATTTGGGGATACAAGGCTCATCGAATATAAAATTGCGTGTTTGTAAACCAAAAGTCTCGGGTGTCCTTGGACTCCCCTATTTCCAGCATTACCATTGGGCCGGCATAGCAAGGGTGCTGGTGTACTGGCAGTATGGCCTTCAGGATACTGAGTCCCCCAATATGCCCCTGTGACTGGACGTTGAAAGAAACATAGACACCAGTACCTCTCTCCCGGCCTTGCTATTTTCAGCTATGAAACCACACACCGCTACTACAAAGAATATATACTGCACGATTCATTACGAATTTGGAACCAAAAAACTAAGTCTTGAACCTGCCACCAACCTCCATTCATAGCCCCATTTGTCAAAACCATTCCTTCCCTCCATCACAGTCAGACAGGGTTTTTGCAGTGTGGAAAGCAAAAGGCCTCACTACTTTAAGGGATCTTTATTTGGATAACACGTTTGCCTCATTTGAACAATTAAAACTAAGGTTCGGTCTCTCATCTACTCATCTACTCATCTACTCATCTATTCAGATATTTACAAGTCAGACACTATGTCTGTCAGACAATTATACCTAATTATATCACCATGCCCAGACAGCCTTTGATTTATGACCTCTGATTAGGCCCAAATGACTCCAGTCACTTAATCTCCAGATTTGTTAAATTGTTCTCAAATACAATTAAGCATTCAACTTCTCATATTAAAGAGTCATGGGCCCAGGAACTGGGTCTTCAGATTGCGGAGGATGTGTGGGAGGCGGGACTGGAGAGAATTCATGTCTGTTCCATAAACACCAGATACAAGCAAATTCAATATAAGGTCATGCATCGGCTCCACTTTTCAAAAACAAAACTTAATAAAATATACCCATCAGTATCCACAGGTGACAGGTGTAGCTCTGCGGATTGCACCCTTGCACATCTTTTCTGGAGCTGTCCCAAGCTTTACAATTATTGGGTAGATATTTTCAAGTGGTATTCTGATGTGTTGGAATGACATCCCTCCTGATCCTGAAACTGCCATGTTTGGATGTGGAAATCACCCAATCCCCCATGTTTTAAACTGGTTAACAGATATGATTTGTGTGCTACATATGGAAAGTATTCGCTTCAGCTTGACAAACTCAGTCGACAAATACTACAAAATATGGGGCCCATTCCTTGACCACTTACAGAGCAACTGAACATTTTATTTTAATTCCACCCAACTGACTGATATAGGGTAAAATATTATATATATACAGTACTGTGCAAAAGTTTTAGGCAGGTGTGAAAAAATGCTGTAAAGTAAGAATGCTTTCAAAAATAGAAGTATTAATAGTTTATTTTGATCAATTAACAAAATGCAAAGTGAATGAACAGAAGAGAAATCTAAATCAAATCAATATTTGGTGTGACCACCCTTTGCCTTCAAAACAGCATCAATTCTTCTAGGTACACTTGCACACAGTTTTTGAAGGAACTCAGCAGGTAGGTTGTTCCAAACATCTTGGAGAACTAACCACAGATCTTCTGTGGATGTAGGCTGCCTCAAATCCTTCTGTCTCTTCATGTAATCCCAGACAGACTCGATGATGTTGAGATCAGGGCTCTGTGGGGGCCAAACCATCACTTCCAGGACTCCTTGTTCTTTACGCTGAAGATAGTTCTTAATGGCATTGGCTGTATGTTTGGGGTCATTGTCCTGCTGCAGAATAAATTTGGGGCCAATCAGACGCCTCCCTGATGGTATTGCATGATGGATAAGTATCTGCTTGTATTTCTCAGCATTGAGGACACCATTAATCCTGACCAAATCCCCAACTCCATTTGCAGAAATGCAGTCCCAAACTTGCAAGGAACCTCCACCATGCTTCACTGTTGCCTGCAGACACTCATTATTGTACCACTCTCCAGCCCTTCGGCGAACAAACTGCCTTCTGCTACAGCCAAATATTTCACATTTTGACTCATCAGTCCAGAGCACCTGCTGCCATTTTCTGCACCCCAGTTCCTATGTTTTCGTGTATAGTTGAGTCGCTTAGTCTTGTTTCCATGTTGGAGGTATGGCTTTTTGGCCGCAGTTCTTCCATGAAGACCACTTCTGGCCAGACTTCTCCGGACAGTAGATGGGTGTACCTGGGTCCCACTGGTTTCTGCCAGTTCTGAGCTGATGGCACTGCTGGACATCTTCCGATTTCGAAGGGAAGTAATCATGATGTGTCTTTCATCTGCTGCATTAAGTTTCCTTGGCCGACCACTGCGTCTACGGTCCTCAACGTTGCCCGTTTCTTTGTGCTTCTTCAAAAGAGCTTGAACAGCACATATTGAAACCCCAGTCTGCTTTGAAATCTTTGCCTGGGAGAGACCTTGCTTATGCAGTATAACTACCTTGTGTCTTGTTGCCACACCATGTATGACCTGTGACATGAAACTCTTCCACATTCTGTTTCAGTTAATGACTGTGTTTCAACCTACATATGAAATTGATGATGATTAGCACCTGTTTAGTATAATTGGTTAATCATACACCTGACTATAATCCTACAAAATCCCTGACTTTGTGCAAGTGTACCTATAAGAATTGATGCTGTTTTGAAGGCAAAGGGTAGTCACACCAAATATTGATTTGATTTAGATTTTTCTTCCGTTCGCTCACTTTTTGATAAACAATTAAAATTTATATTTTTGAAAGCATTCTTACTTTACAGCATTTCTTCACACCTGCCTAAAACTTTGCACAGTACTATATATTTTTTTAATCATTACAACTCCTATAAATGATATGTCAAAAGTATAAATGTAGAGCATGTTAACCTCTACACAGTTTTGGAATGCTGGCAGTCTGTATATGTTTGTTGATTGTTGCTTATTGTCCTCTTTTTATCATTACTGTTTTTTTTTTTTTCTTTTTTTGGGAGGGGGGTTGCTTATTTGTCTAGTTTGTCTGCTACTGTGTTATGTTATCATTGAAAAAATTAAAATAAATCAAAAAGAATGCTAAAATCACATTTTCAGCACGAGCTCGTCGAGGAGCAGAAGGGCGGTGTGATGGCAATATCAGTCCGGGTGCCAATATGAGCCCTAGGTGATGTAATCCGGGTGAATATCAGTCCGGGGCGATGTCATCGGGTGATGTCATCGGATTCCTGAGTGAGAAAACGGTAAAGAATGTGTCCGGGGTGTCCGGGTGATGTAATTTAGCTACGAATAAGATGTACAGCTAAGTTAGCTGCCTTGCTACGAACATAATATATGAAATATAATATATAATTATATTATAATTATATAGCCAGCTAGCTACGGACATAACAATATGCATTGTCTGTTCAGCTGCACAGTTAAGTTAGCTGCCTTGCTACGAACATAATATATGAATTATAATATAGAATTATAGGCTATTATAATGATATAGGCAGCTAGCTACGGACATAATAGTATCCTTTGTCTGTTCAGCTGTTAACAGAATATAATATATGAATTATAATATGCTGCTATTATAATGATATAGGCAGCTAGCTATGGACATAATAGTATCCTTTGTCTGTTCAGCTGCACAGTTAAGCGCTGCTGAACATAATTATGGATGCTTAGATGGCTAGTGAAATATTTGCTAGTAAAATAAAAATCGTGATAACACCATTATCGTTTCCTTTTTGTATAGGAGCTGTGCTTATATTGTTAATTGTTTTAGATTTTACATTGTGTTACTGATGCTAGTGGGGGAGTTCGCTGTTTCACACATAATAATAATAGATATATCATATATCCTGACATTCCTTGAGTAGCCTTCGCGTTTAATGGATGTAAATGCTAGCTAACGTCACCGACAGTGTTTATGCTCAACTCATGTGGGTAACGTTACAAGAGTTCATTTCACAGATAACAGGCCATAACGTGGGATGGACTAGTTTGCTATATTAACTTACTGTAGTACCCACAAGACAAGACTATTTATTTCACACACACACCATCATTTTAAACCTTGCAGTGTTATTCGTTGTATACATAGCAAGCTAGTCCATCCCACAATTGGATGAGGTGGTGTAACATAACTCAGTAATTCAGAATACTGTTGCTGGGATTTAAATCCATCCATGGCTATATTATACACTCCTATACAAAAAGGAAACGATAATGGTGTTATCACGATTTTTATTTTACTAGCAAATATTTCACTAGCCATCTAAGCAGGCGATCCATATATTATGTTCGTAGCTAGGCAGCGAACTTAACTGTGCAGCTGAACAGACAAAGGATACTATTATGTCCGTAGCTAGCTGCCTATATCATTATAATAGCCTATAATTCTATATTATAATTCATATATTATATTCGTAGCTAGGCAGCGAACTTAACTGTGCAGCTGAACAGACAAAGGATACTATTATGTCCGTAGCTAGCTGCCTATATCATTATAATAGCCTATAATTCTATATTATAATTCATATATTATATTCGTAGCTAGGCAGCGAACTTAACTGTGCAGCTGAACAGACAAAGGATACTATTATGTCCGTAGCTAGCTGCCTATATCATTATAATAGCCTATAATTCTATATTATAATTCATATATTATATTCGTAGCAAGGCAGCGAACTTAACTGTGCAGCTGAACAGACAAAGGATACTATTATGTCCGTAGCTAGCGGCCTATATCATTATAATAGCCTATAATTCTATATTATAATTCATATATTATGTTCGTAGCAAGGCAGCTAACTTAACTGTGCAGCTGAACAGACAATGCATATTGTTATGTCCGTAGCTAGCTGGCTATATAATTATAATATAATTATATATTATATTTCATATATTATGTTCGTAGCAAGGCAGCTAACTTAGCTGTACATCTTATTCGTAGCTAAATTACATCACCCGGACACCCCGGACACATTCTTTACCGTTTTCTCACTCAGGAATCCGATGACATCACCCGATGACATCGCCCTGGACTGATATTCACCCGGATTACATCACCTAGGGCTCATATTGGCACCCGGACTGATATTGCCATCACAGCGTCCCTAGAAAGTAGGTGGGCGAGTTCTGCCTCGGAGGAGGATCATTGCCGGCCTCTGTGTATTAGCTTGTCCCGTAGTGACGGGCGGCGGGCTCATGGGGGAGGGGGAATCGAAAGAAATAGAGGGTATAATTGGCCAAAAAATAAATAAATAGGAAACAAATGTAATTCTGGAATAGCCTGATTTTATGACTTATAAGTGAGGGGACATCACTTAAGTAATGGATGACACTAGACTCATTGTTTAAAAACACTCAACCAGCTGTACTACGATACATTTGCACAGTGTTTCACCTAGGGTGAGCTCTGCTGACTGAGTGGGACTGGCCTCAGGTTCAACACATTATGAAAATAATGGATAAAATAAAGGATTTTGAAAGCGCTTTTGCTTTTGTAACTGGAAGTGGCGAAGGCCTGCCGATTGTCAAGGCCAGTGAGGACAGTACTCTTGCGTAAAAATGTGGCGGCTATTATACATTTCATCCAGATGGGTTGCGATGGATTTCTCCGGGCTCCGTGGGATGGTGTTTCACTGGCATATAGAAAAGTGTGAAATGACAGCCTGAGCTTGCCATGAATGGGGGTGGGCCTCTGGGCTTGTGAGGCCTCCTGAAACATCCAGAGGCAGTGGACTCACCGGGAGTACGAGGCTTTTCAATTGACATATTGCTGTAACTGACACAATGTTTACCCTGTTTTTCTGCCAATTTTGGAGCCAATTACTCCCGCTGTGCTTAGTTCAATCCCCTTCCTCGTAGTTCGCTGCCATAGTTCTGTGACCGGCAGTGACAAAGGCGGAAGCGCTGCCTCCTCCGAGACAGCACTCGCCCAGCTGTCGACTGTAATTCCGGTACCCCAGAACCACTCCTGCGTGCAGCGAACTGTGACGGCTTCCCTCCCCCATCCCTGGGGCGGACAGCCAATTGCCGCCCCAATGGCACTCCCGACCAGAGCCGACTCTGGCGCAACGGGGAATCGAACCCCAGTCGCCGTGGCCAGCGGCGGACGTTGAGACCACTAGACCACGTGGGAGGCTAACAGTTGGTTAATTTTGCCTCATGTATCAAGTAAATATTTTCTTAAGATTAAATGGGAATGTCAGAGTTTGTTTATTGGAGATGCTGAATTACTGCATTGGTGTTACTGTAGTCTTCATGCATTGCTTTTTACAGGCTGTTTGAAATGTGCCGCTGGCTGTGAGAAATTACACTGGAGTTTTGCATTCTGTCTCAGCTGGTTTTGAATATTTATTTTTGATCTCAAATACACCATATAGAGGGCAAAACGTGTAGCTGTTTGTGGATGGACACAGTGGTGTCATAGGAAAGAACACTCTGCTGTCATCCTGCTCCAAGTCATTTCTGAGGCTCTTTGGACATCACATGCAGCCATTTCCACAGAACTCCTGATGCACTGAATATAAACTCCAGTGTCCTAAAATTATTCCCAGGAATAAAATTGGGGTTACCTCAACTGCAACTCTGAACACTGCCTGTCTTGTCTATGGCAATCACCTCAAGGGCATTGGCGTCTTTTTCATGGTTCTGCAGGGCCCTTTTGACGTCTGTGTTTTCAAGTACAGCCACCATGGGACATGTGCTCTCAATGGTTTTCATCAACAAGTGAAAAGCCGCAACTCCAGTGCTTATGTTGACTGCCAGGGTCCAGACCTGTTAAAAGCATGTGCGCTGTCTAGCACAGATTTTCAGACTAATTTGTCCAATAACTTGAGTGGACCGGGGGACTAGAAACCACCCGTTTCACCCCCTTTGTTTCTTGGGTCTTTGTGCAAAGTGTAGCTTCAAGTTCATCAAGTTCATCTTCTCATGAAGAATCCCTCTGATGATATAGACAGCTGAAGGGGTACGTTTGCAGCAGATTGGTTGAGGTCTTGTCTTTTTCTCTCTACTGTAGTGCATTGCCAATCTGTACATTGGAGACCTTTGATTGGTCAGATGCTGTGGTCTGGGCTCAGTGCGACAGCACATGCGATGCTCTGTAATGCTACACCGTGTAGCTGTGTAGCCAGCACTGCGGGCCGTGAATAATTTAGCAGCTTGGGTGTGTGGATTGCGTTTCCCAGAGGGCTGAAGTGGGGGGATGGGAGTGAGGCATATTCTCCCCAGAGACTTGATCAGCTGCTGAGGAGCGTGTGAGGGGAGGAGTGGATGAAGCCCAACATCAGTTTCATAAGATCCGCATTCCTGTGCGTCTCACATTCCCAAATGCATCCATTGCTCTTCAGTCGCTGTGCTCACCGGCCGATGACGCGGCATCAGACTAGCGCAGTGGAGAAGATCACTTCCCTTGTAAAATATTCCACATTTGCTGTATTCCTCGGAAGTGCTGCTGTCACGTTATACACAAAGGTCATCTGATGCTGGATATTTTCCTTGCAGTACAAGGAATGTATTTTTGGAGCATGAGATCATGCCCATGAATAAGCAATGCTTGTTTATCTAATGCTGTAGGCACACTTAGCCTGCACTGTTTCTCTCGCAACTGGAGGAGATAGCTGCCTGTTGCTTTGCAGCTGAACTGCGTAGGAAATTCAATGAGATGTGTTGTGTTTTTTATTCATTATTATATTGTAAGAAATATTATTGATCATTCACTCTTTGGACCACTTAATTCTGTGACCCACATAGGTATAAAAGTATATAGGCATAAAATATAATTGGAACAGTTTGCAGTACCTCATTCGACTGTGGACGGTGGGTTTCTGATCTGTGATGTGTCCTCAGTTGTTGGCCACATCATTTTTTTGTCATCTGTTTCCCTTTGAACAAATTTAAACTCCTGCATCCTCTATTTTTAAATCCTGCATCTTCTTTTAAATTTCTTCTTCTAATATCTCTACTGAAATAACAAGCATCCATTGGCACAAGCATTCCAGTTCTTGCTGACACTATGGCAAGGTACAATACCGTGTATATGTTTACAATGCTCAGGGGGCTGGTGGATGGAGGACAGCGGCCGGCTCTATAGAGGGAGAAATGAATGGTTCTGTTTGAATATTTGTCCAGAGAAGATAACCGGTGTTTCACGGGGGCACTGTACTATAGACACCACAATTACTCTATGCTTTGAATAATCGAGCGCTCGTTTTCCTTCAAAAACAACACACAACGGATCAGTAAAAAGTGTCAACAACTAATGCAGTTTCTATGCAGACTAAGGTGACTTAACGCTGACCACAAGCTACTCAACCAGGGTTAGAATTTTGACATGATTGTGAGAATCACACATTTTTTTGAAATCTCAAACGTTATTCAAGCATAACGTGGGAAGATCTTGATGTCTGTGAGAATGAGCTGTACCGCTATGCTGATTACTCAACTATGTATTGCCCGATAAGATCATCAGCTGACAGGACTGAAGTGGAAGCCAGCCTTAACAGGGATCTCCACAATATTAACAACTGGGCAGACTAATGGAAGACCACCATTCGTGGTCCAAGCGCAAGTTCTTGACACTCCAGCTTTGAAATCTGAACAAGTTTCCACTCCGGTTCCTTTAGTGTCATTTAGGGCTACAATGATTAGTCGACGACGTCGATGAAGTCGACCATGTAATTTCTTCGATTTGCATATTCATGACCGACGCGTCGTATTGTTTTGAACATGACGGCAGCAAACCCAGCTGAGAGTGCGGGGAGAGCTGAGAGTTGAGAGTTCGTCCAAAAAAACCCGACCCAGAGCATCCAAAGTGTGGGAATTCTTTCAGAAAAACCCCAATAATATGGTGCTTTGCACGCTGTGCAAAGCCGAAATGGCATATCACAGCAGCACGACGGCCATGCACGAACACCTTAAAAGAAAGCATCCAGGAGCCATGACCCGCCAACTCGATGCATGGTACGGAGCAACATGGTTAGTGTGATGCTAGGTTATCTAGCTTGCTAGCTTGCTATTGTTATGTATATGTAGCTCTGTAACGTTGTCAACATTGCTATTCTCAGACATGTCCTTGAATGAGCTGTATTAAATTATAGTGTGTTGATTGTGTGATTTTAGTGAAATTAACCTAAAACCCCACGCATGTCTGCAATCTAGCTAGAGCAGCCATGATAAATAAATACCATAAATAGCCATAAATACAGCCATGATAATTGTTGGAATTGGACTGGACTGTTGTAATTGTTTTAACGCCACAGTTACACTAACGTTACAAAGCCCCATTTCCACTTCCGAGTTATGACGGCTCCAGCCACTTAACGTTATGCATACCGGTAGCTATATTAAACTACTGTGTACAGGGTGTCCGCGGATCCTTAAAAAGTATTAAAAAGTATTAAATTTGTTTATCAACAATAAAGGCCTTAATTGGTCTGAAAATGTCTTAAATCCATCTTTCAGAGGTCTTAAAAATGCCATAGACAGGAAAGATAAAAATGTGGATTTGTCATCTTATGTTTCATTGTGAAATCTGGGGAAAAACGGGTAATGTGAGATAAAGTCGGAGATTTTTATTTACCGTTTTGTAGCGTCACGCAGACCGGAATGAGCGGAACCAACAGAGGTCCTTATGTTTGCGGGGAACTATTTCAGCAACGGAGTCGACTCTCGAGAGCACAATATTCAAGTTCAACAAGCTAAGTTAGCTAACTTAACATCTAGCTAGCTAAAAAAATAGCTAACGTTAGCAATCGATAACTCTAACGCAGTGGCGTACCGTGGGGGTTCAGTCAGGGCTTTCAGTAAGCAATTGTAAACCACATACACACATCTTACACGTCTCTGTTACAGCCAACGCAGCCATATGCAAATAATGCGCACATTATGCCACACGCAGGCTCTCAACAACACGATAGCTGATCAACAATTACAACAGTAGGCTAGATTAGGGTGGGTTAAATGCAGAGTAAATTTCCCAACATGGATCAATAAAGTAATCTACTAATACACTTGTGTCACTGTGCACATTCACTTCACTCAAATGACGCAAATAGTAAAGCACTCACCCGTCACTTGTAAATAAAACTTTTTGCTTCAGTTGATTGAGCAGTTCTTTCTCAATGGAGAGAGACGCCAAGGAAGACAGTCTTTTTTGTCCAGTTGTGTTCCTTGCGTAGGTTAAAAACTCGATCCTTCGTCTTGTTACCGAAATTTGATTAAACATTGCTCGGTTTGGTCATACGCTACTCTTGAAAGTCAGACTTGTGTTTAGTGCTTTCAAAGTAATAGATCGCAAGTTCAGGACTAAATAAAAGGTACCCAGGACGGTAATTTAACATTTTATCTTGTTTCTGGTGAAATATCATTGAAATCTGTCGATGCGAAATGCGATATTTTTGACCCGGAATGTGAGATATCTTTGCCCAAATGCTCACTGCCTGCCGTGGTTTTTGCCGTGTCGCGGCGGGTGCGCAACATGTAATTATGTGATTAATTGATTATCATATATATCATATCTTTTTTAGAATGCTTCAATCTGTAATTACTGAAAATTTCATGCAATTATCTTTATTTTTAAGAAAGTTATGGCCATTTATGTTATTGGATCACAGCTTTTGTTTCAAGCCCATTGAAAAGCAATGGGGATCAATATGCACATTTTCGAGTGTTAAAATGACCATAACTTCCTTAAAACTTAACATATGAGAGTGAATAAGGTATAAACTTTAATGAATTTTCATGCTCTATCTGGTGGGATAAGTTTCAGGCTCGATTTATAACATTTCAAAATGTTGTAACATACCTAGGCTACATTTTCTTTTCGCTCAAGCTACGTAGGAAATTCATGACAAGGGATCAGCCCCAAAATACCTCCCCAAGATCTTCAAACCCTACACACCTGCCAGACCTCTCCGTTCTGCTACCTCAGGACGCCTAGCACCTCCCCCCCTCCGCACCTGCGCTTCCCGGTCACGTCTCCTGTCGGTTCTGGCTCCACGATGGTGGAATGACCTTCCTGTGGAAGTCAGAACAGCTGAGACCCTGGCCACCTTCAGCGTCGACTGAAGACTCACCTCTTCAGGGTGCACCTCTCCCGTAGTCCGGTTTTTGTTAACTTAGGGACATAGTCGCTTAGTTTACACGTCTACTTGTTTATGTATTGTATTAGGCTTAGGCATTATTTCCTGCATTGAGTGCTTTACTGCTACCTCTGAATTGTGGCTACAGATTTACCTACAGGGTCCTAGTTTAACTATGTGGTTGCTCCTAGCACCCAGGAATTGTACTTCCCACTAGGGTGGCTTTCAGCTAAACTGTTCTTGACTACGGTTAACACTTTGTTGCACGTCGCTCTGGATAAAAGCGTCTGCCAAATGCCTATAATGTAATGTAATGTAATGACGAAAGTTGGGGGTAGCCCAGGACACGTTGCTAGGCCCAGGGGGCGTACTGTCATTGAACATCAAAATTTGATTGGCTGATGATTCTGTCACTAATGCTTATTATAAATCAGATGTGTGGTTTTTCAACAAAAGGCTAGCAGTATCTGTAGTGCTGGCCCTCTCCAGCTGAAATCACTGTGAGGTGTTTAAGTGACTTTTTTTGATGTAGGAAATTCCAGTTCAGCCTCAACAAAACTAACCATAAGTAATTTTGTGGATATTACACTATTGAAACTGATAACTAAATACTCAAGAAATACATTTTACACACAGTTAATTTTATTGGTTACAGGGCCAGCAGAGAAGGCCCTGCTGGCCCTGATGGCCCACCACTGCGCTAACGTTAGTTGAACTGCCCCAGGCATTTGCACTCGTTATGGGAAAGTGCAAATTTTATGAGAACTTGCTCGATAACCCAGTGTTTGCGCCATGGTTGGTCCCAGTCAAAGACGATCATGAGGCCCGCTGCAAACTCTGCAAAAGGGATTTTAAACTCGGGACGATGGGGGTGAAAGCAGTCGAGTCGCACATGCAGAGCGCTAAGCATAAATCGGTTGATAAAACCCGTCTGCAAACTACTAGTATTTCACATTTCTGTTCGGCCCCTGCCTCCACTTCAGCTGCGCCATCTCAGGTAGGACTACCTGCAACACCAACAACATCTGCACCAACAGATAAGAAGTCCGAGGCACCAGTCCTACAATGGCAATGACGGGGTAGGAGAGGTATTCCGTGCTATGTTCCCTGACTCGAAAATCGCTAAGACATTCACATGCGGCAAAGAAAAATGGCCTACATAGCAAGGTTTGGATTGGCCCCTTATCTCCGAAATAATCTAATCGCGGATGTAAACATACTTTTTTTGCAGGGGCAGCAGGCCTGACACTGGTGAAATTCCTGCTGTTTCATCCAATCCAGTTACCCCTTTATGTTTTAATAAACATCTTTGGACAAATTTGTTCCTAAACTTAAACTAATTGGTGTCGTTGCGTGATTTTTGCCATTTTGTTATCGTGAAATTGGTATTAAATTTCATTCTGAGTGGCATTAAAAAAGTATTAAAAAGCCTTAAATCTGACTTGGCTAAACCTGCAGATACCCTGTGTGTAACTCTGCAAAACTTTGACCACGGTTTTACATTCCATTAATGGTATCAGCGATCAAACATTTTGTAAGGCAAACAAAAGGCAACATCAGCAGCTGTTATAATTTTCAATGTAAATATGGATATCCCGTTTCAAAAGCAGTCTTAAAAAATCTTGTCTAAACTTACCAGTTGTAAGGTTAGCTTTATAACGTCTCTGATTTTACTTGTGCCGTCTTTGCAGTGGAAATGGCAGACGTTCAAAGTCATAACATGCGCAACATGTGTCATCTAACTAGTGCGCAATGAATGAATCACGTTCGAAGTATGAATAACTTCTCCTAAAATATGTTTATTCAACAAATTTGAATTTCAATGTTTCCATGTCCAAGTCCAACGTTTACCATCACCGTAATAAACAAGTAGCCTAATAAACAAGAAGCCATGTGCACAGACGAACAAAAATACACGCACCCGCAAGTAATCTGTAATCATAGTGCAGCCCCACCATCGGATAATCTCATCTCATCTTCAGCCGCTTATTCCTAGTTAGGGTTGCGGGGGGGCTGGAGCCTATCCCAGCATGCATTGGGGCGAGAGGCAGGAATACACCCTGGACAGGTCGCCAATCCATCGCAGGGCACTACATACACCATTCACTCACGCACTCATACCTACGGGCAATTTAGACTCTCCAATTAGCCTAACGTGCATGTCTTTGGACTGTGGGAAGAAACCGGAGTACCCGGAGGAAACCGGGGAGAACATGCAAACTCCACACAGAAAGGCCCCCGGCCTGGATTCGAACCCGAGACCTTCTTGCTGTGAGGCGACAGTGCTATCCACTGCACCACCGTGCCGCCATCGGATAATCTAGTTTTTTTTATTTTTTATATTTAGTATTCAACTTATTTCACATAAAATGTGACTGTTTCTTCAATTTAATTCACAGTAATGGTTCTGCAGCATGCTGATTATCTGTGGAAAAAAATAAGAGTAAATTATATTATATGTTATATATGTGTTATATCAGTCTGCTTTTGAGCTCTTTACTCAAAGATGGTCTACTCTGGGTATTCAGTAGGTGGTGTCAGAGAGGCAACTACCCATGTGACCTAAGGATAGTATCGCACTTCAAAAACATGTCAATACATTTTGAAATGTTCAATTGCAAATTGAATCAATTGTTTGTTTTTCTGACAAATTAACCGTTTAGATTAATCGACTAACCGATAAAATAATCGTCAGATTAATCGATAACAAAATAATCGTTTGTTGCAGCCCTAGTGTCATTTAGCATCGTTAATTGTTCTTACTAAGGTTAGGCTTGTTAACATGGTTCTGTGTAGCTCAATAGGTAGAGCATGGTGCTGAGAACGCTTAGGTTGTGGGTTTGTTTCCCATTGGGACCACATTTACTGAAAAATGTATGCATTCAGTTGTGAAAGTCGCTTTTGATAAAAGCATCTGCTAAATGCCATAGTATTATTATTATTATAGGCTAAGCTGTTTTTTGTCCTATCTTGATTGTTGGTTAGTCTTGATTTTCTGTATTGTCCAGTTTGGTGATGTGTTTTTGTTGTTTCCCTCTTTGGTGCTTGTGTATGGGTGTAATCGCTAAAGTAATTTAAAAAAAGAAAAGGGGGAAAAAAAGTAGCCTTTTTGATTATTTTATTTGGGACCTTCCTTTTCTGCTGATATGATCACTGTTGTTCACATGCACTGAAGATATGGAGGAGGCTGACAACATGGAGTTTAGCTAGCCGTACTCCAGGCTTCATAATCATGCCTTTGATCTTTGAACATTTCCCATATTCTGACACATTTGCAGCTCCTGAACTTTTCTGTGGTGTGTAACTCCCTCAGCATGTGGCTCTGGCCCAGAAGTGTGGGTTTAGAGAAAATCAGATATTGAGAAGCTGATGTGGAGGAGCTCTTGTTCCTAGTGTTCTTCAGAAGGTCAGGAAAGATGTAATCTTGGATACGGTGCATATTTGACCCTGCATTTCAAATAGTTCAAATTCTGAAATGGTAAAATACATGCCCTGTGCTTCTGGGATCCCAGTTTCTGGGATCCCCTCTACTCTATGTGTGCACATAGAGTAGAGGGAGTCTACTTCCAACAGTTGAGTATCCAAAAATCTAGGCCTGCATCCCTCCACCATGCTGCCATTTTTACCCTCGCTCAACACTCAACTGCCGACTGCTACAGAATTTCTCAGTGGCCAGGACCTTTTTTGCATGTGAATTTGGAAAAACAGGCATTCTTAAAACTAAAGCACTCAACCAAATCTTATAGATTCAAAATGTGTTTTATAGAGTATTTAAATTGCAGTGGATTGGAGTTAACAGAGAGCTGATATGTCATCTGACATTTATGCAAGAATTATGTTTTTTAAGACACCCAGTGTGAAGACTTGAAAAGCGTACTACCTTTCCTAAGAGAAGTACACAGCATTTTGCTTTCCGTTAAGCAGACTGAAAACCTAGACGCTCCTTCACTCAGAGGATTTTAAGAGGCACCGTTGAATATGCTCCTACTTCCAGATGGATCTTTGAAGAGGATTTTTTTTTTTCCATGCAGGGTTTTTTTTTCTGTGGCCCGCAGCGTGTTCATGAAACCTTTTGTGCTTACTGGAACATTCTAAAGAACAGTACAAGACATTCCCAACCAAATCCTTCACACATATTCCCACTGTCTGTACCTGCATGCAACACAATATTCACACTGTCTGTACCTGCATGCAACACAATATTCACACTGTCTGTACCTGCATGTAACACAATAGTGTCATACAATAGCCTTATCTTGTACTTGTCTTTAGTTTTTTTGGTACTCTAAAATCATTTTACATTTGATGTTGTTTTTTCTGGGTTATAAAACTCATATAATTTTCTACGCTGTAGTTGTAGAGTTCTACATGAGTTCTTAAATTTTCTGTACTGGTTTTACAGAATATTTGAGGGTTTCCTTTTTCCCATTGATTCAGAAATTTCACAAGTTATTTAGTTTGAAAGCTGATCTCCGTTTAATCCTCTTTTTTCTGAACTTTGCTTGCTTTTTTTTTTTTCTTTCAGTTTGACTTAAAGTGAATACAGCAAATGGAAAACAGTCCAGAGTTTTCCAGCTTTGGCATGTTCTATGCAACACTGAACTCGAAGCACTAGGCATAGCTCTTGTATGCAGTGACAACATTGCAACATGGGCATTTTTCAGTCTGCTAAATATTTTGCATATTGCCTTTCACACAGATACAATTTTAAGTATCACTTCAGACACTTTTTTCAAGATGCACCACCCTATTTAAGCTTAGGAGTGAAGAAGGAATAATGTGTTGATGAAAGTTTAGTGTTGAAGCTGCACGGATGCCGGCACTCCTCAGCTGCAGTGCGTGAGCAGTAGGTATGAGACGCCGATGGTGCCTCAGGTGTTGAAACGCACGCAGCACATAACCCTAACCGTGCAAACCGCAGTTCCACTTCCACCAATGTGATAAAAGTTTGAATAAGTGGTACCAGAACAGACATTTTTCCCGGTCCCATGGCACTGTGCCATTGGGAGTCCTGTATTGTGTGCCCAGTGAAGCCCGCATGAGCAGCTGAATTCCTGCAGTGAAGCACTGCCCAGAGGAGATGGTGTTAGGAGTGCCTGTTAGCCCCACACTTTGATGTCTCCACGGTGCCAAACAGAAGGTTAACGTAGTTATGGAGCCATTAGCCCTGCCCAGAGCGGAGTGGGGCAGGGTCTGGGGAGATCTGAGCTCCACGGCCAGGCCATGCCCAGGTGTGGCCCCCAATCTCAGGCCTGCTAAATGGGATCTGTCAGGAAGTGGGCCACAAAGCCTGGGATGTCTGAGAGCTGGTTAATGAAGAGCAGCGTGGGCACGTCAGCACCGCAGAGACTGCGGCTATCACTTTCACTGCGGGGGAAATGACCGCGCGTGTTTGCGCTATGCTCTCATCTGTATTCAGACAGATATATTTCTCTAAACTGAAATATGTTTTCTTTTCCATAAATGCTCATGTACCATTCAGTGTGACAGTTGAGCCTTTTTGAAACCAAATCAAAAGGCTTACACATTTGATTTCTTTTGGAATTCATTTAGTCAGAGGCTTCTTCTTATTTTTTACATTTTTTATAGCTATTTAGGACCTTGTTGAGAATCGGCAGCATTTAGCAAGTCTTGCATCTGAAAATCTGATATGTGTGAGAGTTACCTTTTTTGTCTGGCTTGTGGTGCTCTTTCAGTATGTGTATGTGTGAATCTTTGTACGTACATGCGTGCATGCTCGTGTGTGCTCATTGCTACGTTACTACGTTACGTGCCGTTCTAAAGTGCTTTGCTGCTCCGGTTACCTGCCGTGCGACCGCATCCTGAGATCAGCATCACATGGTGTTAACAGAACTGGGAACAGCTGGCCTCCGACCTCACTGACAAAGCCATCTGAGTCATGTGGTCTCAAACTGTGCCGTGCGCTCGTGTAACTGGCTGCTGATCTCTTACACGTCAGAGCACGCAATCAAGTGGCCTTGATTTCCACCCTTGTTGCATACCCCGTACGTAATCTCCCAGGAAAAGCAGAGATTCACCCCCCGGTCACAGAATAGTGCTGTTGCCTGACTCAACTCAAGCAGGCGGCTGACGTGCTCTGTTACCATGGGGATGTGCGCACAGACCCAGGTCCGCTCTTTGTGCTTGTCTGCTTTAAGGTCCTACGGGTCTCTGGTTTATACAGCTGAAGTCGCTGTGTCCCCACACAACATGGCCAACTAAGACGGCTCACGCGAATATACCCAGAGATATATTTCATCAACTGTTCCTTGCCACCCTCTGAAACTGAGAAAACACTCACTTATTTAAAAAGATAAATAACATCTGACCATTTAAAGCTATACTGCATTGTCATTTCTCTTATTTGGTGTTTTTGGTCTTCTGAGGTTTACCATATGGGTATAAAAATCTACCAATAAAGTGAAAAATGCCAAAGGGAGTGAATACCTTTTATACCTACTGTAGCCTTGCACTGTGTGGTTATCTTGAAAATAGACCCACCCACCAAAATAAAGTGGGGTTTAATTAATGGTGTATCAATATGTTTTTTAATAGCGATGCTGTAAAAAGGACAAATTAGCATGCTTGTGCAGTTTACCAGGTCTCTCTTGAGAATGAGACCGCGTGTCTCAATGAGATTACCTGTAGAAATAAAGGTTAAATAAAAAAATAAAAAAATCGGTATATTGGAAATGATCAAAAACATGGCCCGTGGCTCTATGATTAAAACACACTTTTTAATTAACACACTTAACGAGCATCACAAGCGCTGGCAAGGTCTGGCTTTAAGTCCTCTGGCCCTAATGATGTCTGAAATTCTCATTTTTTCAGATGGCAGACAGTTTTACCTTGGAGCTATTCTTTTCTTTACAAAAATAGTTTTTTTCTTATAAAACATGATTTTTTCCCCTTAATTGTTACAACAATTAATCTGAGTATGATGGTACCCAATACAATTTCCGAAGGTTGGCAGGTCTGGTTAAACTGGAAGATTTCTGAATCTGACGCATTTCACTTTATTTGAAGGCACGCATTGTGACCATTCCCGTTCCCCACCCCCATCTGCAGCTGATGAACCGAGATGGAGATCTATTATGTGTAAACCTAGTGTATTTTAATGCTGGAAATAGTTTGGACACAAAATACTGCGATACATCAAAATGTAATGTTTCCGCACGCTTGTGGAAAGGCAGGCCAGAGCTGGGGGCCTTTATTGTACTGCTGGAATCCCACTATGAATGGCATGATGCCCTTTGCTGGATGTAGACCATGCTGCAGATAAATACACTCGTGGACTCGGGTTCCGACACGGAGTGGGGAGGTGTATCACCGTCACAACCACTGATTACTTTTTGTTCTTTTTGTTTTTTTAATTTTGGTACATGCAGTCTGAGAAACATTGGTCCTGTCTTGCCATGATTTTGTTCTAAATAAGGACACGTGGCTCATAACATGCTGAAATATATGATATGACTTTATATTGAGCTTTTTTGTTGAAGGGCTGAGTTTTTGGTTTTGGGACTGGGAAGCAGAGGACCAGTGTACCAACGTGCGTGACGAAGAGGACCCAGTGTACCAGTGTGTGTGACGTGTCAGCGGGCTGGACTTGCCTCGCCCTGCAGCTCGTTGTGCCCGCTGCCCGTGAGGCTTGTGACCGCAGATTTAATTCGCAGATTTGTGGCCCTGCAGCGAGAGGCTAATTGCAGTCACTCTCCTTCCAGAGTGACAGAAACTTTCCACAGCAGCCCAATGTCCCGTTCACAGCGCTGTAATTCCGTGGGTACCCATTGTCCTTGGAGGTAGACGTTGAAATCTCAATGTCAAAACCTGGTCATTGTGTTGCACTCAGACTTTCATCACTCATACGTTTAGTGCACAGGGATGGACGGTTATCCCCCTCCATTGAACAGGGTTAGCTATTTTCATCACAGTTTTAATAACCGTTTCGTTTAATTCTGTGAGATGGTATTCATGGGTGAGAGGATTCTCCACAACCACTCCTAACATTTCACTCAATAGAGTCTTAGAGGTGAGAGGTGTGGCTTTCCATGCCATATGGCTGCTCCTGGTTGGTCGCTTCTCACAGTTGTAGCTGATAAATATTGGCATTTCCAGTAAGCAATACTTATTAGTCTCCTACCAATTCAAGTTCTCAGTGACGAACTGAAGGAAACTGTCAGTTTGCCTGGCAGGAAATGTAGTTTGCTCGACATATGTTATTCTCTAAATGCTTTTGTTCTGTATGATTTTCTGTAAGCTCCCGGCACATTATAGAGTGAGGGTAGAAGGCATGTTTTGGCCTGCAGCCAGTCCACATTTGGTTAAAGGATACATACAAATATTTTAAGTGTGCTGTGCAGTAAGCTTTCTATGGAGAGTTCAAGTTAGAAGGCACGGTTATTGTTTGTGACTTAAGCCCAGTGTATCCTGATCAGACAAAACCAGTGTCTAATGTGACCACTGAAAGGGGATTCTTACTTTTGAATTGAATATATTCATAAACCAGCAGCAGGAGTTGTCTGACAGGAGCAAGAAATGACATACCTGAAGAGACAAGAAAGATATTCACCACCTTGAACAGGCAACTTAACACCTTCTTGGGGGCAAGGCAAGATATAAGCATAGTTGTTGAGGTAGGGGGAAAATTTGAAAGATATGCTAGCAAAGTCCAATGGTAGCTATCATTTTATTGTCCCATTTTTGGGCAGTTGGCAACAGTGTAAATGCACATTGTCTACACACAATATACACAAATCTAAAACAAACACTAAATAAATAAAGGCAATACAACATTTTCATGAAGAATACATCTCTTTCTGTTATATAATATGATGGATATGAATATATCTCTACACTTGTTTATGTGTAGCTCGTTGTGCCTGGTTCCTGCTCGGTTTCCAGCAGACAGGCTGAATAAAATAGTTGATCACAGTAAGATTTGGTATCCCGTCATGAAGCCGGTCACTAACAGTGGTATTTGTGACAGCAATGGTCATAAAGTCAGAGAGTTCCCAGCTTGGTGAGGAAGCAGAGAAACGGGTCTGCTTGCCCTTCACTGCATCACTCCAGGGTCCCTCCCGCACATACAGGCTGCTGTCGATGGACAGCCCTGGGAACTGTTGCCCAGAGACCACACTTTATTGGCGCTTTTCCACTGCACGGTATGGCATGGTAACCAATCCGTGATCCCACGTTTTGTCGCTTTTTACACCGCCAAGCAAACTGTACCGAAGTACCATGCTGAATTTAGCTACTGCTCTGTTTAGGTACTACTGAGCCGAACTGGGACCTAAGGGTGGAGCCAGCAATACTGCAGACCATTGATTGGTCAAGCGCAATCCTCACAGAATCGTCACACTAAATCAGACGGCTCAGACACAACCGCCATTTTTAAGTATCATAATACCGGGAGAAGTTTGCGTTCCAAGGAGAAACATGGAAAGTTCTGTTTGGTCTGTTCTTGAGGTGCAAGCCCTCATCAGTGTTTGGTCGGAAGACCAAATTCAACAAGATCTGGAATTCAGCATTCACAAAGAGAAGGTCTAGCAAGTCACATCACAGTGTTTGCTGGATATGGGGATTCAGCGGATGGCCAAACGGTGCCGCGAAATGATAAAAAAGTTACAGAAAAATTCAAGATCATAACAATCGCAGCGGAGCCAATTCTTTTTTGTCACTCCTCCCATCTAACTCCTCTTATCTAACTCTTCTTATCTTCATGGTTCTGTTGTGCGATAAGGAGATAGTTACGGATTTGGATGGTTGCCGTAATGTACTGTGCCATATTGTGCGGTGTAAAAGCACCATATAGTTCAGTGACCCGAAGAGGTGTTGTGTTCTGCAGGGGGGAAGCATAGGGCCAGAGGCAACAGGCACACTCCCAGAGGCTTCTGTGTGGCAGAGATGACAGCACACCTTGCTGCCTTGGAGTGTGGATGGATGGTGTGTTCTGGTTCTATGTGTACAGATGTGTTATTTTCCTCAACTTAGATTCACAGCAGTACATGATGCATTAATGCATAATTAATGTTAATTGTAGAATTTTTTTATTTTATTTTCCCCCCACTAAGATTTTCTTATTGAATGCACTGGGTTGTTGTTGTTGTTGTTATTATCGAACAGTTAATTTATGTTTTCTGAAATGGAACTCAATAAAGAGTATGCGTCACTGGTTACTACTGTGGTAACCAGTGTTTCCATGGTGAATCAGTGTTTCCATGGTGAATCAGTGTTTCTGTGGCAGCTTGATTGAGTGAAGCTCGATGGCGTTTCTTTGGCAGCTACTCCAGGAGCTCAGAGAACTGCACCATGGCTCCATCACTGCAGGGATCTCAATACTCAGAAATGTGTACATATCAACTGCAGGAGTAGAATTGTAACATTCAGTGATGTGAAAAAGTAAGTGTCACCCCCCAATTTCTTGTTTTTTGGCGGGGAACATTTTTAATCAAAAGGGATGTGATGTGATATAGCAAATAGCACAGACATTACAACTGCCCCATTATCTACTCAACAAAAAGTAATCAGACAACAAATACCCCTGTGAGAAAAGCTAGGTGCCCCTTTAGATTCAGTAACTGGTAAAAGATATGTTTAGCCTACATTGCAATGTGTTCTGATGAGTGTTTAAAAGGGTCTAATTAGTTTTTACAGAGCATTCACATAAGTGATTTGGACAGAGATTGTGGATGACTCATGTTTCTCTCTGGATGTGATGTGTCTGCACATGTGAAGATCAGTGCTTGTCAAAAACAGGACCTTGTTAGCAAAGGGCAGTCGCACCAGCATAGCCCATGATCACAACACTTGCCCATCTGTTGTCTCCCAGCGCTCTGTTGGATGGTTCCATAATATAGAGAGTTGGTCAAAGGGAACAAGTGAAGAGTTCACTGGCAGCAGTCCAGATAGAGCACTTGTCTCTGGAACATGGTTTCCAGTTTGGAATGTGTGGGTGTGTGTGTCACCTTAGGTCCTGAATGCTTATCCGCTCTTTACAGAGCTTGTTTTGCTGTCCGACGTGTGCAGGCACTGATCTTGTGGCGACTAGCAGGGGCACTCCAGTGTGTTTGGTGCAATTCATTTTTTGCTTTTTAGCCTCCTGTATTTTACCTTTTGTTCTTATTATTAGCTGGTTCAAATCTCTAAACCAGAAGGACAAAAATAGTCTTGTTAATAATAATATTGTTAACATTAGTTCCAAAATGATTGGCCACCGCCTACAAAATCTCAGTGAACTCCACACTGTGACCCTGGTTTGTGCTTGAGAAATTGTTCTCATTAAATATAGTTCTATTTAATCAAATTGTTTTTATTTGTCACTCAATTTGTCTGCCTGGCTTAACGTAAGCATCTGAGCAATGGTGATGAAGATGTTTGGCGTAGACAGGGCTGTACAGTGTGTACCAGCTAGAATGTTGACTTTTGTTGGCTGTTTCTGTTTTAGATTGGTATCAGTGCACTGGAGGATTTAGTCTTATAAATAGGGAGAGAATTCTGAGGTTGAAATGGATTTTTGTTTGACCTTTTTGCTGGTCTTCATCTATTTTAGTCAAAGCAGTGCTTCAGTGTTGGGAAATACGTAGTTGTGGGTCCCATTCTCTCCCACCCACTGTGGAGTAACATTATTAAAATGTTTGGATTACATTTGTAATACCATTGTCATGTTAAGTCCTCAAGTGCTTTCACAGCATTTGAATCATAGTTTAATTTGAAATGGTTCACTGCTCATGTGTAAGCATTCGTGGGCTTCTGAGAAACGTACTTCACATTTTGTATATGATGTGTACTCACCAGGGGGAGAAATGAATGAAACGTATGCAGAACTGAGTAAGCCTAAATGTGCTTCAGAGGGAAAAAAGCAACATGTGGGGGGCAGCCCCACCCGGTTCCCCCCATTTTCACCCTCCCATCAGCTGTTGAAGGTGTTGTGGCCTCTGTCTGCACCACAGTAATGGACCCTTTCCATATTTCCTGTGCTCTCGTGCTCGCTCCAGGACCCCCTTGTCCTTCCCCCCCACCCCTCCCCTGCTCTTTCCATCTGCTTCTACTCCTGCCCTCTCCTTTTCGAGTGTGGGCCCTCTGCCCGAGCGCGTTCACTGCCATCTCCTTGTGTCACCCACACTGTCATCAGGGGAGAAAATATCTGTTGATCAGGCTTTCCTCCCTCTCCTGCACGAGGTTCCCCAGCAGACTGCCTAAAAATACGGTCTGGCATTTTAAGATGAAGGACCCCCATTCGCCGAGCAAGAAATTGCACACTTGATGAAACGTGAACAATAGGTGAATATACTAGACACAAAAACCAAATGACTGCCCTTCTGAAAGGAGTCACACAGTCAAAGGCTCTTTCTTATGTCGGACGTACATTTGGCACACGTCCTTATTTTGGACTCCAAACCTATTTCACAATGTAATTTTTTTCGTGAGGGGATGTGTTAAAGAAGCTTGTTGTGTACATACTGTACTGCCTCTGAGCAGGTCGCTTCTCTTGAGCTAATCCAGCTGAATGTGTGAGATGACTGTTGGCAGGCCTCTCATCTTGGCGCTGTCATTTAATGGGCTCATTGTGGCGTTAACCACCACCCTGTGCTAAGCAGCAGTCACCTCGTGTCTGTCCAGGGTAGGTGTTCACTGAAGCGTGCGCCTGAGTGGTACCTGTATGTGCAGAGTGAGCCAGTTTATAACTGGAGGACGAGGCCACTGATCTACGTATTCCTGGTATAACCTGCTTTGCAAGCCCTCGCTGACTAATATGCCTGGCTCTCAGAGACGGCCTCGGTCAGGTCTGCCAGCCAGTAGCGGTGTTCAGCCCGGTGTTTCGGTTGATGTCGGTGTTGTGTTAACCCCTCTTGTGTCTCCTCCCTGCAGGGCGCCAGAGATCATTCTGGGCTTGGCGTTTTGTGAAGCCATAGACATGTGGTCGCTGGGCTGTGTGATTGCAGAGCTGTTCCTGGGATGGCCACTCTACCCTGGCGCACTGGAGTACGATCAGGTAACGCTCCACTTCACCTTTGCCAAAGGCGGCCGGCCTCATAAATGCCAACAGGGCACCTCCTTCCTACCCTGGGTCACCTGCTGTGAAGTTCCCACCTGCAGTTGCTCTGCTGATAGATTAGTTGTGCCTGGTTGTTGCTGATGTGGGTGATGACTAGATAGTAACCCTATTTTTCCCTATTTTGTCCAACTCTCACGAGGTTTGACTGAGTCTCCATAGTAAAGACGGAAAGTGTCCAACCCTCGTTCCAGCTGTCTTACACTTAGGGTTTGGGTTATGGTTATGGTTATGGTTAGGGTTACACTTAGGGTTAGAGTTAGGGTTACCAGTTTGTCTTTGAAACTTAACACTTTAGCGACAAATGCGCATGCGCGAGGGTTGGGTTACTATCTAGCCATGAACGCTAATGCGGTCCATGAGGCTCACCCCTTTCATTCAGTTACCCCTCTCACAGCAGCGCCTGCCCCTCTTTAGTGTCAACATGTAACCTGTGCAAGCCATCTCCCGGCTGCCCCGTTTAAAGCCCTGCTGTCTGCCCCTACACCCCCCAGCCTTCGTTCATTTCCACTGCTTTCACCCAAGGATTTATTTATTTATTGCACAGAGATGTGCTTTTAATAGTTCTGTGCATTGAGCAGTCAATCTACACCCCTCTCTCCCTCTACCTTCCTTATTCTTAAAAAAAAAAAAAAATTCTGGGAATTTTTTGTTAAGAGGTACAAGTTTTGTGTCAACTTGTAGGGTACCTCTGTGCATCACTAGCCAGTTTCGTTGACCAAAAAACGCAGTAAAAAGGATCTGCTTTTGTGTGGGGAGAGCTTGCTAGGCAACACTGAAAACACCCAAGGAGCCACTACTACCCACGCTAGCCATGCGTGGGACCCTTCGTCATCGTCGTCAAAACTGATGTTTCAAATATCATTACCCTTCAGTCCGGCTCCATGCACATGTAGTAGGAAGGCTGTGTCCCGGTGGAAGTTTCTTTGGGTCTTGGGTGACAGAACAGGGGGAAAACCCTGGAGAGGCAATACATTACACTGCTTTGCTGTGGTTCTCTCTTGTTAACACTTAATCCAGCTGCTGCTCATGTGTGCCAAGAGGATTTAAACCTTGAAATGAATAGTATGATATACCGATGGAATACAATGTGGTGTAATGTTATAAAACTCATCCATACGACCAGTAAATTGGGCCATAACAGACTGGAAATGTGCATTTATATCTATTGTCAGGGCTTGATGGGAGACCTTAGGCAGAGTACATTGAGCCAGGTGGAGTGACTAGCAGGGTCTCTCTTCACCAGAATGCCATTGTAATAAGGCGATGTTGGGAGCCAGAGATGGTATATTCCCAGCAGTAGCAGGGCCTTCTCCTCCCTCCTGTTGTCCACCCTTCCCGCCGCATGTCAGACCTTATGTTGGCCTTGCTGCTTTGAGGAGCTCGGTGTCAGGACTGTTTGAGGGCGAGACCTTTTTGAGAAAGAGGGGTTTACTGTTACCGGCACTGCACTCACACTGTCTTTCAAATTCCATTGGACATCTTGCTCCACTTTGGTGAAGTGCGCCCACACCAGTTATTTGCCTTTCTCAACAATCTGTATAGAATGAAATACTATCAGTTAAATGTTTGTCTATATGCTTACAGCTTAAGATATAACATTGGATATAATAACTGAAATTCTGATGAGCAGAATGAATAGGCTAATAAGTTGGGACTAGTATTAAATATACTATACTACAAAAGTGTCCGTGTCCATGTGTGTGTGTCCACATACGTACACGTACATGTGCATTAGGTGCGTAAAAAAACATGAATGTGTCACACGCGTTTGCTCACTTGCAATTTTTATCCACTAGCAGTATAAAATTCTGTTCAATATATCAATCTTTAGGGGTCACGCACAGTGAATTAATAACCCAATAATGATTAAATATAATAATAATAAAGTGTATGTGTGTGCACATATGTGTACGTGTGCATCTCTCTCTTGTGTTTTTGTGTTTGTGCGTGCATGCGTGTCAATCAAGACCTTTTACTGGTCTTGATTTAAACAGTGGGCCCCACCACCCTGGCCCAGGGAGGTGGTTGGGATACCGACAGGCCTAGCTCGCACCCCCAGCCCAGAGTGGCAGACCGTTGCTAATAGGATTTCTTCCTGACACGCTGGTGCCAGAGACGTCACACCGGCAGCTCTCCCTGAGTGGGCGCAATAAACCAGCGTGTGTTACTTTAGCATCACGCGCATGGCACACGTGCAGTTTACCTCCACTCTGACCTGCCTGTTCAGCCTGGTGATTGAAAATCGAAAGTGCAAAGAAAAAAGGGGATCAAAGGTTGGATGTGTTGGATTTGGGGTTTTAAAACAGGGCTGAATGGCCACACTGAAAAGACTGCATTCAAGCCTAAGTTAGGAATGGAACAATCAAAATGTTCTCTGCATTGCAAGTGCATGTGAATAGGGTAACGGCAGGGACTGGCAGTTACTGGAATTGGTCCAGTAAGATGTGTGGGCTTGCATGGACTTTGGAGAAAATAACTTAACCAAAATTGTTTAAAAAAAAATCTGTACAATTTGGTACAAGGTTTAAGCCATCTAATTCACTCTCGCTAAAGTGGAGCGAGCAGATTGATTGTGAATTGTAAAGGCCTTTATTTTTTCTACCCTGATAGATTCGCTACATTTCTCAGACACAAGGGCTGCCGGGCGAGCAGCTCCTGAACGCGGGGACCAAAACGGGCCGCTTCTTCTGCAGAGAGTCCGACTCCCCCTATGCAGCGTGGAGACTGAAGGTGAGCGCTCCCTCCCAAAACAAGGGCCCAACACAACCCGCTGGTTAAAAAAATAGCGGGTTCGAGTCTGCTGGGTGGTGTAGCAGAAAGAACGTTTGATGCTGCCCACTGTGACTGGGGTTCGATTCCACCTAGGTCGCACCAGTTCGGCTCTGGCAGGGAGTGCCACTAGGGGGCAGCAATTGGCTGTCTGCCCCAAAGAGAGGGGAGGGAAGCCGATATGAGCTTGCTGCCTATAGGAGTGGTCCTGTGTGTTACAGTGACCGTGGCGGGTGCCGGCCTCGGAGGAGGCAGTGCAGTGCTCACTACCAGTCTAAGGACTATGGCAGCGAGCTCTCATACGAGGTTGGTGATAATTGACATGAAAAAGACAGGGTACAATTGGCAATTAAAAATAGTGAGAAAAATGGGGAATAAAAGCATAAACAGGTAATATGTGAAAAAATTATAAAAATAGTGGGTTGTGAATAAAACCCTGCCGTCTGCAGTTGTTTTTTCCAGCGGGGTGTTGCTGGGGCGTCCAGGAAGGGCTTGTTGTCTGCACTGACCCACGCTCTCTTCCTGTTCCTGTCTCTGCGCTGACCCATGCTCCCTTCCTGTTCCTGTCTGCACTGACCCACGCTCTCTTCCTGTCTCTGCATTAGCCCACGCTCTCTTCCTGTTCCTGTCTGCACTGACCCACGCTCTCTTCCTGTCTGTGTGCACTGACCCATGCTCTCTTCCTGTTCCTGTCTGCACTGACCCACATTCTCTTCCTGTTCCTGTCTGCACTGACCCACGCTCTCTTCCTGTCTGTCTACACTGACCCACGCTCTCTTCCTGTCTGTTTGCACTGACCCACGCTCTCTTCCTGTCTCTGCACTGACCCACGCTCTCTTCCTGTTCCTGTCTGCACTGACCCACTCTCTCTTCCTGTCTGTGTGCACTGACCCATGCTCTCTTCCTGTTCCTGTCTGCACTGACCCACACTCTCTTCCTGTTCCTGTCTGCACTGACCCACGCTCTCTTCCTGTCTGTCTGCACTGACCCACGCTCTCTTCCTGTCTCTGCACTGACCCACGCTCTCTTCCTGTTCCTGTCTGCACTGACCCACACTCTCTTCCTGTCTGTCCTCACTGACCCACGCTCTCTTCCTGTTCCTGTCCGCACTGACCCACGCTCTCTTCCTGTCTGTTTGCACTGACCCACGCTCTCTTCCTGTTCCCGTCTGCACTGACCCACACTCTCTTCCTGTTCTTGTCTGCACTGACCCATGCTCTCTTCCTGTTCCTGCAGACCACAGAAGAGCATGAGACCGAGACGGGGATGAAGTCAAAGGAAGCCAGGAAGTACATCTTTAGCTGTTTGGATGATATAGCACACGTACGTATGGGGGGGGTCACAGATTGGTCACCATATATACACAAAATACCCTCCAGGACTAGGCTTGTGTGGGTCAGACCTTCAGACTAAACCTCATGATTTATGCTTAATTAGTACTGCTAAAGACAAACTTGAGAGTTACAAATTCAAACCATAATGAAGGATTTCAGTATGCGTGTTGATGTGGATAGCAGAGTTGCGGTGGAATGTTAGTGATGTGAGTTGGTGACCAGTTTTCTGCACGTCTCTCCTCCAGGTGAATTTGGAAGGAAGTGACTTGCTCGCCGAGAAGGCAGACCGCAGAGAGTTTGTGGGCTTGCTGAAGATGATGTTGCTAATTGACGCAGAGAAGAGGATTGCCCCGGCCGAGGTCCTGAGCCACCCCTTTGTCACCATGCAGCACCTCCTTGACTATCCCCATAGCAGCCAGTGAGTTCTCCCGCCCGTGTCCTTATCGTGTGTCCAGTGCTCCAGCTCTGCTGCCTCTCTCCCATCTTACTCTCAGCGCTTAGAGGGAAATGAGCTGCTACCTCAAATGCCATAAATATAAATACAGAAATCGATACTTTGATACGATGTGTGGAGTGTCCAACATCTTCACAGAGGAACTCTGGAGCTCTGTCAGAGTGACCATCGGGTTCATAGTCACCTCCCTGACTAAGGCCCTTCTCCCCCCGATTGCTCAGTTTGGCCAGGGCGGCCAGCTCTGGAAGAGTCCTGGTGGTCCCAAAATTCTTCCATTTAAGAATGATGGAGGCCAGTGTGTTCTTCGGGACCTTCACTGCTGCAGAAATGTGTTTGTACCCTTCCCCAGATCTGTGCCTCGACACAATCCATGTCTTCATGGCTTGGTTTTTGCTCTGACATGCGCTGTCAACTGTGGGACCTTATATACAGCCGTGGCCAAAAGTTTTGAGAATGACACAAGTATTGGTTTTCACAAAGTTTGCTGCTTCAGTGTTTTTAGATCTTTTTGTCAGATGTTACTATGGTATACTGAAGTATAATTACAAGCATTTCACAAGTGTCAAAGGCTTTTATTGACAATTACATTAAGTTTATGCAAAGAGTCAATATTTGCAGTGTTGACCCTTCTTTTTCAAGACCTCTGCAATTCGCCCTGGCATGCTGTCAATTAACTTCTGGGCCACATCCGGACTGATGGCAGCCCATTCTTGCATAATCAATGCTTGGAGTTTGTCAGAATTTGTGGGTTTTTGTTTGTCCACCCGCCACTTGAGGATTGACCACAAGTTCTCAATGGGATTAAGGTCTGGGGAGTTTCCTGGCCATGGACCCAAAATTTCGATGTTTTGTTCCCCGATCCACTTAGTTATCACTTTTGCCTTATGGCAAGGTGCTCCATCATGCTGGAAAAGGCATTGTTCGTCACCAAACTGTTCTTGGATGGTTGGGAGAAGTTGCTCTCGGAGGATGTTTTGGTACCATTCTTTATTCATGGCTGTGTTCTTAGGCAAAATTGTGAGTGAGCCCACTCCCTTGGCTGAGAAGCAACCCCACACATGAATGGTCTCAGGATGCTTTACTGTTGGCATGACACAGGACTGATGGTAGCGCTCACCTTTTCTTCTCCGGACAAGCTTTTTTCCGGATGCCCTAAATAATCGGAAAGGGGATTCATCAGAGAAAATGACTTTACCCCAGTCCTCAGCAGTCCAATCCCTGTACCTTTTGCAGAATATCAGTCTGTCCCTGATGTTTTTCCTGGAGAGAAGTGGCTTCTTTGCTGCCCTTCTTGACACCAGGCCATCCTCCAAAAGTCTTCGCCTCACTGTGCGTGCAGATTCACTCACACCTGCCTGCTGCCATTCCTGAGCAAGCTCTGCACTGGTGGTGCCCCGATCCCGCAGCTGAATCAACTTTAGGAGACGGTCCTGGCGCTTGCTGGACTTTCTTGGGCGCCCTGAAGCCTTCTTCACAACAATTGAACCTCTCTCCTTGAAGTTCTTGATGATCCGATAAATGGTTGATTTAGGTGCAATCTTACTAGCAGCAATATCCTTGCCTGTGAAGCCCTTTTTGTGCAAAGCAATGATGATTGGACGTGTTTCCTTGCAGGTAACCATGGTTAACAGAGGAAGAACAATGATTTCAAGCACCACCCTCCTTTTAAAGCTTCCAGTCTGTTATTCTAACTCAATCAGCATGACAGAGTGATCTCCAGCCTTGTCCTCATCAACACTCTCACCTGTGTTAACGAGAGAATCACTGACATGATGTCAGCTATTCCTTTTGTGGCAGGGCTGAAATGCAGTGTAAATGTTTTTTTTGGGATTAAGTTCATTTTCATGGCAAAGAGGGACTTTGCAATTAATTGCAATTCATCTGATCACTCTTCATAACATTCTAGAGTATATGCAAATTGCCATCATAAAAACTGAGGCAGCAGACTTTGTGAAAATTAATATTTGTGTCATTCTCAAAACTTTTGGCCATGGGTGTAGACAGGTGTGTGCCTTTCCAAATCATGTCCAATCAATTAAATTTGCCACAGGTGGACTCCAGTCAAGTTGTAGAAACATCACAAGCATGATCAATGAAAACAGGATGCACCTGAGCTCAATTTCGAGTGTCATAGCAAAGGGTCTGAATACTTATGTAAATGTGATATTTCAGTTTTTTATTTTTAATGCATTTGCAAAACTTTCTAAAAAACGGTTTTCGCTTTGTCATTTTGGGGTATTGTGTGTAGATTGATGAGGAAAAAAATAATTGAATCCATTTTAGAATAAGGCTGTAACGTAACAAAATGTGGAAAATGTGAAGGGGTCTGAATACTTTCTGAATGTATTGTATATTTACACAATTGTAAAAGTACAGCGGTGGTGGCTTGAGGCTGAAAGCTGTCGGGAGATGTGCAGTTCTGAGCTGAGAGGCACTCCTCTTCGGTGAACTCGAAACGAAGAACAGTTCAGCCAGATGGCACTTCCCTGAAGAGTTGACAAGTGATCAGCTGTGCTGGTTTTGAAGCTAAAGAAATGGGGACCTCCCCCTCATCTCTTTCACTGTTGCCTCTTATGAGTTTTCCCCTCTGCTTTCCTTTCTCTCCCCCCACAGTGTCAAATCCTCTTTCCACATCATGGACGTGTGCAGATCACGCTCCAACACCTACGACTCAATCAACCGCAATAAGACCCCGTTCATGAGAGCGGTCAGCTCCACCAATGCCGCAAACCTGACCGTGGCTTTCAATAAGATGGGCACCATGCACACTCAGGCAAGCCACGATTCATTCTGTAATTCCGTTACATCACAGTTCCCCTGCACTGTGTGATTGGAATCAGGAACCTTCCTCGGATTGGTGCGTCTCTCGTATGGTCTCTCCCCACTCTCTTGTTAGCACCACTCACCTCAGTGTAATAGTGTGCATTCTCCACCTTTCCCTCGTTATCAAAGGCCATTATGTTGAATGGATGGTAGAATATAATCCTGATGGTGCACTGTATAAGGGGAAATATACAATCTGCTTGCAAGGGTGCACATATTGGACAGTGATGGAAAATCGGCCGGGTACATTTAATTAACACCGCTTAACAAGACAGGAAAATATCCACAGTGCAAAATGTGGTGCATTTGTATGTATTCATTACAAGAAACAAGACATGAGTGAATAATTCTGTCCATTTAGTCCATGGGTCAGAATGATAATAGAAAAATGTAACGAATGACATGTCATTGCATTTAAAACAGCAATGAAGGGTGTTGGCCAAAGCTGTTCTGTGTTTACATTGGACCACATTGCAGCGTGAATATTGATCTGGACAGTAAGTGTTTGTTTGCTTGGAAAAAATGATATATATATATATATATATACTAAACTATATATGACATTAGAATAAATACAAATAAACATGAATACAATGAAAAGTAACAAGAATTTTCCAAAAAGTTATTGATATCTTGTGAGATGGCTAGAAGAACACAGGTTTGGTTCCCAAACCTCTCCTTGAGGCACTCCAGCCATTCCATGTATTTTGTTTACTTTGGCAGACATAAAATCATAGTTTTGCATGAAAGGCAATTCTCAGCGAGCAATAGCCCACCTAACCAGATTTTCAAGATGTGGTATTCAAGCTGTCATAAGGAAATTTGAAGAAACTGAGCAAGTTGAAGACAGAAAATGCAGTGGTAGACCCCAAAAAGCTGTCTGCATCTGATGAACAGTACTTAAAGGAAGGAAATCCAGTGAAGTGCTCGCTCAGCATCTGGCACTAAAGTACACGTTCGACCATGAGAAGAAGTCTTACAAGAAATGGTCTTGTAGTATGTGTTGCAGCTAAGAAACCGTTCTTGCGGAAAGGCAACAAGCAGAAGAGATTGCAATACGGGAAAGACATGGAGCAACAACCAGTGGCAGAAAGTCTTATGGAGCGATTAGTCCAAATTTGACATTTTTGGTTCACAGTATGTCAGAAGAAGAGTTGTCGAGAAGTACATTGATGCCTGTCTGCAGCCTTCTGTGAAGCACAGTGGTGCTGTCATGGTCTGAGGGTGCATTTCAGCCAATGGTGTAGGGGATCTGGTCAAAATCAATGTAATTATGAATGCTGAAAAATATAAACAGATCTTGATTCATCATGCTATACCTTCGGGAAAACAACTGACTGCCAAAAACCTTCAGCACGGTAATGACCCCAAACACACTGCAAACGCAATTAAGACCTACTTGGAACGGAAGTGTGCAGATGGAACACAGTAGATTGGCCACCTCAGAGCCCTGACCTCAAAATAATTGAAGCTGTGTGGGATCACTTGGACAGGGAAAAGGACAAAAAGCAGCCAAAGTCAAAAGAAGAGTTATGGCAAATCCTGCAAGAAGCTTGGAAGAATTTACCACAGGACTATCTGAGAACATTACATGACAGTCTACCAAAGCAAATTGCTTCAGTTTTGCATTGTAAGGGAGGCCACACAAAATACTGACTTGTTTTAAAAACACACAAAGTTTTTGTTACTTTCCATTGTATTAATATCACGTCAATGCTATATAGTGTTTTTTCAGCGTGGCCTAAGACTTTTGCACAGTATTGTATAATCAGTTAATAATTCTGTTTGTTGATGGTATCAATGATAGCAGAGTAAATTCCCTTTTAACAGTTAGAATTTTTCATAGTTGGAAAACCATTGAGAAAGTGAAATCGCAGCTATGGTTGTGGTAGCCATGCTTATTGCATTTCTGGAGGGCACCCATGAACTAACGGTCTTTGATCACGTATCGACAACCAAAGGATAATGGTGGTTATTGATAATTCGATGAGATTGTGAAATGGAGACATGAAAAGAGCACGCTTACTTTTCGGTTTGTTGTTAATTTATGATACACTTTGCCAAAGTCTTGACAGTACACTATTTATAATGTTGCCACCTGCAGGGATTTTGATGGTAGGGCAGGCCATTTTGTCAGGTCTGTTTAGTATTCCTTGTTTCCCAGTGTTGGTTTCTCATGGATCAGAGCCACACCACACAGACTCATCTCCACCTGTTTCTTTTCCACTCCTCCCTTTCTCCATCTTTAGGTTTTAGCTCCATCTGCTCCCTCTGTGATGCACCCTGGGATACCGTTGCAGACAGGAAGTGCTCAGTTTGGGTGCAACGATTCCTTTCAGCAAGCGCTAATCCTCTGCCCCCCAACTATTCAAGGTACATCCTTTACAGTATTCAGATACTTAGACTTGCACATGGCTCTGTGTAGTAGTTCCATTGGTGGTTCCACAACACTGCTTCTGTTGTTTTCTGGCAGGAATCCCACCAAACCCAAACAAGCCTGCGGGCTACTCCGTCAGGATGGACAGTACTGTGCCGATGGTGACCCAAACCCCGGCCGTACAGCCCTTACAGATACGGCCGGCGGTCATCACACAGGTGAGGGAGAGAGAGACACTCCGAGGTCATTAAACAGGTGTGTGACTGACCGTGACCATGGAGACAATAAACAGGTTAGATACAACCCTGTGACCATGTAGACATAGAACCAGTTTGAGACCGACAGTGACCATAGGGACTTTGTTAAGACAGGTTAGAGAGACAGTGACCATAGAGACAAACAGATTACAGTCCTGACAGTGAACATGGAGTGGAGGCAAGGAGTCATTAGACAGGTTGGAGACAGACCGTGACCACAGAGACTTAGAGATCGACAAGCATAGCGAGGGAAAAGGTAATGGCCTGTGTGATGACTAAAGCTGTATAGTCATTACACAGGTGAAAGAGAGGCGGTATAACCGCACACATGTGTCCTAATGTTGCTGAGACCCTGTCCTCCTCCCGTGCAGCAGATCCTGGTCCCGGCCTGGCAGCCAGTGCCACCCCCACCCACCACACTGCCATCAGACACTGTGGCTGGACCACAGAGGCTGGGAGACTGGGGGTCAGTTTGTGACGTGTCCACCGCCTGCATGGACAGCACACTCAACCCCTTATAATTGCATATGCCTAGGTCGGTGGTGACATTATGAGCTTAACTGGAGTATGCCTATAACAGGAGTTGGTAAAGTAATTTGGATTACAATGGAACCAGCTGCACACTGTGCAATTAAATGGAGTGTGCAGTTATGCACTGTGCAATTACAGGGAGTTCCCTGTGTTTAACTGTGAGCTTCCTGCCAGTGACACCGTGTTAGATAGAAATGTACATCATATGATACTAATACATTTTATTTATGGTGCTTATCATGCAGCAAAATGGTAACAAAAAAAGGTAGCAACACAACAAACATACCACTTTGTGTATTTTCAGGAAAGTGCGGCCACACGGCAACCATTACAGCTCCATGATGCCCCAACCTCTTCTAAACAACCAAATGGCCATGTCAGCCCACCAGCCAATAAGTGTAGGCATTGCACATGTGGTGTGGCCCCAGCCAGCTGCTAACAAGAGAAACAAGCCCTGTCAGAATAGGTGAGATGCTCACCACATCAGCACACCTTTGGAAACGTTCTCTCTTTTGGGGGCTAAACGCACATTATACCAGTGAAACTGAATAGCTCCAATCTCCAGGGATATTCTTGACACAAGAATGACAGTTTATGAATTAAAGTGACTACAATCCCCCTAAATTAGGATTGACAGTGGGCATGAGCATGTTTGAATGACTTTGACTGTATGATGATTGTAGCATGTATGTAGCAATTATGTTAATTGGTCCCACAAGATATCTCATGTGCTGTCCTTTTGAAAGCTGATATGTTCATTATCAGTATATGTCCTTGTCAGTGTTGATTATAATTTCATGAGTAATTTATAACTCTGATACCAATGTCTTCTGATGCTGTCTCTGCAGGAGCAACAATTTTGTACACAAAACCAACATCCAAAACTCAATATGCCAGTCCCCAAAGATGTCCAACCCCAGGAAGAGTGTGGGGGAGGAGAGCTGCCCGGAGGCGGGGCAGGATCCTGCCGAGCTGGCCTTCTCCCACAAACAGCGGCAGACCATCATCATCGACGACTCGCCCAGCCCTGCCTCCAGCGTCATCACCATCAGCAGCGACATGGATGAAGAGGAGGCGGCCCAGAGGCACTCGCTGGGGGAGTGAGTACAGCCTGGGGGGTAAACGCCCCCTACTCCTCCTCTGGAACGACACACATCCACCTCACATATAGCACTCAAGTTTAAACTGGCTCTGTGCTGACCGCTTGTGTTTGGAATGTACAGTACAAGGCCACAATGGCTTACTTTCCTATCATCTACTGTGGCTGTTTACAGGAAGCTCTATTTGTGGGGAAGTGTTTTAATCACTGGGGCCACATCCTAAGTGTATGTGGCTCCACAACAGCAGTTGGTTTCATTTCCAAAGGAAGTACTGGTATATTTTGTAATGGTTTATTGTGTACATTGTGTTAAAAATTGGTGTACAATATTAATGTGGGGTGATGTGTAACTGTGCCTTTCCACTCCTTCAGGTGTTTAGTGCAGGACAGCGTTTTCTAAAGCCAGTGTGTGGTGAAGGGGCATGCGTAATGTGATTCAGTGCAAGGAGGCAGTATTTTTGTATTAATGCCAGTGTTGTAATGGCATGTATTCTCCCTGCAATGATTTGGCGCAGCGTGCATAGTGTGTGGTTGAGGTTGTGGAGCGCGTTTGACCGCGATTGTGCCCTCGCTCGCAGGTGTAAGGGCAGCCCGGACTGCGAGGCGTGTCAGAGCACCCTGAATATGGAGCGTGTGTGCTCCCTCAGCACCCCCGACAGCACCCTGAGCAGCAGCTCCTCCGCCTCCGCGCAGTCCAGCCCCTCCCCCTGCAAGAGGCCCAACAGGTAGCCCTGTCCGCCATGCTCTCTCTGTTTCACTAACCTGCCTGTTCCCAGAATGTTAGGGGAACGCTCCCTGCACATACATTCGTCCGCTCTCCTATACGTGCCTTTATGCGTGCTACTTTATTTTTCAGTCACAAGGAACATTGCAGCAAATGTTCTTACAATGTTGTTCAGTTTTGCTGTTCCACTTGAATTTAAATTAAATTAAGAAAGAAAGGTCATTCGTGTTAATTTTATTGGGAAAGTTCAATCGTTCTGGCGTGACATGTTTCCTCAGTGTTTTTCCTTGACTAAATGATAACCATCAGGGTATATTAGCAGTAAGTTTGTGACTGTTTTACTGTGACTTTGGCAGAACTTTGTTTAGAACATGAGCTATGCTCTAAGACTGTTTGGGGACCATCAGTGTTCTCTCACAACCGATTGGGAGTTTAACCATGATGCTCTTGAAACGGCCCAGCATGTCGGACGACGAGCAGGAGAGCGGCTGTGACACGGTGGACGGCTCGCCCAGCTCAGACTCGTCAGGCCGGAACGACAGCCCCTTCATGGAGAGCCGCTATATCGGGGACGGCAACCAGAACCGCAAGGCCTGCAGCATCGGGCCGGACACGCGGCTCAGCAACCCGGCTGTGCGCACCATGGTGGTCCCACCCATGAGGGTGCACAACAACAACTCCACTGGGGATGAGCACATGGGCAACACAGGTGACTGACTGCACCCTGCCTCGGCAAAGCCCTGCACTCTACACCCAAATGCAATTCCGGCGCTTTCACAGGTTGTACAGTAGGAAACTTCTGTCCCCACAGATTCTCAGCCAATTTAATAAAGCAGGCAGGTCATATTGCCACGTGTGCACGTCTCCTTACAGATGACATGCTAATGGTCTATGGCTTGTATGAATAAGACTTGTCCTGGTCAAAGGCTAGCACAGGTGACTACAGGTGACCTAGCACAGGTGATTATAGCCTTTTTATGGGTCAACTAAGCACTGACTGGCGCTGATGTCTGCTTTGCAGGTCACATGGCTTTGGCACTCTCCCTTTACAGGTCAAAGAGGCTAGCTCCTAACTTTTGAGTCCCGACTCGTCCCCTTACTGGTTTTTATTTAAGAATATATGCATATCCATGTGTTCAGGGGTGAGCCGTGTGCGCAGCCTGTTTACAGTAAGACCAGCCGCTGAGAACACCCATTCCGACGAAACCGATGTCCCAGGGGTGCATAAATGCTGTCGTGCCAAAAAAAAAAAAAAGATTTCAACTTGCTGATGTTTCACGAAGAATAGTGATGTTGGTATGGAAGTGGTATGGTATGGAACGTGATTCAACGTGGGGCCCCTGTGGTCAAAGGTGCATACTTCTCGATGTGCATTGGTTTGAGATGCAAAGCAAAACCCAGAGGCAATTCTATTTCAGTTCACTGCAAATATCAATCTAGTGCATGAGCAGGCAGTTTCATCAAGAACGGTCCGTTCAGAACTTCAGAGAGAGAGATACTATGGTCGGGTTGCATAGTGCATTAAAAAATGCATGATTATGAGTAAAATGGTGCAAACAACACAGGCAGTGGTCTACTGAGCAGTGGGGAAAAAGTAATGTGGTCACCCTGTTCTCAACAAGCGGACGAGTACATGTGTGGCACACGCCAAAAGAAACCTACAGGCTTGAGTGCTTGTTTCCTACAGTGAAGGGTTCTAGCAGCTCCCCCAGCAGTGTGGGGTGCATTTTCCTGGCATAGTTTAGGTACACTCAACCCCTTAGAGGTCAAGGTAAATGCCAATAAATGCAAAGCTATTCTGAGTGATCACCTTCATCCTATGGTGAAGCATTTCTATCCTGATTGGAGTGGTCTCTTCCAGGATGACAATGCCCCCATCCACAGGGCATGAGTGGTCACTGAATGGTTTGAGGGGCATGAACGCAATTTCAACCATATGCCATGGCTGTCTCAGTCACCAGATCTCAAGTCAAAAACAGATTCTGGAGCAGCAAAGCTACTTCAGCTCCGCAGTGTTTATTTTTTTGAAAACTGTGTCATTTAGCGCCTATAAATAAGTATGCGGTTAGTTTTAAATTGGCTTTAATCACCGTGATGTTCCTATTGGCTGGTCTTTTTTTCAGAATAATCTTAACTGGAAGTTGCTTTGCCTTGCTAATTTGTTGTCATTAAGAGAAAATGAATACTGGAATCCAATCAAAGTGTACCACTAATCACAAGCTTAAAACCCATGGTCAGTAGCTTCTGTGCCTCAAACAGTGGCAGTCGGTAATGGCTCTGGTGACTGGTGATCAGTGGCGGTCGGTAATGGCTCTGGTGACTGGTTATCAGTGGCGGTCGGTAATGGCTCTGGTGACTGGTGATCAGTGGCGGTCGGTAATGGCTCTGGTGACTGGTGATCAGTGGCGGTCGGTAATGGCTCTGGTGACTGGTTATCAGTGGCGGTCGGTAATGGCTCTGGTGACTGGTTATCAGTGGTGGGGTCAGGCCCGTTCATTTATTTTGCCTGTAAGTGTGCGGCTGACTTCATCACAGCGAGCTTGTGTGTGAGCCCGGCTAACCCGCTACCCCTGCTCACGGTCTCTTTCTTTCTCTCTCCTTGTTTGTCTTAGACGCCTCCTGTCATTCAAAGGGGCGCTGTGTCCTCGGCCGCCTGAACCACCACTCTGGGCCCCTCCTCACGTGCGCATTCCAGCAGCAGCCCCTGGGCTTTGGGCAGGTCAGCCCCCACGTCCACCCTGCACCCCACTCCCTCACCGCACCCTTTCTGCACCCCACTCCACCCACCCTGCACCCGACTCCACCCACCCTGCCCCCGACTCCACCCACCCTGCACCCGACTCCACCCACCCTGCACCCGACTCCACCCACCATGCACCCGACTCCACCCACCCTGCACCCGACTCCACCCACCCTGCCCCGACTCCACCCACCCTGCCCCCGACTCCACCCACCATGCACCCGACTCCACCCACCTTGCACCTCACTCCACCCACCCTGCAGCTGACTCCACCCACCCTGCACCTGACTCCACCCTCTCTGCACCCCACTCCACCCACCCTGCACCCGACTCCACCCACCCTGCACCCAACTCCACCCACCCTGCACCCGACTCCACCCACCCTGCACCCGACTCCACCCACCATGCACCCGACTCCACCCACCCTGCACTCCACTCCTCACGGATTCACTGAATGTCTACAGCCCAACTCCTTGGCACTAGTGATATGTGTCCGTCAGTACTGCAGGCAAAACCATGTTTCTGCCCATATTGTGTTGTACTTATGTGCAATCAGTGTTCCAGTGCATTTTCAGTATTTTGTGGTTCACAAAAAGCAAGGCTTTTTAGCAGTAAGTGGTAAGAAATGGTAAAGAAAAACACATTAACAAAGGCTTTATTTACAAAGGATTGAACATTTTGTGAGCGCTGGCGCTTGCTTCAGCACTGCAGGAACAGAATTGGTAGGGCACACCAAATGTCCTCCAATGCAGTCAGGAGTGGTGTAATATGGTCTAGTGATGCATTCTGGGTGTTGGTGTTGTGTTGTGTGTGCTGACTCTTGCTTGCCCTCCCCAAGGTCCAGCACTATGGCTCCTGCCAGCAGGAGTGGAACAGAAACTACAGCCAGCGGCGGCAGCAGGCCTTCATGGTGCCCACAGTGCACGGGCACACCTTCACCCTGCCCCAGGGTAGCCCCAGCCATGCCACAGCACACCCGCACCCCGCCCTGCTCCCCTACCCGCCCTCCGGGCCCCTGGCCCACATCTTGGCGCCGCCCTGCACCACCCGGCCCGTCCTCCAGCCCTCCTACAGCCTGTCCCACCCGGGTGGCATCATGCAGCAGGTGACCGTGGGCATCAACCACCGGCTGCTGCCCTCGCCCAACATCCACCAGAGCCAGTTCAAGCCCCTTTTCCCGCCCCACTCCTACATCGCGTCCTCTGCCTACACCGGGTTCCCCCTCAGCCCCACCAAACTCAGCCAATACCCCTACATCTGAGCTCTGGGCTGTGCCTCAGGCACACCGGCCCGGGAACGAGGGGCGCTTGAGCAACAACAACATGGTTTTTACGCATCTGAAGCCATGGCACAAGAGGAAAGAGAAAACAAATATTTTTTGAATCATGTAGACTTGGGTGCAATTGAAACATTTGAGCTTTAAAGAGATAATAAATAAATAAGAAACTCACTTTTAATGTGTTTTGCACATTTGATATACCTTCTCATTGGATCTTCTATGGTTACTTGTGAAAACCAGGGGCAAAGGTCATGTTTTGCCCCCTCTATTTTTGTATATTGCCTTCCAACTTGTGCAAGACGCATACACATTTGTAAAGCCATCCCAGTATCAGTCGTAGGGCAGCAGATGCACATGTGTCCGAGTGTGGTGTGTACTCCTTTAACTATCTGTATTTTTTCGGTGTCTTGGGTGTTTTCAGTGTCGAGTCACTTATGGGAAAAAGGTTGTTCCTCACGCTGCATGTCTTCTTGCATGGGCAAAAAAAGAAAATAACGGATAAATGGCTAGACGTTGCTCTTATCGTTTGTGTCTTGAGACTCGCTGCATTGTGACTCGTTCTCACACATAGTGCCTTAAATATTTGAGGTTGTTAATGTTACTACTTATATATTAATGTACCGGACTGCAGCACTTGAAATTAAATTCTGTTGATGCATTTTGTGTATGTGTATATATTCACACGTTTTGTGTGTGTGTGTGTGTGTGTGTGTGTGTGTGTGTGTGTGTGTGTGTGTGTGTGTGTGTGTGTGTGTGTGTGTGTGTGTGTGTGTGTGTGTGTGTGTGTGTGTGTGTGTGTGTGTGTGTGTATATATATATGCATAGATGAAATGTATCGCATAGAGCAATGCTTATGTTTGGGTTCAGTGTATATTTGAGAAGTAGCAGGCTTTATGTTCCTTACGAAGGACAGCATGGTTTGCTGTAGCAAATGTTTGCTGTTTTTTCTTTTCTTTTCTTTTTCTCTGAATGAACTAGTGTACAAAGAACAAGCGTTGAATATTGCTTAATATTTGATAATCAATTTCTATTGAGTATACTTTTATTACTAACAGTATACTGTTTAATGAAACTGCAATACAATCAAAATGGTTGTCATGTTTGTACTTTTAATTTCAAGTTTGAGGTTTTTTTTTTCCTGAGATATTTAGAAATGTGGTGGGCATGGCTTTGACTAGGTAAAGGCAAAAAATGCAAATAGCTCTTTGATTCCCGATATGGATTCATATTAGATTGAGAAACCATGCAGTATTTGATATTTAAATACAAATGTGTGTATATATATATATATATATATATATATATAAAGCAAGACTGTTTAGTGCTGAAGCTTGAAAAGGTGTGAGTTATTTGTGTGCAGTTTTCTCATTTATGCATGTGACAAAAAATTACTTTCCCCCTCCCACTTTTAATATACCATTTTGTTTTAGCCTTGTTGGTGTCGACTGCTTATTTTATACATTCCGTCAAGGAGAAAATACATATGCTGTGTGCATTTTATTTCTGTTTGTTTCCTAATATGTGCGTAAAGTTTTTGTCTACTTTCAAATGAAGTTGCTTTTGCAGCACCAAAGACTGTAATTAATTTTCGAAGCAAGGTAGCTACTCCTGCATAGGCCTCAAGTGTACTGTAGTCATAGAGATGGGGTAAAAGAAAAAAGAAAAAGAAAAAGAAAAAAATTGGTTGAGGCTATGTTAGGCTTTTGGGCGAGTAATAAGTTGTATCAATTATCTTGAATGTATCATAGATAAGCTGCTATATTTTGATTGCCACTTCAAATAGCTGTGAAATTAGGTGATTAACTTGGTTCCTACTTAGCCTTCTTATTTTGTATAGGTGCAATTACCTGAAATAGAAGTGGGTTTTTGATTTGAATCATTTGCTTTCATGTTTGGAGTGTCATTGTAACTACTGTATTGCAATATGATGGAAGTTGCGTTTGTTATGTTTTTGGGGATGTGTTCTTACTTGCATCAGTATTTTATCTTCACTAACCTTTGGGCTCATCACTGCATATAAATTGATGTATTGATGTAACTTAAGTTTTGTATGTTTCATATTACCATTTTATAGACATTTAAGCTGTAGCTTGCAGGATTGATATGAAATTGAAATATGACCGTTCTATACTAACATACTGGTGTTTTAATGGCAACATTGTACAGTCATAAAATGAAATGCTGAGGCAACGTTTGGATCTTTCTTTATATTACACACCACTAAGCATTTGTAAAACTGTCTGTAAGATAATTGGACAAGTTTGGGAGGGAAGATTGTATGCCTTTTTTCCCTCTTGGAAATGAAATGGCAGTGTTCAGTTGAAAAGGTTTGTTGATTACATAAATTTTGTGCTAACAGTTTTTTGAAAATTTGTATGAAGGCGAATGGATTGTTTTACGTTTTCTGCAGATCATTTTTGCCTCTTCGCTGTAACCATTTCACCAAATAGGGAGTTGCTGTTGATGACAAAAGAGTATTGTTTTTCCTTGCCCCTTGCAAAGTCTTTCATATCAGCAGGTTTAATTGTGATTACGTAACCACTCCGGTTCCTTACCTTGTCGACGACAGTGTGCACAGCACTGTGTTTGTGCCTTGAGAACTGGTGGTCCGAGCGCTGAAAGCATGGCAGCCCTTCCTCTCTCTCAGGTGCTGGTGGCGGGGTGAGGGGTCCACAAAAATCCACATTGCAAATCCAACAGTGACACACGCCATAAAAGCGTCAGCTTGACCAAAAAAAGTTTTTAAAGTGCACTCATGCTGTTCAGCATCATTCCAGGGATCAAAGTACAGTAATTAATAGGCTGTTGTCAAAGCAGCATTCGTATTGTATATCCGTTTCTATCCAATACGAAGGACTTATCGATTGCATTTCAGGACCTATCACCTGTTTACAAAGCTTCGGCTTGTTCACGATGGCCACCCCGTTTGAGGGCACTTTAAGCTGTATGACATTTACTGTTCCTCTCAGAATAATGGCGGCGGAATTGTACATCCGGTATTTTGATCACAACACATCGTTCTGCTGCCAAACATTGTTAGCCGTGTCCATAGTTCTCGCTGTCATTCAGTTGATTTAAAAACCAGAGCACATGTCATTGTTCATATGAAAACTCTTATTCCAGGGAGTCTCTCCATAATAAAACAAAACAAAATATTGGACAGTAATGAAATAGATTTAGTCACATTAGTCAGGGAATGTACACATGACGTTGAAGGACCTGTGGTTTACCACCTAGCATAAGTTCCCTCATATTTTGATTGCTACGATTGCATATTTGTTGCAAAGATTGATCGATACCTTTTTGATGTTTCCTGTAACAAACCACATATTCAGTTTATAGCAGATACGGTCCAAAGTTCTTGCAGGTTAGAAGCACTGAATTACTAGTTGATGAAACCTCTCAATTTGCTTATTTGGACTGTAGGCATTTTGTGACCACCATACGAACTGAACGACCGTACATTCAGTGGGATTTATTTGTTTCAAATTGCACAGACAATGAAGTCCTGTTGAAAACCATCTGAAAAGATAGAACCAATACCTTTAAAACAATTCTTTTTGAAGCATTGTTAATTTAGAAAGAATTATGAATTGAACCAAACTGCAGTTTTTAACCCTTCCATTATACATTTTATGTTTGCAAAAATTATTTATCTGGTATTTTAGAAATGCTTACAAAGTTAATTCAGGGTCTTATTAATGTATTAATGCAGTCTACTACCATATTAATCCTAAATCCTTATAAATCCTTACTACCTGGTTTGGTTGCTTTAAAAAAAATCTATTTTTAGTAATTCCCCTCTTTTGTTTTCAATTGGTTGTGTTCCTAAAAGTTCATTCACGCTGCAAGTTATGGAATCTTTTTAGATTACACAGAAAATAGACTTGATTACTCATTTCAAACTGTTACTGTTTTAATATTTGTAGATTGTGTGGCTTTTTCTTTTGATTTATTTGCTTTTTGATTTTAGGCTACACTAGTTTGCCATGTAGCAATTGCACTGTGCAATATTTACAATGTGAGGACTGGGAAAATACATTTCTGGATGTAATGTCTCTTACAGTTTGCGATAGTATCACTGACCAAGCCTTCTGTACTTTGTCACAAAAAGCGGGTTTTCCAGGTGACTATTTTGGTGAGTGTCAAAATACGAATTAATGGTGTATTATTGTCAACATTCACTTTGAATTAAAAATATCTATTGCTACAGCAAATGAGTTGTGATGGTCTTTTGATTTGGCTTTGAGTAACTGCATGGACATAAATGTGCCAGTTTTGTTTTATACGTTTAAATGACTAAAGTGTATTTCCCAGTATTGATCCGATACTGCCACCTTGTGGATGTAACTAATTTTTTTTTTTTTAAGTTTGCTTTGACTGGAAACTGCCCTTCAAAACCCCAATTCAATAAGACCAAGGCTCCCACATTACTACTATGGGGGTGAAAAGTCCAGCAAAACAGTGCCAGCTCAGTTCTGGTTTACAACACGCTTGGTTTACCATAGACACCTTAACATAACATATGTATTGTAAAAGTTGGTGAGTGAATGCAGTTGTCCATCCTGACAATTTAGTTATACTATTAGAAACCAAGATGAATAAATACATTTACCACAATTATATCTAACAACATGAGACGCAGTCTCCGATGGAATGGTGACTAAGTACATCCTGGCCGACCCTGATTCACAATCCACTCAATATGTAACACACAACCAGTGCTTAAATTGTAAAATTAGAGATGACGGAGCTCAACTTGCCTCCACCAACCACACGCCCCCCACAGAGAAAAAGGGTTAACTTTTCCTACCTCTGTTGCTGCATTTCTGTCCCTCCCTCTGGTCTAATGGTAACTTTCCAGTGGTGGAGCAACAAGGGTTAAAAACCTTGGTTGTTTGACGTGCAGATTAGATTAATTTGTGAGAAACCTCTCTCGCACTCTGCGCTGGAAATTGCTGCTGTGTTAACAGCGGTTAAGAGATCCTTCAAGGGCTGTGTAACTTGTTCTCCCGATGTCTCTGTGAACACTCTGAAAGCACAAATTGTTTCTCGGCTGTTAAATCGGTTAAAATACGCGTTGTTGTCGCACTTATGATATGATATTTATGAGCCCGGGGCTCTGATTCTGAGTAAAACATTTGCTGGGGCGCAGAATCAGATTCTTGGCATTTGCTGGGGCTGTGCCCCGGCTAGCCCCAGGACAAATTAAGCACTGCACACAACTAATTAATGTGCATCATAGTTTTGGCTGCATGTAGGAATGTTATATGGGTCTGATCGGGGCACACCCAGGACCGAGTCTCGCCGTGATTTCCTTCCACCTTCCCCATATAAGGGGTCCCCAGACTTTTTCACCAAAGGGCTTTAACGTGTACTCCTCTCCTTGGGCCAGGGGATGAAATGGTTCACTGGAACCCTTAGTCAGTGAAAGCCTGATAGATAAATCACACAAACTGGGAAATTGGCTATATGGAGCCTCCCTCCCCTCCCTCCAGCCAGGACATTTACAACACACGCCTGGTCCGCAAAGCACTCTGCGCTGCAGGTGACTCCACCCACCCCTCACACCGCCTCTTCAGTCTCCTGCCGTCCGGGAGGAGAATGAGGAGCCTCCCGGCAAGGACCTGCAGACTGAGAGACAGTTTCATCCACCAGGCTGTCAGGAAGCTGAACTCTCTTCCAACTCTCCCCCCCCTTCCTCCTCTGCCCCCTGCCCCCCCCTGACCTGACCTCCATCCCCCCCCCACATGCACAGACTATTAGCAACAGCCACTTTACCTAATACTGCTATTGCACTGTAACTGTACTTACATCAATATTTGCACAGCATTCATTTGCACCATTTACATATTTTATATTTATATTTATAACTATTTTTAGATTTCGATTTTATATTGTGTGTTTTGTATTGTGTGTGTGTTGTTTGTTTGTATTAATGTTAAACTGCACTGTGGATGAGAGAGAAACGCAATTTAAATCCCTGTATGTCGTGTATATACAGTGATTGACAATAAAGCTGACTTTGACTTTGACTTTGATATGTTGGCTACAGTGGCTACATACATGTACTACCTATTCTATGCATACCGTCGCCTGCTCCGCAGAACACTGAGTAATAGTTCAATTTATTTTTGTTATTGGTGATAGTGTAACAATTAATTATCCCACAAACAAAATAAGATGTACAATGCCTTCAGAAAGCCTTCAGCCTTCACCCCCTTCAAATTATTTCAGATTTTGACATTGAAATGCATTTATATGGGATGGGATTTTTTTTTGTCCCTTATCTAAACAAATCACTCTATAATATCATAGTGGAATGAGAAATCTGGAAAATTCTTACACGTAATGTAAAGTTAAAAAAATGCAATGTATTTATTTGGTAAAGTATTCACCCCCTTTGGAATGACGCTCCACGCCGAGCTCAGGTGCTCCCTAATGAGATCACTGGCACTTGAATGCAGTCCGCCTTCTCCCCGGTTCTCTCTTTCCAACTCCCCTTTCACCTCCTCCTACCTCTATCTCACCTCTACATGAACCACATGACAGTGGTGAACACGCGCAAGGAAGATAACGCCAATGCTTATCGGAGAATGACAGGAGTGGGCTTATTCTGTAACACAAATTTACAATCACGAGGACACGAGACTTTCTTTTGTGAAACATAGGGATAACGGCATACTGTATTTGCTGTTGTTGGCGATACGAACCACAAAGTAAACATTGAAACTCTCTCGATTTGGCTTGGTTTGTGACAATCAGTTTCACCACTTTCAGTTTCACCACATTATCAATGATCTGTCGTATTTTTGAACTTCTAGACCAGTGGTCTCAAACTCAGTGCCACGGAGGGCCATGTGTATGCTGGTTTTTACTGCAGCCTCCGCTTTTGTTTAGATAATTAGTTCCATTATTTGCTAAATTATCATGTTGGCTTGCACATAATGTATATAAAGTGAAATTAAATATTTTTGTTATCTAAATAATAATTGTTGAGTATATTCTGTGCTTTAACTTCAAAAATGCACAGAGGTGCATGCATATGGCTAAATGAGTAGTTGAGCCAATTAAGGCAGCAGTAATTGGTTCCAATTCAAACCTGCATACACACGGCCCTTTGTGGCACTGAGTTTGAGACCACTGTTTTAGACTTCACCGAAGGTAAGGAGATTTTTTGCGACATCCCGGTTGACGTGAGTTGGCCTCCACTGCTGAAAACACGAGATTCCACCCGATCTGTGCATATCGTTTATGTTTATATTTTCAGTACATTTAACCGTGATATGTAACGAAGTATATTATATGATGCAGCTGGCAGTTAAGAGCTTAACCACAAAGTCTTGCAAATGCCTGTTCTTCCAGTAGTAACATCGCTCCACTGTACTCAAAGATGCGAGTCCAGGTGCAGCAGGCAGTGAAACACATGACCAGTGAAATCTGTCCAATCGCTGTCCACTTCACCCTGTCCAATGGCAGCACTGCTCGTTTACTAATTTAAATGTGGGCGTGGCATCTGCACCCACGCGAGTGCAAAAAAATGACGCATAACTTGTCGACTTCGTTCTCTATTGACTTGTAAACTGATTTCCATCTTGTCTTGTACTTTACCATCTACGACCGCAACTTTTCTACAGTCCGGCAGGGGTCGTCCAATTCTACGTTTGATGCTGCAATTCTCTCACTCTTTTCGCAGTGATCCCGGGTGTTAGCAACGTGATTTTCTTTCCATGAAATGACGTCTCTTAATTGCAATAACACCCGAATCTCTCGGAAACGGGGGAACGCCATTCACCACACCACCCATGTCGATCTGCGGGCAGTTAGAAAGGAAATTAAATAACCCAGAATCAGGCGTCATTATCCCCAGAAACTGGTGAGATGCGTCCCTTAAAATTTAAATGCCGCCTGAGATACTGAGATACACGCGAGAGGGACTAGTGGAAGGCTCTGCTCTCGGTCACGGATTGATCAAATGTTTTCGCGACCAAGACTGCAGTACATCTTTTGGATACACAAATGGCTTCTAGCTTGAAGGGTGCGCATAGCAATCTCTATATTTTGGACAACAGTGGAGGGGAGAGAGCTCGCACACTGGACTCGCATGGATGGATAGGTGTGAGTCTCACGGGATGTTATCGAAAGAGATGGAAGACACCTGGCTTGGATGGATTCTTCATTAAGTGTCTGATATCACTAGGAATGATTTTACTTGTGCTCCAGTCCGCGCTGGCTATGAAGGGTAAGAAAAACGGTATTCAGCAGCTAATTTATTTGCAGAGTACCTATGATCACATTTTAATAATTTAAATCTTTTATTGTTTATGCCGTGGCCATTTGGCTAAATTATTAGATCAATGTATATTTAAAACACCTACTTCCACTCTACTCATTCTCCGATGGGTTTAAATATATTTCCCGTCTCCCCTTAAAGGAAATGAAAAACAATTAGCGCACAGATGGACTAACAACACCTATGTGCTGAAGACGGCGTGACCTGGTCATCAGTGGATACAAATATGATAAACCACTAGTACAGTGCATGATTTCGTTTTATAGGAATACTATCCTGTTCGCAATGTTGAATTTGTGCTAGAATATATACAGTATAATATTGGTACATTTTCCACAGTGGGAAAATTCTTAAATGTAGGCTACCTACTTTAATATTGTCATGAAAATAAGTTTACCGTACTAGCACGTTTCTTGTTATGGTCCCTTTGTTTCAAATTGGCCCCTGGGAAATATTAACACGCTAAATTCGTTTTACGCGGCTCTTTCTCGGACTGAATTTAACACCATATTGGCAACTGGACGTGTCCTATGGAAATCCTAACAAAGATATATAGAACAAATTACTAATTGATGACATTGTCTGGCCTCGACCTAATTCGTTGTGAAATTGTAGATTTCTCGTACACAGCATCGCAGTAATTTAGGTTGCGTGGGAGTCGGGAAAAGGAATGAGATTAAGTAAATGTGTGGCAGGGTGCTTTGTTTCGCTTGAGGCTTCAACGCTGAGCGCGGATGTAATGGTTCGGTAGCTCCTATTGTGTGCAGTAAATTAGGCGTGTTAATAAAGGAACTTTTTCCGTTAAAAAGACACTTCGCGTGGACGACAGTATCCCATGGTTCCTCACAGCTCAATGAGGTGACAGGTGTTGAGGGCGAAAAGTATATCAAATAATTAGCACAAATGTTGAGATTTTGTAATGGCTATGTTATTAAGAGAAGGTAACATAGACACTAGTTGTCCTAAATCTAGCCTATAAAGATGAATCTTTTACCAGGTCAAGAGACACAGGAAAGACTATGATAAGGATTGTGAATGCTAGTTTATAGCATATTGCACATTCCATGCACATATGGTACTCTGTTGTCATGGTTGCAATTTCAGGATGATTCAGTTGAAATACATCTTACTAGTGTTTTTACTTGCTTAATTGTGTGACACATGCACCATTGAACCTGATGGTAGACTTGTTAATGTACTTCCTTTTATAACCATTTATTTAAGTACTTGTGTATGGAATATATAGCACAGATCTGTTCATAGACTTACTAACTGTTGAGGGAAATTGGCTAATTATTAAATGGGAGTTATTACAGGTCCATGGGGATACCAACCTTTCAGATGTAGAGCGACTATTTGTAGAAGCTATTGTAGCTATTTGTAGATGTAGAAGGCCATGGTGCAACTGGGTCATGATGTTGTGTCACACATTTCTGAGTTTTGCAAAAACACTGAGAGGAGTTCACAGCTAAATACTCCCTAACCCTAACCCTAACCCTAACCCTCCCCCCACCCACACATGTAGTACATAACAGTACTGCATGCTCAATACAGATAAGCTACTCATGTGCCACTCTATTGCAATGAATTTCTTTGTCCGAATAATAATGTTCTCATAAAGAGAAACATGAGCCTGTTGTCAGTACAAACCAGGCTGGATCTTGGTGTGTTGATTTTTCTTGACCACGCCCAGTCTTAACTCCACGTGACTTTGATGACCAGCTTTTCTATCTCCTGCTGATTCATTTCCTGAAGACTTTACTATCCTCTTCACCGTTTTCTCAGCTGATATTCATAAAAAAGCCTTTTTGTCAAACCCTGTTCTGAGCTCCTCTCTCCATCAGATCGCTGTAGGCAGATGCTGTTCTGACAGGCTGCCGATGAAACCCTCTCTGGTAACGGCCCTACAGAGAGACTTCTCCCAGTTCACAGAAGCCCGCTGTGCTGTGTTGCTATGGGAACACGTTCCGCAAATATTTTTTCATCTTTCTTTGAAGGACAGAAAAAAATTACTAAGAATTCCAGCAATTTATTGTATGGGAGCACAACAAAATAAAGGGCAACAGGTGGTTTGATCCAGCATGGTTTTCTGTATATTGTTTATTGAGCCATAACTGAGCCCCATGCTTGTTGGTTTGTGTGTTGGTATACATCAGCTCTCCATTTGAAGGCAGAGCTGATATATTCTACCATGCACCATACTTCTCAGCTCAGATTAGTTTATTCATATTTCTACATGCAAAAGCAATTTCTTGGTTCCCAGTCCCTTAGTGCAATTAATAATTTTCTTCGTGGTTGCTCACAGAAGTAGATAACATCCTTGCTGTTCTTGTTTCTTTGGGTTACTGACACTTCAGTCTCCAGATGGCTGATGTGCAATAGCTTTTAATTTTGAGCATGTGTTCTTAATTTTGTTTTAGATTGTTTAGATTGTCCATACATGTTCCTGTACAGTATCAAATCGACTACAGGAATTCAGCTTCCACCAACTGATTGGTTCCCACACCGCAAACAATAGGGGGCATTGCTTTGCCTAGAATCAGCATGGACGTGGTGGTTATCGTCAGTCTGATGATTTCAGATTATAATTCGAGGACACGAGACTTTCTTATGTGAAACATAGGGATAATGGCATACTGTATTTGCTGTTGTTGGCGATACGAACCACAAAGTAAACATTGAAACTCTCTCGATTTGGCTTGGTTTGTGACAATCAGTTTCACCACTTTCAGTTTCACCACATTATCAATGATCTGTCATATTTTTGAGGTTCTTTTGATTTTTGCAACATCCTGGTTGACAGTGAATTTTCACTGCTGAAAACAAGGATTCCACCCAATCTGTGCATATCGTTTATGTTTATATTTTCAGTACATTTTGATATGTGTATATTATATGATGCAGCTGGCAGTTGAGAGCTTAACCACAAAGTCTTGCAAATGCCTGTACTTCCAGTAGTAACATCGCCCCACTGTACTCAAAGATGCGAGTCCAGGTGCAGCAGGCAGTGAAACACATGAGCAGTGAAATCTGTCCAATTGCTGTCCACTTCGATGCTAAAGGGGCTAGCCCCCGGACCTTTCGTCTTCCTGAGGACTGGTACCCTCTCTCGCATATTTTAGCATGTCTCGCCAAATGTGTTTCTTGGCAAGATCTAGGTGCGACAGACTTGTGTCTCTGTGTTTAGTTGTCATACAGTCCTTTACCTATTAAAATGCCTCTTTTGCTCTGAAATCACTCGAAGGTTTGGCATTTAAAGAGCCGCCATGAGCTAAAGGACTAGATCAATTACCACTAGACCTGTGCGCTGATGTCCACTTTGACCCGCGCTGGCTGTCAGCCCTCCCATCGTACGTCTTGAACCATGATGCGCTACTTAATTTCCATTGCTGCACTTAATTACATGGATTGTCAGTGGGAGAGTTGATTATGCAGTGCCGAGCTGCTGGTCTAAGTCAGGATCTACCCTTTACCTTCTTGGTTTAAGTGTGCCTTTGCTTCAGTCCTGTCGTGCGTTCCTCTTCACTCTTCACTTAATTATGCAGTCTCAGCCTGTGCTGAGCTTTAGGTTAGTTGAGCCCGTTTGCCTTTGCAGGTTCTTATGCCAATTCGGGACACTTCTCCTCACTTCAATAACAGAGCACATGGTAGGACTAATTGAACAACCTTTGCTTTTCTGTTGTAGGAGAGCACTCAACTAGCAAGCACACGGAGGATATACATTTATACAAGAAATTACATCAAAATACAAAAATATAGGTTTTAGAGAAATCATTCAAATTATTGCCAGTTAGATTTGTGTGCAGGGAAGATGCATGTTAATGAGGGATAATTAATTTTGTGTATAATATTTGCGACGAGTTGGAGGTCTAACACGTTGCACACACACAAGCACGTGTTGCAACACGATGACCTAACACGTAGGTGAAATAAAGGCATGCCCTCACCTGGAGCAGGTGTGGCGAGGGAGGTGAGGCATTAAAATCAGGACTTTATAAAAAGAGAAATGTGAATGATGGTCTTAGACTGGTTTTGAATTTTGCTCATGTTTCCTTTTTGTGTTCTCACGGGAGAGTGGAACCCCGATCTCAAAGCCTCAAAGAAGGCATGTGTGTTGTTTTTGTTTTGTTCCTCCAAAACCAAAACAAACTTCCTAAATGGACTGTGCCAGTCCCTGTGCACTGTCCTGAAGATGGGCTGGCGTCGGCAGAACAGTTTCCTGTGGCAGGTCACCTATCCCCTGTCTTTTGGGTTGTTGAAGCTGCCTTGCCATTGTTTCGTTTATTTTTCATATACTCCCTGCACACACATCTTTGTTAGACCTTACCCTCATGGTAACACACCTGTATTGTACACATCTTGGGGTCTAAGGGGTGGGCCATGACATTTGTTTGAAATTATGATTGAGTGACCATGTTTTCTCTTTCAAAAGATTCTGTGACACTTGATGCTTATAAGTTGTACAGTGGCACCTCGGCCCACAAACTTAATTCGTTCGTTGACTCCATTCGCGAACCGAAATGTTCGCCAACCAAAATAATTTTTCCCATTGAAATGAATGTAAATCCAATTAATCCGTTCTCCAGCCCCAGAAACACTTTTTTATGGGTTTGTGTGGCAAAAATATAGAAAGGAATTAAAGATAACCTTAATTATAGAAAAATACATTAATACTAAAATAAAACATAATAATTGTACACTTTACCTTTGTGGTTGATAGTTTCTGGCACAGGTGGAGGAGGAGGAGAGGAGGAGGAGGAAGACTACTCCTTCGAAGGAGAGGCCTTCGAGGGAGAGTCCGATTCCATAATAACATCGGGCAACTGTGTTTCTGGTGTTTTTTCTCTTCTTTGTATCGTTTGAAGTGGTTAAATGGCTGGTTGGGTGGGTGGTGTTTGAACCACTATCAGTAGCACTTTTCACTTTCATAAAGAGCCATAATGAGGGCAAATTTAATGGAAATAGCACAAAAAGAACGTGTATCAAAGGAGAACACAACAACGAACGATGTAAACAACGCTGAGTACTAAGCACAACTGACGCTATCGCTACGGCGAGAAGCCCCAGAGTTTCTGTGTTTGTGCGTTCGTGCACCGAGGGCTTGTTCGCGGGCCGAGTGAAAATTTGTTCGGAAAGTGTGTTCGTGGGCCGATTTGTTCGTGAGTAGGGGCGTTCGCGGGCCGAGGTTCCACTGTATTTTATTAGAACATTATATATATATGATTAATAGTCAGCTTCTTTTGTTAACATTCTTGGTATTCCCAGGTGAGTCTGCCCTTCGCCTTGATGGTGGTAATACATCTTATATCCTATGAAGGCAAACCAGCTTCTAATTAGCATCATGCACAATCTGTCCTGAATTATCAGAGCTTATTCTGAGCCCCTGTGACAAAGTCCTGCTAGAGCATTGGATGGGAGATTGCATAATGCCTTTGGAAATGGAAAGATGCAGTTCTGTCTCTTTCAGTGCAAGCTAGCGTCGTGGTTGCCATTAGTGAACACAAGGATTCAGAGACCTATTGCTATTATATTAAACTAAGGAATTATGGCCTGGATTCACTCAGCATTTGTCCTTAATATTGAATATTAAATACAAGTGGTTTTTCTTCACCAATACAGTTTCACCAAAATTACTTGCCAAAGTATGCTTGTGAAGAATGCAACTAGCCCTAATGTTTACTGTTATTATGTAAGTCCAACGTAAAGAAAAGTGTTGAATTCAGCCCATATCTCTTTACCTGCCTCAAATATTCTCTGTTTTGCAGTAGTGGTGGAATGCAACTTTAGACATGACGTTTGTATTCCATGCAGTCCTACATGGTGCATCTTATCCAGAGAGACTTACAATGAGTACATTTAAACAAGAACTTACAATGAGTGTGTCACACACCGCGTGACAAACCCTGAATGGGAACAGAACAGCCAGGAGACACGGAGTGGAGTTTGTCGGTCTACAGACCGTATTTTATTTATTTGTTTTGCTGTCTCTCCCCCCAGACATGGGAGAGAGACAGTGGGAGTAGCAGGTTAACATATGACAAAGACTAACACAAACACAGACACAAAATCTTCACCCTACTCGCCGCAAAGCTTTCGGGTAAAAACAACAAACGAAAATAACAAGTTAAAATGACTAAACTGACGGGACACCGCGCCTCCCCCAGAGTTCCCCTGGAACCTCCTCAGGCACACACATATCCAGTGACCTTTCAAGTGCTTCCCACCCATTCATACTGAGACACTCGAACTTTTCAGTTCGAGTTCTCTTACTCATTCATTCCAGAGACACTTGCCACTCCCAGGATGTGAGAGTGCTGGCAACCGGCTCTCAAGACACTCCACTCTTCCGGTGAGTTCTTGGGCTTGCTCAGACACTCTCCACTGTCGAGTGCGAGCTCTTTTTACTAAAACCGAGGGCGAGAGGCGGACCCTCTTCCAGGGCACCCTCCCGCTCCTCCATAATCACACCGAGGGAGAGAGGCGGACACCTAAAGCGCACCCCCTCTCCCTCTTCCTCACTCACACAGGAAGCACTCTACTCAGTCACTTTCGACAAACGCACACAAAACTCCAAACAAACATCCAACATTCAACATCAAACATTCCACATCAAACGTGCACGTGCACTCACACACACATCAAGACAAGACTGACTGATTCCCCACTCGCACCACCTGCTCTTAAATAGGCTTAGTTTCTGCCTGGCTCAGGTGGGACTCGTGAGGCAATCACCCAATCACAATCACAACTCACATTCTCACCCAGACACCCAATCAGCCAATTGACTTCTATATCAATTGACTGATTGACACCAATTAAATAAGAATTAAACCAATTAAGGCCTTTGGAGCTCCCTTCCGGGCGACAGTTCACTCTCACACCCTGGGAGAGTGCCAAACCTGCCCCCGGAAAGTCTCACTGCTCCAAAGGCCTCTACCACATGGAACAAGACAGGCAACCATGCCACTCCCATGTGGCCGAGACCGACATCCTCCACAGAGTGCATGGCAAGAACAATCACAGCTAGCACAAGAGCTCTGCATGGGTGGCATCTAGCCTCTACCCATATAGTAACAATACAACAGACATCACCATCGATAGCTGCACACCGTACCTTTAACACAGGGAGAGAAAGGTTTGTACCCCCCCACCCCCTCCCCAATTATATATGTATACAGTGGTCATGGCAATGACCTTTTTTGAGTGGTAGTGGAGTCTGAAAAGGTGGGTTTTCAGTTTCATACGGAAGATGGCCAGCGTTTCTGTGGTCCTGACCGAGTGTGGAAGATCATCCCACCACCGGGGGGTCAGGACAGAGAAGAGGCGAGACTGCGAGGAGCGGCTGCCGGGCGCCCGGAGTGATGGGACTGTCAGTTTTCCAGAGGAGGCAGAGCAGAGGGGTTTGGCTGGGGTGTAGGGTGTGATGAGTGTCTGGAGGTAGGAGGGAGCGGTTCCCCTTGCGACCTGGCATGCCAGCACTAGTGATTTAAATTTGATACGTGCTGCTATACGGAGCCAGTGCAGTGTGGTGAGTAGTGGTGTGGTGAGAATGCTCCTTCAGTGTTTGAAAAAATTTCATCTTTATGCTGGCTGAGGTAAAGCTTTTTTGAAAAACGGACATTTACAAAAATACACTCTGCATCAGTCAAAATAACAATATGATTGACACTCTTGAGCTGTCCAGTAATGACAATAGCAAAACTGTCAGGGAGCAGCTGCCAATTAATGTTGAAAACTAGGCCTGATAACATGTCCTCCGAGGGGCTCACCTCCAGCTTCTTTTCATTGTAATAAACCTACTGGCAACCATAAAAAAGTGGCAGCTGTGCTCCCATGACAAGCTCCATTGCTTTGTGGTAAAGACTGACTGTGATGGTGAGATTGTTTGGCCACACAGTCTGTAGACAGACCGCAGAAGTTCCTTCCACAGTTGGAAGGTAATTAGCATGCAAATTAGCTGAAGGGTTGGATCATACCATTCATTTATATGGGAGGAAGGAATCTTCACTTTAAATCGAATAAAATGTATTTGTATAGCGCTTTTTTTCTTTAAAAGTACATTGTCCCAGGGGCCTCCCGCGTGGTCCAGTGGTTACAAAGTTCAACACTGGCCACGGAGACTGGGGTTCGATTCCCCATCTCGCCAGAGTCGGCTCTGGCCAGGAGTGCCACCAGGGGTGGCGATTGGCTGCCCGCCCCAGGGAGGGGGAGGAAGCTGACATGATGTTTGCTGCGCATAAGAATGGCCCTGTAGTACCAGGTTACGGTCAACGGCCTGGCGAGTGCCGTCTCGGAGGAGGTGTTAGTTCGCCTTCGTCACTACCGGTCGCAGGACTACGGCAGCGAACTCACATTACTAGGGGGGGATTGACATAAAAATAGCGGGTGTAATTGACTACTAAATTGGGAGAAAATGGGAGAAAAATCAAAGAAATAAAAAATACATTGTCCCAAAAAGCTTAACAAAAGAGAACCCAGACCTAGACCTCCCCACCCCAAAAAAAGCAAGCCTAAGGTGACATGGGCAAGGAGAAACACCTTTGGTCAAGAGTACACAGGGTGTGTTCAGACCGTATCAGGGCCAGTCCAAAGCAGAGGCAGAGAGGCAGAGGCAGAGGCAGAGGCAGAGGCATTCTGGCTTTTATGACTCAATGTCACCAGAGGCAGAGGCAAAATGTCATCTGCTCAATGTTGTCTGTGAAAATGTCATCTGCTATTGTCTGTGATGTTATTGTTCTGATAGGAATGCTTCCATTAAGGCAGTGTTTCTCAAATTATTTTCGATGCCACGCCCCCTAGGAAGAAGAAAGCATTTGGAAAAAAGCTGAGACGGAAGATTTTGAGGGGCGCAAAATGTAAGAAAACGTAAAATAAAAAACGTGGACCGGTTCCGAGGGGCGCTTTTTTTCCGCGCCCCTCTAAATAAACGAACTGGTCTCAGCTTTTTTTCCACGGTGCGAAATACATAAAAAAGTTTTTTTTTTCCTAGGGGGGCGTAACAGAAAATATTTGAGAAACACTGCATTAAGGTAACATTATCATTATCATTGGTTTCACTCTGTAAAATTGTAAAAACAGCAACTAGCCTCACAAATGTAATACTTTCTCTCTTAGGTGTGCGTTTTCAGATTCATAGAAGCCACAGAGTCAGAATATTTGAGCCGTTTAAATATCTGTGGGAGGGGAAGACAGAGCAGTGTCAACAGGCAGATTCGCCAGCATATAGCCATCAATTCAGTGCCAAAGACATCACTCTTTGAAGGTGTAATTGCTGCTGCACACAGACCTGTTTCACTCATCCTCCCCTCATTAAGGCACAATGGCAAAAGAAAGGCGATAGCTACAAAGCACCTTTTGGCTCACTAGATAGTGGCAACTAAACAATAAAATTGCAGAGACAAAAGATTAAGGGAGTCATTCTCCAAAGAGTAAATCTTACCAAGCTCATCTGAATGATTAAGTCTCATCTGATTGGATGATAGTCAGATTCATTTTTGGCTTGGCTCCTGTTAAGGAGGGCTGGGATCACGTGCGCGTCCTTTGTGGTGAGTGTCGAGGCAGACTCAAAAGGCCTCGGCTGCGGGACGCGTGGAGGGCTGGTTGCTGGGGAGCCGTGAACGCTCACTGGAAGGCCCGCTGGAGTGGTGGGAGGTGGAGAAATACGCCAATCGCTCAGCTCCAGTACACAGCATGAAAAGGGACCAGGGCGAGCTTTGCCATAGATCATCGTGCTCACCACAGTAAACTTGTATTTATTGAGGGGAGAGCCACCGACTGCAAATTAAATCACACAGATTGACCCCGTTACTCTTCCTATATGAGCAGTGTGCCATTTCGATAATCTCATTATTTTAATACATGGGACGGGCAGGCGAGGGCTGGCCTCCTTGTGCTCTTTATGATAAAACCATCCTTCGGCAATGATTCCAGAGCCATTTAACAAATGCGTTTCTAAGAGGGAACTGGAAGGCGGAGGATCATAGGTGACATCCATCAGTTTTATGATAATAATTCATGGTTATGAAATAGCGTTATGTTCACACCAGCGCACTGCCCAATCTTTTACGAGCTCATGAAATGAGGCTTTGCCGCTCAACCTGGGAAACGAGCGGTGCGACAGAGAGACGGACCTCCTGCCACTTGGCGGTGATGTAACTTTGAGTCGTCTTTCCATTTTGACATTTACACATCTTTAAAAATTGGCAGGCAGTTTTCGAGGAAAGAAAGGAAAGCGGAATGTCCATCAGTAGAAACACACATGATTTGCTGCTGAGCAGGGCTACTTAAGCTTATGGAGGCCTTCGTCAGGCTATGCTCAGATTGACAAGGAGTTCACAGCCTGATAGAGCTGAGTTCACTGCGTTAGACTGGGAAAGTTGAATAATGAATGAGTGCTTTCATTATTAATCCAGTATCCAGGCAACTGTTGAATACTGTTGTAGCAACATTGATTTGGAGAGACGTTCTATCAGTATATTCTTTAATATCAGCTAACTGCATTTGACTGTGTTAGACTGGGACAGTTCCCCTGCAGTAACAGTCTGATGTTTCACCCGAAACCTGACCAAGGCAGAATTAGGATTGAGAAATATCTGGGATGCATCTATTTAAATGTATTTTTATTAGTGGTGGGACTCGATTAAAAAAATTAATCTAATTAATTAGAGGCTTTGTAATTAATTAATCGAAATTAATCGCATTTTAATCGCATATCAATATTTGACACGAGAAGCAACATTTTTCAATTCAAATGGATTTTGGTATACGAGTGAATCAATGAATAGACATATACATAAGTTTAAGCAGCAAAATCTTGTTTATTTTAGCTACTACACAGACCAGTGCAATTTTTAACAAAGTGCAGCAATTTTAGGAATATGATAGTGCAAAGGACCTTTGGAAGAAGCTGCTGGATTTTTTTCGAAATTGTCTTTCTGCATGGCAGTTCATAAATTGTGTCAGACGACGCAATCTGTAGCACCTTTTCTAGCCTTATCTTCGACCACCGAAAGTGGTCTACAGTCCACGGCGAGCCAGTGAGTTGGTTACTTTGTTAGACGTGGTCTTACTCATCTTGGCTCTGAACCCCGTCATCTGGTCGAGTGTGGGTTGGCGACTCTGCTTGCTCGTACTAGGACTAACGTTAGCCTGATCAGCGTTAGCTCTGGCTTCCACGCTAGCTGCAACATGTTTAGCATTGAGAAACGTTCCGTGGTGTCTGGAGTGCAAAAATATAGTGCGATTAAAATGCGTAAATTTTTTAACGCGTTATTTTTTCTGTAATTAATTAATCGAAATTAACGCGTTAAAGTCCCAGCCCTAATTTTTATATTTTGTCAAAATAATTTAAATGGCTCTTGTCTAGCCATGTTTCGGGAATTTCTTGTTTCAGATACAGCCCTTTAGTGGACCAGTAGAGGCCACATGCAGCTGTTAGCTATACCGTTTTCTCCCCTTGTTCATTTCTGCTGCACATCACTGAAGGAGGGTCCTGATGAAATAAACATTCAAATGTTTGTATGTAGTTTGGTCCTGTTTTTTTAAAATCTTGTATGCACTGATTCAGGCCTATCATGATCTCTGGGATGGGTACATGCTGTGTGCTTTTGGGGGGGGGTTCTGCTGTTCCGACATGCCTACGTTGATTCACACACACGCACACCTACACACCTACCTCAGGCCTGGTCTGGGGGTGGTTTTGGGACTTCAGTCCTAATGATAAACTGTTGCTGCATATATACAATACAGTATATCTCCCTCCTATACAGACACACCCCAACTACATTCACATACCCAAAACATAAAAGCTATGATTGCATTCAGTTGTTTACTTTGATATATATTTATTTATTATATCTGAATAGGATATTGTAAATCTCTTACTGTCATTGTTAATCTCTTACTAACATAGTTTGGGCTTACATTTAATTAATAATTTTTTCGTCATTATACAGACTCTTGACAATTGAGTGATAAATATAATGAAAAGAAGAGGGGAAAAAAATGTATCCTTAAATTCCTTCTCTCCTCGCGACATTCGCCATTGCCTTCTTAAGCTTTGCTGCATTTATTGATTGTTGAAGCCATTGCAATAGGCGTTTTACCATCTTGATAAAAAGCTTTTATATTCAGGATTTCTTGAAGAAAAACAAGATTTACTATTGCTTTGGCTTTCCATTGAATTAATATTACTTCCCTAACCAAGCGCGCTGAGTAACTAATTGGATTCTTTTAATGTAGGTTTGTGTAGCACTGTACTGATGTGGTTTCGGTGCCATACACTTAAGGCAAGCACTGATAGTTTCCCCTATATTTACCCTCTCTTTACCTCAAGTGCTTTATCTGAACTACAGGATATAAAAAGTTATTCCATCTGTGGAAAGATCTTTCCCCTTTACGTAAGGGTCTGTGCAGCATGTTCCCGACGCCTCATGGATATTTTATTGGTCAGCCCCCAGGGTGACAATCTGTTTGAAATTTCTTCTAAGAACCCAGTTACTCCTAAAATAACTACCATCTGATTCTGTTCTTTAAAAGCAGTGAAGCCTTTAATTATGTTTTTTTCAGTAATCTGGACAATGATGAGGAGTAGTAAGGTTAATGTTAACCTTGAACATATGCATGTACCACAGCAGACATTACAGGAGCATAATGTAATTGACAATGGCTTTTAAAACAGATTCAGTACTGGATGACGGCTGACTAGTGTCCTTGTAACACTACTAAGGCCATTATATACATTAATATATTAGTATATGTATAATATATCTGTTATTAATATTAATACATGGGTAATAAGTCATTCATCAATGTTTTATAATGGACCTCCAAACAAAAAGGATCAAATTAATTGTGTTGAATTATGGCAAGGCAGCACAACAAAACCAACCTGACATTCATGTGTGCAAAATCAGATCAGTCCAGATCGATCCAGACTGAGATGCATTTTACTCTGGTGCTGGCATACCAGGCCATGAGGAGAACTGCTCCCTCCTACCTCCAGATACTCATCACACCCAGACCCCTCTGCTCTGCCTCCTCTGGCCAACTGGCTATCCTGTCACTTTGGGCGCCCGGCAGCCGGTCCTTGCAGTCTCGCCTCTTCTCTGTCCTGATTTCCCGGTGATAGAATGACCTTCCACACTCGGTCAGGACTGCAGAATTGTTAGCCATCTTCCACAAGAGACTGAAAACACACCTCTTCTGCACTTCCACTGAATATATTGAAAGGTTTCACTATGTTTTGTAGGTATGATGTGCATCTTTCTACGATGGCATCTATTGCATTGTTGCTGTACTGATCTCTTGCTGTAGCTGTGATTAGTCTTGCAACTTTAAATGCACTCATTGTAAGTCGTTCTGGATAAGAGCGTCTGCTAAATGCTGTAAATATAAAATGTACATGTTGGTGTGTTGGTGAAGCTAAAATAATCAAAGTTTAGCTTTCAGTCTTTATCAGTGAAATGGTGTTATTTTCTTGTCTTTATGTAGAAAACTCTAAAATACCACAGCTCGCAAGCTATGCCAAAAGAAGAATCACTGTCTTTTAATTAATGCTATTGTATTGAGTTTATTGTTTCAAAATCCAAAAGAACTATACCTTTTAAATTGATGTGGATTCCACTCTTATTCCAGCCAACAGAATAATACCATTGCACTGATTTAGTCAGTATTCTGAAACGTTGACTCTTTTTTTGCTTTATCTTCATAAAACAACACTTATTGCGGATCTGTCGTTTTAAAATTATATTGCTCTATGCAGTACACACTGTAAGCCTAAATACAAGGGCAGTCCACTAATGAAAAACGTGTGAAATCCAAAAATATGATGAGCTGTGAACCACGTGGGACACATCACGGTTCCCTCTCGGTCCCTGCGGCACCCAAAAGGACCGTTTAAAACAACAAGGGTCAGGCAAGGCCATTTTCAACGCTGATACAAATGAAGAATGACTTGCCGCTCTTCCTGATTGTAAAAGGACTAAATCACGTGTGTGGAGACTCAGACTAGTGCTCGAGCAGCTCACCTCAATGACCCCACTGCAACCTGTCTCCAGCTCAGCAATATTGAATACCTCTGTATCCCAGTGTTACAGGTACGGTGTGCAGCTGCCAACAATGATGTCTGTCGCTGTATTACTGCACTGATCTCTTGCGCAAACAATTATTGATCTTACCATGTATAAATGTACATCTTGTAAGTCGCTCTGATAAGAGCGTCTTCTAAATGCCTAAAATGTAAAAAATGTACCTAGCATCAGCATGCACAGAGCCCTGGAGGCATGCAATATGAGTATTGCCTAATGTATACAAGGGAGATTTTATTGGTAATTGCATAGTAAGCTGTACAATATTTTTTGTCCTTTTTGATAGATTCTGTGAATTATTGATTGTCTAGCTACAGTAGTCAGTGTTCCGCCCTGCCTTATTGCTGCGTGTAAATGTGGGGGTGTCCATGGAAACACATTCCGCTTGGCATGAGTGATCATTTGAAGCTTCGCTGCACTTTTTATTTCATGGATTTATTTATTTTTAGGGAGGCAGTTTGTCAGCGTTAGGCGGTGCATCCAAGGTTCTCCAGCGTGGTCTGGGAGTGTGCGGTGGAGTCACACGGAGTGGAGAGCAGGCTCTGAGTAGTCTGAGCGGTGCACTGCATCACAACACTGAACCTCACACTGCTGTCTTATTACAGATGCAGTGGAGCAGGAATGATTCAGCTTTAACCTCCCCTCCATTCACGTTTCTGGGGGAAACACCAGTTATATCTTGGGGCAAAGGTCTAGCTGTGACCTTCATGGCTTCCAGCCAGCACTGGTATGAGAATTCACAGGCCCGTGGAGCACCACCCCCCACACACACCCCCCCTGTCTTGGATTATTCCATGCTGTGATCACCCCCCTGCCCCCCAGCTTTGACTGAGGCCTTTAAAGAGGCCTCTGTATGTCCACAGCGGTTTTAACTCTTATGTACAGAACCCTTTTCCATGATCCTCTGCCTTCGTTTTTCCTGTGGACTTAAATGCTTTATTACAGGGTCTGAGCAAGCAACGGGATTTGGCTGATCTTCACAGTCAGCCAAATACCAGCAGTGATTCTCAACAGCATGTTGAGATTGAGAGGCCAGACACCTACCAATTTATTCAAAATTGAATTTGAAGCATGTTCAATATATGCATGTCATTGCAATGATTTTCATCAGTCCAAACAAGGCATGTGTTCACACAAAATAAGTCAATTTCAAACAAATTCATGTTTTTTCTGCTTATTGAAATTCAGAAAGCCATTTAGGGTTCAAGACTTGGAATGGACCCACATTTCCTGAAATCAAGATAATTTCCTGCATTTCCTGTTCAGACAATAAAAAAAAAAAAGAAGTACTTTACTTCATCATAGCTGACACTTTTCTGTTGAGGAGAGAATCAAGATGTTTCCTTTTATATGGAGTGACACACCATACTCTATATGAGCACTGTCTGTTTTAAATCACACACACGCTTTTCTTGTGTCACTAAAATCTAGTTTCTCTTTCCAAAATATCTCCTTCAAGAGAGTAGTAAAAAAGCACCCTTGATATCAGAAATATTGGACATTTTCTCCTCCAAAAAGTTTGCATGGCAGTTTTCGAAAAACAGCGACAAAACACGGCTAATGTGCACAGTCCTGTTGATGCACAAAAATTGAAGGCGAGGAAAGTTTTTGTGTGAGTTTCTTGGGTTTTATCTTTTTCCTGCGGTTTGTTTTGACTAGGAGACATGGATTGTGTTTGCTGCTGGAAGGTAGCCCTTTGAAAGCTTACACTAGGGGAGTGCTGGGCCAATCCAGCTTCAATGGTGCTGTGATTGCCTGCCATACCACGGACACTCCAGCTGCCATGTCTGGGCAGAGTCAAGGGCATCAAAGGTTTCCTCAGGACCTGCCTGCTGAATAATTCATTGTACTTACCAATCTTGTAGGTTACACTGATGGAATATAAATTCTCCTCCCTGCTCTGCGGTATAAGCCGAGAGAAAGTTGTGCAGTCACTGTTCAGAGTTGGTGATAGTTGTGGGATAAGGGTGCAACTTCTATTGATAGTATTATTATTATTATTATGTTTTTTATCCCCTATTTTTCTTTTTCTCCTATTTTGAAATGGCCATTTGTAGGGCTATCCTATGGATTTAACATTATGACACAACTGAGACTGCAGGCCCAATGAAGGTGCCCAACCCACCACAGTAGTACCCTGCTGTCCACCACCCTCCCTCCCTGGGGGATGTTATAATCAGTTATGCTGAAGTAATTCTGGAACATGGGGCACGTCACTGCACTGAGAATGAGCGCTGTAGCTGCAGACTCCATCAGACAGTCCTCTGGCTTGTGCACATAAATGGTGCAGCACATGCAGTTCTGCTTGATTATACAACTCATGTAGACTAGCTGCTGGCTGGAAGAAACAGCCATATGCTGATAGGTACCAGTCATGAGGAGTATGTGTTGCGGGAGAACATCCATCACTCCATCGTTTTCTTTCCTCCAAAATAGGTCTCCAGTAGAGATAAATATTTACTCCATTTAAATAGAGCTTGCTATGTTAATATATCCATAATTTACATCTAATATGGCTAGATTAACACCAAGTTGTTTGGCTGTCTATACAATCTTTATTGCTGAAATTGCTAAAAGGCTGACAGCTAGCAGTCTTACAACAGACACCAATGTCTATTTATATTTAGTATCTTATGAACTATAACAGGGCTGAAGTCAGGGCTGTCAACCCCATTCCATCGAGGGCCTAGTGCAGGGGTCGGCAACCCATAACACTCAAAGAGCCATTTGGACCCGGTTTCCACGGAAAAGAAAACACTGGGAGCCCACCATTTTCTGTCGACGGGGGGTGGGGGTATGAATCTCAAAATGTCCCCAGTTCATTTATTTAGCGGACCGGGCTGATAAAAAAATTCAATTAAATACTTATTATTTATTTTCCCAAGCCACCGGAGCCGCAACATAAGGCTGAAAGAGCCGCATGCAGCTCCAGAGCCGCAGGTTGCCGACCCCTGGCCTAGTGTATGCAGGGTTTTGTTGCAACCAATGTACTACGTCTACACCCTATATATGGGCCGGCAGTGGCTCAGTGGTTAGCGACACAGGCTGGCAAGCGGAGGGTTGCTGCTTAGAATCCCAGGAAGGCCAACAAAAAACAATGAACTGGAAACTGGAGGGATGCCGGTTCACTTCCTGGGGCACTGCCAAAGTGACCTTGAGCAAGGCACTGGACCCCTAAACTGTTCCAGGGGCGCCGTACTACGGCTGACCCTACGCTCGGACCTCTCTGATGGTGTGTATGCATCTAGGAGAGGTATGCGAAAATCTATTCCAATTTCCCGGTGTAAAAAACTGTGTGTAACTTGGCCTAATAAAGATTATTATTATTATTATTATTATTATTATTATTATTATTACTTGCAGTTCAATGGACGATCGATCATAGGGCTCTACTTTGGGGAGGATGGTAGTAAAAACACACCTGGACAGAAGTGCTAGTTTCGGCCATCGCAAACGGAACATTTCTCGCCTCTGCTCAGTTTGGTAGTTTCATGTCGGCAATAAAAGCGTTTGTGTACATAGTTCCGGTGGCATGCACTGACTCGGTAGCTACCTGCTGGCTCACCTTAAACTAATTTAAACTTTTAAACAGACTTATGCGTTTTAAATGTAAAGTCTAAATAATTGTTTAAGGTGCGGGAATTTGTTCAATAAAGAAAGAGGAGCGGAGAGAAAGGAGAGAAGGAAGAGAAAGAAAGACTGAACCTACATTGTGGATGGTTGCGGGACAGATGGCAGCGTTTCCACTCACCTGTGAAAATGGCAACTCACTCTCACAAAGCTGTCGATGTGGAACTAGCAATGATGATGCGAGAGATTGTCCGTGAGGAGATCTCCGCGGAGCTCGACACAAAATGACAACCCGAGAAAGATTCATTCAGAAGTACAGAACTGTGCAAAGAAAGTGGAAACACTGGAAGACTTCGCAGACGAAACGGAGGTGCGTCCTAAAGAGCTGGAAAGTGCACAACAAAAGCTGTTGACTGACAAGTTTCTAAAACAGTGTGGAACGATAAAGTGGATCAGCTTGAAAACCATTCCTGTAAATTGAATATACAGTCAGGTCCATAAATATTTGGACATTGTCAAAGTTATTGTTATTTTAGCTGTCTACCACAGCATATTGGAGTTGAAATTAATTAATGAATAATGAGCTCAAGGTGCAGACTTTCAACTTTAATTTGAGGGTATTTACATCCAAATCGGGTGAACGGTGTAGGAATTACAGTACTTTGTGGTACCCCCCTTTTTAAGGGACCAAAAGTAGTTGGACAATTGGCTGCTCAGCTGTTCCATGGCCAGGTGTGTGTTATTCCCTCATTATTTAATTTGTAACAAGTAAGCAGATAAAAGGTCTAGAGTTGATTAGCTTTGATTTCAAGTGTGGCATTTGCATTTGGGATCTGTTGCTGTTAACTATCAATATGAAGTCCAAAGAGCTATCACTGCCAGTAAAGCAAGCCATCGTTAGGCTGAAAAATCTAAACAGACCCATCAGAGAGATAGCAAAAACATTAGGTGTGGCCAAATCAACTATTTGGTACATTCTTAAACATAAAGAACGCACTGGTGAGCTCAGGAACATCAAAAGGCTCGGAAGACCACGGAAAACAACTGTGGTGGATGACAGAAGAATAACCCCTTCACAACAGTTGGCCAGATCAAGAACACCCTCCAGGAGGTAGGCGTATCTGTGTCAAAGTCAACAATCAAGAGAAGACTTCACCAGAGTAAATACAGAGGGTTTACCACAAGATGTAAAACATTGGTAGACCAGATTAGAGTTTTCCAAAAAACATCTAAAAAAGCCTGTACAGTTCTGGAACAACATCCTATGGACAGATGAGACAAAGATCAACTTGGGAGGAACTGAGTAATATGAGTATTGCCTAATGTATACAAGAGGAACTGCTCATTATCCGAAGCATACCACCTCATCTGTGAAGCATGGTGGAGGCAGTGTTATGGCGTGGGCATGTATGGCTGCCAATGGAACTGGTTCCCTTGTATTTATTGATGATGTGACTGCTGACAAAAGCAGCAGGGTGAATTCTGAAGTGTATAGGGCTATATTTTCTGCTCAGATTCAGCCAAATGTTTAAAAACTCATTGGATGGCACTTCACAGTGCAGATGGACAATGACCCGAAGCATACTGCGAAAGCAACCCAATACTTTTTTAAGGCAAAGAAGTGGAATGTTCTGCAATGGCCAGGTCAATCACCTGACCTGAATCCAATTGAGCATGCATTTCACTTGCTGAAGGCAAAACGCCCCAAGAACAAGCAGGAACTGAAGACAGCGGCAGTAAAGGTCTGGCAGAGCATCACCAGGGAAGAAACCCAGCGTCTGGTGATGTCTATGGGTTCCAAACTTCAGGCAGTCATTGACTGCAAAGGATTTGCAACCAAGTATTAAAAATGACAATTTAATTTATGATTATGTTTGTTTGTCCAATTACTTTTGAGCCCCTAAAATTGGGGGTCTATGTATGAAAATTGTAATTTCTACACTGTTTATGTATGTACAATGGAAATAAGGTGGAATTTGTAAATATTTACAGACCTAAATTAATTTGAATTGGTTATTGGGACAGATATGAATGCCATTTTAGACAATGAGTTGGACAAATGCAACAAAACTAATTCTAATCCTAAATCAACTAACACATTAAAACACCTCTTGAGTGTCATCCTATAATCCGAGTCACCAACTGATTCATTTCATTTTGCTCACAGGTTTTATCTAACACCTCAAAGAAGATCCTTATGAAGTCCAAATTGTAGTTTATATATGTTAAACAATACAGGTACATTCTTGTGTGTGATGTGGGAACATGCTGTGGTTAAAACATTCTGCGGCCAAGTTACCAACTTCCTATCAAAGGTTTTGAATATTGAATTATTTTGTTCTCAACTTATGTTGAGATGTTTATATTAAATGATGACACCTCTGGGGCCTCGGGTGGCGTAACGGTAAAGGCACTCATCCGGAATGCAGGTTGCCCATTGCAGCTGCGGTATGAAACCTGGCTGCAGCCCGGCTCTTGGCCCCAGACAGAGGGGGGAGGGTGACCCGGCACGAGAAGCGCGAAAGGCGTCCCTGTACGGGAAAAACTGTCTTGCCTCCGAGGACGAGTGGCGGGGTCATGGGGGACGGTCAATTGAAAGAAATAGAGGATATAATTGGCTACCAAATTGGAGAAAAACAGGAAAATATCTTAAACTAAAATGTAAGAAAATGATGACACTTATTCATCTTAACTGGAGTCAAAATCATATTATGCTGGTGGGCAGTACGGCTGCAAAGAAGATAATAGTTTTTAGATGGCATCCTCCCCATACTCTAGACCGATTCAGTCATTATTCGATATTTTAACATTGGAACTATCCCCAGCCAGAATAAATTGTGCTGCTCAGGATACTGTTGAGGCCTGGAAGAAAATAGTTGAATTTGTGAATTCCCCGGCCTCTGTGTTTGAGTGTATAAATACTGTCAGGTTTGGATAAAAGCAGAAAACTTTTTGATTTGATTTTCTTATTATAGAAAGAAATGTAGGGCGGCACGGTGGTGCAGTGGATAGCGCTGTCGCCTCACAGTAAGAAGGTCTCGGGTTCGAATCCAGGCCGGGGGCCTTTCTATGCGGAGTTTGCATGTGACTCCCCGTGTCCGCGTGGGTTTCCTCCGGGTACTCCGGTTTCCTCCCACTGTCCAAAGACATGCACGTTAGGCTAATTGGAGAGTCTAAATTGCCCGTAGGTATGAGTGTGTGAGTGAATGGTGTGTGTGCCCTGCGATGGATTGGCGACTTGTCCAGGGTGTATTCCTGCCTCTCGCCCGGAACGCATGCTGGGATAGGCTCCAGCCCCCCCTGACTAGGAATAAGCGGCTTAGATAATGGATGGATGGATGGATGGATAGAAAAAATGTCATAATGTTATTGTATTATTCATAGCATATCAGAGGTCATCTAAATTGTATTTTCCTATGCTATAAAACCATTCAAGGCCATTTTAAACCACCATAATTCTGTTAACTTACTTGTAGATGCCTTTTGAAATTCCAAGTGGCTTTCAATGAACAGACAGGAGTATTGCAGTGATTTCGTATTTCCAAAGTAGGTAAGAGTTTTTTTGTTTTGTTGAATTACAGGTGTTGTGCTGAAATTCCACTCAGAACTTCACTCGCTTCACGTGTGTGTGGTACCCACATTACTTGTTGGAAATCCGCACATGATTACAGACCAATATCTTCTTTATTTCAGAGGATAGATACACCTTTCTGTGTCTTTGCCAAAAAAGGTTACTCGCATTTGATCTGGCAGATTTTCATGGCAGTCTGGCATAATTGAAGTAACCTGCTTTGCCAGAATCACAATGTTTAGCAAACATTCTTAATCTTTTTCTGATTCACTACAATCAAACTTTGCATGTGATAAAGCTGATACAAAATGCGTCGAAAGTGTATAATTATCTAAAAAGGGTTTTGACATAAAATAATGTAGCCTACACAGTATGACAGCTCTAAGCACTCGGAACACAAGTCTTAGTGGCAATAATGATATGGCCTACCTATATACAGGAGAGCATTGTGAATACTTGTGTATTCACTATATTCATAAGCACCAATGTCCATGTCTTCTTACATATCTTTAACTTGGAACTGATTTAGTGAATTTATGTGTAACTGAGGAAGTAATATAGGGAATTTGATCCAGTGCCCCTAAATCGTTTGGTTTGCTTCCTATATTAGGTCCTATATTAGTCCGATTACATTCACACATGTAACAAACCAAACCGTGGTTCAATTGGAACCGGACCGACTTTTCGGGAGGACCATGGTTCGATCGTTTGGTCCGCACAGAGTTTGAATGCATGTTCTCACCTCTCCAAATGAACTGGACTAACCGAGTAAATGCACCATGGTTCGATTAAAACGGACCAAACAGGGTAGGTGTGAAAGGGACATAAAGGCATATATTTTATTTTATTTTTATTTTTTTACATTCATAAGCTTAGATGGGACAGCCCCACCCAACATCCAGCCACGTCCCATGGACAAGGACACCAAGGAGCCTTAAAGCAAGGGTTGATCCAGCTTGTCTGCCATACTAGTTTGTCCTGAATTCTACAACCTTGGTTGGCCGTCAGCAGGCAGCCTTTCACCACTATGCCAATCAGTAGGAGTAATGCTTACAGACCATTCGAGCTTCCACATAAAGTAAACCTAATGGGAGAAAAGATCCAGGCAGTGCTTACAGTGTTCAACCTCTTAAACGGAAGGGAAGTGAGTTACAGCATTCACCATCTTAAACTGAAGGGAAATGAGCCTGAAATATGCTAAAAAGCACATTGATGCTCAGATACAAAACATGAGTACGTGACAAGGCATATATTTTGAATTTTAATATTGAATATTCCAACTATATTCAACCTCTGCAGCCACATTGCCTTCCCTCCTATGGCTATTGTGTCTGTTGTTTGTAGAGTGTGAACAGAGTTTGACCTAAACTTATTTATTTACCCTGGATTGTGAAGAGCAGAAAAACGACTTCATTGCATTCCAGACTATTTAGCGTACTCTTCCCACGCATACTCAAAGCGGATTGAGGAATGGAACGTTGGGCCTGTGTGCCCTGGCACTTTTTCTACTGTAAGGAATCATAATAACTACCCAATAATTGCTAGTTCTGTTTAAATCGAGGTCATTTAGTTTGTTGTTTACAGTTGAATCCCTTCTTCCTTGCTTAGCATGCCAAAGTTGTGGTTTCAAAATACTAGGAGGAAAACATTTGTTCTGTCAAATGTTTTTCAGCTCTGATCATTCCCTGGACAGCTGCTTCTTCTCCAATAAGACCTTTATCAGAAATGTGTCAGGCAGGAGTAATAGAAGACCCCCTAAAAGGAGTGTGAGTCTTACCACCCTTAAATGATGAGCATTACAGAAAGTAAAGAAGTAGCATTCCGTTTCAAACTCACATGGAATTCAAACTCAAATCTGATGTTTTTTTCAGATCCATTCTTTTCGTCAGACTGTTCAATTAAATAACTTTTGTTCATTTGTGCATGCTTGTCGATTGAGAATGTAACCTCTGTCTAAACGCAGGTATCTGATATAATATAAACATTATCTTCAAGTTTCTAATATCAGGAATCGCAATTCCTAATATCAGGAACAATGATACATGTTTGGTGTCCTTGTGATTTATTTTTTATTTTAAAAAATGAAATAAAACATAGTTTTTTGTTAATTTATTTATAATAAATTTTGTTTCTAAAATCCCCCCCTAGTAATGTGAGTTTTCTGCCGTAATCCTGCTACCAGTAGTGACGAAGGCAAAGTAACGCCTCCTCCGAGACGGCACTCGCCAAGCCGTCGACCGTAACCCGGTACTACAGGGCCACTCTTATACGCAGCGAATGTCATGTTGGCTTTGTTCAAATCTTTTGAACTTTGATGAATCACAAATAATGATGTCCCGTTGTAGTGCTTATGTCCTTTTCACTGTTAGCAGTGTGGCAACGCATTGGTTAATTCGAAGTGCTCTGATTTAAAATGACAGCGAACAATGGCGGTGTAATACCCACGCATACTGTGAGGTAGTTTGCCAGGACACGATGGGTGGCCCAGATTCTCAGCAAAACTTAAATGTTTTACTATGCAAGAAAACACAGCCAAATGAGGTCAGACTAGATCTTTCTCTTCCTTTCTTTGCTGCCCACTCCTCCCGTCTTCCCCCTCCCAAAGTAAACACGCTGCAATTCAGCACACAGTTGACTTACAAGCTCACCTTGTGATTGCTTCTAGCTTTTTTTCAAACTACATAGCCGTCTCAGCTTCAGCTTACTTTGTGAGGAAACCATGCCCCACTCCTTCCAGCCGTCTCACCTTCTCCACAACATTTGTTGGGGGGTGGAGCTATGCAAAACAGTAGTACTTGTGGACCAGGTTATTGGTTTGATTACAGCATGACAGCTGTCACTTATCCCTCCAAGTGTCACCCTGCGTGGTTTCTCCCCACCCCTGTTATCACCTGGATCACATGGCAGCAGTCACATTTTGCACCATTCCAGTCTAACAATATGATGGGTGTCCAGTGCCCATCGCCATCCCTCCCAGAAGCCCCCAGGTATTCACCTGCCCCAGGAGTAGAGAGGGCTGCTCCTCCTTTGTGGATGCTGTCAGTTGTTTCTGCTCCCTCCAAATGCCTCAGAGTCTACAGGACATTGGACAGTGGTGGCGTCACACACAGGTATGCTTACCCGAGGCTGATCAGCAGTCCGCTCAGGTGTTGCCTATTGCTTTTGTTATATAAAGCCTGCCATGCCAAAAGAGAGGACCTTTTGTCGGGCAAATCGATCATCGGCCCTCCACTCTCCAGTCTAGTTGGGGACAGTAATGCACCAAACGTTGGTTTGCCAACCACCACAAAACCGGATAGAAGAAGAGAGGACCTTTTGGACATGGAGAAAGCATGCTGGAAGAGATGGCTTTAAAAAAAAATTATTATTATTTTTTGCCATTGTAGGAGGTTCATGTATCTCAAGAGGAATACGCATATACATCCATCCATCCATCCATTATCTAAGCCATCTATCATCCATTATTCCTGGTCAGGGTCGCGGGGGGGGCTGGAGCCTATCCCAGCATGCGTTCCGGGCGAGAGGCAGGAATACACCCTGGACAGGTCGCCAATCCATCACAGGGCACACACACCATTCACTCACACACTCATACCTACGGGCAATTTAGACTCTCCAATTAGCCTAACGTGCATGTCTTTGGACTGTGGGAGGAAACCGGAGTACCCGGAGGAAACCCACGCGGACACGGGGAGAACATGCAAACTCCGCACAGAAAGGCCCCTGGCCTGGATTCGAACCCGAGACCTTCTTGCTGTGAGGCGACAGCGCTATCCACTGCACCACCGTGCCGCCTACGCATATACAGACTATGGAATATGTGATAGGCTTGCAAATCTTTAGAATTAATAATATAATTCCCGGATGGATGTGTTGAGAATGTCTGAGATACGTGCTGGCAAGGCCATAACCATGGAGTCAACATTGGGGGGGACCAAATCAATTTATTTATATTTTTTATATCAGCTATATTGGGGGACTATCTGAATATTGGGGGACATTTTGATTTCGGCCTTGCGTGCTGGGAATATCTGCCAGCATAATATTTTACAGAGGGCAGGGCAATGTGTCCCGTTTCCCATTGTTACGTTGAGAAGAGGATATCTTTCATGGCTGCTCCTTCTTAAATGTAGTGATTCCATTTTGAGATAGCTGGTGCAATTTCCTAAAAACTTTTTGCTGTAACACAATAAATAATTTGTAATGCTGAACTGGAATTTGCTTATGTTTTTTTTCTCTCTCTGTTAGATTTTTTCTCCAAACATGTGTGAGGCCTTCCCATGCCTTCATTTTACAGAGTGTTTTCTCCAGCTCATTTAATGCTTACACAAACTGTAGAATCCTTTAGAGTCCAGGAACACACCAAAGCCTGTTAGCGTGTAATCTTATTCGTGTTACCGAACGGGATTAAATGGATGTTTAATTAACTCCAACTCTATCTGACTCCATGTATGTTAGCTTTTCTTCTGTTAACCACTTTGTTAAGCAAATGAGAGACGTTGTGTGGAAGAGAGATATCTTTCATGGTAAAACCTAGCAAGGATCCTTCTTGCAACGGCAAATGTAGTGTGATTCCATTTTGAGTAATGCAGTCTAGATTAATGAGATGCTTTGGTATGAAAATGTTTATTAACCGGACTTGCATAAAAACAAAACAGAATTTTAACGCATTTAATGCTAACAAAACGCAGGAATAAATAATTTGCCATCAAACACCAAATGACACAATCACTGAAAAACTCTGAATTTGACCGAAGATCATTTGCATTTTTTTTGTTCTGAGATCCTCTAAGCGCCACCCGCACCACTACATCAATAGATTACATTTCACCAAACATGCTTATAACATGTGAATGATGAAGGCCTTCCCATGGTCCTTCACTTTGTCTTGCTGACAGGATTTTAACGTCTGGGGCAAAACCATTGTTGTTGGCTCCCTGCTGGCAATACACACATAGTTCACACTCTTTGGGGTCACTTCAGGGCATTTTCTCCAGCTGGAACACTGGGAGGTTTTCAACTCTTTGTCACTTCAGGGCATAGTTCTTTGAGTATGTACATTGGCAGCGATGCTCATCTGGAATGGAAGGAAAAAAGAGAATTGTTACATTAAAAACATTTTACATTATACATTATTACATTACATTATAGGCATCCAGAGCGACTTACAGTTTACATTTATTTACATACAATCCATTTATACAGCTGGATATTTTACTGAAGCAATTCAGGTTAAGTACCTTGCTCAAGGGTACAACGGCAGTGTCCCACCTGGGGATTGAACCTGCAACCTTAACGTTACACTGCCTGCCTCAGTTTTTTTTTTTCAACAATGCTACACTAAATCATGGAGAGGAGAGTTGATTCAAAATATCATAAAAGATTTCTGTAATTCATTGTGTTGTCCTCTAGATATTTTTTCCCAAGAATTTTTCTTTTTCTTTTTAAACAATTAACACACAACACGAAACAACAGACAAACAGTTAAACACATAGTACTTTAAAGGTCACAAGAAAACGCCTCCATGACAATGTTTGTGAGGTATAACTACCAAGGATAAGTAAATAAACATACAAGAAACCCAAAAAACTAAAGAAGGAATCCACCCCCCTCAGAGATCCCCAGAGGGGCCAACCCCTAACACTGCGTGCTCAGCTCCTCCAGATTCACGATCCTACTAGTACTTTAATTGTTTTCCTTAACTTTTTTATTTTACTTTAAATTAATTGTCATCATTATTATTATTATTATTATTTTTATATACATATTTATTTATTTTCTAATGTATTATTAGAAAATATCACAGACTACTATTTTAAGACTATCCTTTTTGGTTGAAACGGATAGTATTAGTTATACATGTTAAAGGTTTGGTTCAATAGTAGTAGCCTAGTGTGCCATGTTTACCTCTCCTGATGTGGTTGAGACTGATGTATGACACGTGACTTTCACCATTTAAATTTTGTTTCTGATTCTCTCCCATTTTCTCCCAATTTAGTAGCCAATTACCCCCTCTATTTCTCATGTCAATCCACCCCCTCATATTGCGAGTTCGCTGCTGTAGCCCTGTGACCGGCAGTGACAGAGGCGAAGTATCGTCTCCTCTGAGACGGCACTCGCTAAGCCTGTCGACCATAACTCTGGTACTCCAGAGCCACTCCTATGCATAGCGGAATCATGTCGGCTTCCCTCCCCCCCTCCCTGGGGCTCCCGGACTTTCACCAATTTTTATGTAGATATTGACTTCGTGTCATGTAGGTTTGGCTGGAAGCATCAGACTTTAAGCTGAAAGGGCCCAAAGTATGGTCTCTTAAATTTTATATACCCAGCCACCTAGTGGTTTAGTTGGTACCGTTCAAAAAATGATGACACCTTATAAATCCATAATGAATGAAATCATATCCAATGAACCTGGCACTATTTTGCACTCAGCCTTCACTAGACTAGCCTCCAGCTAACAGCACTGTTTTTATTTATATTGATATGATCGGTATTTGTACCAGATTTGTTGCACAGGTGGTATACATGTTGGGGATGACCTGTGTGCAATAATTTACCCCATGGCTGTTGTGGAATTTGCCAAAATATAAAGTACAGTAAGTACAGTATAAAGTGATATATTTTTTACATGTTTTTGTACATTCTGTGCATAGCATGGATGTTTGCTCACATATTTCATAGGTTTTGAAACTTGTCCTGAGCCCTGATCATACACATGTGCCCTTAAAATCCTGACATCAACTATGTCTTGCCGTACATGTATTGTCTTGTTTCAAAATACGGACAACTGAAAGCCTGCCGACTGAAGTCCAGCTCCCACTCCAGTTGGTTAACACATTAGTACATTGCAGCACAATCTGTCAAAAGTTAAACTCAGATTTTTAACGGACAACAGTGCCTTACAACGGTCACTTACGTTGGCCTCTGATGTGTTAATGCAATACTCTCATTGAAAAAAATGGAAGAACTGCGTTTTTGACGCATACCTTATTCTCTGTGTGAACACAGCCTAAATCAGTTTATGAACAGCTGCACTAATATCCAGTTAGGCTGCTCAGAGTTGGGGTAAATCAAAAACCAGCAGACACTGTGGAACTCCAATACTCTAAGAATCTTAGTTTGGCTAATGCTGGTGGAAGTTCCTGCCACATTAACTTGTTGTTCTCCACTTGATTCCAGATGAACAAGGTTATGAGTCATCGGGGTTCCCGGCTCTCCCTGAGGATCCAGCAGCTTTGGCAGGCCCTGCACATCTATTGGCCAGATTACTGCTGGAGGAGGAGCCTTTCTCAGTCTACCATACAGATCCACCGGAGGCAGCAGAGAGCACAAGAGAGAAGCCGGCTTTCTCAGCTATGCTGACTATGTCGGCCAGCACAATCAAAAGGCCACAAGCGTTAGTTCAGTCACAGCCTTCTCCAGTTATCTCTGGCAATGACAACCAAACAAACCAATGGCCTTCAGAGGATACAAGTAGAAGAACCGAGTCTTTGTCTTCAGTACCGGCAGCAACCATTATCCTTCCTTCTAGAACAGGTTTGACTCCCAGCATGCTTCCAAACACCTTATTTCCACCTCAACCAGCATCAAGGTCTGAATTCACAGCATCATTATTGTCTGCATTCCCTGATGCATCCTCAGCTCCAAGAGACTTTGTGTCAGAATCATTGTTGTCATCATTATCATCGTCATCATCATCATCATTGTATGCTTTGGTGACAGTGACACCATTTCATAATCTTCCAAACCCCATTCAACTCTCGACACCAACAGTTCTACGAGTTTCAGCTGGGTACTTTCAAAGGAACACACTTTCATTATCTGCGGAGCATCAATCATCAAGTTTTTTTGGCCCTTCACCTTTTGCAATGAAATTGACAAATGCTATATCACCCACACCAGGACTTACCAAAAATGGAATTCTGAAAGGTGCAACTCAAAGTTTTACCAAAAGCAGTATTCAATCAAAAAGAACAGATTCCATTGAAATTACCTCTCAAGACTCTTTTAGCACTTCAAAAAAGACCAAAAAAGACCCTTCAATGATGTGGTCAACAGCAAAGCAAGAACATATTTCTTCAACCTATGACACTACTGATTCTACTACTAGTACTACTACAACTACCCCTACAACATCTCTCCTTCCCTTCCCAGTGCATATTTTCACAGTATCTAGAGATTCTTCCACTAAGCCTTTGGCAGCATTTGGGAACAGAGTTGTGCACACAGTGTTCAGTACTGAGATGTCTGCTGTCACTTTACCATTTGCGTCCGTTTCCCATTTGAATCCAGAGGCACTGGCCACAGAAGGCGAACATGCTTTGCAAGCCAGTGATTTAGCTCATTCTCCTCTGTCCATGGTTACCGCAAGACCAACCTATGGGGACGTAATTATGTTATTTAATGCATTCCATATCCATTTGGGATCTAGAGAGGTCATTTCAAAAGCAATGATTTCAACACTGTCTAACAGTGAGACAGAGGCAACTCAAGTATCTTTATCAAGAAATGACATATATGCTACAGAATATCCAGTGCCTATGCCAGCTATAACTGCGAGAATGTCTGCTTCCTTGCCTGTCTCGTACAATGCTTCACAAACTATGTTTGTTCCAGTCACCTCAATATCACACAAAACCCTCAAACAGAAAGAAAAATCTCAAACAAACTCTTTAAAGGACTCAACAGATTTGAAGGTTGTAATGAACCCTGATAGAATGGCCACATTAAGTCAAACCAGCACAGGTTTTTCTTTCTCCTCTGAAGTGAGTTATGAACCTGCTACAGCTGAGACCGCATTCTTGTCAAATCAACCTCCACTAACGACCAACAGAGCCTTTGCTGTGTTCACCTCTGCTCCCGTGACAATGATTGATTCTGAAGGCTCACAAGCGAGATCTCTCGGTTCTGTCACAACACCCCTGAAGGGTTCCCTGACCTCTGAAACAGAAAACAGATCAAGTCTGCTGTCACTTACCTCAGTCCTATCAGGCAGTGGACCAGCTGCACCTGAAAACCAGGCACAAGTGTTGCCCTCTCAAACCTTGCCACGTTCCTCGCCAGTATCCATCAACCCCTCTTCCACAGGGGTAGAATTTCCTTCCCCAACAACTACACAACAGAGTGGAAGTGTCTCAGGTCAGACCGCTCATGATTTGTCAATTTCATCTAGTCAATCCTCTTCTGTCTCACACAAATCTGTCCCTTTGTCATCCTTGACATTCCCGATGAGGCAGTTTCCAACAGAGTCACCGCCAACATCTGAGGGCTCTGACAGTGAAACCTTGATCCTTAAAATGCCAGTAAGTACTGATATTTCTGCATCCTTTTCGGAATCTATCACTCCAGCAAGTTTCAGAGCAATGGCAGTGGTAAACAGAGGCTTTTCCCCTTCTACTCCACTCCAGTTCATTCCCAAATCAGCAGAATTCCTAAAGTCAACATCTGGGAATTTCTTGTCTCAGACTGCACATACCAGTGTTTCAGGATATCGGGAAACATTGACTGGTAATTCAACACAATTAGCGCACGTGCCAACAACGGTTAAAGTATTAAAGCCAGAGGCAAACAAGGCAGCTACCAGTGACTTGTCCATTTTTACACAAACAACGGAATCTGCATCCTCCACAGAGATGCCACACAAACTGAGTGCCTTCCAGTCCCATGTTTACACAGGAATGTTGAGTCCAGAATATACTTCAACAGAAAGTCAACCAGCTAATAAAGCAAGGGGTCAGACAATGGCGCAGTCAGTAACTGTTAATGGACACATTAGTTCCATATTCCCATTTAAGGATAGTTCTTATACTGAAATCACAAATGGGACAAATTCATCACCAGCAACAGCACCTGGAAGCACTAAAGATATATGGTTGTCAAGCAATCCAAGAACTATGATCCCTTCCAGTACTCACAAACGCACACTGCATATGTATAACTTAGTGACCCAGGATACAGGACCAGCCATAGCTTTGACTACTGAACAGACATTTGATGTCACATTGTCTGAATTAGATACTATATCTACTGATACAAAGTTAAATTCACCAGCAAACTTTGTATTAAAAGAACCATATACTAAATCAGCATATAGCTTGAGAGAATACTCTATTACCTCTTTGACTAAGGCAGCAGACTTAGGAATATCAAGCAGTGTTGTTACAACAATACCAACAGCAAAGCCCAAACTCACGGAGGAGGACTCAGCATATATACATCCAGAGAAAACCTCACCGCCAAGTGTTTGGAGTATTTATCCATCTTCAAGATTAACCTCCTCTTCTGAAAATGATACAAACAAAGGAGATGGTACAAAAACGGACACAACCTTGATACCAGATATGAAAGCACAAAATACCACATCAACCACAGAGATTCTGCTAGACACTCAATCAACGTCAGGCGTACCATTATTCAGACAGGGTGAACATGTGTCCTCTCTAGCAAACACCTTCTCCAATCACTCAATGTCAGCCGCTTTATTGAAGGGAGAATCGTCCACACAGGGAAATGAGAATGTCTCTCTTCCCGAGGACACAAACCAGTACTATTTGGGCATTGCGAGTAACATCCACATCACAACTCCTTTGCCGCAATCAGTCTCTGTATCCAGAGCAACACAGACCAGTGTATTAATATCTCTTTCTTCTGTGAACAGTAGGGCAGGACACCTCCATTCAGAAACCTTGTCATCTACTGTAGCACCCATATTAACCTTGACATCACTATTTACGCCATCAACAGTTTCACAATTCCCAACGGAAACCACCAGGTCCCTAATATCCAGCCCCCTCTCTTCTCAAACAACGTCTGTTCCCTTGTCACCATTTGATGTAACATCATCTGCTACCTCCATGCATTCTAGTGTGATGTCATCCACTTACATGATGTCATCTTTTCTGACCGCAAAGAGTTTTCATTCTGTCGTTACAGAGGAGTCATCGCTGAACGATTTGTCCACAGCCCCAGTGTCCCCTCTCTTGGTATCCAGAGAAACAGACACTTCCCCTGCAAAGAGTGAAACCAGTTTACCCACCTCCCACACAAGAAACTCTACCACATTTGAACAAGCTGACAACTCATCCACACCTGTTGTATCCACAACCATAATAAACACTACTCAGGAGATTATAAAAAACATCACCCTTCAGCTCGCGACAGTGACTAAGACGACTGTGGCCTTGACCACAGAGGTCGCTAGGACTACGACCACCACCACAACAATGCAGCCGGCCAGCACCACACAGATGACAGTGAATGCAACCACAATTAAGGTGATTACCACAGATAAAACCACCACAACCACATCAAGAACTTCAACAAGCCCCCTGACCTCCACATCCAGCACCTCCATCCAAAGCCCTAAGATTATTACATCCACAGCTGGTCTCCGCACCACCTCCACCACCGAGGCTCCTCCCCTGGAGTGTAATATCACAGAGAAAATCTGGGTAAAAACAGGTATGGCTTAATTTTGTCTTTTTTTCTGTACATCACAGATGTAATCATGTGAAGGCTGCATTTAAATGAAAACGATGACTTTTTTGAAACTTTGTAATTCTAATTTCGTGCCCTTAATGTATGAAGTTGGCTCGCTGGAAGCACCTGTGATTTATGGAAACACAATTGATCCCTGAATGGCAGGGGTCTTGAGGAGTGCTTAAAGCTTCTCGGTATTGTCTCCTCCTGCAGTTTTGTCCATACATCTGAGAAGGAACCGGCTCGATAATGCGCTGAAACAGAATCTCCCAAAAGGCCTCACACAAGTGCTGAAAAGGGCTTTCAATGACAGCAGTGTTCATGCCAAGGTCAGCAAGTTTCTCTGTGTATTGGGCTGCTAGAATTATGTTACAGGATAGTGTAACCATCATGGAAAATGTTGAACTCTACTCAACCCCTAAGTCCTCTCACGCTTCTCAAGTCAAAATTTGATTAAACTCGATATCCCTGCACTGGATCTAAAGATTATGTTATTTATTATGATTATTCTACCTATTGTCATGTGGTTACAAAGGTAAGGAAGTGATGTAGATACAAATACAAATGCATTGAAATTTGGCTGTAGATTTGTACATTTAGCTAAGATTTTAGTTTTATTTGTCTCCTTAGCAATTCATTCCTTGTTTTGTCCAATTGTCCCAGGCTTTTGTGATTATAAGGTGTGCCTTTTGGTATCACATATCTTAGGGAAAAGGGCTGTTTCATGTGCCTGAAGATTTATGAAATGTGGACCATTTTGAATTCAAAATGAGGTTTACATAAAGGAGCTTGTGATTTCCAAATGAAGGTAGAGGCAATATGATCTTGGTGTGAATTACGACGTGAGGAGAGCTGTCTACTAGCATTGCGACTCTGCTGGGTCCAAGTGATTTCAAGGTTTTCCAAGGACAGAAGCCAGCACGAACATTGGGAGGATGTTGTCTTATTTTTCACATCACAGAGCTTGACCTTTGATATGAAGGTTAAAGGGACCATAAAAATGTCAACTGCTGTTTAAATATCAGTACATCCAACATGGAGGTCCTCTGCTATCATTGCTAATCTAAAGATTCATGTATTTTACCTTCCTGGCTTTTTGGAAGAGCAGTAGATTACATGGAAAAATGGGATGCATTTTATTTATTGTACAGAGATACAGTTAGGAACAATCCTAAAGGAGCGCTCAGATTCGTATGCCGAGTCATTTGTTCAAAAGTGTATTTTCAAAAAGGAATAGAATGCAAAACTGAATATGCAAAATTAATACATGGTAACCTTTTCAATGGCATTTTCCAGGGATGTAGTTTCGCTCCAAGACTAAATGAAACACAATCTCTCAATGGTACAGTCATGGGAAAAGAGTGAGATGAAAGAGACGGTAGCCATCACATTCAATCTTTCACAACAGGACCTCTTTGTAAGTCAGTATTGCCGAATCATGCCAGTTTTTCAGATTTTAGACTCTAAGGAGATGGGGAAAGGTGATGCAAAAAAAATCAAATCAAAAATGTCATCAGTCTCAATGTAGGATATTGTGTAGTGTATTAGATGCCATTTTAAATTAAATGTTGTAATGTTTTTGAACTTCAAAGTGGATATTCATTTTGGAGCTTTAGATATATTGAAATTCAATAGGCAGTCCACCTGAATATTTCCAGTCCACCGAATCATATATTCCATCCTATTGCTTGATATGAGATAACCATGCATATTCATGTGCTTGAGTTACACACAGTTTCAGCAGACAACTGTTCAAATTTGAACTAGACTTATTAGTTTTGTTTTATATTTAGCTACCTAGATTTCTGCATGGTGATTTTTTAATTTATTTGTTAGTTGAACAATTTGTAAGTATATATTTGTTAGTATATTTTATCAGGTAGCTTGTGTAGTTTGGTCTGCTTGCGGCAATGTCTATTAGCTTGGTATTTAATAATGTAAACTTTCTGAACAATTAAAAAACAAATAGAAACAGAAATAGCCTGATGACATGTCACGTCTTCATGCCTGGATACATCATAACGCACAGAACAACATATAAATACCCAATAAATAATACGTTTTGTGGTTCTGTATTTCACCTCCCTCAGGTGTTACAACCCGTTAAAATGACACGCACTGCAATAGCCCCTGGAGTCACAAGTCTTAAGAAAAAGACAAAAAGACAAAAAGACATACTCACAGGTCATCGGAGGAATATGCTAAAAATAAATAAAACAGTCTAGCTAAGCCCTAGCTGTAGACAAGACAGATTCTAACCTCTCTCCCGTATACATCTGAAGGATGTTCTTCTGCAAACTGCTTCTCCTACTCTAGCTTGACTAGCTATCCAAAAGTACATAAGAAAAGGTATCACACAAGACAAGGCAGTTGCAGTTGCATTTGTTGCTGCTAAAGGTGGTGCAACCAGTTATTAAGTTCAGGGGGGCAATTACTTTTTCACATGGGTGATATGGGTGTTGGATAACTTTTCTCCTTCAATAAATGAAATAATCATTTAAAAACTGTATTTTGTGTTTACTTGGGTTCTCCTTGTCTTATATTACATTTTGTATGAAGATCTGAAACCATTCAGTGTGACAAATACCTACAGGGTCCTAGTTTAAATATGTGGTTGCTTCTAGCTCCTGGAATTGTACTTCCCTCTAGGGTGGCTTTCAGCTAAACTGTTCTTGATTACGGTTAACACTTTGTCATACGTCGCTCTGGATAAGAGCGTCTGCCAAATGCCTGTAATGTAATGTAATGTAATGTAATGTAAATATGCAAAAATTGAGGAAATCAGGAAAGGGGGAAATACTTTTTTATGGCACTATCTGTATTATATATCCATAAAAGTTTATACTTTAAGAATAATATACTATTAAGATATAATATAATATAAATTAAGAATAATATAAAGGGATAACCCAGCCATACCACATTGTATACATTAAGAGGCTCCATTCAGCCCTTTGCAGTGGTTAATCCTGCAAGCAGAATTTTCCTGGATTTTAAGGGTAAACTCAGTTTAGAGTCATCTGCCAGGGGACGCACTTCGGGAGAGATTGGAACATTTACCAAAATTTTACGCAATGTGGATACAACATATGTACCTCCAAAACACAATGATTGTAGGGCATTCCCGAAATACATGTAGATAAATCCCAATCTCCCACAATGCACAGGTCCTGCACGACCCGCTACAGTTCATTTGAAGCATCCTGTGTTGGATCGAAGCTTATTGTATTTAGGCACACTGATGTACACTGTGTGGAAAGTTAAGTTATTTTTTTGTTTGAATTAAACAGGATTGATTTTTATTTTCTCTCTGCTACATTTCATCAAGGTGAGCGCCAGTGGTGATTTTAGGGCTTTAGCCCCCCTGTCTTTCATCTCAGCCTGCCTGAAAATGTTTAGTCATTCTTTCAGTAGTAATTTTTACTTAATATCTATTTTTAAAAATATCACAGATAGAGAGTGGTACTTCAATTTTGAGAGCAACCACCATTGTGTTTTTGTTTTGGTAAATGAGTACAAAATACAAACATTTGTCTTGTGCTTTGTATGTGTACATTCTCATTTGGGGTTGAGCCCCCCTGAAGGTAAAATCCTAGAATCGCCCCTGATGAGCGCAACCTCGTGAGGTAGTTCTGAAATCCTTTCCTAACAAAAATGATTGCCCATTAACCTCTGTCCCCCTCTTCCAGGTGCAGACCCTCACTAGCAGCTCCGATGTGACCATTGGCTACTACGTGGTGAGCGGCAGCATGGTTTATGTGCCCTCTGTGGTGGTGGAGGCTCTCGGCACGTACGGCATTGACAGGTTTATGGCTGACGTCAGGCAGTTTGTCCCCGCAGTGCAGTCCCTCCCCACCGCTGTCGCTCCCTGGGAGCCCAGCCCGGCCATCTCCCTGCAGCTCAAAACCGGTGAGGCACCTGGGCCAAAACCTGCCACTGCAGCCAGCTTCACACCCCTCACCCCGTCACATCACTTCAGTCAGACACCAACCTATCAACGCCATGGGCATGATACCAGTGTGATAACGTGGTTGACCATGAAAATTCACTTCAAATGTGACAGTTTTGTGTCATAGCAGACCTTTGCATTCATATTTCCCTCAAAGTGGAGTTTAATATATGCTTTTAGCCCCCCCTCCTCCCTATTACTGTATGCGTTACAAAATCTTTGAAAGTGGTGCGAAGGTCATAACCAGGATTCTGTCGCAGGACCTCGCTCATTGACCATAATGATCAATAAAATTCCAATAACCATTATGCGTGATAACCATTTGTGGAGGGCGTTGGTCTCTGTGGCAGGAGAGTGGCAGGGTTGCCTTTGTTTTCTCATGCTGTGGAGGTCTTTGGAGCAGTGAAACTTTCCGGGGGCAGGTTTGGCACTCTCGCAGTGACACTGTGAGAGTGTGAACTGTTGCCCGGAAGGTTGTTCCAAAGGCCATAATTGATTATTATTCAATCATTTAATTGGTGTTGATTGGTGTGGATTGTGATTATTCACTTACCTGTTTGTGTGTGAGAATGTGAGTGGGTGTGGTTTGTCAATTGTTTGGTGTTTTGTGATTAGGTGTGTGAATGATACACAGGTGATTGCCTCACGAGTCCCACCTGAACCAGGCAGAAAGTAAGCCTATTTAAGAGCAGGTGGGGCGAGTGGGGGATCAGTGAGTCTTATCATTGCCATTCATGTGTGTGTCTTGAGTGTTGTTGGTCTTGTTGTTCATGTGTGTGCGCGTATTGTGTAGTGTGGAGTGTTAGTTTAATGCGAGTGACGTACTGTGTGTGGTGTCTTCCCCGCAAGGGAGTTTCCGTGTCGGAGGACGAGGAGTTTGTTGAGTTCTGTTTGCATTTGTCTAGAGTGACTGAGAGAGAGATAGAAAGCGCACTGAAAGAGTGTCCGCCTCTCTCCCTCAGTGTGATTGTGTAAGAGAGAGAGAGGGTACACTGAAATAGTGTCTGCCTCTCTCTCTGTGTGTTTGTGTTAAAAGACGCACTAGGGCAGTGGAGTGTTTCTGGACAACGCCCTGAGAACTCTCACTGAAAGAGTGGAGAGTGTCTCGGGGCTGGTTGCCAGAGAACTCTCACTGTGATGAGTGGCGTGGTCTCTGAGCGTCCGAGTTGAAAAGAGAACTCGGACTGAAAAGTTAGTGTCTCTCTGTGCATGGATTTGGGAAGCACTTGAAAAGTCACTGAATGGTGCCTGGTGAGGTTGTAGTGTAACACCGGACTGAATAGGCACAGTGTCCTGTTGATATGTGTGATGAGTGTGTGTAGGGACAGAGTTCTACCCTGTCCCGTTAAGTGTTGATGCCTGTTAAGTGTGAATGCATGGAAGTGGTATGGAAAGCCGCTGATAGTCTGTGTTTGGTGTGTGTTTCCCCGGAAGGGGATTCCCCCCTCGGGGGAGGCGGGCTTTCATTTAGTTTTGTTTAATTTAGTTTTATTTTAGTTGATTGTTTTTGCCTGAAAGCTTTGTGGTGAGTAGGGTGAAGACTGTGTTTGTTTTATTTAACCTGCTCTCCCGCGTCTGGTAGAGAGACGGAAAAATAAGATCCGGTCCGGAGACTGGCAAACCCCACTCCACTTCTCACCATCGGCTGCTCCGCTCACATCCGGGGATTTGTCATGTGGCGTGTGACACCGTTATTATCCATTATTATGTTGTTGGGATTTTATTTAGCATTATGGTCGATGAGCGAGGTAATGAGCGGTAAATACCATATGAATAGATAATGTATTACAGTGCAGAAACTTTAGCAACGGATTACTTAAATGTGTTGCCATAGCGATTATAGTCTGATGTGTAGTCACAGTCTGTTTATACTGTATGTTTACAATATATAATTTTGGGAGACAGTTTTAGGAAGTATGTATGCTTTTTGTTTATTGACAAATTTGTAAGTGATAGATTAGAGCAAGAACGAGAAATACAACAACTGCTTAAAAAAGGCACTAAGAAATCAGGCATGCATGGTGTAATAAAACTTACTGGGCCCACATTCAAAATGTTTTAATTATATATTCCTATGGATGTGCTGTTGAAACTATGGATTCAAATGGTTCAGTTTTCTGATGATCTAGTATTAGATTAAACAGGTATAATATAAAGTAGGGGTTCCAAAACTGGAGTCTAATGAAGTAGCTTCAGGGGGTCCTCATCTTTCCATTTAAACATACTTTGTTTATAGTCACATATTTAAACAACATATTTTACACTTATGGTGAAAATAAACTTTTTTCGACCTTTTACATGTCCCTGGTAAAATTGTGATCACTGTCATTTATTTCGTATTCATATTGGATGAAATTTTTTTCTGTATATTTCCGTAGTTTGTGACCACAATTGAAACATTTTATTAATATATTGTGTTAATAACCACTACATTGCAGCCTGTAGTAGATGTTGGACAAAGGTATAAAATGCTAAACATTTTGTTAAGACAGGGGTCCTCAACAAGAGGATGGTGATTTTGGGGGGTCTTGAAATGTAAAGGTTTGGGGTCCCTCAAATTAAAGTATTGACTAATGTTCAGAGTGTGGAATAGGGACAGTTATGAGGCAGTGCACTTCGACACAGCTCTTGTGTGGTTAGTCTGTTTGTATGCATTGTATGTGTTCAGTCCTCAGGTTTGTTGCCCCGGGAGACGATATTAAATCCTGCAGTTTTGCTCAGAGGATGGAGAAGCGACTGGAGAACGCTTTTGCTGAAGCCGAATCTAAGATTTTGAATTCTCACAGCAGACTTTCTGTTCACGTACGTTAGTCTTCTTTCGTAGATAATAGGGCAGAGATAGCAATGAGGGATGTTAGCTTTCTGAATTATGTGTGAACAACTGTACCTAGAACAGCTTTTTTGTAAGCCTCAACTCCTAACAGTTCTGTCAAATTGAGACAGGCTTGTTGTTGATCTGCCCATGAAAGTGTTGACCTGTTGTGAAAGTATGTCAATCCACATCTATAGCATTTCTTTCCTGGCCTTATAATTGTTACTGCCGGACGTGGGTCAAATAATAATAATTTTTTTTTTTATTTTGTTTTGATTTTCTCCCATTTTCTCCCAATTTAGTAACCAATTACACCCGCTATTTTTTTAATGTCAATCCCCCCCTAGTAATGTGAGTTTGTTGCCATAGTCCTGCGACCGGTAGTGACGAAGGCGAAGTATCGTCTCCTCCGAGACGGCACTTGCCAGGCCATCGACCGTAACTCGGTACTACAGGGCCACTCCTTTGCGCAGTGAACATCCTGTCGGCTTCCCTCCCCCCTCCCTGGGGTGGACAGCCAATCACCGCCCCTGGTGGCACTCCCGGCCAGAGCCGACTCTGGCGCGACGGGGAATCGAATCCCGGTCGTCATGGCCAGTGTCGAACATTGTAACCACTGGACCATGTGGGAGGCCCATTGGTCAAATAATTATTTGAAATACTTTAACCCTTTAGACTCCAGTGAAATTCCTGTAGATTACTGGTCATTTTCACCAGTGTTCGAAACAAAATTCTTCTTTCAGTTACTTTTTAATTATTAACATGTTTCATTGAAAATTCTCAGGTATCTGTAGGAGTGTTTACAACATTTATTTTTATTATTTTTTGTCAGATTCTGAGCTCTGTCCAGTCATTGGGCTCTCCGGCTGTGTCTGTGACCTATGTGGTGCGGAATGGGACTAAACCCTTGAACGGTACTATTTCCAGCAACCTTCTCAACCAACTCACCACTGAGCTGGTGGGCTACTTCCTCTTCTCCCCTCCCCTCATCATCGCTGAGCGTAAGTACAACAGTGCATTGTGGAAACAGACGTTTTTTTCCCTTCTCCATTTTAAATGAGCATGGATTGATCCCAATGACTGAGGGTATATCTGAATCCGAGTTTAACAAATGAATAATAATGGATCCTTCGGCTTTGCTTTAGTGATTAAATGTCTGAAGTATGCAGTCACAAAGTATAGTAGATTGCTTAGTAGATTTACATAGGGGAATGTAGCCTATGGCAAACATCCCCAAATGATTCTGCTTCTCTTACACTTTTATTTGTACTGTGAGATATGAAAGCAATGAGAAATGACAGGATAGCAATGAGCTTGTCCCCGACGGAGCTGAAGTCTTGTATTTCATTTAAGAGAAGGGCTGTCCTCCGTCGGGATCGAGAGGAAACCTGGGGCCGTATTCACAAAGAATTTTATCTTACCACTAGGAGTACTCCTAAATCACACTAAAACCTTTTAGTTAGGAGTCCCACCTTAAAACCTATTCACAAAGCTGCAAAGACAAACTCATACTAAGGAAGTCCTAGAATTGTCAAGCTAAGAGTGAGGGCGGGGTTTACGTCGTTGCTATGGATGACGTTGTGTCTCATGAACGAGCTTACTCAGAATGCCCACAGCGATTGGCTGATGTAGGGGATGGGTCTCTGCCCGTGATTTCAACCTAGAAAATAAATTATATGCTACTGTAAACGGGTATGTAGGCCTACCTGTTCCTGTTATATTCGAGTGGTGTAACGGATCGCAGTTGATCCGTGATCCGCACGGATCAACCCCCACGGTTCGGCACGCATATGATCCGCGGATTAATAGCTAAATTGAACCATCATAGAGAAATACAGTTTTTCTGCCGCTGTTACATTTTAAAGCAACAATTCCCTAAATCTCGATGCAGAGTTACAGTGAAACGTGTCGCTTTTAAAAACGCGACCGAATTAAATAAAATTTAAACATTAGCGATCTTTTAATTTTTTATTAAATTAATTCAGGCATAAGACCACCTAGTTAAATCGCCTTGAGAGGGGTTGGAAGGCGTACTGAATCTAAAAATGTATTTTGTGAAATTTTCAAATAAAGATTTAGTGAAATAACTTAAATTGAAAAACTGAAATTATCATTCATTCAATTCCTTGAGAATAGTTCCTGGTAATTTGGCTCCCGTTATTATTATTTTTGCTGATCCAAAAAATTATCCGATGCACCCCTATTATATTCTAAAAAAGATTCTAAAATACAAATGTAGGCTACGTGTCACTGATTTAACATGAAACCAAGAATACTGACTAGTCAATTGGTTACATGTCTGCATCTCGTAGAACAATCAGTCTTGGGTATCTATATATAATATATATAATATAATATATATAATACCCTGAGGATCGGGTCACTGGTCTTTGCAGATGATGTGGTCCTGTTGGCTTCATCGGGCCGTGACCTCCAGCTCTCGCTTTAGTGAAATCTCCAAATCCGAGACCATGGTTCTCAGCCGGAAAAGGGTGGAGTGCAAAGACAAGTGGAGGAGATTGAGGCGGTACCGGCTGAAATAGTTTCCTAGGGTGTTATTTTTGCTCGGTCATTTATGAGCTCTGTATCATTCAATATCTCCAAAGTGTTGACGCGATGATTCTAAAATACAAATGTAGGCTCGTGTCACTGATTTAACATGAAACCAAGAATACTGACTAGTCAATTGGTTACATGTCTGCATCTAAATAAACAATCAGCGGGTATCTATATATAATATATATAATATAATATATATAATATTACTTTTATGAGCTCTGTATCATTCAATATCTCCAAAGTGTTGACGCATTCTTGCGACGAAGATTGCTGGCAGCAGCAGATTTTCGGATCGCTGTGAGTAGGTCTTTAGCGACTTAGAAGTCCTCTTGACTGCTTCTAACTTCTCCTGGACTTAGGAGCTGTTTTTAGCTCTCAAACCCTTTGTGAAATACTCTTATCCGAAGATGGCCATTATTTTTCGGAGTTGCTCCTAAATTGCCGAGTTAGGACCAACTTTTACCCTTAAAATGCTTTGTGAATACCGGCCCTGGAGTACGTAGTAGGCCTGTCACAGGACTGATCTGTCATAAACTGTCTGGGAAGAGCGCTACCACAAAAAGCCCTTTTCCACCAGCCAGCAAGCACATCATGGAGATCCTTTAAAAAGCAGCTACATCGTGAAAGGCCCTATTGTCTTCGTTCTCATCTGAAAATAAAGTGTGTTTCTCTGCGTTATTTTCAATGTCTTTTAGGTTATTTTAAACTAATCGGCCTATAAAAACATCTTTATCTTTCTGATTCTTGCTTCTTAGTTGCTTGGCAGCAGCGGGTCTGCATATCAAAGCCAATTGCCAGGGTAAATAATTATCACTGCACTGTTCAAAAGGTGGAGGCCAAGAATTGTATTTATTTATTCTAGGGAAACACAATTAAATTTTTGTAAAGTTGCAGGATTTGTGTTTATTTTATACTGTCCCTCTTTCTTCTTTTTTTTAGGCTCAAATCCTCAGATTTTTAAAAAATCTTCTCTTAAAATGTATTTCCCTATACTATCTGTGCAAAAATAATAATAGCACAAGCATCGTTTAGGTATGGCTCAAATGTAGCTATGTTGCTAGCATTGAATTGCCTGAGCCAAGTGTTTCACTGCAGGTCTGCTTACTAGTGTGGCTGAAAGGACATGCTTGTCTGATGCATCATTTTTCCATTTGAGTGGTAGAACTGTGAATATGCAATACTGTTCATCGTCAGTATTGACACAATTACAGTTTCTTTATTTAAGCTGTCCAGTCCTCTTCTCATATATTTTTTTAACCTTTTTTTAACCAAGAGAGTCCCTTTGAGATCAAAACCTCTTTTGAGAGGGAGACATGGAAAGAAAAGTCAGCAGGAAATATTATACTGTGTGTACATAGCAAGCACACAATACAACACATTTCACTAAACATTTCAGTCAGAGTGCAAGGTGGGTTACTGTAAGGGATAAGGTGAGGATCAGTATGCAAACTCAGATCAGGTTTTGGGGTCAGGATAGGGGACAACCGGCGCAACTGGCTCCATAAAAAATGGCTAACTCAGTTGCTGTGCGTCATGGGATAAGGGGATAGGGTTATGAATTGGGATAGGGTTGGCGTCAGGATATGAACCCGGATTACAGTATTATCAGTAGGAAACTTATACACGCGCACGTTCATTTTAGGGTGACCAGATTCAAACAGTCCAAATACAGGACATTGAGGGGCAGAGATTCCATTTTTGCAGATGGGGGTCTAGGTATATCAACAAATAACAACTAAGCTTACAGATTTTGATAATTGGAGTTTCATTGCCAAAACTCAAACTGCTCTGATTTGGAAACAGACTTGATCTCATGTTTCATTTTGCAGCCCACTGATATCTCCATAAGTGCCCTGCAAGGGGACATAATGAGGTAGAAAATATGCTGCTAGAACTAAGAATTTATTTTAAGTGTCTGGTCTGCTGTGTAAATTGCCTCTCCTGATGCGCCTGTCCTCTCCTTTCAGCTTTAGAGTACCACAACCTCAACACCTCCACTGCAACCAGAGACTACTGGGTCATCACAGGTAACTGACTCATTCATTATTAACTTGTTTGTAATGACTTTTTAGAGGGGGTAGACAAAATATGAAAAAGGACTTGTAATTTTAAATTGTACTTATCAATCCTTTAATATGTGAGTTTCTAAAGCAACATGAGAGATCTAATAGAGTTCAAGCGGTCAAAAGGTGCCAGAATTTCATGTGCATCAATCACAGAAAAGGCTAAATGATTTCAGGTGCATCAATCACAGAAAAGGCAAAATGGTTGAATGTTTCAAGGGGAACAGTATTGTGACAGCATATGCCAAGCAAGGAAAAATTGCATCAGCAAAGAGTAACAGTGGTCGCAAGTTCAAAGCTCACCGGGAGAGATAAATGGACACTTAATAGGATAGTTGCTAAAAACCACAAAACAACGGCCTCAACAATTCACAGAACTGAATCTACACTTCCATAACCCAGTCTCAACTAAAAACTGTATGTCGTGACCTTCACAAAGCTGATATTTATGGTAGGGCTGCCATTCGGAAACCGCTGGTAAACAATGCCAATGCGCAATGATGCTTAACCTGGTGTAATCAGCATAAATCCAGGATTTCTAGCAGTGGAAGAAAGTAATATGGTCTGATGAGTCGTCTTTTACTCTTTTTCATACATCTGGATGGATTTTGTTTGGAGAAAGCCAAAGGAAGCCTTCGACACCCATTGCCTGTTCTCAACTATTAAACATGGTGATGGATCTGTCATGGTATGGAAAGCCATCTCGAGTCATTAGGTTCAATTATTACTCTACATCAGGGGTGTCCAATCTTATCCGAGAAGGGCCGGTGTGGGTGCAGGCTTTTGTTCTAGCCCTGCACTAAAACACCTGATTCAACTAATTCACCAATCATGGTCTACAATCAAGACCTTGATTAGTTTAATCAGTTGTTTAGTGCAGGGCTAGAACAAAAGCCTGCACCCACACTGGCCCTTCTCAGATAAGATTGGACACCCCTGCTCTACATGGTAGAATTACGGCCAAAGAATACAAAGCCATTTTAGGCGAGCAGGTGCACCCTTTGGTGCAAACATTGTTTCCTCAAGATATTCCCATATTCCAATATGATTATGCCCCCAGACACACTAATCAGTGGATTCAAGAATGGTTTCATTAACACCAGGATGAAGTCAAACACCTTCCATTGCCTCCCCAATCACTAGATCTAAACATCATTGAACCATTATGGGAAGTTCTGGAATGTATAGTGTGGAGTAGATTTCCACCACCTTCATCTCACAAAAAACTGGAGGCTTTCCTTCTTGAATAATAGTCCAATATCCCACTTAAACTGTTCAGAACTTGTATAACATCAGCTTTCCAATAAGGTTTGAAGCTATTAGGAAGGCAAAGGACAGTCTATAGGATCATACTTCACTCTCCTCATCCCTGACTCTGTCAGGAAGAAAGGAAGACCAAGATCAGGCCAAATGTAATTGGATTTATTAAGGTGAAATAGTAAAAGATAAATTATCTTGCCTCTTGTCTCCATTCCTCTTTCGTTCTCTCTCTCCCTCCTTCCCTTCTTCATTCCTTCCTTCCTACCTCTCCATTTTCTTTCTCTTACTTTCCCTTTCTCCCTATCCACTCCCTCTTTTTCTTTTCCCCTCTCTCTCCTCTGCTCTCTCCCTCTCCCTCTGCTCTGTAACCTGGCCTCTTTGCCGCTCTGCAGTAATTCAGGATGTTGACAACTCCTCCTTGGAGGGGACTTACCAAAGCTTTGCCAGTTTAATGGAGCAGCGCTTGGCGGAGCTGTTCATCGTCGCCCACCGGGAGGGCACGCGGTTTAGGAGGGCCACCACAGTGGGGAGGTACACCGTCCAGGTAGGAGGATAGATCACCTCACTCACCATTCCCATATGCAGTCTCAGGTGAGTACTGGTAATGTTAGGAATGCCCAGGAAATAGTTTAGGGGACTGCCTCTAAAAAGGGCTTCTCTCCAAGGGAGCCCTTACCCTTCACTGGAATAATACATCATCTCCTCCCAGTGATTTTAACATAGATTTTAACATCACTGCACTTGTACACCTCTCAAAACCTAAATGTTTGTAAAACCTCAAAATAGCCTTTAAGTTATCACTTTGTGTCCCTAAAGTATTCTAAGTCATATGAAAATGAAACACTGTGCTGTTTTCATAGTTCCATCATTTCATGTTACAGTAAGTGAGCTAACAAATACAATTCTGTTTGGCATAGATGGTGAGCATTAGACGGGTCTCTGGTCCAAAAAGCCCAGCTGAAATGACCTACTATGTCCAGCTGAACGGTGTCCCCTTATCTGGAACGTCTGCGGCCAAGATCCTCACCACAGTGGACTCCCAGACCATGGCTCTCACGCTGGGATACTTTGTCCAGCTCCAAGCCCAACGTATGTTTCTGTTTCCTCATCTCCTGTGCAGGCCTATGCATTGCACTACACTTTTGGAACCTTTTGACACTTATAGATATAGATATATAGATAGTATAGATAAGTATAGACCCTGTGCCTAAATGGAGCAAAGCATGCTAGGGTAAAATCTCCTAACATTTCCCCAATGTTTAACATAGTTGTTTATATAGAAATGTAATCATTTTACTTATGAAGGTGATATCTAGGTCTTATGCAGGGGTTAGAAATGTTACTCATTTTCCATTATAAACTTATAATAACTAAGCTATAACAAGTAATGTAATTACCAATTGATGTTGATGTATATTGTATTTTGATGTGGATATGCCAGTGTGTTTTGCAAGTACAGACATACAGTTTGTGTCAGCACAGACTCTTTGGGGTCTGGTAAGGGTAGGCTGATCTCGCCAGGGCATGCAAACATAGCGTGCTCCCCAGTCTTTACAGCCTGCTTTCAATTCCCAGCCCCTTATCCAGCTCCCAAGACAGCGGGGGAAGGGGAAACCAATCCCAATGAAAACATTGCCTGGTCTCTTTTATCACTCCACAGGGAGGAGCAGCAAACTGCTGGACTCGGAGTAGAGAGCAAACTCACACAGGTAGCGTAGCCCAAATGCAGATAACCTAGTCCAAATGCATATAGCCTAGCACAAACACAGATAGTTGAATCCAAACACAGATAGCCTAGCCCAAATGCAGATAGCCAAATGAAAATGCAGATAGCTGAATCCAAACGCAGATAGCCTAGCCCAAACGCAGATAGCCAAATGCTAATGCAGATAGCTGAATGCAAACACAGATGGCCTAGCCCAAACACAGATAGCTAAGCCATGATGGAGATGTAGGGGTGATAGGGTGGAGACACTCTTTCAGTTGACAACAGGGTATGGGCATAAGAACAACAGTCTGGCTGATTGTCCTTGCTCCAGTCCTATACTTAAATTGTAAAATGTTCATACTTGGTCTGGCATAAGGGTCTTAGCCCAAGTGAACAGAACCATGGTGAGAGCAGGTCCCATGACCCAATGCAATGGTTTTTATTTTTATTTTTTTATACCCCCCTCCACCCCCCTCTTCAGGAGGACAACTTTATTATTTACATAAAAAACTTTATTTACTTTATTATTATTTCATATTTGTATTTCATTTCTTTTTTTCTTCTTTTTTTTCTCTTTTTTACCTTTTTTTAAAATTATTTTATTATTATTATTATTATAATTCCCAACCCTCTGCCACTCTAATCCACTTATATGACAAATAACATTAACTATTATTTGACTTTGGTCTCGTAAATCACCCAATAGCACTTTAGGCAAATCCAATCGAAGCTGGCCATTATGGTGAAAAAACCAATCCTGAACATGTATCCAGAACAAAGCCACAAAAGGACAATACCAGAATAGATGGTCAACTGACTCAGTCAATGCAATGGGTTTCCCCCTGACAGCTGTGGTGAAGGACCCACCCAGCAACCTGTGGATCATCGCTGCTGTGCTGGCGCCCATTGGCGTGGTTACTGTCATCATCATCATCATCATCATCATCACCGCTTTGCTGTGCAGGAAGAACAAGAGTGACTTCAAGGCCGATGCCATGGGGAACCCCCGTGCCAAAGTAAGCTGATCACTTAGTCTCACAAATGAACCCGCCTCAGAGTATGCTATATGTCAGGCCCTACAAAATTCATGGTAAATTTTGGTGAATGTAATGGACTTACATTTTTCAATATGCCTATTTTCATGGAAATTATGAAAAAAGCACGTAATTTCACGGCATTACCATAAACTAATAAAAGCAAGACCTTGTAGGACTGATCTGAATGATTTCACTCACTCACAACACTCACATTGTTGAAGTCTGCACCATATTTTGATAGCGTTTTAATTATTGCTTGAGAAACACATGGTGTAATTTACTGCATCTAGGTAAACACAGTCTTACAACAGCACTGTTGTAATAGTTTGAGTATCTCTGGGCTCATCTGCAACAAGTAATTGTCTTGGTCGTCCGTGGACTCATCAGAAATGATTGAAAAAGATTTGCATGAATTTAGAATGGATTTGACCTCCTCAGCATGTGCCTCAAACACCCTTGGAAGGTAGTCTTGTCGCAGTTTATTTGCAGTTGTTAAGGTTCTTAACATTGCACTGAAAGTAGTCTCTCATCTTGGGATGGTCCAGTTTTCCTAGTGGAATGTTGGCACTGGCGAATGCCTCGACTAACTCCATAGTAGCTAAATGACGGCAGTCTGTGCTTTCGGTCGACTTTTTGAAACGAGCAGAAATTGTTTTCTACTCCTTTCCAACATCCCCCTGCAGCGCGTGCTCTGTGCAGACCCGTTTCTTGGAGCTGTGGCTCTCACTTTCTAAATGGCGTTGAATGGATGCCTTTCATGTGTGATCCAAAGAGACGTTACAGCAGGTACAAAAAAGTATTCCTCCGTCTGTGTGAACATTATCTGCACCAAATTCTTTGACTTGATTGACTGCTGTCATGTTTTTGGAAGCTTTTGACTTGCTAATTTTTGATAGTTTGATAAAGACTGGAAAAATATAAAGATTAGCTAATGTTGGAGCATTGGCGGTGACGTTAGCTACATAGGCTGTGCTTGATCTAGCTTACTACTTTTGCTCATTTTGATTGTTACCATCCCGGATGTTTGTAATTTAACCAATCAATACCTCAAATTAGTTTGATTGTGCATGCAAAATGTCAATCAAATTTGCCTTGCATTTTCCCACAGCTCTACTGATACAAAGCTGAGGAAATTTGTATTACAGTTTTTCTCGATTGCTTACACACTATAACTGGGCCTATTAACTAAACATCCCTAACCATGACGCCATCTACCAAAAGACAGACCCATTTCCCAAAATTATAAACACTATTCCCCTGTTTTCACACATGATTCAGATTTGTTGAACATTTTGTGAAAAACTCTACACACAAATCCCTTCATATATCACTGGCTGCACCATGTGTTCATTTAGAAAGCACTGGCATTCAATATCATTAACTCAAGTGATCACAACTTGAACCCAATTAACACACAATTAACCAGGAGGAAACACTAAGAGTCAAAATTGTTCACACGCCAATCAGAACCTCAGGATGGATAGATAGATAAAAGGGCCATGGGTCAGTTCACTTGTTTTGGAACAATGGATCCACAAAGACCTGAAGGTAGAGGAAGAGGATGGTGCAAGTATGGTTTTTCATACTGTATCAAGTATTTGAGTACAGTTATGTATTACAGCAGTATATAAAATCAAATCAAATCAAATGTATTTGTATAGCGCTTTTCACAATAGAATTGTCACAAAACGCTTAAAGAGGGGGAACCCAGGCCTAGACACTTACATTTAACATTTTACATTTTAAGCATTTAGCAGACGCTCTTATCCAGAGCGACTTACAAGATGTGCATTAATACATGGTAGGAACAATCATAGTTAGCGCACGAGATCAGTGCAGGAATACAGCAATAGACATTATTGCAGGCATCTGCGTACCATACCTGTAACACCTGATGCGTGCTGCAATGGGGAGCCAGTGCAGAGAGGAGAGTAGAGGGGTGACATGGGTAAACTTCGGCTGGTTGAACACCAGACGAGCGGCAGCCTTCTGGACTAGTTGCAGTGGCTTGATGGCGCAGGCCAGAAGGCCTACCAGCAAGGAATTGCAGTAGTCCAGACACGAGATCACCAGGGCCTGGACCAAGAGTTGAGTGGCCTCTTGGGTGAGGAACGGTCGGATTCTCCGGATGTTGTGGAGGGAGAAACGGCAGGTCCGAGTGATTGCTGCAATATGGCTCGAGAAGCACAGCTGGTTGTCCAGGGTTACCCCAAGACTCCTGGCAGACTGGAACGGAGACACTATGGAGCCTTCCACGGTGATTGACGCATCAACATGTAGGATCAACATGTAGGATTTATTTAAAATAAGCCAATATGGCTGACATTTAGAACACCACTTTAATCGTGGTACATAACCTACCCTACATTGCATAATTCTATTGAATTTATCCTATCAGTAAATACATAAGTAAGTGGTTCTGTGTGGCTCAGTTGGTAGAGCATGGCGTTGGCAACGCTTAGGTTTTGGGTTCAACTCCCACTGAGACCACATGTACTGAAAAAAAAATAAAAAAAAATGTATGCATTCACTACTGTAAGTCGCTTTGGATAAAAGCGTCCACTAAATGGCATATATTAAATGGCATATATTAATTGTAAATGTAGTGTAAAATGCCAGAATTTCCCTGGAGGAGGCATCCCAGGTACAAGATGCATGCTGGGTAATGTTTTGGTCTCCTCAACACGCTCAGTATGAATAACAAGCAGAGCAGAGTTGCATACCATTATATTAAACATGAAGAAAACAAAAGAGATACTCAACGATTATCGAGCAAAAAACATGATCCTGTGAGAGAGCTAGTCCTCAATGCTGACCATGCAGAGAGGGTGAAGAGCACAATAATTATCACGCACCTCAGCACCATAATTGACTGCTCTCTTTCCTTCAAAGATAACAAGCAACACGTCAATAAAAAGTATCAACAGCGAATGTACCTCCTGTGCAGGCTCAACAACTACTATATGTGCCACATAGAAAGTATGCTCACCTTCTCATTCCTGGCTTGGCACAGTGGACTGTCAGAGGGCAACAAGAGCAATCTCTGTAAAATGATCAACCTGGGCTCCAAGCTCTGTGGCCAACAGTGTAGGGGTTAGGGTGGCTTTATGATTTCGCAAGACAAAAGGCCAAATGGATCAGCACAGACCTCATACACAATCTTGAACGATTTCTGAAACTGACACCCTCCGAGAAGAGGTACAGAGTTTCAAAATCCCAAACAAACCGAGGCAGGGGAAGATTTATCCAATCAGCTGTCAGCCTCATTACCAAGGAAGCCACGTAGCCGAGACACAAGGGACAGCATGTGCAATCTCTGGTGATATGTGTGTAACATAATGTATACTGTGTATATGTATGATGTGTTACTTATGTCCGATTGTTGACAAACTGTTGACTAGACTATGTATGTGTTTGTTTGTTCATGATGTCTGTAATGCGCTGACCTAGCAAAATACATTTAGATGTAAATGGACTAAGGAGGATATTGTATTGTATCAGTCAGAGGTAGACAGTCCAAGGTCTCAGATCAGTGGCAGAGCTTTGGTCTTTTTGTGTATCTATGGATCTCCTGGTCTGTCATCTACCCTTTCCTCTCACTATCTATCAGTTTCTCTTGCTATGCATCAGTGTGTTTAGATTGAGATAAGGCCCAGCGACTGTAGAAAGCATGCATGTGTGTAGCTTCTTCACAGCAGGCTGCAGGATGGGCGATTCCATTTGGCTCTTCAGCACTCACATGCCGTCCAGGGACACAGACATCATTTTTATTCCACTGTCAGCCCAGATACCAAATCCTCCTCCGCCAAATAGAATACCGAGCAGCCTGGTGCCAAGAATTGAGCACCTCACAATCGGACCGCTGTGGAAGACGCGAAATTCATCCAGAAATGCGGCAAAATTCTGAGCAGTTCTGTAAACCTTGTATGAATTACATGGAGAATTCCAAGCGTGGAAAAAAAGTGCAACCTGGGCCTAGGTCAGTCTGACCTGAGCAGTGAGGGAGCATATTCTGTCTCAGTCGAACACATACAGTCAGGTCTGGAATTAATGGCACCCTTGATGAAAATGAGCAAAAATGAGCAAAAAAGCAAGAAAACAAATAATATCCTTCCTGAGATATTGTATTGTAATTTTCCAACGTGGAAAATATTTGACTTTATTAATGATTCAATGGAATTAACCAAAAATTTTCTAATTATACATTTCTTTATAAAAAAAAGCAGTCCACAATTACTGGCACCCCTGCATTTAGTATTTGGGGCAGCCTCCCCTGGCAGGATAATGGCACTGAGCCTATGTTTAATAAGCTTGAAGAGCTCCACATTTGGAGGGATCTTGGACCATTCCTACATGCAGAACCTTTCAAGATCCTTGATATCCTTATGTTTGCGCTTATGGACTGCCCTCTTAAATTCAGACCACATGTTTCGATAGGGTTTAAGTCCGGAGACTGAGATTTCAAAACATTGATTTTGTTTTCGCAGAACCATTTCTGTGGTGATTTTGAGGTATGTTTGGGGTCATTGTCTTGTTGGAAGGTCCACCAATAGCCAGGTCTCAGCTTCCAGGCAGAGGCGACCAGGTTTCTGGCTAAAATGTGCTGGTACTTGGTAGAATTCATAATGGCATTGATCTTAACAAGAGCCCTTGGATCACTGGCTGCAAAACAGCCCTTCAATGAATCAATGATCCACTGCCATATTACCATATTTAACAATAGGTATGAGGTGCTTTTCCTTGTATGCATTACCCCATCATGCTGATGGTGATGCTGATGGCGACAAAATGCACTTGCGTTTCAAACGCTTTTCAGAAAACATTGTATTGCTCAATAAAAATAAAATAAAAATTAATTATTTTATCAGAATTAAAGTAAATAATTTTTCCATATGTTTGGCTATAAAATATAGTTCATTATCTGTGTTATTTATTTTATACAGCCTCCCCCCTCGTTTTCATCAAAGGGTGCCAATAATTCTGGACCTGAGTAAGTCAGTCCTAATCTTGATGTAGACCTCTGATAGATGTGGGGATGAAGTGGATACATTTATTGATCCTGCTGCAAAGGGGTGCCCATATTTGAGTGACAGTTTATGGTGCCAGGTAAAGCTCCTGAATGGGGTGCCCATGTTTGAGTGACAGTTTACGATGGCAGGTAAAGCTCCTGAATCATTTAGATGGTGTTTTTGTGTTCAGAGTCGTGTAAATGCTCATTCAGACACTGGAAAAATTTGATTTTTCTAAATGTTCATTCCGTTCTTTATTAAAGCATGTGTTCTGCAGTACATCATATTTTCTTTATACCTCCAAGGACATATTGATTGAGAGATTAAATTCATTGGTGACCCCATGTAACTTCAATGGTCCAACAAGGCATTTCATTTAGTAGAAGTGCCTGGTGGGATCCATTTTTGGCAACAATCCTCCTCCATTAATTGTCGATTCATAAAAAGCTGTTGGGGGAAATTGTCTGACGTTTTTGTGATGCTCCACAGCCCGTACAGGGGTTTGACTATGCTAAACAGCACCTCGGCCAGCAGGGCGGTGACGAGGAGGCCCTCCCTGTTACCCAGGAGACAATGATCCTGCCCCTCCCCATCCGGGATGCCACCCTGTCACAGGAGAGGGGTATGCACCAGGATGGGAGCACCTCCAAAAATACCCTGTCCACTGAAACTCGCAAAAGGTAAGGACCAACCCAGGGGGCTTCATTTAGGACTGAGTGAGGAGGCTCGGCATTTTTATATTCTACATAGCAGCCCATGAGCAGTGTTTTATTTCTCTATACTTAGTGTCCAGGTGCGCAGTCATGTGATTATTCCACAATCAGCCCCGACATCAAATCCTTCTCCGTCCAATGAAATAGGACAGCAGGTACTGTACCATGAATCAAGCACTGCTGCACTTAGCTGTAAAAAGCCAGAGGCATTTCAAGATGACCAACACAATTACACCAATGAATAACAGAACGGTTCGCACTCAAAAAAGTCATTTTCAGTTCATGCTTTTTATTTTTGGAGTTAGCATACATTTTGGCAGTTCAGCCATTGGCAGTGTTAGCAATGCAATAGACATGACAACATATACAGTGGAATTTTTCACATTTTATTTTCTTTCTTAATTTCTCGTCACCGATTAACACAAAATATTCTACAATGCAAAACAAGTAAAAAACTCTTAAGCTTTTTCTTAATTAATTACAAATAAAAAACAGACAATAATTGATCTCTTTTCCTGCTTTACAAGCACTATTACACCGCCATTATTAAACTGCTTTATTTTCAGGTAATAATACAGTTAGAGATTTCCTCTGAGTGGTTGATGTGACAGGCAGACAGAGGGCAGAATTGAGATGCTGGCTTGAGTTGAAACATGAAAAACCTGGCCTGCAGGGTTAGGGTCAATTCCACTTCAATTCAGTTAATTCAGGAAAATGGCCATAATTTTCTAATGAGGATTTTTCAATTAACTAATTTAATTTAAGTTAATTTCCTAATTGACTGAATTGAAATGGAATTTATGCTTGTCAGTCTGACATTGCATGCACATTCTGCGTTTTCAAGGGAGGATACAGAAGTGAAATCACATGAAGTGAGGACTAGTTTTTCCTGACAGATATCATGAATCATGGATGTTGAATAGATGTTACCTTAACAAATACTATAGGTTTTATATTTAGTAATTCTCCTTGTCCATGGTCAGATATTCTACAGTATGTAAGGCATAAGGATATGTGAAGCAGAGGATTTGAGTCATTTATCACTATAATAACAACTATTTGATTAATACAGAACTGTTGGCATGTTAAGGGTTTATAGCAAGGCAGTGCTGTCCATCCATCAGATCCCACAGTGGAGTTTTTGGGTAAATTAACACAGAATGCTAAATTAGCCAAAATTGTCCAAAGGGAAGAAGGAAGAGAGCTGAAATCACTGGAAGTGATGGATGAGAGCGGGAGTTGATGTATGATGTACTGGTGTATGAAGACTAATTCAGTGAAAGCCAACAGGGTATTCACTTTGAAACATGTACCTAGTATTCAGCTTAGTAATGACCATCAAGCCAAGGTTTATTTGCTCTTACCTTGAGAACTTCCTCAGTACAGTGTCTGTCTTATTTTGACTGCCGTGCCTTATTTTGACTGTAACTTATTCAGAAAATGTTCTTATCATACTCCATAGAGGAGGGTTACTCAAACATGGCCCACAAATCGGTTCTGGTTTTCTTTTCTCTCAGGTAGGTAATTGGACAATTGGTGCAGTTGATTGGAGTGTCCCAAGGAAAGGGAGGGTGTAAAAACAGCAGTGCTCGGCCCACGAGGACCGTGATTTGAGGAACCCTGCTGTAGTGTGTCCCGTTTTCTCCCACCGCATCTCTGTGCCGCTCAATTCCTTGTCTTCTGCCCTTGTTTCCTGAAGTTTCATGAAATCGGTGAGGAGACACAAGGAAACTCTTTTGGAATGCAAAAGTTCTGTAGGGCCACAGGCCAACTCCCCACACTTCGAAAAGCCTCCTATGGTATTGGAACAGACTCAACATAGCAGGTGGTGTGCTTTCGAATCAGGGGATTTGACGAACATGGGTGTAGGGGGTAGATTGGGACACAGCCATACTATCTTAAAAGTTGAAATATCTCCACCGAGGGACACTGGAGTCGCCACTGTTTGCCTACAAACAAGCCTTCAGTTGCACTCATTGCTTATAAAAAGTGACGCCAAGGCCTCATGTTCACAGCTGATTTTGTCCCTTTTGGTGAGAGGGAACCATATGTATAAACATCTACCAATTCTCCTATATCTTCCACCATAAAATGCTGTGTGATAATCAAATGCAGTGTGACTTGATGATGTGATGTGTGATCTGAGTAGCCATATTGTTAATTGTGAGAGAATGACATAGAATCATGTCTGTGTGAAAGTGGTTTTCTGACAGGAACTGCAGTCAGCACAGGTAAAAGACCCTGGCATGGGGGCTGGGTGACGTAACTGCCAACTGGGGCCTGTATCCAGAGAGCTCACCTCCACTCCTGTTACTATGGTTACTCGCAGCAGGTTGCCTAGCGAGGACGGCTCCGTCATCAGCAACGAATCAGGAAAGCTGAACTCCAGCAGGGGATCGTCGGTGCAGAAAATCCCGCCGCAGCATAAAATGACAAAGGAAGAGGCGCGCAAGAGGACGGGTGAGAGAATTTCCACAGAATCGGGTACTGCCCCTGCGAGATACGGACGACCAGGGTCAGAATGACCCGTCCTGTACCGTGCTACTTCCTGTCAGCAGTTTTCCCCCTCCCTAATGCATGCACGGCCAGCGCAGTGATTCACCCTAAGTGGCACATTCAAATGGGGGGGGGGGGGACTGCCCCCTATTTCTCAAACACGTTCTCCTCCCTGCCTGCTGTGTGGTGACTGAGTTGGCTCTTCAAGCCTTTTTATAGCTGGGAAGGTAACCACTCAGTAGGAAAGTAAAGACAGGCCTCATGAATATGCATGAGGCAGACTTTGTGCTGTGTGATGGAGTGTGTCATCGTGGGTCGCAGTGTCTGGGCTGCGAGACAGTAATAGATGGTCCTCCCCATGGGACCCTGAACTCTGAGCCAGGAGAGACTGTGGGGTACTTACACATGCTGGGATTTTATTTGTTTCACTGTACATTACATGTTTTGCATTTGCTTTTTCAGAATAGAAATAGAAATAGAATAAGAATTTTATAAATAAAATCAGTAAGAGTTTCAGTTTATATACTACAAATTTAATTAAAGCTTTCTTAGAAAATGTTCCTCTTGATCATGCTTTTCAAACTAGACATTTGGTGGGGCCTCCCGGGTGGGACTCGCCTCCCCGTCTGGGACGCAAGTTGTCCACTGCAGCTGTGGTTCGAATCCCGACTGCATCAGTCCGGCCCTGACCGGGAGTGTAGCTAGGGGTTGGCAATTGGCTGTCCGCCCCAGAGGGAGGGGGGAGAAAGGGCTGGCACGAGCTTGTCGAGCTTGAGGAGCGGTAAAGCATCTGGTAACAATAGTTGGGTGAGTCCAGTCTCAAAGGAGGCAGATCATTGTCTCAAGGTATTAGCTTGTCCTGTGGGGGCGGGCAGCGAGTTCATGGGAGAAGGGTAAATCGAAAAAAATACAGGGTATACTTGGCCTCTAAATTGGGAGAAAAAACTAGTAAAAAATCATTTATAAAACAAACAAAAAACAAGACATTTGGTTCTTTACCAGGCTGTTTTCACACTCTCTTCACACCAAAAACACTCAATGAATTAATGCATTTTCAGTCTTTATTTATCTATTAGGATTGATGCATGTACTGTAAATGCTCTCTGAATTAGCTTTCCTTAATTGAGCTAGAATATCATACCTTTCTAATAATTTCTAGTCATTTGGCTGCTTACTTCCTGATGCCTTTTATTCAAATAGAGCCATCTATAATCATGGGCCAATGCACTCTAAATGACAATTAAATACAGGGCCATATTGACACATGAACATGAAATAAACAAGTTAAATCTTTCCATACCTGTTTGCATGCGGGTGTGGTGTCACTGTTTGTTGTCCTGACTCTCACTCTGTGACTCTGGCTGTGACTCTGACTCTGACTCTGACTCTGTGACACTGACTCTAACTCTGACTCTGACTCTTCTGGGGGAAGTAAGGGGCACTGCCTGTGCCTTTGACTGAGTGTCCAGGTCTTTGGCAGATCCCTATGACACCTCAGGTGGGTCGATGCAGCTCATCTCCATAAAGACCATGGCAGCCCCGCCGAGCTACTCGCACCCCACCTCCTCCGACCGAAGCCAGGATTCGGCCGTCCTCAATGGAGAGGTGAGCTCTGAGCTCAGGGGGATGACAGGGACTATGGCATGGGACAACATCCATCCTATCAGAGGCCCACGCTGCAGTGATTATGGAAACTCTTAGCTCCATTGAATGTGCATCAGTATATTGGTCAGTATTTATCATCAGCATTCAGCTGCCCCGTAAGTGACATAGACTAGGCTTGGATCCAGGACCCAGTGAATGCACTTTGATGCATTTGTGGAGATATAGTACATCTGGAAAGTATTCAGACCCCTTCACTTTTTCCACATTTTGATATGTTAGACATCTCAAGGATGATCAAAGGGAACAGGATGCATCTGATGAATCATGTAGAAGTCAGAGGGGTGCTTTCAGTAATCCCTGATGAAAGGACCAACTGCCTATAGTAATTAAACGAACATAGCTAACCCCATATAAAACAATTTATATATAAAGGCCTCTGCTTATAAGGAGTAAAATAATAATAAAATAATTCCCTTATGGGAATGCACTACAGTTGGAGCAGGTGGGGATTTTGAGGCAGTGTGCAAAAGGTGATTCTGTTCCAGCTGTACACATCTGGAGAATTTTCAGTGCAACTTTGGTGTAATGTGTACACACCCTCAGTAATGTCAGTGTAACTCGGTGTAATGTGTACACACCCTCAGTAATGCCAGTGTAACTTGGTGTAATATGCACATGTCCTGAGCAAACAAACAAGCAAGTTTTAGTGATCTGGAAAAAATGTGAAACAGATGTTTTGCCAGACAAATGTGCGATAATTAACTTAATTTATCCAAATCGGATTCTGATTAAAATAAATAAATGCCACTTTAATTTTCCACAAGATATCAAAAAACCTGATTCTTTTAGATAAGTTGTTGTTGTCAACATTGTGCCAATGTAAGGGTAACATTTTTCATATGGGTCAATTTTCCTTCTTTTCATTAGTTACTTTGCTTTTTTGTCTCTTTGTAATTGTTTCTTAATTTTTTCTCACATTTTGGTTTCAGATTTTTATCGCATTTTCTCCCAATTTGGTAGCCAATTACACCCACTATTTTCAAGTCAAACCCCCCCTTGTAATGTGAGTTCGCTGCCGTACCCTTGTGACCGGTAGTGACAAAGGCGAAGTATCGTCTCCTCCGAGATGGCACTCGCCAGGCCCGCGACCGTGACCCTGTACCACAGAGCCACTCCTGTGCGCAGCAAACTTAATGTTGACTTCCCTCCCCCCTCCCTGGGCCGGACAGCCAATCACTGCCCCCGGTGGCACTCCCAGCCAGAGCCGACTCTGGCGCAGCTGGTGGGATTGAAGCCCGGTGGCCGTGGCCAGCGTGGAACGTTGTAACCACTGGACCATGCAGGAGGCCATTGTTTCCTAATTTTTTAAGAAAAAAAGTGTCACATCAATTTCGCCATATTTTTTTGGCGAAGCACCCAACAGGTCCAACACAGTTTTCCCATTAAAGTAACAAGAGGATTGCTTTCAGCAGCATGAAGCACACAGAATGGGATTAGCTTTTGGGTCAGTTCTGTCCAGTGCAGTGTCGCTTCATTATAGCTGGGGTGGGTATTGTTAGCATAACAGACAAACAAGTTCCACCAAGGCATTACCATTAAAGCTTTACGAAAATCTTCTCTCTCTCCCAGCTGAGTTTGAAAGGAGCAGAGATGCATGCATATGAAAGTTGAGGAAGGAAGTCTTCATCTTTTCCCTGTAGCTGATTACAGTCCCCTCTGGAAGGTTTACAGCAGAATGTTCACAACTTGTTCCTCTGTTCCATCTTTCTTCTGATTTACAAAGCCATGCACATGGCAAGGGGAGAGCTGAACTCTTTCAGGTCGGCCGGCACAACCAGCTAATCACCACATCTCTCATTTGGAAACTTGTTTATGTGAAGATTTGCTCTTTGGCTTTTACATAAAAACTGCAGCACATTTGTTTTGTAGACAACTGTAACAAGGGTGATCTTGTCAGATAAGACTGCACCATTCTGCTGTTCCACATTTCTGCCTATTGAGGTCATAAATAGACATATCTTGTGGCTTAATTAGAAAATCCACACTCTGCACAGAATTAACTGAAGTAAGATGATGGTGATGCTGATGATAACAATGATGATTATTGATATGATTATGATTATTATTATTATTATTATTATTATTATTATTGCAGACACTCCCAGATGGGGACGCCGGCATACCGGAGCCGGCAGTCTCTGAACAGCCCCGGGCCCAGCGCCACGGAAATGGACCTGCTGGTGATGCGGGAGAGGAGCGGAAGAGGCATCCGCAACAGCGGCTATGATGTGAGTCCTAGTCTGATTAACCCCATGCTCCCCACAGCAGCTATGACGTAAGTCCTTGTCTGATTAACCCCATGCTCCCCACAGCGGCTATGATGTGAGTCCTAGTCTGATTAACCCCATGCTCCCCACAGCGGCTATGATGTGAGTCCTAGTCTGATTAACCCCATGCTCCCCACAGCGACTATGATGTGAGTCCTAGTCTGATTAACCCCATGGTCCCCACAGCGACTATGATGTGAGTCCTTGTCTGATTAACCCCATGCTCCCCACAGCGACTATGATGTGAGTCCTTGTCTGATTAACCCCATGCTCCCCACAGCGACTATGATGTGAGTCCTAGTCTGATTAACCCCATGGTCCCCACAGCGACTATGATGTGAGTCGTAGTCTGATTACACCCATGGTCCCCACAGTGACTATGACCTCAGTTCTGGTCTGATTACCCCCATGGTCCCCACAGCGACTATGACGTGAGTCCTGGTCTGATTAACCCCATGGTCCCCACAGCGACTATGACGTGAGTCCTGGGCTGATTACCCCCCGGTCCCCACAGCGACTATGATGTGAGTCCTAGTCTGATTAACCCCATGCTCCCCACAGCGGCTATGATGTGAGTCCTAGTCTGATTAACCCCATGGTCCCCACAGTGACTATGATGTGAGTCGTAGTCTGATTACACCCATGCTCCCCACAGTGACTATGACGTGAGTCCTGGGCTGATTACCCCCATGGTCCCCACAGCGACTATGACGTGAGTCCTGGGCTGATTACCCCCATGGGTCCGTGAGTCCTGGGCTGATTACCCCCATGGTCCCCACAGCGACTATGACGTGAGTCCTGGTCTGATTAACCCCATGGTCCCCACAGCGACTATGACGTGAGTCCTGGGCTGATTACCCCCATGGTCCCCACAGCGACTATGACGTGAGTCCTGGTCTGATTACCCCCATGGTCCCCACAGCGACTATGATGTGAGTCCTAGTCTGATTAACCCCATGGTCCCCACAGCGACTATGATGTGAGTCGTAGTCTGATTACACCCATGGTCCCTACAGTGACTATGACCTCAGTTCTGGTCTGATTACTCCCCGGTCACCACAGCACTGATGCTGCATTCATGGGGGGGGAGTCCAGAGGGGACAGCTTGTGCAGCGATTCACATAAAGCCCTTATTGACCTGAAAGGTTAAAGGTTCACAGGGTGTAGTGCTGGGTGGAATCGGGTCTGTTTCATCTGAACATGAAGTCAAGGTGTCATAACCTGGAGCTCAAGTGGGGTGTGGAAATGCAACGAGGAATAAAGAGGCAGTTAATAATTCAAAGCTGAATATTCATTTGCCAGTTTGTTTTGATTTGTTGTACTTTTTAAGTGATCTGTCTCTGATTCTGGAAAAACATAGCCACAAGTTTGCTCTTAGAATACATAATGAATGACAGCCTGTTGTTTGGGGGATGCATGGTAGTTTTAAGTCTTTAAGATCTACACAAGTGCCAGCTTTCAACATTCAAACCACAAAGTGGTGTCAGCTGTTTCAGCACTGCCACCAGACCTAGTGATTGTCTTTGATGGCAGAAACAGCTGGCGGGAGGACTAAGCACTGGTGTTGACAGTGGGAGCACATAACTGCGGGCGAGGTCACTGCGGATTCTCATCTCCGACTGTCAGCATTGCGGGGGGACTGATTAATGTGGCACGCTGTGCTAGGCCCCTAGGGGCTTTCCTCCGCTCACATAGGAGAAAGGGCACCAGCAGCTTATACCAATTTATCACAGAGAGAGGGGGGAGAGTATCATAGAGAGAGAGAGAGACTGAGAACTGAGATTATAAAAGTCAAGAGCGGGGATACCATGGATGCAATTAATCAGTCCTCCAGCAATTTCCTGCAGTCCTTAATTACTTCCCTCTAATTTTCTGGATAATTTTCCTGAGCAATTAATCCTGGGCAAATGATAAATAAGCAAAACTTACATACAACATACAACTGTCCCCCATACAAAACTTAGGAGACTTACAGCCACATCCAGCCCCCTCTGGTCCCTGGTCTGAACTGAATTGGAGCTGCATTCCTGATCATAAAGGGAGCTTGATTCTCTTCTCAGTGTGTTGTACAATAGAATAATACTAAATCAAGGTGGGTCATGGGAATCACCTCCAGATGTCATGGTGGGCAAGTGCACTGGTTCACAGGATATAGGCCCTCAGAGCTGGTCATGAACATGCTCATGGAAGCCATCGGCTAGGGCTGCACTTTTCTGTGAGGGTAAACCTATGTGGACTAACACTGCCACACAGTGAAACAGTTCTGGAATGAATAGAGAATGCCTGTCAGCCAAACTGTTCAATTCTGATGTACCGTAGTTTTCGCACTATAAGGCGCACTTAAAAGCCTTTAATTTTCTCAAAAATCGACAGTGCGCCTTATAATCCGGTGCGCTTTATATATGAAAAAAGATCGAAAATAGACCATTCATTGACAGTGCGCCTTATAATCCGGTGCGCCCAATAGTGCAAAAAATACGGTACTTAAGGGAGCGGCACCTCTTAATGTCACCATCTTGTATGGGAGGGTTACACGAATCTGGCTCGCGAATCCAAATTCGGTTCTGGTTTTCACATTTTTCAGGTAGGTAATTCAACAATTACTTCCAATGATTGGCCAGAGTGTCTTCACAACCGACTCCCAGGTAAAGGGAGGGTGGAGAAACAGCATTACTTGGCCCACAAGGGCCATGATTTCAGTAACCCTGTTGTATGGCAATGTTGCTGAGTATAACAGGAGAATGCACAGCATTTAATATATAATATAATAATATATGCCATTTAGCAGACACTTTTATCCAAAGCGACTTACAGTAGTGAATGCATACATTTTTCAGTACATGTGGCCCCAATGGGAATTGAACCCACAACCTAAGCGTTGCCAATGCCATGCTCTACCTACTGAGCCACACAGGACTGGGGCATTAACTTAAATGGAGAAAAGTATCTGCAGAATTGCAAAACCTGTGTGCATGTATGTGTGTGGGCGGTGTGGGTGTGTGCGTGTGTATGTGTGTGGGTGGTGTGGGTGGTGTGCGTGGGTGTGTGTGAATGTGTGTGCACGCATGTGCCGGGATGTGTGTCAGACGGAGCCGGAGCTGATTGAGGAGACCAACGTGGACCGCCTCGTGGACACCAGGGGCTACGTCAGCGGGCAGCAGGTCAAAGTTTACTCTACCCTGAGCTCGCAGCCTTCCATTGATGAAGTTCGGCAGCAGATGCACCTGCTCCTGGAGGAGGCCTTCAGCCTGGCATCAGCCGGACACTCCATGGCCAGGCGCCACGACCACCATGGCCCCTGCAGCCCCGGGCAGCCAATCCCGTATGCTGAGGTGGTGACCAGCGCCCCCGGGACCATGAACAGGGCCCGGGGTGGGCTGCAGTGGGTGCCGGCCTACGGACCGGACATGTACCAATGCAGCCCACCCAAGCCTGTGAGTTCATTTCAGCTTTGTTCAATTTCCTCTTCTCTTTCATGGCAAGCTTTCATGATGGACACATGATTGATTTAAGCATCAGTTGTGCTTGACCAGAGGGCATCGTGTTCTGTTAGAACCAGGTTTCCACTGACCTGCCTTAGCCGTACGTGCTCCGTTCTAACGCCACTCAATACACTGGAATTATACCTGTTGCTCGAGAGCCGATGGCTCCTGAACATCTTTGGAGTGGAACTGTCACGGCACTGCCTTCACCCGCCCGCCTTGCATGTTGCTCCTCAAACAACAGATGCCATACTTGTGCGCGACACAGGAAGGACGTTTCCAGACGTTGGGGTTTGGGTACAAATGTACCTGCATACGATACAGCAAATGTTTATTTGTGCCCATTTGTTCATTTTGTGGTGGATGGTGTATGACGACTGCACTAACGTTGCTTAGCTAAGAATAAATGTTACTGAAGAAACACATAAGCCCCGCTTGGGAGAGCTGGTGGCTGCCTTCTTCTCTGGTCAAGCCTACCGAGGTTTCTCTGTTCAGCACTGCGCTCTCTCCAGACTCCTTGGTGTGTTGAACTACAACCTAATATGCTGTCCGTTACACCGTATATTTCAAATATTGAGCTGTTTTTCAGCTTGGTTTTAGAATCTTGCTCTTTTATAATTTTAGGTTTCAGATTTTTTTATCCCATTTTCTCCCAATTTGGTAGCCAATTAGACCCGCTATTTAAGTCAATCCCCCCCTAGTAATGTGAGTTCGCTGTAATGTGAGTTTGAGCATTAGATTGAACGTAATTGAACCCATCCATCTTGTACAGTTCAACAAGATTGAACTTTGTCTATTTCAAAAGTAATCTAACCGCACAGGGGTGTGCCCTGCCATCTAGAATGGACTGGTCAGCATTCATGATTATCAGCCCTTACCGTGTGCTTCCACTGCTAACAATGATTGATCAGGTGGATAGGAATACACTTTAAAAAATCTAAGTTGGGACTTCCGAATGGCACATCATGTAGAGACCCTTGTTCTTAGTGAACTGATGTGTTTCCCTAGGCCGGATCATTTCACTAAAGCGATATGCAACCATTTTTAACTCTCCGGTGGCAAATTATTGTCGACACTTTTCACAAATAAATCTGCTACCACTTCAGGGTTATAGCAAACCTGCCTTCCCCTCTCAACTGGCATTCACATTGTGTGTACAGAAAAGGAAAAGAGCAATTAAATAGCTTGTCATTGTTCGCCTTTAATGGGTGTTGTTCTTTTCCCTCTACTGTAACTAAGCTTAAGTTTATCCTCAATCAAATGCTGTGCATCTCTTTAATGTTCAATATTTAGGATACTGGGATTCAGCGCCATATGCAAATATGTTTTTTTCGTCATATTTTCCCCTTAATATCTAACTTCTGTGATCAGAATACTCGTTCCAATTATTGTGACCAATGATCTCATTATGCCGGATAATGAACAAAGCCGTTATTGACAACGGCATTGCTTTGTTTATAGCAGAATGGCTATGTTAATCTATATGAACCTATTCTCTGTGAATTCATTGTATTGTGGGTTCATGTGTACATGAGCCCATACATTGCTATTGAAACAAAGAGAGGCAGTGGAATGACTGATTACCCAGCAGCCTGTTTCTCTCGAAGCTCCATGCACCCACTTTGCCCAGGTGCACATCGCAGATATTAGTTCACACATTTCATGATTTTTAGTGAAATAAGTGTCTGCTGCAGGGTGACACATAATTGGCCGCAATCTTGTGCTCTTTCATTCAGCAGGTTGCCCTCCATCTTCGCTCAATAGTGACTCCTCTGGTTGATCAAGCATATGCGATTTGCCTGTGTCAGCTGCACAGTCCTGCTCAAGTGCCAAATTCAAACGGAGTGAAAGGATGCATTGGCTGACTTGTTTCGGAGGACACGCAGGCTAGTGTTCATCCTTCCAAACTGATAGAGGATGCTGCAGGGATTCCAAGTTTTGGAGAGAAATGGGAATTAGAAATGTATAGTTTCCTATCAAATGAACAGTGTTTTTAGCACCAGCAGGTAGACATTGAAGTAATATATTATGATAACACTTGACTCGACTGCACTACTGGGCCAACCTGCCTTTCATATTTCGTGTCGGCCGACGTACTGTTTACCTCGGTCAGTGAAAATGCACCTGGCTAGCCTGAGGAACAGCTGACCTACTGCTAAGGCAGGTCAGTGGAAACGTCTGTTCCATTCTGACCTGAAAAACTGGTGGAAAACCGCTGTGGTAACTTTGACCAAGATACTATACCTCAACTGCTCTGTGAAAAATCGGACTGTATGAATGGGTTATGGAATGTGTGAGATGTAAAAAAAAAAAAAAAAAAAAAAAAAAAAAAGGGGGGAAAAAATGTAACTTGTATAGCTTTGGATAAGTGTGTCTGCTAACCAAATAAATGAAAATAATACACATTCGGACTCATTTCGTGTCTTGATTGATGTATTTAAATGCTCTCACACACCTGCAAATCCCTCCCTTTGCCTATTTGTTTTGCATGCTTCATAAAATCTTCTTTGCTCTCTGGATTTTATGGTGAAGCGACAGTTTTTAAGATTTAATGTATTTTATTGACTAGTGTCTTCTGTCTTTGTGTCTCTAGGCCTTCAGGTTCACCCAGCTCCCTGACATGGCCATGGGTTCTCCACCACCCCCTATACCCCCCAGAACCGGACCTCCTCTTGGGACCTCTCTAAGGCGGTAGGGCCTCATCTGATTTATTGTTGTTGCAGCCTTAATGCTATCCTGCGCTCTCCTCAGCAAATTTGGCTTCACCCATCAGAAGTCCAACACAAACAAAAACTCATTATCGTGCTCCACAGTAATACAATTCTAATTCTAAATAAGTGAAATAAAAATGATGTGAATATTAATTAATGTTTTGTGGGCACTTTGGGGCAAATTTTCTGTTTTTTTCTGCTTGTGGTTAACATGGGGTGTGAGTGCCACCTAGTGCTAGGTGTTGAGTAAGACAATGCTGGAGACGTGTGATTCTGCTTTCCTCCCCCAGCTCCTCATCAGACATAGGCCCAAAGCCCAGGACCTCCGAGTGTTCTGTCCCTGAGATGCAGAGTCCGCACGACAGTGACCCCTATGTGCCCCTCACCAGAGTGCCCCACCCTCCGGCCACTGCTGACCAGCCCCTGTCACACTTCTCAGGTGAGAGCTAACCCTATGTGTATAAATTTCTATCTGGAATAACAATAGCATTAAAAAGTCCAAATCAGATAACATTTCACCCTTCATAGGATATTCATAATCAGCTGTTCAGAATTTCATCAGCACTGTAGTAGGTCTGTCGCTGTTCTCCAACCTTACAGCCAAGAGTTAAATGTTTTGTGTTAATTATTGGCACTGGAAGTACTGCCTTTGAGTGTTTTCCCTTGTTCTAAAACCACAAAGGACAAATTTGGAATTTGTTCTATATGAGGGGGGTTTGAGGCTGGGGGCCAGAAAAAACAGCTGATTCGCTGGTCCACGTTGTCAATCTGCACAGGAAACACAATAACAGCAGTGTACTCCATACCAGCCAGTCGGCCTGGCTATTCGGGCTACTTCACCCCAACATCCTCCTCCTCGTACCGGAGTCCGTCCTGGATGTCCTACCCCCCGGAGCCTGAGGACCTTCCTCACCAGTGGGCCGACTCTGTAAGACCACCCTCATTTCACACTTCAACATTGTTTCTTCTTTAAATGACAAGGGGGGCGTTCTCTCCTCGACCTGCCCTTTGCACTTAGCCTGCTTGTTTGATTGGAATGTTTTTTCCCTGTTTGTTTGCTTGTTTCAACCAAATGCCTTCATGCAGTGTCTTTTTGCAGAACCAGTGTCATTTAGAAACCATTTGCTGAACTGAATTTATCGATGGCGTTGAGTGGACACAGCAAAATACCAGGGTAGTTGAGCACATTTCTTAAATGAACATAACACCTTTTTTCTTTTGAGTCTGTTATTGTACCTGTTAGCAAATCACGCACATCTCATACTCGGATGAAAAATAAGTCATTGCAAACGCTCCAACTTTATGTTTGAATTGAGAGCCCATTTTCTGATCGTGAAATGCTGATTTTTTTTAATTTTTATTATTGTGCGTTTTGTCAAAGTTTGCTTGTGTTTAAGAATTTCAATCATTCATTTATGTATATGAAATACCAATGCAAGAACTGTTACCCCACATGAGATGATATGATAATAATTGTAGTGAGAAAAAAATGTGTGTTTGTCTGTGTAGTGTGTACTTTTATTCTTATGGAAATTCAGTGCGATGCAGTAGTGACAATTGCATCAACGTCTCTTGTAGGTACCCCTACCGGGGTACACGGAGGCCTTCCCACACCCTCGATACCCACAGAGCAGCCCCGTCAGCTTGCTCCATCAGTACAGCCTGGGATCGTCTGCACATACTATCCCAGACGAGCCCCCCACACCCTCCACCGGCGCCTCCCATCAGAGCTTGACAGACCCTGTCGAAAACCCTGGGACCTCCCTCGCAAGCATCTCCACCGCCGCCCTGGTCAAAGCCATCCGCGAGGAGGTGGCCAAGCTGGCCAAGAAGCAGACGGACATGTTTGAGTTCCAGGTCTAGTGCCCCCGGGGGCCAAAATATATATATTTTATGTACTCTGATGCTAAAGTCAGGACTCCACAAAGTCGGAAAAAGCCACAAACTTTTTTGATGTTCTTTATTGAAACTGAAAATGTCCTGTTTTTGTTGATGGAAGGAGCTTGGTGGGTTGTGTTTCTCCATGTTTTTACTTATTTTAAGAGAGGCAGACTTTTTGTCTCAAGTATTTGTGATCTGATCTTTGCGGTTTCTGATAGCTTTTATTGTTGTTGTGTTACACTGTAGATTTATTGTTGAGAAGCTCAATCTAACAAACTAAAGTCGCTGCTGATATTATCACTGGTAATCAAGGCAAGGCTGTAAATAATAAGGATAAAAAAAAGTTTAATGAGAAGATTCTACAAGACACAAATTCTCCGGGAAAAACATCATTAGCCATGCTAAAAACCCAAGGACACTCAGTTAAAGACAAACTAGGCATTGTGAATTTTGAGTGTTTGTTTTAAAAAATATAGAGAGAAAAAAACAGAAGGTACACATTATGCATCAGTTAAAACTAGACTTTGTACATTATTTGTATATTACAAAAAATTGAAAGACCAAAAATTTTGATAAAAAATAGTATGTACAGTACAGCTTTGGATAAAAGAGTCTGCTAAATGGCATATATTATATTAAATGGCATATATTACTGTGTAACGGAGTGTAAAAAATGGACATGCACCTGAATGATAGACATTGTTAATTATCAAAAAGGTACAGTGATGAACCTCATGTCAGTGATTTTAACTGCGGTAACATTAAATGACACAGCATAAAAAGACTCCTGAACTATGCAATGATTAGAGTGTCATCACTCTACATTGCTTTGTTTCATGTAGTCTGCTGCATGGAAGTGATTTCATACCTGGTACAATATACTGCATCTGTCTTGTGAATCATTAAGAACAGTCAATTTATTTAAAATAGTTTCTCATTTAAACAATGGCTTTGAAACACACATGGGGTGATTCTATGAGAAAATACACCCCTGGGAAAGTGTTGGTTGGATGTATCAAGTGTTTATGTATCAGCCTTGTGAGAGCCAGTGAATTGGAGTGTTCTTGTGTCCAACTATTTACTTTCCGGGGGTTACTTTTCTAATACCTTGGGACTGTTTGTCTGAAAACATCATTCATTCAAGTTCTAGTAGAATATACTAGAAGTGTCATAGTGTCATAGTATATATGTAACATAAACTAAAATTCAAAATAATAAATAAATACATTTAAAAAAATACAATTTCAAAGAACAACCCTAGGTGTCTTGAAATCACCCTGTTATTATTTGTCCTTTGTCCCTGTTCCACTGACAGCTTTGATTGTTATTGATCACTGTAAATCATGTATTAAGGCCATTGGCATATATGACAAAAATATTCTATGGTAAAGGTGGGACTGTTCCCAAGCACACACACACACACACACACACACACACACACACACACATACACTGTATATATAATATATATGTTCAATATGTGGACATGGCATCTGCAGGAATGTGATTAACGTTACTGTGGGAGACTGGATTCAATCTCATATCCCACCAGTATGATATTTATGACATGTAGATTATTTCCATGTAAATGCAATGTGGTTTTATTCTGAGTGTTTGACTTCCAAGTGATTCAGATATTTGATGTGCAAACACGAGCTTTGGAGGATGCTGGATAGCAAGGTAAATCTTATATGGCATAAACAAGAATTATGTAGAACCAAGCGACCCAAATTCCAAATGAGTTTTTCTTTGCATATTTACTTGATATACTGCAGATGAGGAATGACTGTAGTGGGAAAAAAAGTTCAAATGTTTTATAGTGCTATAGATTTTATTTCCAGTTGCCACATTTTCACAAAGTAATACTTGTTTTGCTTTCAGGCAATGGTCTGTTGAAACACATATGTCAAATACATTTAGCAAAATTAGGTCAAATTTGCATTATTGTACATTATGCATATACATGTATGTCTTATTAGACAGAAAGGTAAAGGAGAAATACTTTTTTAACTGATAGCCAGTTTGTATTGAAATTTCTTATATTTAAATCTTCAGAATTGAACATGATCACTGATCTGATGTTACTCTGCTGATTTGATTCAAACAGTGTGAACTAAAATGTCAATTTTCTGAATATAGAACGCCTGATACGTCTGTATTCTGATTATAGTCTAAATTAAATTAAAACCATGCCTCTATGTGCATTCTGTTATGGGGTACTGTCTGTCTTAAAATACCCATTTTGAAGTGAATGGCATGCATATTAGACAAGATTCCTTTTGATGCATGCAAACCCAGAATCTTTTTACAAAAGGGCTTTTTGTATGTCTGGTATTTTTAACAGCCCGAAACATCCATAGTTCCACCAAGCTAATTCAAGCATTAAGGTTGACAGAGAATTTCCACTAGTGAATTCATTATATCAAATCGTGAATGTCCTTAATATTTTGTTTTCATGAAATAAATTGTACTGTTGCTCACATATCAACCAGTTGAAATGCACTTTATCTTCTCAGCATAGATTCATAATTTTGAAAGTTGAGACTGAGGCCAGATAAATTGTGATATTGTACAGGATGTGTTATTAAACTGGTTATGGAGTTTGGTGGAAAGTGTCTTGTATTCTGAAACATAATTATAGAGCATTGTCTGAGACGGCAAACGCAACTGGACCTGCAATAACAATGCAAAATGTGATATATTCTTACATGTAATATTAAATATTCAAGGCGACCATACAGATGTTTGCATTGATGTTATTTATACAGTGATGCTTGAAAGTTTGGTAGATTTGCTTGAATGTTTTGGATCATTGTCTTGTTGGAACACCCACTTTCAGCCAAGTTTTAGCTCTCGGACTGATGGCCTGACGTTCTGTTCAAGAATTCTCTGATATCCCGCATAATTCATGGTTCCCTTCATGATGTCGAGTAGTCCAGGCCCAGAGGAATAAAAGCAGCCCCAGATCATGACACTCCTGCCACCATGCTTGACCGTAGGGATAAGGTTATTTTGGTGGTGGGCAGTGTTGGATTTTAACCAGACATGGCATTTTTGATTGTGACCAAAAGGGTTGATTTTGGACTCATCCATCCAGAGGACAGATTCCAGAAACCTTCAGGTTTGTCCAGGTGGTCTCTGGCAAACTTAAGATGGGCAGCTTGGTTCTTTTTAGACAGTTAGAGGCTTATTCCTGGCTACCCTTGCATGGCAGTTCTATTCAGCGTTCTTATTGTTAATGGATGCACAATGACATCAGGTGTAGTGAGGGAGGCTTGTAGATCCCTGGATGGTATTCTTGGGATGCTTTTTATTTGATTTATTATTTTATTGTGACTCTTGGTGATATTTTAGAAGGACGCCCACTTCTAGGCAGTCGCTGTCATGTTAAATACTCTCCATCTGAACTGGTGGAGCCTGAGTCTTTTTTACATGCTTTCTATGATTGCACAAAGGGTTCGGGAACTTTCAAGCATCACTGTATATCAGTTTCTATTATTACATACTGTCTATAATATATGTATTCTGAATGCCTTACAGGCATGCCATATCCTCTCCAATATGGCAACTATAGTCAATGTAATTTTTGTTTGTAATTCAGACTCTTAGACTAGAGTGCGTAACTCTGTCAAGACTGTTACCGTGTAAAATCAAAATGTGTCAATCGGAGGATTCCTGGGCAAGTGTAGCAAGTTGAAGCATGGAAGGCTCAAACTAAGCGTAATATAATGAGGACCTGCCCCAAATGGAAAATTCGTTCCCATAGCATAATGAATAGCCAGGATTTACAGCGCCCCATTAAAGTCTACACCCCATCTCAAAAATGTCACCTTAATTGCCTTACAGCCTGAAATTAAAACATATTAAATCAGACTTTTCCCACCTTTATTTATCTACAAATTGTTATCTATTTTTTTTTTAATCATTCAAAGATTTCTCAACATCAATTAAAAATTAAAAACTAGAATGACAGCAGATGCTTTTTCAAACTTTAGATAAATAAGGACAAAAATACAATTACAAGACTATGATAGCTATAGATATCGGATAAATGTATTTTGTTTGTCACTACGGGAAAAGAAAAGGCTCTGAAATAAATACTTTTAAATAAAAATGGCTGCACGGTTTACAGCGGCTACAGCGGTTTAAATGGCTGCACAGGGTGTAGTTGCCATTAGCAACCAGAAACAAACACTTAGTTTAACGGAACTGGCAACTTGAAAAAAACATTGTCACTTTTGTATGACAGCATTAGTTTTCCTGTGTCCTGTGGTCTTCTGGGGAAGGCGAATTTGCTTGCATCTTGATGCTCTTTCTTTCTGCTTCACCTTGATCGCAACTTCAAACTAACCTTACACGCTGAGACAATCTGCAAATAGAAATTAACGTTATTTTGTTCACCTCAAAATATTTTAGCATAACGTGAAATCTGTCAATAGCATTGGGAATGTTCCGAGCAATTTAAATTATAGAAACTAACATTGTGCCTTTCATCTTCATTTTCGCAAAATGTACTTTTTTCTGTAACGTTTGCAAGCTAGCTAGCTAACGTCGTAGGCAACACAACTGACAGAGATAACGGACTTATCTAACGTTAACGTAGCTAGCTAGCAGTTACCTATTAATGCTCAAAGCTAATAATGACAACATCAGGAGCTAATTACATCTTCTGCTGTCAAAGCCTCTCCCATCAGCGTGAGTAACTCGATCTCCTTCAGGCGGATTCCCAGCTCACAGATCTCGTCCCCCTCGCTCCATATGGCGGGTCCGGTTGGCGGGCAGTAGAACTCTAGGGGCCGGTACTCAGGCACCGTTAAGCGTCCTGTGTTGGGCCAAGCTTCCCCGTCCAAATCTGGACGGCCGTGACTGGACAGGAGCATGGTCCAGATATCCGCGGTTGCGGTGGATGGGTCGTATAAAGAGGGGAAATAACCTAATTTGTTGCAATCCATTGCGATCTCAAAGTTGTGATAGTAGATAGGTTACATGTTTTTGTTTGAAAGATTAATGCACTTGGAGATTTTAGAACACTAAACGGGTGCTGCGTGAGATCATATAGAGCGCGTAACGTTAGGACATGTAACTTAGTTCACGTAGCCAGCTACATTCAAATCGGGTTTAGTGAATCAATAAGACATAATTCACAAGTGTAAATCCAACTGTCTGCTTGTATATCCCATTTTAAACCACTCTCTCTTACAAGTAGGCTACACAACAACTAATTTCGCCAAGCAGACTTGATATGGCGTTTCATAATAAATAAAATGTAACATTAACTGGAAAACGGTGCACATAATTGTGTCACCAAAACTTATATTCATCTATCTGTGTTTCAATATGGTATGTCACAATATAAAAAGGAGAAAGCATGGTAATATCAACGAGTGTCATGATTAAGCACAAGGGGATACTACCGTCAGTATTAAGTAGTTCGCTGGATACCTTCTTGGAAACCAGTGATGTCCTTTGCGCCTGAGCTTCAAACAGGGTTACCAATCACTAGGGGACATCTCCCTGCCAAGTAACAAGGGAGAGAGTAACCAAGACATCAACATAAAACTATTACAGACTCAGCTCTACTGAAACGGTAAGAAATTGATATTATTATCGCAGAACAGTCTTAACACATAGCCTATTATTGTTATGTAATGACATCACTATCATCTATCTGTAGCACCTGTTGCTAATGTCCTTTTACACAGAAGCAGGCCAGTCGTAAAAAATCTAAAGGTGAATAATAAATTAACGTACACAACCATTTCGAGATTGCGAGTGTGTAACGAACAGACCGAGGTTAAACTACTATGAGTTCATTCTTGGGTCATTCATTCTCTCTTAAATAATGTATTACATCGCTTACACATCTGCTAAAGTAACGGCAGCTAGCTTATTTTATATTTTTCTGCAGGATGTTTGGCATCTACACCAAGCTCACAGTTTCGCGAGTAGGCCTACGCTTCTTCGTTCTCATGAAACCCAGAACGAAAGGAAGATGCTGAAGATTCTCGCTTTTTGTCTGCTAAACTCAACACTTGGCATACTACTATATACAAAGCCTGGTAAATTTTCTCAAATTTAGCCTTTTCTGTCTGCATCTCTCATGGAAAGGTATTAAAATACTAACTTAATGAAATCGCCATGTAAAAGTTGTAAGTGTGACGAGGGTTGTAGCCCTACAATTCACTCTAAAGCATTATAAAGCCTATAGCTGTTCAGCTACATTGCAGGTTGATAGTATTGCAATGTATGTATTGCAATGCATAGAATAGAGTATAAGTTATTTTTAGTTTAAATAACGTTCAACTCATGTATTTAAATATCAAATTGCCTACTGAAGACAAATTGCCATGTGTTTAGGAATAAGGAAATAAGCTGTCTATCACATTAAAAGATGAAATAGTGTTTCTGAATTATATTTATGTACAGGTCTGACGCTATGGTCCAAATTAAGAATTGTTTCTTGGGACAATAACAGTGACATTTCTCAAGAGAGGAATGCCTCATTCATGTACTGCCTCTGTCTGCACAAAAATGTCTGCAAAGTGGATGCTTCAAAGGTAAATGTGAAGTTTGCTTATCCCATGACTGCTGAAAGACAATAATAACCCATACGTACAATGGGCCTCATTTATCAATAATTTCGTATATATGCACGTAAGTTTACCTGTAAAATTATACAAACGTTCGGAGGCACTTCGTTTCAATCGTATCCCGTGCGTATGTTGATAAATGCCAATCAGTCGTAAATTCGAAGCGCTTTCACTGTCCCTGAATTAACATAATGGAACCGCCTCCGAAATACTATATATGGCAAAGCAGGAAACACACAAAGATGATCCTCAGGTGAGAAATGGCGTCAAAGAGGCAGAAAAATAAGAATTTCTCAGACGCGGAGGTGGAGGTAATACTCGATACTGTTCAACAGAACAAAACTTTTATTTAGCTGCAGAAGCAGTGGGGTTTCTGCTGCACAAAAGGGCCAAATTTGGCAAGAAGTCACAAGACAATGAATAGCGTTTCATCTGTTCAACGAAGTGTACAAGAAGTCCAACGAAAATGGTTTGATATGAAACTAGAAACGAAAAAACGAATAACCGCTTGCAGGCAAAAAATTAAAGCCACTGGAGGAGGCCAAGGAACACTAGATAAGCTCTCCCAAACGGAGGAGTGCATCGGTGCCATCATCGGTGAGGCCTGTCTGGCATTATTCCAGAAGGGGACAGCGACGTAGTCCTAACCCTGATCCCAGCCACTGAAACGACTGACCTGCCGTCGTACACCAAAGAACAGTCATCTTCCGATTTCATGTTGGAAGGTAGGCAAATTAAAACATACCAAGTATAAATAGTTCAGCATTGATATGACTAACTGAATCACAATTAACACATTTTTATTGTTCATTGCAGCTGAAAGCCAGATGCCAGAAACCAAAAGAAAGCCCTTAAATCACCGATCCAAATGCGCCCTTCTCCAAAGGTCCTCACGGACAAAGTTTTGAAGAGGCAGGAGGCTATCCAGGAGGTTGTGCAGGAGATGGCCTGCATGCTTAAACAAATTAACATTCATTTGGCTGACATAAGTACATCATTGAAAATAATTGCTGATAAGAAATAAAAGGTTTTCTTTTCATTGAGACTTTTATTTACCATTTAGCTAGTGATGTACACCACAAATGACAACTTTATAAATGCATGATAAGTTGCTGATGCACACAAATTCCTTTGATATTTGGGGGGTCATTAGCTGGGTGAATTGCCATGTGGTTCTCCCTCACTGGATCAGGCAAGGGGAGTCCATGTGTAAGTGCCATATTGTGCAATACACAGCAAGCCATTATAATTTTGCAGACTTTCTTGGGTTTATAGAGAAGGGTGCCTCCTGCTGTGTCCAAACACATTCACCTTGCCTTCAACACACACCGTTGGTGCGCTCTATGACAGAGAGAATGAAGCACACCGGGCAGTATGTGGCTCATGGAGGGTTGGGATAATCCAGACCAGTTGCCAATCTCCCTTTGGAAAGTGCCAGTGGCGAAAAAGCCAAGCACTGACAGCACTTGGACGTGTTGGAATGCCATAAGATCTTCATGTTTGCCTCATTAAGTGGTTCTCTGTGGCTCAGTTGGTAGAGCACAGCGTTGGCAACGCTTAGGTTGTGGGTTCAATCCCCACTGAGGCCACATACAGTATACTGAAAATGTATGCATTCACTACTGTAAGTTGCTTTGGATAAAAGCGTCTGCTGAATGGCATATATAATTATAAGTCTGGCTCTAAGATGTTGCACAGCCTCAATAGAAGGGTTCTAGGGAATCAGAACGGGCTCATGAGCCACTCGTCATCCTCGGCAAAAAAGTCTGACTGGTCCCTGAAAATGCAATCTCGCTGAAGCGCTCTTGCCAATTCCTCTAGTAGTGCAAGGTCCGCCATTGCAAGCTTGGACTACAGCATTTTGGCCCTTTAAATAGCATTTCTCAATTAATTATTTAAAAAACAAAACTGCAATTATGAAATCATAGTAACTATTTGTAATGCTATTACTCATTTCAAACATTTTTGTTTTACTTAATTAAAATAGTATTTGCAACCAATTTATTTATTAATTTCTTTATAATTTATCTTTCTTTATGATATATTTGAGTTAAAAGACAAACTGCAGAGTTTACACACACACTGCGCGTGGTCTCAGGTTTTTGTAAATTTCCTTTGCACGTCCGAACAAGTTGGACTCTTGAAAACTTTGATAAATCCCAATTTTCAGGTGTAAATGTTGGTACGAAGGAATTACGAGAAATGTTGTTCGTATGTTGCTTGATAAATGAGGCCCAATATGTGTCTGTATATTGTTGATACAGTATTGATACAACAAATTGTCACGGACCTACATCTACCAACTTTGTAGCTCATATTGAATGCTCAAAATGAAGTACTTCCCACTTTTATGTCTTTGTATCTATGAGGATTCTGTAAGCATTTATGTTTATCAATAAAAATTAACTGAATAAAATATCTTTCAGCCTATTCATTTTGGACTACTATGCCCCTGCTGGCGATATGATCATAACAAATCTTGGCCGTATTTCCAGCTTCAAGAGGTAAACAAAGGTAAGCTATGTCTGTCAGTTTTCATTTTGCAAGAGGATATTTATAGTGCTATTTATAGTCATTCTCTGCAGTGGTTGCATGTTCTGTAGGTGATTGTGATAAAACATGGTAATGGAAGTGCTAAATCTGTAATGCACTATAATGTAATGTGATTCAAATTTGACAGATGTGCAAAACCATTTGTAATATTTTATTTATTGTTCATGTCAGACTACGAGGAAACAAAGGACTACTTCATAGTGCACTTTTACCTGTGCAACGTGAGGAAAGATGTATCAAGCAACCTCAAACTCACATATTTGAATCAATTTGCTGGCTGTCCTCAAACAAAGTTACCATTTCTACAGGACCTTTCTCTGGTAAGTCAACTTGGTTTTGAGTAGAGTTGATTGTTTCCCCTCTTTAAAAAAAAATCTTGGACCTATTTTTAGGGGAGGTAATGGATTAGTTCCATCACAGGAGATTTAATTCCTGAAGTGATAACCAACACATTTGATGCCTGAATATAATCCTAATGTACAATGTACACTCTATGTGGGGGGGCTGAACAAAAACATCTTAGACAGCTCCTAAACAGCAGTGCAGAATTCATTTAATGATATATACTGTAATAGGAAACTGTAAATTCCCCATCCATTATCACGGCAGAAGACTATTTCTAATGTTTGTCCCCATAGGTTGTATATCTAATGAACTCTGTGACACCCAGTGCTTGAATTGAGGGGGATAAGGAGGGTGGGGGTGGGGGTATCCTTTATTATAGTTGGACCAATAAAGGATACAATTGGCCACCAAACTGAAAAAAGTCAGAAACAAAAATAAAAAATAAATAAAAAGCTAACTTTTCTATTAATGAACCAATCACCAGCTTCCTTAATAAAAGGCTTATCTCCAAATAATTCAAAGAACAACCCTCAAGCATTTTTAAAACGTTTTATTTGTTACTTGCTTTAATATGATGAAGGAAATATTGCATTCCATTGAAATTGAATGGCTTTAAAACAGATCTGTCTTGTAAGTTACTTGACTTCAGTTTCTGCGCTTCCCAGCATTACATGCAAATATTTAACATTTTACATTTTTACATTTTAAGCATTTTAAAATCTCTGGTATATGCTTTATTAACTCTAATCTCCATTTTGATTCTTTTTTTACATTTTTGCTAGCTAGGTATCTTGCTGTCTAATTTCACTACGTAACTTTGTCATTGCATGTGTCTGAGTTCTTTGCCATGCTAATAAAGATTTTAAGGTAGCTGGCAGTTAAATGCCTTGCAAAGTTTGAGGACATGGAATGCTTCAATATAGCTGCCGCACTTGATCCTTCATTTAAACGGAACGGGTGCATTCAGGAGAGTATTAGAACAGTTATGTTTCAGTTACAGTTTTAGTTATGACAAGAGCAATGATGTGCTTGATAAAACCCTAAAACGTATAACTGTTCTGTGAAAGTAGAGGACAGTGGCACTGTTCTGTTTTGTGTGCTGCTGAAGTGCAGTACAGACTACGGCCCACTAGGGGACTAGAGGGACAAAATGCATAAGCACAATACAATCTTGGTTACAACCCCCTCTCTAAACTGGAATGTTGCTGTTTGAAATTCAGCCGTAAACTGCATTTGGGGCACCACACTGTGGCCACCCTCTACCCTAGCCTCTGTGTTTGAGTGTATATTTTTTGCAGTGTTGGATAAAAGCAGAGTACACTTTTTTGATTAGATTTTCTTATTATAGTAAGAAGTGCATTTCGCTGTCTGTACTTGTACTGGGCACTGACAATAAATTGAATCCAATACCAATACCAATCCAAAGTGTCATAATGATATTTAAATATTCATAGCATATTCATAGAGGTAATCAAAATAGTATTTTCCCATGCTATAAATCCATTCAATGTCATTATAAACCACTATAATTCTGTTAATTTACTTGTAGATGCCTTTTGAAATTTGAAGTGGCTTTCAAATTTCAGACAGGAATATTGTGAATGCATATGGCTTGATGCTTTACTGCTGTACCACGGTGTTTCGGTTTACCAAAATGAATATGGACTGGTTTTCATAGACCTTGCATCTGAATTTCTCTCCATTAATTTGCAGACATGTATCATTCATTAATTTTAAAGTTTTTTCTGAAAATGTAATGTTTCTACAATATTTCTTATGTATGTATAACAACATGTTTGATGACTGATGTACAAACACATTAAGATGTATATTTGTAGAGGCTACACCGACAGTAATATAGAATAGAGGCAGCATTTGAATTGGAATTAATGAGGAATTCTCAATTCAATTCTGAATTGAGCACGACCCTGATTTTCTCATGCATGTAGTCATGCTAAACAAAGCAACATTGACCCTTATTTACCGGTTCCAGTGGTTCCAAGTCTCGGCCCCTGCTTTGTCAGCTCTCAAAGTTCCAGGTCTCGGCCCCTGCTTTGTCAGCTCTCAAAGTTGGCAGCTCTTGCAGCCAGCAAGCAATCTTGCTACAGTACATTGATTTCTGACTAGTTGGGCAGCATATCATAATGTGATATTCTTTATCACCACACATAGTGGAATACATTTGTTGTAAATCACTCTGGATAAGAGCATCTGCTAAATGACATAATTGTAATTGTGACCCACTATGTATTAGTTACTAACTAGCATCAAAAAACTTTAACTTTAAAAAAAACTTTATAAACAACAAAAGATGTCCAGCAAGCAAGCTAGCTATAAATGCACTGTGTCTGTATGTACCCTATGTTCTTAAATATAAAAAAATGCAATACAAAATAGTATTCCTGTTGTGATGTGCTATATCCTCATATTTCTTGTAGCATTGCTATGTTACTGTAACCCTGTAATTAATTTGTACCAGTCCTGTTATGCCTTGTATCCCCTATGCATTTGGGACAGAGAGCAAGTTACAGTGTTTTTTTTTGGCTGAGAGATCCATTCAGGACTGTTCAACCATTTTAATGCAGATATTGCATTTAATGGTTTGCAGTAAATCCACAATTGGTTTTTTACAGAGAGAAATCCAACGGCTATGTACATGGACTGAGAGGATACTGAGAACTTGGCAACTACTTCTTCAAAAAGGTAAATTAAATTAAATGAAAACATCAAATGAGCTTTTGTAATCACTCAGGATAAATGGTAGTGTATTAAGGGGCGTATTCAGAGTTGACCAACTTCAGTACCTGCTTAAGTTCCTCAAGTTAATACAACAGGTGCGCAGAAAAAGGTGTTTGTTTGTTTGTGTTTGTTGAAATTGGCATCGCCAGAAAAATGTCAATGAATCATTTCCAAATACCTGCCCTCTGATTAATTAATCCCTTTAAGGAGCGTGTGCCTTTAATCAGGCAGATTTTACTAGCTGTCCACTATTACATGGAAATAGTTGAAAACTATGAATGGTCGTTGACATACAGGTAACTGTCAAAATAAAGGAAACACTTGAGTAAGTTAAAGGTTCTGGCAGCCCTGTGGGGTGCATTTTCCTGGCATTGTTTAGGTACACTCAACCTAAAGGCATAAGGCAAGGTAAACACCAATAAATACAAAGCCAAGTGATCGCCTTCATCCTATGGTGAAGCATTTCTATCCTGATGGGTGTGATCTCTTCCAGGATGACAATGCCCCATCCACAGGGCACAAGCGGTCACTGAATAGTTTGATAAGCATAAAAACTATGAAACTATGTAAACCATATGCCAAGGCTGTCTCAGTCACCAGATCTCAAATCAATTGAACACTAATGGGAGATTCTGGAGCGGCACCTGAGACAGAATTTTCCACCATCATCATCAAAACAGCAAATGATGGAATGAGTTGGCTCTGGCAGGAGTGCCACCAGGGGCGGCAATTGGTTGTCTGCCCCAGGGAGGGAAGCCAACAGGATGTTCGCTGCGCACAGGAGTGGCTCTGTAGTACCGAGTTACGGTTGACGGCCTGGCGAGTGCCATCTCGGAAGAGACAATACTTCGCCTTCATCACTACCGGTCACAGGGCTACGGCAGCAAATTCACATTACAAGGGGGGGATTGAATTTCAAATAGCGGGTGTAATTGGCTACTAAATTGGGAGAAAATGGGATAAAATCTGAAACAAAACAACAAACAAAAAAGTATATATATATATATATATATAGTCTATTCCCTAAATCCAGTAGCCTTAACAGTCAAATGCCCTTGTTTAAAGTTTAGCAGTCTGAATACTGATCACAAGTGGTGCTATGCATTAAAACTCCAACGCTCTCTCAGATCTGCAGATGCTGGTTTTCTTGTTTTTTCTTGTACATTATGAAAAAAGTGGGGAGGCTTCCTTTTGTTTTTATGCACCTACCCAAGCAGATCAGAGAGGCTCCATCTATTGAACATTTCAAAAAGCAACTAAAAACACACGTGTGTGCTTTTAATTTACTTTTGTTTATTATTATTATTATTATTATTATTATTATTATTATTATTATTATTATATATTCTTCTACCTACACATCTGTTTTATAGGTTCCTGTTTTTATTTGTTGTTTTATTGTTTTAGAATTCATATAATTTTAAACTGACCTTTTATCTGCTCTATTTGTTGCTTAATTATTTTTGTCATTTTTAATTGTTTTATTATGTCAAAGTTACCTCTGTTATTGTGTTTTATGAGTTGTCTTTCTCTGTATGCACTTTGGGCTGCAAATCGTTGTATGAAATGTGCTGTATAAATAAAGTGTATTATTATTATTATATTCCCTTATCCTAAGGGAAATCCTAGACATAAAATTGATAACAATCACAATTTTTGTTACAATCACAAAAAAGATGAAATGGAAGAAAATGATACCAAACCAAGTTTGTCTCTCTCCAAATGCAAACACACACAGCTGAGGTGTGAGTTGGGACCAGATCTCCCAAGAAAGCAGGAAAGTTGAAGAATAACCCTTGGATTGCTAGACTCCTCAGCCAAAAACTTAACTCAAGCCATTGACAGGTCACATTTTAAGTGGTTTTCTTTTGGGGGGTGTTGGCTCCCTCCCTCCTTAGCCCATGCATGATTCATTTACGATTTGGGGGAAGGCCCAGAGCAAGCCAGGTTCAGATCCCATTTTTTTATTTTTGTTTTGGGTCACTTCCTACCACAAGATATCTTTTCAAGGTCACCATTGATATGCTCATCTCATGTTGACAGCTTGGTTAATACAGAGATGTTGGTTGAGCTGATATTTGGAGAGACATAATATGTTCAGGCAAAGAAAATTGCTACCAGGTGACAAGGTCAATCATACCATGTTGACCTCCACTGACCTCTGGTGGGCCATAATTCTTTTCTCCATGATCCATAATTTCAGTTTATAGGTAGAACCCTGTGATTGAGGTGTGTGGCATAGGCTTGTTAAGTTTGGTGTGCTGATCTAATATGGACTGCACTTGCGTTGGCTGCCAAAGCTACATACCTTAGTGCCCGGGTTTCATTCACAGAATAATAAACCTGTCAATGATGGCCCCATGCTTGTTTATGAGCATTTAGGTTAGGCTGGGCAACATTCTTTTTGCCAGTGCAGGATGACCAAAATGCACCCCTCTGACATTATTCAACCTTTTTTCTGGAGCAAACATTGCTTAACTAAAGTTAATGTTAGAATAGCAAACATCTCCAGACTATTTTTGGAGAGAAAAAAACCTAGACGCTCAACTTGCCAGGGGGCACTTAATTCTGCAAATAGGTTCTAAGTCTGAATATGAACAAACAGGTGAGGTGTGTCATTTTTTAATTTTTGTGCATGCTTAACTCAAGTCTGAATAAGACTCTAAATGTGTCAAATTATTTGACTAATTTATGTGAAAAACCAAAGGTACTGTATATTGCTGCATAAAGGGAGTTGGAAAGCTAATGTTATTTTCCTTTGCTATTTCTCAAGATAGAAGAGGAAGAAGGTTTCGCAGAGCTCTGGAGACTTCCACTGACCTCTTACCTTTGATGACTCCGACTGTAGTAACTCACGCAGGAGACCAGAGTACTTCTCCATCGCTCAGCATATCAGCATACCTGTTGACAGCTGTAGAACACAGCAGAAGGTTTGATGAGATATCTTTCAAACTGTTTTCCTCCCAGGATATCCATTTTTAGAGCGATATATCAGTGCAAGCTCTTCTCTTACCTATGAATCCTTCCTACTACAGCCCATTCCTCAGCAGACAACTGCTCTCATTTACTATTCTCTGCTTCAAGATGTTGAGGCCAGTATACACACTACTGAACACAGCTGGATGGGCACTTCAGGTAGTATAGTCCCACCAAGTGATGTCACACTGTCAGTATTTACATTCTACCCCTCTGACTCAGTCAGCTTCACTCAGGAATTTGTCGCGAAATTAACAAACTATAAACCCATATCTGAAAATCCCAGTGTGGAAATTTCATCTTGCTTACATCCATCACCTGATCTTACATACATGGAAGATAGTAACTGGGAGGTTTCAGATAAACTCCAAAAGACACTATTTACAGAGGAGCTCTGCCAGAACTCACCAACATCGGAATTTGTGACTGGCAGTAGCTATGGACTTAATAATGAAATGTATGTTAATCCTGGCTCGGAAAGTACCTGGCTGACACCTCATGCATTGGATACGATTTATACAGATGCTGAAATGTCTTCATACATTTCCCTTGTGTCCTCAGATGCTAACTTTATTGATGATGGGGCAGATGTCAAACCAACATCATTCGAATACAGTATTACTTACTTGCATCAATCATTATTTCAGGAAGTGAGACCTACGAGTAGGAAAATGCCATTGCCTTGCTCTGATGAGATTAGAATGAGCTCCCAAATGACCCTCACCCCCTATCTGTCAGATGGAGAAATGATATACAGTTTGGGTGGAGCATATCTAAGTACGCTCCAGCCAAACTCTAAGTACAATCCCAGTGATTTTTCAGGCCACAGTTCCATGTCACGAGAGAGCATCATTGAATCAGCAGGTTATAAAATAATAATGGAACTCAGTGAAACTTTGATTCTTCAGGGTTTGCCATCTTCTGTGCAAACTATATCATTTCTTCAAACAGATGAATTAAAGTATTTCAGTCAGCTGTCAGTTAGCAAAATGACAATAGATCAGGCAATGCCCCTGACTCCCTCCCTGTTGGATGAAAAGGCTTCAGTGGGGAATTTGTGGAGTACATTTAACAACCAAGGAGAACATTCAGACTCAAGTCTACTTTCGCTACAAATTGTCAGCACAACTCCAGGTTATGAAATTGACTCCTCACTTGACACAAAGTTGCAGTCATCTAACTCCAAAACAATAGCCCTCAGCATCTCAGATGTAAAGATAGAGCAAACTTTGGTGGGTCTTTCAATGTATGATGATATTACTTCAAAAGCTTTGGATGCCTCATTAGCAAATACACTAAAAGCCTCTTTAATTACGCAGCCCATGCTAACACTTGCAGACACGAAAATATCTATTGAATCTAGTGACTCAGTGACACCCAACAAATCATTCTTCTCAATTAGTTCAGATTCCTTTGACTTGGAGAACTCAAGGGTCCATGATTCTAAAACATTTCTATTGCCTGTCTCTCAAGAGACCTTATATATCGCAGATGGTAGGACAACAGGATTCAACATGGTGGATTCTCCGACTCATGCAGATGACTCACATAGCAAGACATTAGAAATCCTGGAATCATCTCTGATTTCACTGTTTTCTCTAAATGGATACTCAGTCCCTTCTGCCCTTGCCTTGCATTTAGAGTCCCATACAAAATATAATTTAAATCAAACACAACCGATAATCATTCAGTGGTTGACATCAATCATTGAAGAAACAAGTCTGGCTAGAAATTCTACAGGATATTCTCTGGATGTGTCCACATCTCCTCCTATGCTGGTCAAATCAAGCAGCATATCTTGCATGATAGTCAATTCAGATAGGACATATAATATTAGATTAAGTGAACCTTTGACCACTTCACAAGAAACTGTATGGCCTGATTCATCTATAGAATATGAATTAAGCTCTGGAGAAACAGAGTTCTCTTTAGAGTTTTCCAGCGCTAGCTCTTTGCACAGCAGCCAGGGAGTTGCCACAGAGCAGTTTTCTTCGGGGGACTCACAGCACACGTCCTTCCCTGGACTTTACAGATCTGAGTATCCTGCTTCTGAATCCCTGGCAGAGAGCATGATGTCCGACGTACGCACCCCAGTAATGGAAACCAGAGTGAATTTAAACGATAGCGAGATTGTTATTGACAGACTCCGGACGGAGGCATTATCTCCTACAGCCACAACTCATTTGGTGGTCATGACGGAATCGATTTCTGATTTAGCCAGTAATGGACTCTACACTCTGCTTGAGAGTGTGGGCCCCAATTTTTCCCATGTGTCCTCTGATGCACTATCCGCTACACTCGCTGAGGGTCTGCTCATTCACAGCCAGCCAGAGACGATGTCCTCTCATTTTACCCATGCGACAAAGTACGGGGACATCTTTCAGAGTACACTGAATATTGACTTCAACCATTCATTGTCTTCCCTCTCCTTCCTGCTGAGCAAACCTGGCTCTCTGTCACTCGGATATGATTACAGCAGAGGTCAGTTCAAAGAGACTGTATCGGAGACAGAGGATGTTTTTGTTTCTGTGAAAGAAAGGTACATTTTCAGTTTAGAAAGTTTCACGGAGGGTACACTTACAACTCTTTCCACATTGTATGAAAATATGGAAGGGGCACCTTTTGAAAAATCTGCTTCTTTGCATGCACCAATAGAATCTTCTCAGAAATGTATGTTTACCTCCATTGAGGAGTTTAATCTCTCTCAGAGTTCAATGGCCTCAACTAACAGGGACACAGAGGACAGTGGGGAATTTACAAAGCCTGAAAGTCACACTCCTGTTGCACAAATATCATCTCTCAATATCCAACAAATTGTGATATCTGAGTATTCAGGAGATGCTAACATGGATACCAAGAGCTCAGAACAATTTGTGTGGGACACTCAAAATGTGAGTCCTCCTAGCATTGATGTGTGCTCTATAGGGTTTAGTGCAGAAGGGAATGAAAACACGCTCAGTCCTACTATCACTGAAAGTATGGGTCCCGGTTCAGGCTTACATCAGATTAGCAACACTTTTCATACAATCGCTTTAGAATTCCTACCATCTACTGCCTCAGTGACTGAAATTATCAATTCAGAAGCATACACCTCAAAACAAATGTCAGATGAGGTATTTTTATTTAAGGGAACGGTTCACTCGTATAAAAGTGAAATGAAAACATCTATCTCCTTGTCATCAGAAGAAAAGTCATATTTCGATGGCATAATCCCCATTTCATTGATGACAGTGCCACATTTGTCTTCTCTGATGACAACTGTCACTACTGTTATGCGTACCTCTGAAGCCCCACTGAATTCAGTGCGTAGTGTAGCTGTATTCACAGAAAACATCATGGACCTTTTGTCAACTCGTTTTTCCACAACCACTTTCCATACAGTAAATGTCTGGCAGTCGGCTGGTAGTTCCCTCTTCTCCCAATTAGGGGGCAGTACTGATCCTCACTCCCCTACCAACTACCAGCTCAGTCTTTCCCCTTCGTCTGTTAGGATCTCTGAGGGATTTATGAGAGATTTGCGAGACGGTTTATCTACAGTAACGCTCATTGATTCCGACTCGAACATGCGAAGGAGTGACCTCCAGCCCACAGCCTCGTTTGGCAGACCTGCCTCACCCAACAGTGCTGAAACAACTTCAGTTTACAGCGATGCATCACCTTTCTTTTCTGCCCCATCCGAGAGGGAGCCTGTGACGACTCTCCCAGCTGGGGTGACAGCAGTCATCACGCCGTCTCCCCAAGATACTCTGAATCTCCCCTCTGTGACAAAAACGGTCCCCATTTCGTTCAGTACAGAGACCACAGCAGAAGAAAGAGCCCGGTCCACATCACTTTTGCCTGTCTCCTCTCTACTCCCCTTGAAACAATTCCAACAGCCATTACAGTCATCATCTGCTACGACTGCTGGCTTCTCTCTGGCAGGTAAAGACTATTATTCTTTCACTTTTTCAGCCATCCAGACAGCGTCAATAAATACAGAACTCCCCATGCAGCTGTTTGAATCTCAAACCATCAGTCCGCTATCCGTCTCCGTGTTTCCGTCCTCCTCGCAGCCACCTTTGAGGACTGTGGTGTTGACGAGCGCTCAGTCTCCCTCTAATAGCAGTGCGTTCAGTATGAATAGCTTAAACTCTACACCGCCACTCGTCTCCCCAGCCACCTTCACCACTTCATTGCTAACCCTTCCTCTGCCCACCGCCAAGGCTGCGGGCCTCATAACAGGTCCATCGTCAAGCATGGCGTTGTCCTCCCCTGCTCATGTCAGTGTGGCTGGGAGTGACAGCATGGCAATGAGCCTATGGGCACAATCATTACAGGCTGTCACGCCGCCTGACTCTACCTGGCCTTACGCCTCTACACCCATCACACTGCCTGACTCCGCCTGGCCGTACACCTCTACACCCATCACACTGCCTGACTCCGCCTGGCCGTACACCTCTACACCCGTCATGCTGCCTGGCTCTGCCTGGCCTTACACCTTTACACCCGTTATGCCGCCTGGCTCCACCCGGCCTTACACCTCTACACCCGTCACGGTCCCTGACTCCACCCGACCTTACACCTCTACACCCATCATGCCGCCTGGCTCCACCCAGCCTTACACCTCTACACCTGTCATGCCGCCTGGCACCACCAAGCTTTACACCTCTACACCCATCACACTGCCTGACTCCGCCTGGCCGTACACCTCTACACCCGTCATGCTGCCTGGCTCTGCCTGGCCTTACACCTTTACACCCGTTATGCCGCCTGGCTCCACCCGGCCTTACACCTCTACACCCGTCACAGTCCCAGACTCCGCCCGGCCTTACGCCTCTACACCCATCATGCCACCTGGCTCCACCCAGCCTTACACCTCTACACCTGTCATGCCGCCTGGCACCACCAAGCTTTACACCTCTACACCCGTCACACTGCCTGGCTCTGCCCGGCCTTACACCTCTACACCCGTCATGCCGCCTGGCACCGCCCAGCTTTACACCTCTACACCCGTCACGCTGCCTGGCTCTGCCCGGCCTTATTCCTCTACACCTGTCATGCCGCCTGGCACCGCCCAGCTTTACACCTCTACACCCGTCACGCTGCCTGGCTCTGCCCGGCCTTACACCTCTACACCTGTCATGCTGCCTGGCTCCGCCCGGCCTTACACCTCTACACCCGTCACGCTGCCTGACTCCACCCGGCCTTACACCTCTACACCTGTCATGCTGCCTGGCTCTGCCCGACCTTATACCTCTACACCCATCATGCTGCCTGGCTCAGCCCGACCTTACACCTCTACACCCGTCACACTGCCTGGCTCTGCCTGGCCTTACACCTTTACACCCGTCATGCCGCCTGACTCCACCCGGCTTTACGCCTCTACACCCGTCACACCGCCTGGCTCCACCCGGCCTTATACCTCTACACCCGTTACACTGCCTGACTCCGCCCGGCCTTACACTGCCTGCCGCCTGACTCCACCCAGCCTTATGCCTCTACACCCATCACACTGCCTGACTCAGCCCATACACCTCTACACCCGTCACACTGCCTGGCTCTGCCGCTTACACCTTACATCTCCACCCACCGCCTGGCTCCACCCGGCCTTATACCTCTACACCCGTCACACTGCCTGACTCCGCCCGGCCTTACATCTCTACACCCGTCATGCCGCCTGACTCCACCCAGCCTTATGCCTCTACACCCATCACACTGCCTGACTCCACCCGACCTTACACCTCTGCACCCCTCACACTGCCTGACTCCGCCCGGCCTTACATCTCTACACCCGTCACACCGCCTGGCTCCACCCGGCCTTATACCTCTACACCCGTCACACTGCCTGACTCCGCCTGGCCTTACATCTCTACACCTGTCACGCCGCCTGACTCCACCCAGTCTTACACCTCTACACCCGTCACACTGCCTGACTCCACCCAGCCTTACACCTCTGCACCCGTCACGCTGCCTGGCTCCACCCAGCCTTACGTCTCTATACCCGTCACGCTGCCTGGCTCCACCCAGCCTTATGCCTCTACACCCGTCACACTGCCTGACTCCACTCGACCTTACACCTCTGCACCCGTCACACTGCCTGGCTCCACCCAGCCTTACGTCTCTACACCCGTCACGCTGCCTGGCTCCACCCAGCCTTACGTCTCTACACCCGTCACGCTGCCTGGCTCCACCCAGCCTTATGCCTCTACACCCGTCACACCACCTGACTCTGCCCGGCCTTACGCCTCTACAAACGTCATGCTGCCTGGCTCTGCCCGGCCTTACGCCTCTACTCCCGTCATGCTGCCTGGCTCTGCCCGGCCTTACGCCTCTACACCCGTCATGCCGCCTGGCTCTGCCCGGCCTTACACCTCTACACCCGTCAAGCCACTGGGTTCTGCCCAGCCTTACGTCTCTACACCCATCACACTGCCTGGCTCTGCCCGGCCTTACACCTCTACACCCGTTATGCTGCCTGGCTCAGCCCGACCTTACACCTCTACACCCGTCACACTCCCTGGCTCTGCCCGGCCTTACACCTCTACACCCGTCACGCCGCCTGGCTCCGCCCAGCCTTACACCTCTACACCCGTCATGCCACCGGGTTCTGCCCAACCTTACGCCTCTACACCCGTCATGTTGCCTGGCTCTGCCCGGCCTTACACCTCTACACCCGCCCCCTCCATTCAGCAAGAGCACCTGCTGGAGATAACCCTGCAGGTCAACGACACCACAAACATCTTTGAGGAGAGTTTCCAGACTGTGCTCAGCCATGGCCTGCTCCTCACCTTCCTTCAGGCATCCCGGCTGAACCAGACCATAGCCAGGAGAGGTGCCCCACTTGTCACTGTACGTAAATATGCATCAGTCAGTGAATGGCGTGTATGTTGTTTAACAGTATGGGCATTCTCATAGCCTCATCAGCTTCTCAGTCAGGCGCAGAAGAGGATTTAGGTGGCAGGGATGCAGAATATGCTTCTGAGCATGTGTATCTCAGTAATTGGGATTGGTGGGGGCCACACAGAGAGAATAGAAGCCATTGTGCACAGCAGGTAGCAGCAGAGATATGCCTGCCTCTGAACTCTCCGCCTAGCCCCTGGTATGAAGGGAGGGTCACAGAGTTAAATTAATTCTATGAGCATTAATTCTATTCCCCCTCTCCCCCAAGTGAATGAATATAGATTGCCCACATGTTTGTGACAAAAGGAGGTACTGGTCATCCTCAGATGTGAAGAAGGAGGGTATTCAAAGTATGATAAGGGAAAGCAGAACAGGGAGTATGCATATATATTTTTTCTTAATGCAGGAAAAACACATATTTACAGAATAGTAGAGCAGAACAGAGAGCGGAACTTTAAAAGACATCCGATGAAAGCACTCATACTTTTAAAATTGAAAAAAGTGGATTGGGTATGTTCATATTCATTTTATTTTTCAATATTTATGTCAGGATGGAGGGCGGCACGGTGGTGCAGTGGATAGCGCTGTCGCCTCACAGCAAGAAGGTCTCGGGTTCGAATCCAGGCCAGGGGCCTTTCTGTGCGGAGTTTGCATGTTCTCCCCGTGTCCGCGTGGGTTTCCTCCGGGTACTCCGGTTTCCTCCCACAGTCCAAAGACATGCACGTTAGGCTAATTGGAGAGTCTAAATTGCCCGTAGGTATGAGTGTGTGAGTGAATGGTGTGTGTGCCCTGCGATGGATTGGCGACCTGTCCAGGGTGTATTCCTGCCTCTCGCCCCGAACGCATGCTGGGATAGGCTCCAGCCCTGACCAGGAATAAGCGGCTTAGATAATGGATGGATGGATGGATGGATGTCAGGATGGGGCTATTCTGATCATGATTTGATGACATTGTATATAATGTGTCTTATGAAAATTAAAGGCCAGATTACTTAGGGCTACACACTTTAATTTTCTCCCTCTTATTTTAGGTGAAGATTTTCACCCTCAGCAGGCTCAGTGCCGACAATGTCCTCGTAGAATTTGCTGTACTCGAAGATGGAAACCCCATGAAAGCAGCGGATGTTGTCGAAATCTTTAACAGACTCCCAGACCTTTTGGGCACCCTGAACGACAACCTGCCTTTCCTGGTATCGTTTGACTTCTGACCTATTTGCACAGATCAATAAATAGCTCAAATGCCTCAAACAATTTCAGATTGCATGTAAGCTGCCAGTCCAGTTGTTTTGTGTTGGATTGAAGGTCAGCTGTATACTCCCTGTGTAGAAAGGCAGTGTTGTCATTGAGTGGGAGAGAGTTGCAGGGCTGTCACGATGGGACTGGATGGGTTCTCCACAGGTGGCGAAGGGCCCGTCTGCGGTGACCCTAACCCCGGCACAGTTCAGTGGCTGGTTAGCCGCTGTGGTGGTGCTGGCCACCGTCTGCGTAGTGCTGGCTGCCCTTCTCGGCGTGTTTGTGAAGAAGTCCCAGGGGACAGAAAGACCAGACCAAAATGTCCAGAGGACGGCCTTCACCCCATTCAAAGAGGTAAGATTGAACAGCATTCACTGTCAGAAAGATAGGCAGATAACATTGTTAAGATTCACTGGCACAAAATCCAATGCCTTTGGAAGGGTAATTCAGGAAATCTTAAGGTGTATCATCCAACATAATTACGGGTGCAAGGTAACGCCAAAGTAAATGATGACCTCTTGCGTGATTTCAAAACATCCTTTTGATTGCATGCTAAAAACATCACATTTGGGAGAAACAGCAACAGTGTGTGGGTATTATTTCTCCAAATCACGTTACTGGTTACCAGGTTATAACTCTTCTGTCCTCTTGCCACTCTCCCGATTTAGCTGGCATCTATGGACACACCCCTCTTGGTCTCACTTCAAGATTTACAGTGCACATCTTGATCCCTAATCCTTAAAGCTGTTTCTCTTCCTTTTTGAGATCAGTTTGGACTCCAGTCGGTGGGATATGAACAGAGCAGTATCTTTATGAGAAATGTCCACCCCAGTACTGATATCAGCCCATTAATTAGAGGCTGAAGGCCCCTCAGCTCAGTGCTGGCTCAGCTCAGGTCCACAGCCTGGTTGGCCAAGTGTAATGAGAATTGTGTAATCACCTCTCACAGTAATTAATGAGCAAGTATTGAAAGTAAAATACATGTGAATAAAAGATCTCAGCACTCAGTGGAAGATCAAATTGCAGGACTTAATCCAGGGGTGGAGGGCCGTATCTGTTTCTGGATTTCATGCTGACCCAAGCATTTGTGTAAACTGACATTTTAGCTACAATCATTGATAAGCTCATGAGTAGCAGCTGGAGACTTTTCTTGTGTCCCTATATGAAACGTTTTACAGAGGGCTAATCAATCAGTGAACCAGAGTGCTGTATACAGGTAATTCACTAACTGAGCCAGGGTAATTGGTGGATACAAAAAACCTGCATACCTCCAGGACCGGAATTGCCAACCCCTGACTTAATCTGTTCAGCCGATGTTCCTTTTAATGAAAAAAGTCCTAGAATACATTACAAGCAGTGGCAGTATGATAATGGGTTGGCAGAGAGCTGTGTGTGTGTGTGCGTGTGTATATGACATGCGTAAGCACATTATCTCTGAAGTGCTGCAGTCTGCTGTAGTGGTCCTGTAGTAGCTCTTCATGTATGACGAGCTCATTATTAGCCCTTCTCCTGTAATGGATTAGAGCAGCAGGCACTTGATGTTCCTTGTGTTTATGAACCAGGGCCCGTATTCACAAAGCATTTTAAGGGTAAAAGTTGCTCCTAACTGCGTGATTTAGGAGCAAGTCCGAAAAATAATGGGCGTGTCACTCATAAATTTAGGAGTCCTACATTTTTGGGATAAGAGTATTTCACAAAGGGTTTGAGAGCTAAAAACAGCTCCTAAGTCCAGGAGAAGTTAAAAGCAGCCAAGAGGACTTCTAAGTCGCTAAAGACCTACTCACGGCGATCCGAAAATCTGCTGCGGCCAGCAATCGTTGTCGCAATCGCGTCAACACTGGAGATATTGAATGATACAGAGCTCATAAAAAGGTACCGCCTCAATCGCGAGGGTATTATATATATTATATTATATATATTATATATAGATACCCGCTGATGTTTACGAGATGTAGACATGTAACCAATTGACTAGTCAGTATTCTTGGTTTCATGTTAAATCAGTGACACGTAGCCTACATTTGTATTTTAGAATCTTTATTAGAATATAATAGGGGTGCATCAGATCATTTTTCGGATCAGCAAAAAAAAAAATAGCAGGGCCAAAGGCGCGTTTCGAATGAATGATAATTTCAGTTTTCAATGTAAGTTATTTCACTAAATCTTTATTCGAAAATTTCACAAAATACATTTTTAGATTCAGTACGCCTTAGGCGATTTAACTAGGGTGGTTTTATGCCTGAATTAATTTAATAAAAAATTAAAAGATCGCTAATGTTTCAATTGTATTTAATTCGGTCGCGTTTCTAAAAACCTGCCTCCCAGAAAGGCATTTAGTATGAAAAACAAAGCAAACCAAAACATACATGGTTGTCTATCTCTTCACTGTAACTCTGCATCGAGATTTAGGGAATTGTTACTGTAAAAACAGCGGCAGAAAAACTATTTCTCTATGATGACCCATCCCCTATATCAGCCAATCACTGTGGGCATTCTGAGTAAGCTCGTTCATGAGAAACAACGTCATCCCTAGCAACGACGTCAACCCCGCCCTCACTCTTAGCTAGGAATTCCTTAGTATGAGTTTGTCTTTGGAGCTTTGTGAATAGGTTTTAAGGTGGGACTCCTAACTAAAAGGTTTTAGTGCGATTTAGAAGTACTCCTAGTGGTAAGATAAAATGCTTTGTGAATACGGGCCCAGCTCTTTAGGTGAGCCTTAGCCGATGCCAAAGACTAAAGCCATAATTTGGGTTATGTATTTTCTTGTTGGATGTAGTCTGCACTCATTCATTCTGTGTTAAGTTTCAGAGGGAGCCTACATTTTTATTCAAGGTCAGCCTAATATATGCAGGATATTTAATTTTCCTTAATGTGCACTACAGTGATTTGGACTGGAGAACGGTGCTTGCAAACTAAATGTCTTATAAAGACAGAAGAGAAGTCACTCAGCACTCGAATTTGAATGGATTTCTTTCTGGATATTAAATCTGTCGAGGGCGATATCTCTCTCTGTTGTCATTCATGCAACAACAGCACAACACTCAACCACGAAAAGAGACACAGAAACATACGCATGAACCTGGTGCTGAACCAGGGGCACCAGGCCTGGCATGCTCATCCCAATCTGACAGGGGCACGAAGTGATTGGCTGGCTCGCTTGTTAGCTGGCACATGGGGGCTGGTGAGGTGGGCATGGGGGGCGCAGAGCATAATAGGTGGCTTATGGCTGTCAGGATTTTCATTAGGGCAGGCTCCATCAGCCCAGCGTGTTATCAGTTCTGGGTTCACACAGGCTAGTCACTCAGCCACCCAGAGCCTCCCTCAGCTCACAGTGCCTTCATCTAGCTGGGGCCCCATGCAAAGCCCTATCTGTCCAGCACATATGTGTTTCACTGTCCAGTGTTTCACTGCGATGGATTGGCGAACTGTCCAGGGTGTATTCCTGCCTTTCGCCCGGAAAGCATGCTGGGATAGGCTCCAGCACCCCCCCGCGACCCTGACCAGGAATAAGCGGCTTAGATAATGGATGGATGGATGTCCAGTGTTTCACTCCATCACATATCCTCTGGGGGCTCCTTAGATTCAAATAACAAGATTGTATTTTATACACAGTCACGTGATCAATGTTCATGTCCAATGCTACAACACTGTATGTGAGGGAGATGTGTGTAAGGAATTTTATAACGGGCATTCACTGTATCTTTTCACCGTTATGTTAGGCTATGTAAGACCATGTGTGCAGAATTGTGTTTTTTCAGCAAATCACCAACTTAAACCAGTAGTGGAAACAGGGTGTCACTGAATTTAGAGCTGAAAATTAGTGTTGTGATAGTGTTACTTGTACTCACAACGGAGGTAAAATGTATGGAACCATCTCCTAGGTGCACCATTGGTATTTACAGTATCAGTGCTTTTTTCAGATTTTTCCCAATTTTTTTCCCAATTTAGCGACCAATTATACCCTCTATTTTGTTTCACCCTACCCCACAAACTCTGGGTCAAGCTAATTCCCCAAGGCTAGTGATGGTCCACCTCTTCCAAGACGGATCTCGTCTCCGTTTTTATGGAGAGACCCTTTGCGCTTCTTGGCGAGCTCCTGCCGGCTCACCCTCCCCCCTTCCTCTGGGGCGGACAGTCAATTGCCGCCCCATAGTGACACTCCCGGCCAGAGCCGAACTGGCGCGACCTAAATGGGAACTAACCCCGGTCGCAGTGGGCAAGTTGGAGGCTTTTAAAAAGTGGCAGACAGACCAGAAAAAAATAATTGCATGAAGGTGTGAAAGTAGGCCAACTGGATTTGGCAAAACTCACGTAAAAGACAGATGAAGAACTGAGAGAAAAGTTTTTTCATAGAAAGCTCTAAAAGAAAACACAAAATTTCGAACAGGCTTGACAAATATTCCTCTGAATCTCTTGCCACAATTTTTTAATTTATTTAGCACTTGAGTGCCATGCCCACAGAACAAGCTGACATGCACAAGGCTTCTTCAGAAATTCATTTTTTTCTTTCATTTACAGAGGTACATTTTCCCCCTCATACCCGGTTTCTTCAAAAGGGGAAAAGAGTTGATTTGAGCCTATTCCCCCCATGTCTGATAATGTACAGTGCCGGAGCGCCATAGAGATGGCTGCCTCGTCGCTAGCTCCCGAGCTAACACGCAGTTTTTTGTTTCTTACTCTTTTAATAGTATTTATTTTTATACAAAAAGTTAGCAGCCTTATCACCTACGACAGATGCACACTTCTGGAGATTGGATCGACAACTTTTTCGACTCGGACTCAGGAGTCTTTGTTGGATTAACCCCGTCCATCTTGGGAGCGATCTCACGCAAGTGACGCTGCCGGAGGAGAGGGAAGCGAGCCGGCGTGCTGGTCAGGCTGAGACGCAGAGCCAATCGTCCTCCATTACCCTCCATTCTACTGGCTAATGTACAGCCTTTGGACAATAAGCTATGCGAGCTACAGGCTCGTATTCAATTCCACCGTGAAACAAGGGACAACTGTATCATCTGCTTAACGGAGACCTGGATGAAGGAGGGGATTACCGACGCAGCCATTGAGCCCACAGGTTTTTACGCACACCGCGCGGACAGAACAAAGACTCTCTCTGGTAAGGATCGCGGAGGGGGGGTATGTATCATGATCAACAGGTCTTGGTGTAACCAAAGTAGTGTGCATACTCTCAAGTCGTTTTGTTCCCTGGACCTGGAGTATCTGATGTTAATGTGCCGACCATTCTGGCTGCCTCGGGAGTTTACAGCGGTTATCGTGACTGTTGTTTACGTCCCCCCACAAGCCAACACGGACATTGCATTGAAGGAACTCTACGGGGTAATTAGCGTGCAGGAGTCGGCTCACCCGGAGGCTGCTTTTATTGTGGCGGGGTACTTCAACAGGGCGAACCCTAAGAAAGTTCTCCCGAAGTTTTACCAACACATAACAGGCAAGACCCGTGGTGAGAAGACGCTGAATCACTGCTACACCCCCTTCCGGGGTGGCTACAAGGCCCTCCTCCGCCCACCGTTTGGCAAATCAGACCACCACTCTATCCAGCTACTCCCCGCTTACAGGCAGAGACTGAAGCAGCAACCAATCGCTGCGCGAGAGGTTCAACGCTGGTCGGTAAAATCGGAATCCATGCTGCAGGTCTGTTTTGACCACACCGACTGGTCCATGTTCAAGGACGCCTCGGACAACAACGTCAGTGAGTATGTGTCCACAGTCGGTGGGTTTATCAAGAAGTGCATGGATGACGTTGTTCCTACTAAATCGGTTCGGATATACCCAAATCAGAAACCGTGGATTAACGGGGATGTTCGCGCTGCACTGCATACGCGCGACGCCGCCTTCAACTGCGGTAGTATGGAGGAGTATAGAAGAGCCCACTATGACCTCCGCAGGACCATCAACACTGCCAAGCGGGAGTATAGGAGCAGAGTGGAGGAGAAATTTGATAATCAAGACGTGAGGGGTATGTGGAAGGGGCTACAGACAATCACGGACTTCAAAGGGAGAACCAGCTGTGTAGAGAACTCCTCTACCTCCCTCCCAGCAGAGCTGAACACATTCTTTGCTCGGTTCGATGTGAACGGCAGCCCACCGGAGTCAGCGCTGCCTGGGGAGACCAGCCTGCTGAGCATCTCAGAGGCCGATGTGCGCAGAGCCTTCAAGCGGGTGAACATCCGCAAGGCAGCAGGCCCCGACGGCATCCCGGGGCGCGTCCTCAGAGCATGCGCTGACCAGTTGGCAGGAGTGTTTGCAGACATCTTCAACCTCTCCCTGTCCCAGGCTGTTGTTCCCGCGGACTTCAAGATGTCCACCATTGTGCCTGTCCCCAAACACCCCAAGGTAACGTGTCTGAACGACTGGAGGCCCGTAGCCCTCACCTCGATCGTCAGTAAATGCTTCGAGAGGTTGGTTAGAGACTTCATTTGTTCCATGTTGCCTGACACACTGGACCCATGGCAATTTGCATATCGTCAGAACAGATCCACTGACGACGCAATTGCCGTGGCACTTCTCACCTGGAGAGGAGGAACTCTTATGTGCGAATGCTGTTTGTGGACTATAGCTCAGCGTTCAACACAATAGTTCCTGCCAAGCTCGACACCAAGCTCCGGGGTCTAGGCCTGCACTCCACCATGTGCAGCTGGATACTGGACTTCCTGTTGAGCCGCCGCCAGGTGGTGAGGATGGGCAGCACCACCTCAGAGCCACTGACCCTCAACACAGGAGCCCCCCAGGGATGCGTGTTGAGCCCTCTCCTCTACTCCCTGTACACCCACGATTGCATGGCCATGCATAGCTCCAACGTCATCAGCAAGTTTGCTGATGACACGACGGTGTTGGGACTGATCTCCGACGATGACGAGACAGCCTACAGAGAGGAGGTTGGATCACTGACACAGTGGTGCCAGGAGAACAACCTCGCCCTCAACGTCCAGAAGACCAAGGAGCTGATCGTGGACTACAGGAAGCAGAGAGGAGAGCACGCCCCCATCTCCATAGACGGGGTTGCAGTAGAGAGGGTCAGCAGCTTCAAGTTCCTCAGTGTGCATATCTCCGAGGACCTCAAATGGACCACACACACCACACACGTGGTGAAAAGGGCCCAACAACGCCTGTACTTCCTCAGACGTCTGAGGAAATTCAACATGTGCCGCCGCATCCTCCGAACATTCTACACTGGTACGATCAAGAGTGTTCTCTCAGGATGCATCACCGTCTGGTATGAGAACTGCACCGCACTCGAGCGCAGAGCACAACAGAGGGTCGTGCGAACGGCCCAGGATATCGTTGGAGGGGAGCTTCCCTCCCTCCAGGACATTTACACCAGGTGGTGCGTGGCAAAGGCCAAACGCATTATCAAAGACATTAACCACCCCTGCCACAAACTGTACTCAACTTTACCGTCAGGCAGAAGATACCGTAGTATCAAGTGCCGCACAAATAGACTCAGGGACAGCTTCCATAGTCAGGCCATCAGGCTGCTGAACAAGAGCTGATCCTCGCGCTTTGCACACACTCAATTGTATTTGCAATTGTTTTGTCATTTGCACATTCATATCCAACTTGCACTATACTGTATATTGTATTTTTCCCAGTTATTTTGTATTTTGCACAGTCTATACTATAATTGGTACTCACTTGCTCAGTTTAAATCTGTTTTGCATAGGTTCATTCTTGCACTGTTTTTTAGCTTTAATTCTTTACTTATGTTTAATGTATACTTATAGTTTAAATTCTGCACCGTTTTTAGCTATTTTATTTATGTCTACTTATAGTTTAAAAATATATAGTCTCTAACTGCTGTTTGCTGTCGGGCGTTTTCTGACACAAGAATTTCATTCACCGTGTTATACTTGTATAATCTGTGATTTGACAATAAAACTTGAAACTTGAAACTTGCATACAGCTTTTGCTAATTGATTTATTCAATCCTCAGGATCCCTGTGTTTTTGAAGCGTAGTAGCCTGCTGAAGAGAATGGAGCAGTGCTTCTACAGGGATTAGAAAGAATGTTCACCAGCCCTACACCAGGCCCACCACACGCCAGCTTCCCCGCCTGTTTCAGTTGCCCTCATGCCTTACTGCATATGTTTTCTCTTCCTGTGTGAAGGTTCAACTTCATGCGCCCAAAGCACTGGCCAGCGCAGGCTGGCCCCAGGAGGACGCAGAGCTGGGAGAGAGCGGGAAGAAAAAGCCATCCACGGTCGTGATCTCTGGAGGTCCCGACCTAAGGACCCCTGGGAGGTCTGTTACCCCCTCGTGTCCCCCCAGAGCTGCTATGAGAAGGAAGAGGTGCTTATCCTGCTGCCTCCACCATTCGCTTTCTGCTCTCAAACCGCCCCGCTGCTAACAAACTGCCCTGCTAGCACTCACCCCCTTTCATCCAATTGTCCAGAATGCCTTCCCCCCTGTAAGCAGATGAGCCATCATTATCTACAGTCAGGTCTGCAGTGTGGTTCTATGTGGCTCAGTAGGTAGACAACGGCGTTGACAACGCTTAGGTTGTGGGTTTGATTCCCATTGGGACCACACATACTGAAAAATGTATGCATTCACTACTGTAAGTTGCTTTGCATAAAAGCATCTGCTATGTGTAGGTCCACAATTATTGGCACCCTTGATGAAAATGAGCAAAAAAGGCTGTATAAAATAAACAACATAGATGAGATATATTTTATTCCCAAACATATGGGAAAATGATATACCTTTATTCTATTACAATTATTCAAATGTTTCAACTTTTTTAATACTATTTGTTCTGAAAAACATAGGTGTCAAAATTATTGCCACCCCTAAAGATCTTTTAAATAAACCAAAACCAAGTTAAATCTGCAATACAATTATACTTATTTAAATTAATCTAAGTCTTAATGAACTGTACTGTGACCTTCCATTGCTTCCTGTTTCACTAGGATATAAAAATTAGGTAACACACATGTACAATCCCATTGTTATCCATCACCATGGGGAAAGCTAAAGAATTGTCAATTCAAAAGAGACAGATGATTGTTGACCTGCACAAGTCAGGTAATGGGTACAAAAAATACATAAAGGGTAAAACATACCGCTAACCATTGTTAGGGCAATAATCTAAAAGTTTCAAACATCTGGAACAGTGTTGGGGTCTACCATAAGATGCCACTTCCATACGAACAGGTTCTGTGGAAAGATCCCTGCATGAAGAAAGCCCTTACTGAGAGCAACCAACAAATTCAAGTGTCTGGATTTTGCCAAATGCCATTGACTGGAACTGCTTGCTATGGTTAGATGAGAACAAAAGTGAAGTGTCATGTTTGGCATTGATGCTTTGGTTGTTTTGCTGCCAGTGCTCCAGGGGCTCCAGATCAAGGGCACAATTTATTCCACCATGTACCAGAACATTTTAGCCAAAAACCTGGTTGCCTCTGTCAGGAAGCTGAGACGTAGCCATAGGTGGACCTTCCAACAAAACAATGGACTTTATTTTGGGGAGGGCAGTAGCAACTGAACGGTAGTGTAATTGCTAGTTTCCGCCATTGCAAATGTAATATTTCTTGCCTCCGCCTAGTTTGGTAGTTTTGTGGTTGGCAATAACGGTGTTTGCGTCAACATGGGTTGGGCAGTGCTATGAACAGATAGGGCAGATATGTGATGAATGAATGGAAAAATCTGACTAATGTTCCAGTAGGCCAGTGGCTGGTTCATTTCTCCTTTTCAGGGTCAAACAAACCACCTAAAATAAAGAACAGAGAACAAGATCAAATTAAAGGTTTTAATCAAGACGGGAAAAGCAAACAAAACTAAAAATCGGCACCAGTTCCTCCATGTGCCAAAAACTGTGTCTTCTTTTAGGCATGGCAGGCTGTGCCTTTATAAAGGCCTTATGAAGGCAAGGCTAACACCTGAGTTGATTGCTCATTAGCCTCAGGTGAGCCTGTAACCGATGCAGCCCCTCCACTCCTTCCTCCACCCCCCACTCCAAAACCTCACTGTGCATGGGGGAAAGATGCGCTTGCGTCCTCTACCAGACAGGTTTACCACCGTTCCAGTGGTTTTAAACTTCTTCATTATTGACCTAATCCTGGAAAGTGGTATCTTTAATTATTTTATTTATTTGTTTATTTGTCAACAACACTTTGTCTTGTTTCTTCTGAGTGTTCTTTACCTTTTCCCATGGTGATGGATAACAAACAGATTTTACATGTGTGTTACCTCATTTTAATACCCCAGTGAAACAGGAAGATTGAGAGCCCATGATTGAGATTAACAAGTGGCATGTTAATGCAGATTTATTTTAGTTGGATTTGATTTTAAATAAATACAAGGCATGAGAATAATTGTAACAAAAATATTACTTGTTAAACAAAATCTTTTTCTCTTAGCAATTGTATTATAATAGAATTTTCCCATTTTTTCGCTTACAGTACTAGCTCATTGCCTGTATTATTTTATACAGCCTTCTTTGATCATATTTATCAAGGGCGTGAATCATTTTGGAAGGTACTGTATAAATACATATTTACAAATTTGTACAGTGTTTAATTGAGTTGCATGTTTTGGTGGAATATGCCACTGTGATTGCAGTGTGTGAATTGAAGGATTGCTAGGGCTTGATGAAACTGAAAAATCCTGGCCCAGATACTGATATTTAGATTGGCTTATACTTCCTTGTGAAACCTATTGTTTTGCCATCGCTGTCAGAAAGGCTGTCTTTAGTCCCACCACTGTACCACTTTAACGAATTGGATATAAAAAAGAGCAGGAAGGGCTGCTGCTGCGGTTGTTTACGTATAATTAATAACATTTGGTGTCCTTCCAAGGTCTGTTATCAAATCTTATCTACTAATACCAATTTGTGCATGTAATTACAGTTCAGTGTAGCTTACAGAGGCGAGGCCGCAGATAAACTGTAATGGAGTAGGTGTAAAGAGAGGAGGAAGAGATGCCAATCAGGGGAAGAAAAGAGTTTTGTTTAAGGTTGATGGAACATCAGAAAATTGGCAAATTTAGTAGATGTGTGTATTTTCTTAGATAAGCGATATAGTGCGGGAACTTTAAAGCCACTACGCTTGCAGGTTGATTTCCCCCACATGCAAGTCATTACCTAATGGGTGGCTGGCCTTTGTTCCAGGTCTAATGTCTGATGCTCTGGTCTTAAGGACGTTTTTGAGCCGCTTTGGACATGTTTCTCCTCAGCTGCGTTTACCCAATAGAGTGTATCCTCAGGCCCTTCTGAAGGGACTTAGTCCATGACTAGTACTGTTCACACTGTCCCACATTGTGTTTGGATAATAAAATATGATAATTGAATATCCCTGTCCACTGATGTAAGGTTAAAAAATAATCAAGACAAAAGGTCATTTCCAGTGTACCAAATCCAATGCTCTTTCACTGGACAATTCCAAGTAGAATCCATGTTGGGGTTAGAGATAGGGTTCGGATTAGGGTTGGGGTTATGGTTGGGGTTAGGGTTGGCGTTGGGGTTGGGACCAGACTGTGGAGGGTGCATGGGAGTTTGCCCAACCAGTACTACACATGCTTTGTGGACTTGGAGAAGGCTTTCGACCGTGTCCCTCAGGGAGTCCTGTGGGGGGTCCTGTGGGGGGTGCTCCGGGAGTATGGGGAGTTGATACGGGCCATTCGGTCCCTGTACGACCGGTGCCAGAGCTTGGTCCGCATTGCCGGCAGTAAGTCGGACTTGTTCCCGGTGAGGGTTGGACTCCGCCAGGGCTGCCCTTTGTCACCGGTTCTGTTCATAACCTTTATGGACAGAATATCTAGGCGTAGCCGGGGCGTTGAGGGGGTTCGGTTCGGTGGCTTGAGGATTGGGTCACTGCTCTTTGCAGATTATGTGGTCCTGTTGGCTTCATCGGGCCGTGACCTTCAGCTCTCGCTGGTGCGGTTCGCAGCCGAGTGTGAAGCGGCTGGGATGAGAATCAGCACCTCCAAATCCGAGACCATGGTTCTCAGCCGGAAAAGGGTGGAGTGCACTCTCCGGGTCGGAGAGGAGATCCTGCCCCAAGTGGAGGAGTTCGAATATCTCAGGGTCTTGTTCACGAGTGATGGAAGGATGGAGCGGGAGATCGACAGGCGGATTGGTGCGGCGTCGGCAGTGATGCGGACGCTGCATCGGTCTGTCGTGGTGAAGAGGGAGCTGAGCCTAAAGGCAAAGCTCTCGATTTACCCGTCGATCTATGTTCCTACCCTCACCTATGGTCACGAGTTGTGGGTAGTGACCGAAAGAACGAGATCGTGAATACAAGCGGCCGAAATGAGTTTCCTCCGCAGGGTGTCTGGGCTCTCCCTTAGAGATAGGGTGAGGAGCTCGGTCATCCGGGAGGGGCTCAGAGTAGAGCCGCTGCTCCTCCGCGTCGAGAGGAGCCAGATGAGGTGGCTCGGGCACCTGGTTAGGATGCCTCCTGGACGCCTCCCTGGTGAGGTGTTCCGGGCACGTCCCACCGGGAGGAGGCCCCGGGGAAGACCCAGGACACGCTGGAGAGACTATGTCTCTCGGCTGGCCTGGGAACGCCTCGCGATTCCCCCAGAAGAGCTGGACGAGGTGGCCGGGGAGAGGGAAGTCTGGGTCTCCCTGCTTAGGCTGCTGCCCCCGCGACCCGACCCGGATCAGCAGTAGAAGATGGATGGATGGATGGATGGTTGGGGTTGGGGTTAGGAATCGGGCTAGGGTTGGGATTAGAGTTAGTTTTAAGTGAGTTTAAGCCCTTTGGGAATCGTGTGCTCAGTTTAGTGATCCACTCTTTTTCTTTTCTCTTCCGCTGTCCAGTTTGGGTTTGTTTGTAGTCCTGATATTTGTAGTGATTTAAGTCTGTGATGTAAAAAGTGTGCTACTAGATATGTGTGTTTATCTTTCTTGTTTTTAATGTTGTATATGTGTTGTGCCAGTCTGGTTTTAATTGTGTTCCCTGTTTCTCCAACATACCATCTTTCTGCTTTCTACCATCAACATGCTTCCATCCTTCTGTGTAGTTTCCTGTTTGAAGAATTGTGGGCCCTGTTGTGGTACCGTGTTCATTGCTGGGAGTTTGCTTTTGACCTGATAGTTCTGCAAGTTTTTGTTCCTTTTGTAGGACGAGATTATTTTGTAGTTTTGGAGTAGGTTTGTGCGTCTCAGTTTTTTTTTTTTTTTGCGAGAAGTTGTTTTTTATTTTTTGGTTTGTTGCCACACTCAGTCTAGAGTTGTTATTACGGGAATAATTTTCCTTGGGTCTTTTTGTTTTCTAGTCAGGTGGGTATTCCTGATCGGTCTGAGAAAAGACCGGGAGTACCCCCTTGTTTATAAAGCTTTGAAGAGGATTTGGGTGGCCTCTTCCAAGTCCGTATGTTGTGTACAGATTCTGTTGAATCTGAGCAGTTGTGACTTTATTAGGCCTTTGAATGTATTTTTAGGGTGAAGACTGTTTTGGGGTAGTAAGGCGTGTGTGTCTGTTTAAAAAACAACAACTTTGGTGTCGAATGTGTTTGTGTGGCTAAATGAGGGAACTTTGTAGGTTGTGGTGTCTAGAAAGTCTATGTGCGAGTGGCGTGTAGTGTATTTTACTGTAATTGATTTGTGGTGCGTTAAGTATGTGTATGAAGTTATTGAATTCCTCTAGGCTTCGTGTCCATGTTCCCCATATATCACCTAGATACCTGAAATAGTGTGTGGGTTGTTTTGTGCATTTCTGAAGCGCAGTCTCCTCCCAATATGCCATGTAAATATTTGCATATGCTGGTGCGAATTTCTTCCCCATTGCTGTGCCTTTTATTTGTAGGAAGAATTCTTTGTTGAATTCAAAGTCATTCTTCGTAAGACTAATTTCCAGAAGTTTAAGGAGAGTTGTATCTGGTCGATTATTGTCTGGGTGTTTTTCCATGTAGGTTTTAATTGCTTTTAGTCCTGCTATCGTTTCAATATTAGTGTATAGGCTGTCTATGTCAATTGTAAATAGGATAGCCTGTTCCAGTACTGTGGCATTTTTTATTTTGTGTACAAAATGTATGTGTCTTTAATGTAACTACTGTGTTTGTTTGAAAGTGGGTTAATAAAATAGTCTATGTATTCAGCAACTCTGTAGGATTCACTGTTGCAGTCTGAAACCAAGGGTCCACCTGCCGGGACCTCATATGGTATGATCCAGTTTTCCGGTGGTTTGTGTATTTTGTGGAGTAAATAGAAAGTTCTAGGTCTGGGAGTGTCCTCCCCCCTCAGATAGAAACTCCGTTTTTTTGTGATATGGTTTTGTTCCAAAAGTGACTGTATGATTTTGTGGATTTCCAATGTAGTTTATGGATATATGGGGATTTGTAATTTTTTATAGTGCTCCTTGTTATTTAGTTGTCTGTTTGCCTCCAGGATGTATTGTTCCCTATCCATTATTAATTGCACTCCCCTTGTCTGCTGGTTTAATCACTATATGTTTGTTGCCTGCCAGTTGTATTAACGCTTGGCTTTCCTCTCTGGTGAGGTTGTGTTTGTCTTTGTGGCTTTGGGGATTTAGTCGTTTGATTATTGTGTGGTCCTCCCGGATGATTTCCTTTATTTCCGCAGGAACCTGATTTTTCCTGGGTTCCCAGCTGGATATTGGGGTGAATGGTGTGCGTTCTGCTGTTTCCTCTCCCTCAAAGAAGGCTGCCAGTTTTAGTTTTCTATGATATTCTCCCTTCAGTGTTCCCTTTAGTTTTTTGCCGATACCTTGTGTTGGAATAAATGACAGGCCTTTTTTCAAGGAGGCTTATTTGATCCTGCATGGGGTTGAAATTGTTTGCTAATATTATAATGTTTTTATTCCCCTCCCTGTTTACTTCACTTGGGCTTGTTGGGATTTCTAGTTTAAATGCTTCATCCAGTGGTCCAGCATTCTGGTTGCTGTGTCATCTGTCCAGTGGATGCCATCCCTTCCTGTTTGGACTGAATCTTCTCTTAGTTCCGGTATGTGTGGCATGTTCCTACAGATGTGGTTATTTATTACCTCCAGGTTGGATTTGCAAAATTGGTCCAGTTTGTTGGAGTGGTTGATGATGTGGATCTATATTTCAGCAGCCGGGAAGGTGGTTTTTGCCATTCTGAACATGGTCTGTAGTTGCTTGATGGAAGTTTTCTGGGCTTGTTTGTTCTTGTTGTTGATCCCAAATGGCTTTGTGCTTTGGTGTTTGTGACAGTTTTTTCCAGTAGAGCTGCAGCATGATAGAATGTCGAAGGGCAACTAAACTGATACCTGGTATGAAAGGTAAAAGTTATGATGATAGACTTAAGGCACTCAATCTGTTTAAACTTAGCAAACGGAGACTTAGGGGGGATTTGATTGAGGTTTTTAAATTCCTAAAAGGGATTAACAAAGTAAAATACCAAAGATTCTTTAAGATAAGTGGGGTCAGCAGAACAAGAGGCCACAGGTGGAAATGAGTTAAAGGCAAATTCCACACAGATATTAGGAAGTTTTTCTTTACACAGAGAGTTGTCAATGCCTGGAACAGCTTGCCAGGTCGGGCAGTAGAGGCAGAAACGCTTGGGCTATTCAAGTCCAGGCTAGATGTAGTACTAGATACTCTTTAGATTAGGACATGATGAGCCTAGATGGGCCAAACGGCCCATTCTCATCATTATGTATTCTTATGTTCTTATGTTCTTATGTTGCTCCTGGCTAACTGTCAATTTGCAGGTCCTCCTGTGTAAAGTGTTGGATTCTGGAATGGTTAGAGTCCCCGATGATGATGTTTGGTTTGCTGGCTCTGAATTCCCATTCTTGAATCTTCCTGTTTGTCTTGGAATGTCTGGTGGGTGCGAAGAATCTCACCGGCATCTGTCCCAGGTCAACGTCGGGGTTAGGGGTTGGGGTAGGGTTAGATTTGGAATTGTGTTTTGGTCACTCCCCCAAGACAAGCCAAGGGGAGTCATGCACTGGCACATCACTTGGTATCCCCACCGCCGTATCGTGCTACCCACTGTTCGGGTTTTGAGAAGATTTGGAAACGAGCCACGCGAGAATTATGACACAAGACCCAGTTTGCGGTTATGGTGGAGTTTGAATATGAGTTGGAATTATGGTTGGTGACAGAGTGTATGTAGCTTTGCAACGGGTGAATGATTGGATAAGAAAATGAAATGAAAAAGAGTTGGTGCGGGAGACTTAGGGACCAGGCCGAAGGGCTATTCAGCCGGGCATCCCCTCCGTCCCCCATTCACCTTAACTCAGTGACCTTCAGTGTGTATGCCGGTTCAGAGAATTCAGTCAGAGAGGGTGTACGGACACAATAAATGTCTTAGGAGGGAGCAGTAGACAAAAACATTAAACTCATAAAATTGGCGGTAGGATTGGGGGTAGAAAACCAGAAGAAGGGGTAAAATAGGGTAAGGGTAGGGTATGGTCCAGGTTAGGTTGGGGTGACCGTTAGAATTATGGTCTTGGTTAGGGTTGGGGTTTGAAAGGGGGTTCCAATTAGGGTTAAGGGTAAGGTAGGCTAAGGGTCGGGTAAGGTTCAGGTAGGGTTAGGGTTGGGTAGGGGGGTTAGGGTTAGGGTTAGAGTTAGGGGTGGGGGGTAGGGTTGGGTTTAGGGTTAGGGTTGGGGTTGGGGTTAGGGTTGGGGTTGGGGTTGGGGTTAAGGTTGGGGTTAGGGTTGGGGTTTGGGTCAGGGTTGAGGTTACGGTTGAGGTTGGGGTTAGGGTTGGGGTTAAATATTACCTGGGATCGCACAAAAAAGCAAAGGACTGTTTCCCAAAGGAGGTACAGAACAGTAATCAGTTTCACAAAACTATAATTTTTTCTAGTGCAGGTTGGAAAGGTTAGAAAGCAGCTGCTTATTTAATCTTCCAGGCAATGCGGTCAGGACTCCGACAGCTGCAGAAATAAAGCAGCATTTATGTGGTTCTTACATGCGTTAACAGCTCCTAAATGCTGCTTTGTGACTACAGGTGTGGAGCTGGAAGAGCTGCTCCCACCAGATTAATGAGAAGGATAGCGAAGGGAAGCCTGCCTGCTTTTCTCCAGTGACATCACTGCGACTTCACCCCATAATGCATCCTGCATCCTGGAAACGCATTTCACTTGACATTTCTCTGGTTTGGGATTTTAAAAAATGACACACTGGAACTAAACCCAGCACAAAAGCTTCAATATCCATGTCATTTTGTTTTTTAAACAAAGCCGGCAGCATGTTCTATTACTGATCTGACAACAAAGAATCAATGGGATTCAATCCTGTTTCACCAAGTGTGTTCAGAAGGGGTTCTTGTTTAAAGAATGTAATTGTTAGTTTTGTAACTGTGGGGCTAGTTTGTGTTTGAATTACTTTCCTTCCTTCTTGAAGCATTCATAGCAGATACTTCTTGGTGTGCAAATCCAAGGTTGAATTGGTGTGCAGAAGCTACCTTTCTGCATTTCTCTTGACAAGAAAGAATAGTGCATAGTGCGGCCGACATCATTAAATAGTCTGTTGAATGTTTCATAGAACAGGGTTTATCTTTTCCAAGCAGCATATTTTATGCACTTAAATGTGTTCACTAATGGCTGCTGCCTCAGTAATTTTTGACCAGTTCTCAGACACTGTTGACTACATCAGCAGACTGTATGTTCTGTTGCAGTTATACTGTGGAATTGTAGTAGTAGTTGTTGCCTGGTGGTTTCATTTGCATTTGGCACCCCTAGTGGTTAATATTTACAAGCTCTAAGCTGTAGACCTTTATTTTGATATAATATGTTCAGTTTCCTGTTAAGCAAAGGAAGTGACTCAATTCAGGAAGTTCAGTAGCATTGATGAATGTACAAGCAATTCACTCATGTCAGAAGTCTTCCACTTTGTCTGCAAACATCTTGCAATTCAGGTAGTTGCAATTCATTGCATTTAGGAAAATGAACAAAAATGCTTATTGGCATGAAAAATTATTTGTGTAACATAGCAAGGAGCCATTTGGTATCCTCACTGTCTTTAGTCACACAGGAAACCAATCTTTCCCTTATGCCACCAGTAGGTGGAGCTGTGTGTGTGCAGCGATCCTTCTGCACTTTGAGTGCTTGGCTTTTGTCCTTGGAGGCTCACTACGGAGATAAACTGTGACTCTGGGATCACAGGGGTGCTGGTCTAGTGCTGGGAGACATATATCACTCGCTGTCCCTGGACGGACAAAGCAGTTTGCCCCTCGGCACTCCTGAAACAGAGGGAGTGAGTTAGACCAAACTCAAGAACAGGGCCAGCACACGGTCATCAGATCTGGGGGACAGCAGGGTGGTGCGGGCTCATTTCAATTGATGTCCAGTGACAGTGGCATAAGTTACAGGTGGAGAGACATGCTGAAGCACCATTTTTACATAGCAGCTAGGCCACGCGTTAAAATTGAAGAGTGTTTTTCCAAAACTCACTCAGTGGACTGAGTGAGTTTGATAAACCATATTTTTCAAGGTGGGTATTATTTTTCTGATAAATGGTTAGATATATGCAGTTTTACTTTTACACTGTTATTATTAGGGTTTTAGGAATTAAAAACATGATTTTTTTTTTTTTTTTTTCATGCAAAAAAACCCACCAATTTATAATAAACAAAAATGTAGATTTTTTCTAAATTGTGGACTGAGTGAGTTTTGGAAAAACGCTCCCAGCGAGTAATAAAAGCTGCTAAAATTCAGCATTCTTAATCAGCAGTGGAGCCTGTGACTGTGGCCCATTGGAAGTCGCACCGAGTGTTGCTGCCTAGACGCCGTTCTCAAGCCTTGCTTTGTAAAGTCCAGTCAGAGCTTTGTTTCTGCCCTGGAGAGCCCCCAAGTGAAAGAGTAGTGAACAGAAGCGTCTTGTTTCTCTTCCTTTCTTTGTTTGTGCCAGGGGAAGATGCCATGCCCTCTAAATTCTGTTTTGTTGATTGTTGTGAAAGGAATGGAGTGCCTTGTGTGGCTGTGGGGAGTTTCTCCTCTATGCAGACTGTTTAAGCAGAAAGGGGATTAAAACAGGCGCTCCTCCTGCCTTTGCCGCCCCAGATTCACCTCTCGTTCCTCTCGTCAATGTGCTCACTCTCCAGGCTCCAGGTCCACACAGGGCTGCCTCTCCATCTCTCTCTTTTTCTCCCTCTCCCCTCTCTCTCCCTCCACACACTAGCTGCTCCTCTCCCCGTTTGTGCTATTTTACCAGCTCTGCTGTTTGGGGCTATTTCTTGGGGCCTCATCTCTCACATATCTGCCGGACAGCCCTCCACCACAAAGCTGTCACAGGAAAGGACCATCCTCCCCAAACATCAGGCTGAGGACAGCACGGCGAGTCCCCTTCTTGTACAGTAATCGCCGGTGTCTTATTCCTTATTCGAGGAGCCACAGGTTCACTTTCTCATAGTGAAGGTCTTCCTTTAACACCTTATGATTTCAATAATTCTGTTATAGTAACACAAGCCTCATGTTACCTATTGATTTAAATGATGATGTTAGAGTAACACAAGCATCATACTCACCTATAGTATTGATTTAAATTATGTTGTCATAGTAGCCTGAGCCTCGTGCACACCTATTGATTGAAATTATGTTGTTATACTGTAGTGGAATGCGCATCTTGTGTGGAGAGGCAGGGGTGACAGACCGAAACCCTTCCTCCCCGGGTGATGCTGTAGTCCATTATGGGCTGTCCTGTGTTAGCTGCTGACTGTTCTGCCCTGTGAGGGATTGAATACCAGACCGTAATTATTAATTATTAAAGACCTCATTTAAGCAGGGCCACAGGTTTCCCACCTCTACCCCGTGTGACTGTGAGGGCCAATTGCGCTGAATGTCTCTAGAGTCTGTCCTTACCTGTGCACCAGCCCCTCCCAGAGAAGCCTGGTGCTGATCCCCACCTACGTCTGTGTTCGGTCCCTGGAACAATTTTGAGTTTCACTTCTGGTAATTGGCTGGCTCTCCACAGATGGAGGCCAGTCAGTTTCATACACGCTTTTCATTCATCTGAGTAAATAAAGGAGGTAATGGAGAAGCTGGGAATCGTGGGGAGTCATCAAACGACCAGAGACTAGAATCCCCCCCCCCTCCTTCTTTGTCAGCTGAGAGCCATACCAACTCAAATTGAACAGCCTTGCCCACCTTTCGAGGTACCAAATCACATTAGAACCCAGTTGACTGTTTCTTATGACAACATCTGGTGGGGAGAAAAGGATCTCTGAGGCGCTAAGTTAATAATGTTGCGAAAGAGAAAACAGCCTAAAAGAAATCAACCTCATGTAGAAGCAGAGATTTTAAAAACTGTGCTTGTAATGAGGGATTTCGCAGAGACTGGCTTCATAACCACTAGACAAACAAACAGACATGGAAATGGCTTTACAGAGGAAACATGGTTTCCCCATAATTGCAGGGAAGAGGGAAATGGAGGAATGTAACAACGTTGCACAAAGGGGCTGACATTATCGCATCAAATAGCCAAATGTCATATCCTTCCAGAGGATCTCTGCATTTAGAGAACAAAATGGTAGGTGCGTCACTATGTTTAAAAAAACACCAGCAAGGCTTAATTTTTTTTCAGGTATTTTGAAACGCACTACTCAACCTCTTAGAGTCAGACTGTATATACCTCATGTATTCATAATTCAAATCAATATTTCCTTCCCCTCCCTTAGCGTACCCTCTGTGGCTGTTCTCTACAAATTACAGGAGATGTCTTGGTGATGACTCCAGAATGAGACTCAGGAAAGTGCTGGCTTTTGGCACAGGGCTATATGCCATCTGCAAATAGGATCTTTAAAAACTGGGTGGTTATCTACCAATAGTAATATTCATATAGTTATATCCCTCTGCACGTACATTTATGTGCATACCTCTAGCTTGTAGCCACTGTCAGTCCGGTAAAGGATTACCCCTCTACATTGTTCATCACACACAAGCAAACACGGTAGTCTGGCTAAACATTTATTCATTATTCATCCCTGGCAGTCAAACACTTGTTGCAGAATTGGCCACAGGCTCATCTTGAAGTAAAACATTGCAAACGCTCCCTCTCCCACGTGCATTCTGTTCACAACAACTGCTAGCATTGTGAGGTTACCATGGCTCCCAGTCTTTTTAAGGGAAATAACTACAGTAATGCATTATGAGTCTGCACTGTGGAAGCATTACAGATGCTTTACAGAAAGAAATAGTTCTGGCCATGGAAGCATGTTAGACATTTACGGCTAGTGGTGCAGGCACAGAGGTTACAGTCGGCCCAGGCTGAACTATTAAATGTCTCTGATAGACAGTGAGATAGGGTACAGATCAGCACAGAGCTTCCCTCTGTGGGACTGCGGGAAGGCTGATCTCAGATCAGTATATAAGGCACAGAGGGCCAGCAGGAAGGCGTCACCATTGTTTCCTATTGGGACTGAGATCAGGAATGAGAGACAGATGGGAGTGTGTGAAGAAGTCCAAACATCATATACTGTATGTGAATGTGAATCAGAGTTTTTGTGATTATTTTGCTGATAAGTGTTAAAAATGCTATAACAGGTCCCTGTCCTGTAAAAGACAATGTACCATGTAACTGTAACTGTACCTGTACTATACAGGTAACTGCCAAAATAAAGGAAATGGTTCAGTAAATGAGGGATACAAAGTATATTGAAAGCAGGTGCTTCCACACAGGTGTGATTCCTGAGTTAATTAAGCCATTAACACCCCATCATGCTTATGGTCATGTATAAAAATGTTGGGCAGGCCCAGTTGCTTATTATTATGGCTACCATGGCTAGAATAAGAGATTTCAGTGACTTTAAAAGAGGGGTGATTGTTTGGGCATGTTTGGCAGAAGGTGTTGGCATGGAAGTCTGAGAGAAAGACATCATCAATTAGGGGCAACTGTGGTCGAAAGTGTATACTCCTCGACTGTGTATGTCTGTGCATTGGTTTGAGATGCAAAGCAAAACAGACGAGCAACTCTGAATCAGATGACTGCAAATATCATTCTAGGGCGTGAGCGGGCAGGTACATCAAGAACAGTCCGTTGAGACCTTTACAGAGAATGATACTATGGTCGGGTTGCAGCCCTGTCAACCCTCTGAGGTCCGTGCTAAGCTTTTAGATGGTTTGTGATTTTGGCATGGTCTGATATTTATCTCAATTTCATCAATTTAACACACACTTACTCCAAAGTGTTTGATATTTTTATTTGAAGGACAATCACAGCTACATTTGTATGCCATCAATAGTTTGGTCAGTATCATATGCAGCTTGTAAATAGATCTACAAACACACAAGTTAAAAATAGTAAATTTTTCTGCTGTCACAAAAGTTGTGAAAGCACACACTAAACTATAGTGACGAATTGTTTTGCCAATGTGCGTTTGTTCATCAAGGTCTTGGTTATGTAAGGGTGTGAAAACAGTTTAGCACATCTGAGATCTAAATAGCTAAAAACCTGTTTTTATCAGAACTGGTCACATTTATTTCAGGCTGTGGGAGGGCTAAATGCTAAATACCTGAATATTCATTATTCATTGTCCACACCTCTAAGATCTGTCAGATGGGCCATCTCTCTCTCAAAGGCCATCAGAGTAAGCAAGTCAGTGAGCCATGCAGAAGACAGAAAAAAAAAAAGCTTTTTTCATTTTGGAAGATTTATTGAAAACAGCAGCCAAACTACAGTATATACAGGGGAATGCCACATATTACAAGTCATACAGCCTAACAATAATGCACATAATATCCTCCTGAGACCCAAGGAAAAAAAGGGTCTTCCAATTAAACTTTTTTTGTGATTTCATGCCTCTTTAGAGTTAAAACAACAACTCACAATTTAGATTTTAAATGGCTAAGCAATATTTGAGTTACCATTTCTCCTTTCACGACAAGCGCTTCTTGTGGCAGCAGCCATTTTGGCTCTTCAGGCAGAGGGGGTTTCCCTCATTGTGTGCCTATTGCAATTTGTTACGTTGCAACACGCGGAATATGTTTGGCGTCACAAGACGCGGAATTCATATATTTTCAAGAGTATTTGAAAACAAGCGAAATAAAATAAATATCAGCATAGACTGTTGCTGGCAGATTGCAAGCGTAAACACAGACAAGATGCTACATACGATTTTTTTAATAACATTTTAGGCTGTTTGAAAAGTATTCTTCCATAGATCTTGTGTGCATATTGCAATTTGTTACGTTGCAACACGCGGAATATGTAGTCACAAGACGCGAAATTCATATAATGAATATATATACGAGTATTTGATAACATGGCAAATCAAATATAGTTACTTACTCTTCGTCAGTTATTGTCCTCGTCGCTTTCCATCAATGCTCTCAAACACTGCAGCGCAGAAAATCTTTCCATCTTGAATAAAATTGTATGTCTGTATAAAATCTTGCTTCAAATTGTCGACAGTTTGTGTTGTTTACGCCGGCGTTTGGCCTAAACGCTCTGCTGGCCTAAAAAATATCTGAATCACAGACTGATGTTAATTATATTTTTTCCATGAATACTTTCCAAATGGTCTGTCCGCTTCCTTTCATAGCTTTTCCCCTGCTTGCGCTGCTTCCAGATGTGTATTTTCATATTAAAGAATTTAACCAATCACATTTCAGCCATCATTTGTTGCCAGGGTCAAAGAAATCACAATCACAATCAGTTCTGCAGGCCCTGTAGCATAAAATAAGTGTTGATCAAACTGTTGCTTCAACCAATCAGATTTTGAGTTGGGGACACGAAGGCCTTCTAGAAGGCCTAGGTAACGTCAGCGTATTCACACCCTTTGATTGGATAGTCAGAGAGTGTCTGACTATGATGTAATGTGATTGGTTAAATGCTTTAATATGAAAATACACGTCTGGAAGCAGCACAACCAGGGGAAAAGCTATGAAAGGAAGCGGACAGACCATTTGGAATTATTTAATAAGTATTCATGGACAAAATATAATTAACATCAGTCTGTGATTCAGACATTTGAGCGGACATTTTCAGACCTAAAGCGAATTAAAATTTATGCCAGAAATACGACAGGGCAGGCTCGACTTTCAGAATTAGCTTCGATGGCGATAGAAAAGGACTTCTTGATGGAACTGAAACACACGGATAATCTGTACGACAGAGTAATTGAACTCTTTTTGAGGAAAGAAAGGAGGATGGATTTTGTGTACAAATAATAAGGATTTTTGGTGAGTAAAATGTTGCTATTTTCCTAAATAATATTGCAATTTTATGAGCTTATTATTGATGCTTTTTTATGTGTGTCGCAGCTGTAGCACCCCGGGTTTGTTTCTTCAGTAAAGGCATTTATTCTGGATACACGGGTTATCTATCTGCAATGCAACGGCAACGGGTGTCTGTTCGGTTTGTTTTTGCACTTTGTTTATTTATCTTTCTTCAGTCATGTTTCATTCTCGTTCTGTTCCCCGTCTGTCATTGTTCCTGTTCAAGTTCCTCTCCTTGTCTTGTCATGCACTTCGGGAAATTCTATGTTTCGTTTTTTTAGGGAGGAGGAGGAACGCATAAAGAAATCTGCGTGCGAATAAAGCGGAACGTGAGAAGCGTACAGAGATAGGACGAGAGAGAATGACAGCGATAGTTAGAAGCATGAGATAATTAGTGATTAGTAGTGTTAGTAACTTAATCTAAATCCCTAATGTTAGTAGATTAGTTGGTTAGTACTATATACATCTAACTAATATATACAAAGTGTAATTAGAAAGTAAGAAGGAAGTAAAACGAGATTAGAAACGAAGACGGAAAAAACCGAAACATAGAATTTCCTGAAGTGCATGACAGAACGAGAATGAAACATGACTGAAGAAAGATAAATAAACAAAGTGCAAAAACAAACCGAACAGACACTCAAAACATAACAATAAGATGGCTTTTATAGCCATAAAATAGTTATTGAGGGGTGGATTGATTCAGACGGAGCACTACTGAAGGCCTAGGTGTGAAATGCACGGCCCGCCACTGGATTATGTTAATGTTATGGTGATACATACACTTTACTCATTTAGCCATGGACTCAGTTTGCTCAGAATTCTCAAAAGTATTTTAAAAATACAGTATGTAGCATATAGAACCATATGTTTTTAGTAATATAATTGAATTGTTCTGTGACAGAAAATTAAAAGACCAGCAGGCTGACAGTGGAGTCTGTACTATGGTGGTAACATTATGCATATAAAGCAAGGCTTCAAAGTGATATGTACAAATTTAAGACGGATTGAAAACACTTTAAGTGGCTGTGAAAAAGCAATCTTAGCTGTGATTTAAGTATGCCACGATGAGCCATTTTGCAGACAGCTCAGAAAACGAAGCTGTGCAAATCCAGCTTGGTGTTTTTGCTGGACATAACATTCAAACTCCACCAATGAAACAGTCGGCTGTCAACCATGATCTATTTGTGCGGTAATGCACACCTGCTCTTACTTGTCATGAAGGTGTGGGATAGCAGGGCTGATTAAAGCAGAGTCCTCGCCAGAATAATTCAAGCGCAGTGCCCACCACCAGATGTGCTTTTGCATGTGATCGACAGTGCCACAGAATTATTAGTTTTCTGACAATTTTGAAACTGGTATAAGTAATTCACGCATTTTGCCTTGACTATTTTATCTCTTAAAAGAGACAAATGCTACTTGAGGCCGGTAAACCTTTTTTGATATGTTATTAGGAAATATCGCTTGAATTATTTCAGCTCTCTGCGGATATAGAACAACACCAAGCACGTGATGTAATGCATGAAACTGCCACAATCAACTACAGCAAGTGCAATAAAACCAGCTTTATCACGTGCAGGCAGAGTTTGTCTTTCCTACATTCATTTATTTCTAGAGGACACATTTTACGGTCGTCTTAAGCACCATCGCTATCCGTTAGAATCTTGGAGCGGAAATGCCTAAGGGAGGTGGTGCAATGCTAAACATGTCGGATTGTTGCTATCGCAGTCAGCATTAACTACCAGTTTACTTAGGCTAGTTATGCAAAGCAGGTAATTTTGGAATCAATCTAAAGAAACATGCTGTCATTGCTGGTCAACCTTGGTGAGGATAACTACAGCATCCCTGTGCATTGCAAAGAAAACCAAAAACATTGTAAACCATATTACCTGGTTTATATAGCCTAAATAAACTGTAAGAACAGCGGTGAGCAAAAGCAACAATTACATTGCAACTGTGACACTGGGAGGGGTGGAGGGAGGAGTGGAGAGGGCTGCTCTTCCTCTGGGAGGGGTGGAGGGAAGAGTGGAGAGGGCTGCTTCTCCTCTGGGAAGGGTGGAGGGAGTAGTGGAGAAGGCTGCACCTCCCTTTTGGCTGCTGTCAGGTGTTCCTGTTCCCTCCCACAGCCTGGAGAGGACTACAGGACCTTGGGCAGCAGCGGCCTCACTTACAGGCAGGCTCACCTGAGGCTAATGAACAATCAACTCAGGTGTTGGCCTTTGCCTTCGTTAGGCCTTTATAAAAGGCCTGCCATGCCTGAGGGAGACCAGGAGGCTTTTTTTTTTGACATGGAGGAAGAGGTGCTGGTTTCTCTGTTTGTGTCCCCTCAACAATAGTCTCTAATTTACTTTTTGTTTGTGTTCTGTAAAATATAATCATAATATATTTCCCACTGGCTTATTGTGATACTGCCTTCATTTACTTTGTCTTTCCAATTACCCCCTGGAATGGTGGCCACCCCTGCCACAGCAATGCATCATTCTTATGATTGAATAAAGACACAGTATTTTATCTATTATCATTTGTGACTCCAACCCTCCCTCCTGGGTGATTCTTTGGCCAATTGGGCATTCGCTCTGTGGGACTCCCAGCCACAATTGCATGGGCGTGGTCCCAATTCCCGACTCACTGCACTTTGGCCCAGTGCTTTAGCTGGATATGCCATGTTATGAACAGGATGTGCCCTTCTAACTTCACATTTTTGTCTGCACTAACACTGTCTCAGAATGTTCAGGCTGAGACCTAATATTTTCCTCATCGATCACAAAAGTCCACACTGCTGCCATCTCTTTGGCCTCCGTCCAGCAGGCCTGCAGGTGCAGCTCCATTAGATGGCAATCTGAATCGCACGCCAGAAGAGCGGGAGTTGTTTATTTCCCGTGACATACGCCACTGTTTGCTTCAGGCCTGTTCGTTCGCTTCCTCAAGCGAAAGCTGGGGGGAGGGGATTGGGTGCGAGTGTTTCTCTACACTGTCCACAGTGAGCTCTGGCCTAAAGCGTGAAATACAGTCAGGGAGGCCTCATGCCCCACAGGCTGGGCATTTGCACCCCTGCCAACTTCACCCAAACTTATTTGACGGACAGAAGATGATTTCCTCCCCCTCTTTTTCCACATCACTGTCAAATGTGACACTGTCTCCTCTCAGGGCTTTCAAATGGCTCCCCCACACTCAAACTGTTGTGCACTCATGCAGCATGAAAAACAGCGAGGGAGATATACATAGATAAACAGATACAGTGGGGAAAATAAGTATTTCACCCCCTGCTGATTTTGTGAGTTTGCCCCCTTACAAAGAAAGGAACGGAACGGTCGGTCTATAAATTTCATGGTAGGTTCATCTTAACAGTGAGAGACAGAATATTTAAAAAAAATCCCAGAAAATCACATTATATGAATTTTAAACATTATTTGTGTTTTATTGAGGAAAATAAGTATTTCACCCCCTAGCAAAACATGACTCAGTACTTGGTGGAGAAACCCTTGTTGGCAAGCACAGCGGTCAGATGTTTCTTGTAGTTGGTCACCAAGTTTGCGCAGATCCCAGGAGGGATTTTGGCCCACTCCTCTTTGCAGATCCTCTCCAAATCCTTAGAAATCCATTTTCAGTGTCCTGGCTGAGGGAAGGAGGTTCTCACCCAAGATTTCCCGGTACATGGCCCCATTCATCCTCCCCTCGATCCGGTGAAGTCGTCCTGTGCCCTTAGCAGAGAAACAGCCCCAAAGCATAATGTTTCCACCGCCATGCTTGACGGTGGGGATGGTGTTCTTGGGGTCCAAGGCAGCTTTTTTCTTCCTCCAAACACGGCGAGTCGAGTTGATGCCAAAGAGCTCGATTTTAGTCTCATCTGACCACAGCACTTTCTCCCAAGCCTCCTCTGAATCATCCAGGTGCTCATTGGCAAACTTCAGACGGGCCTGTACATGTGCCTTCTTGAGCAGGGGGACCTTGCGGGCACTACAGGATTTCAATCCATTACGGCGTAGTGTGTTACCAATGGTCATCTTGGTGACTGTGGTCCCAGCTGCCTTGAGATCATCAACAAGCTCCAGCCGTGTAGTTCTGGGTTGTTCCCTCACCTTTCTCATGATCAGGTTCACTCCACGAGGTGAGATCTTGCGTGGAGCCCCAGACCGAGGGAGATTGATGTTCAATTGGTGTTTCTTCCATTTTCTAATTATCGCACCAACAGTTGACTCCTTCTCACCAAGCTGCTTGCCAATGGTCTTGTAGCCCATTCCAGTCTTGTGCAGGTCTACAATTTTGTCCCTGATGTCCTTAGACAATTCTTTGGTCTTGCCCATTGTGGAGAGGTTGGAATCTGATTCATTGGTTGATTCTGTGGACAGTTGTCTTTTATACAGGTAATGAGTACTTAATTAGGAGTACTAATTAAGTAAGAGGACTAATCTGTGTGCCTCCTGGTCACATAACCGGTCTGGGAGCCAGAATTCTTGCTGTTTTGCTAGGGGGTGAAATACTTATTTTCCTCAATAAAACACAAATAAATGTTTAAAATTCATATAATGTGATTTTCTGGATTTTTTTAAATATTCTGTCTCTCACTGTTAAGATGAACCTACCATGAAATTTATAGACCGACCGTTCCGTTCCTTTCTTTGTAAGGGGGCAAACTCACAAAATCAGCAGGGGGTGAAATACTTATTTTCCCCACTGTACATGAAAAGCTCTTACAGGAGCCATTAGTCCTATTTCTATCTTCTGCAGTGTGGTGGACTGACAGAATGTCTTCATTAATGTCTGTACATTTCCACAATGTCTCTGTGAGAAACTCACATGCTGCTGTCTAGATATGCCTCATTAGCCTCCTGAATTTTCTAAGCAGTTTTTAAGTAATGTCATAAACAGTAACTCAATGTTTTTCACAATGTTTTTCTCAATATACACTGTGTTTTTTAGCCTTTTTTGCTATTTTTCCATGAATGTTCTGTCAACGTTTTATCTCTTAATAGCAGCTGCTGTGTTGTGCTGATACTGATCAATGTCAGGTTCACATCCTGATACCTACAGCACACAGATGGTATAAGAAAGGAGGTGCCCTACTTCCAACAGTTTCTTAAATGGCAGAATCTGGCCAGGAAGATGGGACATGCTGAAGGACGATAACATACATGTTTACAGAATGACAAGAGCAGGAACAGGTAAGGAGCAAGCAATCTGCTCCATATGTCTTGTGGATAGGAGAGATTGTGCAGGCTCTCTGGAGAAGCTTTATTAGACTTGTTTACTGAGCTGAATTTTCTGCCAGTGCTCCTGAATAGTTCTGAGTCATTTATCATATCCTGAAAAGCCCTGGCGTAAAATCTTGCACACTGTAACAAGTGCTCATTCAACTATTAATACCCTGTTTTTTTGCCTCCTGCTTTGAAAATGTTTTTATTTGCAGAGCAGGGCTGCACTGAATTGTTCCCGATTTTATCATGGTAATTCACCCTTATTTTTATTTTACTGTTTTATCTGCCCCAGATAAAAACCTATAAACTGGAAGTGATTCTACTAGGATCTGGTGTGAATTTTTCTTTAATCAATCAGTGTACCTGCTGAGCGCTTGTCCTGGCTGGAATCACATGCCCCCGATGGTCTGTTACCACGAGAGTTTTAAGAGGCTTCAGGGTCTGAATCTGAATTCTGCTGACAGGACCAAGCAGGGCATGTACAGGAGTTGTCATTGAGTTAACCATGTGATAGGCTAATTAGTCAGTATAGGAAGAACATTATGTTCTAACAGAAGGAAATTGCTGTTCTCCTGGAACCAATTTCCATCCACTGTAATGTGAGCCATGAACAGAGGGACTGTAAGTAGGGATTGTTATTATGGAGGGGGTGGGCAACCTGATGTGTGGACCCCTTTGTTTGAAATGCTGATCTTCCATCTGAAACAGAGCTCTCTCCTCTCATCAACTTTGGGAGATTGAGAGCCGAGCATGCTTTTCCAAGCATGGTCTGTTTCTGCAAGCGCAATTAGGATCTGTTGAGATGCAGCGAACTTATTGCAGTCAGCAGCATGGAGTGGACCTTGGTCCCCTTGTGAATCCTGGCCTCTAATTGAAAGCTTCTGTTTCAGAAATGGATTTTCAATCCTGTTGCCACTGGGCAGGTTTGCTGCCTCAATTTATCCTTCATTTGCCAGCCACCTTGGGTGTTTATGGGCACGTGGTTCCTGCTGCTTTTTTGTTATTGTGCGGTGTCGCTGTGGTCCCGCATTACAACGGCTCCCCATTGCTCGCAGTGCTGGCAGCTTTTCCCCAAGCACCCGTGGGAAGCAGAGTCAGCAGTGCTCTCTCTCCCACCTGCAGGTCCAACTCCTCTCCTCCCTCCAAATTGATTGCGCTTGCCCCAAAACTTTCTGATACGCTTTCCTCAATAATCACCTTGGTAATATCGCCAACCTGGTGGAGGTTTGGTGTAATCTCAAACATGCAAGCAAAAGCCAGTCTCCTTTTTATTTCAGAGATGCTGCTGATGATGATGATGATGATGATGACTTTATTGATCCCCAGGGGGAAATTAGGTTGTCTTACAGCAACATAAAAACAATAGACATCACAAAAAGATAAATAATAAATAAATAAATAAATACACTAGACCAGCACAACACCTCATTAAAACAATCAGTCAATCAATCGATCAACAAGATCAATTGGTAGGCTTTGCCCTTGTGTTACTAAAGGTGTGTATTGCAGCAGGTAAGAAAGAGTGCCTAAACTGCTCCGTGGAGCACGAAAAGAGGACATGTGGCTCATCAGGACAGGGTGGAGAGGCTGCAGACTATTCTGCATGGTGGCCCTGGTCTTCTTCTCCACCCTGCTCTGGACCACAATATTATACCCAATAAGCATGCTGCTTAGTATGGGGGGCCTTGAGTCAGACAGTCATGCTCAAGCATGCCAAATACATGACTGTCCCTCCTGTTTAAAGCAATAGTGCAGTCTTAAAATCTGTTCATTTTGCTGTGCCGCACTGGCCAGGCTAGGTGATGATATTCTTGAATATTGATATCTAGCCCTGATTGACAGACAGTCCCCCAACTCCCACTCTACCAGGGTGTAATTGAGCAATTTAGTGTAATCACAAGAAGAAAAAGCTTGTGAAAAAGAATCATCAATGGCATAATGCATAAAATGTCCTTTTCAACTAGCAAATATACAGTCATGTTTGTGTCTTAGCCAGGTATTTAGCAGCTAATAATAACCAACATTTTAGCTAATAAGCATGGCTGCATGAGCTACACTAGCCCTTATGACTGCATATAGTATGTTATAGATTTTAATTGGTTTATAAAAATGAGCCCCTTTATGTCAAGAAGGGAGAGCAAAAACTCCAAACTGACAAACTGGCTGAACAGAAGGTACTGAGCTATTGTGAAATATCATTGACCTCATTTTTGGAACTTTTGGTTTTATTTGCTATTGTACAAATATGAAAATCTAATTTTGACTGCATTATTACAGTTGTTGAGTTTTTTAGTCTCTCTGAATCTGATCATAAATCCCCCACACAGTCTGAACCCATCGATTACATTCAATGTTTTCATTCATTCAAGTACAAAATTTGACCCCAACTGTCCCCAAATCAAAAAATAACAAATCCCCAAACAATTGCAGCACATTTGACTCCCAAAGCATGAAACAATGTTTACAGTGACCGGTTAATTAATAATGATTAGGGGATGATTACCGATCTGATTGAATACCTGCATATGTCAGGAGATTATCTATGGGATTACTTACAGGATTAATTAAAAATGGATTTACTTGTTTTCCTGTTTCATTTTCTGCTGTAATTCAGTCAGTTTCTCCCAAAGGGAATTTGTGCCTCCTCTTGAGTTTTCTGTGGCCAGATACAGTCTTGGACCTGTTTATATTTTTTGTGCAGAACGAGAGTAGACATTTGTGGCTCACGTGCCGAGCACATCCTGCCAGGTGTTCAGATGGAGCGTGAGGTCCCTGTCAGTGCGGCCCTGCAGTCAATGGAGCAGGCCTCAGAAAAGAGGGGACCCACAGAAATCGATGCCCCCCCTCTGTCTGTTTCTGGGGCTTTGAGGATAGTCCAGTTACAGTCTCAATAGTTCCCAGTGCAACATAATGGCATCTTGAAAAAATTATCTTTTTCATATTCCACGTTTTCAAACTTTTTCACGTTTCACTGCAGCCCCCCCCGTGTTTTCATTCATATGTGATTTCATTGGAATTGAACATTTTCTTACGAGCTTCAAAGCACAAGTTAACACGTAAACACAGCACTTGTTTTTGGTTTGATGAAGGAAGATGCTTTGGACGATAAAATCCTCATTATTCTGAAGGTTTTTTTCCTCAATCAAATCTGCTTCCCTCCCTGTTTAATTCCACATGCATGCAGGGCATTACATTAACTGTGCTTAACTTTGGTGGTACTGCCATTTGTGCATGCTTTACATGCTTACGGACTGTAGCACAGGATAAATTAGTAGTTATTTCAGGCTTCTAAAAGCAATCTCCGTCAAATATATATATATTTTTTTACAACCTTTTTTTTTTTTTTTTTTTTTTTTACAGCTTTCGAGCTGCTACCGGCTCCTGTTGTCAGGAAATAAAGAAGAAAAATGTGATGGGCGCCTGTTACTGAATGAATGAATCACCTGCCAGTCACAGGCTATAGTGACTCCTGTTTCACTGCAGATACGTCTCTCCCGCCACGTTTGAATGTAATCAGGACACACTGAGCGAGACGCACTGGTCTGTCAGCTGCACCCACACTGGCTGGGATGGAGGGCCATTATGCAGGTCTTTCCTCCCATTTCCCCTGGCTCTCCATCCTCGTTCCTGCCCAAGGTCTGGCAGCACAAACACCATTTAGGCTCACTCCTGTCCCCGCTCCTAATAGAACCGTACATCAGTCCGACTGTATTACCTGTGAAACCTGTGAAAACAGAAAAGTTCAGACTGGGCTGATTCACCCCCCCTCCCTCCCTCCCTCCCTCTTCATAAACGCTGAACCCCAGTTGGCTTTTTATAAATCAAGCCAGCAATAATGACCAGCTCTGAACTCATCTCTCTCTCCCCTGTGGGTTTCCTGTGGATGTGCCTAATCCAGAGCTAGAGGGGGGGTGCCTTGCTCTGTGTGATTGCTTTGACAGCTTCCCCCTGGACCCTGTGGCGGTGTGAAGAGCGAGCAGAGAGCCGTTGGCCCTGCACCCCTGCAGTTCCTGAGCCTCCCTGGCCTTCAGATCTGGGCAGATGCTATGCTGTGATTGGTGCCTCTGGGCCCACACACTGAGCACATGGATGATGGGACATCTTAATCTCCAGACCATGTCGGGCCCTCCTTTACTAAAGCCAGCTACATGATTACAACACAGAGGCCCAGAAGCACCCCCACAAACTGCTCTACGTAACTGGATTTTTTTTTTTTTTTAAATGTCATTCATTTTTTGTGTTTGACTACAGTAAATTCCCACAGACGGTCTGCGAACATATGAAGATATAGGAGTGAGGTGATGCAGTGTAGTACTTTAACAGAGTTGACATGAGTCCACTAGGTTTCTGGCTTCCATGGACCGGGTTCCATCTGTGTTCCTTTGTGCTCAGCATTCACCTGGCGCTGGCGCTATCGCCATCGATGAAACCAGAAGCAGTGGGTTAAATTTAGCCAATTAGAGTGCACCAATGCTTCTCTAGTCTTTGTTAACAATGAATGCCCCTGACACACAGTCACCTGCCAGGGTAATTCACATGCTCTTTCCTTTCCTGGTTTCTATGCCTCAGTAACCCAGGACCTGAATGCAAATCCTCTCAGTGAGAAAAGGTTCATTATGGAGAGCTAATAGTTAGTGACCCCTCCCCTTGTTCCTCCATGGACATTGAGGCATCAGCATTAGTTCACAACCTCCTCTCATCCCCCACTGCTTACAGAATGTATGACTGCTCTCTAACACCGGAGTCTCAAGATGCTGGTGTTACTTTGACATAGCCAGAAATACCCACAGTCACACAGTCATAAATACCCACACTGACTCAGTCAACATGACTACGCAGTAAATTGCCACAATCAGCTGGTACACAGTGATAAATTCCCACACTAAGTCAGTACACAGTGATAAATTCCCACACTAAGTCAGTCAGTACACAATGATAAATGATGTATGAATAAATATCCGCCCATGGGGCTTTGTTTTAATGGCAGCCAATTAGAGTGTATAACAGCACCACTATGCATACTCGTGACCTCAAAATCTCTCATTTTACTGCTCCCTGTGAGCTGGGGAAAGTTTTAACATTTAGAAAACAGCCTTCAAACTATGTCTGTCTCAGTAACAAATCAATCACGCCTCACAAATTATATATATATATATATATATATTGTGGTGTCCCCACGGGTTGGGCGACACACACGGACCTTGCAGAGGGCGTAGGCAAGTTCAAGAACCCATAGGAGGCAGTATTCACAAACAAAATGATAATTTATTAAACTAATACTGACACACAAAACAAAGGGTGGGGTCTTCAGGGGAATACAAAAACATAAAGTCCACAATCCTAACTCGTTGTCAATGTCCGTAATCCAATTAAAAATCCAAGTCAGTTCCGCAATCCAGTCCGTAGTCGATATCCAAAGGGGGTCCTCAAAACAAAAAAACACACTCCAACAGTCTTTCTAAATCCCGGCTGGTCAAAAGACTTCACAGGTACTCACTCTCCAAACACACACAGCAACTCCTTCCCAAACACATTCCTACTCCTCTCATTGGGTAATGTGAGTCAGCCCGTTAAATAGGCCTTGAAATGGCCTTCAGCTGGTCGTTAGTCCCCATTGCTTGACTTTGTTCAGGTGTTACTGTGGCCTGCTGGGAAATGTAGTGTTTTCGGGCTTCCATGTGTTGGAGGCCAGGCAGCCATTTCCTTGTGCAGCCCCTTGGGCTGCCATATATATATATAGTGGTGCTTGAAAGTTTGTGAACCCTTTGTGCAATCATAGAAATGTGGAGCTTTTACCACAAAATCCTTATTTACTCAAAACCAGTCTTCAGAACCTTTTTTTTTGGGTCCAATTTCATACATTTTTAGAAGAAATTGTGCATATACTAGAGTAAAAATATAGGAAATTAGCGAAGGTGCAAAAATAAGTGAAACTTTTTACCTAATAAATCAAGTAAAAAGCAACCCAAGAATAACATCCAGGGACCTACAAGCCTCCCTTGCTACACCTAATGTCATTGTACATTCAGCAACAATAAGAATTATACTGAATAGAACTGCCATGCAAGGGTAGCCAGGAAGAAGCCTCTGCTGTGTAAAAAGAACCAAGCTGCCCGTCTTAAGTTTGCCAAAGACCACCTGAACAAACCTGAAGGTTTCTGGAAGTCTGTTCTCTGGACGGATGAGTCCAAAATCTACCTTTTGGCCACAATTTAAAATGCCATGTCTGCCGAAAACCCAACACTGCCCACCACCAAAATAACCTTATCCCTACGGTCAAGCATGGTGGTAGGAGTGTGATGATCTGGGGCTGCTTTTCTTCCTCTGGGCCTGGACGACTCAACATCATTAAGAGAACCATGAATTCTGAGGGATATCAGAGATATCAGAGAAACAGAATGTCAGGCTATCAGTCCAAGAGCTAAAACTTGGCCGAAAGTGGGTGTTCCAACAAGACAATGATCAGAAGCATTCAAGCAAATCTACCAAAGGATGGCTCAGGAGAAGTAAGGATTTCGGATTGTCCAAGTCAAAGTCCTGACCTAAATCCAAATAAAGATGCTGTGGCAGGACCTCAAGTGGACTGTTCATTGGAGTGGCTGGATTCTGTAAGGAGTGGTTGAGAATCCCTCAATGAAGATCCCAGAGTCTGATCAGTGGATATAGGAGACATTTGCTTCAAGTCATCGCTGCTGAAGGAGGTGCCACAAGTTATTGTTTGAAGGGGTTCATATTTTTCCACACATTTAGTCAATTTAGTCAATGCAGTGGTTAGTGAAATAAACTTTCTTTAGAATGTGAAGAGTGCAAAGGACAAATGCAGCAATGGCAGCTTGTGAGGCCTAATATGTGTGTGAGGTTTAAATAGGATTTATACAGTGCGTGCTAGTAAATATATGGAATGTGCTCATTTTTGCAAGGGGATTTTTTTTTTTACACTGAGAGGGAAGATGAAATACAACAGATGACAGCATAAAAATAGTCAGTGCCCTGAAGGAGCCAGATGCTCCTACATTTACATTAACATTTTAAGCATTTAGCAGACACTCTTATCCAGAGCGACTTACAAGATGTGCATTAATACATGGCAGGAACAATCATAGTTTGCGCATGAGATCAGTGCAGTAATACAGCGATAGACATCGTGCATACCATACCTGTAACACTGGGAAGGAAAAGGTTAGTCATTTTTTAAATTTATTATTATGATTTTTTTTTATAAATGAGTAGGCAGGGATACATATACAAGAAATGTTGAGCAAGTGGGCAGTGGTGATGACAGTTGGGTAGATGTACAGGATTCAGTGGTAGTGGAGTCTGAAAAGGTGGGTTTTGAGTTTCTTGTGGACGATCGCAAGTGATTCCGCGGAGAAGAGGCAACACCGCGAGGAGCGGCTACCGGGCGCCTGGAGGAATGGGACAGTCAGTTTGCCAGAGGAGGCAGAGCGGAGGGGTCTGGCTGGGGTGTAGGGTGTGATGAGTGTCTGGAGGTAAGGGGGAGCAGTTCCTCTAGCCGCCTGAAAAGCAAGCACCAGTGATTTGAATCTGATGCGTGCTGCGATGGGGAGCCAGTGCAGAGAGGAGAATAGAGGGGTGACGTGGGTGAACTTGGGTTGATTGAACACCAGACGTGCGGCAGCATTCTGGACTAGTTGCAATGGCTTGATGGCACAGGCCGGTAGGCTTGCCAGTAAGGAATTGCAGTAGTCCAGACACAAGATCACCAGGGCCTGGACCAGGAGTTGTCTGGCCTCTTGGGTGAGGAATGGTCGGATCCTCTGTGGAGGGAGAATCGGCAGGTCCCGGTGATCGCTGCGATGTGGCCCGAGAAGCACAACTGGTCGTCCAGGGTTACTCCAAGACTCCTAGCAGACTGGGATGGAGACACTATGGAGCCTTACACAGTGATTGAAGTATCAATTATCGGGGAGCCCTTCGCTGGGAGGAAGAGCAGCTCAGTCTACCCCAGGTTCAGATTCAGGTGGTGGGTGGACATCCAGGCAGAAATGTCAGCCAGGCATGCAGAGATCCATGCCGAGACCTGCGTCTCAGATGGAGAGAAGGAGAGAAAGAGTTCAGTGTCATCAGCATAACAGTGGTAAGAAAAACCATGAACAGAGATAACAGAACCATATGACTTGGTGTACAGGGAAAATAGGACTGGGCCTAGCAACGAGCCCTGCGGGACTCCAGTAGAGAGGGTGTGGGGAGAGGAGAGGGATCCTCTCCAGTCCACCTGGTAGGACCGGTCAGCTAGGTAGGACTTGAACCATGTCAGTGCAGATCCAGAGATTCCTATCTCAACAAGAGATGAGAGCAGGATCTGGTGGTCCACGGTGTCAAATGCAGCTGACAGGTTGAGGAGGAGGAGGATGGAGCTAAGGGATTGGGACTTAGCCGAGCCTCAGAGACCGCAAGGAGAGCAGTCTCTGTGGAGTGGCCTGCCTTGAACCCAGATTGGTTAGGATCAAGCAGGTCATTCTGTAGGAGATGAGCAGACAGTTGGTTATAGACAGCCCGCTCTAGTGTTTTGGAGAGGAATGGGAGGAGAGAGACAGGTCGGGAGTTGGAAATGACAGCAGGATTCAGAGAGGGTTTTTTGAAGAGGGGGACGACATGGGCGCTTTTGAGGGAAGAGGGGACAGAGCCAGAGGAAAGAGAGGAGTTGATCACATTGGAGGCAAAGGGGAGGATGTCCATAGCAATGGACTGGAAGAGGGGGGAAGGAATGGGATTGAGAGGGCAGGTGGTGGGATGGTGGGATTGAACAAGTTGAAGGATGTCCGAGTCAGGGAGGGGTGAGAAGGAGGACAGAGGGGTGAGAGGTTTAGGTAGCAAGATGGGTGAGGGAGGGTTGGATGAGGGAGAGGATGGGGGGAAGGAATTGAGAATTGAGAATTTCGACCTTCTCGCGAAAGAAGGATGCAAAGTCATCTGCGGTTAGAGAGGAGGGGGGTGGTGGAGGAGGAGGAGTGAGGAGAGAGGAGAATGTAGAGTAGAGTTTTTGAGGATTAAAAGCAGAAGATTGAATCTTGGAAAGGAAAAATGCAGATTTAGCAGAGGAGAGGTTAGAGGAGCCAGGAGTGTGTGGAAGTCAGTCAGAGCCACAGGGGATTTGGATTTTCTCCATTTCCTTTCTGCTGCTCGCAGTTTGAGTCCGTCAGCCTGAATGGAGTCTGTTAGCCAGGGGGTGGGGGGTCTGAGACGAGCAGGTTTAGAGGAGAAAGGACAGAGTAAATCAAAGGAGGAGGAGAGGGAGGACAGTAGGGTAGATGAGGCTACCTCAGCAGGTAGGTGAGAGAAGGCATCAGTAGGAGGAGGGGGTCATGGTAGAAGCGTTCTCGTCGCGGCCCTGTTTCAACTAATTCTACCACCACCATATACGCCAAAGGATCTAATTCAGCTACCAACGTTCGTCAAAGTGATCAACATGCCCAGAGACCGAAGCAGACGTCGGTGTCAAAAACTCGGGTCTTCTTTAAGACCGGCACTGACTGTTCTGTCTGCTAACATCGAAGGGCTATCAGCAGCGAAACAAGACCTACTCGCTGCGATTTGCAAGGAAATGCAATTTGACGTCCTATGCCTACAAGAGACACATCGCGGCAGTGATAACAATCACCCTGCGATACCCGGAATGACTATGGCAATTGAAAGACCACATCGCCAGTACGGAAGTGCCATCTTCGTCAAAATGGACTCAGTTATAGAAGCTACAGCTAAAACGGAGGTAAACAACATCGAAATTCTAACGGTAGAGTTTAGCAGAGCCATGGTCACCTCTGTGTATAAACCACCAGATGCAGATTTCACCTTTACAAATCCCCTACCAAACCCCCATAACAAGGCGCAGATTATAATCTGAGATTTCAACAGCCACAGCAACCAATGGGGGTACAGTGAAACAAATCCTGATGGTGAAGCAGTGGAGGAATGGATGGACGCCAACCAGCTTAGCCTCATCCATGACCCGAAACAGCTGAGTTCCTTCAACAGTGCTAGATGGAAGCGGGGATCCAACCCAGACCTCGTATTCACAAGCAATAGCATAGCTGGCACCAGCAAGAAACTTGTTATGGCTGTAATACCAAGAATGCAACATCGCCCCATCGGTGTCCAAATACACGCAGCAGTGGTACCAACCATCATCCCATTTAGAAGACGTTTCAATTTTAAAAAGGCAAACTGGGAAGGATTCACACAAGAACTGGATCATAAGGTCAGCCACATCAGACCACTCCCAGAGAACTACTGCCAGTTCATCAAAGCAGTTCAGAAAACAATCAATCAATCAATCAATCTTTATTTTTGTATAGCGCCATTTACAAACAGGTTGTCACACAGCGCTTCACAATTGGAATTTTCCAGAGGGAATCAAAAAACCAGAAAACCATTTGAGCCAATGTGGGAGACTGGAAAATTTAAAAGGCGGTCGAGATGAACTCCTGGAAAATTGTGGGAAAAACAACACAAATAGTCCTTGAGGCTCATGTGGCTTAACAGACCACCGGAAGGGCATTCTAAGTGTAGGAGTGGGGTGGACCTCATCCCTCCAGATACCAGGGCAGGGCGGGGGATGGAACCAGCAGCTAGGGTCTGGGCCAGCGGCATCCGGCTAACACATGGCAGGGGTGGGGGTTGACTCTGGGGCAGGTGAGCTCCGGGCAGGTGCCACGGCCGGGAGAAAAGAGGAAAGGTGCAATTATGACTATGATAAATATCACATCGGATCAGGGGAAGAGTAGTGATAACACTTTTGCACCAGCAGAAGTAATCTAGGGCAGCATAACTAATTAGGTGAGTGGCACAGGGAGCACGCAGCCATGAGGGCACTCAGAGACCATCCCACCACATCATCAGCAGTCCTGATAGGGGCGGATCATCACTTATGATTGGTGACAGTAAGGATAGCTCATTGCACCAGAAGGCTCTATTGCTACGCCGCCTCCACATCTGCACCTAATGACTATAAGAGAGACTAAAGAGATGTGTTTTTAACCTAGACTTGAAATTGAGACCGTGTCTGATTCCTTCACAGAGATGGGTAGACTGTTCCACAGTAAAGGAGCTCTATAGGAGAAAGCTCTGCCACCTGCTGTATTTTTTGATATTCTAGGGACTACCAAGTTGCCTGCATCTTGTGAGCGAAGTGAACGTGGGGGATTGTACGGATGAAGTAGATCCGTCAAGTAAGAGGGTGCAAGTCCATGCAACACCTTATAAGTTAAGAGGAGTACCTTATAGTCTACGATAGTTTATAGGAAGCCAGTGAAGTGACGCTAACACAGGACTAATGTGCTCATATTTCTTTGTTCTAGTCAGGATCCTTGCAGCAGCATTCTGTACGAGTTGTAGGCTCCTGAGTGAGGCATTGGAACAGCCAGACAGTAATGCATTGCAATAATCTAATCTAGATGTAACAAAGGCATGTACCAATTTTTCTGCATCTATTAATGACAGGAAGCCCCTAATTTTGGCAATATTCCTCAGGTGAAAAAAGGCTACTCTGGAAATGTTTTTGATGTGACTATCAAATGAGAGACCAGGATCTATAGTAACACCAAGGTCTTTTACCACCAAACTTGCAGCAACAGAGCAACCATCCAGATTAAGAGATAAATCAGATAACCCTCTTCTGAGGTTTTGGGCCCCAAGACCAACATCTCTGTTTTATCAGTATTCAACAATCGAAAATTATCTGACATCCAGTCTTTTATGTCTTTAAAACAGGCCTTCAACTGTTCGAATTGTCCTTCACCAGGTTTCATTGATAGGTATAATTGTGTGTCATCTGCGTAGCAGTGAAAATGTACGCCATGTTTACGAATGACATCACCAAGTGGCAACATGTAAAGGGAGAACAATAATGGCCCCAAAACAGAACCTTGAGGGACACCATATTCCACCTTGATGAGAGCAGAGGGCTCATCATTTAACTGCACAAATTGATACCTATCTGATAGGTAGGATTTAAACCAGGAGAGTGCCTGTCCACGCAGTCCAACTAGGTTTTCAAGTCTGCTCAGAAGAGTTTTGTGGTCTATTGTGTCAAACGCAGCACTTAAGTCCAAAAGCACAAGAATAGAGACGCATCCACAGTCAGCTGATATCAGTAAGTCATTGACAACTTTAATAAGAGCAGTCTCAGTGCTATAGTGTTGCCTAAATCCTGACTGAAAAGTTTCATAGATGTCATTTGATGTCAGGAACTAAGTCAGTCTCTGAGCTACAGCTTTCTCTAGAATTTTTGAGAGAAAAGAAAGATTAGAAATTGGCCTGTAGTTACTGAGATTTTCTGGGTCAAGGTTTGGTTTCTTTAAAAGTGGCTTAATTACTGCCACTTTTTGAGAATTTGGCATATAGCCTGATGAAAGAGACAGATTAATAATGTCTAGCATGGATTGCCCCATAACAGGAAGAAGTTCTTTAACAAGTTTTGTTGGGATTGGGTCTAATTGACAAATAGATGGTTTGGAGGACATAACCAATTTAGAAAATTCAGTCCACTCCAGAGCGCTAAAGTGTCCGCTACAGCAGAAGGTGCCATTTTAGTAATTTCATCTCTAATTTTCTCAATCTTCTCAGAGAAAAAGTTCATGAAATCATTACTATTATAGGCTGCCAGAGGCTTAGCACTGGTTTCAGTCTGGTTCTTTGTCAGTTTGGCCACTGTATCAAAAATAAATTTTTGATTATTCTTATTATGCTCAATCAGATCAGACAAATAGGTTGACCTTGCGGAGGAGAGAGCATATTTGTACTGTACCAGACTGTCTTTCCAGGCAGAATAAAATACTTCTAATTTAGTGGATCGCCACCACGTTCCAACTTGCGAGAAGCTTGTTTAAGAGCACGTGTGTGGTCAGTATACCATGGTGCAAGCTTCTTTTAGCTAGTTTTTTTCTTTTTGAGAGGCGCAACAGCATAAAGAGTGTTGCGCAGGGTGTAATTTAGATTGTCCGTCAGCTGATCAATAGATTGTAGACTAGTGGGATCCTGATTAATAGTAAATGATTCTTGGAACAGGCTGACAAAGTTAGGTATGGTAGAGGAATTTAGGGAGCGACTAAAGTAGAACACTGGTTTTGATCTAATAGCAGTGGTAGCATGAATTTCAAACGTAATAAGGAAATCAATCAATCAATCAATCAATCTTTATTTTTGTATAGCGCCATTTACAAACAGGTTGTCACACAGCGCTTCACAATTGGCATTTTCCAGAGGGAATCAAAAAACCAGAAAACCATTGGAGCCAATGTAGGAAACTGGAAAATTATTCCCTGACCCCTTAAAAGGCGGTCGAGATGAACTCCTGGAAAATTGTGGGATACAGAGAAAAACAACACAAATAGTCCTTGAGGCTCATGTGGCTTAACAGACCACTGGAAGGGCATTCTAAGTGTAGGAGTGGGGTGGACCTCATCCCTCCAGATACCAGGGCAGGGCGGGGGATGGAACCAGCAGCTGGGGTCTGGGCCAGCGGCATCCGGCTAACACATGGCAGGGGTGGGGTGTTGACTCTGGGGCAGGTGAGCTCCGGGCAGGTGCCACGGAGCCGGGAGAAAAGAGGAAAGGTACAATTATGACTATGATAAATATCACGCCGGATCAGGGGAAGAGTAGTGATAACACTTTTGCACCAGCAGAAGTAATCTAGGCAGCATAACTAATTAGGTGAGTGGCACAGGAGCACACAGCCATGAGGGCACTCAGAGACCATCCCACCACATCATCAGCAGTCCTGATAGGGGCGGATCATCACTTATGATTGGTGACAGTAAGGATAGCTCATTGCACCAGAAGGCTCTATTGCTACGCCCTCCACATCTGCACCTAATGACTATAAGAGAGACTAAAGAGATGCGTTTTTAACCTAGACTTGAAAATTGAGACCGTGTCTGACTCCTTCACAGAGATGGGTAGACTGTTCCACAGTAAAGGAGCTCTATAGGAGAAAGCTCTGCCACCTGCTGTATTTTTGATATTCTAGGGACTACCAAGTTGCCTGCATCTTGTGAGCGAAGTGAACGTGGGGGATTGTACGGATGAAGTAGATCCGTCAAGTAAGAGGGTGCAAGTCCATGCAACACCTTATAAGTTAAGAGGAGTACCTTATAGTCTACACGATAGTTTATAGGAAGCCAGTGAAGTGACGCTAACACAGGACTAATGTGCTCATATTTCTTTGTTCTAGTCAGGATCCTTGCAGCAGCATTCTGTACGAGTTGTAGGCTCCTGAGTGAGGCATTGGAACAGCCAGACAGTAATGCATTGCAATAATCTAATCTAGATGTAACAAAGGCATGTACCAATTTTTCTGCATCTATCAATGACAGGAAGCCCCTAATTTTGGCAATATTCCTCAGGTGAAAAAGGCTACTCTGGAAATGTTTTTGATGTGACTATCAAATGAGAGACCAGGATCTATAGTAACACCAAGGTCTTTTACCGCCAAACTTGCAGCAACAGAGCAACCATCCAGATTAAGAGATAAATCAGATAACCCTCTTCTGAGGTTTTTGGGCCCCAAGACCAACATCTCTGTTTTATCAGTATTCAGCAATAGAAAATTATCTGACATCCAGTCTTTATGTCTTTAAAACAGGCCTCCAACTGTTCGAATTGTCCTTCGCCAGGTTTCATTGATAGGTATAATTGTGTGTCATCTGCGTAGCAGTGAAAATGTACGCCATGTTTACGAATGACATCACCAAGTGGCAACATGTAAAGGAGAACAATAATGGCCCCAAAACAGAACCTTGAGGGATGCCATATTCCACCTTGATGAGAGCAGAGGGCTCGTCATTTAACTGCACAAATTGATATCTATCTGATAGGTAGGATTTAAACCAGGAGAGTGCCTGTCCACGCAGTCCAACTAGGTTTTCAAGTCTGCTCAGAAGAGTTTGGTGGTCTATTGTGTCAAACGCAGCACTTAAGTCCAAAAGCACAAGAATAGAGACACATCCACAGTCAGCTGATATCAGTAAGTCATTGACAACTTTAATAAGAGCAGTCTCAGTGCTATGGTGTTGCCTAAATCCTGACTGAAAGGTTTCATAGATGTCATTTGATGTCAGGAACGAAGTCAGTCTCTGAGCTACAGCTTCTCTAGAATTTTTGAGAGAAAAGAAAGATTAGAAATTGGCCTGTAGTTACTGAGATTTTCTGGGTCAAGGTTTGGTTTCTTTAAAAGTGGCTTAATTACTGCCACTTTTTGAGAATTTGGCATATAGCCTGATGAAAGAGACAGATTAATAATGTCTAGCATGGATTGCCCCATAACAGGAAGAAGTTCTTTAACAAGTTTTGTTGGGATTGGGTCTAATTGACAAGTAGATGGTTTGGAGGACATAACCAATTTAGAAAATTCAGTCCACTCCAGAGCACTAAAAACTCAAGAGTAGCCATAGGACCCCTGTCCTGATAAGCCTGTGCTTTCTGATCAGTGTCCGCTACAGCAGAAGGTGCCATTTTAGAAATTTCATCTCTAATTTTCTCAATCTTCTCAGAGAAAAAGTTCATGAAATCATTACTATTATGGGCTGCCGGAGGCTTAGCATTGGTTTCAGTCTGGTTCTTTGTCAGTTTGGCCACTGTATCAAAAAGAAATTTTGGATTATTCTTATTACGCTCAATCAGATCAGACAAATAGGTTGACCTTGCGGAGGAGAGAGCATATTTGTACTGTACCAGACTGTCTTTCCAGGCAGAATAAAATACTTCTAATTTGGTGGATCGCCACTTACGTTCCAACTTGCGAGAAGCTTGTTTAAGAGCACGTGTGTGGTCAGTATACCATGGTGCAAGCTTCTTTTGGCTAGTTTTTTTTTTGAGAGGCGCAACAGCATCAAGTGTGTTGCGCAGGGTGTAATTTAGATTGTCAGTCAGCTGATCAATAGATTGTAGACTAGTGGGATCCTGATTAACAGTAAATGATTCTTGGAACAGGCTGACAAAGTTAGGTATGGTAGAGGAATTTAGGGAGCGACTAAAGTAGAACACTGGTTTTGATCTAATAGCAGTGGTAGCATGAATTTCAAACGTAATAAGGAAATGGTCAGAGAGCACAGGATTATGAGGAGAGACAACTAGATTGCTAATGCTAATACCGTAGGATAAAGCTAAGTCCAGTGTATGTTGATGACAATGAGTCGGCCCAGACACATTTTGGACAAAACCAACGGAGTCAAGAATAGAAGCAAAAGCCTTCACTAGAGAATCATTTCCATTATCAACATGAATATTAAAGTCGCCTATAATCACAACTTTATCTGCCATAACTGCTAGGTTTGATAAAAAGTCAGAAAACTCTGAGAGGAAAACAGCATAGGGTCCAGGGGGTCTGTAGATAGTAGCTAGTATAAAAGATGAAGTAAATGCAGATCTATTATCTACATTAGTCTGTATGGAGCCCAGGAAAGCACTTCAAATGAAGGGAATGTGTTTAAAGATTTCTTAGTAAGGCGTAGTCAAGTGACAAAAATAACAGCCACACCGACACCTATGCCTGACTGTCGAGGGTTGTGACAACTAGAGTATCCAACTGGGGTAGATGCATTTAATGCTATGTACTCATCAGGTCTAAGCCAAGTCTCCGTCAAACTTAAAATGTCAAGTTTATAATCAGTGATCAGTTCGTTCACAAGGGCAGCTTTAGGAGCTAGTGATCTTATATTTAGCAACCCAATTTTAAGGAGAGTTCTATCGAAATTAGGTTTAGCATTTGCATTACGATGGTTCGTGTTGATCCTTATCAGATTATTAGAAAAAATCCCACGGGGAGGTTTGAGTTTCAATAGACTACGGTTTTCTCTACGTGGAACAGACACAGTCTCAATTATGTGGGAACTGGGGTGGAAACTAGTCACGAGTTCAGGGAAACTTGCAGACAGTTGTTTAAGACCGTCTGTCTGCTGCCTGGCTGTAGCTCTTGACTGTCAATTTCGCCGATTCAGACTATGGCCTATGTTATTAGATAACAGAAGAGCACCCCTCCAGCTCGGGTGGAGTCCGTCTCTCTTCAGTAAACCAGGCTCTCCCCAAAACAGCCAGAAGGAAAATCCCCCGAGATTGCAAAATAAATTACATCCCAGGCCTAACCCCTGAGAATGCTGAACTTTATAATGAGTACCTCACCATGTTCGAATCTGATCCCTTCTCTGAAGAAACAATAACAGGAGAGCAGCTGATGACCAGTATCTTCCAAGAGCGCCAAAACACCTGGAATACTCTGATAGAGACAACGGACATGTCAAAGAACAGCAAAAAAGCATGGGCCCTTATTCGCAAACTCGGAGGCGATCCAAAGACAACTAAAGAACACTGCAATACCACAGCTGACCAAGTCGCCCACCAACTGCTGCTGAATGGAAAAGGCCCTAGGAAACGACAAAAAGCCAAACTAGACAGGAAAAGGTACCATGCGAACCCAGGCTTCACAATACCTTTTACTATGATTGAACTGGAAACAGGAATACATAGCTTGAAATCAGGGAAAGCAGTTGGTCTGGATAACATCGCAACAGAACAGATCAAGTACCTGGGAGGACAAACAAAGTTATGGCTCCTCAATCTATTCAATAACTGTATGGCTACACATAAGCTACCAAACATCTGGCTCAAGGCACGAGTACTAGCACTCCTGAAACCTGGAAAGGACCCGTCTGATGCTAAGAGTTTCCGGCCAATCTCAGTTCTATGTCATACATACAAGTTGTTTGAGCGCCTGATACTGAACAGGATTGCACCATCCATAGACGAGAAGATAATTCCAGAACAAACAGGGTTCCGTCCAGGCAAATCAACAACTAGCCAACTCGTCAACCTCTCACAACATATTGAGGATGGATTTGAGAGAGGACAGATTACAGGTGCTGTCTTTGTGGACCTGTCTGCTGCTTATGACACAGTCAACCACAGACGACTCCTATGTAAGATCTTGGAGATCACAAAAGACATCTACCTAACAGAGCTAATGGAAGCCATGCTCCAGAACCGCAGATTCTATGTTGAATTAGGCGGAAAATGCAGCAGATGGCGCAGCCAAAAGAATGGCCTCCCACAAGGCAGTGTGCTTGCCCCACTGCAGTACAATATCTATACAAATGACCAACCCAGAGATGATGCCACCCGTCGCTTTGCATATGCAGATGACCTGTGCATCACCGCCCAAGGCACAGACTTCATTAGTATTGAGGAAACTCTCAAAGACGCCCTCTCAGGATTAACAACCTACTATGAGGTGAACCATCTACGTGCCAACCCAGCAAAGACACAAGTATGCGCTTTCCACCTGAGAAACAAGGAAGCTAAGCGCCAACTGAATGTGTCCTGGTGTGGAACACCACTGTCACACTCCGAGAATCCTGTCTACCTCGGAGTCACACTCGACAGATGTCTCACTTTCAAGACACACATCACAAAGACAAAGGCAAAAGTGAGCACCCGCAACAACATCCTGCGCAAACTCACTAACACCAGATGGGGTGCATGCCCCAAAACACTACGTGCCACAGCCCTTGCCCTCTGCTTCTCTACTGCAGAATATGCCTGCCCAGCGTGGGAAAGATCCACTCATGCCAAAAAGCTGGATCCCGCCCTTAACGAAAGCTGTAGATGCATCACTGGGTGCCTGAAGCCAACCAACACCAACAACCTGTACATCCTGGCAGGTATTGCCCCTCCAGACATCAGAAGAGCGGTAGCCAGCAGGACAGAGTGGTGCAGGCAAACCACAGATGAGAGGCACCCCCTACATGGCCACGTACCTGCCCCCAGTCGATTAAAATCACAGAAAAGTTTCCTGACCAGCACTGCTCCACTGGAGACAACACCATCTGAAGCTCGCCTCGCAATGTGGAAGGAAAAGCTGAACAACCACCCACACAGCCCGACTATGCACATCCCTGCCGCCGAAAGCCTCCCACCAGGAGATAACAACTGGGCAAAGTGGAAATGCCTGAACCGGCTCCGCTAAGGTGTGGGCCGTTCCAGGGAAGCCCTAAGCAGATGGGGGTACCTGAGTGGTCCAACAACGTGTGACTGTGGCACAGAACCCCAGACCATGGAACATCGCCTCCGATGTCCTCTACTAGGCGGACCCTGCACAGCAATGTACCAATCACTGGGACATCATATAACCTGAATAGCGACTTCTGTATATGGACACGAAAAGAAGAAGAAGAAGTAGGGGGAAGGGAGGATAGAACCGTAGCTGACAGGGCAGTGGGAGAGAGAGAGCAGAGGTTGCGACAGACAAAGACAGTGGGGGATTCTTGTTTTTTGTTTATTATTAGAGTTCCGCTGTTTAGTTAAATCCGTGTTTTGGATTACGTTTTGGATTTGCTGTTTAGCCAGTTTCGTTTGCTCCAGTTCGTTTATTATTTTGGTTTGTTTACTTAGTTATTTACGTGTCGCCACAGACACTGTTTTATTTGTGGTTCCTGCCTACGTTAAGGAAAATAAACACCTTAAACGTATCTCCATATTTTGGGTCTCTTTCGCTCCTGCATTTGGTTCCACCTCTACTACACCCCTGACAGTGCTGGGCTAGAACAAAAGCCTGCACCCACACTGGCCCTTCTCGGATAAGATTGGACACCCCTGCCTTAAATGAATGTGGCACTTCTCTTCTGTTCGAGCAAACATTCAAGCAAAAACAGCTTTTGCTCTACCAAGGGAAGCTTCCTTTTCTGTTAGGCTTATTAAGACGTGCAAATGCACACCATAGCTACCAAGCCCATGAATGTGCCAGGATTGAGTTAATCAAGCAGGCTGAATCATGCCTTTTTGCAGAGAGCTGGGTGGTTCTCAAGGGCTGGTAGCCCTTGGGAGGTGGTCAGACCTTTTCAGAATGTGAGTTGACTGTTTTTAGCTTTTTTCCCCTCTGAATCTTGACTCCAAGTCAAGTCAAGCCTTCTATTTCTGCATGTACCCATCAGTCTGATCTTTTTTCCCATACACCACAAATCCAGCGCTGTTAGTATCAGTTTGATAGAACTGCTCCTGAGTGGATAAATTGGAAACACACTCACAGTGAGTGCAATTTGAGCCCAATAGCCTAGACATCCCTAGTTTGCGTCTGGGCGGTGCCATTAGACCCTCATGACTCGCAGCAGTGGGGCACAATGGAGCCCATGCAATGAACCATATGTGCATATTTTTACATTTTCAGATAATCAATCATTTCTTCTTTTTAGAATATAAATCACTTCACAAGTTTGAAAGTTGAAAAGTACATGAATTGCACACGACAACTATGAGCAATTTTCATCGGCTGCAGACAATGTCTGCCCCTCCATTCTCAGCAATGTATATATTTTTCCTAATTTTACATTTAAATTACTGGAGTATCATCACATAAAAAAATGTGGGATTGCTTTGTTATTTAGAGAGGATATAAAATAATGATATGTCATGTTTATCTCAATTCTCACAACCATGTACTGTACATGGTTTTCCGTTGCATGGGGTCAATTGGCTTAAACTGTTGGTGTAGAGCGGGGGTCGGCAACACGCGGCTCTGGAGCCGCATGCGGCTCTTCAGCCCCTCTGCAGTGGCTCCCTGCAGCTTTGAAAAAATAATAATATATGGAAATAAATAACGGCAATTTTTTCTTTCAAAGGGAACACCTTATTTTGGAGATCGAGGTGATACTGTGACACTGAAATAAAAAAGTGTTTAATATTTCGTCAATTAAAATATGCGTCAAATCCCCGGCACCTCTCCCTGCCGTCTGAAGGTAGCTAATCTTGAGTTTCCAACCCCCGGTAAGCTAACCATGGATAAATCCAAAAAAAGAAAAGTCTCGGAGGAAAATAGAGAGTTTAATTCAGCATGGACAGATTTATTTGCTTTCACTCCTAACGATGCGGGCTTACCTGTATGCTTGATATGTGGTGAGAAATGAGCAAACAACAAAAAATGTTATGTTAAAAGACATTTCCAGAACAAACACACAGCATTTGCTGAAAAGTACCAAGCTGGAGATTAAAGAAAAAAAGCGATTTCGGAACTGCTGCGGAAAGCTGAGCAGAGCAAATCTACTTTCAAGAAGTGGATCAAATATCCAAACTCAACTACTGCTGCTAGTTTTGTGGCAGCTCAGGAGATAGTAAGGCACGGAAAGCCATTCACAGATGGAGAATACATGAAAGAATCATGAATTAAAATATCAGAACATCTATTCTTGAAAAACAAACGTGAAATTGTTCAGAAAATTAGACATATGCCTCTCTCTGCAAAGACCGTCAAGGACAGGACCATTAAGATGGCAGAAAACACTACCAGTCAACAAATTGAGGAGATTAATTCAGCTCCAGCATACTCAATCGCCTGTGATGAGTCAAGTCATGTAAACGATATTGAGCAGACAGCGCTGTTATGCAAATAGGCCTGCATGGTTCTGTGTTTTATTTCAAAGTAGGTCTACACATGCCAGTGTTTTTTTCCTCTTCATAAGAGTTTGAGGTTTTCCTTTGTTATAACAGGTAAAAACAGCAATAAAATGTAAACAGTTTTCTTTTTTGTTCTATAATTTCACAAATGCAACAAACTATAGTTCTTTTACAGTGGGTGACAAAAACACACATATTTACACATACACATATTGTATTTCCTATTTTAGTTTCTATAATATGTTTTTTAGTATTTTTAGTGATTTTTCCATGATATTATGGACAAAAAAATTGGAACTAATTAGTATCTTGTATGACCTCCTTTTGCCTTAAAAACTTGATAACTTCTGTCAAACATACTAGAAATAAGCTTTTGAATAAATTCCAATCTCTCTGTATATATAGTATAACTATACAATTTTATACACTGTATTATCTTCATTTTAAGGGTCAAATAGGTTTTGCGGCTCCAGATGAATTTTATATAGTGGGAGAGGGGCCAAAAATGGCTCTTTTGATAGTAAAGGTTGCCGACCCCTGGTGTAGAGTTAGCCAGGGGTCCTTCCTGCTACTGTACATAACTAGGTGCCCACAGGCTACCAACCATACTTGTAGCTCTCCTGTAGAGCATTGTGCAGTTTGTAGTTTGGGAAATCACTGTCACTGGTTTGTTGTGAACGAGCTTCAGCTGCAGCACTCCCTGCAGGTTCGAGGGTGGCATAACGGGAACCCGAGTGCATAGTACAGTACAATTGGCGAGACCAAATTGGAGTGTGACAGGGTGGCCACCATGCCAGGTGAAAATAACCAAGTGTTCCAGTAGGCCAGTGGCCGTTTTATTCTGCCCTATTGGGGCAGTCAAAACCAAACAATGAAACAGGAAAATAAGTCAAACTAAATGCTACAATACAGAGGGTAAGAACAAGACAAATAGCTCCATGTCCCCAAAGTCTCTCTGCAGGCAAGGCAGGCTGTGTTTTTATAATGGGCCTAATGAATGCAATAAGCAACACCTGAGCTGTGCATGCCCTGTGTGTGAGACCGCTGCTGTCCAAGGTCCTGTAGGCTCCCTGGCTGTGTGAGGGAACAGCACCTGACAGCAAAAGAGGAGGAACAGCTCTCTACTCCTCCCTCCACTCCTCCTTGTGTCACAGGGAGTACAAGGAAGACAAAAAAAGGGTTTTAAGAACATAAGAATACATCATGACGAGAACGGGCCATTCAGCCATCTAGGCTTATCATGTCCTAATCTAAAGAGTATCTAGTACTACATCTAGCCTGGACTTGGATAGCCCAAGTGTTTCTGCCTGTACTACCTGACCTGGCAAGCTGTTCCAGGCATTGACAAATCTCTGTGTAAAGAAAAACTTCCTAATATCTGTGCGGAATTAGCCTTTAACTAATTTCCACCTGTGGCCTCTTGTTCTACTGACCCCACTTATCTTAAAAAATATTTGGTATTTCACTTTGTTAATCCCTTTTAGGAATTTAAAAACCTCAATCAAATCCCCCATAAGTCTCCGTTTGCTAAGCTTAAACAGATTGAGTGCCTTAAGTCTATCATCATAACTTTTACCTTCCATACCAGGTATCAGTTTAGTTGCCCTTCTTTGGACTTTTTCAAGAGCTTCTATATCTTTCTTGTAGTGCGGTGCCCAGAACTGCACACAGAATTCTAAGTGAGGTCTGACAAAGGCATTATATAACATTACTATAACCTCCTTTGATTTATACTCAATACTTTTTGCTATGTATCCCAGCATCCTGTTGGCTTTTTTCACTGCTGTAGCACACTGCTTTGATGCAGATAGGCTTTGATCAACTACAATTCCTAAGTCTTTTTCAAATTGATCACCTAATAACTTTTCTCCTCCCATAAAATACTCCTGTCTAATGTTTTTATTTCCCACATGCATAACTTTACATTTAGCAATATTGAATGTCATCTGCCATGTATCTGCCCATTTTTGGATTTTGTTTAAATCATCTTGGATTACTTTAGTCGATTCCAAACTGTTTGCCAAACCCCCAAGTTTAGTATCATCTGCAAATGTAACTATTTTGCTACTAACGTCCATATCATGATCATTTATGTAAATAAGGAAGAGCAGAGGTCCCAGCACCAATCCCTGCGGGCACCACTGCCCACAGCACCGAGGTCAGATATGGCCCCACCTATTGTTACTCGTTGTATTCGCCCTTGCAGCCAATTATTAACCCACTCTGAAACTACTCCTGCAATTCCTACTGAATTCATTTTAGCAATGAGCCTCTCATGTGGCACCTTGTCAAATGCTTTTGAAAGTCCAAATATATAATATCATAAGCCTGGTTCAGGTCAACACACTTTGTAGCCTCTTCAAAAAAGTCCAGGAGGTTTTGTAGGCATGACCTCCCTTTGAGAAAACCATGTTGGCTCGCCCTTAAAATACTATTATTTTTCAAGAATGATTGCAACTTATCCCTAATAATACATTCCAGCATTTTACATGCGATGCAAGTTAAACTGACAGGCCAATAGTTCCCTGGGTCAGTACAGTCCCCCTTCTTATATATTGGAACTATACTACCCTGCATCCAGTCATCTGGTATTTCTCCAGTGATTATGGATTGAATTAAAATATCTGTCAATGATTTATATATAATTTCCCCAAGTTCTTTGAGTACTCTGGGATATATGCCATCCGGGCCTGCTGCCTTATTTGTCTTAAGTTTTAGTAGTTTTTGTAGTACTTCTACGTCCCTTATCTCAAAGTCCTCCAAAACATTCTGTACCTTGTCTATACATTTAGGCATATTTATAACCTCGTCTCTAGTAAAGCTCTCAACAAAGTAACTGTTTAATGTGTTAGCAATATCCTTATTATTATAAACCAAAGTTCCTTCCTTATTCTTAATGCACTTAACCTCATCCTTAACTTTCCTTTTTCTACTACAATATTGAAAAAATGTTTTAGGATTACTTTTTGCATCTTGGGAAATTTTTATTTCAAACCGACCTTTAGCTGATCTTATTTCCTTTTTAGCCTTAGCCCGCATATTACAATAATCAAACTTGCATCTCTCTGAGTTATCCTTTTTATATACTCTGTACAGTCGCTACTTTTGTCTCAAAATCTTCCGTAAAGATTTAGTCATCCACTGCGGAGACATCCTTACTTTTGGGTTGAATTTACACTGTACATCTACAATAACCCTTTTAAATATAGTCAATTTTTAATTCACAGTTCTGCAGTCTAGAATGTTTACCCAATCTCTAGTGGTTCTCCTACCTCTGTGCTGCAAATTCTATCAGGATTGTTACACAAAACCAGATCCAGTATTGATTTCCCTCTCGTAGACTGAGTAACAGACTGTACCAAAAAGCAGTCATTGACCATATCTAAAAACTCATCTTCACATTTGCCCTGACCTGTCACTATCTCCCAATTTATAGAGGGGTAATTTAAGTCGCCCATTATTATCGTCTCTCCTTCAGCACAGATTTGTTTTATGTTACCAAAGAGCGTATTATTTATGTTACTGTCTGAAGCTGGAGGTCTATAGCATACTCCTGTATTAAGGCCCTTCTCATGATCTCCCAGTAATCTAATCCAGATGTCCTCAGAAGAAACGAATGGGTTTATACCTGGAATTTCCTGCACATTAAGATTGTCTTTCACTTCCCCTCCTCTTTTATTAGTTCTATCCTTCCTAAACAATTGGTACCCTTCTATATTATATTCATCCCCATCCGCTGGGCCTAGCCATGTCTCAGTAATCCCAACAATGTCGTAACCCCCATTCAACATGACAGCCTCCAGTTCCAAAAATGTGTTTTTTATGCTTCTCGCATTTAAACACATGAACTTCAGAGCCTTACTCACACTTACATTGTCCTTCCCCTCCACACATAACTGTGCCGAACCACCTGTATTCACATTATGATCCAAAAAATCTTTATTAATTATATCCTCAGATTTATTATACTCTGCCCTGGTATCTTCCATCTGGGCAGTCTGTACCTCCCTATCCATAATACTACTACTACTAATTTCCCTCCCTGCCCCCCCAGTCCCTAGTTTAAATATTCCTCCGCTACCCTGAGCATACGCTGGCCCAATGCATCTGTACCCCTCCGGTTCAAGTGTAGCCTGTCCCACTTGTACAGGTCACCCCTGTTCCAAAAGGAGTCCCAGTGCCCCATAAACCTGTACCCCTCTTTCCTACACCAGGTTTGTAGCCACGTGTTAATAGGTTGGAGGTTCTGCCCCTTAACTTTGATCCTAATTCTATAAATGTGTTCTGCAGAACCTCAAACCTACCCTAAAACCAACCCTTACCTATGTCATTGGTTCCAACATGGACCATGACCACTGGATCCACCCGTTCTGCCCAGGAGCTTGTCCGCGTGTTCCAAGAGGTCTCCAACCTGAGCACCAGGCAGGCAACATGCCATGCCATCCTTTTCCCGTGAACAGACTATACTGTCTATACCTCTAATTATAGAATCCCCCACAACAATTAACTCCCTTTTCCTGGGAAAATATATCTACTCCTAAATATATCTATTGCTCTCCCTGCACTGAATTAATTACTGCCAAAACAGAGACACCAAGTCGATAAAAATACTATACACCGAGGTGGTTCCGAACAGTCAGGTGTAGAAATTTCTATATGGAAACAACACTGAAAGCTAATTCGAAAACGTTCTGTCCGGTTGTCTGTAGCAAGAGAGCTCAACGCTTGAAATATAACAATTCAATTTAAGCCAACAAAAGCAAGTTAGCTATAGTATTTTAGCTTTTGTTCATTGCCAATTAAAGTAATTTCATTTTACAGCTGTATTATTATTTTGTTCCGTATCAAACTCAAATGAGATGCAAATGAAGGAACATAACCTCTTAAAAAACATTTTGTCACTTCCCAGAAGGATTGCGGATTTGTGGCTCATTTAAGATTAAACTGCAAAAACAACTTGATGGGAAATTCTCTCAAGAAATCCACATTCTGCAATAGCGTTATATTAAACCACCATGTGGTAGGCTACAGCGTCTGGTTTTAATGGAATTGATTGACAAGTGATAGATTACTGGGGCATGGTCGGAAATAGTAATGGGAAGTATCTCAGTGGACAAAACTAATTTATCTGATGCTGAAGAGATAAAAAATATAATCAATACGCAAATACGTTTTTTTCTTTTTTTCTTTTATCCCTGTTTTTCTCCCAATTTGGTAGCCAATTACTCCTGCTATTCTTAGTTCAATCCCCTCCCTCGTAGTTCACTGCCGTAGCCCTGTGACCGGCAGTGACAATGGCGAAGCACTGCCTCCTCTGAGACAGCACTTGTCGTGCTGTCGACTGTAATTCCGGCACCCCAGAACCACTCCTGTGCGCAGCTAACTGTGTCGGCTTCCCTCCCCCCTCCCTGGGGCGGACAGCCAATTGCCGCCCCGGTGGCACTCCCGGCCAGAGCCGACTCTGGCGTGATGGGGAATCGAACCCCGGTTGGCGTGGCCAGCATTGAAACCACTAGACCACGTGGGAGGCCCCCTAATACATTTTATATTTTGAAGAGAAATATGTATAATCCCTGACAGATGGATTCCTCATCCGCCAGGCATCAAGCACATTTAGGTCATTAATAAGGGAAGAAAGTTCATTAAGTGGTGGATCACCGGTAGAAGGGTGGAGGATACTAGAGCTACTAGAGGTTACTCATTAAAATCACCACCAGAGTGAAGGTCTGATTGATGGAGTGCTGCAGAGATGTTTGTCCTTCTACCAGGTTCTCCCATCACTGCAGAGGAACTATGAAGCTCTCTTAGAGTGGCCATTGAGTTCTTGGTTACCTCCCTGACCATGGCCCTTCTTGCCCGGTTACTGAGTTTGGCCAGGCGGCCAGCTCTAAGGAGAGTTGTGGTGGTTCCAAACTTCTTCCATTTCACATTGATGGAGCCCACTGTTCTCCTGGGTGCTTTCAATGCTTTAGCAATGTTTTTATACCCTTCCCCAGATCTATGCCTCAACACAATTCTATCTCGGAGGTCTATGGAGAGTTCCTAGGACTTTATGGCTTGGTTTTTACTCTGACATGCACTGTGAACTGTGGGACCTTATATAGACAGGTGTGTGCCTTTCCAAATCATGTCCAATCAATAGAATTTACCACAGGTGGACTCCAATGAAGTTCTAGAAACATCTCAAGGATGATCAGTGGAAACAGGATGTACCTGAGCTCAATTTTGAGTGTCATAGCAAACGGCGTGAATACTTATGTACATGTGATATTTTTTAATTTTTAATACATTTGCAAAAATGTATAAAAAACTTTGTCATTATGGGGTATTGTGTGTAGAATTCTGAGGAAAAAAAAGTATTTAATCAATTTTGGAATAAGGCTGTAACATAACAAAATGTGGAAAAAGTGAAGCGATGTGAATACTTTCCGAATGCACTGTAAGGGGGAGCAGTTCCTCTAGCCACTTGAACGTGAACGTCAGAAGCTCTCAAATGTGTCTCTTGTATGTTTCTTGTCTCTTGGCCATTTATTAGTCCATATGGGCAAAATAAAGCTTCCATAAAACAGTAAAATAGCCTTTCCAAAATCTTAATTCAATTGTTAGCTCTGGTTTGATAGGCTATAGCTAGCCTTGGCCTAACCCACAATGCATGTTTTACATTCTTTGGCATGGTTAAGAAGCAAAAATCTAAACTAGGCCATAGGCTTTTGAACATTAAGCTACTTAGCTGGCTATTGTGAACAGTTAGCTAGCTAATGTTACCAACCTAGAACTGGCGGCTCGACTACAGCAGCAGATGTTGATGGTATGATGGCTATTGACTGTCCTCCAATCGTGGATTTGTCTAAACCGAAATATCCTGTCAGTTTAGGCATCTTGCTATAAGCTCCACTTCTCCTCGTTTCCTTTCTTCCCTTCATGTTTTTTCGTCAACATTTGTGAATTTTACACAGGTGCAGCTGGTTGTTGAAAATTGTAGGCAGTCATTTGCTATTGTAGTCCTGGAGAATGAAAAAAATCAACACAGTTGATTGGCTCTTGCGCATAAACAACAGACCCGTTTCCCAGTGAAATACCATTATTATTTCAATCCCCGGTGCCCCAACATACACCCCCACATGACACTCAAAGCGGCGCAACTAATAGATTAAATTATATAAAAAACTTAAAAAGTCATTGTCACACGCCACATGACAAACCCTGGATGGGAAACAGAGCAGCCAGGAGACGGAGTGGAGTTTGTCGGTCTACGGACCGGATTTTATTACTTTGTTCCTGTCTCTCCCCCCAGACATGGGGAAGAGACAGTGGGAGTAGCAGGTTAACATATAACAAACACAACACAAACACAGACAGAAAATCTTCACCCTACTCGCCGCGAAGCTTTCAGGTAAAAACAACAAACTAAAATAACAAGTTAAAATAATCATAACTTACAGGACACCGCGCCTCTCCATCCGGAGTTCCCTTGGAACCTCCCCAGGCACACGCATATCCAGTGACCTTTCAAGTGCTTTCCACCCATTCATACTGAGACACTCGAACTTTTCAGTTTGAGTTCTCTTACCCATGCATACAGAGGCTGTGTTCGAAACTGCTCACTCCTTCACTCGTTCCCTATTCCCTATATAGTGTTCACTATATAGTGTTCCTATGTAGTGAACGATTAAACTGTTTTTGGATACTACAACTGAACGTCATTTGCGTAAAAAAAATATGCCGGATATTCAGGTGACACAAGCGGATGCGCCCAGTATCACGTAAACAAACCGAGCACTCATGACAGCAGGTTGAAATGTACTGAGGAAGTATCGGGTTTGCATGTTCAGTTTTGAATGTTAAATCCCAAATAAATTGTTGAAATTCTAATGATGTGCAAGTGTGGTTTTGTCAACTGTGGTGCTGTCTGCTAGCCACTGCTTTAGCCACCAATAGCTACCGTTATGGAAGTCGTGAGCTAACTAGCCCGTGTGCTAACGTTAGGATAACTCACGAGCTCACAACTAGTACCAACTCCCATAGCGATAATAACGGTAGCTATCGATGGCTAAAGCAGTTAGCTAACGTTACCACCATGATTCCTGTTTCTGTTTTACTGCTGTTGGCTCAACTTTTGTTCTTGAGGCATAAACGGAGGTGTATGTATGACAGTATGACACGACCGCATTGCATTGTGGTACATGGGATAAATTGTAGGGTACATTCGCTGTTCACTACAAATCGCTGTGAATTGTGGGTATTTTTTCGTTCACTATATAGTGAACGAAATTAACAGTTTAGAATTCGAACAACACTACAAAATGGCGTACACACTATATAGTGCACTATATAGGGAATAGGGAGCGGTTTCGAACACAGCCAGAGACACTCACATTTTTCAGTTCGAGTTCTCTTACCCATTCATACAGAGACACTCGCCACTCCCCACAGTGAGAGTTCTCTGCCAACCAGCCCCGAGACACCCTCCACTCTTCCAGTGAGAGTTCTCGGGCTGTTGCCCAGAAACACTCTCCACTGCCGAGTGCGAGCTCTCTTTCAATAAAACCGAGGGCTAGAGGCGGACCCTCCGTCCAGGGCACCCTCTCGCTCTCCACAATCGCACCAAGGGAGAGAGGCGGATACTCTTAGTGCACCCCCTCTCCTTCTTCCCCACACACACAGGAAGTACTCTACTCAGTCACTTTCGACAAACACATAAAACTCCACCCACATTCCACATTCCACATTCCACATTCCACATTCCACATTCCACATTCCACATTCCACATTCCACATTCCACATTCCACATTCCACATTCCACATTCCACATTCCACATTCCACATTCCGCGCGTGCGCACTCACACACACATCAAGACAAGACTGACTAACTCCCCACTTGCCCCACCTGCTCTTAAATAGGCTTAGTTTCTGCCTGGCTCAGGTGGGACACGTGAGGCAATCACCCAATCACAATCACTCAACTCACATTCTCACTCAGACACCCAATCAGCCAATTGACTTACATATCAATTGACTGATTGATACCAATTAAATAATTAAATAATAATTAAATTTAAACCAATTATGGCCTTTGGAGCTCCCTTCCGGGTGACAGCAACTCTCACACCCTGTGAGAGTACCAAACCTGCCCCTGGAAAGTCTCACTGCTCCAAAGGCTTCTACCACATGCAACATCACAGGCAACCATGCCACTCCCACGTGGCCGAGACCGACGTCCTCTACAGTCATAATTAGCTACATTAATTAATTAATTTCCCCAGGGGCCCTTTGTGAGCTCGACCCCATGCATTCATCCGGCTATGAGTGCAGGGCTGCCGCAAACCAGGCTCCACAGGCAGGCTGTGTGGAGGTGATAAAGCTCTTTGCTCAGGAGGTGATGAAGCTCTTCACTCTGGCCTTCTGGCATTCAGCCACTTTTTAGGTTTGTAGACTGTGGGAAAGGAGATACTCACTTGAAAGTCAGTGGAAATGGATGTGCTGAGCACTGATGCTTATTGGCTAACTTACATTACTATGACGTGTTTTTCCAATAAATGGCGATCAGGCGTTTTGCCTGAATTAAGCAGAGGTCAACCATTTTCTTTTCATGCCTTTTCAAAGATAACTCAGCAGGGTAAAGACCCAAGATACAGAGTTTAGGACAGAGGGGGATAATTTTAGTAGTAATTTGGGAAATTAATTGTATTACTTTCTTCCAGAATATTTTCAATTCTTCACATTCCCAGATGTAGTGAAATAGCATACCTTTATGAGTTTGACATTTGAAACATATGTCTGGGATGTTTGGGTTCAATTTATTTATCTTTACCGGCGTAATGTACGTTCTCATAATCCAGTTAAATTGAGTCAATTTAAGTCTAGTATTTATTGAAAGGGATTAGGCCTTAGCACAAATCTGCTCTACTCACAGTCCAAAATTTCAACATGCAGGTCTTCACTCCATGCTGCTCTCTTAGAGTCAGATGACTCCTTGGATTTACTTGATATAAAGCAGGGAGATCTGGCCTTTCTCATCGTGATGATTAATAGCAAAATGTTCAAGAGTTGTGAGAGGGATTGCCCCTTTGCCTGACGGGATTGCTATGTCATATGTGCTGAGAGTTTGAGTTTGAGCGGATTGTTTGTTGCTGTCGGGATATCGTTTGGATTGTGTTTGTATTGTTGCTTAGGGTTCGGCGTTTTATCATCAGAAAGGTAAAGGGATAAAAGATTTGCTCTTAAGGTAAACGTTTGTCGCCGTTAGGGGACAGCGAGGGAATTTTCCTTTTTTTCCCTGTCTAGCTTCGGAAAGCTTGTTAAAAAGTTACCGATTTGTATTACACCCAGCAGACGCGAGGTTTTTTGTGGTTTTTCGCCCTCTCGGGAGCAAATCCAAGAGTAGGGAAATATACTATAGCTAACTAGCTTTTGTTGGCTTAAATTTAAATGTAATTGTTGTATTTCAAGCGTAGAGCGTATAGCCGTTTCGGTTGGCTGCTACCAGCGCTCTTGCTACAGAAACCGGACCGAAAGTTTTTTAATTCGCTTGTGTTGTTTCCATTTAGACATTTCTGCACCTGAGTGTTCGGAACCGAGGTGTATAGTATTTTTTTTCGACTTGGTGTCTCTGTTTAGACACCAAGTGAGCCAAATGGAGCCAAATGACTCAGTTGCTTTGTGCTCCTTGACTGCCTGTCTGTCTGCCGTAGAACAATGGATGAGTAAAAACTTTTTAAAACTTAATGAGGACAAAACTGAAGTTTTATTACTTGGCCCAAAAGACAAAAGGGAAGTAGTTTTTAATAACTTGCGGAGCAATACGCTGCCTAGTTCTCTGGGGAAATTGACTTCTGGGATCAAACCTCTTGGTGTCTTGGTGTTGTCATAGACTCTGATTTAAGTTTCAAGTCCCAAATCAACAAAGTGACGAAAACATCATTTTTCCATCTTAAAAATATAGCAAACCTTTTTAGCAAAAAAAATTATTAAACAACAAGATGCAGAAAAATTGATGATTCACGCCTTTGTTTCGTCAAGGTTGGACTATTGCAAAAAACGCTTTAAGGAGCCTCCAGCTCGTTCAAAATGCGGCAGCCAGAATCTTCACTAGAACTAGACGCACTGAGCACATTACCCCTATTTTATTTACTCTGCATTGGCTTCCTATTGAGGCTAGAATTGATTTAAAATTTTTATTTTTAACTTTTAAAGCCCTACACGGACTGGCGCCGGGGTATTTGTCCGATGCGCTTCGGCCATATATTCCGGCGCGTACCCTCCGGTTGCAGAATGCGGGGTTATTAGTTGTCCCGCCCGTGGCCAAAAAAATGGTTGGAGGTAGGGCATTCTATTTTAGAGCTCCTTTTCTATGGAATAGCCTCCCCATCTCTATTAGGGAGGCTGATTCCGTTCATGTTTTTAAATCCAGACTCAAAACATACTTATTCACTAAATTTTATGGCTGAGTTTGGCGTACATATGCGCACGCACACAGTGGCGTAGCGTGGGTTGCCAGCACCCGGTGCGAGCCACGTAAACGGCGCCCCATTTTCTGTCGACGGGGGGGTGCTACGCGAAAAAATAATTGCGCCCCTCGGAACACCCTGCACGGGGGGTGCGCGAGGAAATAATTCCGCCCCTCGGAACCGGTCCGCAGTGCAAAAAAGGTTGTTTTTTTAACGTTTTCTTAAATTTTGTGCCCCTCAAAATCTTGCGCCTGGTGCGACCGCACCACTTGCACCCCCCACGCTACGCCTCTGCACGCACACACATACACAGTTTTTAAAATTATATTAATTCGAATAAAATTTTAGTTTTGCTATGTTTTCAGTTTTTCTTTTCTTTTTCTTTTCTGTTAAGCACTTTGAGATCGCTCTGCGATGAAAAGTGCTATATAAATTAGGGTTATTATTATTATTATTATTGTGAGGACATCTGGATTAGATTATTGGGAGATCGTGAGAAGGGCCTTAATATAGGAGTATGTTATAGACCTCCAGCTTCAGACAGTAACATAAATAGTACGCTCTTTGGTAACATAAAACAAATCTGTGCTGAAGGAGAGACGATAATAATGGGCGACTTCAATTACCCCTCTATTAATTGGGAGATAGTGACAGGTCAGGGCAAATGTGAAGAGGAGTTTTTAGATATGGTCAATGACTGCTTTTTGGTACAGTCTGTTACTCAGTCTATGAGAGGGAAATCAGTACTGGATCTGGTTTTGTGTAACAATCCTGATAGAATTTGCAGCACAGAGGTAGGAGAACCAATAGGGGCAAGTGACCACAGTGCAGTTCTTTTTGATATTTTTTGGCAAGTTAAGACAGCCTCCTCTAACTCTCAAAATTTTAATTTTAGACGAGCTGACTTTAATAAAATGAGAGAGAATTTAAGTAATATAGATTGGGTAAAACTTCTAGATTGCAGAACTGTGAATGAAAAATGGACTATATTTAAAAGGGTTATTGTAGATGTACAGTGTAAATTCATCCCCAAAGTAAGGAAAAATAGGATGAAAAAACAGTCAAAAGAAACGACTGTACAGAGTATATAAAAAGGATAACTCAGAGAGAAACAAGTTAGATTATTGTAATATGCGGGCTATGGCTAAAAAGGAAATAAGATCAGCTAAAAGGCGGTTTGAAATTAAAATTTCCCAAGATGCAAAAAGTAATCCTAAGAAGTTTTTTCAATATTGTAGTAGAAAAAGGAAAGTTAAGGATGAGGTTAAGTGCATTAAGAATAAGGAAGGAACTTTGGTTTATAATAATAAGGATATTGCAAACACACTAAACAGTTACTTTGTGGAGAGCTTTACTAGAGAAGAGGTTATAAATATGCCTAAATGTATAGACAAGGTACTTTGAAATAAGGGACGTAGAAGTACTACAAAACTACAAAAACTTAAGACAAATAAGGCAGCAGGCCCGGATGGCATATATCCCAGAGTACTCAAAGAACTTGGGGAAATTATATATAAACCATTGACAGATATTTTCATTCAATCCATAATCACTGGAGAAATGCCAGATGACTGGAAGCAGGGTAGTATAATTCCAATATATAAGAAGGGGGACCGTACTGACCCAGGGAACTATAGGCCTGTTAGTTTAACTTGCATCGCATGTAAAATGCTGGAATGTATTATTAGGGATAAGTTGGAATCATTCTTGAAAAATAATAGTATTTTAAGGGAGAGCCAACATGGATTTCTCAAAGGGAGGTCATGCCTAACAAACCTCCTGGACTTTTTCGAAGAGGCTACAAAGTGTGTTGACCTGAACCAGGCTTATGATATTATATATTTGGACTTTAAGAAAGCATTTGACAAGGTACCACATAAGAGGCTCTTTGCTAAATTGAATTCAGTAGGAATTGCAGGAGTAGTTTCACAGTGGGTTCAAAATTGGCTGCATGGGCGAATACAAAGAGTAACAGTAGGTGGGGCCGAATCTGACCTCGGTGCTGTGGGCAGTGGTGTCCCGCAGGGATCGGTGCTGGGACCTCTGCTCTTCCTTATTTACATAAATGATCTTGATATGGACATTAGTAGCAAAATAGTTACATTTGCAGATGATACTAAACTTGGGGGTTTGGCAAACAGTTTGGAATCGACTAAACACACAGTAATCCAAGATGATTTAAACAAAATCCCAAAATTGGCAGATACATGGCAGATGATGTTCAATATTGCTAAATGTAAAGTTTTGCATGTGGGAAATAAAAACATTAGACAGGAGTATTTTATGGGAGGAGAAAAGTTAGTAGGTGTTCAATTTGTAAAGGACTTAGGAATTGTAGTTGACCAAAGCCTATCTGCATCAAAGCAGTGTGCTACAGCAGTGAAAAAAGCCAACAGGATGCTGGGATACATAGCAAAAAGTATTGAGTATAAATCAAAGGAGGTTATATTAATGTTATATAATGCCTTTGTCAGACTGCACTTAGAATACTGTGTGCAGTTCTGGGCACCGCACTACAAGAAAGATATAGAAGCTCTTGAAAAAGTCCAAAGAAGGGCAACTAAACTGACACCTGGTATGGAAGGTAAAAGTTATGATGATAGACTTAAGGCACTCAATCTGTTTAAACTTAGCAAACGGAGACTTAGGGGGGATTTGATTGAGGTTTTTAAATTCCTAAAAGGGATTAACAAAGTGAAATACCAAAGATTTTTTAAGATAAGTGGGGTCAGCAGAACAAGAGGCCACAGGTGGAAATTAGTTAAAGGCAAATTCCGCACAGATAAGTTTTTCTTTACACAGAGATTTGTCAATGCCTGGAACAGCTTGCCAGGTCAGGTAGTAGAGGCAGAAACGCTTGGGCTATTCAAGTCCAGGCTAGATGTAGTACTAGATACTCTTTAGATTAGGACATGATGAGCCTAGATGGGCCGAACGGCCTGTTCTCATCATTATGTATTCTTATGTTCTTATTATATCGCATCTTGTCTGTGTTTACGGTTGCAATCTGCCAACAACAGACGGTGTATGCTGATATTTATTTTATTTCCCATGTTTTCAAATACTCGTGAAAATATATGAATTCCGCGTCTTGTGACGCTATACGGAAACAATCAGAATCATTGCGAACTACTGCGAATAATTAACAGGAGGATATTTAACCAGCTGGCATTCTCTGTTTCGGCGCTTGGACATTATCTAGCTTAGCTTAATAGTACCTATTATGATGAATGTTTCTTGCCTCTCGAGAACTTGTTTGTTCGTTCGTGTGCTTGTTGTTGTTTCGATTCCCAGCGTTTAGTTTATACCGAGTTTTTGGATACGTTTTGGATTTACCTGTTTACTTTGCTTTGTTTGTTCCTGATCGTTGGTTGTTTTGTTTTGTTTATGTCTTTCCGTGTCTTCGCAGACACGGATTTTGCTTTCGTTTTCCTACAGACGTTTAAGGAAATTGGTCGAAAGGATTCACATTTAGTGGGAGGCTTATCAGGTTTCAAAATCAATACAATTAGTGCACTTCTTAAAGAAGGAGGTAAATGGCCATTTTGAAAAGATTCTTCGTACATAGCTTTCAAGGGTTTTACTAATTTGTATTTAAATAATTTGAAGATGTCCATTGGCAATCCATCCGGTCCTGCAGATTTCCCCCCTTTCATATTTGATATGGCTTCTAAAATTTCACATTCTTCAAGTGGTCTAGAAGAAGACAAAATTCAACTAGACCACTTGAAGAATGTGAAATTTTAGAAGCCATATCAAATATGAAAGGGGGAAAATCTGCAGGACCAGGATTTTAAGCTTGTTTAAGAAATGAGATTGGTCCTGATTAAGCTCGGGAGATTCTGATTCATACAGGGTCTGAAAGAAAGATGCCAAGGTGTTATTGATTTCTAAAGGGTCAACGGATATACTGCCATCTGGCATTTGGATACTATTAATAGCTCTCTTGGAGTCTAGCTTTTTATTTGCCAAACAAGCAACCTTCCAGTTGTTTCCCCTTGTTCGTAAAAGGATTGCTTTAATCTTATTAAACTATTTTAAGCCTTAGAGGAAGAAAGTGCATTATATTTTGTTCTAAGGGTTAGTAGTTCTTGATTAGGGGCTTTTGATTTGTCAGTATAAACTTCCCTCTCTAATTGTTTGATTTTCTTGTCCAAGTCTTGTAATTCTAAATTAAATTTATTGGTCTTTGAACTAGTGTAGCTAGTAATTTGCCATCGAATATAAGCTTTAAATGCCTCCGATCTCGTAGAGGCAGAAGTCTCATCTTTATTTGTTTCAAAGAAAAAAATCGATATGTATTCCCATAAATTCTAAGAAGCTAGGATCATGTAATCATTTTGGATGGAATCGCCACTTCCGAAACCCTTTCACCAGCTTTGAGTCACTATAAGTAAGAGAAACTGGGCCGTGGTCTGAGATCACGATGGTGTCATAGATAGTCTTTTACTCTGGGAAAAAGGTCATTGGAGATCAGAAAAAAGTCAATCCGTGAGTGGCCTTTGGTTAGAGTTGAGCAGCAAGAGTATTCTCTATTATTAGGGTACAATCTTCTCCAGGGATCACATCAATTAAGTTATTTCATAAAATAATGTAGTTTTTTCCTCCTGTATGCGTGTGAGGTGTCAGTACCTGATGAGCGGTCTAGCTTAGGAGAAATTGTACAGTTAAAGTCTCCAGCTATTAGCAATTTACCAGGTAAAGTGGCCAATGTTAAGAATACATTTTCAAAAAACTTGGAGTCGTCATTGGGCCCGTACAAATTGACCATGGTAATATTTTCATTTAGAAGAGTGCCTTGTATAATTAAATACCTTCCAGCAGAGTCTGGTACTACCATAGAAAGTACCAGTACTTTAAAAACGTACTTTTATTATATCTTTTGGTAAGAGATGGCTTTCTTGTAAAAATATTATTGTTGATTTTAATTGTTTAATCCTTGTCATGACCTGTTTTAGTTTAACCAATTTCCCTAAACCTCTCACGTTCCAGGATGCTATTTTTAAATTTGAATCACCATTCATAACAGTCACCGTATTCTATGCTCCGTAATACCTCACAGTAAAAAAAAAAAGTATCCCCGAACCTGACAACGTTCTCCCCCAAAAAAAAAAGCACAACATAGTGCTTCACTGATCCTACGAAGAGGAGCAGTTAGTTTACACGCATACAAAAGCCTACATTCTAATAAAAATTGTGGTATGATTAAAAATGTGTATGACTAGACTATGCTCAAATAGTGCCTGCATTTTTCTGTTTTGTAATTGGCCACTTTGATAACGATGGATGAGAGAAGAAGACAGTTCTCCCACACAGCTAGGTCTTTACAGGACTGCTGGTAAAGCCCTATTCAGCAGTGAGCCGCGTGCGCGTTCGGCTCAGTGACCTATTCTCCATGTGTTTGCACACAATATCATCAGACTCACAAGAGCGCTGATGTAACGGAGTTGGTTCTGCCCGCAGCGAGTTTCGAACAGAGGGATCTCGACGCGACAAGAGAACGATTAAGCTCGCCGAGCTAAAGACTCAAGTCTCCAACTCTGGGAACTAATCGCACTCTTATACACGTCACTTTCTGTAGCGGACGCTCACGTACCAGAGCACACCCGCTACATTCTCCCCCTCGAAACTCCTGCGGCAGCAACCACGGCCCAACCGATTGCCATCAGTTGTCTTATCCGAGTCACGGCACCAATGTAACGGAGTTGGTTCTGCCCGCAGCGAGTTTCGAACAGAGGGATCTCGACGCGACAAGAGAACGATTAAGCTCGCCGAGCTAAAGACTCAAGTCTCCAACTCTGGGAACTAATCGCACTCTTATACACGTCACTTTCTGTAGCGGACGCTCACGTACCAGAGCACACCCGCTACACTGAGAGCTCAAGTCCCATTTAGGCTGGAGTGAAAGGGGTACACCGTCACTCAAATCCAGCCACCCGGCCCAGATCTGCATATTCCCAGTGTGACACACGTATTGCTCCCCAGTGTGAGGGGACCCAAAACCCTGCAAGGCCAAAGAAAGAACGCATTGAAAACAGTGTGGCTTCAACTCCCTGTACAACAACAACATTATTAAAATGTTATTTAAATCTCACAATTAAATTTTCACATTCATTGTCATAGTAATTATTTCCTCAGTTTGGTCAGGAGTTGTGTAGTGTAGTGTAATGGTTAGAGAACTGGGCTTGTAACTCAAAGGTTGCTGGTTCGATTCCCAGGTGGAGCACTGCCGTTGTACCCTTGAGCAAGGTACTCAACCTGAATTGCTTCAGTTAATATCCAGCTGTATAAATGGATTGTATGTAAAGAAATGTAAACTGTAAGTTGCTCTGGATAAGAGTGTCTGCAAAATGCCTAAAATGTCAAATGTAAATGTATTTTCTGCCTATGGGCTAAGTTGGCAGTACACCAGAAAACATACAATGAGAGCTGGCTGGGAGAAAATCGACTGACTTCAATGAGACATAATGGAATTTATATGGAATTAATAATAATTACACCCTTAATTACTGCTGGTTTTAGTATTGGTTATAAACTTAAGATGTGAGAGTATATGAGAGTAGCCTATTTAAAAAATAGATTAAAAACAAGTATACACGGTTCATTTTACTTTCTAGAAATTGTAGCTGAAAAAGGCCAATACAAGGCTCCTTGTGCCAAAATAATCAAAATAATCAATTAAATCACTGAAAAAAGTGATTCACAATGTCTTCTAGTGGGATCTGCTGGAAAGCATGTGTACATTATTAAGGTATGCTTTCATTTGAATCCCAATCTTGGTGCTAATCTGTACTTTCATTATACATAACAATAGCTGTGCTCTCTGATCATTTTCTCTCAGTGTTTTGAGTCGATGCAGGAGGGTCAAATCAAAACTGAAAATCTTCATAAAGAAATGTTGCTTAATTTAAATGGTTTTAGCCAGGTTTAATTAATAACCTTCCCCATGAAGGTAGCTCGCAGCTTCTCAGTGAACCTCAATGAAACCTTCATGGGAATGGCCACAGAGATGCTTGGCAACATATGGAAGGAAAAGATGTGAAAATGTGATATGATTCTTTGCACCTTAATTTCAGACTGAATGCATTATTCCCTTAATTTGTCATCGGTAATAAAGGGGTCACTGTGTTCAGCCTATTCTAATGTGGATCAGTGGGGACATGGTCACTCTCTGCATTCGGATGGTTTTGAATTTATTCAGCTGAGAAAAATAAAATAAAACAGGGATTTCTCTCCATGCAACGTTTCCTCCGGATGATCAATTATGAGGTGCAGTAAGTGTCGAAAAAACAAGGGTGAACATTGTAATACTCCCCATGAAGAGCGCACACCCTTGGGAAGGATCAACAGGTTGATGATCACTGATGCCTCTCGATTCAGCCTTTGCAGATCATCGTTAATGTGTGTCAGGGCCTGCCTTCCCACCCTATTCCTGTAGGAAGCTGCTGGAGCTCCAGCATCTAAAGCACCTCATTTATCTATGTCTTAATAGTGGAGCAAGCTGTGCATTCCTATGCGCATTGCACACCATGTCATTTACACACCATTTAAACACCATACCCTCAGGCATTAAGTGTGTACGTGTGTGTTTTAATCTGACACAGTCATTAACTTCTCTTCTTTTTTGTCAACATTTGTGGATTTGCAAAGACCTGTCCCAACCAAGCAGCAGAAGAGGGAGAGGAAGAAGGTGAAGAATTCCGTCCACCATCACCAGATGATGCCAGTGGAGAGCAGCTCAGAAGAGTCCCCCAGAGACTGGGACTCTAACGAGGCTGCATCTGGAACTAGACAAACACCGCAGGTGAGACACACAACACCACCTGACTGAGCAGGACTTCACAGCTATCTTACAAGGGATTTGTGGATGTTTGACTACAGGAGGGTGCATATTCATTCATTCAATTCAGTCTACATCATATGTAGTATTTGTATATGTCGTGTGCTGAGCCGCTATGCATCCCTCAGACGATGTTTAAACTAAGATATGCCCAGAATGCTGTTACATAATTTACTGTTACATTTCCCAATACCAAAACACCACAATTGTGGTTGCTCTCAAAATTGAAATACCACTGTCTATCTGTGCTATTTTTAAAAATAGATATTAAGTTAAAAACATTTTTAGAAATGAATGACTAAACATTTTCATGGGGGCTGAGATGAAAGACTAAATAGGGTCTAAAATCGCCACTGTTGTGAGCATACTTTGAGTACTTCCATCTACAGGTACATAACAAAGACAATTCTTGATATTTTGTCAGGTACTATTGAATCAAGTGTTTTATGAGGGATGTTGTGAAATTTCATCATATTTCTTATTTTCTATCCTTATGTGTGTGCTAAATAATGTCTTTTGCCAAGTAAAAATGAAGGAATATAAAATGTGTTGTATCCACAGCCCAAGATGAGAAATTATGTGTTTTTTTTGTTGCTAGCTGATGGGTTTCAGGGTAAAATTGTATGCAATCAAGAGCTGTGCCTGCCTGGGATTAAGAAAAAGCGAAAATGGTGAAAAGCCAGCTCATTCAATTTGCACAGCTTAAAACGTGTAGTTTTTACGAGGACTTGGCAATCACGAGTTGGTCTTAGAATGAATTGCCTGTTTACAGTGGATAACGGAGACATGAGTGATTTTCTGGCACAATTACAGTTCGTGCATAGCCATGAAGAGGACTATAAGACAGTAATATGACCATCATCTTTCCAAAATAGACCAAAAGGACTTTAATGGAAACCCCACAGATGTGTTCTTGAGGGTAAAAGGCTGTTGACAGGGGATTAACACTTTATAAATGTCCTATATGGGCCTGTTTTAAATGATAACATTCATACACATCCCACGATTTATCTAAAATCATTATCCTTGAAGGTTTCTAAAGGGCAAAGCTTCAACCTTAAAGAAAAAGGATCGATTTTATTCCCCACACTAGATAACATTTGGGACCTTGGAAGGAGGGACACCATTGTGTCAGGAGGGAGACAAAGGGATAGACCCATTGTTGCAGTGCTCTTCGTTGCATGCATGCCCTCTGTGACTCTCTTTAATATAGAAAAATGATTAGGGATGGGAAAAACTCATAAACTCTTGAAACATTTACTGGGGGCAATTTCAAACGTGTACATGGGGTGGTGGGGGTGGTTTTTGCTCACAGATTTTGTGTATTTAAGAACATTCAGTATTTCCCAATGGAGCCGGAAAAGTCACTTTTATCACTTTCTCTTTCTGAGAAATGCTGCTTTGCGCACAATAAATACATAACAAATCTCTTCGTTTTTTTAAATGAATGTTTATGATTCCACGTGTACATGATTACATCCCTAATAGTAATGTAGTATATGATTTTGGGGCCTCGGATAGCGTAGTGGTCTAAGGCACTTGTGTTGACTGGTGCTTTATGAGTGTAAGCTGCCCATTACGTTTGCGGAATAAAAAATACATAAAAATGTAGTATATGATTCACTGTTTGCTATAGCAGATTTATTATTGTTTACACTATGTGACTAAGAAAAACATGTGGATGTGTATGTACATAAAAACTAGAAAAAATTAAGAAAAAGCTTTAGAGTTGTTATTTTTCATTTGACATGATAGAGTATTTTGTGTTGACCAGTGGCAAGAAATCCCTTTAAATCCATTGCGATTCCATGAAGTAAGAAACAAAAATGGCCAAGCGAGTGAATACTTTGTATACCCACTGGATATATATATGGATATACAGTATATATATATAAATATATACTTAAAACGTATAAAACATGAACACTATTGTAATTAGTCTTTGAATTACACCATTTATAAAAATTCAGCTGCTAATTCAGTCTAACGCTCAGACCATAAAACAACTGCCAGTTGCGCCAGACAGAGAGCATGACATCACACTCTTAGGCCCTGGTGCATGTTCATGTGTGCAGTGAAAGCACTTGTTTAGGCAGCGGTGAACCAGATGCTGAACGTCTCTCTGTGAATCCTGGGAGAGCCTGTGTCATCGGCATGATGCTCCCTCTGTTGTCATGGCTCCCGCCTCCAGACTGTGTTCCTTCCTGCATTCCAGGCCTTAATCAGTTTGTATTAGAGGAAACCGCGGTTGCCTTGGGCAGCACGTGACATCCTCAACCTGGCAGCCTTTCTCCTCGCTCCCTCTCCACATAGATTTCAATTTGAATACCTTATGTTTCAGTCTGTTTTTCCTCGTTCTTCTGGAATATGAAATTCACTTGTGTTTTAGACTGGTTGAAACAGTCCAAGAGTTAGAAGTGTCCATGCATTTTCATTATAAATTTGTTTCAGATTTTTTCCAGTTTTTCTCCCAATTTAGTGGCCAAGTATTTTGGACTGGCAGTGTAGTGTAATGGTTAGGGAGCTGGACTTGTAACTTGTAACTCCAAGGTTGCAGGTTCAATTCCCAGGTGGGCCACTGCTGTTGTACCCTTGAGCAAGGTACTTAACCTGAATTGCTTCAGTAAATGGATAAATGGATGGTATGTAAATAAATGTAAAACTGTGTAAGTCGCTCTGGATAAGAGCATCTGCTAAATGCCTAAAAATGTAATGTAAATGTATTTTATTTATTAGTTTATTTGTAAGGGACTAGCACAGAGAACATTGACAGCCGCAGAAGCAGTGCCCAATGCACCGTACATGTGTATACAGCCAAAGCTAATTTCCAACACCATACATATACAGTATGTATATATTATACCCTCTATTTGTTTTGATTTGCCCTCCCCACACAAGCTAATTCTCAGAGGGCATCGAACTCTGCTTCCTTCGAGACAGAATTTGCCCACCCACATTCTGTAGACACCCTTCACACTTCTCAGCGAGTTCATGTCGGCTGACCCTCCCCTTCCCCCGGGGCGGACAGCCAAACGCCGCCCCCGATCGGGACTCCCCACAAGGACTGGTCTGGTATTGTCTGGTTTCAAACCGCGACCATCATAGGCGAATCACACTCTTAAAAGACCAGCCAGTACCGGTGCATTAGACCGCTATGCTATTGGAGGGTTTTTCTTTTTAAACATTATTAATGAACTTATCATTATTTGGGTCACATTTCATAAGCTGCCCTTTACATGGCATTTGAAATCTTATGGCCTACAATATATAACCAACACCATCAATAATCCTCTCTGATTGAGTGTCATATTATGTATGAACTAAAGTATGATATGATAGGCAACTTTATAGTCACATTTTATTTAATAATATATACGCCATTTAGCAGACGCTTTTATCCAAAGCGACTTACAGTAATGAAAGCATACATTTTCAGTATATGTGGCCCCAGTGGGGATTGAACCCACAACCTAAGCGTTGCCAACGCTGTGCTCTACCAACTGAGCCACAGAGAACCATTATTTGATGCTTTTGAGACAGGATAAAATCAAGTACAAACTATAGGGTAATGTTAAAATTTATTTTGTTTGCAATGATGAGGCTGCTGTTACTCATGAAAAACAAATGTGAATACAGCATTGATTTAAACAGCTGTTCCCATGAAGTGTTTTATAGCAAAGTCTATTTTAATGCAAATTTATTGGGGGCAATATATCCATTTCAGGGGTAGTGGAATAATGATGTCAGATGCTTAGCCAAGCATGAGCATCATCTGGACAGCAATTACTCAAAATTAGGCATTTTTTCTGTACAGATTTTATTGGACTTCATTACTCTCATTACTACATTACTGTTTTCAGTGCTAGTTCTTTTTTCAGTTCCCAGCATATTATCCAGCATATTGTTAAGCAGAGCTGACAGGTTGACATTATCACTCTTAAAAGTGCATTATTTTGTAGATATAATAAAGTAAGTTTAGAACTGCTGCACAGACCATAATATCCTTCTCAAGTAGCAACTTGTAGTCTTCAATTCACTCCCACTCCCACACACACAGAGGAAAACATAATTGTTCCTGTTTTGTCTTCATAGCTTCTTTGTTGTTTTCCAAAGGACTGAACACATGAGATGGCAATGGATGCATTTTTATTTTGGGGTTTCCTGTGCTGCAACCTTATAAAACAATACTGATAATTTTTGCTAACCTGTAATATCCTATAATGCTGAATTTATCGTAGCTAGCGTCATAGGCATAATTTAGCATTTTTGTTCGCATTTTTATATCCTATAGCTAGCTAACCTAATATTCTTTGTGATGTAAATAAATGCACATATTGTATTACTAAACTGAACAATGTGCCAGGTCAATGCTCACTGTAAGTCTTTATATATTTTTCCAGAATATATCGAACAGCTCCAGGTGAATGCTCACAGCGGCATCCATCTTGTTTCAAAATACAAACCGCCCACTGGTTGGTTGACGCGGGGAGGGGCTCAGAGAGCCTGCCCCGCTCAAGCACTTCAGTGCTGTCGTTGGCTAATGGCTACTACAGACTAGAGCCCAATGGTGGAAATGCTTAAATAGGAGGAGTCGCTGCAGTTTCAATGAATGGCAACTTTAGATTAACCAAAGGAACGAATCCGACACGGAGGTGAGTCAGTTCGTTCGCCAAAAGGATTTGTTCAAAAGGAACAAATCGTTCATGAACGACACACCACTAGTTGTAACTTGCGTTGGCAGGTATTATTCACGTGTTATGGCCTAATTAACCCTGAAAAACTCTATTCACACTAAATACTGACAGTAATAGAACCTGAAAATTGGCCACAGGCTTTAATTTGCCTCGTCCTTTGACTCAGTGGAAGGTTACGCTTAATTGAAAAGGTTACATATTGTTTCCAGGGTTATTCAAAGTTCATCTAACTGTAAGAAATCTTATTTTATTGAAGTAAATACATACATGACTATGACATTGTTTGTCAGGTATTTATAACCTAAAAATGAATGTTTCATGATGTGTTGGTACTGATTTCATGGGAAATGTTTAACAGTAGCAAGCCCTGCTCAAACACTAGTATGTCATGTTTTTTCCAGGAGGCCATTGCAACCAAAACTGAAGGCATGGCCCACACACATGATCAATACTCCCTCCTGCAGTCCACTCACACAGGCCTTCAATTTAAGAACACAGTGACACCCCTTCCTCCACTGCAGCCACAGAGGCTCACAGGTGAGTTCTGTCATATCTGTACTGTACAACATTCAGATCACACACCTCTACAGCCCAGACTGTTATGTTCTGCTATGTCTGTTCGGTTTGTTTTTGTACTTTGTTTATTTATCATTCATCATTCTCGTTTCTGTCACGTTCTGTTCCCCGTCTGTCATCGTTCCTGTTTGTTTCGAGATCCACTCCTTGTCTTTAGTCATGCACTTCGGGAAATTCTAGTTTCGGTTTTTCCGTCTTAGTTTCTTATCTTGTTTTACTTCCTTCTTTCTTTCTATAACACTTTGTATATATTAGTTAGATGTATATAGTACTAACCTACTAAACTACTAACATTAGGGATTTAGATTAAGTTACTAACATTACTCATTACTAATTATCTCACGCTTCTATCTATCGCTATCATTCTCTCTCTCGTTGTCCTATCCCTGTACGCTTCTCACGTTTCGCTTCATTTGCACGCAGTTTCTCTCTATGCGTTCCTCCCCTTCGAACTGTGCACGTGTCTGCCTGCTCTTCCAGGTCGTATGTTGTCTATGTGTCTGTGTGATTCCCAGTCTTTCGTTTCCCCTTGTTATTGTATTAGCGAATCCCATCGTTTTCACTTGTGTTCCTGCCCTTCTCTCCTCCCAGTCACACCTGATTCCTATTGTGTTTCCCTTCCCTGCTTGTATATAAGTTCCGTGTTTGTGTTCTATCCTCGTCAGAATGTTGATCTTCATTCCCTGTGCCGATTGATTGTAAGCCAGAGTCTGTAGCATTTCCCCGAGACACCCCTTCTGTTTTCACTTCGCGTTTGCCTGCCGATTCTGTTTGTTTGCCTCTTCTGATTTCTTGGTTTTGACTTTTGGATTGTTTGTTGACTACTCTTTGGATTTTGATTTTGTACCTTCGCTACTCTGACTTCTGGTTTTGACCCCTGCCTGAATTAAACGTCCCTTTTTGCCTGATCCTGGTCTGCGTCTGGGTCCTTATCCCGTACCTCACACAGACTCACATGTGAATGCAGTCACACCTCTACTGTAACTCCACCCAGACTCACGGGTGAATACTGTCACACGCTGACAGGCCTTCGAAATATGCCTTTTCACATGAATGTCTACCTGCAAATTATGTTTGTACTGGTCCATGTTGTACTGGGGTCTCCAATCTTATCTGAGTAGGGCTGGTGTGGGTGCAGGTTTTTGTTCTAGCCCATAACCCCTGATTCAACTGATCAACTAAACAGGGTCTTCAATCAAGACCTTGATTAGTTGAGTCAGGTGACCCCTGCTCTATACCATTGCATGAATCCTTGAGCACATCTTTGTCCATCACATCCATTGGAAGTGGACCTTATCATAATGGCCTAGTGTGGGCTGTGGTTTAGCTCTAAGTGGCAGCCCTTGTCAGTGATAGGCGATACAGTACACATGGTGAGATGCATATTCAGATGTTCAGAGAAGCTGTATCCTAGTGTCTGTGATTACTGGTGATCAATGGATTTTTTCTTCCCTGATGGCACGGGCATATTCCAAGATGACAATGCCACGATTCATCGGGCTCAAATTGTGAAAGAGTGGTTCAGGGAGCATGAGACATCATTTTCACACATGGATTGGCCACCACAGTCCAGACCTTAACCCCATTGAGAATCTTTGGGATGTGCTGGAGAAGACTTTGCGCAGCGGTCTGACTCTCATCATCAATACAAGATCTTGGCGAAAAATTAATGCAACTCTGGACGGATAAATAAATAAATGTTGTGACATTGCAGAAGCTTATCGAAACGATGCCACGGCGAATGCGTGCCATAACCAAAGCTAAAGGCGGTCCAACGAAATATTAGAGTGTGTGACTTTTTTGGGGGATGGGCAGTGTATTTACACATACACCTACTGTCATGGCACACTGCCCAAAGGATCACATACAATAACCCTCGGTAACAGGGGAGCGAAAGACTTTCATACAAACACCATTCCGCAATCATACAAGTATTACAGCTTGAACATAGCTAGCTAATAAATAATATTTTACAGTTCGCAAAGGCCTATGGGACGTTAGCCTAATGAATACGCTACAATTTCACTGCCCTCGTAGTTCCAGTTTCCTAAACCATTTGTCTGTCTAATTTGTCCAAAATACATCCCTGTTTAAACCTCGTTCTATAAAAAAAACTCACTATAATGAAAATTTATAACACTCGGAAACATACCTAAGTTTAATCGTTATAAATAAATAAATAAAAACTCTGGATCACCCTTCAAAATACCTAATATTCGATTTCCCATGATGCTTTGCAACTATATGACCAGTCAACGGATACTCCCTTAATCAAAACTAAATGCAAATTTCCCGTTCATAAATGTTGAAAAATTGTTGACTTGCAGACATTTTTTCAAAAATGAACATGCTCCCAGTGCAACCCTTGCTCTGTTTATTCAGCTTTAGCACCCCACCCCCTGCGCCTTTTGATAATTACCTTTAAACATGTTGCATTATCCTTTGAAGGATCTAATTTGCCTTGGTCATACCCGTGATGCCTTTGCATTATTCTAAGCTAATGTTTTTACCAGACCTGGTATTATCCCAAAGTACCTCCGTTCACCAGCTGTGGCATCAAACAGCTCAAAGAATATGTGTTTGTAATTTAGATTATGTGTTTGCCAGATTACAAACAAATGGTTGGGTCATCAACGATGGTAGCATTTCAAACAGATGTCACCCCATCTGTGAACTTTCACCTTTTGCAGCTTCCGTGTTATTGAACCAAAATACCTCCGTTCACTTTAAATATGTTTTTTTTATCTGCAAGGGAAGGTGTGAGTAAACAGATCAAAGATTTTTAGGCTGCTTGTTCTATGTTACCAATTAAATATTATCATTGTTGTTTATATTATGCTCTTATTGTTTTTATTTGTCCTATTGTTACACGGTCCCTTAAAATTAATCGTAATTTAAATTGAATGATTGACTCAGTTAAAAAATATTTACTGATGGAGTCGGATCCACACTGCAAAAACACCCCCACTAGAAATAAGCCAAATATTCTTAAATCTAATCAAATTGTCTTATATCAAGCAAAAAAATCTGCCAATGGGGTAAGCCAATTTTGCTTGACTAGAATTCTTAAAACTAGGACATAAATCTAGCCACTGAGAGACCAAATTTAAGTAAGTTGTGCTTATAACAAGCAATACAAAGTTAGTCATTTAAGATAGATTAACTTAAAATTAGTATTTTTTTCTCTTGTTTGAGCTGCCTTTAAGCATTTATACCTTAATATAAGATAAATAATTACCAAAAAAAAGCTTACAATAAGACACAATTTCTTCAAACAAGATACATTGGTCTTAATTGAGCTGACTTTAAGAATTTATACCTTAAATCAAGATTAATAATTAGCCAGAAAAGCTTACAATAAGTCACAATTTCTTCAAACTAGATACATTGGTCTCTTAATTGAGCTGACTTTAAGAATTTATACCTTAAATCAAGATTAATAATTAGCCAGAAAAGCTTACAATAAGTCACAATTTCTTCAAACTAGATACATTGGTCTCTTAATTGAGCTGACTTTAAGAATGTATACCTTAAATCAAGATTAATAATTAGCAAAAAAATCTTACAATAAGACACAATTTCTTCAAACAGCATAGTAAAAATAAGTGACATTGTCTTAAATTAAGGCACCAGAGGCATTCTTATTTTTAGCTTCTTTTTTTATTAAGACAAAATCCCAACTGCTGCATTGAAAAGCATTTGACAACATTCAACCACTTTCTCCATCGGCAGACTGCATTATAACTCTACATGAACATGGTTCCTGGTCCTAGTTCCTTCAGTCTTCTATGAAAGTAAACTGCATACAGTATCTTTGGGATGTGGATTGTTGGTCGAGAAAAGACAAGACATTTTAAATTGCATCTTGTGCTTTGGGAAACAATAACTGAAAATGTTTCTGACCTTTTAAAGAACTAACCGATTAATCGAGAAAATAATCAACAGATTGATGGATAATGAAAATAATCGTTAGTTGCGGCCCTATTAGAAAATAAAAACACAAAATATCCCAGAGGAACAATATATATTTTTTAGAAATAACACCAATAAACATGTGGCAAGACTAACTGAAACAGATTTTTGTCACAAAGGAGAACAGAAAGAGACTCACTCACTGACTCACTGACTCACTGACTCACTGACTCACTGACTCACTCACTCACCACCACCACTCACACCACCACCACCACCCACCACCACCACCACCACCACTCACTCACCACTCACCACTCACACCACCCACCCACCCACCCACTCACCACTCACTCACCACTCACTCAATGAAGGACTTCCACTCACCACCAATGGCTTTTTTGTAGGAGGGGTTGAATCTCCTTCATGGATGGAATCTTGGGAGAATTTCAGTTTGCAATACTGAGAGCAGTGTGGAAATACACTTCGGGTAAGTGAGGTGAAGGGCATAATAATATGCCATGAGGTAGAGCAGTCCCTCGTGAAACCTCTCACTGTCGAAGGTGGCCACTGGCGTGCTCCCAATGGCGATCATGCAGTTGTCTTCAGAAACGACCACAACTGGACAAGACAGGGGTCGTTGGTGCAGGAAACCATCAGGGTCTTCTGAAGTCTAGATGACAAAAGTCAATGTAGAAGATTAGAAAAACACAAGTAACACACACCTTGACCTGGACTAGGACACTGAATGGTCAAATGATAATTCTACATCCATAAAAAAACCTAGCCGCATTAACCCTGATATCTGAGGGAAAATATTTTGTATATATATTCTTTGCTGAACATTGCAAATACTGAAAACACCACCGCTAGTTTCAATAAAACTACTCCTCCAAAATTACAGCATGGACAACACTTCAACTTTTGTCATTGTGAAAATGACAAACACCTATCACAAAGAATAACCAAACAGAACATATATGTATGAATAACTGCAACATACAGTATAAAATACAATACAGCAAGTCTCACCGTAAGGACATGGAAAAGAGCCTCGCTGTTTGCGCCCAGCTTTCTAGGTGGCATGGTGCTGGATGGGAAGAGCAGTGGCAGGGCTCTGAACACAGCTGCAGCATGCTCCACTGGTTTGACAGAAAAGGCACAATACAAGCAGTACCATAAATAACCACTCATGAGATCACAAAATATAAACTTGGACAAATCAAGGCATTGTGAACTCACCTCCATTCAAAGTTTTTGGAGGCTTCATGGCTTTCTTCATGATACCATAAAACTGGACCTTTGAGTAGAAGATTTCCCATCTGTCCTTCATCTCAGAGATGTACTGGGAATTGGTAGGTTGAATAATTCTCCGCAGCTCATCCAGGACCTGAAAATACATTCAAATACAGATAAATACAAAATAATCTCTATTATGAGTCCTGGTTAAACAGTTTGATAATGAACTGTTTACAGGGGGTGAGCATTTACTTAATTTCCTTTATATCTAATACAATAACAATAAAGGATTTATATTCTACTCAAATTACTTACATGATCCATTTCTCTGAAACATGGGTAAGCCTCTAGAATCTTTGTCGGTCTGTCTTGCTCCTTTAAAACATCGTAGGTGATGAAGCGTCTTCTAGACTCAAACTCCAGGTTCAGCAAATGAGTTACCGCAGCTTTGTTTGGCTTCTTGGACTTGTATAATATTTGAAGAGTCTTGTAGTGTCTTGCCTGGGTTCTCTGGCTGTCCAAGAGGTTAACTGAACCAGCTGAAGGCATAAAAAGAGAGGGGGTGGTGTTAGACTGTTAGGGAGCAACTCAGGAAGTAACAGGATTTATTCATTTATGCACTTATTATATTGCAATATTGAACAATGAAATACTCGAATCGCTGGACAGACACTAAAGCTGTTGCATCTCCACTTGCTGGTGGCGTATGTTTTCTTAAAAGGTTTTCTCTACCAAAGACACAGATGCATACAGATCGTATTAAATACATACATGCTTCATCACTGCTATCCTGGTGTTGCACTGGGGTGCTGGCTCTAACAGGTGACTTTTCCAGAATAATGGTTGATGCACTGGAATCTCCATCATAGTCACTTGTTGAAACATCTGCATAGATATCCCCATCCTGTCGCGGTTTCTTTGAAGGAGGAACCTTGGCCTTCCTTGGACTTCTGACATTTGAGAGTCTCTTCATGAGCTTTTTAGAAACATGTTCCTGAAGGGTACAAATAGTAAGCATTAAAAAATTCAAGTTTTTACCGTAAACATCAAATATGAGCAATAGTGAGAAAAAGCTACTACTTACCCACTCAGTGTTTGATGATGATGACCTGTCTTTTATCATTGGGTAGTACTCCACCAATCGCTTCGCCATGGCATTGACCTCATGTTTGCTGGGGTATCTGGAGTCCTCTGTGGCCCTTGCGATTGAAATCATATTAGTCATTGTGTTTCTTATGAGTCGGCAAAGGAGCTCCTTGGATAAGGCCACGCTGTGCTCAGTCCCCAGCCGCTTCTGCTCGAAGTAGGAGCGTCGCACATGTTCAAGCTCACTGTCCGTGAAGACTATGTATTCTGGGTTGGACATAGTCACAAACTTTGAAGTGTTGGGCTCCTCTTTCGAAATGTCAGTGCCTCCAGTGGTTAATGGTTGTTGTAGTTCAGCAGCAGTCTCTGCCTAAAATACATTTACACTTAGACATTTCATAGGATAACTTCATATATGAATATCAATATGTGCCTTTACTTGTCAGTTAAATGAACATGCATTATGATTTAAAGGATTTTTAAAAAGTTGCATAAGCACTTAATTTTACATTTATTGTTGAATAGATCTCAAAGCAACAGAAGTGAGTACACCCCTGTGCAATATAACTAAAATGTTAAATAATTACAAATCCTGCCAATTTAATACAATTGTATTTGTTTCTAGCCAAAGCCCAAGAAGAACAAAGCTGTTGCAGTTGGTTCTTAATGTGGACCTTTCATAATTTTTAATTGATCAAACATTTCTCTTTTTCAAATGAATTAGCTTCATTCCTCTTGGGCTTTGGCTAAAGATAAATAAAATGTTATTAAATGGACCGGATGTATACTTATTTTACATTTTAGTGATATTGTACAGGGGTGTACTGAGGTTTGTTATACTGTAATAGATATACAACTGACCTCTTCTTCTTTATTCACAACAAGCCATATAGCCCGGCGCCTCAGGAAATTTTCAGGACCGGGAAACAGATCTTTGATGTCATCCCGGGAGAGTGAAGGCAGTAACTCCTCTCCAATATTAGCAGCTGGAACATAGAGAAGTTACATTTAGTGCCAAGACACTGAACTTATCACTGAATTCACTCAACCTTGTGTACATTACAAGTGAGAATATTTTACCGATTCATTTTTACATTGTGACATTTCCTGTGTTTCGGTTATAACTTTATAACTCTTTCACTGGTATCAAAAGTTAGGAGCCCTGCCACAAAATACAAATATCCCAAGTAAAAATCCTGCATTTAGAACCCACTTAAGCATTACCAGCTAAATTTACTTGAAGAAAACTGACACATTTTGCAGAATAAAATTGTGCTTTAACTTTAATGCTTTATGGAGGATTTTAAATGCAAGATTTTTTATCTGTAATGAAGTATTTAACGATGTGGTATTGATACTTCTACTCAAATATAGGGTCTGCAGTAGTGCTGAGCGGTGCACCATACCGGTGTTATTTTTTATGATATGAATTTTTCATAATACCGCAATACCGGTGAATATGTAGCAAGGTCGGGAACGCCAGCGGCGGCGGAACGTAGCACCGCGGGATATTGTTTGAGAGGGGACTGTTGTTGCACTGCAGTTGCACTTAGCAAGCACGTTGAGCACGGTTGAGCCGAGCAGTGAAGAAAATGGATAAAGACAGTGAAAGTGAAGTTAAAGTTAAACCTACACTTGCCCATGGCTTATCAAATTACATAGCGAGGAAACTCAAAACAAAACACGAGTAGTTAGCTAGCTAGCTCTTGTCTACGTTCAACCAACTCGAACGATACGTAGCTTCGTCGCTCGCCAATAATTTCTCCCGGGGCAGCGAATTTACATTTTTTTTGGTTCCAGCTTGATTAATTTCCGTGTAAATAGATAGGACTGATTTCTTTGCAGGACACTCAAAACATTTTTAACACAATAGAGAGCTAATCTCACTTTTAAGACCTAGCATCTCATTTTTTAGACCTAATAACTAAAATGTAAGACTTTTTTAGGCCTTAAAAATCGGATTGTTGATTTTAGACTTTAAGGCTTTTTAAGACCAGCGGAACCCTGTTTTAAGGCACTTACGTGAGGTAACAACTTCCATTAAAATGCTGCTTTAAACTTCATAAAAACGCCGGAAAAAAATGAGGGATGGGTTTATTCTAATTATTATCATAGCTCCTTGCGCCAACAAACATACCAAATATAAAAGAAATAAATATTGTAGGAGTAAGTTAACGTCAGCTCAAAAGACGACACCCTCCCCCTAACTTGCCAAGCTAGGTTAGCTACGTAAAACACAACATAACTTTGACATAACGTTAATACAACACATACTAGCTTACCTCTGAGTGTGCCAATTGCAATGTCGTCCAGTCCATCCATAATTTGTCTTCACTGACGTCCACAAACTACTACAGAATAGTCACAGCGGCAGGTGTGTGCATTTCAAATGCAACGGCTGGTCGTTTTGGCGGTAGGATAAAAAAAATGCGTAGACACATTTGGATCGTACCATCTCTTCCAGGGAGGAGGGGGAGTGGCTGATCGTAATACGTTTATTTCGCATTTGCCCAAATTAATTTCTATAAATAACATTATTGAATTACACAATAGTTTATAATAAGTCGCGTGTATGTGATAATACATGGCTGGTTATTCCTGCTGTTGCGAAACAGAATGACCACCCCTCTGTCATCTACACAATCATTCTTGAACTTGTAGAGATTGTTCAAATTTTGTTTGCTCCTGTTATTGGTCTAGACTATTGACAAATTGAAAACACTCATTGAACAGCATTTAAACCATATGAAGAACCTTTTCCCAGATAACAACATCACTCCCAAACAACACTATTTGATTCATGCTCCATCCCAGATTAAACTACTGGGACCAATGGTCCGTCACATGTGCATGAGATTCGAATCAAAACATTGCTTTTTTAAACAATGGGCCTTAAAAATTAATTTTAAAAATGTTTGCAAGTCTTTGATAAGGCATAATCAAATGTATGAATGTTGTCAGAATGCAAGTAGTTCTGAACACCCTATTTTTGCAAATGAGTGTAATTTGGGACCAACATCAGAAATAAGCAACATGTCATACTTAAAAGAAAAAAATGAGGGCCTTCCTTGGAAATGATGAAGTAAATAATGCAGTATCTGTTAAATGGATTAATCTAAATGGAAACAAATATATTCGGGAGAAGTCATTACTTGTGAGTGCTGTTAATTCTAATAATTTGCCTGAATTTGGACTGGTAAGAAATATCTATGTAATAAATTCATCATTATATTGCTTTGAGTTCCAGCAGCACAATACTATTTGTTATGATAGAGATTACATGGCATATAAAATAGAAATCCCAAACATGGCACAAGCAACTGAACTGATATCTGCCGATAACCTTGTAGATTTCACTCCATATTACAGTTTTACTCACAAGGATATGGAATATGTCCCTATGAAATATTACCTGGGTGATGTGATTGGACTACACAAAGCGTCATCTGATGTATTGTAAAAGGTTCACTTTCACATGGTGCCTTTTGGTGGACAAACTGTGATTTAAATATTGTTTATAGATATAGCTGTGTTTTTGACACTTTTGCGTTGCAATTTCTTGTTAATCATTGGCCGACAAGAGCTGATACATGAGTGTTAATGGCTCATGCATGATTTTCTATCATCATGCAGAGAAAATAACCTAAATCTAAAAAAAAAAATGTTAAAACAGTTCATCAGTTGCTTAATAGGCCTCCTTAGAGGACCTGAACTGACTTTCTGCTATCCGCCTGTGTGTGTGTGTGTGTGTGTGTGTGTGTGTGTGTGTGTGTGTGTGTGTGTGTGTGTGTGTGTGTGTGTGTGTGTGTGTGTGTGTGTGTGTGTGTGTGTGTGTGTGTGTGTCTGTCTGTCTGTCTGTCTGTCTGTCTGTCTGTCTGTCTGTCATTTGCTGTGTTAAGGGTCATGTTAAACTGTATTTTTCCATTGTGTGCAGTTGTTGTTCAGCACAGTCATTTGTATTTTGCTGTTACAAGACTACAATTCTCTTAATAGTAATAATATGGAATGTTGATTGATTGATGAAATGTGAAGCGGCAGGTTCTGTTTTCTGTCAACATAATGATTCCACTACTGTGATAGCCACACATCTTTAATAAAAATAGATGAACAAACTTAATTTGGTGTCATTTCATGAAATTCTTAAATTAAGAAGTTGTGCAAATGGTCTTACTCTTAAAACAAGGAAAAAAATATTGTTCCTCTGCTGGGATATCATCCAAACCATTGTGGTAGCTTGTTATTGGTTAAATCTAGCTCAATATTAGCTGGAATGTCTAATTAAGAAAAAGTTGGATATATTTTCTTAAAATAAGATCACTTTTCTAAGGCAAAACATGCTTGACAAGATTAATTTTCTTTTTAGACAAAAATAAGACTAATTTCCCCAGAAACAAGGCTTTTTTACTTTCTTGAAATTCCTTTTTTGCAGTGCAGTCACTGCATAACTCTCGTTCTCATTCGCGGGAGTGTGAATGATAGCAGCGAAAGAACTGGTGAAAGAATCCGTGAACGAATCTTTGAAAGGAACCGTAACGCCCCCACTACAGACAAAGATGCGTAGTTTAAAAGACATTCGTTTAAAAAAAAAAAAACTATTTATTTTTTTAAAGCTTTTTGAAAAAGCTTCCATTTCCTTTTAACTAAAGGTTTGGGGGACATATGGCATTGTCTACGTTACAGGGTGGGTTGGGGGTGTGTGGGGATCCCCGGTCAAAAGTTCAGATCTTTGGATGTCAAAAGCACAGATTTCACCCCCTGGAGACTCCAGGTCCATGCCCACCTGTCAAAAAGTTTGATTGATTACTTAAGAGTTAAAGTTGGCATTCCTAAGTGACAGTTAATGAAGCAATATGATAATCATATATGATGTGTTATGCCCAACCACAAAAAAATTACAATTGAAAAACATATACAAATTATGAAAATGTGAAAATATGTATTTGTACATAATTTATAATAATACATAATTTGTGGAGATATATGGTATGTCATATCAATTAAACATTTTAACAAATTAGTGTTATTATATACAAAATATATAAATCTTACAATCTCACATTTATTTGTCACATCAACATTTACACTACCGGTCAAAAGTTTTAGAACATTTACGCAGTTTAATGTTTCAATGTACTCTGAAATTAAAGCATAGAACAAATAAACAATTGGAGATAAAAAAAGAAATCATGGAATTGTTTTGTTTATCAAAAATTTTGACTGATCAAAGTAGCCACCTTTTATATATTGTTCAGAACATTCTTCCCAACACTGTTGCATAAGTTCCCACAAATGTGTTGCACTTGTAGGTTGCTTTGCTTTCACCCTTCTGTCCAGTCACCCCAAACCAGCTTGATGGGGTTTAAGTCTGGAGACTGTGCTGGCCATTCCATTATTTGAGGCCTACTGTCTTGTTCTTTTCCTCTAAGGTAGTTCTGACATATGTGGAGGTATGTTTTGAGTCATTATCTTGCTGTAGGATGAACCCCTGACCAACTAGGTGTAGACCAGAGGGTATTACATGGTGCTGCAAAATGCTGTGGTAGCCCTTTTGGTTCAGGGTGCCAGTCACTCTGCAAGTCGCCGACTCTGGATCCAGCAAAAGATCCCCAGACCATCACGCTTTCTCCTCCATGTTTGACAGTTGGTGTCACACACTGAGGCACCATCCTTTTGCCTACTTGACGGCATACAAAAACCCTGCGTGATGAACCGAAAATTTCAAATTTTGATTAATCGGTCCATAAGACCTTCTTCCAGTCTTCAGTAGGCCATTGGCAGTGCTTCATGGCCCAGGCAAGCCTCTTTTTCTTATTTTGCCATCTTAACAATGGCATCTTACTGTCACTCGACCTGTCAAACATGCAGCTTGAAGTCTTCCCTTCACAGTTGAAACTGAGACTTCTTTACTTCGACTAGTGTTAAGCTGTGCTTGAAGCTGTTGTTCTGTGAGCCACCTATCACGTAAGCCGTTGACTCTCAGAAACTTGTCTTCTGATTTTGTTGTGGCTTTGGGTCTGCCAGACCTCTTCCTGTCAGAGTTTCCTCCAGTTTCCAAGTGCCTTTTGATGGTGTAGGAAACTGTACTCACTGACACCTTGGCCTTCTTTGCAATTTCTCTAAAGGAAATTTCTCTTTTTTTTTTTTTTTTGTATCTGATTTTCTCCCATTTTCTCCCAATTTAGTAGCCAATTAGACCCCCTATTTTATGTCAATCCCCCCCTAGTAATGTGAGTTCGCTGCCGTAGTCCTGCGACTGGTAGTGACGAAGACAAAGTAACGTCTCCTCCGAGAAGGCACTCACCAGGCCGTTGACCGTAACCCGGTACTACAGGGCCACTCTTATGCACAGCAAACGTCCTGTTGGCTTCCCTCCCCCCTCCCTGGGGCGGACAGCCAATCGCCGCCCCCCGGTGGCACTCCCGGCCAGAGCCGACTGGGAATCGAACCCCAGTCTCTGTGGCCAGTGTCGAAAAGACCTACACTTTTAAGGGTTATAATGGTCTGTCTGTCTTCCTCTGTTAATTGCCTTTTTCTTGCCATTATGATAGCAATATACTACTGCTTCCTGCAGTGCAATATTGTCCAAATAAAATGCTTCAGAGGGTGTAGTAACACAGTCTGTTCCAACACTGCTTTTATACAGACAGAGGGTTTGTAAGTAATCAACAAAAGTTGGGACACCTGTAGGAATTGTTTGCATCAACTTTCAAGGCTTAATTTACTTCCATTGCTGCAGAACAGCTGTAAGTTGTTAACCCATTACTTGTTCCCTGAAAAGGGCCTTTTTTTATAACTCTGAAATGAACATTATTTTTAGTTATTCACTGGACTTGAACTGCTTAAATTTCAGTAAAAACTGGAAAAACTTTTGACCGGTAGTGTAACCATTTTGAAATTTGACATGAAGAGTTACAGTATATTTCAATTAATTGAGTTCGTATCATTTTCTATAATGTCACAAGTTCATCTAATTCTTTATTTTGTTATTAGTTTCAATTTTTTGTGTGCCTTTTCTTTGTTGTGTTTGTTGGGATTCTGTTGAGTTCTTACTGCTTTCCTGTAGCTTATACCTGTCAAGTTTGATGATAGAGACTCTCATCTTTTCATTTCATGTTTGTATTATGAGCTTTATTGTAAACAATGCAAGCATTTAGGATAGCGATTTCAAGCATGTACCAAATTATGGCGGTGAACTGTTAACGTGTATTCGCCATCACAACTTTTTCACAACCGAACGACTTGTGTGCTTGTGTGTTTCTTATAGAAGACTGTTGTGGCATATAATTGGAATGGCCCTTTAGTGAGAGCATTAGAGGAAAGAGAGTGAGAGAGAGAGAGAGAGTAAGAGAGTGGGAGAGAGTGAGAGAGAGAGTAAGAGAGTGAGCAAGAGTGGGAGATACAGAGAGAGAGAGACTGATCAATATTAAAATGTCCAGACTGTGGGCTCCTTGTTTATACAGGTTTGATGGTCCTGGGGCTGTATAATTTGCCTCCCTGATAAAGCTCAGTAATGAGGGCTGGTGGGGAGCGGAACCATGTGCAGAGACTGAGAGCGAGGTGATAGGTGATAGTTTTCCCAACAAAGGGTATTCTTTAAATTTTATTTCAAAATAAACCAAACGGCTTCCAAAGACCAGATCGCAAAAGCGCACAAAACATATGAAAAACAAAGGAACCTTGAGAAGCTAACAATTTTAATTTAATTTTTTTAATTAAATAAACCATGGCATTTTTACAAAGCAAAGCCATTCTCGGCACAATAGAGAAAACTTACAAAACCAAAAACAATATTCTTAACACAAGACACAAGTAAAATCCACTAAGACAAACTACACAATACAAGAAAACATACAAAACCAACACAATATTCTGACACAGGACACAAGCAAACTCAACCAAGACACAACCACGCAATACAGAAAAAATACACACAAAAAATTATCCATGCCACAGTGCACACCCTTCAACAGAACAAAACATAACCAAAAAAAAAAACAGACATCAAAACAAACAGCCCAAAGGCCTCCAACGCTCCCACACCCAACCCTTCCCATGTGCCACCCCGTCCATTCTTACCCTTTCCCCAACCCTCCCCCTAAACTTGTGGAACAGTTGGGCAGGAGTTAACACTCTCACCCTGCTTCCCACTGCCGACATCCTGCCTTCCCACAGTACCCACTTGGTGTATCCCAGGACATTCCCAAGCACGCCAGCGGATACCGCGGGAACCACCCCCAACCCACGTCTAAAAACAACCCCATCCCCAGATAACACAAACCCTGGCCCGACCCTCCGCAGAAGGCTGAGCACCAAATCCCAAAACTCCCTTGCGAAGGGGCATTCCCAGAAGGCGTGGTCCACCGTTTCCAGGGCCCCACACCCCCTGTGGCACAGAGCGCTCACAGAACAGCCGTGTCGGTGCAAGACTTCTCGCACCGGCAGACGCCCCAGAGCACATTACCAGTGGAGGTCGCGCACCGCTGCCGGCGCACCACCTCCACTCACCCTGCCCCACCTGACTCTAACGGGCACCCCAGAGGGAGACACCACCTGACGACAGGCCAGCCTCGCGTACAGGGCCCTGTGGTCCAGAGCCTCCGCACGCAAGACCGAGGGAGGGCACTGACGAAAGAACCTTGCCACTGTCTCGTAGGCCAGGGACCTAACGTCCGCCTGGGCCACCACATGCTTTAGTGCCACCAAGTGCATAAAAAACCCAACCAGGTAGTATCTGGCAAGGAAAAAACACTTGTGCGGCGCCCGCTCCAGGAATACTCTACTGGCGAAGCTGGCATAGAGCACATCCAGCTTCAGCGGTACCGTCGGGACACCCCCCCCCCCGCCACCAGAGTGTACATCAGCTCCCGTCTCACGTACTCGTACCTGCCGCACCACAAGAAGCAGAACACCGCTCTCGTTAGTGCGAGCTTGGCACACACCGGAACCGGGAAGACATACACCAGGTGGAGGAGCAGCGGAAGGAGCACCGACCTAACCACCACCACCTTTCCCGTCAGCGACAGCCACCGGCGTGACCCAGTCTGCTGCGCACTAATCAATTAATCAATCTTTATTTACAAACAGGTTGTCAAACATCGCTTCACAATTGGCATTTTCCAGAGGGAATTAAAAAAACAGAAAACCATTGGAGCCAATGTGGGAGACTGGAAAATTATTCCCTGACCCCTTAAAAGGTGGTCCAGATGAACTCCTGGAAAATGGTGGGATACAGAGAAAAACAAAACAAATAGTCCTTGGGGCTCATGAGGCTTAACAGACCACCGGAAGGGCATTCTAAGTGTAGGGGTGGGGTGGACCTCATCCCTCCAGATACCAGGGCAGGGTGGGGGATGGAACCAGCAGCTAGGGTCCGGGCCAGCGGCATCCGGCTAACACATGGCAGGGGTGGGGGGTTGACTCTGGGGCAGGTGAGCTCCGGGCAGGTGCCACGAAGCCGGGGAGAAAAGAGGAAAGGTGAAATTATGACTAAGATAAATATCACACCGGATCAGGGGAAAGAGTAGAGTGATAACACTTTTGCACCAGCTGACTTCCGGAGCGCCGTAGAGATGGCTGCCTCGTCGCTAGCTCCCGAGCTAACACGCAGTTTTTTGTTTCTTACTCTTTTAATAGTATTTATTTTTATACAAAAAGTTAGCAGCCTTATCACCTACGACAGATGCACACTTCTGGAAATTGGATCGACAATCGCTCGCCGCACACCAGAGTTTTTCAACTCTTTCGACTCGGACTCAGGAATCTTTGTTGGATTAACCCCGTCCATCTTGGGAGCGATCTCACGCAAGCGACGCCGCCGGAGGAGAGGGAAGCGAGCTGGCGTGCTGGTCAGGCTGAGACGCAGAGCCAATCATCCTCCATTGCCCTCCATTCTACTGGCTAATGTACAGTCTTTGGACAATAAGCTATGCGAGCTACAGGCACGTATTCAATTCCACCGTGAACTGTATCATCTGCTTAATGGAGACCTGGATGAAGGAGGGGATTACCGACGCAGCCATTGAGCCCACGGGTTTTTCCGCACACCGCGCGGACAGAACAAAGACTCTCTCCGGTAAGGATCGAGGAGGGGGGGTATGTATCATGATAAACAGGTCTTGGTGTAACCCAAGTAGTATGCATACTCTCAAGTCATTCTGTTCCCCGGACCTGGAGTATCTGATGTTAATGTGCCGACCATTCTGGCTACCTCGGGAGTTTACAGCGGTTATCGTGACTGTTGTTTACGTACCCCCACAAGCCAACACGGACATTGCATTGAAGGAACTCTACGGGGTAATTAGCGTGCAGGAGTCGGCCCACCCGGAGGCTGCTTTTATTGTGGCGGGGGACTTCAACAGGGCGAACTTGAAGAAAGTTCTCCCAAAGTTTTACCAACACATAACAGGCAAGACCCGTGGTGAGAAGACGCTGGATCACTGCTACACCCACTTCCGGGGTGGCTACAAGGCCCTCCTCCGCCCACCGTTTGGCAAATCAGACCACCACTCTATCCATCTACTCCCCGCTTACAGGCAGAGACTGAAGCAGCAACCAATCGCTGCGCGCAAGGTTCAACGCTGGTCGGAACAATCGGAATCCATGCTGCAGGACTGTTCCATGTCCGACTGGTCCATGTTCAAGGACGCCTCAGACAACAACATCAGTGAGTACGCGTCCACAGTCGGTGGGTTTATCAAGAAGTGCATGGATGACGTTGTTCCTACTAAATCGGTTCGGATATACCCAAATCAGAAACCTTGGATTAACGGGGATGTTCGCGCTGCACTGCATACGCGCGACGCCGCCTTCAACTGCGGTAGTATGGAGGAGTATAGAAGAGCCCGCTATGACCTCCGCAGGACCATCAACACTGCCAAGTGGGAGCATAGGAGCAGAGTGGAGGAGAAATGTGATAATCAAGACGTGAGGGGTATGTGGAAGGGGCTACAGACAATCACGGACTTCAGAGGGAGAACCAGCTGTGTAGAGAACTCCTCTACCTCCCTCCCAGCAGAGCTGAACACATTCTTTGCTCGGTTCTATGTGAACGGCAGCCCACCGGAGTCAGCGCTGCCTGGGGAGACCAGCCTGCTGAGCATCTCAGAGGCCGATGTGCGCAGAGCCTTCAAGCGGGTGAACATCCGCAAGGCAGCAGGCCCCGGGCGCATCCTCAGAGCATGCGCTGACCAGTTGGCAGGAGTGTTTGCAGACATCTTCAACCTCTCCCTGTCCCAGGCTGTTGTTCCCGCGGACTTCAAGATGTCCACCATTGTGCCTGTCCCCAAACTCCCCAAGGTAACGTGTCTGAACGACTGGAGGCCCGTAGCCCTCACCTCGATTGTCAGTAAATGCTTCGAGAGGTTGGTTAAAGACTTCATTTGTTCCATGTTGCCTGCCACACTGGACCCATGGCAATTTGCATATCGTCAGAACAGATCCACTGACGACGCAATTGCCGTGGAACTTCACACCGCCCTTTCTCACCTGGAGAGGAGGAACTCTTATGTGCGAATGCTGTTTGTGGACTATAGCTCAGCGTTCAACACAATAGTTCCTGCCAAGCTCGACACCAAGCTCCGGGGTCTAGGCCTGCACTCCACCATTAAAGAGGTTGTGTATCATGACGAAACGGACAGTGAAGGCCATGATCCTTATTTCCTCGGGGGCCAGATTCGGACAAAACGTGGCGCTACTGGTGTTCAGCAAGGCGGTAAACTTCAAATTAGACACCAGTGCGGATATCAACATTTGATTGATTGATTGATTGATTTTATTCGACAAATAAAAAAATACAATACAGAAATGTGCATACAGTACTAAAAAATTCGTCAGGATATCGCAATAAAGTCATATGACTTATTTCCATTGCGGTCCTGTCACGGAGATCATACGAAAGTGTACGAGACGCAGCTGATTTCCCAGCTGGTCAAAACGGGTATCGACCTGAGAAGTCCTGAAGGAACAGTGAAATGCACAGGGAAATTCATGGCATCTGTGGAAAGGAAGGGAAACAGGTACAAATTTAAGATTTTTGTAGTTGATGGTCCCTTGCATGTGACATGGGCTTAGTTTTCAGAGCATATCAGATTAGTGAAGATGTTTTCGGGGACATTGGTTAACTCAACTGTGAGCCAGTCATGATCGAGCTAAAGCCAAATGCTCAGCCATACAGCCTCAGCACTCCACGCAGAGTGCCTTTCCCCCTCATGCCAAAAGTGGATGAAGAGCTCCAGCGTATGCAGTCCCTGGGGATCATCACTGAGGTGACAGAGCCCACAGACTGGTGTGCGCCGATGATGCCGGTGATGAAAAATAACCAAAAGGTGAGGATTTGTGTGGACCTCAAATGTCTTAACCAGGCCGTTAAGCACGAGCGGTTCATGCTACCCACACTCGATGACATTGCACCAAAGCTAGCGGGTGCGAGAGTGTTCACAACGCTCTACGCTTCGTTCAGGGTTCTGGCAAATTCCATTAGACTTCAAATGTCGCACAAGTTACGCAGAAGCATGTAGAGGCCTGTACGCGACATCCTCTGCAACCTTGTGTTGATGTTGCAGAGCCCTGCTGTCGTGTTGTTGTTCCAGCATGCAGAGGTTCACCTCACAGGCTGCAGGGCTCACACAATGGAACAAAAAAATCTTATCAGTGTACAGGTGACTCTGCCCTACCTGTAGACTCTGACCCCTCCCAGTCACAAGTCAGCTTTTTGAGAGAAACCCAACACCCTGAGGAGACCCTGGCTGGCTTCTCCATCACTTTTCAGTGCAATAGTCAGGGCCATAGATATAAATACATAGATACCGTATTGGCTGCTGTTTTATGTTGCAGCGATATGCCTGCACGGCATCTAAACAAACGCATGTGCGTTGAGAGATGCAGACTTCCCCTGATAAAATCTAATGTAACTTGCTTAATTCTCAACACATTTTTGTGAAATTTGGCTTGTTATAAACGTGAGAAATTTCAGCAATTGGTGTCAGTGCAGTGCCTTAATTGTGCACCAACCTCAAAGCTGGATACTGGACTTCCTGTCGGGCCGCCGCCAGGTGGTGAGGATGGGCAGCACCACCTCAGAGCCACTGACCCTCAACACAGGAGCCCCCCAGGGATGCGTGTTGAGCCCTCTCCTCTACTCCCTGTACAGCCACGATTGCATGGCCATGCATAGCTCCAACGTCATCATCAAGTTTGCTGATGACACGACGGTGTTGGGACTGATCTCCGACGACGACGAGACAGCCTACAGAGAGGAGGTTGGATCACTGACACAGTGGTGCCAGAAGAACAACCTCGCCCTCAATGTCCAGAAGACCAAGGAGCTGATCGTGGACTACAGGAAGCAGAGAGGAGAGCACGCCCCCATCTCCATAGACGGGGTTGCAGTAGAGAGGGTCAGCAGCTTCAAGTTCCTCAGTGTGCCTATCTCCGAGGACCTCAAATGGACCACACACACCACACACGTGGTGAAAAGGGCCCAACAACGCCTGTACTTCCTCAGACGTCTGAGGAAATTCAACATGTGCCGCCGGATCCTCCGAACATTCTACACTGGTACGATTGAGAGTGTTCTCTCAGGATGCATCACCGTCTGGTATGGGAACTGCACCGCACTCGAGCGCAGAGCGCTACAGAGGGTCGTGCGAACGGCCCAGGACATCGTTGGAGGGGAGCTTCCCTCCCTCCAGGACATTTACACCAGGCGGTGCGTGGCAAAGGCCAAACGCATTATCAAAGACATTAACCACCCCTGCCACAAACTGTACTCAACTTTACCATCAGGCAGAAGATATCGTAGTATCAAGTGCCGCACAAATAGACTCAGGGACAGCTTCCATAGTCAGGCCATCAGGCTGCTGAACAAGAGCTGATCCTCGCGCTTGCACACACACTCAATTGTATTTGCAATTGTTTTTTAATTTGCACATTCATATCCAACTTGCACTATTCTGTATATTGTATTTTTCCCAGTTATTTTGTATTTTGTACAGTCTATACTATAATTGGTACTCACTTGCTCAGTTTAAATCTGTTTTGCATAGGTTAACTCTTGCACTGTTTTTTAGCTTACATTTTTTACTTATGTTTAATGTATACTTATAGTTTAAATTCTGCGCCGTTTTTAGCTATTTTATTTATGTCTACTTATAGTTTAAAATATATAGTCTCTACTGCTGTTTGCTGTCGGGCGTTTTCTGACACAAGAATTTCATTCACCGTGTTATACTTGTATAATCTGTGATTTGACAATAAAACTTGAAACTTGAACTTGAAGTAATCTAGGGCAGCATAACTAATTAGGTGAGTGGCACAGGGAGCACGCAGCCATGAGCACTAAGGCCAGACGGGCCTCCCAGTTCTGAGCCACGCTTCCGCGGGCCCAGAACCGGATGCCCAAGATATTCAGTCCGCCCCCGCACACAGCAAACCCTCCAGAGTCGCCTATGTCCTCTGTCCATCTCCCACAAAATAGGACAGAGGACTTAGCCATGTTCACTTTGGAGCCCGTTCCTGCCCTAAAAAGGTTGGTCCAGACCCGGATGCGACCCAGCGACTGGACAGATGACACAGAGATGCAGTCCAGGAGGTACGCCTCCGCCGCAGGGTCGCAGGCCCGCCGACTGAAGAGCTTGGCGTAGTACGACTCTGCCACAGCCAACATTGCTGGCCCTTCAGCCAGGGTGTCATCCACCCTCCTAAACCCTGCGATGGCGGAGGCGCCCCGACGCGCCCTGGAGGCCTTGAAGAAGTAGGCCGTGGGCCTCTCCCCCTCCTCCAGCTCACAGAGCAGAGCCTGGAAAGTCCCCTGAGCTGCTCCTTGGCGCCCTCATATATGGCCCAGTCCACTGGCTCCCCGCGGTTGAAGTGTCTGTGGAGATAGGCTTTTTGCCGCCTCCCATCCATTCCACCACCGAAGTGAACAAAGGCTGTAATGTCCGGACAGAGCCATAAAAACCTGTGAAAGCTTTTACAAAGGCATCGGAACCCAGCAGTGACGTGTTCAAACGCCAGAAACCTGGTCCCCACTTTGGCCTGTCCATGGGAAGGGAGAGCATGTCGTGGTCCGACGCCCATGAGGGGAGAAGCACGCACGACATACCACTTATCCCCCCGCCCATGAAGATGTAAGGGCTTGCGGCCCCCCTGGAGTTATGCCACGTGAAGCCAGCATCGGACGGGTGCAACGCCCTGAAAGCGTCCACCAGGGAGAAGTCTTTCACGACCTCTGTGAGCGCTCTGGCAGAGTAATCAATGCCGCCTTGTGGCAAAAATGGAGACATGGCCCCCTCCCTGGACTCCGCCGCCACAGTCCCGGACAGGGGGGGAGAACAGCTCTGGTGACGACGCCACTGGAACTGCCACCTCCTTGCCACCGACGCTGTCCTCCCCCGCAGGAGCCGAAACCTGGGGGGAGTCCGAAGCAGGGGCTGAAGGGGGGGCCCGGGCCCTTCCTCGGCCAAAAACGAAGCACCCTGGGGCCACTGAAGAAGGGGTGACCGGCACCAGGTGGCCGACCGCATGGTCGTTAAGGGCCCTGTAGCAAACAATTCAGCGAACGTCCGCTTTCTCAAAGGGCAGGCCCAAAACAAATGGCCCTCCACCCCGCACAAACTGCAGGTTTTAGGGACCACACAGTCCCTCGTTACATGGTCAGCCGAAGTACAAAACTTGCAGGTATTGTCGGCCTGGCACACCTCCTTGGTGTGCCCCAATTGACTGCACTTTCTGCAGTACTCCGGCTGACCCGGGTAGAACAGGTAGCCCTTGTCAGACCCGATGGAGAAGCTCACTGGGGGTTGAGCGAGGCCACTCACCCCCGACGGGTCCCTCCAGAAGCGGACGGAGTACTGCCGCTTCCTGTTCCAGAACCCGTGCTTATCAAAGAGCTTCACCTCATCCCTGAGCTCAGCACAGAACCGGCTCCGAAAAATTATAATGTCCTCTTGCCTCACAAAGGGGTTATACAAGTGAACGGTGAGAGGCCTCCACACCTGTGCATAGAGGAGCTCCACTCTCACTCCCTCCAGCACAGGTGTATCCCGGTTTTGAGTGTACTTGTGATACAGTTCAAGTGATGCCGTTTCCGTATAAAAAGTTAAATTAAAAAAACCACGTGCTGAAAAATCTTAACATAAAAATCTTCTCTGGTTTGACCCCGAAAAACCCCTTCACCACATTTATAACAAAAAAATCCAAACCAAACTTCTTATGCATCTCCAGGTCTGCTCCCACGTCGAAACGTACTGCATTCTTTAACTGCGCCCGATAGGCCGGCACTCCACCTTCTTTTGAAGTGGTTGTGGTCATCTTTCTGTAAAAAAACCGAGAGGCTTGCGATAACCCAGCTACGGCATGGTCTTTCACAAAAAGACTAAGCACAGAAATGCAGACAGGCAGAGTTTAAATAATGAGTACATAATGGGTCACAGGTGGAACACAATCAGGAGCAATGAGATACAATTGGAAACACTCAAGACAATCAAACCATTAATCAATTAAACAATAAGACAATCAGGGAATAATCAAGTGTAGACACAGAGAGGGAACAACACAAAGTTCAGGTGGTTCTTTGGTGGCCTCTGTTGGAGGACGCCAGAGGGGAGACAAAAGACACGGACTGGGAAGCACATAAACACACTGAAAATAAATGACCTGGAATAGCAGGTGGACACGTGCACAGTTCGAAGGGGAGGAGCACATAGAAAGAATCTGTGTGCAGATAAAGCAAAAAGAGAGAAGCGTACAGGGATAGGACAACGAGAGAGAGAATGATAGCAGTAGAGATAATTAGTAATGTTAGTAACTTAATCTAAATCCCTAATGTTAGTAGATTAGTAGGTTAGTACTATATACATCTAACTAATATATACAGAGTGTTAGAAAGAAAGAAGGAAGTAAACGAGATAGGAAAATAAAGCAGAAAACCCGTAAAGTCGAAATCACCCGAATAGTGCAATAACAAAGACGAGGAGTGGATTATCGAAAAACACGGAACACAGACAGACGGGGAAACAGACGTGAATGATAAGTGATGAGAAAACGAAAAGTACAAAAACAAACAGAACAAACATCTCAAAACATAGCAGCCCTATTGTGTACTTCTTGGCTTTGTTTGAATTCAAAGGTTTTAAAATAAAAAATATCTTAAATCTTAATCTTAAATTGAAAAAATCCAATAAAAGACCATTTTAAATATGAAAATTAATGGGTGAGCCAGGTCAAATGTCATCATCCATTAATTTACCGTAGGGTAGCTATATACTGCAAAGTAAGTTCAAGAAATCTTGAGGAAAAAAAGAGAAGATTACATTTAAGCTTAACGCTTAATGTTTGGTTGTTTTTGCTCCCGACTGAAATTTTATTTAAGCTTTCAAAGGCAATGGTGAACAATCCCTTGCATGAGACTGGAGATAAACTTGTGAAAGGTAAAGTGCCTTGTGACAGCTTGAAATGTCAGTTGTCTCTGCAGTTTTTACTGTCAATACCTTGCCACTTCCAGGTGTCTCTCATTCACATGCAAATGTGTGGGGCTTGGATGATCGCTGTTCCCATTTTTCACCATTGTGGGGGCAGCAGCAGTTCACTTGTCACTCCCTTTATCCCCAGGATGCTTTCAGAAGGCATCTTTCACTGAAGAAGTCCAAAGATAGAGGCATTTACGTCTATATAAGGAGTGGGGACCCAGCAGCAAAGCCATCAATTCTTTCTGTGGATGTGAGACAAGCTAGATCAGGCTTTCTTCTTTTTAAATGTATCAGTAAAAATTGCAGGGGCTAGTTTATAGAAACTAAGTGCAACAAATTGTAAATGGATAACGATGGGAATGATAATGCAGATTTTACAATCCAAGAGAGAGATGCTGCGAACCTCTGTTTATATTCACCCTAACAATGGTTACCAAGGATTGTTCTGTCACCTCTGTTAGCCTATTGTTTGCTCCATGTGCATGTTCTCTTAGCTTCTTTCTCATTAAAAAGCAGTATTTGCCATTATTAAAATTGCCTCTATAATTACAACAGTTCATTACCTGTTATTAGCTTTTTTGTATATATATATATAACATTAAAAGTCACTCACTACTTAAATTAATGAAACTGTAGTAGTAGTATTGAAACTCTCCTTGTGTGATATGTTACAGTATTCATGAGAGAAAGAGAGGAAAATGTTAATTTTTTAAATATACATCTGTGGTAACATCAAAGATCAAACTCAGTAAGATCAGTTGATTAAAACTATACATAATGGTTAGATATATTATTGCTCAAATTCAGTGCATTGGTGTATTATTCATTCCGGACTCATCAAACTAATAAAGCATTGATCTCCCCTGCTGGGACAAAAAAGAGTAGCCGGGATTCAATGAAAAACACTTAGACATTTTAAGGGCCTATGCAATTCAGTCAAACCAAAATAAACCTTCCCAGATTAATCTAGTTCCGTATCACAAAAAAGTATGTTTTATTCATGCAAAGAGGTCTGGCAGAGGAAGTCAGAGGTTCTAGTCGATGAAAACTGTTTTTAGCAGAGTGATTGACACCACAGATTTTACCTGATTGGTCAGGCAGTAGTAAACATGCTACTGCTTGTTTACAACATGTTTACAACATCTCTGTGGCACAGCATTAGAAAGATATCACACCGTGGGACCGATGTGGTCTTCTTCAGGCAACGTAATTACTGTATATGCTCACCATTTTAACCAGGTGCAAGCCACATTGCACGTATGTATGACATCTGCTGAACTCCTTATTTAAGTCAATGCAAATCAGCTCTGTAATTCCGAAACCCAAATGCAGTTTTGTGTGTCAGAACATGGGTGGCTCCACCTTAAACTGAAACCAACTGAAACTGAAACCCGAATGAGATATGAATTGGGTGTTGGTCATATGTGACTTCTCCTTGTTTGAGACCACAAATCCCTTTATCATTAGGCCCTGGAAGTGCCCAGACAGTAGATTTATACACCAGATTTTCCAGTATCGAGACACAGTAGTTTATCCCCTCTGTAAGTAAATAATTCTGTTGAACGCTGAATGAGACTTTTTACAAAGGGAAAACATTCAGAAGAGTAATAGACTAGCTGGGTGGTAAGGTGAAAGCTTTGCTTCTGATATTGCGTAAAGTCTTGCAAGTTGTTTTATCACCATACAAATGTTGGATGAAACATATCTTCAGTATTTATTGGTGCTGGAAGTGCTCAGACAGTAGATTTACACACCACATTTTTAACCATGACCCAAAGCACACGGTCGATTAATCACAGTTTAAGGGAAATATTCTGTTTTAGGCTAACCGAGACTGTTGGGGAGGGGAAGAGTATAGGAGACCAGCTGGGTATGGGGGCTAGGGGTTGGGGGTGAGGGGGTCTTCTCATATTGTGTAGAGCCTCACTAGATTCTATCACTGAAAGAGTACATTCAGATGGCTATTTTTCAACCACAGCGGCAAACCTGCCACAGATTAGAAGAATCTACAGCTTTGAAGCCAATGTGACTTTGTGGCCATTAATATTCCATTCACAGCCTTGTTTTTAACTCACCTTGTTGACAAAAAGATAACAAGAGAAAGGTGAGACAGGCAGCAGCTGTAAAAAGGTGAAAAGATACTGAACGATCAGGAAGTGTGGAAATGAGAAATGTTTTTTCTTTGCTCAGGAGAAGAGATTGGTATGAGGCTGCATTTTAAATGGTGGAATATTTCAATTGTGCCACCTTGATCCATCACCTGCACCTGGGAATGGCAGGGCTCTCAGGATTTTAGACGGTGGTTAGAGTGTGGTTTTGAATTCTGAAACGCCACACTTAGGTCATTAGTTAATTAAAGCATTGAATTGATTTGCTTGATTGATTCTCCCCCTTTTTGCCAATGTATGCATTCTGCTGTGCGATAGCGCTGCACATATTGAACGCAAAGCCCATTACAGCACGCCACGGGTCGATGATTATTTCATACGGATTTCATATGTTTTATTGGCATCCTGGACAAGATGGAAATCTATGCAGACAGATTTGGTCAAGTTTTTTAAAAGGATTATGCGCCATTGTACATTCCACCCTGTATGCAATTGAAACACTTGAGCTCCAGAAAGATGGAGGTGTGGTAGTGATATTGAGATTCCCTGTGCAGTGGCAGGATGAGGAAGGACAGGACGTGCTGCAGTAAGGGTTATCACTCATGACAGGTGCATCACATGGCCTAACTCTGCTGGTTAGTTCGAAACATGACTGTAATGCTAAGAAAATTCAAAGACAGAGGGCACTGATCTCTGACAATCTTGCAAAAGGAATCATTCCTACAACTTTACAACTCGCTATTCTAAATGTTCAGAACATTGGAATTATTTATATGCATTGGCACAGTCAGAGTTCAGTTGGTAGTCTTTGTAATGTGCTCTCGGACCTTCCTTTGGTTGTATTTTACCGGGGAATCTCAAAGATCATCTTGTTAAATCAAATTTGTTGCCTCAAACTATTCTCTACAAATATGTATGTGCTCTACCTGATGGGAGCTACAGGTGTAATGTCTGCGCGCGATGCAATCACACTTACAAATGTTGGTCCTTCAAACGTCCTCAAACCGGGAAAAAGATTCAGACAAAAGGTGTCATTACTGGGGCTGGCGGAGAGCATAGCGGTCTAACGCACCCGTATTTGGCTGGTCCTGTAGGGGTGTGAGCCACCTATCAGGAACTCAGTTCAAACCACGTCTCTACCAGACCAGCCCTGGCCGTTAGCCCCAATCAGGAGCGGCATTTGCCTGCCTGCCCCAGGGGGAAGGGGGAGGGTGGTCGGCATGAACTCGCTGTGACACACATAAGGGTGTCTCCAGAAAGAAGGTCAGTGATTCCGTCTCGAAGGAGGCGGATCATCGCCGGCCTTGGATAGTAGCTTGCTCAGCATATCCAGGTGCCGCTCACTTTTTGGAAGTCAGTCACCCAATATTGTGGGGATCTTGGTCATCTTTTGTTGAGATGAGAAGCCAAGTGGATTTATAATCCATAATAAATGCTTGCTCCCTTTGGCTTAAATGCTGAATTTGACTTGAAACCATTCTTGTGAATTTGCTATTAAAATATATATTTCAATTTTTTTATCTTTATGGTCTTGAGTATGTTCTTTGACTAAATGAGTCATTTTTGATGACGGTTAAAGTTAAACTAATGATGTAATTGTTTGCCATAGCCGGTCATGATTGAAAGCACCTGTGACTGATTATAAATACATTATTATTGTAGGATCCCACTCAAACACACCAAATGGCGGAAGTGTCCGAGTGGTGAAGGAGAGCGTGTAATCTTACCTTGTGATACCGGAACGGGATTTAATGAAATGAATGTTATCTAACTCCAATGATTTTATCTGTGTCATGGTTGTTCCCCAGACTCACCGCCGGGTGGCGGTGTTGTGCCTTCCTTGTGGGAGGTGCACAGGTGGGGTTCAATTTGTAATCACCCTCCTATTTAAACCCGCACCTGGTGTTTGATCGGCGCGAAATCATAAGCCATCTTTACGATTTAGCCGGTAAGGTAGTTGTGTCTTTTTAAAGGCGTGACATAAAGACTTACTATAGAAAAGACTCTTTCTGTCCGAAACCAACTTCAAATAAGAACATCTTTATTTGTACCTTCAATAGGTACCTTGCTCTGTAATAGGAGCTTCCGTTTGGTTTCTTTTGTTCAGTCGGTTCGACTGTGTTAGGTAGTTGTGTCTTTTTAAAGGCGTGACATAAAGACTTACTATAGAAAAGACTCTTTCTGTCCGAAACCAACTTCAAATAAGAACATCTTTATTTGTACCTTCAATAGGTACCTTGCTCTGTAATAGGAGCTTCCGTTTGGTTTCTTTTGTTCAGTCGGTTCGACTGTGTTAGGTAGTTGTGTCTGTTTAAAGACGTGACATAAAACACTTACTTTAGAAAAGACTATCTCTGTCCGAAACCTTCTCCAAATAAGAACACCTATATTGTACCTTCTATAGGAACCTTGCTCTCTTTGAGGAGCTTCCGTTTGGTTTCTTTTGTTCAGTCGGTTCGACTGTGTTTGGGTTACATTCTTGTTATTTTGGCTTTTCTAGCCCTTTCTCATTTTTGGACACTCGGTGTCTTTGGTTTAGTTGTTTGTTTTCTATTACCATTGGGTAATCTGGTGGAAGTACTTCTACCACCGTGTGTTTTGTTTACTGATTATAAATTGTATAAGGTATTTTGTTTGTCGGGTGTTTTCGCTACCCTTACCTTATTATCTCTGCTGAGTTTTCTTCAATTCTTTTGTTTGTGTCAGTGTGACACTGAGCCACCCGTTGGGTGATATTTTAGTCCCTTCCCTATTTCTCTGTTTTATCAGAGCTAGTGGTTAGACTGTAGGGCAGTACAGTTTAACTTATTGATCCCCTGGGGTTCTGCGAGTGGCGCCTATCACCATCCACCCTTACAATCTGACTCCAATTAATATTAGCTTTTCTCTCTGTTAACAGTTACTTATAGAATGGTATAATAGGAAAATGAGAGACTATAGTCTGTTAGCTCACGTAGTGTGGCTCTATACGTGTTGCTCTCTCTTTGCAACAGCACTAGTGTGTAGACAAGTGACTACGGAGTGCACCAAGCCAAAGTTCTATGTGTGTGTGTGTGTGTGTTGTGCTGTTAACAGTAGCCTTAAAACCACAATGTGTAACTGTAGTAGTTAAGATTAATGAGAAATGCTGAGTTATGAAAATGTTTATTAGCCGGAATTCCAACAATTGTTACACAGTATCTCTGGCTCTATCCCTGCCCGTAGGAGTGACAAAGTATACAGTAGACTCACGTCGCTAAATCGCTGGCTGGCGAACTGGTGTACTGACAACGACTTGGGCTTCATAAACAATTGGCCTACTTTTTGGGGAAAGCCTGGCTTACTGAAGAGAGACGGACTCCAACCGAGCTGGAGAGGTGCTCTACTATTATCTAGACATTTTTCCCGTAGTCTAATCTCGCAAAATGTATGACCTCTCAGAGTGCTAGCCAGGCAGCAGACTTCTGGTCCTAAATGACTGTCTGTTGCTTCCAAAAACCTGTGACTAGCTTAGCTATTGAGACTGTGTCTGTCCCTTGTCTTGGAAATGGTTTTAGAAATAAAAAGCTAGTTGAGCACACTGGCTGTCGTGGCATTTGTGTACATAATCTTATTTATATTAAAACCTCTCGGCCTGCTGTAAGTGTTGCCTGTAATAAGACATATCTTAAATGTGGATTGTTAAATGTTAGATCACTTTCCCCCAAGGCGGTTCTTGTGAACAAACAAACTAACCATAGTTTTGACCTGATTAGTTTCACTGGAACCTGGCTTAGGCCTGACGAATACAGTGCACTTAATGAGGCATCTCCTGATGGTTATGCCAGCTGTCAAGTGCCGCGTCTGTCCGGTAGAGGGGGCGGTGTTGCTGTGATTTTTTTGACAAAATTTTGTTTCACACCTAAATGTGGGGATAAGTTATCCTCTTTTGAATCGCTTGTTATGCTTTCTGGACGGTCAAAAGATAAAGTTACCTCAGTGCAATCCTTCCTCTTAGTAACTATTTATAGACCACATGGACCATATACTGTCTTTCTTTCTGAGTTTGCAGAGTTTTTATCAAGCTTGGCAACTATGGCAGATAAAGTTGTGATTGTTGGAGATTTCAACATACATGTTGATAATGACAGTGACCATTTAGGACTGGCTTTTGCAGCTATTATTGACTCTGTTGGTTTTATTCAAAATATATCTGAACCAACCCACTGCCACAACCATACCTTAGATTTAGTCTTATCCTATGGTATCGATGTAGAGAATATCATTGTGTCTCCCCATAATCCTGTACTATCGGATCACTTTTTGATTACTTTTGAAATTCAGGTAAATATTCCTATTAAATCGGAACCTAGATACTATTCCAGATACGCTCTATAAATTAATTGACGGCTTCAAAATGTATAAACATACTTCCCGAATCGTAAGTATCAAGTCAGGACCCAAATAGCTTTTTGTCAATTGATCATCAAACAGATGCGCTAAATCATATTTTACGGAATACACTGTCGCACCCCTTAAGAGGAAAAAATGCAGTCAGAAGAAACTTGCACCCTGGTTTACTGACCATACCCGTGCCCTTAAACAAGTTTCCAGGAAATTAGAACGCAGATGGCACTCTACCAATTTAGAGGTTTTTCATTCTGCTTGGAAGGACAGCCTCATAGAATACAAGCACGCCCTTACTACAGCTAGGCCATCGTACTTCTCAAAATTAATTGACCAGAATAAAAACAACCCAAGATTTCTATTTAATTCCAATGACTTCATGAACTCGTTTACTGATAAGATTGAGACAATCAGAGAACAAATTATGAAAAGTACTCCAATATCTAGCACTCCAACTCCCGAGATAGCACAGGGCTATGAGGAGCAGGGTTGCGTAGAAACCCTTGAGTTTTTCACTCCCTTGGATCTGGACAAATTTAGTAAACTGGTTATGTCCTCCAAATCATCTACATGTCTGTTAGACCCCATGCCAACAAAGCTTATTAAAGAGCTTTTCCCTGTGCTAGGCCAGCCCATATTAGGTATCATAAATACATCCCTATTCTTGGGTTGCGTACCTAAGTATTTAAAAGTGGCAGTAATCAAGCCTCTTCTAAAGAAACCAAATCTTAATCCTGCTAATCTGAAGAACTATAGGCCCATTTCAAATCTTCCCTTTTTGTCAAAAATTTTAGAGAAATCTGTAGCTCAGCAATTAACTGCTTTCCTAAAAACTAATAATCTGTATGAAACACTACAATCAAGTTTCAGACCAAACAATAGCACTGAAACGGTACTTATTAAAGTTGTAAATGACTTACTGTTAGCATTGGATACTGGTTGTGTTTCTATTCTAGTGCTCCTTGACATAAGTGCTGCTTTTGACGCTATTGACCACCAGATTCTCCCTCATAGGCTAGAAAACCCGGTTGGTTTGCATGGACGGGCACTCTCATGCTTTAAATCATACTTATCAGATAGGTTTCAATTTGTGCAATTACATCAAGAGTTCTCCGACTACTCTCAGGTTAAATATGGTATTCCACAAGGCTCAGTGCTGGGACCATTACTGTTCTCATTATACTTGCTACCACTGGGTAATGTTATTCATAAACATGCCGTGAATTTCCATTGCTATGCAGATGATACACAGCTTTACATATCAATGAAACCAGGTGAAATACTTCAACTCACTCAATTAGAGGCTTGTATCTCTGATATAAAGAATTGGATGACAGTACATTTACTGCTTTTAAATTCAGATAAAACAGAGATGATGGTTTTGCGCCCCAAAAAATTAAGCAACAAGTTAAATGCAGGTGATTGCATAGTTACATCAAGTCTAATGGTTAAGAACCTTGTTTTTATCATTGATCAGGGCCTTACATTTGACACTAATATTAAAAACACTTCCAGAGTAGCTTTCTTTCACCTAAGAAACATAGCTAAAATTCTGCACATTCTGTCATTAGAGGATGCAAAAACCTTGATGCATGCTTTTGTCACATCGAGGCTAGACTATTGTAATGCCTTATTATCCGGCTCCTCTAGTAGCTCTCTAAAGAGTCTTCAACTAGTACAGAATACAGCGGCACGTATTTTGACTAGATCCAAGAAGTATGAGCACATTTCTCCTGTGTTAGCATCACTACATTGGCTTCCTGTTAAATATCAGGCTGATTATAAAGCACTGTTGCTAACTTGTAAAGCAGTGAATGGACTTGCACCTTTATATCTGACTGAAATGATTGCCCCTTATAAGCCGACACGACTGCTTCGTTCACAAGAAGCCGGCCATCTATTACTCCCTAGAATTTTGAAAAGCACAGCTAGTGGTAGAGCCTTCTCTTTTAGAGCTCCTCTGTTGTGGAATGGTTTACCAAGGCATGTTAGGGATTCGGACACAGTTTAAATTTTTAAGTGTAGATTAAAAACATATATTTTCAGCCTAGCCTACTGCCAAACATAGTCTAGGTGGAGAGATGGAGAAGGCCGTGCCCTAGTGTCTTATAGAGTGAGAAACCTCCTCAACGTGTTACCACCACTGTTATGCTGGTTATCCTTGATCAGGTGTGGATGGTTTGGAACTCTCTCATGGCTGCGTGTATTCTCTGTCCCTCTCCTAATAGGTATGCTGCCATAGCTTACACCTGTCGGGGCTATCTGCATATTTCCTATGCTTGTGCTCCCCTGCTCTTACATAATGCTACTGGCTATAGCACTGCTTTTTTTTCTGACTGCATGTTCTCTTCTCTGCCTCGGGGGCACCAGCCCCCGAGCCCTAGATCCTGCAAGAAGTGTGAGCTACCCCCAACCCCCCCTTGCTGACTACCTAACTCAGGAGGGGCAAAGTCTTTCAGCCCTGAGTCACCTTGGACTTACCATGATATGGTCTTTTTTGGACACACCCTGTGCCGGCCAGAAGAGGATGGGCTCCCCCCCTTTTAATCTGGTTCCTCCCAAGGTTTCTCCCTACCAAGGGAGTTTTTCCTTGCCACTGTTGCCTTTAGGCTTTCTTTTGGGGGGGTCTAGGCCTGGGTTCCCCCTCTGTTAAGCGTTTTGTGACAATTCAATTGTGAAAAGCGCTATACAAATACATTTGATTTGATTTGATTTGAACAGTCCTGAGAACAGCTCCATCCATGTCCTGTTTCGCCAGAGCCAGCAGGACTGCTTTTATTAGTGTGGGGGCTGTAAGGCATTTGGGGCAATAGCACTGTTTACACATCTCACCGGCTGGGTGCCTGCTGGCATCGTAAACACAGTTCACATTCTTTTGGGTTATTTTGGGGCATGGTTTTGTGAACCAGACTACATTATAGTTATAAATACAAACTGTTATAAATACATGTGACCTGCAGTGTCTTTAGGAAACCCTGCCAAAATGTTGCTTGTTTATTTAATAAATCAGTTGCATCAGAGCCATAGAGTATGTGGCTACATTTATTTGTTTCCTTACTCTGCTGGTCACCACAGTTAGGCCTAAACGTTCACTAATTTATTAAGAACAATAGCTGCTGCATAACTATGGAGAAGAATTAATTCCCTTTAGAGCTGGGGTCCTCAAGCCTTGGAGAGCCACGGGGTGTGCTGCCTTTTAGTGTTACACAGCACTTCAGTGATCAATTAAAGCAGTTGTAAGGTAAAATGTACTCCTGCATCAGTGTAGTTGGATATTGACTTGAACTGTTATAGACTTACTTGAAATATGGATTGGTTAAGGACAAAGGGGGTTGATGGCTTGAACAGAGAACCATAGGGGGTTGAGATGCATATAGAGGTGGCAATGACCATTTGGTTAGTAGCCACTTAATTGGTGGATGATATCCTGTCCAGGACAGGATTATATCTCCAGAGTATAAAGTTTGGACTCAAAGAACAACACTTGGTAATTGACTTGCCTTTATTTTACCTGGTGTGTTGCATCCTGCGAATGAGAAAGAAAACGTATTGACCTCAACTTTGGAACTACAGTTCTTACTTCACAAGAAGGAAAAATACACAGTTAGGGTGCGTTCACACTGCGGAGCGTATTCTGCCTGAAATCGGCGATGCGCTCCGCTTTGGATATTTTGTGAGCGCAGAGCTGGGACTCGCGGAGGCGCATAGGGGCGGTGCTCGTTTTTAGTTGCCACGGGTGACCAAAATCAGACAAATTCGAATCGTGGCTGTTGTGTTGTTGACATTTCGCAAAGCTAGCTAGCAAGCGAACTTCACGCCTTTATCCATAAAAAATATGTTACAAGTACTACAACACATTTAGCAAAAATATGGATTATGTTTTCCTTTAGCTAGCTACCTTACCTTACAATTCACTGGATGGATGAATAAATAGCGTTATGCCCATAACGTTAACAATCCATTCATTAATAATATTACATTTTATGGATAGCCATAACGTTAACCTTATTATGATCAGTGGTATAACGTTCAGTTTATTGAAGAATGTGTGGATAATATAGCTAGCTAGTAAGCTAGCAAAAATTCCCGCCCGTTTTCCATAATAATTAGATTTTGGAGCAAAACTTGCTAGCGCCATCCATTTCCGCTGTCATGGACGCATCAACAACCCCACTTCGTTTTGATTGGTCACCTGGCGTGAAGTGACAATTGATGCGCGGAGCCGATCCGCAAAAGTTGAACTATTTTCAACCTTTCGCGCAAATACGCTAGCGGAAAAATGAGCGAGCCGCGTCGCAACGGTCTATGAGCGCTCATTCCGCGTCCTCCCATAGGGAATAATGACTTTCCGCGCGCAAACGCTCCGCAGTGTGAACGCCCCCTTACACAGTTAATTCACATCAAGTAGTTTCTTGGGTCCAAATTTCTTGCTGATTGTAAAGTAAAAACCAAAACCAGCCAGCCCTCTGGCTCTCCAGGACCAGACTTGAACATGGAAGTCTGATTTTACCCTCAAAGTACACCCCATTCTCCTTTCCTGCCTCAGCCATGCGCCATTGTATTTTCTGTCCCTCAGGTCGTCAAGACAGCAACAAGGAGGTGGAGCTGAGGCCAACAGGAAGCGACAGCAAAACCCATAGCCTGTCCAGACGGGCAAAAGTGCAGGTGGGGTTCCTTACAAATATCTATACTTTGCCGCAGTGGGAAACCAGCACTCTGGGTGAGTGCCTTTACCGGTTGCGTCCTGGGGGGGCCGGAGGGGCCAAGATTTCATTTTTTTAATTGTTAAATTTTTTTAATCTGTCTATTAGGTTTGCAATTATTCCAACGTAACAGAAACAGTTGAACTTATGCATCCCAACCCACCCTCCCCCGTCCCTCCCATCCCCATCGCAGAGATAAACAGGATTGGGAGACCTTCAAATACAAATGAGGTAAAGAAAAGGTTCAGAGTACAAAAGCTAAACAGACTAATCATATTACATTAACAATAAAAGTAAATAAAGGAAAGAAAAGAGAAGAGAGAAAAAAAAAAAAACTGTGTGTGTGGATGCGTAAATGTGAATGTATGCTGAACATTCTTTCTAACATTCTATGGCTTTAGTTATCTCCATCCTCTGGAACAACTGTTAAGGTCTTCGCATAGTCCAGAAAAGGTGTCCATGTTTTTTCAAAGTTTCTTAACCTTTCAGGGAAAATCGAATCTTCTCTAGCTTGATGTAGTATAGTACATTCTTGATCCATCTAGAGTGGGTAGGTGGCCGTATATGTTTCCATTTAAGAAGTATGAGGCGTCTAGCTAAAAGAGAGGTGAAAGACATAATTACATTAAGATACGGGGGAGTATTGATCCTGGGGGGGACACCGAACAGGGCCGTAAGAGGATCGGGTGGAACATCCACATCAGATATATCCCTAAAAGATTTAAAAATGTCTGTCCAGAAATCATATAAGTGGGGACATGTCCAAAACATATGGACCAGGTCAGCAGGTGATTGTCCACAATGGTTGCATGCATCACTAGTACCAGGGAATATCCTTGCTAGTCTGGCATTAGTATAATGAACACGATGTACAATCTTGCATTGTATAAGACTATGCCTAGCACATATTGAAGAGGTGTGGACTAGTCCCAGCAAGTCTCATCCGTCAGCTCCAGCCCCAAATCCCTCTCCCAAGCGACTTTAAGGTTGTTGACAGTTTCGGGCTTGATGGAATCTATTTCAGTGTATATCATTGAAATTAGGCTCTTTGCATTGGGGTCCAGGGAGATAATGGGATCAATTACAGAATGAATAGGCTGGTTTGGAAATTCTGGAGATTGCTTTTGTAAGAAATGTCTAATCTGGAAATAGCTAAATAAATGAGATCTAGGTAAATTGAATCTTTCAGACATGTCTGAAAAAGACGAGAAAGTCCATTCGCTGTACAAATCATCAGTAGTTCTGATTCCCTTGTCAAACCAGGTTTGGAAGGTGAGATCAGTGCACGATGGTTTGAACAGATGATTACGACATATTGGGGAATGAGAGGATGGTCTGTTAAGACCAAAGTGCCTCCTGAATTGTGTCCAAATCTTTATAGTATGTGTAAACAGTGGGCATAGAACTGACGACAGAAACAAGCGGCAAGCTTGAACATACTAAAGAATAAAGAGACATCTTCATTTGCGCCCAAAGAGGAGTGTTCTCAAGATTAGACCAATAAAGAAGCTTCTGAATATTGCATGCCCAATAGTAATTGAGGACATTTGGAAGGGCCATCCCACCTGTTAACCTGGGCTGTTGGAGATACACTTTTTTCATACGCCGTGGTTTGTTTCCCCATAGAAAGGAGGGTATAGTCTGGTTAAATTTTGTAAAGAAGTTTTTCCTGATAAATACTGGGATGTGTTGGAAGAGGTATAAAAATTTTGGTAGGACAACCATTTTGATAAAGTGAATATGGCCAACCAGTGAAAGGGGTAGAGTGGACCAATGGCTAAAATCTTCTTTACAAAATTTTCCTTAAAAATGTGGGGGAATGATTTAGTAATGAGAATGCCTAGGTATTTAAACCCACTATCCATCCATTTAAAAGGAAAGAGTGAATGAGGCATTCTAGTGGCTATTGGGTTTATAGGGAAAAGTTCACTTTTCTGAAAGTTCAGTTTATATCCTGAAAATCTACCAAACTGTTCCAGTATAGACATAATAATAGGAATGGAAGAGGTTGGGTTAGATATGTATAAAAGTAAGTCATCAGCATACAATGGCACTTTGCGAGTGACCCCACCTCTCACAATACCCTCAAACCTTGCCTCACTGTGAAGCCAGATAGCTAACGGTTCAATGGCAATCGCGAACAGTAATGGGGATAAAGGGCAACCTTGTTTTGTGCCACGTTTGAGAGGGAAGAAAGGTGAATGTAGGTCATTAGTGATAACTGAAGCTACAGGGGCTGAATACAAACGTTTATACTACTTTACTAAATCCCATTTTTCCCGAAACAAAAAAAAGGTATGTCCACTCTACCCTATCGAAGGCCTTTTCTGCATCCAATGAAAGAACAAATTCAGGAGAGTCAGAACTTGGTGCATGAATTATATCAAGTAGTCGCCTTGTGTTAAAAAAAGAATGCCTCCCCTGGATAAAGCCTGTTTGATCAGTCGATATCAGGTCCGGGACCACTCGTCGGAGATGCTTATAGAGGACTTTGGATAAAATATTTAGGTCGACGTTTAAAAGAGAGATTGGTCTCCTGCTGCTACAAAGAAGTGGGTCCTTATCTTTCTTAAGCAACAGGGAAATAGAAGCTTGGGATAGTGTGTCTGGGAGCCGACCATTCAAAAATGAATCATTATACATACTTTGTAATTCGGGGCATATAAGGTGAGAAAATGTTTTATAAAACTCCACTGTATATCCGTCAGGCCCTGGGGATTGCCATTTTGCATGGCTTTTATGGCTTCTTGGATCTCAAGAAGTGAGATCGGTCCACCTAGGTAAGAGAGTGTTTTGTCGAGAACTGGGTAGCATATATTGTCAAGGGGGTTGTCGTTGTCCCACATATCTGGGGGACACTCAGAGGAATAAAGATCAGAATAGAAGTTAAAAAAGGTTTCATTTATATCTTGTGTATCTGAGAGAACAACACCAGTGGGTGATTTGATCTTCGTGATCAGTCTGGAAGCTGCAGCTGAACGAGCTTGAAAGGCAAGAAGTTTACTTGCTTTGTCCCCCGTCTCAAAAATGCGCTGTCTGGATTTAAGCAGAAGTAGTTCAGCCTTACTTGTTGATAACATATCAAACTCTGCCTGAAGGTGAAGGCGTCTGTTATACAGAGCCGGAGTTGGGGCTGATGCATACTGATTGTCTAAATGTAAAATTTCCTCAGAGATCTCAGACAATTTAATAGCTTCTGACTTTTTGGCGTATGAGACATAAGAGATTATCTGTCCCCGTAAATAAACTTTGAATGCTTCCCATACAGTGGACTGAGAGACATCAGGGGTTTTATTAATTGTATTTTAAAGTCAAATTTGAGAAGTAAGAAACTCCTTAAAAGTATCATCGGACAACATTGGGAGATTAAAGTGCCACTGCCTTGATGGAACATAGCTTCTAGGAAAGTTGATCTCCATAGAGGTTGGGGCATGGTCCGATATAACCATACTATGGTACTCACACGACTCAATCTTTGATAAGAGTCTATCATCCACAAGAAAGAAATCTATACGAGAATATGTATGGTGTACATGTGAAAGGTGTACAGGTTTTCCTGTTACGTCATTTCCTGTTACACGCGTTGTTTGAAACGCTAGCGCGCTTTCTACTCTCTACTACTGCTTATTCATAACCATCGTCGAATCTGCGTGAATTTTATAAATTAAGGGACTCCAACCCTGTGGTTTTCTGTTCTACGGCCAAGAAAACATTTACGGTAAGGAATTCGACTATGGCTTCCTCCCTTGTTTCCTGCTTGGAGTGCAATATGTTTAGCATTAGTTCTGACGCCAAGTTTAGCATAACTGGTATCTGTAGTAAGTGTCAACTCAATTTAGAATTGGCTCAGAAAAGTGTTGAGCTTCACCAGATTCAGGAAGGAGAGAGTTACATAGAGTCTTTTCTGCAAGCACCGGACGCACCAGGGAGTATAAATAGCCCAGACATAAGTGCTATTAGCCCAGCAGAGCCTTCGCAGCAAGGCGTTTTTGTCACGGTTCGAGGGAGGCATAGTCGAAGGCATAGTCGAAGAAGTTTTTCCTGATAAATACTGGGATGTGTTGGAAGAGGTATAAAAATTTTGGTAGGACAACCATTTTGATAAAGTGAATATGGCCAACCAGTGAAAGGGGTAGAGTGGACCAATGGCTAAAATCTTCTTTACAAAATTTTCCTTAAAAATGTGGGGGAATGATTTAGTAATGAGAATGCCTAGGTATTTAAACCCACTATCCATCCATTTAAAAGGAAAGAGTGAATGAGGCATTCTAGTGGCTATTGGGTTTATAGGGAAAAGTTCACTTTTCTGAAAGTTCAGTTTATATCCTGAAAATCTACCAAACTGTTCCAGTATAGACATAATAATAGGAATGGAAGAGGTTGGGTTAGATATGTATAAAAGTAAGTCATCAGCATACAATGGCACTTTGCGAGTGACCCCACCTCTCACAATACCCTCAAACCTTGCCTCACTGTGAAGCCAGATAGCTAACGGTTCAATGGCAATCGCGAACAGTAATGGGGATAAAGGGCAACCTTGTTTTGTGCCACGTTTGAGAGGGAAGAAAGGTGAATGTAGGTCATTAGTGATAACTGAAGCTACAGGGGCTGAATACAAACGTTTATACTACTTTACTAAATCCCATTTTTCCCGAAACAAAAAAAAGGTATGTCCACTCTACCCTATCGAAGGCCTTTTCTGCATCCAATGAAAGAACAAATTCAGGAGAGTCAGAACTTGGTGCATGAATTATATCAAGTAGTCGCCTTGTGTTAAAAAAAGAATGCCTCCCCTGGATAAAGCCTGTTTGATCAGTCGATATCAGGTCCGGGACCACTCGTCAGAGATGCTTATAGAGGACTTTGGATAAAATATTTAGGTCGACGTTTAAAAGAGAGATTGGTCTCCTGCTGCTACAAAGAAGTGGGTCCTTATCTTTCTTAAGCAACAGGGAAATAGAAGCTTGGGATAGTGTGTCTGGAGCCGACCATTCAAAAAATGAATCATTATACATACTTTGTAATTCGGGGCATATAAGGTGAGAAAATGTTTTATAAAACTCCACTGTATATCCGTCAGGCCCTGGGGATTGCCATTTTGCATGGCTTTTATGGCTTCTTGGATCTCAAGAAGTGAGATCGGTCCACCTAGGTAAGAGAGTGTTTTGTCGAGAACTGGGTAGCATATATTGTCAAGGGGGTTGTCGTTGTCCCACATATCTGGGGGACACTCAGAGGAATAAAGATCAGAATAGAAGTTAAAAAGGTTTCATTTATATCTTGTGTATCTGAGAGAACAACACCAGTGGGTGATTTGATCTTCGTGATCAGTCTGGAAGCTGCAGCTGAACGAGCTTGAAAGGCAAGAAGTTTACTTGCTTTGTCCCCCGTCTCAAAAATGCGCTGTCTGGATTTAAGCAGAAGTAGTTCAGCCTTACTTGTTGATAACATATCAAACTCTGCCTGAAGGTGAAGGCGTCTGTTATACAGAGCCGGAGTTGGGGCTGATGCATACTGATTGTCTAAATGTAAAATTTCCTCAGAGATCTCAGACAATTTAATAGCTTCTGACTTTTTGGCGTATGAGACATAAGAGATTATCTGTCCCCGTAAATAAACTTTGAATGCTTCCCATACAGTGGACTGAGAGACATCAGGGTTTTATTAATTGTATTTTAAAGTCAAATTTGAGAAGTAAGAAACTCCTTAAAAGTATCATCGGACAACATTGGGAGATTAAAGTGCCACTGCCTTGATGGAACATAGCTTCTAGGAAAGTTGATCTCCATAGAGGTTGGGGCATGGTCCGATATAACCATACTATGGTACTCACACGACTCAATCTTTGATAAGAGTCTATCATCCACAAGAAAGAAATCTATACGAGAATATGTATGGTGTACATGTGAAAGGTGTACAGGTTTTCCTGTTACGTCATTTCCTGTTACACGCGTTGTTTGAAACGCTAGCGCTTTTCTACTCTCTACTACTGCTTATTCATAACCATCGTCGAATCTGCGTGAATTTTATAAATTAAGGGACTCCAACCCTGTGGTTTTCTGTTCTACGGCCAAGAAAACATTTACGGTAAGGAATTCGACTATGGCTTCCTCCCTTGTTTCCTGCTTGGAGTGCAATATGTTTAGCATTAGTTCTGACGCCAAGTTTAGCATAACTGGTATCTGTAGTAAGTGTCAACTCAATTTAGAATTGGCTCAGAAAAGTGTTGAGCTTCACCAGATTCAGGAAGGAGAGAGTTACATAGAGTCTTTTCTGCAAGCACCGGACGCACCAGGGAGTATAAATAGCCCAGACATAAGTGCTATTAGCCCAGCAGAGCCTTCGCAGCAAGGCGTTTTTGTCACGGTTCGAGGGAGGCATAGTCGCCGTCCCAAGGAGGTCATACACCAAACTCACTTTTCGAATTGTTTTCCCCCACTCAGTAATACACCTATTGAGAAAGCTCTGATTATTGGCGATTCCATTTTACGAAACGTGAGGATAGAATCACCAGCGACCATAGTCCAATGCTTGCCTGGGGCCAGAGCTACCGATGTGGAGGCAAACTTAAAGATGCTAGCTAAGAATAATTGTAAATATTCAAAAATTATTATCCACGCTGGCACCAACGATGTTCGACTTAGGCAGTCGGAGATCACTAAAAATAATTTTGTTTCGGTGTGTTAGTTCGCTAAAACAATCAGTCAGGAAGTAATTATCTCTGGCCCTATCCCTGCCCGTAGGAGTGACGAAGTCTTCAGTAGACTCACGTCGCTAAATCGCTGGATGGCTAACTGGTGTACTGACAATGACTTGGGCTTCATAAACAATTGGCCCACTTTTTGGGGAAAGCCTGGCTTACTGAAGAGAGACGGACTCCACCCGAGCTGGAGAGGTGCTCTTCTATTATCTAGACATTTTTCCCGTAGTATAAACTCGCAAAATGTATGACCTCTCAGAGCGCTAGCCAGGCAGCAGACTTCTGGTCCTAAACTACTGTCTGTAGCTTCCAAAAACCCGTGACTAGCTTAGCTATTGAGACTGTGTCTGTCCCTTGTCTTGGAAATGGTTTTAGAAATAAAAAGCTAGTTGAGCACACTGGCTGTCGTGGCATTTGTGTACATAATCTTATTTATATTAAAACCTCTCAGCCTGCAGTAAGTGTTGCCTGTAATAAGACGCATCTTAAATGTGGATTGTTAAATGTTAGATCACTTTCCCCCAAGGCGGTTCTTGTGAACAAACTAATCACGGACCATAGTTTTGACCTGATTAGTTTCACTGAAACCTGGCTTAGGCCTGATGAACACAGTACACTCAATGAGGCATCTCCTGATGGTTATGCCAGCTGCCAAGCGCCATGTCTGTCCGGTAGAGGGGACGGTGTTGTTGTGATTTTTTTGACAAAATTTAGTTTTACACCTAAATGTGGGGATAAGTTCTCCTCTTTTGGATCGCTTGTTATGCTTTCTGGACGGTCAAAATATATAGTTACCTCAGTGCAATCCTTCCTCTTAGTAAATATTTATAGACCACCTGGACCGTATACTGTCTTTCTTTCTGAGTTTGCAGAGTTTTTATCAAGCTTGGCAACTATGGCAGATAAAGTTGTGATTGTTGGAGATTTCAACATACATGTTGATAATGACAGTGACCCTTTAGGACTGGCTTTTGCAGCTATTATTGACTCTTGGTTTTATTCAAAATATACCTGAACCAACCCACCGCCACAACCATACCTTAGATTTAGTCTTATCCTATGGTATCGATGTCGAGAATATCATTGTGTCTCCCCATAATTCTGTACTATCGAATCACTTTTTGATTACTTTTGAAATTCAGGTAAATATTCCTATTAAATCGGAACCTAGATACTATTCCAGCCGCTCTATAAATTAATTGACGGCTTCAAAATTTATAAACATACTTCCCGAATTGTTAGTATCAAGTTAGGACCCAAATAGCTTTTTGTCAATTGATCATCAAACAGATGCGCTAAATCATATTTTACGGAATACACTTGATGCTGTCGCACCCCTCAAGAGGAAAAAATGCAGTCAGAAGAAACTTGCACCCTGGTTTACTGACCATACCCGTGCCCTTAAACAAGTTTCCAGGAAATTAGAACGCAGATGGCGCTCTACCAATTTAGAGGTTTTTCGCTCTGCTTGGAAGGACAGCCTCATAGAATACAAGTATGCCCTTACTACAGCTAGGTCATCGTACTTCTCAAAATTAATTGACCAGAATTAAAACACCCCAAGATTTCTATTTAACACGGTAGCTAAACTGACAAAAAATCTGTCTTCAGATTGCATCAGTTATCCTTCTAACTATAATTCCAATGACTTCATGAACTCGTTTACTGATAAGATTGAGACAATCAGAGAACAAATTATGAAAATGACTCCAATATCTAGCACTCCAACTCCCGAGATAGCACAGGGCTATCAGGAGCAGGGTTGCGTAGAGACCCTTGAGTTTTTCACTCCCTTGGATCTGGACAAATTTAGTAAACTGGTTATGTCCTCAAAATCATCTACATGTCTGTTAGACCCCATACCAACAAAGCTTATTAAAGAGCTTTTGCCTGTGCTAGGCCGGCCCATGTTAGATATCATAAATACATCCCTATTATTGGGTTGCGTACCTAAGTCTTTAAAAGTGGCAGTAATCAAGCCTCTTCTAAAGAAACCAAATCTTGATCCTGCTAATCTGAAGAACTATAGGCCCATTTCAAATCTTCCCTTTTTGTCAAAAATGTTAGAGAAATCTGTAGCTCAACAATTAACTGCTTTCCTAAAAACTAATAATCTGTATGAAACACTACAATCAGGTTTTAGACCTAACCATAGCACTGAGACGGTACTTATTAAAGTTGTAAATGACTTACTGTTAGCATTGGATACTGGTTGTGTTTCTATTCTAGTGCTCCTTGACATAAGTGCTGCTTTTGATGCTATTGACCACCAGATTCTCCTTCATAGGCTAGAAAACCTGGTTGGTTTGCGTGGACGGGCACTCTCATGGTTTAAATCATACTTATCAGACAGCTTTCACTTTGTGCAATTAGATCAAGAGTTCTCTGACTACCCTCAGGTTAAATATGGTATTCCACAAGGCACAGTGCTGACACCATTACTGTTCTCATTATACTTGCTACCACTGGGTAATGTTATTCATAAACATGGTGTGAATTTCCATTGCTATGCAGATGATACACAGCTGTACATATCAATGAAACCAGGTGAAATACTTCAACTCACTCAATTAGAGGCTTGTATCTCTGATATAAAGAATTGGATGACAGTACATTTCCTGCTTTTAAATTCAGATAAAACAGAGATGATGGTTTTGGGCCCCAAAAAATTAAGGAACAAGTTGGATCTGCTGTTAAATGCAGGTGATTGCATAGTTACATCAAGTCTAATGGTTAAGGTCTAAGGTCTAAAGGACCTTACATTTGACACTCATATTAAAAACACTTCCAGAGTAGCTTTCTTTCACCTAAGAAACATAGCTAAAATTTGGCACATTCTGTCATTAGAGGATGCAAAAACCTTGATGCATGCTTTTGTCGCATCGAGGCTAGATTATTGTAATTCCTTATTATCCGGCTCCTCTAGTAGCTCCCTAAAGAGTCTTCAACTAGTACAGAATACAGCGGCACGTATTTTGACTAGATCCAAGAAGTATGAGCACATTACTCCAGTGTTAGCATCACCACATTGGCTTCCTATTAAATATCGGGCTGATTATAAATTACTGTTGCTAACTTTTAAAGCAGTGAACGGACTTGCACCTTTATATCTGACCGAAATGATTGCCCCCTATAAACCGACATGACTGCTTCGTTCACAAGAAGCCGGCCATCTATTACTCCCTAGAATTTTGAAAAGCACAGCTGGTGGTAGAGCCTTCTCTTTTAGAGCTCCTCTGTTGTGAAGCGGTTTACCAAAGCATGTTAGGGATTCGGACACAGTTTAAATTTTTAAGTGTAGATTGAAAACATATCTTTTCAGCCTAGCCTACTGCCAAACATAGTCTAGGTGGAGAGATGGAGAAGGCCGTGCCCTAGTGTCTTATGGAGTGAGAAACTTTCCATACTGTCACCTCCTCAATGTGTTACCACCACTGTTATGCTGGTTATCCTTGATCAGGTGTGGATGGTTTGGAACTCATGGCTGCGTGTTTTCTCTGTCCCTCTCCTAATAGGTATGCTGCCATAGCTTACACCTGTCAGGGCTATCTGTATATTTCCTATGCTTGTGTTCCCCTGCTCTTACATAATGCTACTGGCTATAGCACTGCTTTTTTCTTTTGACCGCATGTTCTCTTCTCTGCCTTGGCCTCTGACTCGGCACCTGCCCCCGAGCCCTAGATCCTGTGAGAAGTGTGAGCTGCCCCCATCAACCCTCACCCCCATGCCAACCCCAGTTCCTGGATCTGGATCTGGACCCTCTCCGCGTGGTTTAGCCCCCCGACTGACCATGAGATGGTCTTTTTTGGACATACCCTGTGCCGGCCAGAAGAGGATGGGCTCCCCCCCTTTTAGTCTGGTTCCTCCCAAGGTTTCTCCCTACCAAGAGAGTTTTTCCTTGCCACTGTTGCCTTTAGGCTTGCTTTTGGGGGGGTCTAGGCCTGGGTTCCCCCTCTGTTAAGCGTTTTGTGACAATTCAATTGTGAAAAGCGCTATACAAATGCATTTCATTTCATTTGAATGAACCTCCAGGGGTCAGACAAGCCCAGCTGCTCACTATAGGAGGCCATAACCTTAGCAGAGCCAGAAAGGACTGCATCTTTGTTAGATGACATATCAAGAGTGGTGTCTTGGACCATGTTGAAGTCCCCCCCTATAATGATAAAATTGTTGTCGAGAATTGGTAAAGTGAAGAAGAATTTCGAGATAAATTGACTATCATCCCACTTAGGTGCGTATAGGCAGGCAAGGACTACAGGAGTGTTGAGTATGAGACCAGATACAATAACATAGCGGCCATTGGAGTCAGCGATGGAGCTGAGTAGTTCAAAAGCAATGTTTTTACGACTTAAAATGGCAGCACCCCTGGCTTTACAGTTAAACTTTGAGTGTAATAAGTGCCCAACCCATCCCCTTTTCAGTCCTGGAACATCAGAGGTGCACAGGTGAGTCTCCTGGAGAAAAACTATATCGGCCTTCAAATGTTGTAAATGGGACATTATTCTGTTTAATTTAGTAACCTTGTTTGAGCCCCTGATGTTCCAGGAGACAAAACGGATACCAGCCTGAGTAATATTTAGATCAGCCATTTAGGATGTGGGAGAAGTAATGTTTGGTATATTGTCGATATAGCCAAAGTCATATAGTTGCTACACACACAAGTGAAGAAAAAAAAGAAGGAGAAAATAAATGAAAAAAGGAAAATCTCTGCCCCCAGATCCACCCCCTCCCACCCCTCACCCCAACCTCCCACCTACCCGCCCCTAGTGCCCCCCAAATGAAGCACCTTGAACCCAAAACCCTGTCACAACAAACGGTTGTGTAGGTGACACAATTGTTCTCTGTCAATAAACTAACAAATTAACTCCACTGAACAGCTGACAAAAATAGCTTGAATATAAACTCTAACCCTGGTGACCACAAACAGTCCTATTCTCGGTGAGAGAGAAAAAAAAAAAAAAAAAAAAAAAAATTGTCAAAGGCATAACCTGCAACCAACACAGTCTGAATACAATACAAGTAGTCAACTAAGTTCGTGAGCAGCAAGTGTTGAAAGCTAAGCATGAATACATCGGGAACCAGAGATGAATACAATCAAGAACCAGAGATGAATACAATTGAGAACCAAAGATGAATGCATTCGAGAACCAAAGGTGTAATGGGCTGCTACAAAATAATACGGCGTGGGCTATGTGTACATCAGAAGCCCCACAAAATATGCTCCGTTCTAAATTACAAGTAGCCTAGGCTAGCCTATGTAAACCATGACGATTTCTAAAATAGAACAAAACGCAGTGGGTTAACTTACCATCCTCTGCCCTGTTAATGTCCGCATGGAAGAAAGGAAAAAAGGGAGAATAACTCGTCCGGAAAGGCTGTGTCCTTTCAAAGTTCAAAAGAGCAAGTGGTCCAGGTATGTCAAATAACATCGATAGCCTGCATTATCTGTTGTCCGGTCGTTCAGTCGCAGGTTGAATGGTGGTCTAGAAGAAGAGAAGCGCTGCATCGGGGTTATTGAAGGTGTGAACAGTTCCCTGGAAAGTAAGCCGTACCTTGGCAGGATAGACCAAGCCAAACTTCACGCCAGCTTGGTGGAGTTGTGCCTTCACATCCTTAAACTCCACTCTACGTCGTGCCAGTGCTGCAGAGTAGTCCGGGAATATGTGGATCTTTTTCCCTTTGTAGGATAGCTGTCCACGTTCGCGGGATGCGCGGAGAATCATTTCCCTCGTCTGGTAATAGTGCAGCCGCACTAGCATAGCTCTCGGGGGTTTGCCTGGAGGTGGTTTGGTTGCGAGGGTGCGATGCGCTCTGTCTATGACCGGCTGGTCAGTGAAGGTCTCCTCGCCCAGGACTTCCTTCAAGAAGGATCCCATGAAGGCAGTCGGATTGGTGCCCTCTTCGCCCTCAGGTATGCCAATCACACGTATGTTCTGTCGGCGGAAGCAATTTTCACTGTCGTCCACTGCGACTTTGAGCATGACATTGTCCGCAGCCAGGGAAGCGCATTGGGCCTCCAGCTCCGCCAGCCTATCCGTGACTGCATTCTGTGAGTTTTCCAGCAAGGAGATTTTATCTGCATGGTCAGACACTGTTGTCTGTAGTAAAGTTATTGTAGAACGGAGTTCTTTGACTATTTCTTCAGTGGAGAGGCTTCGGAACACGTCCTCACTCGGCCATGTCAAAACCAGAAACCAAGATTTCATTTCTAATTGATTTCATCTTTGGATGTGTCTGCATCATTTTAATAAGTGTAATTTCCTCACACCACATATGTCCTAGTGGTCTTACTTATATTATTGCAGTTACCAATAAGATATTCCTGGGAATGAAGCCCTTCGGCTGCCTGTGTTTTTGTCACATTACTGTCGCGCTTGTCATTTGGACGGATTTTTGATGTGTTCGGCTGGAATGTCTGTGGGTTATTTAGCAGACGCCATCAGAGATACGATATTCATAAAGAGCTGGAGGGTTGAATAAACTTTCTCATTGAAAAGTTTACATGTTATCAACAATTCATCTTCAAACTTGGCTGGGGGTTTGGGTGAAGATTGAACATTAACACGTGCTGTACTTCAGATATCTTAGGGATTTTTTCTGCAATGTTTTGAATTTCCATTCATTTACAGTAAAATAAACAAACATAAAGCTCATTAAACATTGGTGCAGGTTTGAGATTCCATGATTTTGGGTAAAGGTATTTCTAATGTTTATAGGAACAATATGTAATTTCATATTTCTTTAGTTTCATTTGTAAAGTGACAAAACTTAAATGTCATATAAAGTAAGAAACAAGTGCTATAAACATTTTGGTTTAATAAAAGTAATTCAGACTAACAATTGTCCATGGAGTGGTTTAATATTTCAGACACTGGTGTTAGCACGAGCACAGTCAATGGTCAGTAATGAGGGGCTCCAGCAGGGCATTTCATGCCCACCACCCCCAATCCTCACACCGCACAACATCTTGTTTGCATGTTAAAAGGGATTGTACAAGTATTCAGCATTACAAATTGACCCTAATGAGATTTTTGATCCTCAAAGGACAAATTTGGAATGAGAGAAGCAGTGTTTCTCTCTCCGCTTAATTTGCACATTGTATTTATATCCTGTCATGCTCATTTGGACAGTCACATGACCAGTGAGGTCCATCTGTATCCCTGCTTCTTTTTTAGCTTCTTTAGATCTGCTGGGATCAGCTGGGGCCGGGGAAAGTGCAGACAGGCTCCCTTTAGACATTCCAGGTCCCTCCACAGTGGTGGAGAGGGTTAGCCGCCAAGCAAGGTTATGTCTGGTTGAAGGCTTGTGTTGGAGGGGATAATAATAATAATATATGCCATTTAGCAGACGCTTTTATCCAAAGCGACTTACAGTAGTGAATGCATACATTTTCAGTATATGTGGCCCCAGTGGGGGATGGTAGACTCTGCTTTTTCAGGCCCGCACCCATGCTGTTGATACCCATTTGAATATATTCCCTCATTCAGTCAACACTGAATTAGGTATAAGGTGAAACTGCTTTTGGAGAAGGCCACTGCAAAGACAGAGAAGCTATGGAAATGAGTTCATAAATTAGAAGTCAATTTCACACTGATACAAGGAAGTGTATTTCCACACAGAGGCCTGGATTCATTCAACATTTGACCTTAACCTTGAATCTCAATGCAAGTGTTACTTTTTTAATGAAGACATATTTTTTGTCCATTAATGTTGGTAATCACTGAACCCTAACTCTGACAGAAAAAAAATGGGACTCTTTAATGTAAGTATAAGTCAAAGACATTGGATTCATTCCTCTTTATCCTCCTGTGTCCCTCAGGTCCGCTGGACTCCAGGGGCCGTTGTTGACAGAGACCAGCAGAGGAAGGCTGACGGAGAGCGACTCCGCAATAAGAAACGCCTCAGAGAAAAGCAAAGGTAATGAAGCAGATTCAGCACTACGGTCCAAACAGAGTCCGAAAATGAAACCAGTTGGATTCTGATGCAGACAAGCTTGTTTGTCTACATAAACATTGTTGTAATTTCCTATGAGGTAGAACTTTAATGGTAAACTTTAATGGCCCACGTAAAGTAAGGCAGTGCAAATCTGCTGCCTCAGGTGAGGTCGCGGCATAGCCTCTGAAGCACCCACAGCAGTGAAGAGAGGCCAGTAGGAGGCAGAGGGTGATGTCTGTCTGTGTTCTTGGCTCTTGTGTCTGCCTGCATTGTGGCGGTCTGGCAGGCAAAGCCAGAGGGACGCCGAGGCACAGGGAGCTGGCTTAGGGCCTCGACATGGACCTGGCGGAAGGGCCGATGAGGCGGGGCCCGGGACCAAACGCAGGAACAGGGCTGGCAGAGAGAGAGATCTTGCCACGTGGAGGAGAGTGCAGGCTCAGGTAATCTCACACATAACACCTCCTGCCCCTGGCCTGCCACTACCGTCCCAGACTGGCAGAGGACGTTGCAGCAATCGGATGGCCTTCAAGATGTAATTGGGCATATTGGGGTATAAAAAGAAAATGGTGTTAGAAAGATTAAAGGCTAAAATATGCTCATGATTTCGGCCACAGTTGTCCCTGTAGAATACACTTAACAGCAAACAAAAAAAAACCATATAAAATTCTCCAGCACCTCAGCTGGTCTGCATGCTGAGATGTTACATTTCAAATTTTCACACACCTAGAGTGGCATTATTTATTACTGTGTTTGACCAGCCGGTTCGGACTGGGACTCATAAATGATGTAGTGCCAGATAGGTTTGGAGCAGATAACGAGAGACACATTGGACATACGTGCCCTGATTACATCATGCTGGGTGGAAAGTGATAATGCCATTCTATGCTCCAATTGAATTGTTCCAGTTGGGATCTCTCCGGTGGCAGGCCGGGGAGGACAAAATCCATTAACAAGCCTGGACAAATCCATGAATTACTGATTGGAAATATTGTATGTAATCGACCTTGGCAATGTTCAAGACAGTGGATGGGAAAGAAAACTAGATATTTTGAAATTAAATTAGAGAGATTGGCAATAATTAGAGCAGTGGACTGTGGCAGAATCATCACAGGGTTTATGAGTCAAAGCTGAGGGCCACCTTTGTGCATCCTGGAGAAGTATGGGGCCAAATATAAATTAAAACACAACACTTTAATGTTTCTTTTCTCAGATTTAGCCTAAATCCCTATTTTCTGATTTAATAGAACAATATCTAAATATATCAGTACTTTTTAATATATACAGGTAACTTCCAAATGAAAGGAAATATGATAAATGATAAATGAAGGGTTCTGGCGGCTCTGTTATGGTGTGGGTGTATTTTTCTGGCATGGTTCAGGTCCACTCAACCCCTTAGAGGGCAAAGTAAACACCAATAAATACAAAGCCATTCTGAAGCATTTCTATCCTGATGGGAGTGGTCTCTTCCAGGATGACAATGCCCCAAACAAAAAATTCAGAGGCAATTTGAAGTTGCATTACCTTATGAATTGGAATTTTAGGTAATATCCCACACTGGGTATATAAATAACTTTATGGGCATGAGAGTCAACAGTACTGTTTCTAAAAGCATGTGGAAGTGATAGCTTCCAGGCTGTCAAGTGGACAAGGGAGTCTTTGGAGGGTTTTTGTGTCTGCTAAGATGCAAATTCGTTTTTTTTAGGCTGATAGCTCTCAGGGACAAAGCATAAAGAAGCATCTTGTGGAATAATTTGGGCAGGTTTGCTTTCATTAGTTATGCCACGTCTCACTGAAGTTGTCAAATGCATTAGCCTTTAGTTCTTTAGCAGATCATTGATGGAGGCTTTTAAAGCTGTCCTATCAGTCAAGCACAGGTTGTTGTTTTCCCAAGAGATGGTCACCCTGCAGTAGGCACCTTTGAGTTGCCATAGTGCAGTTGAGGCCTTCAATATGTTAAAAAAAAAGAAGTATTTAAACAAATAGGAAACTCAGAACACATTCAAACCTGCAAACCCCACAGAAAGCCAGATTATGTCAAGGCTTTGTTGGTCCTTATGGACTGCCCGCTCCAGTTCATGCTGAAGCCCCATTCCTTTTTCCTCCACTCGACTCTCACAGTATAGACTACCATCCATTCACTCCTGGGTTTAATGTGTGCAAACAGAGAGGGATGCCCCCTTCACCATACAGGGAAAGTAAAAAGCAAAGCTAATTAAGTTCTGTCATTGAGAGCTGCTGTGAGTGGCTCCCCGTCTTTGAGGATTAGACACCAAGCTTTTTCCACCAAGTACCCTCACTTTCACCAATAAAGGAAATAAAGGCAGGCAGAGCCATACAGTCTCAGATGACAGTGTTTCACTACGCATCATTCAGCCAACCTTTTTTGTGTCTCGTCTATAAAGCCTTGGAGTGCAGGGATTACAGTTATATCAACATGTCTGCAACTTTGTAAAGGGCTTGTTTTAAAAATGCCTGGGGAAGTCAGGTTAGTGTTTACCGGATGTAAACCTTGACTGGGAATGCTTTCACAGTGGGGAAATTTGCTGATCGAATTACCATAACTTTTCTCTTTTACATTTTCTTATTGTGTGATTTTATCATACTTCATTGTACTTTGTATGGTAATGTCAGGAATACACAGACAGCGAATAGCATTTCTTAGAATGCCACCGTTATGTATCTTGTTTTTACCTCAGGGCAATACAGCAGTTAAAACAATTCAACTATCTTAAAATGTTAGCCTTATTAGCCTTGCCTTTAATTGTTTTGTTTTTTCACAATGCACCACACATGAAGTGCTGGTGGCATGACATGATTTAGAATGAACTGCTCTTGGGCAGATTTCTTCAGGTTTGCATTGTTATGATGCTTTGGCCCAGGGAGAAAGCTGTTTTATAATAAAACCAGTTACTGATTTTTTTTATCAGACAATCATCTCTGTAACATAGCTGCTGTTTCTATATGCTTTCCTGTATGCAGTTTCCATTGTACACATACAAACAAAACAATCCACACAAAGCACAAATGAGTGTAATCCCAAAACTTCACACAAGTTTTTTGGAAAGGTTGTTCAGGAGAATTACAACACATTTTTTCCTAAAGGAATCACAATCAACTTTGAAATCCAATCCCTGTGCATTCTTGTAAAAGCCAGAGATGATTGTTCATGACAGTCGTGCAAAATCTCTTCCCACTTCCCATGTTTCATCATGGCTTTTTACAAACAATTCTGGTTCTGCTTGTACTGCAAAAGGAGATACATTTACATTGCTCATCAGCTGCTCTCTGAGGGAAACACATCTGCGAGCACTCCCAAACACTCCTCAGTGTCATATCTGCAGAGAGTGGCACAGAGCAATTTGAGTCACATATGGAAACCAAAAGGAAATGGAGTGGAGAAAAACAGCCAAACAACTCAATTGCCACAATTTGCGTTTATTGCCAGGAGAGCCATATGCAATTTGCCTTCTTTCCAAATCGTTGTCTCAAGTGAACCCTCTCCCAAAGGGTTCAAAGACTGCTGTCGTGATGTTTTTAATGCAGTTCTTCGGTCTTCTTGAATACACAATGTGTTGATTTTGTTCTGGAGCGAGAAGCTCATTTAACTTTTTATAATTCTTTAAATTCCTCTACATCTGGGAATCAATCTGGAATGAGTTAGCCCTCCCCCTAGGAAATTAATTGTCAGTTAAACTGGCCGAGGGTGAAGTTTCACGTGCTGAAGACAATCTAGTCAACGCAGTCGAAAAAATCATAAATCTCCTATGCTGTCAAGGGGATAACATTAACAAAGTAGCACTGTCATCCAAAGTTTCTGACTTGATAAATAGCTTTGTAATGCATGCCTAGAAACTAATTAAAGTCTGTAAATGGGTTTAATGGTAACTCCATTGTGTTTGCTTAAAGTAATTAAATTCACCTTAAATAATTCAATGGTACCTATCACATTTTTTTAAGCCTGTCTGACCGGCAGCACTATAGCTGGCATGGACACAACGCAACATCTGCAGGATGTTCCCAGGATGCATTTAAACCTTTTAATGGTTGTTTCATCAACTGGACTTAATCGCATGGGAGCTCACCCAATGCCCTTAATTATCTACTGAGTGATGTATGTGTAGGGCTGCTTGTATTGCCCTCATTGGTAAAGGGACTGGGGAGGAGGGGCACCACTCAACCAGAAATTCAGGCACCCTCAGGCATATCTCTTGTACTTTAATTACCATCATAGTCATCCAACATGCCTTTATTATAACCACAACTATATATTTAATGTCAGTGTAAAAGGTCACAACTTATGCTGGTTATTAGCATGCTTAATATTTTGAAGTATTGATATGTGTAAGACACAGGTAAAATACTGTACATTCTATGAAAACTATCCTTAATAGAGCCAAATTCATGATCCTTAGTTTCATGACTAAGCCCCATAGTATGGTACTTTGATTCCATTTTTTTATGCAAAGTTTGTGTAATAACTGATGCAGAAATGCAGTCTGGCACAACATCATTCTTTGTATAAACCTTCAGTGTAGGGTATAATTTCCATTATCAGTCGTCCCTGGCTTAGTTAATGGTGTCATAGGTTTCAAACACGCTTGTTTTCTATATCCAAAATTCAAATAATTCCAAAGCAATCCAACTTGTAAATATATCTCATCTCATCTTCAGCCGCTTATTCCTTGTTAGGGTCGCGGAGGGGCTGGAGCCTATCCCAGCATGCATTGGGGCGAGAGGCAGGAATACACCCTGGACAGGTCGCCAATCCATCGCAGGGCACTACATACACCATTCACTCACACACTCATACCCACGGGCAATTTAGACTCTCCAATTAGCCTAACGTGCATGTCTTTGGACTGTGGGAAGAAACCGGAGGAAACCCACACGGACACGGGGAGAACATGCAAACTCCACACAGAAAGGCCCCCGGCCTGGATTCGAACCGAAGACCTTCTTGCTGTGAGGTGACAGTGCTATCCACTGCACCACCATGCCGCCACTTGTAAATATATTAAAGGAAAATATATACCTATTTTTTGGCTTTGTAAGAAAAAAACAACTTGATTTTAAAATTCAAATGTGGTCAACAACTGTTTGGCCTCACCACCATTACTGAGCATAATATCACACCTGACTTAATGGCACTCTTAAAGGTAAAACGACAGGAAAATATGTCTATCAGGAAGTACACACACATATGGCCCTTCAAAATAACAAAGAATATAAACAAAATCCATGACAATTGCACTGAATAATAATGTACACATTATAGTCATACATAACACATCCAAAATGCATTAATATAAGCAATAATAAAGAATGGGTAAAGCTTTACATTAATTATCTACATAAAGCATTCATAATGTATTCATGTGCATTAAAAAATGGTTCATTACAATTATATAGGGCATTATGTGAGACGGATGCGTGAGGGTTGGACCCGAATTGCACGACTCAGAAACAAAGACGCAAAATAAAGACCCGCAAGGGCTTTATTAGAGGAACGATCAGGAGACGTAGTCAAAACAAAAGCAAAGTCCGATAACCAAAAAATCAAGCCAATAACCACAAGTACAGTACCGAGGGAGAAGGCAGTCTCGAACTCGGTAAACCATGCAAAAATCCCAAAACAAACCAGAGTAACTGTCAGCGGGGCAGAGGTACAGGAGGACGGAAGGCAGGCTGTAGTCAGGGACGGTGCAAGAGTCAAGACCGAAGTCTGCTCTGCGGGGCAAAGGCACAAAAGACAGCAGGCAAAAACTTGTGGTCTAAACAGGCAGTGGTAACAAAAACAGCAGGCAGTAACAATGGTCAATAACAGGCTTGGATCGTAACAAGAAATCAGACAATGAAAACACTCAAGAGTGCAATAGTGACAAAAACACTGAGCTATATGGAGGTGTAGACAGGTGCAGACACTTAGCTTGAGAACAGAGCGAAACAGAAAACAGCTGAGGAGAGCATGACAAGGTAACAAGATAATTTGTCATTGTTAGTAATTATCCTATCCTGACCTAGCGTTAGTAGATTAGTAAACTGACATGAACTAGAAACGAAAGGAAACATGAATACACATGGTTAGCGAGTTAGTAATTAGTAAATCTCCAGTACGTCGGCAATTAGAGTTACTAAATTGCCAATCGTGCTAGCAGAAACAATAAACCTATCTAATCGTTAGTAAATTAGTAATCAGACAAGGAGGGGTTAGAAACAATAAGGAAACGTGAGCGACAGCGAGAGAGAGAGAGAAAGAATGAACGCAAGATTTGCAGAAAGAACATGAAAAAGTGTATGCTTTAAACATGAACAGAAACGTAACATGAAAACCGAATAAAGACATGACATGAAATGAAACGTGACATGAATGAAACATAAAACGTGGCATGAATAACATGGAACCGTGACATTATGAATGCTTTTTATTTTACTTGTACATGACATTATATGTAATGATGCTGTTATGTAATGATCAACAGAGCCTATTTATGAATGCATACTGAGCTCTTCATGATAAATAAATGCTTATGAATGTATTGTGTATTATATTGTGCACCATTTTTAGGTCTGTGATTCTTGGTTCAGACCTATCCCAGGTGGTGACATAATGCATACACACGATTGTAATGAAAGCATCATGAAGAGCTCAGTATGCATTCATAAATAGGCTCTGTTGATCATTACATGACAGCATCATCAAGAGCTTAAGAAAATCCATCAGCAGTCAAAGTATTATGAATGTAGTCATATTTTCATGCCAACAAATGGAAATATTCAAAATGTTAAAAAGGTGTCATAGGGGGTGTCACACAATGTATTATTTTCAGGAACACATGACAGCATCTAATCATTTGGAAATACAGACTGAATTTGCAATTAGTAATTATGCATATTGTACTTTGTTGTTGACAGTTTTAAAAAGAGGAGTTCGACTCCATTTTGACTATTTACTCTGAAAATGGCAAATATGATTGTAGCTGTAAGAGTGTGTCTACTGGAGAGAGATCTACTGGAGGAGGATCAGGATTCCTTTACATTTCCCTTCAAAAAAACATTTCTACAATTTTGATTAAGATTTTTCCCCATTTTCTCCCAATTATACCCTCTTTTGTCGACTATCTCCCCTCGTATTGTGAGCTCGCTGCTGGGAGTGATAAAGGCGTACAGCTCATGTACCGCCTTCTCCAAGCCGGAACTTGCCAGGCCGTCAACTGTAACTCCGGTACAAAGGGCCACTCTTATACGCAACGAGCTCAGCGAGCTCACATCGGCTTCCCTTCCCCCTCCCTGGGGTGGACAACCAATTGTCGCCCCCTAGTGGCACTCCAGGCCAGAACCGAACTGCCAGACGCTCTTACCGTTGTGCCACCTGGGAGTTGCCAACACAACTGGCTCCTTTCAGCGGACTGTTGGTCTGGATTCAGGGGTGAATCTGTCCTCTACCCACCCGCAGTGAAAAGGTTTGGTTTTCCATGGCCATGGGTTAGACACCGTTATGCCACACCCTCTCAGCCAATCAGGATAAAGAAATGGCAAAACCTGTTTTATAACCCTTTTTTAGTAGTTACGCTCGTATTCCTTTTCATAACCATTACCATATATGTTTAAAAATGTCCAGTTATACAAAAACAGTCAGCAGAACAACTGACTGTGTACTCTGGGAGCATGTGAGCCGGAAGGCCCAACGAGTCTGTCTGTTAGAGTCTGTCTGTCTGTGAGAGCCCAGTGAGTCTGTCTGTGAGAGTCAAGTGTCTGTGAGAGCCCAGCGAGTCTGTCTGTGAGTGTCTGTCTGTCTGTGAGAGCCTAGCAAGTCTGTCTCTGAGAGTCTGTCTGTCTAACTGCATAAACGTGATGAGGACAGGTTACAGTTGTCTTTCTGAGCTCAACTGCTCTTTATGTTCCTGGTGTGGTGTACCAGCCTGTGTTGTCCCTCAATAGTACACTCACAACTAATCTAATGATTAGAATCATAGTGACTCCAACCAAGGCCGTAACCATGGAGTCAACATTGGGGGGGACCAAATAAATTTATTTATATTTTTATATCAGCTAGGCTATATATTGGGGGGGACATTTTGAGCATATCTGAATATTGGGGGGGATGTGTCCCCCCCAATATATATGGTAATTTCGGCCTTGACTCCAACACCGAGGAAGGGATCCAATGAGCCGTAATCCTCTGTGTCCTTGATTTAAACTGAATACTTTGACTCAGTCTAACACCCAAAAGTTGGTGCTAACCCTGCTCCGGAGAAGGGCCAGCTAGCCCAGAGCTAAAGTTGGTGCCAGCCCACTTTAGAGCGTGCACTTTAAGCTCTTTCTTAGCCCCAGGCTAAGGCAAGTGTGAACATGCCTATTGTGAATTTAAGAGAAAACAGTACTCTGCAGCTAAATTAATATTGATATGTTAATTCATACTGTATCATTATAAAATGTGAATGCCCCCAGATTTAACGGTGACACTGCATGCTCCCAGTCACATGGAACATGAGGGCGAGAGCAGCAGCTACATTGGAAACCTGCTCCCTGCCACAGATGCCCTTAGATTAACATGGTGCTGATAAGACCTGCACATCAAGGTGACCGATACAGAAATGGATCCGCAGGGCAGCTAATTTTTTGTGTGGGCGATACGTGCTGTTACTGTATGCGTTCTGCCTCATTTGGTATTCCTTCTGCATGCCCTCAACTGCACCTCACCAAACGCTGATAAACTGTATTCAGTTCAGGATGAGGTCGTCGACCTCTGGGAATGACAATTTCTTTCCTGTTACAGACTGAGACTCCAAATGCATTCTGAATAACAGCATGCCATTCTCTCTCTCTCTCTCTCTCTCTCTCTCTCTCTCTCTCTCTCTCTCTCTCTCTATATATATATATATATATATATATATATATATTATTACTACTTTAAAATGTCAGTGCCCAAATGGCTTCTTGTATTCCTGGAAACCTCCTAGCCTGTCGCTCCTTGTGTTAAAATCCATTGGCAGTGGAGGAATTTATGTTTACTGCATGTTTGAGGACCAGCTTACCACAACCTGACCCTTGACAATGGTAGGACATATAGTTATGAAGCTCAGATAGAAAAAATCATATCCATTGCCATTTTGCCATTTGCACCATTTGACTTTCCTGTCAAATGTGGTCGGGGAGAAGACCAATTTTTCTAAGTGCCTCTGCTATATAAACACCTTCTGTATTTGCTGTGGAGTTCATGGAAATGAGACTGATTGAAAAGCCACTCTCCGCTTAGCAATGAGTGGCATGCACAGACAATGTATTTAATCAGATCGCACCACTTATTCAGGAGAGGCATCTGGGAACACCTCCCGTGTTTCCTGAATGCAGAGCCTTTATGTATAAGTGGATCGTACCACTTCTCCGGGAGCCTTGGACTCCCGTTCCATTTATGCACTGGATCTCCAGACCCGGCGACACTCATTTCACTTTTGTTTATACTCACAGTGCACCACATGCCTCTTCAATTTAGTGTGCTGTTAATCTGACACTTGGAATAGGACCAACAATTCATCATCAAAAAACCCAGCCTAAAAAACAGACAGTTCTGTGTCCACAATGGAACCACCCTCTGGCTCCGACAGACAAAAAGGGAAATTATCCTCTTTTAAACTTGCCAAGTATCAGCTACTAGGGTCAAAACATAATAGATACATGGATGCATAAAGATATGTAGATACAGAGATGGATAGATTTATTTATTATCCTTAAAGGAATTATCTTTACATCATTAACTAAACGCACGTAATCAAGACATCAGAAAAAATACAATGGAGATTTATGCGTAAATAAGATGCATTCAGTACAAAAGCCTGCTATCCAGTGTCAATACAATCCTTAAATGTGTTAGCTTTGAGTGAGCTGTATCAGACAAATAAAAATCCTGCCTTTCTTTTCACATATACACACTATCGGTCAAAAGTTTTAGAGCACCCCCATTTTCCAGTTTACTGAAATTTAAGCAGTTCAAGTCCAGTGAATAATCTGAAATGGTACAAAGGTAAGCGGTAAACTGGCAGAGGTAAAAAAAAAAAAAGACAAGTCATCAGAAGACAAGTTTCTGAGAGTCAACAGCTTGCGTGATAGGCTTGCGGCTCAAAGAACAACAGCTTCAAGCACAGCTTAACACTGGTCGAAGTAAGGAAGTCTCAGTTTCAACTGTGGAGAGAAGACTTCGAGCTGCAGGTTTGACAGATCAAGTGGCAGTAAGAAAGCCATTGCTAAGATGGCAAAATAAGAAGAGACTTGCCTGGGCCATGAAGCACCGCCAGTGGACTACTGAAGACTGGAAGAAGGTCTTATGGACCGATGAATCAAAAATTGAAATATTGAAATTTTGAAAGGTTTTTGTAGGCCGTTGAGTAGGTGAAAGGATGGTTCCTCTGTCAAACATGAAGCAGGAAGCATGATGGTCTGGGGCTCTTTTGCTGGATCCAGAGTCAGCGACTTGCACAGAGTGACTGTTAACCCACTGTGGTGTCCCTAGGGGTTGGGCGACACTCACGGACCTTGCAGAGGGGGTAGGCAGGTTAAATAGCCTGGAGGAGGCAGTATTACAACGAAACAATAATTTATTCAACCAAATCTTGACACAAAACAAAGGGCAGGGTATTCGGGGTATCCAAAAACACAAAGTCCAATCCTACTCGTTGTTGTTGTCCGTAATTCAGTATTCAAGTCAGTTCCGTTCTGCAATCCAGGTCAGTAGTCGGTACACAAAGGGGTGTCCTCAAAACAATCAAACAAACAAACAAACAAGCAAAGTCAAACACTATAAATAATCCAAAATACATTTCCAAACTAAGCACTTGGCATTCAGGCCAAAAATTTCTATTTGTGTCTCATCAGACCGGATAATCTTTTTCCTGATGCTTTTAGAGTCCTTTAAGTACCATTTGGCAAACTCCAGGTGGGCTGTCATATGCCTTTCACTCAGAAGTAGCTTCCGTCTAGCCACTACCATAAAGGTCTGATTGATGGGAGTGCTGCAGAGATGTTTGTCCTTCTACCAGGTTCTCCCATCGCTGCAGAGGAACTCTGAAGCTCTCTTAGAGTGGCCATTGGGTTCTTGGTCACCTCCCTGACCATGTCCCTTCTTGCCCGGTTACTTAGTTTGGCCAGACGGCCAGCTCTAAGAAGAGTTGTGGTGGTTTCAAACTTATTCCATTTCACAATGATGGAGCCCACTGTTCTCCTGGGTGCTTTCAATGCTTTAGCAATGTTTTTATACCCTTCCCCAGATCTATGCCTCAACACAATTCTATCTCGGAGGTCTATGGAGAGTTCCTAGGACTTCATGGCTTGGTTTTTACTCTGACATGCACTGTCAACTGTGGGACCTTACATAGACAGGTGTGTGCCTTTCCAAATCAAGTCCAATCAATATAATTAAGCACAGCTGGACTCCAATGAAGGTGTAGGCCCATCTCAAGGATGATCAGAAGAATTGGACAGCACCTGAGTTAAATATACAAGTGTCACAGCAAAGGGTCTGAATACTTATGGCCATGTGATATTTCAGTGTTTATTTTGTAATAAATCTGCAAAAATTTCTACAAGTCTGTGTTTTTCTGACAATATTGGGTGCTGTGTGTGCATGAACGAGGAAAAAAATGAAATTAATTGATTTTAGCAAATGGCTGCAATATGACAAAGAGTGAAAAATTTAAGGGGGTCTGAATACTTTCCGAACCCACTGTATATATATATATATACATATTATTACTACTTTAAAATGTCAGTGCCCAAAAGGTGTTGGCTTCTTATATTCCTGGAAACCTCCTAGCCTGTCGCTCCTTGTGTTAAAATCTTATGGCAGCTTTGGCAGTGGAGGAATTTATGTTCCGGTACTGCATGTGTAGTGAGGACCAGCTTACCACAATGTGTTTCCTGACCCTTGACAATGGTAGGACATATAGTTATGAAGCTCAGATAGAAAAAATAACCATATCCATTGCCATTTTGCCATTTGCACCATTTGACTTTCCTGTTTGCATTGCATTAAATACAGGCAGTCCTCTGATTTGACCTTGCACCTCACATAGTGGGTGACATACTGTATCAGGAAAATGTGCTGTATGTTGAAAAGATGTTCGTTTTTGTAATTTTTTAAATTAATTAATTTACAAACAAACATATTAAGTCATGGCTGGCGGATAGCATAGCGCTCTAACGCACCAACATTGGCTGATCCTGTATGAGTGTGAGGCATGGTCCATTGGCATGAAGTTCATCACACTATTAATCCACTGTGATACACTCTCCTTGCCCCAAACAGAAGCATATTCAGCAATTTGAGCATACCTGAGATAAGATTTAGCTGTGTGTGGATTGCAAGTAAGCAAGCACATGGTGATAGATCCAAAGACTTCTCAAATACCAGATCAATCTCCTGTAGAACATCCCTCCAAAATTCCTTAATGAATGGATATTCAAATATACAATGGAAATATGTTCCATCTGAGACCTTTGTTACACTGTTTGGAAAAATCTTATGATGTATTACTGGAGTGATCTGGAGCCTGTGTGTAATCTTAAACTGCATCTCTTTTGCTTTGTTAGTACATAAGCTTCCTGAGAGGCGAGACCAGTGGTTATCCCAAGCCTCCTCAGAAATGCCTAGATCCTCTTTCTACAGTGATCTAGTTTTAGATGTGTTTTCTTTCTCTGAAGCAGAGTGAGCTCTGTAAAACCTGAATATTAACTTAGTGGAATCCTCCCTATCCATAGTTGCTTTCTCTACTGGGGAAGGCGAAAAGCCACCAGGGTGGAATTTTAGGCTGGCATATATAAAACTATGAATCTGCAGGTGTGTAAAATATTGGCTATTAGGAAGATGATATTTCTCTTTAAGGGCGTGGCAATATTACTTTCAATTACGTCACTAAAGACTTTAATCTCATTTCCTGACCAGTGGGCTAGGGCTACGTTTTCAAGACCAGGGGGGAAATCTGGATTAAAATGTAATGGTGTGAGTGGGGAAGGGTAACCCTCATGGCCTTTAATTTTCCTTGTCAATCTCCACACTTTAAGAGTGCTTCAATTTAAAAGTGCCTAAACTGCTCTGCAAAGTAACTCTTGAGATTAGGGTCCCCAACCAAATCATTTGTAAATGACCAATCATCACGCCAGCGCCCGCCATGGCGTTCAGCATTGCTGGAGAGCTCCAGGAAAATGGGTGCATGGTCCGATAATATTATACTCCCTGTTGTGCAAGAGAGCACATTCTGAAGTGATTTTTTTGCTGTTAAAAATAATCAATCCCTGAGGATGTTTTATGAACCTTTGAGAAGAAAGTAAGCTCCCTCTGACTGAGATGTAAAGTCCTCCAAATAGCTACGAGGTCGGTTTCGCTATAACAATCAAGCAGAGAATGGTTCAGCCTAGGGTTTGATTGCACTGTTTTATGTGATTTGGCTAGGCGAGGGTTAATGCAGCAGTTAAACACTCCAGCAACAACTGATAGTCTAGCCATAAGCTATTGTTACCGTCAATCGTCAGGATTGCTTGCTGTTCCCATCTCATTCTCTTTCAGCAATGTCCTGCTCGTAAAATGTTGTTGCTTCCTCCGGGTCTCAAAACCAACTCTCTGCCCACAAAAGGTTATCAGCAAACATGGGTGTAGCATGCCGTATTTTATTCCAGCTACACGCAGCTTTGCCTTCACACCATTGAACATTGCTCGATGCCTGCAGACCTCTGCAGTGAAGTCCTGGAAGATATTGTGGCAGGATCAGGGGTGTTGGGGTACAACACAGCCAATGAACAATAATAAAATGACCATACAATGATAAAATAGGAAGATACTTTACTTTATTAGGGGAATGAATTGAAAAAGGGGGGTAGGGGTAAGCCAGCAAGTTCGGTCCATGATCCGTTCCAGCCAATCCAGTTCCTCAGTCAATCCAAAAGTCGGTGCACAAATGGGCTTATCAAAAGAGTCCAAATCAAGCCAAGTAGTCAACACAATGCTTTTTCTCTCTTCCTGCACTCACCAGCGCATTTCCCTTTCTGGTACTTTGTGGTTTGCCTGGGGTAAAGGTACACCTTTTATTTCCTCCATATTATGGCGAAAGTTGCGACAGGTGTGCTCCATCCGGACTTCCCGTTAAGGTGTGAGGGTGGAGCCAGCAGGCCACAATGTTCCGCCCCTCAATCACCACCCCTTGGCATGCCTCTGTGCGGCTGCCACAATATGCACCCTTTGCCCACGAATATGCAGCTCGCCCTTCTCCATAGCCAGCTGCATTATACGTTGCTTTAATTGGAAGTGATGCACCCTAACAAAATTGCTATTGATTGGATGCCTTGATTTGTAAAATTCAGTAAAGGGAGCACAATATATTATATTTTGGTGTTGAATTTTCATCATTGTCAGATAATTTGTTGTTTCCTCTTCCATGACTTATAGTAGAGGTGTAAAAACTTGTTCATAAGAGGGAACTCCCCTCTCTGAAACAAAGTCAATTTGTAAACTTTGTAGAATTAGGTGTCCTTGCACCAACACGCAGATTGGCACTTAATTGTGTAATTGGTCATGTTCATTTGAGTAATTGCCACTAATTACTGAAAATAGAGTGCCAGCGATGACGTAAGGATCAGAAAGGAAGCTTCTTGAGAGAGGTGGTGAAAAATGTATGCCCTTAGTTATGGTGCAATAAATACAAAGCCATTAATCCTATGATGAAGCATTTCTATCCTGATGGGAGTGGTCTCTTCCAGGATGACAATGCCCGATCCAAAGGGCACGAGTGATAACTGAATGGTTTGTTGAGCATGAAAAAAATGTATCCAAATGCCAGGGTGGTCTCAGATACCAGATCTCAACCCAATTGAGCACTTATCAGAGATTCTGAAGTGATGCCTCAGACAGTGTTTTCCACCACCATCAACAAAACTCCAAATGATTTGTGGAAGAATGGTGTCGCATCCCTCCAGTAGAGTTCCAGACACTTGTAGAATCTGCCAGCATTGAAGCAAGTTGGCCCAGCATTATTAACATTCAGACCTAAAATGCCTGCTAAAAAGCCTATTAAAAATCTATTCTACACAACCTCTTAAAAAGGGTTTTCTGAAAACATTTTGAAGCATTTGTCTATTTCTGAATCACACGCATTTGTCGCAAAATGGCCCAAACGTCACTCCAGGTCTTAATGGGTTAAGGGACTTTATGTTGGTGTTTCCTTTATTTGGGCAGTACTGGTGAACCTCAGAAAGATTCCCTCTGATACCACTGCACTCTGACTGGACAGCTTCACTCTAATAAACACTGTTAGAGAATACCCCTCCAGGTGATTTTATGTTAATATAAGCGCGTTTCCACCTAAAATTGCCAGGAACTTGTAGTCGCAGGAACTATTTTCAAGGAATTAAAAGGTTCCTTCAATCCATTACGTCTGCGTTTCCACAGGGGTCTAATATGGCACTTTTTAATGTCAGATCACTTACTAATAAGAGCTTTTTAATTAATGATTTTATTTCAGAGAAGAAATGGCACTTTTTATTCCTTGTCGAGACTTGGCTGAAGAGCGGCGGCTCTGCAACCCTTGTTGAATCATGCCCCCCAAACTACGGGTCTATTCAATCAATCAGACAGAATAAAAGAGGCGGGGGTTTAGCCGTAATTTTTTCAGACCAATTTTGCTGCACCCAGATTGATTTAGGTACATTTCTTTCCTTCGAATATCTTGCCATCGTCTTAAAAGCAGAGTCAAACATACTTATCTTAACAGTTTACAGACCACCAAAACAATCCTCAGAATTCCTTTCTGAAATCTCTGAGCTATTATCTACTGTCATCATGAGCTATAACAGAATAATCATTACTGGTGACATGAATATTCACATCAACCGTAGTACGGACTTGAAGGCTATGGACTTCCTGGATATCTTAGACAACCTAGGATTAATTCAACACGTTAAAGAAGTTACCCATAGATTAGGCAACACACTTGATCTGGTAATATCTTATGGGATAGGCATTGAAAATGTCTCAGTATCCGATATAACTGTCTCTGATCATTTCTGTGTTTTCTTTGATGTTCTCTTAAATGCACCGAGCAATAAAATAAAATGTACTATTCAGAAAAGGTTCTTGGACACCACAGTGGAAACTAAATTCTCTGAGTGTGAGGTTCCGGATAAGGACCCAGACGCAGATCAGGATTAGGCAAATAAATAGTTTAATGGAGGCAGAGGTCAACACCAGAAGTCAGGGTAGCGAAAGTACAAAATCAAAAACCAAAGAGAAGTCACAAAACAATCCAAAAGTCAAAACCAGTAAAACAGAGAAGGCAAACAAACAAAATCGGCAGGCAAACTCGAAGTGAAAACAGAAGGGGTGTCTAAGGAAAATGCTACAGACTCTGGCTCACTCGAAATCGGCACAGGGAATGAAGATCATTCTCCCCCATCAATAAGGGGGTGGGGGTGGGGGTGGCTCAGGGGCGGGACACAAAGGGTGGGTAACCAGGGGTTTGAGTCGTGAAACATGGAAAGTGGGGTGAATACGTTTCATAGTGGATGGTAATTTAAGACGAACTGCAGTGGGGCTGATGATCTTTATGATAGGGAAGGGTCCAATAAAACGGGGGGCAAGTTTACGGTGATCCATTTTGAGGGGAATGTCTCTGGTGGTCAACCAGACCCGCTGTCCAATATGATACCGGGGAGCCTTGGAGCGTCTTTTGTCCGCAGTCTCCTTCATACGGGTACTGGCTCGGAGAAGGTTGCGGCGTGTGAGTTTCCAGGTGCGGAGACATCGACGGACGAATACCTGGGCAGAGGGGACTCCCACCTCCTCCTCCTGGCTAGGGAACAAAGGTGGTTGGTAACCCAGGGAACATTCAAAAGGAGACATTTGGGATGAGGAAGAGGTTTGGGAGTTGTTGGCATATTCTGCCCAGGGACGTTGTTGGCTCCATGAGGAAGGGTTCTGAGAACAAAGACAGCGTAGGACCATCTCAATGACTTGATTAGCCCGCTCTGTCTGGCCATTGGATTGGGGGTGAAAACCTGAGGAAAGACTAATGGATGAACCAATACGTAAACAAAAAGCTTTCCAAAACTTGGCGATAAACTGGGGACCTCTGTCGGAAACTGGCTGTCTCTTTAGCAGAGGGAAGTTTGGGTAAAGGAATAAAATGCACAGCCTTAGAAAACCGATCAATAACAGTCAGAATGGTGGTGTTGTTGTTGGAGGGGGGCAAACCAGTGATAAAGTCTAGAGCTATGTGGGACCAAGGGCGGTGAGGGATGGGTAGGGGCTGTAATAGACCAGAGGGATGCTGATGGGAACTCTTGTTCTGGGCACAGACAGAGCAGGCAGATATAAAGTTCTTGATATCCTGGACCATAGCAGGCCACCAAAAACGTCTCTGGATAAACGTAATAGTTCTGTTTATGCCCGGCTGACAGGACAGGCGAGAAGAGTGACCCCACTGAAGCACCTGGGATCGAACAGACTTAGGAATGAAGAGGCGGTTGGAGGGACAGCGACTGGGACCAACCTCTCCCTCCAAGGCAGAGCGTACCGTAGACTCTATGATAAGCTGAAGACCGTTGATAGAGCATTGTTGAGGCAAGATGGTATCAGGAACGGAGACCTTGGAGATAGATTCGAATCGGCGGGAAAGGGCATCAGGTTTGGTAGAGCCAGGACGATAAGATAATGTGAAATTAAATCTCGAGAAAAACAGAGACCAACGAGCCTGACAGGAATTAAGTCTTTTAGCAGTCTGTAAATATTCCAAGTTCTTGTGGTCGGTCCAAACCAGAAAAGGAACTTCAGCCCCCTCCAGGCAGTGCCTCCACTCCTCCAAAGCAAGCTTGACCGCGAGCAGTTCCCTATGGCCAATGTCGTAATTCTGCTCAGTGGGGCTGAGGCGATGGGAATAGAAGGCGCAAGGATGAACCTTCTTATCTTCAGATGAGCGTTGGGATAGAATGGCCCCCGGCCCGATGTTGAAAGCATCGACCTCGGCGATAAACTGGGCGGTGGGATCGGGATGAATAAGTATGGGATCAGATGTAAAGCGTTGTTTGAGCGTCCGGAAGGCTTCTTCTGCTTGAGGGTTCCAGTGAAAACGGATCTTGATGGAAGTGAGAGCGGTGAGTGGAGCTGCAAGAGTGCTATAATTACGGATGAACCTCCTGTAAAAATGGGCAAAACCCAAAAACCATTGTAACTCCTTACAGTTCTCTGGCCGGGGCCAGTCCAAGACGGCCTTGATTTTCTGTGGATCCATCTGGATGCTCCCAGCCGAGATGACGTAGCCCAGGAAGGTGGTGGTGTGACAATGAAATTCACATTTCTCGGGTTTAACATAAAGTCTGTTCTCCAGAAGACGCTGGAGAACTCTGCGGACGTGAGTGACATGTTCATCCATATTTCTCGAAAAAAATAAGAATATTGTCCAGATAAACGAAAACAAATTGATTGATGAAATCCCTCAACACATCATTGATTAATGCCTGGAAAACGGCAGGGGCATTGGTTAACCCGAACAGCATAACCAGGTACTCCCAGTGGCCAGCCGGGGTATTAAATGCAGTCTTCCACTCATCCCCCTCACAAATGCGCATCAGGTGGTAGGCGTTGCGCAGATCCAGCTTCGTGAAGACAGTAGCCCCTTGAAGCTGTTCAAATGCTGACGTCATGAGGGGGAGAGGGTAGCGATTCTTTATAGTGATGTCATTGAGAGACCGGTAGTCGATGCAGGGGCGAAGAGAACTGTCCTTCTTGCCCACGAAGAAGAACCCCGCTCCAGCGGGTGAAGAGGAAGGGTGAATGATGCCAGCAGTCAACGACTCCTGAAGATAGGTGTTCATAGTCTCAGTCTCGGGACGGGATAAGGAGAACAACCGCCCCTGGGAGGGGTGGTACCGGGTAAAAGTTCGATAGCGCAGTTGTAGGGACGATGGGGAGGGAGGCGGGTGGCTCGGGATTTACTAAAAACCTCCTTGAGGTCCAGGTACTCGGAGGGGAAGACAGACAGATCAGGTTTCTTCTCGGAAAGCAGGGAACTTGGAACAGAAGACAGGGGACTCGGAACAGAAGAATGGGCTTGATGCAGGCACTGGGAAAGACATTGTGGGCTCCAACCCACAATCTTATGACTGCTCCATTCCAGGGAAGGATTATGTTTAACTAACCATGGATGACCCAGGACAATGGGTGCGTGAGGAGAGTCAATGACGTACAGTCTTATCCTCTCCCGATGGTTCCCGGAAATGTGCAAAGTCAAGGGGGAACTGGTAAAAGTTATGTGGGCAATCCTCTGCCCGTTGAGTGAGTTAGCCACTAGTGGGCGTGGAAGCTTGTTAACAGGAATGCCCCACTTGGTAACTAACTCAGCATCAACAAAACTCTCTTCAGCTCCCGAGTCAATGAGAGCGGTGGTCTCTTGCTTCTGACCCTCCCACTCAATGGTAACCGGCAGGCAGGTCCGTTGTTTGGAGGAGCATTCAACAGGAATGACACCCACTAGTGCTCCTCTCCTCACTAGTGGGCGTTGGCTTTTAGCGGACAGGTGGAAATGAAATGTCCTGATTCCCTGCAGTAAAGGCAGGACCTGGTAGCCATCCTACGGTCACGTTCTTGACGGGAAAGTCGAGCACGATCCAGCTGCATGGGTTCAGGTTCAGGGTTAGGTGAAGGCTCCGCTCTGGGATGGTTGGCGACTCTGGCAGGCATCCTGAACCCTGCTGGCTCAGGCCCAGGAAAAACCCTGGTACTTCGGAAACGACGACGCTCCTGAAGCCTGGAATCAACCCAGATGGCCAGGCTGACGAGGTCGTCGAAGGACTCAGGTAGGTCGCGGGTCAGGATCTTGTCTTTGAGCTGCTCAGACAATCCAAAGATGAAAGCGTCATAGAACGCCTTCCTTCCCCAACCACAGGAGTTAGCCAATGTCTGGAAACTGATGGCGTAGTCTGAGACAGATCTTCCCTCCTGGCGTAAGTATAGCATCTCCCTGGCAGCTTCGTGACCATGTTTGGAATGGTCGAAGACCCTCCTCATCTCCTCTGAAAACATGACGAAGCTCCGGCAGTAAGGAAATGACTCCTCCCACGCAGTGGTTCCCCAGGTCTTGGCACGACCGGTCAGTTGGGTGATGACGTAGGCCACTTTGGAAAGCTCGCTGGGGAACGTCGATGGCTGAAGTTGAAAGATAAGCTGACACTGCGTGATGAAAGCACGACAACCACCAGGTTCACCGGCGTACTTCTCCGGGGGAGGCAGACGGGGTTCGCGCACCGGCGCAGAAGGAAACCCGGGCTGGGGGGGTTCAGCAGCATGCTGAGGTGCCGGGCTAGGTGCCGGAGCTCGCAGCATCAAGGTAAGTTCCGCCAAACTGGAGGTGAGAGTCTGAAGATGGTGGGTGACCGTCTCCAGATGGGTCTGATGACGCCCGAGCATGGCACCCTGCTGCTCGAGAGCGAAGCGTAGCTGGTCAGGATCTGCTGGGTCCATCGTGGTCAGAACGTACTGTGAGGTTCCGGATAAGGACCCAGACGCAGATCAGGATTAGGCAAAGAATAGTTTAATGGAGGCAGAGGTCAACACCAGAAGTCAGGGTAGCGAAAGTACAAAATCAAAAACCAAAGAGAAGTCACAAAACAATCCAAAAGTCAAAACCGGTAAAACAGAGAAGGCAAACAAACAAAATCGGCAGGCAAACTCGAAGTGAAAACAGAAGGGGTGTCTAAGAAAAATGCTACAGACTCTGGCTTACTCGAAATCGGCACAGGGAATGAAGATCAACGTTCTGACGGGGAATGAACATAAACACGGAACTTAAATACAAGCAGGGCAGGGAAACACAATAGGAATCAGGTGTGACTGGGAGGAGAGAGGGGTAGGAACACAGGTGAAAACAATGGGATTCGTTAATATCATAACGAGGGGAAACGAAAGACACGGACTAGGAATAACACAAACACATAGACAATAAACGACCTGGAAGAGCAGGCAGACACGTGTATAGTTAGAAGGGGAGGAGCGCATATATAAATCTGTGTGCGAATTAAGTGAAACGTGAGAAGCGTACAGGGATAGGACAATGAGAGAGAGAATGATAGCGATAGTTAGAAGCGTGAGATAATTAGTGATTAGTAGCGTTAGTAACTTAATCTAAATCCCTAATGTTAGTAGTTAAGTTGGTTAGTACTATATACATCTAACGAATATATACAAAGTGTAATAGAAAGTAAGAAGGAAGTAAAACGAGATAATAAGCTAAGATGGAAAAAACCGAAACATAGAATTTCCCGCAGTGCATGACAAAAGACAAGGAGTGGATCTCGAATAAACAGGAACGATGACAGACGGGGAACAGAACGTGACAGAATGATGAATAATGAAAGATAAATAAACAAAGAACAAAAACAACCGAACAGACATGCAGAAACATAACACTGAGCTTGTAAACTCTCTTAATCTATGTAATGAACTTCATTCCTTAGATGAAATGGTCGATGCCTTTAATGATAACGTGAGTAGTGCATTAAACACTGTCGCAATAAAGACTAAAACAATAAAGACTAAAACAAAGTTATGTAGGAAAACTTCACCTTGGATAAATAGTACTATCCGTGCCCAAAAAAGGGTATGCAGAGCGGCTGCTCCTTCAAAACAAAAGCGAACTTGGAGGAAATCTAGACTGGAGATACACGACTGTATGTTTTTAGTCTTTTCAGCATTTTTAAGGAGCATATTATTGCATATAATAATGTCATTCGCTCCGAGAGAAAAGCCTTGTTTTATGCTCCGTTAACGTGAATAAGCAATGCAGTATTTCCAAACAATACGCTTTATTACAGCTCCGTGATAATACAGTCATTTGTACAGTTGTCTAATACTAGCTCTAGCTCTACAAGCGTTCCCTTTCCTCTACTTACTCGCTGGTGGTTTTACGGGTAAGTAGCAGAGGTCAGAGCGCCCTCTGCTGACTAGACTGTATCATAACATTTCCCTTTGCTTAATATATGAAGACAGTTCCCATGGTATATACAACTAGCTTAACCAACAATGTTCTTATCTAAATTTAACTGCATATGGCTTGACTATGTTACCCAATAACAGTAGTCTTACTCTGAACTTAATTAAACAAAAATACAATCTTTCAACTGCCTATGGGTTTACTAAAGGTGGTCACAAGTGTTCACATAACAGTTTTTTTTTTTTTTTAAACAATATTCTCTTACAACATGAAGTGGCCCTATGAAACTGAAACAGTCTCTTAGCTCACAAAGTCTCTTGTGTATCTCAATGGTCTGCGAATGTTTGACCTGCTTCTAGTGTGCTGTAAAGCTTGTCCATCGGGCAGCTCGACAGTCTCCTCAGAGGTCCTTTGTTGATCAGTATCCACTGGTGCATCTTGGACACTCCCTGCATCCCAGTCGTCATCTGGTAAGGGTGTTTGTTTGTTTTTTACATGAGCCTGCTGAAGCTGTTCTGGCACTGGGAGAATGTCCTTTCTGTTCCGGCGGTATTTCTTGCCTTTCACCAGAACTATGTAGGATCGATCACTGAGTTGGTCAATGCAGATGCCGAGTGTCCATGTGCCGTCTGGGTTGTTGGGGTGTAGAAGTACCCTCACAGTCTGTCCTTGGATGATTGTCGGCATGTCCCTGGCTCGAGTGTCATAGCGGTGTTTCACTGTGATTCCTTTTGCTTGTTTTCTCGTGATGACATCCTTCACCACCTTTGGTTTCAGCTGTGTGTCTCTGGTAGGCAGGAAGGTGCGTGTTCGTCTTGACATGAGCCTTTGAACAGGAGAGCTGTCAAGGCCTTCCGTTGGGGTGTTCCTCCATGCCAGGACTGCTTTCTATGGGTCTCCTCCGTCCAACGCAGCCTTTTTCAGCAGTGTTTTGGCGATCTTAACTGCAGATTCTGCTTTCCCGTTGCTCTGGCTGTTATAGGGCGATGATGTCTCATGGTTGAAGTCCCACTCCTGGGGGTAATCAACCATGATGAGGAAAACTATGTGGGGGTGCTGAATTTTTAAAGTGAATAAATCCATAACCGTCTATCTCCCTCTGGACCATGGAATGTTAGTGGAGCTGGTGGGGGATCAGAGTCTCTCTTTGTTGCCTAGACTGAGTAGAGTTGCAGGTAGCACAGGAGTTGACAAAGCTCTTTACATCATCTGCTATGCCAGGCCAGAAAACTGCCTCTCGGGCCTTCCTGAGGCTGGCGTCTTTCCGCTTGTTTAGCTTTAGATTGATTTCCCTGGCTCTTTGCAGGAGAGCTGAGATGTTGTTGCCATGGTCTTTCACAGCTTCTTCAGTTGTCTCACCGCTTCCATAAACAAGGATGTCATCTGCTATCACGCTTACTCCTCTGAGCCCCTGCAGTACCTCATGCTGTCTTCGCTGGTATTCCTCAGCTGCTGGCTTTATCCCGAATGGCATTCTGAGCCATCTGTATCGTCCCTCTGGTGTCCAGAACGTGGTGAGATAGCTGCTTGGTTCGTCCAGTTTTATTTGCTAATAGCCATCTTTTGCATCAAGCACAGAGAACACTTTTGCATTTGTTATTTCAGGTAGGACCTCCTCTATAGTGGGCATCTGGTAGTGTGATCGGAGTAAAGCTTTGTTGAGTGGTCGATGCAGATGCGTAGCTTTTCATTTTTTTCTATGACGACTATGTTGCTGATCCATGGTGTTGGCTCTGTGACTTTTGCGATGATTCCTCCTTGTTCCATGGCATGTATGGCTGTGCTCACTTTCGATTTAATTGGGATCGGAACCCGTCTCGGCAATTGTTGTACAGGCTTAACTGCTGGGTCTATCTCTAGGTGAAGCTCTCCTGGGAGGCATCCCAATCCATCAAACACATCATCATATATGGCGATTATGTCCTCCATTGTCTTTGGTGCGTCTGTGACTTGAGGGCTTGTGGTGTCAATGTTGTTTATGACATGTTTGCTGTCTACCTGTATGAGGTTGAGTCTCTGGCATGTCTCAGCTGAGAGCAGCGGAGTTTGTGACATCTTCATCACTTGGAATTTGAGGATGTGTGTGCGTCCGTCATGTTCTGTTCTGAGTATGCATGTCCCTTCTGGCTTTATGAGTGTGTCATTGTAAAGCTTCAGCATGGTTTTACTCGGCAGCAGAGCGGGGTTGCCATCCTGCAGGACGCGCTGAAGGTCTTTATATCCAATTATATTGGCTGTGGAGCCTGTGTCTAACTGGCATTTTAAAATATGACTAGGGTCATAGCCCAATAGCTCAGCTGTGTGTGGGGCGAGATTGAGTTTGACAAACATTTTATTTTTGTTGGCTTGAAGACTATTCACATGTGATATGTACCACATTGCATCTGTGTGTTCAACTGGCTCCTCTCCCTCATCAACCAGATTGAGCTGAGGCTTGTGCTGTCCCTGCTTGCATACACGAGCAAAGTGGTTGCGCTTGCCACAGTTTTTACACGTGACACCATATGCTGGACATTTTGCTTTTGCATTTACTGACCCACAATAGTGACATGATCCGTTATTGGGATGCCATTTCTTGTTGTGATTATCAGGATTTGTCTGCTTTCTGTTCTGTTCACGAGCAGTAAAATGCACAGTCTCTTGCTCTCCTCCGCCTATTTTCTTTACCTGCAGTTGTGTCTGTTCGCTTGCTCTACACATGTCTACAGCTTTGGTTAATGCAGTGTTTCTCAAATAGTGGGGGGCCCGGTGCGATGCCAGGGGGGGCGCGTGTGACCCCGGGGAACATGCTTTTTTTTGCCGTACTAGAATAAAGTGTAATTGCAGATATGAAGTGCAGTGAACAAACCCTCAAGAGACACCATGGGTTGAAAAGAAAGGCAGAGAGAGACGAAGATAATGAGACAAACAAAAGTCACCCGAAAGCTTAGACGAGGAAATATGACGAAGCGTATGTAGCGCTTGGCTTCACTGTGACTACGGTGGGAGACGAGGAAAGACCGGTGTGTTTACTGTGTCTTAAAATGTTGGCAGCGGACAGCATGAAGCCAAATAAATGAAGGCGTCACTTAAAGACATTACACCCCAATCACGCTGATAAGCCGCTTGAGTTTTTAAGCTTAAAACGTGCGAATATTGCCGACAATCATCCCGCTTTGTGAATGCTACTTCAGAAAACCAGCGAGCACTGTTAGCATCATATAAGGTGGCGTACCAAATTGCTCAGTGCAAAAAACCCCACACCATAGCATTTCTTTAATGTTAATAAGGATACAATGTTATGCAGAGGTGTACTTATAACAATTTTATAGACAAATGATACTATTTATAGTCGCGGCGGAGAGTGGGGGGCGCGAAATGTTTTCCTCTTCCTAGGGGGGGCGTAACAGAAAATAATTGAGAAGCACTGGGTTAATGTGAGTTTAGGTTCCCTCAGCATATGCGCTTGTGCACTCAAATCTTTTGTGCCTATTACAAGGCGGTCGCGAATTAATTCTTCCCTCAGTTCGCCAAATTCACATGTGTCTGCTAACTTTCTTAGTTTGGCTATATATTGGTCAGCTGCCTCACATTGGCTTTGTTTACAGTCATTAAACACGTACCTTTCATAGATGACGTTTCTGGTCGGCTCAAAATGAGCCTGCAGGGCTTCCAGTATTTTTGTCGGATCCTTTCTGTCCTCATTACTCATGTGTAGATGACGTTGCAGCACGTGACATTCCTTTCCCATTACCGTCAGTAGCGTGGCAACTCGTATCGTTTTGTCCTTTATATTTAATCCCGTGGCTATTTCGTAGTTTTCCCACTGTGCTCGAAAAAATGTCCAATTGTTGTACGTATCCCCTTTCATGTCCATGGCTTCCGGCACCGGTATTGAATATGCCATGGGGGTTATGCGGAACTTTTCCCATCTTAAAAATATAGCAAAAGTTCGACAATTTATTAAACAACAAGATGCTGAAAAATTGATTCACGCCTTTGTTTCGTCAAGATTGGACTATTGCAACTCTGTCTATTCTGGTTGCCCAAAAAATGCTTTAAGGAGCCTCCAGCTCGTTCAAAATGCGGCAGCCAGAATCTTCACTAGAACGAGACGCACTGAGCACATTACCCCTATTTTATTTACTCTGCATTGGCTTCCTATTGAGGCTACAATTGGTTTTAAAATTTTATTTTTAACTTTTAAAGCCCTACATGGACTGGCGCCGGGGTATTTGTCCGATGCGCTTCGCCATATATTCCGGCGCGTGCCCTCCAGCATGGCCAAAAAAACGGCTGGAGGTAGGGCATTCTATTTTAGAGCTCCTTTTCTATGGAATAGCCTCCCCATCTCTATTAGGGAGGCTGATTCCACTAATGTTTTTAAATCCAGACTCAAAACATACTTATTCACAACATTTTATGGCTGAGTTTGGCGTACATATGCGCACGCACACACGTACATACACATACACAGTTTTTAAAATTACATTAATTTGAATACATTTTAGTTTTGCTTTGTTTTCAGTTTTTCTTTTCTTTTGCTTTTCTGTTAAGCACTTTGAGACCGCTCTGCGATGAAAAGTGCTATATAAATGAGGGTTATTATTATTATTATTAAAGAACCGCAAAGATTAGGCAAATTAGTCAGCTGACGCATGTTATTATTATTCTTCGTACACCAATGAATGACAATTTCAAAAAGTTATTTCACTAAATCTTTATTTAAAAAAATCACAAAATACATTGTTAGATTCAGTAGGCGATTTAACTAGGGTGGTCTTATGCCTTAATTAATGTAATAAAAAATTAAAAGATCGCTAATTTTTAACTTTTATTTAATTCGGTAGCATTTCTAAAAACCTGCCTCCCAGAAAGGCATTTGTCGTATACTTTATTATTTTTAGTTTGCTCCATTGATTTATAGATAGATTTTCCATAGATTTTTCCAACTAGTTCGCTAATGCCGATTTTTTTAAATGGCGGTTGAAACAACGCAGCGAGTCTTTTACCATACTCGACCAATCAGAAATGTTCAGCGCTGCAAGCCCCACCACCAAAAGTTCCTTAACATCGAAAATACCTACCTCTTGACTAGGAACATTTTGGGGGGTAAATAAGTCCCCCGAGCTACATTCTGACGCTGGTTGCTGCTACTTCCGTTTCCTGATATGAAGATAATTACCATAAAGGTCCCAAGTTCCTGGGAAAAGTTCCTGCGGTGGAAACACGCCTTATGTTTGCAGGAACCATTTTAAGTGGATTTGGGCCTCTGTCTGGATTCCAGTGCCAGCAGTGAGCTGTTTTTCCCAATTAAGGCAGTCTGTCCTACACAATCTAATAATATTTTCTATTAAAAAATCTAACCCATAGGAGTGAGAGCAGATTTAACACAAAGGGGTTGGTGTTGCTAACTCCTTTGATAAGATCAAGAGTATTGTACTTTAAAACATGATTTTATGATACCTACATTTGTCCCCTCATATAATATAGTGTTAATTCCCTGTGAAAATTGGGGGTGAGTGCTCTTTGTTAAAAACCAACAGAAAGCACTACCAGGATATGAAGGGCTTGATTGAGGGTGGTTTCTGAGGGAAAGCGTTTATTGTTACTATGCCGATTATTTCCACTTGGTTCCCCCATAAGAGGGAGACTATTTTTATTTTTTTGGAGGGGGGGAGTATAGTGTTGAACAAGTAAACAGCAGTGAACACAATTTAGCTAGAGTTCAGTGGTAGTGGAGTCTGAAGAGGTGGGTTTTGAGTCTCTTGTGGAAGATTGTAAGTGATTCCGTGGTCCTGACCGATTGCGGAAGGTCGTTCTACCAGCGAGGGATCAGGACAGAGAAGAGGCGAGACCGTGAGGAGCGGCTGCCAGGCGCCCGGAGGCGGAGCGGAGGGGTCTGGGAGGTGTGTAGGGAGTGATGAGTGACTGGAGGTATGGGGGAGCAGTACCTCTGGCCGCCTGAAAAGCAAGCACCAGTGACTTAAATCTGATGTGTGCTGCGATGGGGAGCCAGTGCAGAGAGGAGAGCAGAGGGGTGATGTGGGTGAACTTCGGCTGGTTGAACACCAGACGAGCGGCAGCGTTCTGGACTAGTTGCAGTGGCTTGATGGCGTAGGCTGGAAGGCCTCCCAGCAAGGAATTGCAGTAGTCCAGACGTGAGATCACCAGGGCCTGGACCAGGAGTTGAGTGGCCTCTTGGGTGAGGAACGGTCGGATCCTCCGGATGTTGTGGAGGGAGAAACGGCAGGTCCGAGTGATCGCTGCAATATGGCTCGAGAAGCACAGCTGGTTGTCCAGGGTTACCCCAAGACTCCTGGCAGACTGGGACGGAGACACTATGGAGCCTTCCACAGTGATTGACGCATCAATCATCGGGGAGCCCTTCGCTGGGAGGAAGAGCAGCTCTGTCTTCCCCAGGTTCAGCTTCAGGTGGTGGGTGGACATCCATGCGAAGATGTCAGCCAGGCATGCAGAGATCCGTGCCGGGACCTGGGTATCAGATGGAGAGAAGGAGAGGAACAGTTGTGTGTCATCAGCATAACAGTGATAGGAAAAACCATGAGCAGAAATAACAGAGCCAAGTGACTTGGTGTACAGAGATACTGTATTTTAATTAAATTCACCTTTGATATCCATGTTTATCACACTCCTTTGTGGTAGTTCTACCTTGTGGTCTCATGTGCAAGTTAAGGATTGCATTAAAAGCGTGTTGTCTGAATGGAAAATCTTAATTAAAACTCCGGTAGGAGAGTGGGGGGTGGAGTGGAGAAATTAGACAAAGATAGATGTAGAAGAATGTTTTGATTACCATCTCCTTTGTACAGTACAGATTCGTAGATGGGGGTCTGGTTGATATGCTCCTGGTGGGAGAAAAAATGACAAAATAATTGCGAGATTACGGCACCAAGGTCAGGGTTGGCTGTAATGAAGAGTGGCGGCTGAAAAGGACACATGGAAAACAATAACAGCCAGAGTTATCGCTCGGCAAGGCAGAATCACAGACCCATTCCGTGGCCAGGTCGATGTGAGGCCATCCTGCATTATGCATTTAATTGAATTACACTGTACCGTCTAAAACAGTGCCCGCTAAGAAAAAAAGGGCCACCACCATTTAATTAAATACCGTTTATCACGTTGCCTTCCACACTCTCCCACAAACCTCCTCTCCTAGCTACGTCGTGCTCATTTTCTGCTTGCCTCTCCCATCTATCTTTGCGAAGAGAGTTGAATTATTCATCGACACAAGCTATCGTGTTTTTGTGTGATCATTTATTTTATTATTCTGAACAGGCCATGAAAAACAGGTAACTGCTTGTAGGAATTAATTAAAACAGCATTTTCAGCTTGAAAGACAGTGGCTTGAATATTTTATGTGTAAGAGCATATCATGGCTAACAATTGCCTTTGCCTCACATGCATCCTCACGCACTATACTAAACTTCCAACATAGCATTCATAATTCTTTTAACATATAAATGAAATTGTTTATTCTTGGAAAGGGTAGGGCTAAGGTCCCGCTGTCAGGGTTTACAAATTCAATCACTTTTGACCACCTTGGATTTAAACTTTACATGTTGATAAGCATACTTCATATCTGTCTATTAGATAGCGATGAGCAATTACACCATAAAGTGAAATTTTCAGAGTTGAACAAGACATCAGTTTTTTTGAATGGATTTGCAGATTTCTGTCTCTTACAGTATATTTTCTTCAGCTCCCCAATTAAACAAGGAGAGGAAAAAACTGCCCAAATCAGTAGAATTCGGTTGGGATCTTTGTCCTTTGATGGCGCAATAGAAAATAGCTGATAACAATATCATTGTAATGCTAATGTTGTACTTTTGAAGTGTGTCGAAAGGACCAATTGTCCCCGGCTTTAATTCATTTTCAGCAGAATTCAAATGAGACCTCTGTCTCTGCAGATGAGCACGAGAGCAGGTATGAGGACTGAGAGCCCATGAACGAGCCGGGCTAGGCCAATTTTTCTCTCTGTCACTGCTGTGAAGCAGGTGTGACACTGATCCCTCACGTGTATTGTGCTCATGCTAAGCAGTGGCCTTACCAAGGAAAGAGAGGACATTAAAATGACATGCTCAAAATGTGCTGCGTTCTCTGTCAGTCTGGCCGGCGTTCAATCAACGTTTGTCCTTAACTTTGACTTAAAATTAAATTAAAGTGTTTTCTTCACAGACATAGTTACTTTTTGTGATTGCTGAACTCACCAAACTGTGTTGGTGAAGATAAAAATTGACATTTGACATGGATCAAAGTGAATCCAGGCCTCGGCACAAACCAAAATCGGGCTTACTTTACCACACAAATGCACATGCACACACACACACACACACACACGCATATGTATGAGAACACACACTGCAATCTATTGTGTTTTTGCATAATTTCTATCTGCATGAAATTCCATCCAATGCTTTATATGTCTGCTGTAGGACTGCGCAGTCTGGAATAATATGGAATGCAATAGACCCTTTGAACTGGACAAAGTGACAGTCCTGCCCCACAGTCTCTTCTATGGCATTTCTCGTTTCACACGGAGAATGATGATGGGAAAGGAAAGGTCAGTCCTTCGTAGCCGGGCAGCGGTGCCAAAGATTAAACCGCAATGAGAATGAAAGAAATGGTAGGTGTGTGCACCATTTTGACAAAGTGCAGAGAAAGGCCCACTCATGGCACCTCACTGCATGGCTGCTGTAAATGTACACTGTGCCAACACATGGGAGTGCCACCATGGCAATACTGTGCCATACAGCCATATAGGAATACAAGAAAAGGCTGAAGAAAAAGAAAATGGCAGAATGTGATAAAACAGCTGTACTTTCCCCGTACATAATGTACAATGCTCTGGGTGGAATGGAATGGATATGACCACTTTCTGCTGCATTGTAATGATATGGGGGGTTGCAGATGACTTGTTATTGCTAACTTTAGTATTTTAGCTTGCTTTTGTACCCTCTCTGATGGTTTTTTAACAGCAAGGGGAAATTTGTTTCTTACCATTGTGACTAGTTAAAAGGAGAAATGGGATGGGCATAGACTCTCGTGGGTAAAATGAGTTAATTCCAGGTCACACATGGGTGAAAGCAAATGAAGGGACTTCTTGGTATCAGTTTTGATAAACCATATTTTTCAAGATGGGTATTATTTTTCTGATAAATTATATTTGCAGTTTTACTTTGTTTAAGTATTAAAACATGATTTTACATGCAACAAAATAAAAAAATAAAAACAAATTCCCTGCATAATGTGAAAAACGTACCCCCTCGGCAAAAAACATGTTAACATCTCACTTTTTCTCATCATTGGCATAAAAAAAATATTTCTCTATTCCATCTGTTCCCTCTGGCTTACCACTACTCCAATCTCCATGGAAACTTATAAGAACAGGGGCCTGGACAGCACATTGAAGCTGAAATAGAGGAAACAAAAACATAAAGGGCTCTAGTTTCAAAGTGCAAAAACATAATCCAGGACAGAGGCGTTTTAAGGTGTGTCCTTGTCTATTCCGGTAGTGGACATGAGACAGTAGTGCAGCTGATCATCAGATTTTTACCCCATTTAATACCCCTTTTCCATGGTCAACTGGCAGTTGGAGGCAGCACTTAACTTCCTCATGAGGTGGGGCCCAGCTCCTGGGGAGTCTGCCAGCATTCACGGGTGACAGAGAAGGATAGAGCGAGATAGTGGACTGTCTCCCTCTCTTCTTTCTTGCCACTCAAGACCCTCCCCAATTCTGCCCTCCTCTCTGCCCCTTTTGTGTACTTGACTTCCAGCGCTCCACTCTGTAGCCAAAATCAATACATACAGTTGTATAAAAAGTTCCCAAAATATTGGCACCCTTGCATGTTTTAAAATAAATTCACAATTTTCTCTAAAACAAGTTGAAATTAACAAAGGTAGTTGGTGTCCACCAGTGGTGGGCCGTCAGGGTCTGCAAGGCCTTCTCTGCTGGCCTAAAAAATATCTGAATCACAGACTGATGTTAATTATATTTTTTCCATGAATACTTATTAAATAATTCCAAATGGTCTGTCCGCTTCCTTTCATAGCTTTAACATGAAAATACACGTCTGGAAGCAGCGCAACCAGGGGAAATGCTATGAAAGGAAGCGGACAGACCATTTGGAATTATTTAATAAGTATTCATGGACAAAATATAATTAACATCAGTCTGTTATTCAGACATTTGAGCGGACATTTTCAGCCTTAAAGCAAATTAAAACTTATGCCAGAAATACGACAGGGCAGGCTCGACTTTCAGCATTAGCTTCGATGGCGATAGAAAAGGACTTCTTGATGGAACTGAAACACACGGATAATCTGTACGACAGAGTAATTGAACTCTTTTTGAGGAAAGAAAGGAGGATGGATTTTGTGTACAAATAATAAGGATTTTTGGTGAGTAAAATGTTGCTATTTTCCTAAATAATATTGCAATTTTATGAGGTTATTATTGATGCTTTTTTGTGTGTGTCGCAGCTGTAGCACCCCGGGTTTGTTTCTTCAGTAAAGGCATTTATTCTGGATACACGAGTTATCTATCTGCGATGCAACGGCAACGGGTGTTTGCTCGGTTTGTTTTTGCACTTTGTTTATTTATCTTTCTTCAGTCATGTTTCATTCTCGTTCTGTTCCCCGTCTGTCATTGTTCCTGTTCGAGTTCCTCTCCTTGTCTTGTCATGCACTTCGGGAAATTCTATGTTTAGTTGTTTTAGGGAGGAGGAGGAACGCATAAAGAAATCTGCATGCAAATAAAGCGGAACGTGAGATAGGACGAGAGAGAATGACAGCGATAGTTAGAAGCATGAGATAATTAGTGATTAGTAGTGTTAGTAACTTAATCTAAATCCCTAATGTTAGTACTATATACTTAGTTGGTTAGTACTATATACATCTAACTAATATATACAAAATGTAATTAGAAAGTAAGAAGGAAGTAAAACGAGATTAGAAACGAAGACGGAAAAACCGAAACATCGAATTTCCCGAAGTGCATGACAGAACGAGAATGAAACATGACTGAAGAAAGATAAATAAACAAAGTGCAAAAACAAACCGAACAGACACTCAAAACATAACAATAAGATGGCTTTTATAGCTATAAAATAGTTATTGAGGGGTGGATTGATTCAGACGGAGCACTACTGAAGGCCTAGGTGTGAAATGCACGGCCCGCCACTGGTGTCCACAATTCTTTATATCACTATTAACTGTTTCCACAACTGGCTGGTAGACCATGTTTTAAGACCCCAAAAAACTAAAAAACAGAGGAAGTCCCGCCTAGTTATGGTGGCCTCATTTTTCTGACCAATGGCCATCAAGCTGCATACCCCAGTGTCATTCAGTGGGGCTGCCTTTCAGTGCTGTGGTCTGTTGAATCATCACACATTGAGAGGAAGTCAGAAGCTAAATACCAGTCTCCAAATATTAGGGTTTATGACAGGAAAGGAGTAGGTAAGGGATGACAACTGAATTGTTTGTTTTTGCAGAGGCCCCAATAAAGATGAAAATGATGATAGATACTATGAATGTCATATATGTAAGGGATACTTTTTTTTTTTTAAAGTGAGCTTAACCAGGCGGTTGATGTATCACTCAAAGGCTATTGATCAGGGTTAATCAAGCTAGCATGTAAAATAGTAAATGCTATTGATCAGGGTTACTCTAGCTAGCATGAGATACAGTATAAGGTTTAGAAAGGAAAAAATGCATAAATAGTACACAAGTACAATAAGTACACAAGCAATTCCTTTATATTTGTGTAATTAAAAACCATACCTAGATGTAATATTCTGGCAATAATCTTCAATGGAATATGCTGCTGTCATGTCTTTTAATATATTTTTGCTTGCATTATGCATTTGTTTTATAGTCATGGACACCAGAACATTTTATGGGAAAGGAAAGGGAAAGGAGAGTGTAGCCACAGTCCCAGAGAATCCTGCCGAGGATTTTACTGATGAGGATGATGATGATCCAGATTACACCCCCAGTCATGAAGATTACAGTGATGATTCTCACCTGTCCGAGTTATCTGAAACAGATGATACCCCAAGTACATCTCTGAATGCACCCCCTTCCAAAAAAGAAAGGGTAAAAATAGGCTTGTGGTCATCTCCCAGAAGGAAAGTAAGAGTGAGCAGCCCCCTGTTTCTCATGCATTGCCACGAGAGAGAATTTGGAGAAAGGCAGACATTCCCTCTTTCCAGTGTCCTAAACAAACGCACCCTCCTCCCATTGATGTTGACACTCCATATAATCAATGGAGAATAAATTATCAGTCACATTTGCGACCAAACAAACCTGTACTCTGCTCAAGAGTTGGGGGACCCCATTCAAACAAACCCAAAAGAGATGCAGGACTTCCTGGCCATACTCCTGTACACTGAAGTGTTTCCATTTACCTCATTTGAGGATTACTGGAGTCCCAAGAGCCGGTATATGAAGGTGGCTGACATTATGCCATTGCACAGGTTCTGTACTTTGCGTCGCTATGTCCACTTCAATGATGATTCTGCACATGGAAACACCCAAGACAGGTTCTACAAGATTCGTCCCATGTTTGATATGTTACGCAGACAATGCCTTTTCATTCTCCCAGACAACAAGCAAAGCATTGATGAGGTCATGGTGGCCTTTGGAAATTGGAAATTGAAGTTTTAGTTTCATTTGACCAAAATGTGTTGAGGCATAGCCTAATGACTTTTCATTTTCACCGTCAATGTTTTTTTTAGTTTGACTCTATATGATACGTTTTATCACCTTCATTCTAACACTTCCCTCTTATTGGAAATAAGAGAAACAATAGGCAAATTGGCAAATAATTTGTGGAGATATATGGTATGTCATATCAATTAAACATTTTAACAAATGAGTGTTATTATATACAACATATGTGTGTAAATTATGTACAAATAAATTCTTACAATCGTACATTTATTTGTCACATCTACATTTACATGTAACCATTTTGACGTGAAGAGTTATATTTCAATGAATTGAGTTCGTATCATTTTCTATAATGTCACAACTTCATCTCTTTCTTCATTTTGTTATTAGTTTCAATTTTTTGCATGCCTTGTGTTTGTTGTGTTTGTTGGGATCCTGTTGAGTTCCTACTGCTTTCCTGTAGCTTATACTTATCAAGTTTGTTGATGAGACTCTCTGAAGTTGCGCAATTTCATCTTTGTATTATGAGCTTTATTGTAAACAATGCAAGCATTTAGGATAGCGATGTCAAGCATGTACCAAATTATTTTATAGTACCACTATAGTGACTTTGTTTGTCTCTTGTAACAGACAATTTTTTTGTCAGCAAAGTCTACACCCCCCATGTGTTTGTTATATGATGATAAAATATTTCGACGTTGCACCTCAACCCGCATTTCAATTTCATTGAATTTCTGTTATGGGATTTTCAGTAGGATGGCAACTGTAGAGTTTGTGCGGTCTGCGGAATATCACGTAGATAGGTGAATGAAGGGTTTTGCGCGGTCTATGGAAAATCCCGCAATTCGGCGAATATGGGTTAACATAAAATGGACTGAAATGGCAAATTATTGACACCCTATATTTAATATTTGGTAGCACAGCCTTTGGAGAAAATAACCTATAGCCATTAATGACATTCCTACACCCCTCTACAGGCAGTATGGCCCACTCTTCTTTTGCCAACTGCTCCACTTCTCTTAGATTTGAAGGGTGCCTTCTCCCAACTCCGGTTTTCAGATCTCTCCACAAGTGTTCAATAGGATTGAGATGAGGACTCATTACTGGCCACTCCAGAACAGTCCAACATTTTCTCTTGAACATTCCTGGGTGCTTTTGGATGTGTGTTTTTGGCCACTGTCCTGCTGGAGGACCCATGACCTTTGAGTACATTTTGCTCTGATTTCATGATGCCCTTAATACGTTCAAGGTGTTTTTCCCCAATATTCCACACCAGAGCAGTATTTTAAAACAAAAGACTCCTTATTTTGCCAAAGAGGAATATGAGAAAGTAATATAGTGCTGTTTTTGCCATAATTAATGGAGAAATATGTGTTTTTATGTTGTAGGATTTGACCCACTCATCAGCAGTGAAACGCTGCTGTATTTACCACTAAAGTGTGATCGGTTCAGACCTAAACTAAATGTGCCCTGAGTTTGTGAGAATTATGGGGTAGGCATGTTTTTCAGTCTGGCCCCAATTGGCAACCCCCTCCAATAGCAGGGTAAAATGTCACCTGTCCTTCCAGAGGCTGGCACTGAGACTGGGATTATGTTTTCAGTTTTTCTTACAGTAGCAACCCTAGCCTACCTCCCTTTTGGCTGCTGCCTCACCTGAGGCTAATGAGCAATCATCTCAGCTGTGAGCCATTGCCTTCTTTAGGCCATTATAAAAGCACAGCCTGCCATGCCTGTGGGGACTTTTCTGGGCATGTAGGAAGGAGTGCTAGCTTTTTGTTAGTTTTGACCCTCTAAGCAATAGTATTTGATTTAACTTCACTATTTTGGTGGTTTGTTTTATTTTATAAAGTTGAAGGAAAATAAGCCATTAGCCTTTCGAACTTTATTTTGGGTTTATCTTTTATCCACTCACCACCTAGGAGGGTGGCCACCCCTGCTACATTGCGACATATGGTGGAGGATGCAGGCATATTAATTGTCCCTGGTGGTTAGAGTGGATGGAGCTTTTCCTTAATTCATTAGTTAAAAAAACTAAAAAAACATTTAGAATTTTTAGTTTTTCCTCCCAAAAATTCTGAGAAGGAAAAAATCTAATCAAATCAAATCAAGTTTATTTGTATAGCGCTTTTCACAATAGAATTGTCACAAAACGCTTAACAGAGGGGGAACCCAGGCCTAGACCCCCCCAAAAGCAAGCCTAACGGCAACAGTGGCAAGGAAAAACTCCTAGGTAGGGAGAAACCTTGGGAGGAACCAGACTAAAAAGGGGGGGAGCCCATCCTCTTCTGGCCGGCACAGGGTATGTCCAAAAAAGACCATGTCATGGTCAGTCCAAGGTGGCTCAGGGCTGAAAGACTTTGCCCCTCCTGAGTTAGGTAGTCGGGGGGGGGGGCTAAACCACGCGGAGAGGGTCCAGATCCAGGAACTGGGGTTGGCGTGGGGGTGAGGGTTGATGGGGGCAGCTCACATTTCTCGCAGGATCTAGGGCTCGGGGGCAGGTGCCCCGAGTCAGAGGCCGAGGCAGAGAAGAGAACATGCAGTCAGAACAAAAAAAAGCAGTGCTATAGCCAGTAGCATTATGTAAGAGCAGGGGAGCACAAGCATAGGAAATATACAGATAGCCCCAACAGGTGTAAGCTATGGCAGCATACCTATTAGGAGAGGGACAGAGAAAACACGCAGCCATGAGAGAGTTCCAAACAATCCACACCTGATCAAGGATAACCAGCATAACAGTGGTGGTAACACATTGAGGAGGTGACAGTATGGAAAGTTTCTCACTCCATAAGACACTAGGGCACGGCCTTCTCCATCTCTCCACCTAGACTATGTTTGGCAGTAGGCTAGGCTGAAAAGATATGTTTTTAATCTACATTTAAAAATTGAAACTGTGTCCGAATCCCTAACATGCCTTGGTAAACCGTTCCACAACAGAGGAGCTCTAAAAGAGAAGGCTCTACCACCAGCTGTGCTTTTCAAAATTCTAGGGAGTAATAGATGGCCGGCTTCTTGTGAACGAAGCAGTCGTGTCGGCTTATAGGGGGCAATCATTTCGGTCAGATATAAAGGTGCAAGTCCGTTTACTGCTTTAAAAGTTAGCAACAGTACTTTATAATCAGCCCGATATTTAATAGGAAGCTAATGTAGTGATGCTAACACTGGAGTAATGTGCTCATACTTCTTGGATCTAGTCAAAATACGTGCCGCTGTATTCTGTACTAGTTGAAGACTCTTTAGAGAGCTACTAGAGGAGCCGGATAATAAGGCATTACAATAGTCTAGCCTCGATGCAACAAAAGCATGCATCAAGGTTTTAGCATCCTCTAATGACAGAATGTGCCGAATTTTAGCTATGTTTCTTAGGTGAAAGAAAGCTACTCTGGAAGTGTTTTTAATATGAGTGTCAAATGTAAGGTCCTGATCAATAATAAAACCAAGGTTCTTAACCATAAGACTTGATGTAACTATGCAATCACCTGCATTTAACTGCAGATTCAACTTGTTCCTTAATTTTTTGGGGCCCAAAACCATCATCTCTGTTTTATCTGAATTTAAAAGCAGGAAATGTACTGTCATCCAATTCTTTATATCAGCGATACAGGCCTCTAATTGAGTGAGTTTAAGTGTTTCACCTGGTTTCATTGATATGTACAGCTGTGTATCATCTGCATACCAATGGAAATTCACACCATGTTTACGAATAACATTACCGAGTGGTAGCAAGTATAATGAGAACAGTAATGGTCCCAGCACTGAGCCTTGTGGAATACCATATTTAACCTGAGAGTAGTCAGAGAACTCTTGATCTAATTGCACAAATTGAAACCGGTCTAATAAGTATGATTTAAACCATGAGAGTGCCCGTCCACGCAAACCAACCATGTTTTCTAGCCTATGAAGGAGAATCTGGTGGTCAATAGTGTCAAAAGCAGCACTTATGTCAAGGAGCACTAGAATAGAAACACAACCAGTGTCCAATGCTAACAGTAAGTCATTTACAACTTTAATAAGTGCTGTCTCAGTGCTATGGTTTGGTCTAAAACCTGATTGTAGTGTTTCATACAGATTATTCGTTTTTAGGAAAGCAGTTAATTGCTGAGCTACAGATTTCTCTAAAAATTTTGACAAAAAGGGCAGATTTGAAATGGGCCTATAGTTCTTCAGATTAACCGGATCAAGATTTGGTTTCTTTAGAAGAGGCTTGATTACTGCCACTTTTAAAGACCTAGGTACGCAACCCAATAATAGGGATGTATTTATGATATCTAACATGGGCTGGCCTAGCACAGGCAAAATCTCTTTAATAAGCTTTGTTGGTATGGGGTCTAACAGACATGTAGATGATTTGGAGGACATAACCAGTTTACTGAATTTGTCCAGATCCAAGGGAGTGAAAAACTCAAGGGTCTCTACGCAACCCTGCTCCTGATAGCCCTGTGCTATCTCGGCAGTTGGAGTGCTAGATATTGGAGTCATTTTCATAATTTGTTCTCTGATTGTCTCAATCTTATCAGTAAACGAGTTCATAAAGTCATTGGAATTATAGTTGGAAGGATAACTGATGGAAACTGAAGACTGTTTTTTTGTCAGTTTAGCTACCGTGTTAAATAGAAATCTTGGGTTGTTTTTATTCTGGTCAATTAATTTTGAGAAGTACAATGACCTAGCTGTAATAAGGGCGTGCTTGTATTCTATGAGGCTGTCCTTCCAAGCAGAGCGAAAAACCTCTAAATTGGTAGAGCGCCATCTGTGTTCTAATTTTCTGGAAACTTGTTTAAGGGCACGGGTATGGTCAGTAAACCAGGGTGCAAGTTTCTTCTCACTGCATTTTTCCTTTTGAGGGGGTGCGACCGCATCAAGTGTATTCCGTAAAATGTGATTTAGCGCATCTGTTTGATGATCAATTGACAAAAGGCTATTTGGGTCCTGACTTGATACTAAGGATTCGGGAAGTAAGTTTATAAATTTTGAAGCCGTCAATTAATTTATAGAGTGGCTGGAATAGTATTTAGGTTCCGATTTAATAGGAATATTTACCTGAATTTCAAAAGAAGTCAAAAAGTGATCCGATAGTACAGGATTATGGGGAGACACAATTATATTCTCGACATCGATACCATAGGATAAGACTAAATCTAAGGTATGATTGTGGCGGTGGGTTGGTTAAGATATATTTTGAATAAAACCAACAGAGTCAATAATAGCTGCAAAAGCCAGTCCTAAAGGGTCACTGTCATTATCAACATGTATGTTGAAATCTCCGACAATCACAACTTTATCTGCCATGGTTGCCAAGCTTGATAAAAACTCTGCAAACTCAGAAAGAAAAACAGTATACGGTCCAGGTGGTCTATAAATAGTTATTAAGAGGAAGGGTTGCACTGAGGTAACTAGATCTTTTGACTGTCCAGAAAGCATAGCAAGCGATTCAAAAGAGGAGAACTTATCCCCACATTTAGGTGTAAAACTAAATTTTGTCAAAAAAATCACAGCAACACCACCCCCTCTACCGGACAGATGCGGCACTTGGCAGCTGGCATAGCCATCGGGAGATGCCTCATTTAGTGCACTGTATTCGTCAGGCCTACAGTCCTGGGAGAAGATGGACCCACAGTTGGAGAAAGTATGACACCTAGTAGTGAAAGCCATTTGGAAGCTACTAGGCCGATAACCATCATATCTACCAGGACCACCATTAACATCGGAACATGGAACGTCAGAACCATGTTTGAAATTGGCAAAACAACTCAAGTGGCAGCTGAGATGAGACGCTATAATCTTGATCTACTGGGAATCAGTGAGTCAAGGTGGATAGGCTCTGGTCAGCAGAAATTTGCCACGGGGGAACTGTTGCTGTTCTCGGGCCACGAAGAAGCAAACGCACCCCATAGCCAGGGAGTGGCCTTGATGATGTCAAAGACTGCCCAGAGAGCTCTCATTGGATGGGAGGCTCATGGCCCACGGATCCTCACTGCCTGCTTCCGCACAACCAACAGGAGGATCAACATGGATATCATCCAAGGCTATGCCCCAACCAATGAGAGTGAGGAGGACATCAAGGAGGATTTCTACAACAGGCTGCTGACCATCATCCAGACACGCCCCAGACGTAACATCATCGTCACCATGGGAGACTTCAATGCCAAGATTGGCAGTAACAACCAGGGGTATGAGGAGATAATGGGAAAACAGGGCTTGGGTGAGATGAATGAGAACGGGGAGAGATTTGCCAACCTTTGTGCCACTACGAGCCTTGTCATCGGAGGGAGTTTCTTCCACCACAAACGGATACACAAGGCTACCTGGGTGTCACCAGACATGATGACAGAAAATCAAATCGATCATGTCTGCATCGGGAAAAAGTTCAGAAGATCTCTCGAAGATGTACGGGTCAGACGGGGAGCTGATGTTGCATCGGACCACCACCTCCTGGTCGCCCGAATGAAACTAAAGCTGAGGAGAAACTGGACAGGACAAACAAGTCAGCGTCAGCGGTACAACACTATTGCCCTGAGAGAACCAGCCAGGCTAGAAGAGTTTAAAACCGCACTCTCCAATAAGGTCCAGATCCTGCAACAGCGGATGGAGAGAGAGACCATGGAGGATAAGTGGCAGAGCATTAAACAGGTAGTAACATCAACATGCCAGGAAGTGCTAGGAAACAAGACACAGAGTCACAAAGAATGGATCTCAGTAGGGACCTTAGAAAAGATCCAAGAGAGAAAAAGAAGGAAGGCAGAAATTAACAGCAGCCGCACACACGTGCGAGAAAAGCTCAGGCCCAAGAGCAATATTCGAAGCAAATAGAGTAGTTAAGAGGAGCATAAGGACAGACAAGAGAAATTACATGGAGGCACTGGCAGCAGAGGCAGAAGAGGCAGCTCATAAGGGTAACATGAGAGAGCTGTATAATAACATCAAAAAGCTCTCTGGAAAGTTTAGCCAGCCAGAGAGGCCAGTGAGGGACAAAGAGGGGAAAATAATTCCAGAGATAGAGCAGCAACAACGTAGATGGGCAGAGCACTTTGAGGAGCTACTGAACAGACCATCTCCTCCGAATCCAGAGAATATCCAGCCAGCCAACAACGATCTACCGATTGTTTGTGATGTTCCATCAAAGGAAGAGATATCCAAGGCCATCAAGCAATTGAGAAACGGGAAGTCAGCCGGGCCAGACACCATTCCTGCAGAAGCACTGAAAGCAGATGAAAGGACCACAGTGGAAATGCTCCATCCTCTGTTCCAGGACATTTGGGAAGAGGAGGACATTCCATCAGAGTGGAAGGAGGGCTACCTCATTAAGCTCCCCAAGAAGGGTGACCTTAGTTCCTGCTCCAACTACAGGGGGATAACTCTGCTGTCAACCCCAGGAAAGATCTTTAATAGAGTCATCCTAAACAGGATGAAGGATGCTGTTGACCCACACCTCCGAGATCAACAAGCTGGCTTCAGGAAGAGTAGATCCTGCACGGATCAGATAACAACCCTGCGGATCATCCTGGAACAGTCCTTGGAGTGGAACTCACCTCTCTATGTTAATTTCATTGACTACGAGAAGGCGTTTGACAGTGTGGATAGGCAGACCATCTGGAAACTGTTGAGACACTATGGGGTACCGGCAAAGCTTACTAACATCATCAGGAACTCATACGAGGGAATGACCTGCAGAGTGGTTCATGGCCAACACCTCACTGATGCCTTCCAGGTGAGAACAGGAGTGAGGCAAGGATGCCTGTTGTCACCTTTCCTTTTTCTGTTAGCCATCGACTGGGTAATGAAGACATCAACTGCCCAGAAGAGGAATGGCATCCAGTGGACTCCTTGGACTCAGCTGGATGACCTCGACTTTGCTGATGACCTGGCCCTTCTTTCCCACACCCAGCAACAAATGCAGGAGAAGACCAACATAATCTCAACACACTCGGCAAGCCTTGGTCTCATTATACACAAAGGAAAGAGCAAGATCCTCAAGGTAAATAACAACAATACTACCCCCGTCACACTAGAGGGTGAAGCACTAGAGGAGGTGGAGAGCTTCACTTATCTTGGCAGTGTGGTCGACAAGCTGGGAGGGACAGATGCTGATGTTAAAGTTCGAATTGGAAAGGCAAGGGCAGCTTTTCACCAGTTGAAGAATGTCTGGAGATCATCTGAGCTGCCGAGAAACATCAAGATCAGGATCTTTAATTCCATGGTGAAGCCTGTTCTACTATATGGAGCAGAGACCTGGAGAACAACCGTCACCACCATGAAGAAAATCCAGACATTCATTAACTCCTGCCTCAGACGAATCCTGAGAATACACTGGCCGAACACCATCAGCAACCTGGACCTGTGGCAGCAGACAGGGCAGCAGCCTGTTGAGGAAGAGATCCTCCAAAGACGCTGGAGATGGGTTGGCCATACCCTTCGCAAGCCTGCATCTAACATCACAAGACAAGCCCTCTTCTGGAATCCACAAGGGAAAAGGAAGAGAGGCAGGCCAAGAAACAGCTGGCGGCGTGACCTGGATGCAGATGTGAAGAGGTCTGGCCATACATGGGGACAACTGGAGAAGATGGCCCAGGACCGGAATGCCTGGAGAGCCCTTGTTCGTGGCCTATGCCCAAGGATGGGCAGTAGGCGATGATGATGATGATGATTCGTCAGGCCTAAGCCAGGTTTCAGTGAAACTAATCAGGTCAAAACTATGGTCCGTGATTAGTTCGTTCACAAGAACCGCCTTGGGGGAAAGTGATCTAACATTTAACAATCCACATTTAAGATGCGTCTTACTACAGGCAACACTTACTGCAGGCTGAGAGGTTTTAATATAAATAAGATTATGTACACAAATGCCACGACAGCCAGTGTGCTCAGATAGCTTTTTACTTCTAAAACCATTTCCAAAACGAGGGACAGACACAGTCTCAATAGCTAAGCTAGTCACGGGTTTTTGGAAGCTAGCAGACAGTGGTTTAGGACCAGAAGTCTGCTGCCTGGCTAGCGCTCTGAGAGGTCATACATTTTGCGAATTTATACTATGGGAAAAATTTCTAGATAATAGAAGAGCACCTCTCCAGTTCGGGTGGAGTCCGTCTCTCTTCAGTAAGCCAGGCTTTCCCCAAAAAGTGGGCCAATTGTCTATGAAGCCCAAGTCGTTGTCAGTACACCAGTTAGCCATCCAGCGATTTAGCGACGTGAGTCTACTGTAGACTTCGTCACTCCTACGGGCAGGGATAGGGCCAGAGATAATTACTTCCCGACTGAGTGTTTTAGCGAGCTTACACACCGAAACAAAATTATTTTTAGTGATCTCCGACTGCCTAAGTCGAACATCGTTGGTGCCAGCGTGGATAATAATTTTAGAATATTTGCGATTATTCTTAGCTAGCACCTTTAAGTTTGCCTCCACGTCGGTAGCTCTGGCCCCAGGCAAACATTGGACTATGGTCGCTGGTGACTCTATCCTCACGTCTCGTGAAATGGAATCGCCAATTATCAGAGCTTTCTCAGTAGGTGTATTACTGAGTGGGGAAAAACGATTCGAAACGTGAGTTGGGTGTATGACCTCCTTGGGACGGCGACTATGCCTCCCTCGAACCGTGACAAAAACGCCTTGCTGCGAAGGCTCTGCTGGGGGAATAGCACTAATGTCTAGGCTATTTAAACTCCCTGGTGCATCCAGCGCCAACAGAAAAGACTCTATGTAACTCTCTCCTTCCTGAATCTGGCGAAGCGTCCGGATGCGGTCCTCAAGCTCAACTATTTTCTGCGCCAATTCTAAATTCAGTTGACACTTACTACAAATACCAGTTACGTTAAACTTGGCGTCAGAACTAACACTAAACATATTGCACTCCAAGCAGGAAACAAGGGAGGAAGCCATGGTCGAATTCCTTACCGTAAATGTTTTCTTGGGTGTCGAACAGGAAATTGCAAAAAGGCCACAAGTTGAAGAGGCAGACTGCTCCCAGGGCCTGGGAGTCGCCCCGAGAGGGCCAGGCTATTACCTTGGAGGACCTGGAGGCTTGCCTAGGAGAGTGGGAGGCAGATCTGCTCTGTCTGGTGGCAGGTTTTGCCTGAGCAGAGGAGCCTATGGATAGGAGGGAGTTGCTTCAGCCCCTGCACTGGCCCAAGCATGGCCTGGCCTTTGCTAGTCCGGTGGACCATCCTTTTGAGGTTTCCAGAGACGGGGACCCCTGGGAGGAGCCGACAGAAGCTTTTCCCTGGTGTAAGTGGTGTGGGGAAACAGCCCAGTGATGGGGTGACTCCCCACACCACTCACACCAGGGAAAAGTTTGGGTGCGGAAGTGACAGTCATCATTGGCACCACTGTCCAGCCCCAATTGATGCGACTGTCCACCAGCTTCTCTCCTCCCTGACTGAGGAGGAGAGTAAGGCACTAAGACCAGGCCAGGCATTCATAACTCTCCAGGCTGCTGTCCTTGTCGACTGCTGTCGCCAGGGTCCCTGCGGGCCCCTTGTTGCCTGCTGTCTCTGGCCTTCCTTGGGGCCCCTCGATGACTGCGGTCTCCGGCCTTCCTGTGGGCCACTTGTTGCCTGCTGTCGCCGGCCTCCCTGGGGGCCCCATGTTGCCAGCAGGGGGTTCAGAGCTGCCTTGTTATGTCTCTGGTATTGGCTCACTGGTGCAACAGGCATGGCTGGTGTTTGACCCTGGGGGCAGGGCCTCCTAGAGCCCTGGTGTTCCTCGCCCAGTGTCTGGAGATTTCCGCCTCCTCCCCTTAGTCGGAGCCGAAGGGGAGTGTATGTAACAATGGGAGAGGTGGAGTAGAGAGGGTTATGCCTCCCTTTTGGCTGCTGTCAAGTGCTTCTGTTCCCTCCCACAGCCTGGAGAGGACTACAGGACAGCGGTCTCACTCACAGGTACATCACATGTAGATCACATGAGCAATAAACTCAGCTGTGCCTTCGTTACACCATTATAAAAGCACAGCCTGCCATGCCTGTGGGGAATTTTCTGGGCATTGAGGAAGAAGTGCTAGCTTTTTGTTGCAGTTTTTACCCTCTATGCAATAGCATTTGATTTAACTTCATTATTTTGGTGGTTTGTTTTATTTTATAAAGTTGAAAGAAAATAAGCTGGCCATTGGACTATTAGAACTTTATTTTGGGTTTGTCTTTGATCGACTCACCACCTAGCAGGGGGCCATCCCTGCCACCTTGTGACACCTCCCTTTTGGTGACCTGTGATTATAATGGCTGTTATTGGTGATAATTATGATGAGTGACAATGAGTGCTCGCCTGCGTTTGCTCTGTTCCCATGGTTTCAAGCCAGTTTCCCAACTGTGTAATTTTCTGCCTCGTCTGTGAGGAGAGCCCTTTCATGATCTCTTTTTCTCTCTCCCCCTCTCATTCTTTCATTCTTTCTCTCTCTCTCGTGTGCTGCTCCTGCCAGGCCTGACTTTGAAAGAATGCTCACCTTGTCCACTGCTGCAGCTCTGCATCTTAATGAGCATTGAAATGCTTATTTTGCGTTTTACATTCAAGTATGAATTGTTTAAGGATAACTACAAATACGTGCCTTCTTGGATGACTTTCATTCCATAACTGGGCTCGAGTCAAATGTTGATCCCTTAAACGTGAACACTCCATGCATAATGGTGTTTAATTTGTCTGAGAGCCTTTGGTAATGCAACTCAGTCTGTAATGTATCATTTTTTACAAATGAAATGAATTACGTTTTACAAAATAAGAACGCACCAAACCATTGGGGGACAAGTACAAGTATCAAGTACAGGCAGTCCCCGGGTTACGAACGTCCGGCTTACAGACAACTCGTACTTATGAACGGACTGCCATAAGGCCTATTGTATTAAAAAAATTGAGTAATAACGAACACACGCACTACTTTGTGATGCTCATGAAAACATTGCGCGGTTTCATTGGTTCGTCGGCTCAAGGAACAGAGATCACCGTCCGTTATTTTAAGTCAGATCACGGTCCCGTTTTTCTCTTTATCTTACCCTTATAATGATGCCTCCAAAGCATAAATCTGATGCAAGTGCTGGTGAAAAGGAAAACAATCACCATGGAAAGTAGAGTTGAAATAATAAAGAGATCAGAGAGAGGTGAAACGAAATCAGCCTTTGGCTACAGCCGGTGAACGATTGGAACAATTTCAAAAGACAAAGGGAGAATAATGGAGCATGTGAAAGGCCATGCCCCGATGAATGCCACGATTATTACCAAGCAACGCTGTGGTTTAATTATTGAGATGGAAAGGCTATTGATAATTTGGATAGAAGGCCAAAATCAGCATAATATGCCTATTAGACTTTCTTTAGTGCAAGAAAAGGCTCGAAGCCTTTTCAATGACTTAAAAGCTGCTTGTGCAGCAAGTGAAGGTGATTGCAACGAAGAATTTGTTGCAAGTAGGGGTTGGTTCAATCGCTTTAAATTGAGAACAAATTTACATAATATTAAAGTTCAAGGTGAAGCAGCGAGTGCAGATGTAAGTGCTGCGAAAGTCCATCTCCAAGTCCATCATCTTCTGCATCATCCAGTTATTAATGTTATCATAATGTTACCTCACAAATGAGTGTTAACCTTTAATCATGATCCTTTTTCTTTTTTTTCTATCTAAACTGTTTTAAGAACTGTTTCTTTAATGTTTTTTTACAGTACAGTACTGTATGTACATAGTTACTTTTATTATTACAGTATTATTATTATTATTGTTATTATTATTACAGTATTATTATGTACTGAATGTTATGTTTAAAATGTTTTATTATATTTGGTTATTGTATTGTTATTGTATATTATTGTATTTGTATTAGTTTTTCTTAAGTGTTTTATATGCACAGAAAGGTAAAATAAATTTGACAAACATTTGACTAAGTGACGATTAATAAGAACTGTATGTACCTGTTCCGACTTACATACAAATTCGACTTAAGAACGGATCTCGTTCGAATGGCACCAGACCAACAGGTCAATATAACACAACAAACCATCAATAACAATAACAATAATAATAATAATAATAATAAAAATGATCAAACCTTTGATCTCTTAGGAGAAGTCAAGCCTGCCAATAAAAGACACCTCTTAGGTTCACTTGAACACGGGCCTAGGCCCTCCACCCGGGATGAAGGGGACTTGTCCCCATCACTTTTTTAAAGGCCCGATTTTGCCACCCCACCACTTTGTAAAAGTTATAAAATATTATTTTTCTGTTGAAAATATCCTGAAAATAGTTTTGAAGTAATAACCCTGACAGGCAGAGAGCTTGGGTTGGTGTAGTTGTTTTTACTAAAGCCTTTCCTGATGGATGATCTGTGTTCTCAGGCTCTGCCTCCTCAGCATTTCTCAGCCCAGTACATGTGTCCAAGTTGTCTGAAGTCTCCCTTCATTCCTGAGAGCGTGGAGCACAATTCGCTGGCAGGGATGAAAAATAATGCTTGCAGGCAGCCAGCATGTGTTGTCTGCAGGTAATGTCGCTCCTATGATGAATCTTCCCCTTTCAGAAGCGTTCCAGGCATACGCTCCCCAAGGAACAAACCACTTAGAATAGAGATACATCTAACATCAAGAGGCATGCAGATACTGTAGTTTCACCACAGCTGTTGTACTGCTTTATGAACATAATGTGTGATACTAACCTTGTGTGTGTGTTTGTGCATGTGCGTATGGGTGTGCTTGTGTGTGTGTGTGTGTATTCACACTTTTGTGTGTACTATATATGGGTGTGTGCATGTCTGTGTTAATGCATGTATATGTACAGTAAGTACATAAAGGTATGTGCTTATGTGCGTGCTAGTGTATGTGCATTTGTATATATGTATGTGTGTGTGTGTGTGTGTGTGCATATGTGCACTTTTCTGTGTATGTGCATGTGTAAGTGTGTGCTTGTGTGTGTGTGTGTGCGATGACCGGCTGATGGAAAGACGCTTCACTGCTTTTTAACTCTCCTAGTACTGCCGTGTGCCAGTGGCCTGACCTGCACGTTGAGTGAATCCACCACACAAGCCACTGAATTCTCATTTTCTCTTCTGCTTTCCCCTCTGTAACCTCTGAACAGAGAGGCTACAGAATGCACTGCCACTCAATATCCAGCACAGGCTGCACGGGCACTTTGTGATGCTGACCCGGGCCAATAAGACCATGACCTGGGCCATTAAGAACATGGCTGAGACTAGGGGAACAGGCAGGTTATGAATGCCAGACAGGCAGAATGCATTGCTCTTTTGTCTGAGCGGGTGACCGTAATGGGTGTTTGGTGGTCTCCACAAGATTAACTCCAAGGCTGTAACCTGCACTCTGTGGTTGCAGTTGTGATTCGGTGACTTTTGGGGGCTTACCCCCTTGCTGCGTTATCTATATAAAACTATATATAAACTATATATACTGTTCGAGAAGAAACTCTAGCTGGGATTCAATAAAATGAATTTAGAATAATTAAGGGCAAATGCAATTCAGTCAAATGGAACTACACCTTTTCAGATAAATCCAGTATCTTAATAAAGTCTTTTAAATAAATAACAAAAATGATTCTGGCTGGCTGGCTTCACGATATGCTAATTGTATTGCTCAATATCACGGTTTTCGGTATATCACGGTACCAGTTCCTAAACAAAAAAAATTATCAAATCAATCAAAAGTTTACAAATCAATCTGTTTATTGTATGGCTCTTTGCAAATGTATGTACCATTTTAATTGAAAAATAAAACAAAAAATGCAACTGAATATAGTTCACACCTTGTAATTGTATGTTGAAATCTATTTAAATCATTCACTTTGCGAATTAAGCGACGTTTTGCTTTATCGGGTTATCACTTTATCGGAGCTAGAACTATTTTTAGCTACTCACTTTTTCCATTGTGGCATAACGTGAAGGATGGTGCTCACGCTGGTGGAATGACGTGTTCCCTTCTCTGGCCATTACATGTTTCCCTCATTCTCTGCAGATGGGAGATTTGTTCTCAACAACAACAACATCTTTTTTTCTAAATCCAAAGTGAGTCTACACGGATGAACAAGTTAGCTTTTTGGGGGGATATAATTTGTCATTACAGACCGCCTTGACATCAGAATCAGCGTCGGACATTGCAAGTTTTAGAAGGGACTGCAAACTGAGATTTATGCCGTATAGCTAGCTAGCTAATAACAGCTACCTACCAGGGTTGTGGAGTGCGAGGGAGCTGTCTGCACATATGCAATCGCGTTGTAAACAAAACAAAATTCAAGAACAGCCAAAGAGGTGGTGGGATTAAATTACATTAGCAGACACCCCAGGTCCAGTATTCTATTATTTAATATGGCTTATTTAGACATTTTAGAAGGGTAAAGGTTGAAATAGTTTTTCCCTGCATGGAAATAGCTGTTGCCACATGATTTACTATCACAGTATTATGTTAAGTTTATGATAGTACTATTTCATATTTTAATATCATGGTATACCGTCACACCCCTAGCCTGCATAGAGTACTGCCTATTGGATCATCCTCACTTCACTTGGGTATAATAAAATCAGTTTGCTGAATACTTATTAAAGATATAATTTGGATACATACAGGTCCCTGCGGAAATATTGTGGGTTGTGTCATTAGACATGTGATAAACAAAATGATAAATTAGTAGTAGACGTTTTTTTTCATACCCTTGATAAAGATGAAGAAAATAGATCGTATAAAATAAACTGTATAATTAATTAGATATATTTTATGATAAAAAAATTCAGAAAATGATATTTGTTAATAATAATGCATTGCACGAACCACAATCAGACGGTTCATTTTTTTTTTTTTCACAGAACAATCAAGAATCACAAATATTCACACCCCTATTATCAGTACTTTGTGGTTCCTCCTTTTATAACAGCAAGTAGTCACCTTCTGTTATGTCATATGAGGTTATGGAACTTCTTGTGGGGATCCTTCTAGGACCATTCCTCCATGCAGAATTGTTCTAGTTCCTTCAGATTATTGGGTTGATGTTTGTGAACTGCTTTTTTGAGTTCAAACCACACATTTTCAATTTGATTCAGATCTGGAGACTGAGATGACCATGTCAGGACATTGATCTAGTGGTCTGTCAACCATTTCTTAGTTTCTTTGGATGTATGTTTGGGATTGTTGTCTTTTTGGATGGTGGCTAAGGTGTAGCTTCCTGCCAGAGGGAATAAGGTTTTTGGACAAAAGTTCATGGAGTTCATGGCTCCATCTACTTTAATCTGTAGAGGTCAATAACCTTTTGTCTGATGCTTTCAGGGAGTTCTTTGCCTTTCACCATGATGATGGCTGACCAAAGTATTTCAAACGTGTGTTCCCTCCTTTTTATCAATCAATCAATCAATCTTAATTTTTTTATAGCGCCATTTACAAACAGCATTGTCACACAGTGCTTCACAATTTACATTTTCCAGAGGGAATTTAAAAAAAAGAAAACCATTAGAGCCAGTGTCGGAAACTGGAAAATTAGCCCCTAATTTTGGCAATATTCCTCAAGTGAAAAAAGGCTACTCTGGAAATGTTTTTGATGTGACTATCAAATGAGAGACCAGAATCTATAGTAACACCAAGGTCTTTTACCACCAAACTTGAGAGAGCAACAGAGCAACCCTCCAGATTCAGAGATAAATCAGATAACCCTCTTCTGAGGTTTTTGGGCCCCAATGCCATGCTCTACCTACTGAGCCACACAGAAAATTCACAGACAAACATCTTTATTGGCAACATAAATATTTTCAGCTCTTTGACATATTGGGAAAATAATTGCCCTACAATATTAGCAGTAAACAGTCATGGTGGCATAACAACATCTCTACCAAGGAGATGAATATAGACTATCACTATTCTTGTTGAAATTATGAGTATGAAGGACAATCATAACCCATATGGGACAATAACCCATAAATTGCATTCCTCCAATGTCCAATATTTGTCATTATTTCCTGTTATGGCCTCAGGATGAAATGTGTGTAAGACAGTGATATCTATTTCCAAGCAGAAGACGGCTCCTCTCTCTTTCTTTTGGTTATTTACAGATTCAGGAGGCATATTATAGACAGAACAGAGCTGTGTCTATTGGGAATTCATTATATACTACAGTCACAGGGCAGACAAGCCTTTGATAAGCTAAGGGATGTAATTGTTGTACCTGCAACATGGGCTTTGTGACAATCATTTTGAGATTAAAGACACGACTGGTCCCCCTGTGTGAGCAGCCAGCCACATAACAATGGAGCCTGTGATCGCAGTTAGCTCATCCTCTGTCTTGATCTCCATTTTCCGATATAAAGAATTATGAGGAATCCGGGTGTGCTGTGGGACAACACCGTAAAACATGGGCTGACTCTCCTCACAAGGAAACAAAAAATATACTTTGGCGCCATTTCAGCACATTTCAAATAAGGTAACGTCCCGAAACTGAAATAGAGGCTCCTCAAGTATTATGGTCCACTAATGACAGGGATAAATTACATATGAATTACATTTGATGGAGCAGATTTGTAGCTCACCGCCAGTTTTAAAATAGAGGCCCTCTCAATATGGCATTTTATGCCTTTTTGACAGTAATGCACTGTGTAAATGAAAGCTGTTCAGAGCTCATTATTTTGAACAATGTGTATCAGAAACATATGATAAATGACCTGCCCATTAGGCTCCAATTAGCAGCAAGCTCATCATTATTTGTTTAATCAGAATTCTGGTTGACCTGGGTGTTTTAATGCTCCAATCAGACCGTCTGACATTCACAGAGCTCCAACCCCGCTGCAGTTTATGAACATCAGAATTTTACACAGCAGAGTAGAATACATGGGCCATTTTAAAACAATTGCACAAGATTTATGAGCCCCTTAAATCGCCAGCAGCTTGTGTACTCCATCAAAGAATTACAAATATAACATTCAGCAGGAGATATGGAGCACGGTGCACGTGCACATTTTCTGCGGAAAGAGCAAACCTTTATAATGAAGTGGATGTCACAATAACGTCAAAATAACATCACTACTTATCTGTGATCTTCTTCATGTTATTTATATCAACCTGCTCATTTGATTAACGTTTCACAAAGTTGCATATATGTAAACTATTTATATCTAATATAACAAAACATCTAAGATATCTAAACTTTTTTTGTTATGGGAATTGAGGTCATTGAAATATGATGCACCTTGATACAAAGCTGAGGGCTTATGGGTATTTCTTTAGATATTTCTGTCGACACTCAGGGCCAGATTTACTAAAGGATTGTGACTGCTTTTTGAACGCAAAAGCATTCGCTACAAGGTTGCAATATTTACGTTGAATTTACTAAGTGGTATTAATGGGTCAAATCGCTATTAATTAATGTTCATAGTTGTAAGATTTGATACTACTGAATGCATAAGTGAACTTCTTGTATTCAGTCTCCAAGGTGATTGTTATTTCTGTTGTTATTAAATAGCTATTAAAGAGCACATTTTCCTTGTCCCACTGTTTGTATGCATCATTTGTTACTTTTCAAAATGCTTAGGGGACACCAGACAAATCAAGAAACGGCAACCTCCTGCTTTTCCTTGCTTTCACTGCAACCTTGAGAAGAACAAAGCCGCTGGTTTTCCTCAGTGCCAGAGTTCTTATTGGGCTGAATGTTAGGTAATGGGCCCTGTATTTCTGAGCAGATGGCTGCAAACAGTTTTAATTAATGTTTGCAGTGAGGCAGTCGTTAAGATGCATCTGAGCTGGAATAAAGTGCCGATGTAACACAAAGACCCAGTGCAGTTTTTTCTTCTGTATCGATGGCTCAGCATTGCACCATCCTACAGGATGTACACATCACGGTGAGCATAATCAGCAGAGCTTCAATACATTCTCCTGGCAGTGGGAATAGGAATGGGAGGCTGTATCTCACAGGGCTGGCTAAGGCAGTATTGTGCTAGTTTTAACAGTGTTACAACTGCTCTCTTCACCTTTACTTATTCCTGAAGACTCTGCCCTTCACTAGGTCTCCCTGAGTTTTTCCCAGACTTTCTCAGTTCACAAGGATAGAGTGAAACACCATAGGGAAATTAGGTAGTGTGTATGGGTGAAATAACTTTACCCTTGATTTCTCTGTGATTAATGAAGCAACATGGCACTGCTGATTTAAGCCCAGTAGGTTAGAGGATGTTTAAGTTAATAATCCCTGTTTGAGCATCCAAAACTGACAGAAACTTTTCTCAAATGGAAGGCTTTATTTGTAATGCAACAGTTTGCTGGATCTCTGAGCAGGCTATGAGGTTTCTGAAAGTGAATGTGCATGGAAGGAGAGGCAATAGTAGCAGAAACTTGTCGTACAACCAGAGATTTATTTTTGCTATATGTTTTTCATGGCTCATAAACAGTGATGGATGAGCTAATTTTTTACTTTAATTTCTTGCCATTCAGCTGAGTAATTATTGTGACACTGTGAGGGTGGCTCTCTTTACAGCTGTGTCTGCAGTTGGATGAGTGCTTGACGTGACTCTTTTCTGTAATCACTTTGTTGTGCATGTCATTAAAAAGAGACCTAACTATTAACGCCTTTGTCTGCCCGTCAGATCTCATCACTCCTGGAGCCTGAACTTGGAGATTTCAATACAAATTTCGGGTAAAGTATAATCAATCAAAATATTTTCCATGTAAAAAAAAATAAGCCAAGTGACATGTTTTTAAAGCACATGCATTTTTACATTTTATATTTTAGACACTCTTATCCAGAGCGGCTTACAAAATGTATACATGGTAAGATTAAACATGGTTAGTGCAAGATATCAGTGCAGTAACTCTGGAACAAACATCACTGTTGACAGTTGCACACCGTACCTCTAAGACAGGGAAAGAAAAGTTAGTGTTTTTTAAATTAAAACATGTAGACTGTGGTGAAGGCAGTTAATTAATGTAGACAGTAGGTGTAGACAGGTGTAGATAGTTAATTAATATATAGAGTCAGTGGTAGTGAAGTCTAAAGATGTGGATTTTTAGTCTCTCGTGGAAGATGGCCAGCGATTCAGAGTGCAGAAGATCATTCCATCACCGAGGGGTCAGGACAGAGAAGAGGGGAGACTGCGAGGAATGGCTGCCGGGCGCCCGAAGGCATGGGACAGTCAGTTGGCCAGGGGGAGCGGCGGAGTCTGATTGGGGTGTAGGGTGTCATGAGTGTCTGGAGGTAGGAGGGAGCGGTTTCTCTAATGGCCTGACATGCTAGTACTAGTGATTTAAATTTGATACGTGCTGCAATAGAGACCCAGTGCAGTGTGATGAGTAGTGGAGTGACTAGACGTGCGGCGGCATTCTACACTATTTGCAATGGCTTGATAGCACAGGCTGGTAAACCTGCCAGAAGGGAATTGCAGTAGTCTAGATGTGGGATCACCAAAGCCTGGACCAGGAGTTGTGTGGCCTCTTGGGTGAGGAATGGGCGGATTCTCCGGATGTTGTGGAGAGAGAATCGGCAGGTCCGGGTGATCGCTGCGATGTGGCCTGAGAAGCACAGCTTGTCATCCAGGGTCACTCCAAGGCTCCTAGAAGATTGGAACGGAGACAGTATGGAGTCTTCAACAGTGATTGAAGCATCAATTATCAGGGAGCTCTTCGCTGGGAGAAAGAGCAGCTCTGTCTTCCCAAGGTTCAGCTTCAGGTGGTGGGTGGACATCCAAGCATAGATGTCTGCCAGGCATGCAGAGATACCTGGACCTGGGTTTTAGAAGGAGAGAAGGAGAGAAAGAGTTGAGTGTCATCAGCATAACAGTGATATGAAAAACCATGAGCAGAGATAACCGAACCAAGGTATACAGGGAGTATAGGAGGGGGCCTAGCACCGAGCCCTGCGGTTGGGGAGAATGACTTGTGAATGTCATTGACTTTCTTGCAAAAGAAGGATGCAAAGTCATCTGCGGTTAGAGAGGAGGAGGGGTACTCCCTGTACATCTGTAAATACACACTTAAGTGAGTTTCACTCATTGTCTCTTTGCTCCTCTGTTGCAGAACAATACAGAGTACTCTGACCTTTCCCTAAGTCCATTGCTGAACCCAAAGAATGTAACGTGAAATGCATTGGCTATATTAATGTACAATATGTAAAATGTAGGCTCTGTACATGGCATTCATTTTCTAAGAAAATAAACAGTAATATAGACTGCTCCAACTGTGCAGACTAACAGATAGGAAATATCTTAAACATCCTTAAATATCCTTATTCTCTACATCGGTATCAGCACTTTGCCATTGCCACAGTTGTTCTGAATGTGCCAACAACGTGTCCACCTGTGAATCAGTGCATACGTCTGAATGAATCTGAATGAATACTGATACACGCAGCATCTGGGTGTCTCTTTATTCTCCTTGTCCCTGAAGGAAAATATGGATTCACTTCATAATTTAAACCTAGTCCTTAACAGGAATGGAATATGTTAATTTCTCAGGTCCGAAGGAAATTGCACTCTTGATCATAATCACCTCAATTAGCGGTTAAGAAGATGATGGGCAGAATAATGAGTGACGTTACAGCTTCTGATTGTCGTTTGGTGGAAAGGCTGCAGACAATGAAACTGCAGTTTTCCTGCAAACACCGATTTTCCCCATTAAAACTGATTGTTGATAAATGCATTTGAAGTTAAAAAACGTTCCCTTATTCTGTTTCTTGTAAAGGCAAGACATAATTGGGAAAATTCAGAAAGCCCCCCTTTATTATGAGAGAGCAAAAGAGACGGCTTTAGAAAGAGTTTGCAAAGGTCACGCGGACACAGTGGAGCTGTTATAGAGCAAGTCAGGGGATATTTTCTTCAGATTTATGTATATAAACAGAGACTTGGGGGGATTTGATTGAGGTTTTTAAATTCCTAAAAGGGATTAACAAAGTGAACTACCAAAGATTTTTAAAGATAAATTCAGTTAGCAGAACAAGAGACCACAGATGGAAATTAGTTGAAGGCAAAATACCCCTCCCAGTACATGAGGTACTGGACCCTTCCGCGGACCTGGCGGGAACGGAGGAGACAACGGACCGTGCAGGCGGGCCGACCCCCAATCAGGCATGGGACCGGCGGTGGCTTGGAGGCCGGAGACAGTGGGCTGGTGAGGACAGGCTTGAGGCGAAAGATGTGGAAGGTGGGATGGACATGCATGGACCGGGGCAACAAGAGGTGGTATGTGACGGGATTGATGCGTCTCCGGACCTTGAAAGGACCCACATATCGGGGGACTCAACCCACCGATCCCGGGTGAAAAGCCAGACCCTCTGACTGGGTCGAAGCAGGGGAGCCAGAGTGCGACGCTGATCCACCTGGATCTGCTGACAGCATGACGAGTGCTGATGCCCGAGCCCTCTTCCAGGTCCATCGGCAGCGGCGAACAAAGGCCTCAGCTGAGGGGATCCCCACCTCAGGCTCCTGCTCGGGGAACAGTGGTGGTGGGTAGCCATACTGGCACACGAAGGGGGACATGCTGAGGGAGGAGTTGTGCAGGGTCTTGTGAGCGTGCCCATGCGAGTTGCCTGCACCAGGTGGAGGGATTGGAGGACACGAGGCAACGCAGGGTCATCTCTTAGTCTGCCCATTGGACTGAGGGTGGTACCCGGAGGAAAAGCTGATCAAGGCACCCAGCAGGGAACAGAACACCTTCCAGAACCTGGAGGTGAACTGGGGACCACGGTCTGAGATGATGTCGAGGGGAAGGCCGTGCAGGCGGAAGACATGCTGGACCAGGTGTTCTGCAGTTTCACAGGCGGATGGGAGTTTGGGAATTGGGGATGAAGCGGCAGGTCTTGGAGAAGCGGTCGACGACCACCAGGAAGACTGTGTTCCCCTGAGAGGGCAGCAGACCAGTTATGAAGTCCAGGAACAGATGGGACCAAGGGCAGGTTGGGATGGGTAATGGATGAAGTAAGCCCAGATTCTTTGACCCAGGCCGATACGAGTGGTTCTGTGTGGCTCAGTAGGTAGAGCACGGTGTTGGCAATGCTTAGGTTGTGGGTTCAATCCCCATTGGGGCCACATATACATGCATTCACTACTGTAAGTCGCTTTGGATAAAAGCGTCTGCTAAATGGCGTATATTATACGACAGGTTGAACTGAAACCTGGTGAAGAAGAGCACCCACCGAGCCTGACGAGAGTTGAGGTGTTTGGCGTCCTGGATGTACGCCAGGTTTCTGTGGTCAGTCCATACCTGGAACGGGTGTTTGGCGCCCTCTAGCCAATGCCGCCACTCCTCTAATGCCAGTTTGACTGCCAACAACTCTTTGTTGCTAATGTTGTAGTTCCTCTCTGCCAGGAGGAGACGCATGGAGAAGAATGCACACATGGAGCTTCTTGCTGTGAGCGGACCACTGGGACAGGACCACCCCCACACCGATATCCGAGGTATCGACCTCGACCGTGAATGGGAGCTGAGGTGAATAGTTGCTTGAGGGCTTTGAAGGCTTCCTCTGCCCCGGGAGACCAGTGGAACCGGGTGGAGGTCTTCTTGGTCAAGCCCGTGAGTGGTGACGCAACAGAGTTGAAGCCATGAATGAATCTCCTATAAAGATTTGCGAACCCCAGAAAGCATTGAACCTCCTTGATGGAGGTGGGCTATAGACAGTCTCAGACCGCTTGTGTCTTATCAGGATCCATCAGTATGTTGCCCTTAGAAACAATGAAGGCCAGGAAGGAGATATTCGGGACATGGAACTTCTCTTCTCAAGTTTGATGGCACAGTCATAAGGTCGGTGAGTGGGAAGAGAGATGGTCCGTCTCTTACAGAAGACCTCCAGGAGGTCGGTGTAGACAGGGGGGACTTGAGAGTATGCAGGAGGCACAGTGGGTTCGGGAGACTTGAGAGGGGGGTTTGAGAACAGACAGGTGGCGTGACATGTAGGGCCCCATTCCCGGAGCTTCCCGGCGAACCAGTCAAAATAACCTGAAAAGGTACAAAGGTAAGCGGTAAACTGCCAGAGGTTAAAAAAAAAGTTTAGGTGAAAACTGAAAAATAATGTCGATTTTTTGGCAGTGAGTAGTTTCCTACACCATCAAAATGCACTTGGAAATTGGAGGAAACTCTTGACAGGAAGAGGTCTGGCAGACCCAAAGCCACAACAAAATCAGAAGACAACAGCTTCAAGCACAGCTTAACACTGGTCGAAGTAAGGAAGTCTCAGTTTCAACTGTGAAGAGAAGACTTCGAGCTACAGGTTTGACAGGTCGACTGGCAGTAAGAAAGCCATTGCTAAGATGGCAAAATAAGAAAAAGAGGCTTACCTGGGCCATGAAGCACCGCCAGTTGACTACTGGAGACTAGAAGAAGGTCTTATGGACCGATTAATCAAAATTTGAAATCTTGAAATCTTGAAAGGTTTTTGTAGGCCGTCGAGTAGGCGAAAGGATGGTTCCTCAGTGTGTGACACCAATTGTCAAACAAGGAAGTGTTTGCTGGATCCAGAGTTGGCGACTTGCACAGTGAGTGAGTGACTGTTAACCCACGTTAACCCATTATTTGTTCCCTGAAAAGGGCCTTTTTTTCTAACATTGAAATTTACATTATTTTTCAGTTTTTGGTAACCTAAACTTTTTTTTTTAACCTCTGGCAGTTTACCAGTTTACCTGGACTGTAAAAACTGGAAAATGGGGGTGTTCTAAAACCTTTGACCAATAGTGTGGATATAATTAATACTATATAAATATAAATATAAATATTATATGATATTTTGTAATTGAAAGATGATTCCCAAGCCATATATGTAATCACCATAACATTATCTAAGCATGTATTTGTATAGTGACAGTCTTTTTTACAGCCATTGAGGATTACAATATTTAGATTAATTAACTTTGGTGCAATTAAATATTTTGACTACCCAACAACACAAAGTATGAAGGTTATTAAAAACCTGTCATCTTTTTTTCAAACAGTTGATTACCAACATAATGTATGGCTTTGCTCACAAAGTGTATTGATTTGGATGTTCTGTGAATACAAATGACTGTAACATCTCAAAGTTTCACCCACAGTTGCACATGATGCTGGCAGAAAATAACTATGTACAGGAGGGTATATGGCAGGAAGTGTGACGGCTCTCTGTCCCTTCTGCCGGTTCGTTCTCCTTTTTCTGTTTCTGCAGTGTGGCGAATGGCTGGTGGAGTGGGGCGGCGGACTAGTCCACTCCTACCCACCTAATTGTGGCTGATTGGGGACAGCTGGGTCCTTATAAGGAGTGCTGCTTCCCCAGTTCCAAGCTTCTCCTCGCTTGAGTGAACAGTGTGGAAAGCCATGCCTTTGTTGACGATTTTGTAAACCAACATTTAATAAAGTTGTTATTCCTTCAACCTCAACTTGTCTTCCTACTATCGTGTTTCAGCCTTGAACCGGTCATAACAATGTGCATATTGTATGTGTTCCTCTGTTGCAGAACAAGACAGGGTCCTCTGGCCTTTCCCCAGCATCCAGTTCACCTCCAAGGATACACTCAGTCAATGCCACTAGAATTCGTAAGTATTCATTTTCTATATTAATATGCCTCTATTATATGGCACCACCTAAAGAAGAATTCACACTCACGTAGAATCAGAAGCAGCCACTTTCAGTGGTTCATACACTGGTGAAAGGTCTAAAGTGAACCTTGAAGGTGGCCACTTGGTGAATTCTTTACTTGTCCTCAGATGTGTGAATAGAAGCTTCAGCTCTGTTTGTGAAGACGGACATGCCAGGCCCAACCAATTTCCCAATGAACCAGGGAAGGGCTCACTGAGGGCTTATTAAGCATGTAACCATGGTCCACTTTATGTACATCTGCTTTCCCCTGGAACAATGAGCAGAGCTTAGAGTGGGGGGTGGGGGTGCACTGGTGAGAAGTCGGCCAATTTAAATGAGCCCAGACAGTCTTTCATCTTTCAACAGCACTTTCCAAGCCAGAGCCAAGGCTGCAGACACAGAGTCAAAATCACTGCAAAGCCACTGGATCAGAACGAACAGTTTCCAACGCATGTACTCTGCGATTCTTGTCTGAGAGTGAATAATCATGGGGGGATTTGTTCCGGTATGCTATCGGAATGTCGCCACCCTTCTCTTTAACATTTTTCAAACCCTGCAGGGACCATTTGCACCCCTAGTGGGGAGAGGACATCCATTCTACTCAGCTGGACAGCCGCAGCCATCTTCCTCGCAGCTGGCTAATAACTTTGGTCCCTGGGCTCAGGCCTGGCAGAAGGTAAGGCCACAGCCTTGAATTATTTAGCAAGGGCCAGCTCCCTGGACAAGAAACAGAAGTCGTTTATCAAGGGTAGCCAAGCGGCAGTGGGATGAAGAAAAGCCTGCTGTGCCCGTGGTGTGCTCCCAGCAGACATCATACACATATTTGACCAATGGTGTTCCACAATATCGCCAGGGAAGCATATCCCCAGTGAAGCTACCGCATTTGTTTGTCCTTTTTATGTGTGTCATTTTTCCATTAGGGCATTTTGCCTTTTTTGCTCCATACGAATGTAACGGAGGGGTTGTTATTGTGCCAGCTGCTGTAGTTGTTAGTGGCACTTTGGAGGGTTGTAAGGGTTCATATCTAGTCGGTATCCTGCGCATCTGAGAGCTGATTCTGTCAGAAAGGCATGCATCATTTCTGCGCTTAGGCAATGACCCTAACTATCAAACCACTCCTGCTTCTCGAGTATAAGATCGGCTTTTCCAGGTTCTTTTCCATAACTTGACTTGATAGTAGACTTTTGAATTTGATTGACATGTGGTGGGTATTGAATGAGTCCACTGGGATTTTCTCTTTTGATCCTTGAATGATACACAGACGAAATTCACTCTTATTGATAAAGATTGCTTTGTATGTCAAGGGTAACGCTGTGAATTAATCAGAGCCTGCAATAATAAGCTATCAGTTGTTTAGCACAAGCTTTTACAGATATTCTCAGTGCAAACAAAAAGTTCCTTTGGACAACGTTCCATGGGCAAAGGGGGAATGCATCACATGACCTGTGCCTGTGATCTGTGCCTGATGGATCAGATGACCAGTGTGGAATATTTCTCAGGAACAAAAACTCTGATGAAACGATACCGTTCTACCCTGAATTTATTTGGTAAATAAGGAGCACAAATGTGTCTTGTTTAAAACTGCAAGCCTAAGATAGCCTGCGAGGAAAATGAATAGAAGGAGGTAATGTTAATTTTTTAAAAATATATTGGTGAGTTCTATTGTGCTGGCAGTCCAGCCATCAGTTCAGCCATGCTTCTCTCTGTGGTGCTAATTTGATGGTCCCATTCTGTAGTCAGTAATCCTGTCTTAATTGAGTGGAGGAGGAGGATGTGCACATATGGGGTTTATTTGCTTCATCTTTCCCCTTTCCATAAAAACCCCACCAAAGGTACTCTCTGGCACAGCACATTAGCTCTCGGTGGCGTAAACATTAATCAAAGTAGGACAGGGAACTGGTGCGCCTACCCATCCCCTCTCTCTCTCTCTTTGTCTCTCTCTCATTGACATTGACATTTTAAGCATTTAGCAGACGCTCTTATCCAGAGCGACTTACAAGATGTGCATGGTAGGAACAATCATAGTTCGCGCAAGAGATCAGTGCAGTAATACAGCGATAGACATCATTGCAGGCAGCTGCGTACCATACCTGAGAAGGAAAAGGTTAGTCATTTTTTATTTTTTATTTTATTTTATTGAGTAAGCAGGGATACAAAGTGTTGAGCAAGTAGGCAGTGGTGATGACAATTAGCTAGATGTACAGAATTCAGTGGTAGTGGAGTCTGAAAAGGTGGGTTTTGAGTCTCTTGCAGAAGATCGCAAGTGATTCCGCGGTCCTGACTGATTGCGGAAGGTTGTTCCACCACCGAGGGGTCAGGACAGAGAAGAGACGAGACCGCAAGGAGTGGCTGCCAGGCGCCCGGAGGGATGGGACAGTCAGTTTGCCAGAGGAGGTGGAGCGGAGGGGTCTGGCTGGGGTGTAGGGAGTGATGAGTGACTGGAGGTATGGGGGAGCAGTACCTCTAGCCACTTGAAAAGCAAGCACCAGTGATTTGAATGTGATGTGAGCTGCGATGGGGAGCCAGTGCAGAGAGGAGAGTAGAGGGGTGACGTGGGTGAACCTTGGTTGGTTGAACACCAGACGTGCAGCAGCATTCTGGACTAGTTGCAGTGGCTTGATGGCACAGGCTGGTAGGCCTGCCAGTAATCATATTAATGATATCATTAATATGCTTACTGGGCCTGTCATGAAATACAAGTGAGTCTGTTCAGATCAAAGTATCCTCACTGTACCTGTCACTTTTGACAGATAGGAATCAGAAAATGAATTGTCCGAAAAAGGCCATAATTACAGCTGTTATAAATGATCAGTATTAATAAAGCTGTGTACCATACTAGTTATAAAATCATATTAAACAAACAAACGGTCTGGGGGATGTACAGTATAGTATATCATTCATAATTCTCAGATCATGATTCTAACTTAATTTTCAGGAAAACATGGGGATTCTTGCTGGATTTCTAGGGGAAGGACCATAGATGGGAAGTTTTAGTCCATATTCAGTGGCAATAGGTCAAAAGCTGAGTGCTGGAGATGAGTTCTCTGTGGCATTAGCTTGTTCTTAATAAAAGAAACAAGTGCTAATAACGTTTGTGGAATATGATAAACCCACCAAAAAACGTTCAAACAGTATTTTTAAACCGTTTTTAACAACATTCCATGACGTAGAGTCGGACATTCATTGTAGAGAAATCTAACAGGTGCCGATACAAGCTAGAGAGAGGAGTTGTGAAAAATACTATTAAAATGGTGTGTAGATATGGGGAAGCTGGCTGCTCTAATTTGGGAAAAGTGGATAAGTGTCAACAGGTTCCCCATCAAAAACGAGAAGAGAAGGAAAACGTGGGGAAAATGTGCGCAACTCACCAGGAGTAACATTAAGTGGTCGGCAAGAGAACTGAAGTACATAATCTGTAGTGAGTATTTCACGATAGATTTTTCTGAACAATATCCAGGGCTGATGGGCGATTGCAGGATGGAGATGAAAATCTCCCGGATGTTAGACTCTGATAATGAGAGACATGATGTAAACCTCTAAAACCTACACTGCCCTGGTGTTGGTGCCGATATTGGGAAGCGTCTCATTCAGTCATATTCGCTGTCCGTGAGCTCTATATTGGAGTCATTTTCCCACCAAGTCATATTGATAAAATGTTTACAAATGCTCAAATCAACGTCTCATCCCAAACGTACTAAGAAAGTGGGAAACCGTATAATTTATATTTATATTAATATGTTGGATTGTCAAAAGTGGAAAAAACTGGCACCTTGCTACTATCAAGGTTGTATATTGATAGATGTAAATATTTTTTGCCGATGTTTAAAATCATGTCTGTTGCCCTTTAATAAAGTGAGCCCCCCCTGTGCAGTAGGGCTCAGTAATCAGTAACCTTGATAAATTGAGGCCATACAGCTAAGCGGTGGAACTCATGTGTCATCCAGACTGCTTCGGGGGGGAATTCAGTAGGCTAACAATTTCTCTCTGTGTTACTCTGAGAAAGTTGCAGTATTATTACAGTGTTTATATGAGCTGTATGCCCACTATGAAGGGAATGAAATGAAAAATAAGCCTGTGATTACTGAGACACCTTTGCCATTCCCATAGCAATGAAAACTGCCAATGAGCTCTCTTCATCCTGTTTCTGTTTTGAAAGAGCTTCTTGTTTGTGGTTCCCTTTTCCTCATCTTTTGCTTTTTTATATTCAGTCAATTCCAAAATTATTTACACCCTTGATAAAGATGAGCAAAAAAGACTGTATAATATATAAGCTATATTGTATGCTCAAAAAATATATATTAGCTATTTTATACTAATACAGTTTCTCAGAAAATGATTTTGTTTATATTATATACTTATTATATATACAAGTAATATATTTTTTTCTCCAAAAGCATGTGCCACAATTATTCACACCCCAAATAATTATTTTTTATAAAATCTAGCAAAAACAAACCTGCATTAACATGTCATCATCTATAGTGTTTTATGAGATTGGGGAACATATTGGGGGGACCTTTGATCATTCCTCCATACAGAATCTTTCAATATCCTACAGATTCTTCGGTCTGTGTTTCGGACTGCCCTCTTCAATTCAAACCACACATTTTCGATCGGGTTCAAGCCTGGAGACTGAGATGGCCATTGCAAAACAATAATTTTGTGGTCAGTTAACCATTTCTTGGTTGATTTTGAGGTATGCTTGGGATAATTGTCTTGCTGGAAGATCAATTTGCAGCCAAGTTTCAGGGAATCAGGTTTTTGGTCAAAATGTCTTGGTACTTACTGGAGTTGATTCCATTGATTCCATTGACCTTAAAAAGAGCCCCAGGACCAATAGATGCAAAACAACCCCATAACATCAAAGATCCAACACCATATTTCACTGTGGGTATAGGTTATTGTCAACATAAGTGCCCTGCTGCACATGGCCAAAAAGCTTAATTTTGGTGTCATCTGACCATGGCAACTGGTTCCAATCAGAGAAAGACAAGTTTGACGTCGGAAGAAGGACACTATAAAACACTATAGAAGACGATGATGTTAATGCAGATTTATTTTTGTTGGAAATTATTAGGGGTGTGAATAATTATAGTTATTGTGGGAAAGAAATGTACTTGTTAAACAAAAAAAATGCTCTACTCTATACTCTATAGGACCATTGTCTCATTATCTCATTGTCAATCAATTAATTAATTAACCTCATTGGTTCCTCTTATATGCTTCAAGCTAGAAAATCTAGCATTATTTTCTTAGAGAAAGAGAAAAACAAATTTGACCAGTGGATTTCCCTCAAAATCATCAATTAGGAAACATGCTCATTAACATGCTTGCCCCTGAGCCATTAAGCCAAATCTAGCTCAGGTGTAGTGTTGTAGGTGTAGTGCTGTAGAATGCAATAGGCCACAATTCTCTTACATAAACACAGTGTAATGGCCGAGAAGGCAACATAAAGACCGCTACTACTGTATCAGGAAATAAAAAAACATTACAGTCTTATAAAATCCTCTCTGACAAAAGCAAATGGAACGTGACACTTCCTTTATGAAAATTTCATGGTGATGGAGACGTGTCTCAGTGGGACGTTAAACTGCTGAGGATGTCCATGTGAAGCAAATTGTTCGTAGTTAATACTATTACCCCACAATGGGTCCGGATTAGACCTCCTCAGTTACCAGCTATTCGGTTCATTCTCTGGATTAAGATTTAGTACGTGTGAATTTTGCTTACATTCTAAAATTATCCCTACCATATTGACTTGAATTATAAGTAACTCCACATTCTGTACTGTCATTGGCCAGAAAGGTCATTGTGGTTGCATTGCATTCAATAACTATAGGGTTTCATTTCAAGAGGGCTGCATTACCTTCAGCTGTGTATCTGATTGATATTTTAAATATTACAGAGGTTATTGTCTTACAATAAAATTATTCTTGAAGACCCATGGTTGGGTAAACGTTTTAATCTTTAAGTTGATGCTCACTATTTTCTTTCCAGGCACCTGTTCCTAACACAAGGCACAATGCTGAGTTTCTGCACAGTCTACAAATCCCCTCTCACTCCTTCCTGCACACTCCACACTTCATCCCTCCACCTCACCCCTCCTTTTACCCGCCACCCTCTGGCCTCCCCGAGTCATTGATGGACGGGGGCGGGAGCTTCATCTCCGGCCAATCGCAGTCTCCTAGCCCCCAGAGCGGTCAGGCTGGCCGGACCGCACAGATGAACGGCACGGCTGCGTATCTCCATGACAACCCTCTGCTCAGTCCTGGCTCCCAGAACTACCTGCAACTGCTGACATCACTGGCTGGCCTGCAGACGCCGCGTGCAGAGGGCAAACGAAAAGCCAAGAGGAGCGCTGCTAAGGGCGACGGCAGGAAGTCACAGCCACCTGACCGGCAACTCAGTGATGCAGGGCCAGAGTCTGGGTAGCACAGCCCCACAATGCTTTTTCTGCTTGTAAATGCATGGGGATTATTGCTTTGTTATATTTTTCATAAAAAAGTATCCCTTACTTTTTCAATGCTTTGAATTTTTTTATATATGTTTATTTTTATATGTATCTATCACTCTAGCTACCTTTTTAGAATGAGGATGTACAGTATGCAGAATGTGAATATTCATTGAATGTTGTTGCCATCAGTTTATCATTCCTGACCGTGTTCCACTGAAGTGACTTTGATTTTACATAACAAGTAAAGTACCTCATTAATCAGAGAGGTGATTGTGTTCAGGTGAGAAGGTGATTCAACCTGTTAAATGTCAATCCTGGTTACGATCAGGTTGTACCCCACTTATGAGAGAAGAACAATGCCTTCCTGCTATCAGGCTATACTTACTGCACTGTGTCATACCACCTGGAGAGTTCACAGCAAAGTTTTCTAACCTGGAAAGATGTTACAGTCAAACGCAGACCATCTAGGGCAGGGGGGATAGCAGTGATCTCGGAGACCACAACACCTGGCTAAGATTTAGATATCATCATCTTTGTGAACATTTTCATACTGCTGATTCCACCACATCAGACATGCCACATTGCAACAATCACATCTTTATGAATGTGACACTAAGCTATCAACAACTTATCACTACAAGGAAACTACACTCTCTTGCCCAGACTATAACAGTTGGGCTTTCCATTGATTTCTCCATCATTCACCGTAATTATCATATCATTCTACATACATGTCTGCAGCACACTTCTGTCTGCCAGATTGGTCTACACAAAACCTTGATTTTATTGCTATATTTTGCTGACTCCTCCTCATTGTGTTGGGTTGATACACATTGGTGTGCACTGTGCCTGTTTATATAAGGCTAGACAGGTGCTCCACGTTGAGTGTGTTAATGCTCCTACAGTTAAACTGCTGATGGGCAGATTGTTGTGACTACGGTAGTGAAACCTGCAGTGCAAAAACGTTCTATAAGATGTAGTGTGATGATAGCATAATGCTCTTACTCATGATCTTCCAAGATGGTGGCCTATCCTTGGTGGGCTGCGTTTGGCAGTTACATTTTGCCAGGTTAGAAATTGCGAATTGTGAACAGCCCAGATGGTGAACAACACACTTCAGCCTCCAAAATACCAATTTCACAAAGGAATTATCTTGACATTGGTTCCATTCCATTTTTCTTGAATGATTTTCACCAGGCTTGACATTTTAATAGGTTAAATCACACCATAACCTTTGTCCAATCATCTCTCTGCGTAATGAGAAGGTGTTAAAATCATGTCATGAATGATAAACAAATTAAATTAACTGCAAAAACCTGTGATTGTGATTATTTACATTTTATTTATTTTTGGGCAGGCCTATATAGTTTATATGAATAATCAACAATAGTGAATAACTAGGAGAGAAATATCAAAATATTTATAAATAAGTCAAATTAATATTGAGAATAGGGGGGAAACAACAGTAAGAGTAAATAGTGGTGATAGTAACAATAATTAGTACTAATACTCCTACAACTACTACTACTGCTAATAATAATAATAATAATAATAATAATAAAAAAATGTAAATAGCAAAATGGTAATAATTCAAAATAAAAGTGGAATAAATAAGTAAAGTAAGCCAATAAAGAAGAATAATGTATGCCACAATAAAGAGTCCTTCACAATGTGCCTACCTGCTATCTAATCCCCTCCCACACCCTCTAACCTGCTATCTAACCCCCTCCACATCCTCTAACCTGCTATCTAACCCCCTCCCACACCCTCTAACCTGCTATCTAACCCCCCTCCACACTCTCTGACCTTTGACCTGCTATCTAACCCCCTCCACATCCTCTAACCTGCTATCTAACCCCCTTCCACACCCTATAACCTGCTATCTAACCCCCCTCCACACTCTTTGACCTGCTATTTAATCCCCCTACCACACCCTTTGAGGCCAAAGGACATTTATGCAGTTCTTTGATACTCATTTCTATTTTGTTTGTTTGTTGCGCATATTGTCCCAAAACCTTTAATGAATACTCAATCTTTACTGTATACTTTGGAAATGACTTTGAAAAACACTGGCAGAAATTGATACGCTTCTTTTAGTGACATTACACCCTCTTTCTCTCTGTCTCTCTCTCTCACACACACACACACACACACACACACACATATATATATACATACATAGATTGTGATATATTTAGTAGTAATGCTGACCAAAAGATTGCTGCACTTCTACTTATGAAAAAAAGCTTTTTCTATGTAGTAATGTATTTTATATAATTATTAAAGTAGTATATACTTTCCTTGTGCATTTAAATGTGACTTTGGAAAACAGTGAATGGTTTTCAATCAACCACTGTACCTTGTAGTTCCTTTACAAAAGCCGCACATCCAGTTGAACGGTGAGTAAGTGTTGAATTATACTGTGGAGGGCGTTGGTCTTGGCAACATGGGAGTGGCAGGGTTGCCTTTGTTTTCTATGTTGTGGAGGCCTTTGGAGCAGTGAGACTTTCCGGGAGCAGGTTTAGCACTCTCAGGGTGTGAGAGTGGAACTGGTGCCCGGAAGGTTCCTCCAAAGGCCATAATTGCTTCAATTATTATTTAATTGATGTTAATTGGTAAGTGATTATTCACTTACCTGTTTGTGTGTTCCCCGAAAGGGGATTTCCCCCTCGGAGGAGGCGGGGCTTTCATTTATGGTTTGATTATTTTAGTTTGTTATTTTAGTTCATTGTTTTTGCCCGAAAGCTTCGCGGCAAGTAGGGTGAAGATTTTGTGTTTGTGTTTGTTTTTATTTTAACCTGCTCTCCCACTGTCTCTCTCCCGTGTCTGGGGGGAGAGACAGAAAAAATTTAAGATCCGGTCCGCAGACTGGCAAAACCCACTCCTCTGCCACTTCTTACCATCCACTGCTCTGCTCCAGTCCAGGGATTGTCACATGGCATGTGACATATACCTTACAATTGTGCTGTTGTATATGCATTAAAAGTACTGCTTTATGTACATGTCCTTCTCTCCTGTCTGTTGTGTTCCATCGATCTGTCAGGTCGTCTTATTACTTTTAATTATGGTGGTAAAGTAGGAAACCAATAGACTGCAGATAGTGCCATTCCGTCTTGAGTCATGACTCTCATCATAGAAATGTGAATGCGTTGAACGGTCAAAGTGCAAAGCTAAGTGACAGAAAAGGTCAAATTTGCTTCCAAATGTTGTAAACAACAGAGATGTGTTGGACCAATACGAGCCGAAGGCACGGCAGAGTGGCAGTCACGTTGAGATATTGTGAGGTACTGAACAGGGACCCAGACGCAGACCAGGATAAGGCAGTAAAGGAACGTTTAATGATCAGACAAGGTTCAAAAGCCGATAGTCAGAGTTAGGTAAAGTACAAAATCGAAATCCAAAAGAGTAGTCAAAAAGGCAATACAAAAGTCAAAACCAAATAATCAGAAAGGCGAACAAACAAAATCGGAAGGCAAACTCGAAGTCAAACAGAAGGGGTGTCTCGGAAAATACAAACAAACTCTGGCTTACACACAATCGGCACAGTAAATGATGATCAACGTTCTGACAAATACTGAGAGCAGACACGAAACTTAAATACAAGCGGGGAAGGAAAACAATAGAAATCAGGTGTCACAGGGAGGGAAGAAGGGCAAGAACACAGGTAAGAACGATAGGGATCACTAATACGATAACGAGGGGAGACAAAAGACACGGACTGGGAAGCACATAAACACACGGAAATAAAACGACCTGGAATAGCAGGTAGACACGTGCACAGTTCGAAGGGGAGGAGAGCAAAGGAAAGAATCTACGTGCAGGTAAAGCGAAAGGAGAGAAGCGTACAGGGATAGGACAACCAGAGAGAGAATGCGTGAGATAATTAGTAATTAGTAATGTTAGTAACTTAATCTAAATCCCTAATGTTAGTAGATTAGTAGGTTAGTACTATCTACATCTAACTAATATATACAGAGTGTTAGAAAGAAAGAAAGAAGTAAATCTTTCTGAGATTTAAACGAGATAGGAAAATAAAGCAGAAAACCCATAAAGTCGAAATCACCTGAATAGTGCAATAACAAAGACGAGGAGTGGATTATCGAAAAACACGGAACACGGACAGACGGGGAAACAGACGTGAATGAACCGTAATGATGAGAAAAATAACAAAATACAAAAACAAACAGAACAAACATGGCAAAACATAACAGATATAGAGTACATGCCTGTTTTATGAGAACGAGAAAATAAATATTAACGGCAAAGTGATGCTTCAAGTTCCTGTTCTGAAGCATTTTTCCAGGGCCAGTGAAAGACTTTGTCTGTTTCACTTTCTTTCTTTCTTCAGCCTTTGTTACTTCTGTCTGACCTGGAGGAGTGTAATGTGAATGCTGCAATGAGCCCACTAACAGAAAAAACCCTTGTCTTGGTTGTTATTTGTTTGGCACTTGTGTGAGGGTCCTCGTGTTCCAAGATCAATATCCAGTCAAACTGCCAGCAGCTTTGGGTTCATCACCACTAGACCCACTCAATAGAGGAGGTATAAGTGGTAACTGATATTGGAGCAGATGAGTCTACAAGGACAGAGAGGCTAGGAATTGGCTAAAGGTAGATTTCACATTGATACAAAAGCCTGGATTCAACATCAACATTCATCAACAATCAACATTTGTCCTTAACTTTGCAAGTACTTTTCTTCAGAGAGAGTTTGTTAAGACTTAATTTAGGTGATTTATAAACTCTAAAAAAACAAAAACTGCATAGAATTTTATTTTAAAAGCCTTTTTTTTAATTTTTTTTTTATAATTTTATTTTCCATTTTCAACCAACTTGGATACAGAACATGGTCAGTATAAAACACGGAGATCTACATAATCCACCTTGGCTCTTTTTCCCCCAATCCCTCCCACCAGCCCCCCCCAAACACTAAAATAACAGAGATATACACATACACAACAGAAAAACAAATAAGTAAAAAACACACAAAAAACATTTACATCTTCGAAATCTCTTACATGTCAGTCACAACTTGCCATGAAGATTCAACATAGTTCTACAGAGTCAACTATGGAAGTGTACATATCTTTACATTTTCCATATATGTCAGAAAAGGTTGCCACATCTTATAAAATCTATCCGTAGAGCCTCCCAAGGTACATCTCATCTTCTCCAAGTGTAGGAACCCCATCACATCTCTAGCCCACTGGACATGTGTGGGAGAGGCCTCCTGTTTCCACATCATAAGTATTAGACGCCTAGCAATTAGGGTAGTAAAAGCAATGACTCTCGAGTACTTTACGGGAATAGGCATATCCTCTGGTACCACTCCAAAGATTGCGATTGTGGGGGAAAGGTCAATCTTGACTCCAAACATTATAGAAAAAGTATCAAATATAGATGTCCAATAGTTATATAGATTTGGACAAGTCCAAAATGTATGAAAGAGAGAACCCGTCATCGTCTTGCACCTACTGCACAAAGGATCTGCCCCTGGATAGATCCTAGCCAACTTTTCCTTTGAAAAGTGCAGACGGTGCAACACCTTAAACTGTAGGAGCCCATGTCTGGCACAGATCGAGGAAGAGTGAACATTCCGGAGAATAGATTGCCAATGTTCATCTGAAAATTTCACAGACAGATCATCCTCCCATTGAGATCTAATAATAGCGAGAGAAGGGGAATGTAGGGCCGACAGCATATCATACAATACTCCAATCACTCCCCTGCTGTATACATCAACATCAAGAAATTCATCTAAAGTTGTTTTTTCAGGCATGTTTGGAAAATGAGGACATTTGTTGCGTACAAAATCTCGAATTTGCATATAACGGAAAAAATGAGTTCGAGGAATGTCATATTTTTGAGTCAGCTGAGTAAAAGAGGCAAAAACCTTGTCAATATACAGATCTTTAAAACTAGATATACCCTTATCGCTCCAGATCCTAAAAGCAGAGTCCAATAGAGACGGTGGGAACATATGATTACAGTGGATTGGTGCCCGAGATGACATTGATTGTAGACCAAACCTTTTCCTACACTGTACCCAGATTCGAAGAGAGTGATGCACTACCGGGCTATATCTGTAAGCGTCCATTTTCAACGGAAGGGCTGAACTAATCAAAGCTCGTAACGAGGTTTTGCCGCAATGGGAGGACTCGATGTGCAACCACGCTGGAGTCTCAATCGACAGATCCCCATCCAGTAGAGCATATTACGTGTATTTGCTGCCCAATAATAAAATTGAAAATTTGGCAAAGCCAGCCCCCTGATTGTTTCGTCTCTTGTAAAAATGCTTCCCAATCCTTGGAAGTTTGCCATTCCAAATAAAGGCAGAGATCTGTTTATCTAATGTGTTAAAGAATTTTCTCTGTAAATAAACTGGGATGCACTGAAAGAAATATAAGAATTTGGGCAGGACATTCATTTTAACAACGTTGACACGGCCAATTAGTGATAAAGGAAGCCTGTCCCATCTTTGAAAGTCTGATTTAGTACGTTCCAGGAGTGGTGTGAAATTTTTCCCGTATAGATTTTTATGTAAGCGAGTAACCTTGATGCCCAGATAAGTCAGATGATCCGCCACAACCTTAAATTGAAATGCCTCAAATGAGACCTCCTTAGCTTTACTGTTAATGGCTAACAACTCACTTTTGTGCATATTCAATTTATATCCAGAGATACAGCCGAAATCTCTGAAAATGGTAAGAGCATGGGGAAGCGATTCTAAGGGGTCAGACAGATAAAGCAACAGGTCGTCGGCATAGAGGGATAATTTGTGTTCTCGGCCAGCCCTATGAATTCCCTTGATCCTGTTTTCCGCTCGCAATTTAATAGCTAAAGGCTCTATAGAGATCGCGAACAGGAGAGGGGATAAGGGGCACCCCTGTCTGGTTCCGCGATTAAGTGGAAAATAGGGGGAGTATACATCATTTGTCTTGACACGAGCCACGGGCGAGTTATACAGGAGCCTTACCCACGAAATGTAACCTTCACCCAGACCAAATTTTCCAAGAGTATAAAGCAAATAATCCCACTCCACCCTATCAAACGCCTTTTCGGCATCAAGTGATAGAGCAATCTCAGGTGTAGAAGATGAAGGGGTATATAAAATATTAAATAACCTACGCAAATTAAAGAAGCCCTGTCTACCCTTTACAAATCCTGTCTGATCTGGAGATATCATAGAAGGCAGCACATGTTCTAATCTGAGGGCCAGAGTTTTAGATAGTATTTTAAAGTCCACATTTAAAAGTGATATTGGGCGGTACGACAAACACTGCAGCGGGTCTTTCTTTGATTTCAAAAGAAGTGAAATTGTCGCTTGCTGGAGAGTAGGAGGCAGGCATTTCGAGTCGAAGGATTCCGAGTACACATCCAGCAAGAGCGGAGACAATTTGTCACTGAATACCTTAAAAAATTCCACCGGAAAGCCATCTGGACCGGGTGATTTACCAGACTGCATTGATTTGATAGCCAATTTGATTTCTTCTAAGGTAATTTGCTGATCAAGTTCACTTCTGCTGTCTTCCCCCAGAGTTGGAAACACCAGGTCCTCAAAAAATGCATCAAACATTTTGGGTTCATTTAACGAGTCCGAATTATAAAGTTTAGAATAGAAATGTTGGAAACTTTCATTTATTATTTTAGGGTCCTTAGAAGTGTGTCCAGATTGAGTTTCAATTTCAGGGATCATGCGCAAGGCTTCTGATTTACGAATTTGGTGGGCTAAAATCTTGGATGGTTTTTCCCCATGCTCATACCATGACTGTCTAGATCTGTGCAGCAGCTGTTCAGATTGCTTGGTGGAGAGTAGATTGAATTCCGTTTGTAAGTTTAGTCTTTGTTTGTAAAGGTCTGGAGACGGTGCCACTGAGTGCTGCTGGTCCAACTTCTTAATGAGATCCGCTAATTCAATTAAGCGCTTTTCTTTTGCTTTCTAATAAACGAACAGTACGAAATTATATGGCCACGTAGAAATGCCTTTAAGCTCTCCCAAATAGTGCTGTATGTTACATCAGCAGTGATATTTGTTTCCAGGAAAATGTCAATTTGCTGCGAAATATGCTGGACAAAACAGTTATCAGACAATAATAGGGGACTGAGTCGCCATGTATAAACCGAGTGCTGGTTTGGAAAGCTGAGCTCTAGAGTAAGGGGACTGTGATCCGAAATTACTATACTATTATATGTGCAGGTTTTAACATTAGGGAACAATTTCTGGTCAACAAAAAAATAATCAATCCGTGAATACGTTTGGTGAACGGGGGAAAAGAAAGAATATTGTCTAGCTAATGGAAAGAGAGATCGCCAAGCATCAACAGCACCGTATGACTCCAAGTAAGACTTTAGGACCAAAGAGGACTTAGACGGTACACAGGATCTTGTCGAGGACCTATCCAACATTGGGTCCATTGCGGTATTCATATCTCCCCCAAGAATCAACTGGTGCGTATCTATATTGGGCAAGGAGTAAAGGAATTTTTTGAAGAACGTGCTATCATCCCAATTAGGGGCGTATACATTCGCTAAAATTAAAGGGGTATTATATAACGAGCCAACCACTACCACATAACGACCATGTGGGTCAGTATTCACACTCGAAACAATAAATGGTGTAGACCTATGAATAAGAATTGCGACACCCCGTGCCGCATTATTGAACGTCGAATGGAACAATTGACCAACCCAATTTCTCTTAAGTTTCAAGTGGGACGCATTTCTCAGATGCGATTCCTGAAGAAAAGCTATATTCACCTTGAGGTGCAGAAGATGAGACAATACCTTATTACATTTGAGTGGACGGTTTAGTCCTTTGACATTCCAACTGATAAGGTTGACTTGGCAACCATTAACCTTCGAGGTTGAAGTGGAGGGTGTCACCATTCTAACTCAATGGGGGAAACATGAAAACCCTGTACACACATTGCACAGGTAGACTGTATGAAAAAGAACAGTTGCATGACTTCAGAGCAGGAGAAGATGTGTAACAAAACAAACAACAAAAAAACAAACAAGAACACAGATAACAAAACATTAACCCCCCCTCCCCAATATATCCCCACGTCATCTCTAAGACAACCAAAAAGGCCCAAGCTATTGTAGCTTCTCTCGAGAACACAACACTCAATACGACCATAGTCCTACAGTTAAAAGAATATTGTCCAAAGCCATACCCCATGCATTCGAACATTGCAAATAGAGCCAAACAACAATTATTATCCACACATAAGATAGAAGTGAGAGCAAAATAAATAAATAATAATGTTATCAAAAGAAGAGCAATATTATAAAAATAAGAGCACTATATATATATATATATATATATATATATATATAAACATACACATATATATACATACACACACATACCAAAAAAAAAAACGAAACCCCGCACCCCCGGAATGTCCAGAGACTGAAAACAAGTAACACGGTAATTAGAGATGGGAGGTGCTTTGTTTAAGTCTATTAATGAAATCAACATTAAGCTAAGTCAACAACAAAATAAATTATTGACTGTGCTTAGTCAATGTCTTGGTCAGTTATTGTCATTAGCCTGACCGCCAAAAACATTAGAAAATCTACTAGCTAGCCAGCCAGCCAGCCAGCATTCTTGTATTATTACTTGTTGAGATAACGTTAGCAAGTTACCACATTTGTTTTAAACAAGCACAAACCGCACCAACATGTTTAAATCCACCCATCTATTAGCCAGCTAGCTAGCCAGCCAGCCAGCCAACGCCAGCCAAACACATTTTGTTTCCAAAAGGGAGAAAGTTATAACACCGCAGTTAAACTGCCGCAGTGCTAGTTCCATGTTTCCATATAAACAGAATAAACAAAACCCAACGGGCTGCCTGTAATAAGTGAACTGAAATTACGGCCGGCTTAAAACATAAACAACAAAGGTCCAGTGTGGACACGATCCTGGCGAAAAGTTGTCGTTTCAGTAACCATACCGGTATGGCCATTGTTATTGTCCAGCTGACGGCGAAGGCAACAAAGTGGAGTTTATGAACTAGAAATAACGTTAGTCCCCCACGCTTACCACAGGCCAACCAATGCTAAGAGGGAATGAATAGCAGCACACATATGCAGAATGCATTTCAATCTAGTCATACCCTCTGTTCAAACTGGGGCTGGAAGCCGGCTACATCTTGTCTGCGATGAAATCCTTCACCGCCTGCGGGGTGTCGAACATCTTCTCCTGCCCCTGGAAGGATACTCGGAGACGGGCAGGATATACGAGGCCATAACGGACCCCTTCCTTTTCCCGAAGCAGCTTCTTCACCTCGACGTACTCAGCCCTGCGTTTATTCAGTTCAGCACTGAAGTCGGGAAAGATCATGACCTGTCTGCCTTGGAACTCCAGCCGTCCCCTCTCCCTGGCTAGACGCAGAACCTGCTCCTTCTCCTGGAAGTAGTGGAATCGTGCGAGGAAAGACCGAGGGCGACCCCCGGTCGCTGGTACTGGTCCCGTTCGATGTGCGCGATCCAAAGTCGGTGGGGACTGTAAGCCGCCTGGTCCCCCCAGGATTTCAGCGAAAAGGTTGGCAACAAACTTTGTGGGGTTCCCCGACTCTAAACCCTCCTTCACATGCAGAATGCGTATGTTGCACCTCCTTCCTCTATTCTCCAAGTCGTCTGTCTTAGCCTGCAGTGCTTTGTAATCCTTATGCAACTGGTCGTATCGCTTCTCCATGGCTTCCAGGCGGGTGTCCAGGCAATTTAGGCCCTCTTCGTGTTCCTGTAGGGTGCCCTCGCAAGTTTCCAGAGCCGCTTTAAGTGGGGAGACGGCTTGCCTTATCTCCTCCCTCAGCGCGTTGTTCTCCTCATGAATGACGGACTGGACTATGTCACGGATGGCGTTTAGCAAACTCTCGTCCACAGCGTTGCTAGCATTAGCCGCCGGGTTGCCAGCCTGACTGGGTTTGACGGTTTTCGGGGGCATACTGTCCAAAATTTATAAAGAAAAGTTGAAATAATGTGCTCTCTCTCGCAAATGTAAAAAATAAAGGCTGTTTTGCCGAAAATTCACATGATATATAGCTTAATCATTGTCAGGATTCAGGACCTCATGGTTCGTGCGACTACTCCATAGCGCGCCCCTAGTGTTCCTCTAAAAATACATTTTAATTGAGTACAGGCAGTAAAAGCAGAGACCCTTTGGGTATTCCAAGACCAGGCTTGACAGTGCTGGATGCTGTCTAGACAGTAGATGGACTGCTCACATCATCGAACATGGTTATGTTCTTGAGTTTTATGTGTGGGCAAATTTTTTATATTAATCAGAAAATAGGCAGGTGCCTAATTATTTGTATTACGAAAACATTTTGCGCACACACACTTTTCTCCTCAACAAACACTTGTCATTTCAATGCCTTTTGAGCTAAGCTGCCAATGACAGTTTTGCCACAATAGCCTGTCAATTTGATGGTGAGAATCAGGTATTTTATGTTTTTTTATGTTTTGAAAGGTGAATAAATGTTGTCAGTGCTTCCATTAGAGGTACTAGAGTCAATTCTTGAGGAAACAGGTGTGTCATCAAATCAAATCAAATCAAATGTATTTGCATTGCGCTTTTCACAAATGCATTGTCACAAAACACAGGGAACCTAGGCCTAGACCCCCCAAAAAACAATCCTAAGGTGACGTGGCAAGGAAAAACTCCCTTGATAGGGAGAAACCTTGGGAGGAACCAGACTAAAAGGGGGGGAGCCCATCCTCTTCTGGCCGGCACAGGGTGTGTCCAAAAAAGACTGTATCATAGTCAGCCCAAGGTGACTCAGGGCTGGATGACTTTGCACCTCCAAGTTAGGTAGTCAGTGGGGGCTAAACCATGTGAAGGGGTCCAGATCCAGGGACTGGGGTAGGCATGGGGATGAGGGTTGATGGTGACAGCTCACACTCGCAGGATCTAGGGCTCGGGTGCCCCTGAGTCAGAGGCCGAGGCAGAGAAGAGAACATGCAGTCAGAAAAAAAGCAGTGCTATAGCCAGTAGCATTATGTGAGATCAGGGGAGCACAAGCATAGGTGGAGCATAGGGGAGCTCAGGTAGTCCTGTGATCCTGGTGCTCCTAGTCCTCACAGCCGCCTTTGATACGGTGGATCATAGGATCCTACTGTCACGGCTAGAGCAGTACGTGGGAATCTCAGGTGTAGCCTTAAGTTGGTTCCGGTCCTACCTAACCAACCGGAGTTTCTCTGTGCAGCTAGGAGACTTCCTCTCTCCCGTGGCCCCCCTTACCTGTGGGGTTCCTCAAGGGTCAATCCTAGGTCCCATCCTCTTCCTACTGTACATGCTACCTTTAGGTGAAATCCTGGCCAAACACAACATATCCTTCCACTGTTTCGCAGATGATGTTCAGATCTACCTACCTCTTAAGGCACACTTCAGCCATTGCTTGATTGTCTCACCGACACCAAAGCATGGATGAGTGCTAACTTCCTCAATCTTAACGAGAGCAAGACCGAGATCATCATTTTTGGCGATACCTCTCCAGTCCTGTCTGCCAATGCTCTAGGTCCTCTGGGTTTTAACATCCGGTCCTCCGTTAGAAATCTCGGAGTGATCTTTGATAGTGCCTTTAAATTCACCAAACAGGTCAGCTCAGTGGTTAGGAACAGCTTTTTCCATCTCAGAACCCTAGCAAAGACCAAGGCCTATCTCTCCCAGAGCGACCTGGAGAGAGTGATCCACGCCTTCATTACAACTCGGCTGGATTACTGCAACGCTCTTTATGTTGGCATGGATCAGGCATCACTACGCCGCCTGCAGCTTGTCAAAAATGCGGCTGTCCGACTCCTTACCAGTACAAAAAAGCGTGAGCACATCACCCCAGTCCTGGCCTCACTCCACTGGCTCCCCGTCCGTCACCGCATCGATTTTAAACTACTTTTAACTGTTTTTAAATCCCTAAATGGCCTGGCCCCACAGTACCTGACCGAGCTCCTGCGTCACCACACCCCATCCAGAGCCCTAAGGTCAGCCGACTAACTGCTGCTGGAGGTACCCAGGTCTAGGCTCAAAACCAGAGGGGACAGAGCCTTTTCCATAGCCACCCCTAAACTGTGGAATAGCCTCCCCCTCCACATCAGGTCAGCCCCGACCCTGGAGGCTTTTACATCCCGGCTAAAGACTAATCTCTTCTCACTGGCCTTTGACCAGAGCTGAGCCTGCCTCCTAGGTCGCTACTTTTAGTCCCTTTATGTTTTATTTTTGTAATCTGCTGCACTTTCTTTTCTTTTCTTTTATCTTTATTTGTACTTTTATCTGAACCCTTGCACTTATTTGTATTTGCACTTTTTCCACTATTATGTTTAGTATATGTACTGTATATGTATATATATTTTTTTCTGCTCTATGTTTTTTAACTGTGAAGCACTTTGGTACAGTCACCAAAAAACTGTTGTAAAGTGCTATATAAATAAAGTTGAGTTGAGAGAGAGAGTTGAGCATAGGAAATATACAGATAGCCCTGACAGGTGTAAGCTATGGCAGCATACCTATTAGGGAGAGGGACAGAGAATACAGGTAGGCATGAGAGAGTTCCAAACCATCCACACCCGATCAAGGTTAACCAGCCTAATTTTAGCTATGTTTCTTAGGTGAAAGAAGGCCACTCTTGAAGTGTTTTTAATATGAGCGTCAAATGTAAGATCCTGATCAATAATAAAGCCATGGTTCTTGACCGTCAGACTTAATGCAACCAGGCAATCACCTGCATTTAACTACAGATCCAACTTGTTCCTTAATTTATTGGGGCCCAAGACCATCATCTCTGTTTTATCTTAATCTATCTTTATCTTTACTGTGTGTGACACAACCCGGATTAGAACAGAACACAGGGATTGGTCTGCGGACCAGGCTTTTATTTTCCCCCCGCAGGGAGAGACTGGGACAGAGAAAGAGAGTGCGAACTGGTGCAACAAATAATAAATAAAATTCAATCTTCCACCGTACCCCTCACAGGTTCAGGTTCCAATACAATAAACCAACATAATAAATAGCCCTTTCGGCAAAAAATGAGTCACAGGTTACACGTCTTTCTTTCCAGTCGTCTCTCTCCGAGTGTTCCGGTTCCAGCCACCTACTGAGAAGTTAGTTTGTTAGATTTTATTCAACAATTTTAAATTATATACACAATTATATACACAATGCGAACACACATACCCTTGATACATGACATCACATTAATGAACACCACAAATTGCCAAGGATAACACAAAAAAGTTGGCAAAAAGTCAACTTATTTCCATTGTGGTCCTTTGTGGTTCCACATCAGAGCAGATTTAAGCACTCCAGTACATCAACAAGATGGTTGCCCTGTTTGTAGGCATGGCCGTTAATCGCCCCAATTCCCCTGTCCAGACCGACGCCTTCCACAAGGTGCAGTTTTCATTTAAATCTAAGAATGTGGACCTAACTTCTCTTCACTGAGAAAAGTTGAAAGAGTCCACATGCTGAATGCAAGTAAATTTGCATGCCATCACATGCAATTATTTTCATGGAAACACAACCGATGTTGATAAAGATGGCAATGTATAATAGATGTATTTATATTACACAAGTTGAAAGCTACCACATGGAAGGGTTCATATTGACAATTTAAATTAATTTTTAGTGGACAAATGATTGTGGTCTAATTACCTGTTTGTTTATGTCATGTTTAAAACATGTTCTGCTTGAAGAGATGATGCTTAAGAAGAATGTTCACAAGCATTCTAGCGCTTTCTGCTAAACAAAACATTACCGGGTGGATTGGCAGAGCCTCCAATTGAGGTTTATATGTTTGTTAAGCACTGGGACTGAATCAGTCTGAGTGTGAGAAACATCTCAGGGTGCCGGTTCAGTGAGCTGCACCACCTCACTGTCGGTGAAAAGTGGTGTGCACTCAAAGGATTTCTCTAATATGCACTCTTTCAGACCCGGTAAACGAAAAACACGGCACCCCCCAATTCCCCCGATACTCTCCTCCTCTGAGGACTCTAACAAGCCTCTCACTCGGAGGCCAGAGCCGCACAGTCTAATGATCCGGAGACACGGTGCAGACCCTGTACTTTGTCAAAAGATGTTATTGCTACCACAATAGAGGGATTTAATGGGTGCGATCAAGGCAGGGAAGTTGCTGTAGTTGTGACTCCATTTTGAAAATAAAATTCCCTGAACACCTCTACACTGAGGACTTATGTAGTTTGTGTTTTAATGTTGTGTTTTTAACTCAATATCTATGTGGTGTGTGTGGGCTGGAGTGAAAACAAATGTATGGTAAACACAACACTTGAATTTATCTTATCCAGATGCATTTACAATAACTTTACATTGTGGCCCTAATAATTGTGTAATTACATTGTACCTACATAGATAGGTACAGTGTACCTACTGTATATTTACACAATGTTACAAAGTACTTACAACCTTAAAACCTGTTTGGCATTTAAAGTAGTTACACATGTCACAATGATTTTGATGGTTTCTGTAAGTACACATTTGTAACAAGAAATATGTAACAAAAACATTACATTGTGTTAGTACACATGTGAATAGAATTGTGCAACAAATAAGTAAGAGTTGAAACAAATATGTTTATTAACACAAGGGACTTCCCACTCAAGGTGCTGTGTAAAACATAAGTCAATGATCAATGGAGCACTGCTGATATCTCTGTGGATGGATTTTAGTTTTGTTTATCTGTACCCACTACCAGTGCACCCATAAACAATAGAAAGATGCATTTTTAATGGTACTGTTTGTTCAAAATGTAGTACTGTCAATGAGCAGAAAGATTGTTTCAGATGTTTAGATATTTCCCTCCAATTTATAGAAGTTAACTCTTTTATAAAAAAGGGAGTTGCCTTTTGTCATCAGATTAGTTATTTTAGTTTTCAGACATAAATAGCATTCTGGTTTGACAGTCAATGCTCACATGTTGAAATGTGTATGTTGAGTGTTTGTTGTACTTTGTACAAGAGTTGTTTCCTACAGCATGACATGTGGGAGGTTAATCACCTTATTGTGTACAGCTGTGCATCTGAAGTTTAAAACCATGGTTCACCTTTGTGTAACAACAGTGTATGTACAGGTAACAAAATAAAGGAATAAAGGAATACATTGAAAGCTGGTTCTTCCACACAGGTGTGGTTCCTGAGTTAATTAAGCCATTAACATCCGATCATCTCATCTCATCTCATTGTCTAAGCCACTTATTCCTGGTCAGGGTCGCTGGAGCCTATCCCAGCATGCATAGGGGCGAGAGGCAGGAATAAACCCTGGACAGGTCGCCAATCCATTGCAGGGCACACACACCATTCACTCACACACTCATACCTACGGGCAATTTAGACTCTCCAATTAGGCTAACATGCATGTCTTTGGACTGTGGGAGGAAACCGAGTACCCGGAGGAAACCCACGCGGACACGGGGAGAACATGCAAACTCCACACAGAAAGGCCCCCGGCCTGGATTCGAACCCGAGACCTTCTTGCTGTGAGGCGACAGTGCTATCCACTGCACCACCGTGCCGCCCACATCCGATCATGCTTAGTGTTATGTATGAAAATGCTGGGCAGGCCCAGTTTCCCATTATTACAGTTGAAAGAGCATTTGGTAGGAGCTTCAGTGATGAAGACCGCTCAACTTGCTGATGTTTCATGAGGGGCAACTGTGGTCAAAGGCGCATACTCCTTGACCGTGATATCTGTGCATTGGTTTGAGATGCAAGGCAAAAAATATGAGCAACTCTGAATCAGTTGACTGTAAATATCAATCTAGGGCATGACTGGGCAGTTTAGGAATAGTCTGACAGTCAAGAACTTCATGGAGAGAGTCAGGTTGCAGTGCATAAACCCCTTATTACACCTAAAAATGCCCATTTGCGATTACAGTGATGCAAATAACACAGACAGTGGTCTACTGAGCAGTGGAAAATAGTCAAATGGTCAGGTGAGTCATTCTTCACCCTGTTCTCAACAAGCGGATGTGGCACATGCCAAAAGAAACCTATAGGCTAGAGTGCTTGTTTCCCATGGTGAAGGGTTCTGGTGGCTCTGTTATAGTGTGGGGTGCATTTTCCTGGCATGGTTTTGGTCCACTCAACCTCTTAGAGGGCAAGGTAAACACCAATAAATACAAAGCCACTCTGAGTGATCACCTTCATCCTATGGTGAAGCATTTCTATCCTGATGGGAATAGTCTCTTCCAGGAAGTGGCATGACCGTATATGCCATGGTCGTCTCAGTCACCAGATCTCAACCGAACTTAACACTTGTGAGAGATTATGGAGAGATGCCTGAGATGGCATTTTCACCACCATCAACAAAACACCAAATAATGGAATTTATGCATCCCTCTGAGTTACAGACACTTGTAGAATCTATGCCAAGGCACATTGAAGCTGTCAAAAATAAACAGATCAAATAGCTATAATCATAGCAACACCTATTATTTCAAAAGTTTTAGAACACCCCCATTTTCCAGTTTTTACTGAAATTTAAGCAGTTCAAGTCCAGTGAATAACCTGAAATGGTACAAAGGTAAGCGGTAAACTGCCAGAGGTCAAAATAAAAAAAAGTTTAGGTTACCAAACTTTTTTTTGCTTTTTTTGGCAGTGAGTAGTTCCCTACACCAACAAAAGGCACTTGGAAACTGGAGAAAACTCTGACAGGAAGAGAGTCAACAGCTTGCATGAGGCTCACAGGACAATAGCTTCAAGCACAGCTTAACACTGGTCGAAGTAAGGAAGTCTTAGTTTCAACTGTGAAGAGAAGACTTCGAGCTGCAGGTTTGACAGGTCGAGTGGCAATAAGAAAGCCATTGCTAAGATGGCAAAATAAGAAAAAGAGGCTTACCTGGGCCATGAAGCACCGCCAGTGGTCTACTGGAGAATGGAAGAAGGTCTTATGGACCAATTAATCAAAATTTGAAACCTTGAAAGGTTTTTGTAGGCCGTCGAGTAGGCAAAAGGATGGTTCCTCAGTGTGTGGCACCAACTGTCAAACATGGATGAGGAAGCGTGATGGTCTGGGACTCTTTTGCTGGATCCAGAGTCAGCGATTTGCACAGAGTGACTGTTAACCCACGTTAACCCATTGTTTGTTCCCTGAAAAGGGCCTTTTTTTATAACGTTGAAATTTACATCATTTTTCAGTTTTTGGTAACCTAAACTTTTTTTTTTAACCTCTGGCAGTTTACCGCTTACCTGGACTTGGACTTGAACTGCTTAAATTTCACGGTCAAAAGTTTTAGAACACCCCCATTTTCCAGTTTTTACTGAAATTTAAGCAGTGTACAGTATACAGTGTACAGTGTACAGTGAGCACCATAATTCATTGGTTCTGTACTTTAGCACTTTGAGTTTGATACAATGACAATGAGATTGAAGTGCAGACTGCCAGCTTTAATTTGAGGGTATTTTCATCCATATCGGATAACCCGTTTAGAAATGACGGCACCTTTTGTACATGGTCCCCCCATTTTAAGGTACTACAAGTATTTGTTGAATTGGCTTCACAGACGTGATGTCTAGACTTGATTCTAGACTTTGCAATTGCCTTTGGAGATTGTTGTTGGGGTGTGACAACATGAGGAAGACCGCAGTGTCGATGCAAATTAAGCTGGCCGTCATAAGGCTCAGAAATTAAAATCAATCAATTAGGAACATTGCAAAAACCCTGGACATGCCCAAGTCAACAGTTTGGTTCATCATTAACAAGAAAAAAACAACTGGTGAACTCAATTATGTCAAAAGACCCAGTAGACCGAAGAAGAACACTCTCCTGGATGCAGGTGTAGATGTGTCAAAGTCTACCATACGTAGAAGACTACACCAGCAGGACTACAGAGTGTACACTACAAGATGCAAACCACTGATAAGCCTGAAGAACAGAAAGGCAAGATTACAGTTTGCTAAAAGCACCTAAAAGAGCCCCAAGAGTTCTGGAACAATGTCTTGTGGACAGATGAGACAAAGATGAACATGTACCAAAGTGATGGAAAGAGGAAAGTGTGAAGAAAAAAAGGAAATTCCCATGATCCAAAGCATACCACGTCATCCGTGAAACATGGTGGAGGGGGTATTATGGCTTGGGCCTGTATAGCTGCCAGTGGAACTTGTCTTCATCAATGATGTGACTGCAGACAGAAGTAGAACAATGAATTCTGAAGTCTTCAGAAATGTTTTATCTGCTCAGATAAAACCAAGTGCCTCCAAACTCATTGGATGGCACTTCATCATGCAACAAGACAATGACCCGAAACCAAGGCCGTAACCATGGAGTCAACATTGGGGGGGACATTTAAAAAAAAATATCAGCTAGGCTATATATTGGGGGGGACATTTTGAGCATATCTGAATATTGGGGGGGATGTGTCCCCCCCAATATATATGGTAATTTCGGCCTTGCCCGAAACATACTGCTAGAGCAACAAAGGGGTTTTTGACAGCCAAAAAGTGGAAAATCCTTGACTGGCCGAGTCAATCATCGGATCTGAATCCAATTGAACATGCATTTTACATGGTGAAGAGGAGACTGAATGCAAAAAGTCCCCAAAACAAGCAGGAACTGAAGATGGCTGCAGTACAGGCTTGGCAGAGCATCACCAGAGGAAGATACCCAGCATCTATGCATCACAGACTTCAAGCAGTCATTGCATGCAAAGGATATGTGACCGGATATTAGAAATGATTACTTTATTCTACATTATGTTACACTGTCCAGTGAATTATGGTGCCTGAAAATGGGGGGGACTATGTACAAAAGGTTCTATAATTTCCAAACAGTTCATCCAATATGGATGAAAATACCCTAAAATTAAAGCTGACAGTCTGCACTTCAACCTGGTTGTATTTCAATTTCAAGTGCTAGAGTACAGAACCAAAATGTTTAAAAAAAAATTCACTGTCCAATTAATTATGGTGCTCACTGTATATATACATATATATAACCAATAACCCCTGGTGAACAGTTCAAGTCCATGTTAACACACTTGAGCCTTTCTTAAGCCCCACCTTTCACTGTCCCACTAGTAAATGGTGCAGTACATTCTCAAATAAGGCTGGTTTATCTTTTTATAGATTTAGCCATTGCTGCTTACCACTTCCACCTGATCAAGTAGAGGGATCCCTTTTAAAACACTTTCTCCACTGATGTGTCAGAACCAGGCATGATAGCCTGTGCATAGCCGATGTGCTTTTTGCCGAACCAATGGCCCTATAACTTAACTGGTGCTGGCATGGAACAAGGAGCCTAGGGATGGGGCTCATGCCAAAGCTGTTGGAAAGAACAAAACATTACAGGAGATGGGGTTTGTTATTCCTTGGGACGAGCTAGCTGTTTAAACTGTTGAAAAACTGTGCTTTCAAATCACCTACTGTGTGTCACTTTATTCTTGTCTTCTCCAGAAACATACTTTAACATATTAAGATTGACTTTCACATAAAGAGCCACTCTCCCTCCTCTTTTATTTGTTCAATCCTTCCTGAACAAGTTGTACCCCTGCGCATTATATTCATCCCATCCACTGCACCAAGCCATGTTTCAGTAATCCCATCAATGTCATAACTCCCATTAAACATGACATCCTCCAGTTCCAAAAAACTATTTTGTATGCTTGTAGCATTCAAACACAGGAACTTCAGAGCCTTACTCACACTTTTAATGTCCTTCCCCTCGGCACCTAACTGTGCCAAACCACCTCTATTCACATTATGCTCTAAAAGATCTTTATTAATAATTATAATACAATTTTATATCCTCACAGGTATTATTATACTCTGCCCTGTTATCTTCCATCTGGGCAGTCTGTACCTCCCTATCCTTAATACTATTGCTAATTTCCCTCCCAGCCCCCCCAGTCACTAGTTTAAATATTCCTCTGCTATCCTAAGCATACGCTGGCCCAATGCAGCTGTACCCCTCCAGTTCTGGAGTAGCCCATCCCACTTGTACTGGTCACCCCTGTTCCAAAAGGAGTCCCAGTGACCCATAAACCTGTACCACTCTTTCCTACACCAGGATTGAAGCCATGTGTTAAATCTCCATATCAAATTCTGCTTCCCTTTACTAGTACGTGGTACTGGCAGAATTCCTGAGAAGAGTACCATAGAGGTTCTGCTCCTGATCTTTGATCCTAGTTCTACAAATTTCTATTTGCCTATATCATTGACTCTAACATCCACCATGACCACTGCATCCTCCCCTGCTCTGGCCAGGAGCTTGTCCCCGTGTTCCAGGAGGTCTCCGACCTGGGCACCAGGCAGGCAGCATGCCATTCGAGACTCATTTTCCCGCAAATAAACTATATTGTCTACACCTCTAATATTTGAGTCCCCCACTATGACTAACTCCCTTTTCCTGGGTGGTGTGACCACCAAGGTGCCCTGGGGCTCATAAATCCTCTCACTACCAGCTGCTTCAAGTTACAGCTCACAGAATTTGCTGTGCCCATAGCTTGCATAAACCTACAGGTAAAAAAATATATATATTTCCAAATGATGCATGTCGATTTGAGATGGAGCCAAGTTGTAAATTAACTTGTGTGAGTGAAGATAGTCGATGAAAAAAACTATCAGAGACATAGGATAACACTTTTGACAACAATTTGACAATCAAAAGTTCAACTGCAGGGTAAAAGAAAAACATTTCAGTAATAAAACTAACATTCAAACTGTAAACTATAAATGACAAATAATACAGGGCTTTGGGTAGGAATACTATTAAAGACATCAGGCATGAGCCCCTTATAAATCAATAGATATTACAACTGGTCTAATAAGGCAATGGAAAGGGTGTCTCAGCTTGAAGATTCACATGGTTTCAACACACACAGTGAAAAGAAGTGAAGCAAGGCACTTATATTTATATGTGCTATTCTATATTTCAACCCCTTCTGCTATTCTTGTGAGTATTAAATTGTTATGCCATAAATAACCTTAATGCTTTAATCACCATTGTGGGCTGAGAATGAGTCAAGTCTCAGCCTGAAAAACAAATGTAGTAATAAAAATATTATGACTCCTAAAGACATTTGCATCTTGGTCCTTTATGTGTGTACCCAGCTGGGGCTATAACTGAAAAAAGATATGAGACATGAAATGTATTTGTAGATTGTTGTATATAATGTGATTCAGCCATTAAATAAATGCAATGCATTACTATAAACCTGGATATGGACAGTGTGGCACAGTTGGTCAACTACTGTACTTACATTTACATTTAATATATTTACATTTACTTCAATATATCAATACATATTATGTGTTATAATGATTATAATTGTTTTTACCAAAATATTTAACCATAGTCGTGGTTTTGCAAGAGGGACAGAAATGTAAGCACATTTTGATTGTCATTGTTAGCTTTGTAAGGTATTTGTTGTTAGCACCTGACCTGGACAACTAATTCAACCCCCCGTTATCGACTGGTTAATTATTTTTGTGTGTTTCTGAGGTCTAGAATATTAATTAAGACTGAAATGTTTTTCTAAAAGATCAAAACAGAACGTGGGCCACCACGTGCCATAAAGGGAAAATGCATTTGTTTATTTATTAGAGAAGCACTGCCCTATCGCAGCTGTTGAATTCTCTGCTTTGGTAAAGCAAAAGCCTCCCCTACAGTGCGTGCAGAGACACAGGGCTCCAGGCCGTCAATAATTCACATTCGGAGCTGCACGCAAATCAGAGTCACCGTACAGTGTATAGTATGGGAGGTGGCGGTGTGGAAGGCGAGATCCGGGTGAAGATTCTCCTGGCAGGGCCAGTGAAAGGATGCTCTTGTGACACCTACTGGTGCTTTGCCTAACCATCTCCGCTCACATCTTTCCTGCCTATCGTTACAGCAGCGCCTGTGTATACATTAACGTTCAACGCTGCCAGCATCCGTGCTTTAATTGTTATTTGCTGTGTGTTTTATTCAGTTATTTTAAACAAACTGCGAAGTTTGAGACACAGTCACGACAGTCAAATAAATAAGTAATAGAAGACGATATTACAGAAGCACTTCACGTGTATCGATTTGTTTTCGCCTCTTGCCCTTGTGTTGCTGGCAAAGTGATAATTCGAAGCGCTATTGTTTCGTCTCTGCGCAACCGCGACAAAACCTGATACGTGATGATCTTAACAAAAATGTACCACCGAAGAGAACGCTATTCAACTTTTTGTCCCTCAAAATTAATTACACTAAAATATATAAGGCTCATTCTACAAAAACGGTGGAAGTGCTGTCACTTACTTTTGCAGACACCAAAATACTTTAAGTTGACCTAATAATCACATTCATTATATATGTTGAATAAATAAAGACTGTCTTTGCAATGATACAAAAAAATAAAGAAATAAAAATAAAGAAATAAAAAATAGCAATTTATTTCAAATGCCATGTTCAAGGAATTGTCTTGTCACTTTGATCATACATGGAAGTGGAGCCTATAGTTTTCATTTAAAAATAGTTTTTTTCATGAATTAAATCTCATTCACATTTACATTAACATTACATACATTAAATACAACATTGAAATGGTAAAAAAAAAAGCTAATTATTATTAATAATATCAAATAAATATCAGTCACCCAAAATTACGTCATTGGTGTTACTGCTACGCAAAACACTTTTATTTTGAAATAATGTACTGACTCTTTGAAGTTCTTCCTGGGTCAAGAGATCATTTGAGAAAGTGCAGTGGACAAAGGCATAAGGTAAGTCAGATGTCTTACTTTGTTTGTTTAAAATGTCATTTTATCATAGAATTTTATGCGAAGCTTTTACGTTTGTCATTGGTGTTACTCATTTCATAGCCCCGGGGGTGAAAATTTGAAAATAAAAATGTATTACATTGAAGAGTTAAATGATTTTGATGTTGACTGAAGACATGTGGTCTGACACATGGTAGCCATTTTGTTAAAATTGTAGTGTTTTCTCCAAATTGTCACTGGTGTTACTTTTCTGCCTGGTAACACCAGTAACACCAGTGACGTTCCTATATACATTTTGTATACAAAAGCTGCAAAAAGACATGAGTTACATGGCATTTTTAATGCTTATAAGCAACGTAATGCTACGTATTATTGTCATGTTTTCCCAGCATACCGTATTCCACGGGAACTCGCATAGCTCATATTATACATAATAACATTCAATCAATCAATCAATCTTTATTTTTGTATAGCGCCATTTACAAACAGGTTGTCACACAGCACTTCACAATTGGCATTTTCCAGAGGGAATCAAAAAACCAGAAAACCATTGGAGCCAATGTGGGAGACTGGAAAATTATTCCCTGACCCCTTAAAAAGCGGTCGAGATGAACTCCTGGAAAATGGTGGGATCCTTGAGGCTCATGTGGCTTAACAGACCACCGGAAGGGCATTCTAAGTGTAGGAGTGGGGTGGACCTCATCCCTCCAGATACCAGGGCAGGGCGGGGGATGGAACCAGCAGCTAGGGTCTGGGCCAGCGGCATCCGGCTAACACATGGCAGGGGTGGGGGTTGACTCTGGGGCAGGTGAGCTCCGGGCAGGTGCCACGAAGCCGGGGAGAAAAGAGGAAAGGTGCAATTATGACTATGATGAATATCACACCGGATCAGGGGAAAGAGTAGTGATAACACTTTTGCACCAGCAGAAGTAATCTAGGGCAGCATAACTAATTAGGTGAGTGGCACAGGGAGCACGCAGCCATGAGGGCACTCAGAGACCATCCCACCACATCATCAGCAGTCCTGATAGGGGCGGATCATCACTTATGATTGGTGACAGTAAGGATAGCTCATTGCACCAGAAGGCTCTATTGCTACGCCCCCTCCACATCTGCACCTAATGACTATAAGAGAGACTAAAGAGATGCGTTTTTAACCTAGACTTGAAAATTGAGACCGTGTCTGACTCCTTCACAGAGACGGGTAGACTGTTCCACAGTAAAGGAGCTCTATAGGAGAAAGCTCTGCCACCTGCTGTATTTTTTGATATTCTAGGGACTACCAAGTTGCCTGCATCTTGTGAGCGAAGTGAACGTGGGGGATTGTACGGATGAAGTAGATCTGTCAATTAAGAGGGTGCAAGTCCATGCAACACCTTATAAGTTAAGAGGAGTACCTTATAGTCTACACGATAGTTTATAGGAAGCCAGTGAAGTGACGCTAACACAGGACTAATTTCTTTGTTCTAGTCAGGATCCTTGCAGCAGCATTCTGTACGAGTTGTAGGCTCCTGAGTGAGGTATTGGAACAGCCAGACAGTAATGCATTGCAATAATCTAATCTAGATGTAACAAAGGCATGTACCAATTTTTCTGCATCTATTAATGACAGCCCCTAATTTTGGCAATATTCCTCAGGTGAAAAAAGGCTACTCTGGAAATGTTTTTGATGTGACTATCAAATGAGAGACCAGGATCTATAGTAACACCAAGGTCTTTTACCACCAAACTTGCAGCAACAGAGCAACCATCCAGATTAAGAGATACATCAGATAACCCTCTTCTGAGGTTTTTGGGCCCCAAGACCAACATCTCTGTTTTATCAGTATTCAACAATAGAACATTATCTGACATCCAGTCTTTTATGTCTTTAAAACAGGCCTCCAACTGTTCGAATTGTCCTTTGCCAGGTTTTATTGATAGGTATAATTGTGTGTCATCTGCGTAGCAGTGAAAATGTACGCCATGTTTACGAATGACATCACCAAGTGGCAACATGTAAAGGGAGAACAATAATGGCCCCAAAACAGAACCTTGAGGGACACCATATTCCACCTTGATGAGAGCAGAGGGCTCATCATTTAACTGCACAAATTGATACCTATCTGATAGGTAGGATTTAAACCAGGAGAGTGCCTGTCCACGCAGTCCAACTAGGTTTTCAAGTCTGCTCAGAAGAGTTTTGTGGTCTATTGTGTCAAACGCAGCACTTAAGTCCAAAAGCACAATAACAGAGACGCATCCAAGGTCAGCTGATATCAGTAAGTCATTGACAACTTTAATAAGAGCAGTCTCAGTGCTATAGTGTTGCCTAAATCCTGACTGAAAAGTTTCATAGATGTCATTTGATGTCAGGGACGAAGTCAGTCTCTGAGCTACAGCTTTCTGTAGAATTTTTGAGAGAAAATAAAGATTAGAAATTGGCCTGTAGTTACTGAGATTTTCTGGTTCAAGGTTTGGTTTCTTTAAAAGTGGCTTAATTACTGCCACCTTTTGAGAATTTGGCATATAGCCTGATGAAAGAGACAGATTAATAATGTCTAGCATGGATTGCCCCATAACAGGAAGAAGTTCTTTAACAAGTTTTGTTGGGATTGGGTCTAATTGACAAGTAAATGGTTTGGAGGACATAACCAATTTAGAAAATTCAGTCCACTCCAGAGCGCTAAAAAACTCAAGAGTAGCCATAGGACCCCTGTCCTGGTAAGCCTGTGCTTTCTGATCAGTGTCCGCTACAGCAGAAGGTGCCATTTTAGTAATTTCATCTCTAATTTTCTCGATCTTCTCAGAGAAAAAGTTCATGAAATCATTACTATTATAGGCTGCCGGAGGCTTAGCATTGGTTTCAGTCTGGTTCTTTGTCAGTTTGGCCACTGTATCAAAAAGAAATTTTGGATTATTCTTATTATGCTCAATCAGATCAGACAAATAGGTTGACCTTGCGGAGGAGAGAGCATATTTGTACTGTACCAGACTATCTTTCCAGGCAGAATAAAATACTTCTAATTTAGTGGATCGCCACTTACGTGAGTATTAAAGTCGCCTATAATCACAACTTTATCTGCCATAACTGCTAGGTTTGATAAAAAGTCAGAAAACTCTGAGAGGAAAGCAGCATAGGGTCCAGGGGGTCTGTAGATAGTAGCTAGTATAGAAGATGAAGTAAATACAGATCTATTATCTACATTCGTCTGTATGGAGCCCAGGGAAAGCACTTCAAATGAAGAGAATATGTTTAAAGATTTCTTAGTAAGGCGTAGTCTAGTCTAGTCACATTCAGTGATGTATATTTTACTGATGCAGTTCGGTAGCCTACCTTGCATTACCATTCTCAAGGGTACATCATCCCCGTCACCACAATTCATTCTGAGAATGTGTTTAAAGATACAATACAGTTGTTGATACTATGGTGAGATGGAACAAACTGCATCTTGAGAATGTGCAAAAACATACAATACACTAGTTGATAAACTGCTACTTTCAACAGATTAGATTCCATAGATTTCAATTGATTTAAAAATGAGAAATGTATGATTGCATATTATTGAACTACTTGACATTTTCTGACAATTGTGACATGAGACATGACCTAGCATATTGCACTGGCCTATACACATGCACCAAGCATGGTTCTGCCTGGGATTCTTATATTTTTGGGGTCTTGGTGTCTGAGCCTGAGTTTGTGCTACTTGGCCCTGTTGACTTGCAGCCATTGAAGCAGTCCCACAGAGAAGAAGTGGGGACAATAAGGCTGTAACCCTGTTGGGCAGGATGGGGGAGGGACACACCCCAACCACAATGATCTCCCACGGGGACAGCAGTGATCAAACCTGTCCCATATTAGGGAATTATCAACTAGAGCAGCTCCACTATAAATGCAAACTTTACTAGCCAGTGTGTGAAATGTGTGTGCTTGAATTTAGAATTCTCAGAATTTAAATGAATTTAAATGTGCACCTGGGATCTAATATAATTTACCTGGTAGTCAGATTTGTGGGCTGAGAACCCATTCTAATCTGCAGTTAGCAGGCTATATTTGAACTTCATCTCTGTTTTGTGCATGCCCTATCTACTCCATAAACTAATGGAGCTGTATTTCCTTGCCTCTGTTGTGCTGGTAGACACTCAGATTTTTAACTTATAAATAGATGAAAATAGAGACCTATAATTAACTTTTGTCAGTCACTTTCTACAAACAAGTAAGATAACCCAGGTGTGAGTGGCTCTTCTCCCTTTGCGGAAAGAGGGAGAGAGTGGACTCAGTATGGGAGAAAGCGCAGGCAGAAGCTGAAACTCATAAACTGTAGTGTGACAGTTTAAAATAATTCATAGATATTATTGGAGACCTCAGAAACTGTAGACGGTTGGGTTGTCTCAAAATAGTTTATGTTGGAGGTGCAGAAGTCACAGGGGAACCCTCCTACATGCTCTTTGGGACTGTCCAGTGATTCGTCCTCTCTGGAACAACGTTCTAAAATATATGGGCAGTTGGTTGGGACAACCAGTTCCAGAGTCACCAAGACTCTGTTTACTAGGGGACAAGTCTCAAGTAACAGGAGTGAACGGGCCAGAGTTTCACATTTTAATATTAGCCATGGTATCAACGGCAAGCCTGGTTCTCAAGTTTTAGAAAAATACCACTAAGCCAACATTTAAAGAATGGTTAAATTTGATGGTTGAAGCAGCCTCCTTTGAACAAATGCTGGCTAGAAGGGATGGGAAAAGAGGAGAGGTTGGCAAGATATGGGATAATTTTCTGGATTATGTAAAGGGTAAGGGATAGGAATGCCAAAGTATCCCCCAGTTGATTAGAAACCCTATAAACCAAGCGGATACCAGCTGTCCAAGAAACGTAACAATTATCAGCCTTCCTAGAAACTGAGTGACTACCAGCTGAGGGAAAAGAGAAAGGAGAATGGGTTTATGGGCCACCAAATTATTTTGTTGCTGTTGCTGTTATTGTTTTTTTTTTCTTTTCTTTTTAATGTTTTTTGGTGTCTAGTTTTTTTATGTTATGTGCTGATCTTTGTGGTGTACTATGTGCTATGTGTAAATAAAAAATGTAATAAAAAAATAAATACAATAAACTGTAGTGTGAGATTAAAGCTCGGGGAGCCTCCACAGACACTGCGGGCGTGACTGAAAGTGAACGGTGCTGGGAAATGACTCTGCTGGGCGCACTGGCTTGGGATTTTTGTCCCGAATCCAACCATATAAGTTGTTTATAAGGCCGTTCTGAGTTATGGTGTGTTGACTATTTCTACGTTTTCATATAAATTCAAATAAAATACACGGTTATGTTGTACATAGCTAAATACAAAATATTCTAAGGATTAAAATAAGACCAAAGTTGCCTATTTTACATACAAATTACCATAGTTATGACGAGTTTTACATGCATTTCCCATTGAATTTCAATAACGCGAACTGCTGTTCGTTAGAAAAGACCAAATGTAATTTCACTCGTAATACACCAAATACTGAGAAAGTAATCCAAACACTGATATATTGTAAAATACAAACTTGTTCCCGTGAAAATCAGTATAAACACATATACATTGTAATAAGTATTATAGCACTATTTTCATATTTTGTCCTCACCCGCAATTCAAGATTCGTCAAACTAAATGTTGCTAAAACCGGAACAAGAAAAAAAACTGGTTTAGCTTTGTCCTAACTCTTCGTGGTTTTCATTTGTCACACAGAAACCTGATTGTCACTGATTGACAGCTTTTATTTCAAATAGGAGACAAGTATCTTAGAACCAATCCGTTTCAGTGACCTTTTGTGGAAGTGAAGCGAAATCAATAAGCCATTTGTGGAAGTGAAGCGAAATCGTTCAGTGTTTGTGAATAAAAACACTCACCAATTCGATATATGTATTACTACGTTTTGTTAGGACATGTATATTGCTTCGTAAATTTGGGAAATAAATACCCAGAAGTTATGACAAAAACGTGGAGGTTCGTTTACTGAATGCAGAAAACGAGTGAAGCCAGAAGCGCTTACATTCTGGTAGCGAACACGTTGATTTGGCGGTAAATCCATGTTTATATTCACTCCTATTCTGTCTTGTGCTAGCTAGCTACATACCAAAGTAAGTGTGTGATGTTTTTAGTTGTATTTACAATGCTAATATAGTTTAATTGCTAGCTAGTAGTGATCTTGGATTGCATGCTTCTAAACACAGCTATGATGGTAAAAAAAAAAACACCATCTTATCATTACTTCTTGGCTTACAGATAAGAACAGTAGCACATCTTATTTACATACATATAGGCCTACTTTTTACACATATTTTTTAATACAGTTTAATTATACATATAATAATGCAAATGTATATGCTACTCAGTCATCTAATTATTGACATATGCTGTGAAAAATATATATATTTCAATCAATTTTGTAAAAACGCCTATTGTTTCCGGTACTTAAGTCAACAATAACATGGTGTACCTAACTATTACTCAGACTAGAATGCCATCACATAGATGCACATACATCTCCCAGTTGTACCCTTTCATTTAATACCAAGATCATGGGCCTGCCCCTCATATTTGAGAAATTATAGGATAATACAATTGGGCAATATGCGTATATGGGAAAAATGTGGGTATCAAAAAACACCTGAGTCTATTATTACAAAAACTCTTGTAGCTTTTGAGTAATTTGTTTTTTTACAGGAGTTCATGACATCACATAGACACAAATCCAAGTGTTATATAGCTTCGCTATCCATATTATTTACATATTTCTTAAGTATTATACATTAAAATATATTTTTTAATATAAAATTGATATATTTTGGGGGTAAATAGATTATACTCAGACTAGGATGATATGCCACAATCTCTCAATTATCTCCTTTCTTTTGATACCAAGTTAATGTATGTGCCCCTCATACTTGAAAAGTTATAGGCGATTTAATTTATAAAATTATATGCATATGCACTGGGATGGAATGTTGGGGAAAAGGGGGGTGGAGCAGAAGGGGATAAACTGCATTATTGTTGGAGATTAAAAAAGTAAATGTGCAAGTGCAATCACAGCCTTTGTTGTACACTATCTTTGACTTACATCGGCCACATTGGAAACCGAATAGCCTACTAATTATAACCTAATCATAATTTTAAGACATTATTTCCGGCCAGCATCTGGCCAGTGCTTGCAAAAAACGTAGGCCTATGTAATTTATCATGAAGACAGTTCGTGTTATGTATTTTCTTAAGTAATTCATTCGTAACTCCAGAGGTAAAGAAAGGCGCGAACAAATTAGACATTCATGATGTGTATGCATTATTCATTAGGACTCTTGAGTCTGTTTCTCTCGTGAAGTCGGTAGACTGTGCAAACAGCGTGCAGGCTTCAGTTGAGCGCCGAAACCCTAAAATGTCAAAAGCTCTCTTCACTAACAACAGCCATTGGTAGGAATGTCTGGGTTTTGTTTAAAGTCTGTTTGCTCAATCCATTCAGCTCAGTCCTTGCCTCGATGTCTTGGAGACAGCCGCGTTACGCATCGCTTCGCTATTTCCCTGAACCCTGTGAATTGTACTCTATTAAATCAACAGTACCGAGTTGCCGATCGTTACACACTCTCCTGCAGATCAGTACAATTCGCCAGCAGTAAGGGATCATCGGATTTTACATCCGCTTATTCCGGGATGGCTTGTCTTCTGTAGCCAAGACCGTCTTTTCTCATGCAAAGTGAAAGGCATTGGAGAAATCGACACGTTTAGTCAATTTCTGTGGTTAGGGGAGTGTTCTTCACCCCTTTCATTCTCTTCTTGTTTATTTTTCTTTTGGCATTGATTGCTTGAAAACTTGGTGCCGCACAATGCCAAGGATGGGAATATACCCACACGTACTGCTGTTGCAGTGTGTTGTCTTGACTTTTGTGTGTAGTGCGTTTGCCTTTACAGAGGAACCCGCAGATAAAACAGCAAAGTCGGATGGATATTGCAGTAGGATTTTAAGGGCTCAGGGTACAAGGAGAGAAGGTTATAACGAGTTTCGACTGAGAGTAGAGGGAGATCCAGAACATTACCAGCCCGGAAGCACCTACAGAGGTACGTAATTATACCATATTTCCAGTAATGTAATTCACGTTGCATTGCACTCGGTCTCTGTACATGTCTCTTACCTGAAAATGTTTAGCCTACACAATCTACGTTTCACAATGTATTTATCGCGGTACCATGGCCACCGCTGATCTATTAGGAAGTATTTAAGCCTTGGAAACTTACATTAAATTGCCGGGCGCACGCAAGTTCCACGTTCTGTCCATTTGAAACTTTTGCCATGTGCTTTTATGTTAGTAGCCTATGTACTTGGGATGTGTGTGCAGCTGTCAACAGTGAGAATACCGAGAATTCTGAATTTTGTGAGTAGTCTCGCTTCTCATCAGAAATGGTTGATATATGCTTATAACTAACAATATTAGTTTACATAACACTATTCACTTTCCATGTGTGACTTATAATTTAATAAAACGTTTAAAAATTATATGTTTCGATTATAATTAAACAACATTTGCTCTGCTTTTGATCTCAAATCTAAATTGACAAATGTCACAAGCAATTATGGAACATGAACATATTGAACTGTTACGCACTGGTTATGTAATAGCACACAACTGCCGGTGCTAATAGGCCATTATTACACAGCACGGTAAAACAGCACGCACTGTATAGCAGGTTATTAAACGTTTCAAAAGTTGCATTGGTGCAGCTGCTGTGCACGACCTGAGAAACAAAATGGTTCAATGACACTGCAGAGAAACTATGAATTAACTAAATATTTACTTTGGTTACAATTCATGCCAGGTTTTAAAAAAAAATGTTTTTGCATGGGTAAAATACAAGTATGGCAGATGAAACCTCAATTCTGTATTTTCAGATATTCTTGTTAATGTATTTGTATATTGACATTAGGATACAGCCTGACCCCTCTGCACTGGGTGTTACAGTGCCATCTGAAGTTATAACAATGAGCAGTGGCATTCTCTACGAAACGTAAACTAATGCTGAACACAATCTTGTGTTTTCTTCTGCAATATGCCTTATCTTGACGGTTTCATAAAAATACATGCAATGCGAGGGAGGATGCTACTATATATGGATATACTGAAATCTCACAAAATCCCTCAGTTTCTCTTTGTTTCCACTTTACCAGTTAAAAAGTGCCTACATTTGAATTTTAAAAACGGGAAGAAATTAAATGGGACAGGAACAAATGACCAGGTCATGGGAAGTGGCTGTGTATTGTGCAAACATTGTCTCTCTGATTTGTGTAGAAACCAGATTATGCAGGTCTTGTGACGTTGCTTTGTAGAATGTGGATTGCATTGCGTGGATGGATATCCATTACAGGTATCTGTAGATACTGTATACCTGCTGAGACTATGCAAGTTAAGTTACTCACTCCAGAAATACATCACCAGTGTGCTTCTCACAATCTGTACCCACAATAATCTGGTTACAAGTCCTGTGTTCTAACCATCCCTATCTTTGCCTCACCTTTTCAGCAACTGAGTTGATGGTGTAGTGCAGCATTTTAGGAGCTGGGCTTGTACATTTTTACATTTACATTTACATTTTTAGCATTTAGCAGACACTCTTATCCAGAGCAACTTACAAGATGTGCATTAATACATGGTAGGAACAATCATAGTTTGCGCAAGAGATCAGTGCAGTAATACTGCGATAGACATCGTTGTAGGCAGCTGCATACCATACCTGTAACACTGGGAAGGAAAAGGATAGTTAATTTAAAAAAATATATATTTTATAAATGAGGAGTAAGCAGGGACGTTGCACCTTGTAGGTTGCCGTTTCAAATCCCAGATGGGGCACTGCATCTGTATATTTAAGCAATATACATAACCTGAATTGCCTCAGTAAATATCCAGCTTTGTGGATATTATGTAAAATTGTAAACTGTAAGTTGTTCTGGAGCGTTTGGTAAGCAAATAAAACGTAACTGTAAAAAAATTAATGTAAATAGGAAGTAATTTAGGTACATCTTTCTCTGTGATTATTTCACTAGGACACAAACACTGCCGAGGTTTATTACGGCACTGTCCATAAGCAGCTATAATGATAAGAGCAGCTCTCGACAGGCCCACCCAGTAGTTGTGACAGAGAGAGTGCAATCAGTGTTCAGTTGTCACGCATGTCAGGCTCGCGAGAATCATCGCACGCCAGGATCCATATTTAGCGATGTTTGTATTCACTTCCACTAAAGCACTTTGGAGAGTGGGCCTGTTTTCAGGCTGATTGTTGCTAAATCTCTGACCTATATCCCATTGACTTTGTCCGTTTCCTGTTTTTAGTGACTTTGTACGCATCCAGCCCTTCTTATTTCAGAGGTTTCACGCTCATTGCGCTGAAGGAGGGAAAGGATGGCGACAGAGATGAAGATTACGCTGGCAATTTTCAGGTAAGACAGCGAAATAAATGGACCTCTTTAAATGTTAATGAAAGTAGGTAAAAACAACAGCATCACCTGGGCTATGAGCGGTGACGTCTCTTCTTCACCGTCTACAGTGACGCCGATCAAAAAATGGACCCCACATTTTGTGTATAGTGTGTAGTGGATCTAAGCACGTGAGCGTCCGCTACAGAATGTGACGTCAAAAAAAAAGAGTATGATTAGTTCCCTTGGCTCAGGACTTGGGTCTTTAGCTCAGCGGGCTAATCGTGTCTCTTGTTGTGTTGGGGACTCGGGTCTTTGGCTCAGCGGGCTGATTGTGTCTCAGAGGGCTCAGAGGGATCGTGTCTGATGTTGTGTTGGGGACTCGGGTCTTTGGCTTAGCGGGCTAATCATGTCTCTTATTGTGTGGAGCCAGAGCGGCCCTGCAGGGGCTCGGTTCAAAACTCCTCAGTGGCAGACTGTCGTTACATGTGGAACAAATGATATAGGAATGGTGTGGATGTTACAGGAAGAGCACATTTTATTATGCTCAAAGTACTGCACTTCTCCCTTAACAACATTTATCATCCAATCTTAACTTGCCTTTATATCCACTTTATATCTTTATATATGAGCGGGTCTGTGGTCTGGGGGGCGGGGAGGGGTGATGAAGACATAACACCCAGGTGGATGGATGGAGCAGCCCGTGGGGACATGAGTGCACCTGGTGGTGTTTGACACCAGCGACAGCTGCTCCCCTGGAGAAACTTAAGTGCAGAACGAGTTCTCTGTTACTACGCAAGATGGGAGGGGGGAGAAAGAAACATTCCCATAAGCTGTAAATCTCCAGATGGATACCAGCTTTCACAAATATCCTCTGCCAAAAGGTGTATCCCCCTCTCTTACACACAGACCTCAAGGGAGAGCTGGTTCTTTTAGTTCTCTTCTCTTAATTCCTTTCCTTATGTGTGCCAATGCTTGCTCCATTTCACACACCCCTGAGCACCCAGGCGTTAAGGAGCTCTAGAGCATCTCGTGCATCTCTTTAAAGACTCAAATTTAAAAATATGAACTGGGCAGAGTTTAATCCTAGCTGAGTGCCCTGCCCTCCATTGACTCTAGAAGAAGACAATGTCTGGGAAGACAATGGCCTGGATTCAAACAACATTTGTTCTTAAAATTTACTCATAATTTGAATGGCTTGCAAGTGTATGCCAGCATTGGCGAGCTCAGAAATCACCAAAATTAACTCATCAAACTGCGTTTTTGAAGAAAGAAAAAATGAACACTTGAATTTATTTTTATGTCAAAGTTAAAGACAAATGTTGATTGAATCCAGGCCAATTTCTCCACATTAAGGCAGTGGAGGTCACAAACCCTGAGACCATCGTGCGTACCGAGACGGGCTGAATGAATGCCGTATGAGAGACGGCAGCTGAGATCTGACTTTGCCGCAGTGGATTCAGCTCCAAACGGAAAGCCATCCTGAAAACTCCCTAGCTTTCAATTTTCTCAGAGAAAGACAATGCTGAGAGGTCAAGAGAGGTGGCCCTTTCAGCAGAGGGGAGCATTCTGTGCGCAGGCTGTTGTTCAAGCCGAAGACTGGTCATTGTATCTCTTAAACTATTCTTTTCAAATAACAGCTCACCAACTTTTTGGTAAAATGGGATTTTAGAAGCAAAGTGGCATACATGCAAAGTGAAGAATTAACCTACTTGTTGGAAATGTGAAGGATAAACGAACATATGCTGTTGTCACTCACGCAAATCCCTTTGCTGGCAACTTTCTTGGAATCCGTCTAGCATCATATTTTAGACTTCAAAAGTTACACCCTTTAAAAGTTATCCTGTCAGTATATTTAGAGCAAACAGTATTTTTTCTTCCTCATCATAACTTTCCACCAGATCCCTCTTGTCCAGAAACTCTCACTCCCAGTTCATAGCTGTCCTTCATCGCGTTTGGAACCAGTGATTTCAGTCACTCTCCTGCAGTTAAGGTGAGATCTGCTGTCTGCCAGACAAAAGCCCTAGTTAGCGGAAAGGCAAAAAAGAAAGATCAGGCTTTCTGTGAAATAAAAAAGAAATAAACTTGACAAGTACAATTATGAGGAATTCCATTGGGAGAAAAGCTGAAAGCGGCCAGTTCCTTTTCTTTACAAGGTGCAGCTATGCAATATGTAGGGCAAACCCAGACCTGCACGATAACTTATTGAGAAGTGGAGGCACTAAAATACTCATTATGACATATTAGGATTACATCATTGGTGGTGAAACGTTGCCACGGTGCCAGGTTGTGTAATTACTGTGAGTAATCATTTCCCTCTGCGGTAAGACCACACCAGGATTTGAAAAGGAGAGAATAAAGGTCATGTTTCGAGGGAAAATAAATCTGTGGCTGACATTGCCTCAATAAAGTGTCATCAACAAATCTGCCAGGCAGGCTACCTGGCTGTTAATCTGTGTCTGGCTCCAAAAATTACTATTGCATTAATATGTCCAGGCAACCACTCCAGAATTCAACTTCTGAAGCAAAAAGAAGTGAAAATTGAGCTGAAGTTACAGTGGGGTCCAAAGGTTTGAGTCCACTACCAAGATCTGTTTGTTTTAATCATTCATCAAAAACTAACACAACATTTTTACTCATGTGGTATTTGTTATTAAAAATGTCATAAAACACTGATAGAAATGTAAAAAAATGTTTGTTTGAGAAAGGATGGTATGGAAATTAAATATCTATACATATTTAGTTTGCACATCATTACCTTTTATTTCCTCAAAATGTTGTGACCCCTTATTCTTTATTTACATTTTAATACATGGACATAGTGTGAGTTGTTTTATGGTCCTCTATGTGTTCCCGTTGCTACTGCGGGTGCTTTAATCTTGAAAAAGGACACTTCCTTTGCAAACGTTTTTGCAGCTGTTTGTAATTATATGTCAGCAGAGCTTAGTGAAGCAGTTAGAGGTCAAATTGTTCTCCTGAGTAAAAATGTTGTGTTAGTTTTTGATGAATGATGAAAATAAACATATCTTGGTAGTGGACTCAGACTTCTGGACCCCCCTATATGTTGGAACATTTGTTTTGGCCTTAAAACTTATTGGATGGCTTGCTCTGCAAGTTGCCAGTGTGCGTGCCAAAACAATATAAAAAAATCTATATAAACAGGGCGAACATTACATTATTTTATGCAGCAGATTTGAATGATTTAAAGGAGATTTAAATAATTCTCAAACTGTTGCTCTTGTGTGTACCACAATACTTCCAAACAGCTGAACCAATAGACAAAGTTGGCAGCAAACTTAAAGGGTTAAAGCATGACACTATGTGGTAGTGCTTCAACATTATAATCTGTTTTCCCATATAGTGCAGTAAATAGACTTTTGAAGTGCTAAATTGATATAGTTTGATACAGAAAATCCAGCAGTGCCAGAATTGATCAGCGGTGCTGAGTTATCCTCTATATGTATTTGATTACTGAGTCCATGATTTTTGTAGCTAATTTTAGCATCTCTCAAGAAACCGCTCAGGTGAAGCTGGTCACTGATCCATCCAAACTACTGCCTATCGGTTCATTGCTGCTAATTGCTGATTGCACAACAGTGCATGTGCTGCTATCCTTAGTACAGCAAGAGGTGCAAAGGTGTGACACATAGCTGTAGGAACAGTGTAGAGTTAGTCATAGTGGGGGACTCAATTATTAGAGGTGTAGACAGTATAGTCTGTTCACAGGAAAAGGACTTTCGAATGGCATGTTGCCTGCCTGGTGCCCAGGTCAGAGACCTCCTGGAACACACGGACAAACTCCTGGCCAGAGCAGGGGTGGATCCAGTGGTCATCGTCCATGTTGGAGCCAATACCATAGGCAAGGCTAGGTTTGAGTTCATGCAGGACACATTTATAGAATTAGGATCAAAGATCAGGAGCAGAACCTCTATGGTGGTCTTCTTGGGAATTCTGCCAGTACCACATGCTATTAAAGTGAAGCAGAATTTGATATGGAGATTTAACATGTGGATACAAACCTGGTGCAGGAAAGAGTGGTACATGTTTATGGGTCACTGGGACTCCTTTTGGAACAGGGGTGACCTGTACAAGTGGGTCGAGCTAAACCTGAACCAGAGGGGTACAGCTGCATTGGGACAGCGTATGCTTAGGGTAGTGGAGGGATATTTAAACTAGAGACTGGGGGTGCAGGGAGGGAAATTAGCAGTAGTATTAAGGATAGGGAGGTACAGACTGCCCAGATGGAAGATACCAGGGCAGAGTATAATACCTTTAGGATATAATTAATAAAGATTTTTTAGACCATAATGTGAATAGAGGTGGTTCGGCACAGTTATGTGTGGAGGGGAAGGACAACACAAGTGTGAGTCATGCTCTGAAGTTCCTGTGTTTGAATGCTAGTATAAAAAAATACATTTTGGAACTGGAGGCTGTCATGTTTAATGGGGGTTATGACATGGTTGGGATTACAGAAACACGGCTTGGTGCAGTGGACGGGGATGTATATAATATGGAGGGGTATAAATTGTTTTGGAAGGATAGAACTAATAAAAGAAGAGGGGGACTGGCCCTTTATGTGAAAGACAATCTTAATGTGGAGGAAATTCCAGGAATTAACTCATTCATTCCCTGTGAGGACATCTGGATTAGACTACTGGGAGATCATGAGAAAGGTCTTACTATAGTAGTAGACCACCAGCTTCAGACAGCAACATAAATACTATGCTCTACTTTTTAAGTTACTATGGTAACATAAAACAGACCTGTGTGGAAGGAGATTGTTAATAATGAGTGACTTCAATTACCCCTTGAAATATCCCAAAATGACTTCCCTAATTATATAGCCAATGTACAGAATGTTTTGGAGGACTTTGAGATAATGAACGTAGAAGTACTACAAAAACTACAAAAACCTAAGACAAATAAGGCAGCAGGCCCTGATGGCATATATCCCAGAGTACTCAAAGAACTTGGGGAAATTATATATACACCACTGACAGATATTTTTATGCAATCCATAAACACTGGAGAAATATCAGAGGACTGGAAGCACAGTAGTATAATTCCAGTATATAATAAGGGGGACCGTACTGATCCCAGGAACTATAGGCCTATCAGTTTGTATGTATTATTAGGGAAGTTGGAATCATTCTTGAAAAATAATAGTATTTTAAGGGAGAGCCAACATGGTTTTCTAAAGGGGAGGTTATTGCCTCTTGGATTTTTAAAAAGAGGCTACAATGTGTTTTGACTTGAATCAGGCTTATGATATTATATATTTGGACTTTCAAAAAGCATTTGACAAAGTACCACATGAGAGGCTCATTGTTAAAGTGAATTCAGTCAGAAATACTTCGGAGTTGCTTCATGGTGGGTTCATAATTGGCTGCAAGGGCGAATACAAAGAGTAACAGTAGGTGGGGTCGTATCTGACTTAGGTACTTTGGGCAGTGGAGTCCCGCAGGGATCAGTGCTGGGACCTCTGCTCATCCTTAGTTACATACAGTGCCTATAGAAAGTTATCATACCCTTTTGAAATGAAAGTACATAAAATCCATCTTTTTCCAGCTTTATTTACACATTTTGCCTTACAACATTCAAGTGAAAAAAAGGGCACACTTTCTGATAATTAATAAAAAATGAAAAACTAGAATAACAGGGTTGGAAAAGTGATCAGTCCCCTTAGAATAACCATTATAAACTTGCTCAGGTATAACCAATCATCTTCCAGATCACACACCAAGCTAATTGGCCTCCACCTGACATCAATTGTAGTGGTTTTGATTATTTCACAATAAAATCAGCTGTTCCTTGAGGATTCCACTCCCAGTAGTGCATGGTAACGCAAAGAATTCACCATGGCTGGAAAGGTGCTTTGAAAAGGACTCCGGGATAAAGTTGTGGATAGGCACAAGTTAGGAGAAGGATATAAAAAGATTTCAAAGGCTTTAACTATCCCTCTGAGTATTATTAAGAAGTGGAAGGCATATGGCACCACACCTTGCCAAGATCGGGCCGTCCCTCCAAACTGGATGACCGAGCCAGGAAAAGATTGATCAGGGAAGCTACCAAGAGGCCAATGGCAATCTTGAAGGAGTTACAAGTCTTAATGGCAGGGATTGGGTGATCTTGCATGTGACAACAATCTCACAAGCTTTACACAAAGGCAGGGTGGCAAGAAAGAAGCCTCTTCTGAAAAAGTGTCACACTGAGTCTTGTTTATGTTATGCGAAGAAACACATAGAAGATTCTGATGCCATGTGGCAAAAGGTTATATGGTCAGATGAGACCTTTTTGTACTGAACTCCAAGCGCTATGTTTGGAGGAAACCAAACACAGCACACCACCCAAAACACACCATACCTACAGTGAAGCATGGTGGTGTCAGCATTATGTTGTGGGGGTGTTTATCTTCAGCGGGGACTGGGCAATTGGTCAGGACTGAAGGGAAAATGGATGCTGGCAAGTACACTCAAATTCTTGAGGAAAACCTGCGGCCCTCTGCTAGACAGCTGAAGATGGTTCACCTTCCAGCATGACAATGACCCAAAACACACCGCCAAAAAAAGGACAGGAAGGTGAATGTCCTTGAGTGGCCTAGTCAGAGCCCTGACCTAAATCCGATAGAACATCTGTGGATGGACTTGAAGAGTGCAGTCCATCGCCGCTCACCATGGAATTTGACTGAACTGGAACAGTTCTGCAAGGAAGAATGGGCAAATATTGCCCAATCTAGGTGCGCAAAGGTGGTAGAGACATATCCAAACAGACTGATGGCTGTAATTAAAGCAAAGGGTGCCTCTACAAAGTATTAAATCAGGGGACTGATCAGAAATAGTGCCCTTTTTTTCACTTGAATGTTGTAAGGCAAAATGTTTAAATAAAGCTGGAAAAAGATGTATTTTATGTACTTTCATTTCAGGCTGTAAAACAAAAAAAGTTACTATTTCAAAAGGGTATGATGACTTTCTATAGGCACTGTAAATTATCTTGATAGGGATGCTAATAGGAAAATAGTTACATTTACGGATGATACTAAACTTTGGGGTTTAGCAAACAGTTAATTAACTAATCAACTAAGGTTATCCAAGATGATTTAAACAAGAATGGGCAGAAACATGGCAGATGACATTCAATATTGTTAAATGTACAGTTATGCATGTAGGAAATAAAAATAGACAGGAGTATTTTATGGGAAGAGAAAAATTAGTAGGTGTTCAATTTGAAAAAGACTAGGAATTGTAGTTGATCAAAGTCTATTGGCATCAAATCAGTGTGCTACAGTAGTGAAAAAGGCCAACATACATCAAGCTGGGATACATAGAAAAAAGTATTGAGTATAAATCAAAGGAGGTTATTTTAATGTTATATAATGCCTTTGTTTGACCTCACTTAGAGTACTGTGTGCAGTTCTGGGCACCACACTAAAAGAAAGATATTGAAGCTCTTGGAAAAGTTCAGAGAAGGACAACTAAATGTGTACCTGCTATGAAAGGTAAAAGTTATGAAGATAGACTTAAGGCACTCAATCTATTCAAGCTTAGCAAACTGAGATTTAGGGGGGATTTGATTAAGGTTTTTAAATTCCTAAAAGCGATTAACAAAGTGAACTCCCAAAGATTTTTTTAGATATGTTCAGTTAGTAGAACAAGAGGCCACAGGTGGAAATAAATTAAAGACCAATTCTGCACTGGTATTAGGATGGGGTTTTTTTACACAAAGAGTTGTCAATTCCTGGAACAACTTGCCAGGTCAGGTAGTAGAGGCAGAAACACTTGGGCCATTAAACTCCAGGCTAGATGCAGTACTAGATACTCTTTATATTTGGACATGATGAGTGTAGATGGGCTGAACATCCCGTTTTCGTCATGATGTATTGTTATGTTAATCACAAATATATCACAAATGCGTATCAAAAATGGAAAAACAGTTACAAATATTACAGCTAGTATAACGTTGGATAGATTTGGATAGAGGCCATATTTGGCTTGACCTTCAAAATGACATTTCTCTGAAAAATTATTATTTCACTGTAGCATTGGTGAGGCTTGGCATCAGATGATGAGATCTTTAATATTTAAATCTTGGTGAAAATGTGGATATAATATTATATACTATATACAATAAAACAATTCAGGAAATTCCATTTATTATTTGTTGCATTGTTCCATCGTTGGGGAGACCTGCAGGCGTTAAACTGTTATATTTATTTAATTTGTCAGGTTTCTCAGTGACTGTTGTTATTTTTATGCTAAACTGGAAAATGAAGCATGAATATTGTGAACTTTCTCCTTGCCCAAGATCTCACCATCACGAGAGCACAGTTTGCTGGCTTTTTCTTCCCCCCGACTACACAGAATTTAAGCTCGTTCCTGCATGACAGACTAAATTAAATGTCAAGGGTGAAAAAAGGAACCACACTAACATCCAATAAATTGCCAAGCAAGTTTGGTGTAAAGGCTGTAAAAATAAATCTGTTTATGAAAGAAATTATAAAAAATATGCCCCTAACATAAATGCTCTTCAACAAATGTAGGCTTCCCTGGTGTCATCACTGACAGGTTTTTATTGCTGCTTCAATTTAACCAGGGCGCTTAGGCATGGAAGTGTTGTGCCAGTGTGGTCCATCATGGACTATGTCTCACACCAAAATTGTATGATTCTACCTGTATCAGGTGCACCAAAGAAAAGCGGAGGTCCGCGTGTCACGATTGGTCTAGTCACATGATAGCAATTTTCCATGCCTGAGTGTATTATGTGTCTCCTATAAACCAAGCTGTCTTCATCAGACCCTATTGATGTTTGGTGTGACTATGATGCTCACCACGAAAGGATCATTTTGAACCTAATAACCTTGAAAAGGATAACCTTGAAAAGATGAAAAGAAAATATGTCTTGTTCTAGTAACTGACCCAAAATAAAAATATAATAGAGGTCCAAATCAGGCTCACGTTGGTTTCCCCCAAATTGTCAATTCATCATGCATAGGCAAGAGAGGCCCCAACCCCTTCCTCAAACACATAAAATGTGACCTGTTGAAGACTTGGGAGCTCAGTCTGGCAATTTTAGGGTTTGATTTGACACATTTCTGCATTCTTGGAAGATCTGGTCATGGTTCACTCTTGGGCTCATTTTCATTTCGTTTCCTGGCTGCGTGTGTGTGCGTTTTGGGAGAGACATGGTTTGGCAAAATATATTTAATTTAATCTCTTTTGTGATTTATGTCTAGGATTTAATGTTTGTTAAGGTAGTAAGCCTATGTCTGTAGATTTGACGTGAAATATTTTGTCTTTGTTTTAGTGTTTAATTTAACTTAATAAACCAGGTCCTAATTTTAATTAAATTGTGAGTTGTATTTTCAAGAAGGTTGATCCCCCAGATTGTTCTGCCTGACAAATTTGGTGATTTAATTGATAATTGGTATCCTGTGTTGTAATTATTACATTAAAACAAATAAATATATTTTACCTGTAGGACAAGTGAGGGATTTTAACATGCAGTACCACTTTTGGTCAGTTTCGAGAGTGCTGAACCTTAAACAAGGGCATTTGACTGTTAAGGCTACTGGATTCAGGGAATATACATTTTTCATAAAATTCTCACTTGCTCGACATGGACAGGCACTTGATGGGCAGACCTGGTTGCTAGTAATTATGGCTAGCATGGCTGCAAGAGGAGATCTCAGTGACTCTGTAAGAAGGATGGTTGTTGGGTCTCATTTGGAAGAAGCTTCTGTGACCAAGAAAGCTTAACCCGCTTATGTTTCAAGAGGGAAATCATTAGCAAAGGGCAACAATCAGCAGAAGTGCATACTCCAGGATTGTGATGTCCATGCATTCATTTAAAATGCCAGTCAAAACAGGCTAGCTAATGGCGATCAGTTGACTGTACATTTTAACATTGGGCAAGAGTAGCCAGTTGAATCAAAACTGGTGGTAGCCTAATGGTGGTACACCACATCCTAATATACTCCCTTGCGTGAAATAATGCGCTGCAAGCCATGGAGGCTGTCTGCATATGGTCCATGAAGTCAGGTTAGCTAGCTAAGTATGGTTACGGGCATAGGCATATTGTTTTTGCAGCAACCTAACATAGTAAGCTAGCATAAGTTATCATATGCCAGCTAAATTAGCTAAACATTATATTGATGTTTCCAGTCTTTTGGTTACTATCTGTATTCAATATTGTAGATTCATCTGTGTTATTGAAAGCTTGGCAAATATAGTGCTCTCAACAACGGACATGAACACAGAGCACTTATCAGAGTCCTCAAGTTTAGGATATCCTTACTAACATTATTAGTTATAGCAGTTGTAACTTGAAAGGATGAGCGATGTTGCAGTCTGTGTCCACTGAGGCTGCTACTTGGCCAGATCGCAAGCACCAGGGGGATCTCGGTATTCTTACTTTACTGCAAATACTCATGTATTTAACGGGGCACTGCCTGGGGCAAATACCTCTCAGGAAGTATCTGAGCCGTGCCGTCGCCAGTTGCTATCTTGGCAACAGTGCCCCCCACCTCCAGTCCTGCTCTCCTCCTCCAGCTCCCCCCCCCCCTCTTCCATGGCCCAACAACCAGTGTGCTTGGAGGGCCTTGCCTAGTCCCTGTGCCAGGAGCCACTGTTAAAACAAACTATTTTAGGCTCCCTGGGTCCCTGGGGACAGGGGATCTTGGATGTGTTTTGCCACTGATACAGTGGCTAACCTGTACTGGCTTCATGAGGAGGTGCTTGCCTGCCTTCCGATCACCACAAGCCAGCCTGACCGGTACCCGACATCAGGCTACCTTCCAGAATGACAGAAAACGACAGCTTTTTCTCTAAGCTGTTAGTGGGTCACTGAGTACCCCACGCCTCTAGCTGTTGAATGCTGAAATATTAGTATGTAAAAGGTCACATAAAAATGGATTTTTGGAATCTATTGAAACCGCAGAAACCATATGGATGAAGTGCTATAGAACGTTAAATCAGCAAGCCAGGGAGCGCCTTTGAGTCATGGGTACAGACCAGCAACGGTCAGGGTGGAGGAGAGCGCAGCTTGGGGAAAGCTGAGGGAGAGGCTAATTGAAACGGCCCACAGCATGGAAAGACTTTTATTTTGAAAGGAGCTCCAATGAAGATCTCTTTTGCACATGTAACACATGCAATTACTTTCGGCTTCTCCCCGTTGGAGGGGCTGGAGTGGAGTGAGTGTTATTGTCGAGTGGGAGGAGCTGCTTTCGCCCTTAGTGAAGAGCCCGGCTGCTGCCCGTCTGGGGATGTCAGGAAGGAGGTAAACTTAGCTGGACATGTGAAAAAGTCCAATCCACAAAAAGCAGCTATTATTAGATACATTGGGAACCCAGAATATTATTTTATTAAACCCCAAAAATTATGTTTTAAGTGAGAGATAATGGTGGGCAAAAAACGAAAAAGATGGGAAATTAACACAAGCACCTGGACCATTATCTTGACCTATGCACTGACGAGTCTTCCAACATACAATGCTTAGACCTGCTATGGTACTGTAACTTCAAACAGTGTACTCCTGGTCAGGCTGCTGGGGATTCAATCAAACTTTCTATTTGAATTAACAACCAAACAGATTGTTTTCAGAACGTAGGACTTAAAGAGTTTATTAATTTCTAGAAAACAGTTAGGTATGTACAGGTAACTGCCCAAATAAAGGAAACACTACAAATACTGGTGGGTCTGTTATGATGTGGGTTGCATCTTCATGGCATGGTTTAGGTCCATTCAACCCCTTAGAGGGCAAGGTAAATGCTAATAAATACAAACCCATTCTGAGTGATCTTCATCCTATGGTGAAGCATTTCTATCCTGATGGGAGTCATTTCTTCCAGGATGACAATACCCGAGACAGTGTTTTCCAGCACCATCAACAAAACACCAAATTATGGAATTTCTCATGGAAAAATGATGTTGCATCACTCAACAGAGGTCCAGACACTTGTAGAAAATATGCCAAGGTGCACTGAAGCTGCTCTGGTGGCTCATGGTGACCCAACGCCCTATTAAGAAACTTTATTTTTGTGTTTCCTTTATTTTGGCATTTCGTTGCTCTATATATATGCAAAATTGACCAATTATGTGTCTTGTTACGTTCTAGTAATGAATGCTCTCTAAATGAAACTAAAAGAGAAAGTCACTGCCAAATCCGATGTATGTAACCCCAACCCCTAGGCTATTTGTTTAAATTAGTAGATACTGTATTCCCATGTTTAATTTAAAATATACACATACATTTAGAAACTTCTGTTTAATTAAATAGTTTTGAATATCAATTGAATATACCTTTAGGCTTTATTGAAGTGAGGCCTTTTTTATATCATGAAAGATACTTAAGGCCCAATATTCAATGCTGGTGCAATTCTCAAAAAACTTTATTTTTGTGTTTCCTTTATTTTTTACACACGCGGCAAAAACATTGCAGAAATTTCGCGACTTTCGATTTGAGCACTGCAAATCAAATGGGATTTTTAAAATTCTTAATTAGACCAAAAGTAAACCTTGCTTTTTACTCTGTTTTTACCTTTTAAAATTGACCAATTATGTGTCTTGTGAAAACGCCGGCATAAACAACACAAACTGAAGAGGACAGTCTATGCTGTAACTCGTGAAAATATATATAAATGCGTCTTGTGACTACATATTAAATGAACAGAAAATACTTTTCAAACAGCCTAAAAGAAAGTCATCTGCCAGCAACCAATATTTTCGTGAAAATATATGAATTCAGCGTCTTGTGACTACATACCAATGTAACAAATTGCAATAGGCACACAAAATACTTTTCAAACAGCGTAAAATGTTATAAAATATAGTATGTCTGTGTTTTTGCAATCTTTATGCTATTGATTTTAGTTTTTTTAGATCTTGTCTGTGTTTACTGCAATCTGCCAGCAACAGTCTATGCTGATTTAATTTTATTTCGCTTGTTTTTTAAAATGACGCCAAACATTCCGCGTGTTGCAACGTAACAAAGAGCCAAAATACATTTGAAAGGAGAAATGGTAACTCAAATATTGCTTAGCCATTTAAAATCGAAATGGTTGTTTTAACTCTAAAGAGGCATGAAATCACAAAAAAGTTTAATTGGAAAATCAGGATGGCCTTTGAATAGGTGTGGACAATGAATAATGAATATTCAATTTAGCATTTAGCCCTCCCACAGCCTGAAATAAATGTGACCAGTTCTGATTAGGTTTTTGCTATTTAGATCTCAGATGTGCTAAACTATTTTCACTTTTTATACCTTGGTGAACAAATGAAAGATATAGTTTAAGTGCTTTCACATCTTTTGTGACAGCAGAAAAATTTACTATTTTTAATGTTTGTAGATCTATTTACAAGCTGCATATGATACTGACCAAACTATTGATGGCATACAAATGTAGCTGTGATTGTCCTTCAAAATATCAAACACTTTGGAGTAAGTGTGTGTTAAATTGATGAAATTGAGATTCAACCATGCCAAAATCTAAAAACATTAAAGGTAATCAGGGGTTAAGGTAAATTAATTTATTTCAAAACCGATTTAGTGAATGTGTGTCTATGTGAGTATGCACAAAATATTACACAATGTTGCACAACTAAAGCCTATGGTCCTCGTATAATAATAATAATAATAATAATAATAATAATAATAATAGTGTTAGTAATTATAATAACAATAATAATAATAACAATAATGGACAATGGAAAAGATTGGGAGAAAACACACGTTTTTATGGAATTGCTCTGATGTCGTATCCTTCTGGAAAACAAGATTTAGACAACAAATTTACCATTAGCCCTGCGATGGATTGGCGACCTGTCCAGGGTGTATTCCTGCCTCTCGCCCGGAAAGCATGCTGGGATAGGCTCCAGAACCCCCCGCGACCCTGACCAGGAATAAGCGGCTTAGATAATGGATGGATGGATGGAATTTACCATTATACTTAATTCAGCTGTAAACACTAATGGCAGGCTAAAAAATATGGGTAATGAGTACAAAACTTGAACTTCTGAGCAGTGGAAGTGGAGTGGTCTGATGAATTATGCTTTATTCTTTTTCCTACATGTGGACAGGTTTTTGTTTGGGGAAAGCCAAAGGAAGCTTTCAACCCACATTGCCTGTTCCAAACTGTGGTGGATCTGTTATGGTATGACGAGCTATCTCCGAGGAGCATTTGGGTCTGATTAATACTCAGTAGAACTAGTAGAATATGGCCAAGGAATATGAAGCCATTTTAGAAAACCAGGTGCCCTATGGTGCAAACATTGTTTCTTCAAGATGTTCCCATATACCAAGATGATAACACCCCCATACACACTGCTAAACAGATTGGAATTCACAAATACACAGGACAAGATGTTACTATCCCTTGTGCCATAATCCAAGGTAAACACTTGTAGAAGACCAGTATAGATTAACAAACAAACGAGTGATATGACCATCATCAGAAGCAATACCATAGGAGACATCAGGCTCGCTACGCCGTCATAGATCTACGGAGTCATTCCTCAGATGGCACCAAACGCCAGTTACCTACCCTAAACAACAGCGGTATGCAGCATGTCATTGGGGTTATCAAGTGGGCACCTTCCATCACCAATGCTTCGTTAAATTAGGCTCACGACACCTCCAGAAGGCTTAACAGTGTTCCAGCGTCCTGGAAACACCCCCCTCCATGCCACCTCAAGTAACTTATCATATTTGAACCTACAGTCCTATAAATACAGCCACACAGTGATTATGCTACACATACACTAGTGCACTGTGCAGGGTCCGCTAGAGGACATCGGAGGAGATGTTCCATGGTCTGGGGTTCTGTGCCACAGTCACAGGTTGTTTAGCAGCCATAACAAGCCCCACTGCCCCACTGGTACCGTTAATGCATATGCATGACTCAATGCATATAGCAATGCCGTTCCATATGGCCTCCTTACAATGAAACCTACAGTCCTATAAGTACAGCCACAAAGTGATTATGCTACACATCCACTACGCTACGAAGTTAGTGGGCTCCCCAGGTAGCATGCTTCCTCCTTATCCATAACCATTCACTTGCTCGCTCCGCTGCCTGAGACATATTCCTAACTCCGTATTTCAAGCTCCGTCCGCGAACACCCAGCTCGCCAAAACGGACTTTGCCACAAAACCACGACAGCCAACTTCTACCGGCCGTACCCGAGCCCTCCAACCTCGCTGTTCTGCCTCTGCTGCCATCTCTGCATACCTCGCCTTCTTCCGCTCGTTTGCTTCATCAACTCTGTCTTCCCAGGGGACAGTGAGTTAGATAAAATAGACTAGCTTCTGCACCTCAGACCACAATAGCATATCCGGCCATAGGCTAGTGCTAACTATTTCTGCTGGCACAGTCAACTGCTCAAACAAATCTACCTTTATTTTCCAGTCTCCACCCACTCCTAGCTGTCCCAGCTCACGCCTGCGTGTGTACTCTCTTGATCTGACTTTTTCTCCCTCACGTACAAATCCAATCTGTTTATCTACCTTACTAACAGCTAGAGAATTTACCGCTAGACGTTTTTCCTCAACTGCAGCTGCCAAACATTTCAACACCTGGTTGTGACGCCAAGTGTAACGGCCTTGGGAAAGACCAACTTTACACCCTGACAATATATGCCTAAGTGTACATACACTAGAGCATAATGGGCAGGCAGCATCCTCATCAAACCACTGATTTAGATTTTGGGGAGAAGGTAGTATGAAGTCAAAACCTTCCATGGCCTCTTGACCAGATTTAAACATCATTGAACCTTTATGGGAAGTTCTGGAATGTACAAATAGATTTCCACAGCCTTCATCTCTTAAAAGGACTGGAGGCTTTCCTTCTTGAAGAATGGTACAATATCCCACTAGAAACAGTTACAAACGTATATAACAGCATTCCAAGAAGGTTTGAAGCTGTTCTGAATGTAACTCTTTGTTTTACCAAACTTTACAGGGGCATGTAATGTTATTAGTAGACTATCACACCACTCACTACAATCACAGAGTTGAATGCAGCATATCGAAAAGTTGACATTATGCACAAAATAAATTGTTTTAAGGAAATGAACGTTGCCTTTGACAATGTGATCTGAGAATTCTCAAGCGAAGGGGACACAGGAGTATAAAGAAAGATTTAACAGTAGTTTCCTGCTCCTTCATTTGGTGAAATCCCTTGTTTTTCTGCCTTGGTTTATAATCAAATGGGTAATCAATGCAATGATAGGACGCTCAGAGGGAGATTATTCCACACACACAAAAAAGTTCTCAGAGTAGAAATTGATCAAAAACCAGAAAATTTTGCATCCTGAGAAGAAATTATATATTTTCTACTATAGAAATGTATATTTTCTGGGACAGTAGATAAAAAATAGAGGAAATTCACGGCAAAACCAGGACAGGTGGTAACTTAAGCTTCAGTGTTCCAAGAGTAGATAAATGATGTTTGTGATATTGGCATGAAACAAACCACTATGAAAGGAATCAGGAATGGAGGAAGGTGGTGCCATGTCCACCATGACAGTGAAAAACCGGGTGGGAATGTAGTGGAGGTACTCAGATTTCACATGTGGTCACCTCAGAGGTCTTGTCCTAGCCCTTTTATGCAGATGTTATGTGTCAACAGAGAATACAGAGTTAACTTCAGTCTATCAGCTATCAACTGATAGCTAAGGATATCAGTCCCTCAAAAATGTTTATACTGTATCTATGCTGTTATATCTGTTTTGCTTTGGTGGAACATGAATTCCTACAGATCCTTGCATGCTCTGCCCATTTTATTGGTTTAAGGCTTCTACAGCAACATGACACACCCTCTCCTCTCTCCCCACCACAGCAGGTGGCTCAGTGTAGAACTATCTGAACACATAGAGGTGATTTGAGAACTGACTAATGGCACTCAAACTACTCTCTATTTAAAATACCTGGCCAAGGGCAAAATGCAGTATTGATTCTACCATGCTATATTGCTGGCTCAATGGTAATGGTTATAGAATGTTTATGGGCCAGCTTTAAACCTGTCAGTTTGCCATAGGAGCCCTTGAATTGTGGTCGTGCTTTAATTAGATAGGCAAACATTCATAAATATTTATATTGATCACCACTGAAAATGGACAATGATAGGGAAGTTGTAGGTGCTACACATGTTTAAACAAGCTTTGTATCGAGATACAAAAGTAAACTGCATTCATTTTATTGAGGGATTAGAAATTGAATTATAGATTTGTTTTAGCATTTTCCATCATACAGTATCTGCAGCAGGTAAAGAGTTGATAGAGAGAAGTTGCCCCTAAGTACTGACACAGGACCAGCTAACTCTTCCCAGATCCTAACCTTAACCATTTGGTAGACCAGTGCTTTAAAGGCAACTTTCATCTTCCGTGAGCATTTGGAGCATGTGACTATGAAACATTGCCAACGTTCCAGAACTGGAAGTTGTGGTAGGGAGAAAGGATGTTAGCCCCACTTATACATCTACATACTGTGCATTTCCTTTGGCTTCTAATATGAATATTACACACAATATGAAACGTGTGTAGGCATTTATTCATTGTGGTCAAAAAAAGCATACATGCACCCTTACTGGCCCTTCTTGGGTTAGATTGGACAACCCGGTAATTAAACTAACATTTGCTGATTTGGAGCGTCTCACACAGAATGAGCTAGCTATTAGCTACCTAGGTTGATGGCATCATTGTCCGTAGACTGCTAGCTAGCTATTGTTAGTTAATGTGAAGCACGACTGAAACGTTGTTAGTTTTAATAACAATGGTCTTCATATCAATGCGGTCTACCACCCCTATGCAATGAATCATCATTGTAGACAGTTGGCTTGCTATTGTTAGTTAACATTAAGCACGACTGAAATGTTATCACGTTAATACATTTAATATTTAAATGTGTTAAATATAATACTATAATGATAAAATTGTTGTCGAGAATTGGTAAAGTGGAGAAGAATTTCGAGATAAATTGACTATCATCCCACTTAGGTGCATATAGGCAGGCAAGGACTACAGGAGTGTTGAGTATGAGACCAGATACAATAACATAGCAGCCATTGGAGTCAGCGATGGAGCTGAGTAGTTCAAAAGCAATGTTTTTACGAATTAAAATGGCAGCACCCCTGGCTTTACAGTTAAACTTTGAGTGTAATAAGTGCCCAACCCATCCCCTTTTCAGTCCTGGAACATCAGAGGTGCACAGGTGAGTCTCCTGGAGAAAAACGATATCGGCCTTCAAATGTTGTAAATGGGACATTATTCTGTTTAATTTAGTAACCTTGTTTGAGGTTTATTTTACCTTATTCTTTAGCCTTCTTCATCAGCCCCCTGTGTCATCACTTTATCCACCAGTTTCAATTTTAAACTGACTGTAAAACCCATTTTAGTGCATCAGATGTAGTTGATCTTAGTTCCTGTTTATGCACTCTTTTTATATCAATCAATCAATCAATCTTTATTTTTGTATAGCGCCATTTACAAACAGGTTGTCACACAGCGCTTCACAATTGGCATTTTCCAGAGGGAATCAAAAAACCAGAAAACCATTGGAGCCAATGTGGGAGACTGTAAAATTATTCCCTGACCCCTTAAAAGGCGGTCGAGATGAACTCCTGGAAAATTGTAGGATACAGAGAAAAACAACACAAATAGTCCTTGAGGCTCATGTGGCTTAACAGACCACCGGAAGGGCATTCTAAGTGTAGGAGTGGGGTGGACCTCATCCCTCCAGATACCAGGGCAGGGCGGGGGATGGAACCAGCAGCTAGGGTCTGGGCCAGCGGCATCCGGCTAACACATGGCAGGGGTGGGGGGTTGACTCTGGGGCAGGTGAGCTCCGGGCAGGTGCCACGAAGCCGGGAGAAAAGAGGAAAGGTGCAATTATGACTATGATAAATATCACACCGGATCAGGGGGAAGAGTAGTGATAACACTTTTGCACCAGCAGAAGTAATCTAGGGCAGCATAACTAATTAGGTGAGTGGCACAGGGAGCACGCAGCCATGAGGGCACTCAGAGACCATCCCACCACATCATCAGCAGTCCTGATAGGGGCGGATCATCACTTATGATTGGTGACAGTAAGGATAGCTCATTGCACCAGAAGGCTCTATTGCTACGCCCCCTCCACATCTGCACCTAATGACTATAAGAGAGACTAAAGAGATGTGTTTTTAACCTAGACTTGAAAATTGAGACCGTGTCTGACTCCTTCACAGAGATGGGTAGACTGTTCCACAGTAAAGGAGAAAGCTCTGCCACCTGCTGTATTTTTTGATATTCTAGGGACTACCAAGTTGCCTGCATCTTGTGAGCGAAGTGAATGTGGGGGATTGTACGGATGAAGTAGATCCGTCAAGTAAGAGGGTGCAAGTCCATGCAACACCTTATAAGTTAAGAGGAGTACCTTATAGTCTACACGATAGTTTATAGGAAGCCAGTGAAGTGACGCTAACACAGGACTAATGTGCTCATATTTCTTTGTTCTAGTCAGGATCCTTGCAGCAGCATTCTGTACGAGTTGTAGGCTCCTGAGTGAGGCATTGGAACAGCCAGACAGTAATGCATTGCAATAATCTAATCTAGATGTAACAAAGGCATGTACCAATTTTTCTGCATCTATTAATGACAGGAAGCCCCTAATTTTGGCAATATTCCTCAGGTGAAAAAAGGCTACTCTGGAAATGTTTTTGATGTGACTATCAAATGAGAGACCAGGATCTATAGTAACACCAAGGTCTTTTACCACCAAACTTGCAGCAACAGAGCAACCATCCAGATTAAAAGATAAATCAGATAACCCTCTTCTGAGGTTTTTGGGCCCCAAGACCAACATCTCTGTTTTATCAGTATTCAACCATAGAAAATTATCTGACATCCAGTCTTTTATATCTTTAACACAGGCCTCCAACTGTTCGAATTGTCCTTCACCAGGTTTCATTGATAGGTATAATTGTGTGTCATCTGCGTAGCAGTGAAAATGTACGCCATGTTTACGAATGACATCACCAAGTGGCAACATGTAAAGGGAGAACAGTAATGGCCCCAAAACAGAACCTTGAGGGATACCATATTCCACCTTGATGAGAGCAGAGGGCTCATCATTTAACTGCACAAATTGATACCTATCTGATAGGTAGGATTTAAACCAGGAGAGTGCCTGTCCACGCAGTCCAACTAGGTTTTCAAGACTGCTCAGAAGAGTTTTGTGGTCTATTGTGTCAAACGGAGCACTTAAGTCCAAAAGCACAAGAATAGAGACACATCCACAGTCAGCTGATATCAGTAAGTCATTGACAACTTTAATAAGAGCAGTCTCAGTGCTATAGTGTTGCCTAAATCCTGACTGAAAAGTTTCATAGATGTCATTTGATGTCAGGAACGAAGTCAGTCTCTGAGCTACAGCTTTCTCTAGAATTTTTGAGAGAAAAGAAAGATTAGAAATTGGCCTGTAGTTACTGAGATTTTCTGGGTCAAGGTTTTGTTTCTTTAAAAGTGGCTTAATTACTGCCACTTTTTGAGAATTTGGCATATACAGTGCATCCGGAAAGTATTCACAGCGCTTCACTTTTTCCACATTTTTTTATGTTACAGCTTTATTCCAAAATGGATTAAATTCATTTTTTCTCTCATAATTCTACACACAATACCCCATAATGACAAAGTGAAAAAAGTTTTTTAGAAATTTTTGCAAATGTATTAAAAATAAAAAACGAAATATCACATGTACATAAGTATTCACACCGTTTGCTATGACACTCAAAATTGAGCTCAGATGCATCCTGTTTCCACTGATCATCCTTGAGATGTTTCTAGAACTTCATTGGAGTCCACCTGTGGTAAATTCAATTGATTGGACATGATTTGGAAAGGCACACACCTGTCTATGTAAGGTCCCACAGTTGACAGTGCATGTCAGAGTAGAAACCAAGCCATGAAGTCCTAGGAACTCTCCATAGACCTCCGAGATAGAATTGTGTTGAGGCATAGATCTGGGGAAGGATATAAAAACATTGCTAAAGCATTGAAAGCACCCAGGAGAACAGTGGGCTCCATCATTGTGAAATGGAATAAGTTTGGAACCACCACAACTCTTCTTAGAGCTTCTAAGTAGGTGAAACTAAGTAACCGGGCAAGAAGGGACATGGTCAGGGAGGTGACCAAGAACCCAATGGCCACTCTAAGAGAGCTTCAGTGTTCCTCTGCAGCGATGGGAGAACCTGGTAGAAGGACAAACATCTCTGCAGCACTCAAATTCAAATTCAAATGAAGAGAATGTGTTTAAAGACACGTAGGCGTAGTCTAGTGTCAAAAATAACAGCCACGCCGCCGCCTCTGCCTGACTGTCGAGGATTGTGACAACTAGAGTATCCAACTGGGGTAGATGCATTTAATGCTATGTACTCATCAGGTCTAAGCCAAGTCTCCGTCAAACTTAAAATGTCAAGTTTATAATCAGTGATCAGTTCGTTCACAAGGGCAGCTTTAGGAGCTAGTGATCTTATATTTAGCAACCCAATTTTAAGGAGAGTTCTATCGAAATTAGGTTTAGCATTTGCATTACGATGGTTCGTGTTGATCCTTATCAGATTATTAGAAAAAATCCGACGGGGGGGTTTGAGTTTCAATAGACTACGGTTTTCTCTACGTGGAACAGACACAGTCTCAATTATGTGGGAACTGGGGTGGAAACTATTCACGAGTTCAGGGAAACTTGCAGACAATTGTTTAAGACCGTCTGTCTGCTGCCTGGCTGTAGCTCTTGAATGTCAATTTCGCCGATTCAGACTATGGCCTATGCTATTAGATAAAAGAAGAGCACCCCTCCAGCTCGGGTGGAGTCCGTCTCTCTTCAGTAAACCAGGCTCTCCCCAAAACGTAGGCCAATTATTAATAAACCCTATGCTATTTGATGTACACCACTCAGTCAGCCAGTGATTTAGTGACGTTAATCTACTGTAGATTTTGTCACTTCTACGAGCTGGGAGGGGACCAGAGACTATTACTTCCCGACACATCTCGTTTGCCAATTTACACAACGAGACAAAATTTGTTTTAGTGATCTCCGATTGCCTCAACCGGACATCATCAGCGCCGACGTGGATAACAATTTTGGAAAATCTACGTTTACTTTTAGCCAGCGCTTATAAATTGGATTCAATGTCGGTAGCTCTAGCCCCCGGAATACAATTGACTATGGTCGCCGGAGACGCTATTCTCACGTTTCGAAGTATGGAATCGCCAATGATAAGAGCTTTCTCTTTTTCCTCAATAGGTGTGAGTGGGGAGAATCTATTTGAAACGTGAGTTGGGTGGTGTACGGCCGGCTTAGGCCGACAACTATGTCCCCGCCGAACCGTGACAAACTGGCCGTGCTGCGTCGGCTCTTCTGCTGGTGCGATGGGAGAGGCGCTCACAGGTGCATCCGGCGTAGCTACACACGACTGAATAAAACTCTCATGATCTTTATTCTCTCTGAGAGTCCGGATGCAGGCCTCTAACTCAACTATCCTCTCCGCCAACGCTAAATTAAGCTCACACTTATGGCATGTAAAATTATCATTATCAGTAACATCGGCAGGAGAGCTAAGACTATACATGCTACAACCAGAGCAAGAAAGGGGGGGAGAGGAAGCAGCCATCGTTTGTGCTTACCTTATAAGTTGATTAGACAGGAGTAACCGAAAAAGATTAAAAAATAGAAAAGAGTTTTGTATTTAAACCAGTATTTAAACCAGTATAAAAATGCAGAAAATGCGGGCAGTAAAACTTGGAGCAGCAGTGACTACAGCGCGCGTCGTGTTCAAACAGCAAACAGGAAACAGGAAGTTGAGCTGTTGATTAAGTTCACATACCAATCTTTGTAAGCATAACAGGGTATTTTGCACCAAAAATATACTGTATGCCCCATGGTTTTATTTTTTCTGATTGGTCATTTAAAAACACACACACACACACACACACACACAGAGCAGCGGTTTTTAGTCTGCTACCCCATGAATTATGTGGATTAATTAAGTTATATTAAATGTACTGTCAATAATGTTTTAATGCAACATATTTAATATTAATCCTTATTTATTCTGCTTTTCAGAATTTCAGTTACCAAACTAAAATATTACATCTGAAAGCCTAAACATTAAATTGATAATATTTCACAGTGAAAGCACTGTTGTGGGAGAACTTCACCCAAGTAGAGCCAGGCAAAAAAAAGGAGAGATATTGGCAGACATTGACCCATCAGCCTACCTTCTCACTAAAATATCTGTATCGGCATTGGCCTTGAAAAATACATATCGGTCGACCTCTTCTTAAAAGTCTTCAAGCTTTAGGTTGAATCTTATCTGGTTTTTCATGCCCACAGATCATCGATGAGGAGGACACGCAGTTCATGACCAACTGTCCGCCTGCAGTCACTGAAAGCACCCCAAGGAGAAGGACGAGAATACAAGTGTTCTGGACAGCGCCCCCTGCTGGCAGTGGTTGTGTTATTCTGAAGTGAGTCTTATCTCTGTGCCAGTTTCCGTTTCTTATTTTCTTCAGGAGACAGATGCAAGAGATTGGCAAAGGTGACAAATGAGTAAGCTGTTGGCAATTGATGCCCATTACGGGTAATCAGCTGCCAGGCCTTACTAATGGAAATGATAGTCATCTTGCCACAAAAAAAGTTGGTGAAATTCAGACTTGTCATGTACGCTTAGGGGGAATGCCAATCACCTTGCCTGTCTCAAATGGAGAGATGCTAGCATATTTTGCTTGCTAATAACATAAAATAAACTTGAAGTTATAGCCATGGGGAATTCAGTCTCGTATCCCATAAAACAAGAGCTTCCTGGATAACTGCACAGACTTTCAGGGATATTTGGCACTACAACAACAGCCCTGGATCACTATTTAACTCGGACACCTATTTCCAATTCACAATACAACGCAACATCAAGACTAAGTAATAATATACGCCATTTAGCAGACGCTTTTATCCAAAGCGACTTACAGTAGTGAATGCATACATTTTCAGTATATGTGGCCCCAGTGGGGATTGAACCCACAACCTAAGCGTTGGCAACACTGTGCTCTACCAACTGAGCCACAGAGAACCACAGTAAATAGATTCACCTCACATATCTATTTTCAGGCAATCTAGGACTATATCACTATTGTGTTCTGTAGTAGTATGTTGATCACAAATATATGCTAAAATCAAATCATATTAAAATTCTAGATTTGAAACCCTTTAGGAATTGAATGCTGTGTATTGTAGGGGGAAAAAGTGAAAACAGAGATTTGTGGCCTACATTACAATCACTGAATTATTAAAGACTGCTGGCACGTCCTCCTGTCTGTCATTTTAAGTCCTGCAGACTTGTGATGTGGGAGAGGATATTTAAACAGGCTTGCCTTTTTTATTAATGTACATTATTATGTGCTTGTCAAGATGAGTGATGAACGACCCATAGATGAATGCAACTCCGTTTCATTTCCACGTTCCTCTGTCTCTCGACTCACACCGGAGCGGAGCACATCCCATGCCACTATTCCATCTCGGGTCACTCGGTGAGAGAGATGTCTGTGAATATCTTTTGTGTCCCCAGAGGGGAGAGGGATATTATGTACAGACACTGCAGGAGAAAGAGAGTGTGAGATTGAGGGAATGAGAGAGAGAGAGAATGCTGTTGGGAGAAAGTAGGAAACTACAATGCAAGGAAGATGCAGAGACGACAAGACAGAAAGATATGAAAGTGCAGAGTCAGAGAAGGATCGGGAAAAGGTTGGGGTAGTGATCTAGCAGTGAATAGGATGATGAAGGAGAGGGAGGGGGACTCTTGTCTTTCATTAGCTGATTTTCCCCCCTCATCTCTAAAGCGGAGACAGGCGCGTCTGAATTAATTACAGCCAGACGCCATTAACCGTTACACCTTACCCCTTATTCCGTGCACATGAAATGTTGCGAGAATAGAATTTGCCTCTCATGACAAAAACAAGCAACAGAGAGACCTGTTTTATAGGCTCAGACCCAAAATTTGAATATTTGGCTAGCTTATCAGATTTCCCAGACATGGCTACCTAGGCAAGCCCATATAAACTGTAGTTCTAACTTAAAACTTTTTCTTCACTGACGGATGTGGCACACATGTGGCATGGAGTCATGGAATAAAATTTAAATTAAATAGGCAAGATATTTTTTCTTTCATTTTTATCATGGAAATTAAACAAGATTGTTTATTCCACCATTTAAAATAAATGATAGAACAATACATGGGGGAGCAGTTTTCTTTCAGTTTGCACAGATGTGAGGTTATGTGTGGGAGTATGCAGGTATGTGTGTGCATTTGTGTGTGCGTGCATGCAAGTGTATGTGCATTTAAGGTGCCTAGGGTTGGTAATTTGTTGAATTAATTCAATGTTGTATTTATACATCTAGAGTTCTCATTTACTGTACTAGCATGCACAGCTGAAAGCAAAACCCATGAACTAAAATCAAATGTCTTTCAGAATGTCATTAACTTATGCAAAATATGTGTGCTCTACCCACCTTTTCTGCTGTGTGCAGTTGCATGCTGCAGTCCTGAAAGACACATCATCTTCTTAAATTATAACTAATCAAATACGAAGCAGCTCTTGGGATTTTACCAAAATATATCGCAATAGAAAAAGGTAATAGCAGTGAAGTCTATTCAAAAGCCAGATTAAATAAAACGTTGGACCCACCTTGCTAACAGGAATATACTGACCCCTATTTCTGCAAACATTTTTGGTTCCCTAAATGTAAAGGGTTACATGTAGGGTTAAATCTAACTAAAGTAATGTTTAGAGAGGTCTGTTTGAAGCCACATGTACAGGGACAGACATGTCCCTGGAGTAGAGACAACTACTGTCACTAAGTATTTATAGATTTGTGTGGCTGATGTAAGACATGATAATTGCAAAATGTGTAAAGATGTTTTGTTTTGCATGTTTCTGCTCAATGTGGTTAATTTAACATTATACAGTAGTAAAACACACTAGTTGGGTGGTTATGTGTACATGGGTAAATGTGAAGTTAATATTTGATCCAAGTCATTTAATGTTGAGAATCTCTGCCTCAAAGAATTGACCATAAACCCTCCAGACAGATTGACTTGTGCACACACACACACACACACACACACACACACACACACAGACACACACACACACACACACACACACACACACACACACACACACACACACACACACACACACACACAAGATGATTAACACCAAGAGTGAGAAGGCAGAGAATGGAGTATGCCCTTAATAACACCTCATTGATAGAATTTAAATTGAATGTTAAATAACCATTACTATAACTGGTTGTCTGCCTGCCCGAAAAATAGGGAGGCTTTTCAGTGTTGAAGATGTGAAATAGAGGTGAGATCAAATCAAAGCATGAATAATTAAAGATCTGTTTGTAAGGCCTTTATGTTCTTCTCGCCTCTTTCTCATCTACTCTCTCACTCCCTCACCCCATATCTATTAATAGTTTTCTGTGTGTGATTGACAGTTACTGACATGCTGGATGTAACTCATCACATCTGCCTGCCAGCCAATATAAAGACATTTTTGGAATAGCGGTTTTCATTGAGTTTTTTACTGGCCCACAAGACAAATGGTGTATTGCATTCTTGGAATTATTCCAATAAATGTTTCTCTAAGAAACGTCTGTTATGCAAATGGAGCGGGCGTGTTGCTGTCAGTTTGTCACTCCCTGTCAGAGCAGAGATGTGGTCTTTGTATCTAGCTTGGACCGTGCTGTCTGCCTGACAAAGGGCATAAAATACTGCTGCCCGTCGGCTCCCCCAGACACTAAGGAAAAACTCCAGCAGCCACTGCAACCCGGCAGCTCAGAAGCAGTACAAGAAGGATAGCATAGATTTGAAAGTGAGGCATACCACAGGAACCTCGAAACAACAAGAGAGGGACCTTTTAGAGAAAGCTACTGGAGTAGAAGTCTTATTAAGAGAGACTCTATACTAGTGTGAGGTGTGAGAGCTGTTGAATGGCAGCTGTGGAACGTGGGGGAACATTTGAAAGTGAAGTGGGAGGCCCTGGGCCCTGAGCCAAGCTTTCCCCACAGGGAGGGGCAGTCTGCTGCCAGAAGGAGAAATTGAGTTGGAGGCCAAATGCCCCACAGAACAGAACAAAAGGATCATAAATATTCTCCTACGAACCAATCGTTTGGACGGAAGCCAGGCCTTGTTGAAAGCAGTGAACCCAGACCAGGACAGCCATGGAGATATGAGGCACATTGATCTGTGGGTGATATGGGCATGATGGAAAGATTGTTCTTGTGTTTATTGACTTTTACAGAGAGAGATCCCGAGCCTGAGGGACAGTCTTTAAAAATTCTAATTCTTTCAATTTAGCCTCCTCCACGGACCTGCCGCAGGACAGTTTTTCCCGTACAGGGATACCTTTCGCGCTTCTCAGCGAGCCCGTGCCAGCTCATCCTACCCCCTCCCACTGGGGTGGGCAGCCAATCACCGCCCCTAATGGGGCTCTCGGCCAGAGCCGGACTGGCACAGCCAGGTTTCGAACTGCGACTGCAGTGGGCAACTCGCAGTCCGGGCGAATGCTTTGACCGTTACGCCACCCGAGGCCTCGACAGTCTTTTTGATGGGAATCAGGCCTCAGAAGTTTCAGTGTAAGAGAGATCTGTCATTTGGGCTTTACTCCGGGACAGCGACAGACATGCGGTCTGCCGATTTTATGTTGTTGACAGGCGGTTCCTGCCTGGGCTCCTTCCCCGAGCCGGCAGTGAGTATTCTGGATGGATGTGGGAGTTTGATGAGGAGATGTCCTGGCGTACCCTCTGGCATGTTCGCTGACTGCGTGTCTCTACCGCTGCTCTTCAGATGAGGGAAGCAGGCGAAGGCTCAGGGTGTGAGGCCCGGTCTCTGGAGGCCTGATTGGTTGTTTTTTTAAGCTATCCTGCTGGCCTACAGCACCTTCTACAGCTCTGTGATTTACCAGCTCCTGTGGTTCCAGCTCTACCCAATGCAAGGGGTATTGGTGTTGTTCAGCAGTTATCCCTGTAGTTGCAGCCTTGTTGTGAACCAAGATCAACAGTGTGGTCCTGTTATGGTCACACCTTTTTGGTGCTTTATTGCTAAGGAACTATATTGATCATCGATGGTGGTTTTCATTTTTCCTCAGTGATTTTGGCAGACAGCAGACACCTAATTGAGACAAGGAGTCACTGTAGCAAAATAAGACAGGGAGTACCCTGTGGAATGAGCCGCTCCCTTCCTAAACTACTCTGCAGAAAGTTCCTTAATGCAATATATTTTTTGCAGCATCTGTAGTATGGATATCACAACTTTGTCTGAAATTATGACTTTTATCTGTGTCTACGATTCAGGTCCCATATGCAGTGTATAGAATCAAAAGACCGTGCCAGACTGCCTGGAATATGTGTGCTTTAAGTGTAGTATGGTAACTAACAGTAACTATTTTCCTCTGCAGGGCAAGCATTGTGCAGAAAAGAATAATTTATTTCCAGGATGAAGGCTCCCTTACAAAGAGAATGTGTGAGAAAGGTAGGATCCTTATTAAGGAAGAGCCAGATCACAGCATTGCCCTTCAATATGGCATGTAGTATGCATAATTACAGGTGAAATAATTTCATTATCATTTTTGTTAAATTATTTTGTGACAGCCATCTGCTGTGTACATTTTTTATTTCTGATTTTTCCCCCGTTTTTCTCCCAATTTAGTAGCCAATTATACCCTCTATTTATTTTAAATTCCCCACCCTCACGAGTCCGCCGCCCGTCCTCCGGGAACGAGATTCGTATTCCTGGACCTATTTCCCCGCCTTCTTTCGAGACGGAGATCTTCCACGGACTCCATTAACCTTCTCCTCGGCGGACTCGTGCCGGCTCTCCCTCCCCCTCCCCGGAGGCGGACAGCCAAATGCCGCCTCCGATCGGGCTGACGACCAGGGCCGGTCTGGTAGAAACGCGGGTTTCGATCCGCGTCTCTGACGGGCAGCGCACACCGCTCCAAAGCGCGGTGCACTAGACCGCTGGGCCATCCGCCAGCCCCTCTGCTGTGTACATTTTGATTTATTTTGATGACATGAGAAACATTCAACACCCCTCCATTTTTTGTTTTCGTTGAATATTGAAATTGACCATTATGATTGAGCATTATAATTGTATGAAGTTTCTGTGTGTGAACTGCTTGCATCTGAGCACCCTTTAAGCGAGTGACCGCCAGCTGTGCACAAACACTGTTTGGACTTGGAGCTCCATATAAGGGTGGCCACGCCCAACATTGAATCTCCACTGTAATGGGGATTCCCTGCCATTTCAGAGTCGTTGTTTGGGGAGGAGACTGAGAAGCCTGCCCTGGAGTGCTGCGCTTGTGGAACGGCCAAGTACAGGGTCACGTTCTATGGGAACTGGTCGGAGAAGGTGCACCCCAAAGATTACCCCAGTGAGTCCCTCTGCCATTCCCTCCTGCCGGCTATGTGAATAACCTTGAAAATCAGTTAATGGGTGTAAATGAAGCCCAGGGATTACCTGACTCAAGATGTACACCCACACTGTCATTAATATAGTGATTGAAATGGAGTCCCAGTATATGATTAACCAAGACCGTGGCTCTAATTTATAGGCTTAAGGAGGTAGAACAGCAAGAAAATGCTTTTGTGTAGGTGAAGGTGTACTGTCTAAACAGCGAGCGAGGTTTTTTTGTGAAGTTCACTTGTCTTTGATCGTTTGATTCTTTCTTTACAAATTCTCACTCAAAAGCAATCATACATGAGTGTATCATCTGTACTGTTAAACAGCAGAGGGAAAAATACATTTCCCCAATGAATAATTATTCACAGTACGCTCATTCCACAATCACACCGTCATTTTAAGTAGTACTTTCAATAACCCGCCAGACACATCGCAGATGTCCCAGGAGTTAACCAATGTTTCGGTTGTGTTTGGAGGTGGTCTCAATCAGTGGTAATATTCACTGATGGTAATAAGATTAATAATATTCATATATAACCACTAAATTAGCTCAATTGAAACAATGGCTAGTTAAATCACAGCATTTATCATTTGGATGAAGAAAAACAAAGAACAAACACAGCATGGCCCCCGAGTCACCCTGGCAAAGAGGCTCAATGTGTCCAGCCACATGGAGGGAAAGCAGGAAAGGGATTAATGGTACGAGCTGTGCTCTCCAAGCCTGAGGAGAAATCTCCATAAATATTGTGGAACCAGGAAGGGGCTCTGTGGCAGGAAATAAGGAAATGGGTATTGGTGCATTATAACACATCACTGGGATTCAACACAGGTCTGATGGATTTAAAGGGATTAACCTTATATAGGTGTTTGGAAAGCAGCTCTCTGAAGATGTGTATTTAGTCTGTCATGGTGGTGGAATGTTATAAATTGAAAAGGAAATTAGATAAGAAGGTTTGCAGGAAGAACACTGAATGGACACGTACAGTATAGGAAAGCCTACTTCGCTGAGTAAAGATAACACTATAATCTATCCTTAAATGCAATGCTTCAACTGCACTAATCTACTTGTAACTCGAGACCAGTATCGACAGTGTACCAATTAAAAGGGGTTTATTGGTTGAAACCGCTTTTGACCACACGGAGATGGAAAACAACAGCAGTGCATTCTGTTGATGGAAAATATCTGTAGGAAATATGTAATTCAGAAGGCTTTTTGATTTTTTTACACTCAACCATTCCATTCTAATCAATGTTGGGCCGGAAAATGGAGATTGAAAAGGAAATTAGATAAGAAGGTTTGCAGGAAGAACACTGAATGGACACGTACAAAGAAAGCCTACTTTTGATAACACTATAATCTTCTTAAATGCTTCAACTGCACTAATCTATTGAAGTATCTTCAGCTTTTGACCACACGGAGATGGAAAACAACAGAGTGCATTCTGTTGATGGAAAATATCTGTAGGAAATATGTAATTCAGAAGGCTTTTTGATTTTTTTACACTCAACCATTCCATTCTAATCAATGTTGGGCCTTTTTCAGGTGAAAGTTTTGCTTCATGTGTTATTGTATTCTTCAGTGGGAGAAAGAAATCTATGTATCGCAAAAAATCATTACTGAAAATCATGAAGGAGAAATGCAGTGGAGGAAAAATGAGCTGAGACTACAAGGGGAACCTTTTTGTGTGTGTACACCAAGCCCTTCATTATTTTGTTCAGTTTAATTAGAAAATGATTTATGGTCAGAGCCGCACATTGTTTTCCATTGTGAGATGGTTTCCGACTGTTCCTCAGTCAACTTGTCTGAAAGGATTATGTTTCATGGAGTATTTGAGCTACAACCTGGGCCTTGTTTCGAAACATATGAAATTCAAAGCAAGACATTTCTTTTTTTAGAAAAAGGCTTTAGGCAAAGGATAACAGGCTGAACCCAAAAACTGAAAGAATTTGGGAGGGCTTGTGTACTGCATCTATTGTTCAATTTAATTTATTTGAAAGACAACATTACAACCCCATTTCATCTAAGGGATTCCACCTTTACCACCACCAATGGTTACAAATATATTGCTACAGTAGTCCGATGTATTACTGAAAAGCATTGGAGAAGATCTCAGAAGACATGCTCTCTGGCAAGCTACCAATAAAAGTAAAAATAATGACCATTTCCATTTTTTTCTTGAATACCTGCACATTTGGTTCTATAAATGTAATAAGTAAGTCTCTTGGTTTTTGGATCACTACCAGTTTTGCTATTGGTTGAGCGGGTATTTTGAAAGGAGGTTTTAAGTCCAGCAAACCCGCAGAGTTAATATGAAAGAATATAATTCTTGTGTGTGCGTTTGTATGTGTGTGTATCAGAGGCTGATGGATGGCTCCCTGACTGAGTTTGCCTGATGGGCCTGTCCTTCTAATACAACTGCTAGCAGAAGACTGTCTTTATTACCCACACTTGCAAGGATTCTGTAGCTCGCAGTCAGGGATACGGTTAATTTCTGAGAGACCCACAGCTGGCATAGGTACTGCTGCACAGAAACATGGCCATCTTGTTTAAAGCACAGGGCCTAGGAAGGAGCATGTGTACGTAGTGTTATATCTATCTGTGGGACAGAGAGGAAAAGCATGAACAGAAGACAATGAAAATGCCTCAGTACGATTCATGTTAAGGAGGAGAAGGTTGTAAATCAATCCCCAGGGCCAGTGGTTGAATTGCTATATCCAGTGATGTTGATATGCACTGCTGAAATGATTGTGCACACTTATTATTTAGATTTAGTGGTGTATGTGTGGAAAGGATGATATGATAGGCTTATATCTGTGTTATATGGGAATGTTATGAACCCATTCATCATTATTTGTGTCTACTTCTATTAGCTTAACTATGCTCTTACTTGTCCTCATTTTGCATTGTTATAAGCTGACATTACAGAGGAGCAGACAGATGATTGCATCACATCTCCAACTGGGTCTGTTTGGTCTTCCGCAGAGCGTGCCAATCATTGGTCGGCCATAATCGGGGCGTCCCACTCAAGGAGCTATGTGCTGTGGGAGTACGGGGGCTACGCCAGTGAGGGGGTGAAGCAGGTGGCTGAGTTGGGCTCTCCTGTCAAGATGGAAGAAGAGATCCGGCAGAAGGTAACAGGCAGGATGAAAAACAATTTTTACTGTATTGCAAATAATTTTCAAAACTCAAAGATACGATTAAAAGTTTAGTCCTCATAAGACGGGAAGCCTGCGGAATTGAGTGCCACTTTGTTTCAGTGCATTTGACAGGATTCCAGGGCTGATTCCCTTTCTCACACTGCAGAATTTGATCTCGGCCTTTCAAACAGGGCTTGAAATAGCTCCACACAAATGTCAAAGGTTGATGAGGTTGATGAGCTAATGGGAGGTCTACTGGCATCTTAATTAGAGGCATTAGTCAGTAATTCATTTTAATCTCCCCATCACCGAATGAGACGTGGTAACGATGCGTGGAACATTGAGGGTGGCAGTGAAAGAAAGCCAGGATGCATCAGGTCACGGAATGACCCTGGCGGAGAGGGCGTGTGAAATGTGGAGGCTTTGTTAAGCGGAGTGGGGAGGAACAGGGGCTTCAGGAAGATTCTAACAGATCAGACAGGAAAAGCTCACACCTTACAGGTGGCCATTTTGTCTTTTGTACGCTCTTTGGGCTGAATGGCACAGAGACATTTTACAGTGATGAAAGGGAATCCGTTTGATCCCAGTGACATGCAGATGTGATTGTCTATCCTTTTAGAAGTGTGTATTACGTGACCTTTGGCTGCAACTCCTTTTACAATTATCCATGTAATAAAGCTTGCATAATTGGCCTCAGGTGGTGTAACGTTCAAATCATTGGCCCGGAATGCAAGTTGCTCACTGCAGCCGCGGTTTGAAATCTGACTGCGTCAGGCCGGGAGTCCCGATTGGGGGCGGCGTTTGGCTGTCCCCATGGAGGAGAGAAACCAGCACGAGCTCACCGAGGAACAGCAGGGCGACCTTGTAAACATAGTTTTCATAGTTTCTTGCAGAAGGCGGATCATTGCCTCGGGGTATTAGCTTGTCCCGTGGAGGCGGGCAGCGAGTTTGTGAATCGAGGGTGAATTGAAAGAAATAGAGGGTATAATTGGCCACCAAATTGGGAGAAAAACCGGGGGAAAAATCTGAAACAAAATGTATGAACTTTTTTTTTAAGGGTTGCATAATTGTGTATCTGTATGTCTGTAGTTATGCAGGGTTCAACGAACTGCTTCATAATATTTCCACTGCCAGCTGTAGTTACCTGAAACATGTATCCTAATTGTATTCTGTAATATGATCATCACATTGATGGTGAAAACCCACAATGTATTTCTCATTTAAGCAGTCATTTTAAACTAAGCATAAATGCAGACAACATGAAACAATTTCTACCTTATTTCACAAAACTACAACCCTTGTCCGACATCTGTCACAGAGTCAAAATAGAACAATTGCACATCTGGCCACATCTGTCAATTATTTATCACATACAGTGCCCCTTTAAAGTCTACACCCCATCAAAAAAAAATCACCTTTTTTGTTGCCTAAAATTAAAGCATATTAAATCAGATTTTTTCCAACTTTATTTACACATTTTACCCTACAACTTCCAAGTGAAACTTTTTTTCTCATGATCTGTTCAAAATCACGTTCGGATTGAACTGTAAAGGCATCTTTACTGTCGGATATGAACTAAAATTGATATTGGTTATTATATATACTATGAATGTTTCCATAATGGTCTGCTATTTTCCATGTGCAGTGTACCTCATGCATAAATACGGTTGCCTGTTTGTCTTGCCTCGCTTGTGACTGACTGACCGTCCTCTTCACTCTCTGGTGCCATATCACATCTTCCCTCGTTTGCTCCTGATGGACAAAGTCCATTCTGACTGTCACAGAGTGTTGAAGGAGCCAGAAAACAATTCCCAGCACAACTGGATTGAGTGCATTTCTATGTTAGCGGGAACAAGCGCAGGGCTTTGCCATTCATTCTCCTATTGGGGAGAGCCTCAGGCATGCTTGGGCCTCCTGTTATTCCTTGGGTTTTTTGGGGCCCTATGACAGAAGCACACATTCCGGGTTTTACTGAAGTCAGAACTGGAGAGCACTGGAGAGTTTTCCCAACACGTCTGAGCAATTCTGCAATCTCAGTGCATGCAGACAAGGCAGCATGCCCATCTGAGCAATCTCAATTAAAAACACAAGAACTTAAGAATACATAATGACGAGAACGGAGGCCTGTTGCTTTTCTTTCGGAAAGGCCAGGGTATTTAAGATTGTATATTGACTGTATCGGTGAGATGTGCGGCTGAAGGTTGAAAGATGGGGTTGACATTGTTTTGAGGGTACTTCTTTTACACTAGTGTATATAAATTAACACAGTTGTTTCATGACCTAGTGTGTTTTGCTGGGCGCAGAAGTCAGGCTTGGAAGAAAAGTCTTGTGCTTTAAATGTGAGTGTAGCTGTTGAGACGGTGCCATTGAGCTTTAAGCGTGTTTAATGAAGTTGTAAACAGAATCACTGAGGGTGGTGCAGAATAAATGTGATTTATAATTACTTGTCCTCTGGTGCTTGTAGGTTTTACTTATAGAGGGATCAATAAGTTCTGTGATTGCTTTGGTAGAAATAAAGCAATAGATCAGTTAGAAACCTTGTGGAGATTATTTGGTGTGATTGAATTAATAACTGGCATTCCTTGAATAGAGCAGGAAGAGGTGAATACGCCATGACAGCCTTTCAATTACTTTAAATTGAGATATTGTGTATGAGGTACATACACAACTTTGCTCTGAATTTCTTTGGTGATAAGTGGAGATTAAAACGTACACTGTACGGCGTCTGACAGTGCTGCAAGAAGGAGACAGTCTCCAATTTGTACGCTGCCTCATTCACTAGTTCTGCAGTTGACTTTGTGCAAATCCACCAGCATATGAAGGATCAAATATGCATTTTGAATCCTGGAAAAGGAAATTAGTCCCAGTAAATGCTGTCACAAACAAAGAAAGCATTTATGCGGGGTGGAGAAAAAACACAGATTCATCTAAAATGATATTCAGAAACCGATGTGATGGGAGCCAGGGGTGCAGGAAGGCAATTTCAGTGTTCAAAGCCCCATTTGCTCAATCAAGGAGGAGGACAGGTGCGATGAGAACACTTGGCCTTATGCAACATTCATAAGAGCTTCATAAATGCTACATAGTGCATAATAACCATTGTCAAAATCATTCGTCAATATTATAACGAGCTCATAACAACTGGTATTCATATGAAATGCAACTTATGACGTTATGTCACAACAGTCGTAATGGTATTCTCTACATGCTTCATAATCCCATGAGGTGGGTAGTCTGAGAGACCCTCAGGTTTTCCCCAGGACCCGGAGAGATGAGAGAAGGCACTTACAGGTAGAATAGCAAAAGTTTATTTAACCAATGTGCACACAGGGAGAGCTATCAAGGTCAAACCAAAAACCCTCTGGAGACTTAATCTCGAACACCCATTATGATAGAAACATTGGAGGAATCTTCCCACCCCCTTCCCTGCTATGCCCTCCCCCCTGTGTATGGCATGGTGAATACATTTGCATACATATCTCCTCGATGTGCTTATAGTCATCCTACACCTTGATCATCTGGTCGACCAATTGGTACACTCAGGCTATACAAAATCCCACCCTTAGGGGTTCGGAGGAAGCCTAGGACAAGCCTATGCCACAGATGATAAGTGACCCATCATCACCACCCGGAGTTAAGGTGATACCCTGTCACATAGATTATGTCACATCCACACTCAATATTTTCAATGTATATTTCACATAGATACTGATCCGACCATGCTCCCCGCCCTGATGACTACATCCTTCTTGAGATATCCAGACTCTAGAGGCCTGCTGCTTGATCAAAAGGAAGAAAACAGACAGTGTGATATACTATGTGCATGCATTAAATATATGTGAGGTTGATCCGTTTGGAAAGTGCTTAGTGTGCAGGAATTACATACAGAGAGTGGAAAACGGGAAAGAACAAGAACCAAAATCAGCTGAGGTAGCTTTGGTGTCCCTTAAACTGTGTGTGTGTGTGTGTGTGTGAGAGAGAGAGCTCTCATTATATGTCCTACATAGAAGCCAATAAATGTTTCAATAAATGTTTGTGACTTTCAGCTCCACCGCATTATCTTATGTCAGTTGACATGAACTAATGTCATAATGTTTATGCATGTTTCTGACAAGGGGTATGGACATTATTTAGAGCTATTCAATAATGTGTTATTGAAGTCTGTATATGACTCACTTTAAGTAAAATATTGTCTTCTATCTCATTTTGTTAAAATAAGGAATTATTGGGGAAATATGTTAGGACAGTTTTAAAATCAAATATCTTGAATACTAAAGCATCCATTACTCTGTAAAGATTTGTTTTGTTTGGCATTTTTTTCCTTCTGGAGTTTCACTGTAAAACTCCCTCTGTGATTGGTTGAGACACAATACAAAGAAATCAACAGTTAATTCCCTCAACTCTTTACTTCAATGTGTTTAATATAAATATCCTCATAATGGAACAGTATAAATGGTATTCATTATGGTATGTATAGAAGAGTCTGCTAATGGTTAAATTCTGTTGAACATTAATTTGCAGCAGATTAGCAGTGTGGGGTGAAGCCTGGGTGTCACTAGTCCATGAAGAGAAGCATCCTTGCATTTTCTCCTGCTGTTTGTTGAGGCTCGTTATATTTCTTGTGACCAGTGAAAGTCACGTGACCTTTTTCACCGAAATATGAACCATTCTCTGCTGACATGGAGACCACGGTCCAGTATCTGTGTTATGGGCAGTGTTGGTTGATTTTCCTGTAACATGGTAGCAGTGCAAATACCAATGATGGATTAAGAATATTTCTGACTTGTTTATTGGTTGACTGATTTAAATGAACTTGGACATAGTGCAGCAGAGGTGAGCGTGGAAGACTACAGCTGTCGTGTAGCTATATTTATCTACAACCTATCAAATATAATAGCTAACATGACAGCATTACAGGTATAAAAAAAAAAATTTTTTTGTAGCCATGTATGCTAAATATTTTAAGAAGTCACTTCACATTTGCAGTGATGACCTCGGGAATCAAAGTGGGTAGGGAATGCAAGGGATTGTGTAGCCAATCAGATGTAGAGGGGATGAGCTAGTCATCATTTCAGAGTTGTATAATCTATAACCTGTCTTACTTATCTGGTGGGAGTTTGGTGGGAGTTAGAATTTGAAAGTACATCAAGATTTAATTTGGCACTGTTCCATGTCTCTCTGTAATGGCTGTAATACACTGCCTGCATTTAACTAAGCAAATAGGTAAGAGCCTTCCATTGGATAATTACTGCAGTGATTAATATGTTTTACCTGGCAACAAGTTATTTAACCCTAACTGATGCAGTGAGTAACTTCTCATTTCTTGAACAACCATGTCGGAAGATATATCCTGTGGTCGTGGAAAAGATCTGTTTCAGAAGGGTCAAAGTATTGGCCTGCATCAAGCAAAGAAAACAACTAAGGAGATTGTTGAAACTACTAAAATTGGGTTAAGAACTGTCCAACGCATTATTAAAACCTGGAAGGATAGTGGTGAACCATCATCTTCGAGGAAGAAATGTGGTCGGAAAGAAATCTTGAATGATCGTGATCGGCGATCACTTAAACATTTGGTGAAATCATATCGTAAAAAATCTACAGTAGAACTCACGGCTATGTTTAATAGTGAAAGTAAGAGCATTTCCACACGCACAATGCGAAGGGAACTCAAGGGATTGGGATTAAACAGCTGTGTAGCCTTAAGAAAACCACTTGTCAGTGAGGCTAATCAGAAAAAAAGGCTTAAATTTGCTAGGGAGCATAAAGATTGGACTCTGGAGCAATGGAAGAAGGTCATGTGCTCTGATGAGTCCAGATTTACCCTGTTCCAGAGTGATGGGCACATCAGGGTAAGAAGAGAAGCGGATGAAGTGATGCACCCATCATGCCTAGTGCCGACCGTATAAGACTTTGCACAGCGGTCTGACTCTCCCATCATCAATACAAGATCTTGGCGAAAAATGTATGCATCTCTGGATGGAAATAAATGTTGTGACATTGCAGAAACTTATCAAAATGATGCCACGGCGAATGCGTGCCGTAATCAAAGCTAAAGGCGGTCCAACTAAATACTGGACCTGCAGTGTAATACTTGTTATTAAAAACAAAACACCTTGTTATGCTTAGCCTAAATGTGCAAACAAATAAGTCACATTCATTGAAATCATTTTTTTTGTCAATGTGCCCAGAGGGTGAACCCCGTTCTCCCAGAACACAGCATTTGAGACTTAAGCCATTATATTTTCTCTCTCTTGGTAATATCTGGTCATAGTGTGGTGTTAATGAGAATGCTGATAAAATGGCTAATGCAGTGCTCACGTCAGAATTGAATGTGGAAAATAGCCTCTAATGTGCTCTGATGGATTGTGAAATCTCTATTTCCTCTAACAGTATGAATGCATTTCATTTGCATACAGTGGAAAGGCTTAACAATAAAACTGTTGGGGGCCTGTACTGTCTAACTGCAACACAAAGGTTTTTCACGACATGAACAGGCTACACAACACAACATTTTGCAATATTTTAGTACTGGATTGCTATCCAAATTATCAAGACACATGTATAATAGCAAGGAAACCTACACATATGGAGTGAGGACATAAGTCACATATACTTTTAAAGCACACACAGTGCTGGCCAGATTTGCTTATCCAAGCATGTGTAATTTAGCAATGAGTCAATATTCTCACACTTCAGTAAAAATATATAATATTCATAGATTGTGCCACGGTGAACTTTGGACCGTGACATGCGCTAGAGCGAGGTCCTATAAACTCTCTTGAGAGCCTGTCCTGTCCCAGCACCTTACATCAGCTCTTACTCTTTCATTCTCTCACTCAAAAGGGTGTGAAAACCCTGACGATGTGTTTGATCTCAGACTTTTGTGGGCTTCAGAGATCTGACGATACGCGAAGTGTTTGTGTATGTGGGAAAACTGTGCTCTGTCTTCCCATCGCTCAGAGTGAGCTACAGACCCAGCCGCCTCCACTTAGTGTAACACATAAATTATGTAGCACTCTCCAAATTTGTTGGACGTTGAATATTTTGAATGTTTTGAATAACTGTTGTAACTGAATAAACCAGCTGTTAATTTCAATTTAATTGTGAGTTGTATATTTTGATGAATGTTGATCCACCAGATTGCTCTGCCTATCAACGAATTTGGAGATTTAATTGATAATTGGTATTCTGTGTAGTAATTATTATATTAAATCAAATAAATATAGTTTACATATAGGATAAGTGAGTGGTTTTAATACATAATACCAATTGTGCTCAGTATTCAGAGTGCTGAACTTTGAACAAGGACATTTGACTGTTAAGGCTACTGGATTCAGGGAATAGACCATTTTTATTCTAACTTCACTGTTCCGACATATACAGTATACAGTATATATATATACAAAATATGTGTTTAAATGATGTACAGATAGATTCTTAATCTTACATTTATTTGTCACATCTACATTTAAAACATCTAAAAACGTCTACATTTACATGTAAGCATTTTGACATTTGAAGAGTAATGTCTGTAATGTCACAATTCATCTCATTCTTCATTTTGTTATTAGTTTATATTTTTTGCACACCTTTTGTTAGTTGTGTCTGTTGGGATCCAATTCGGCGAATATGGGTTAATCTAATGAACACCTAGCACAGGATCAGAATGCAATTCTAAAGGAAGACCATGGTTGCCAAATGTTCATGATCTGGGTGCATGAATCAAACATTGAATTGTTGCTCGGCATAATGACGCTTTAACAGAGAAAGATTCATGAGAGCGGCTGCAGGTATTGATTGCTCTCTGATGTTTTTCATATCTTTACCCTGGTGGCGGTAGTGGAGACACCCATTGGAGTTATTCATATGCTTGAATAATTTATTAAAACAGCCGACACAAATACATGCTGGAGATTGCATTATTTGACTCAGACACAGGGCTTGTTTAGAATGCTCAGGGCGAAGGGCTCTCACACTAATTCAGGATGCCTTGATTTATTCATTTTAATTCATTTGGTGGCGAACAATTCAGAGGACAAACCTGACTCACAACCATGCTGCTTCTCACAAATGACAAGCTCAAATGATGCATTCTCTGATAATGAATCAAATATAGTGCTAATAGACAGAAATTATCCCTCCCCGCTCATTCCTTTAATGTGGGTGGCGTTTAATGAATTGGGCTATTTTAAAAGTCTCTGTGTCATTCATTTTAAAACTGGGGTCTTCAGATCTGTGCTATGCTGAAAAGGATTCCGAAATATGGTGTGGTTTTAGTTTGGTCGTAAATACGTTTTGGTCCATAAATATTTAAAAATATTTTACCAGCCAATCACATAGTGACCAGAATTTCACACACATCAATCAATCAATCAAGTTTATTTATATAGCACAGTTTCGTACAGATTAATGTAATTCAAAGTGCTTTACATTAATAAACAAGAAATACAGCAGAAAAAGAGAAAAAAAAGAATGCAATAAAATAACAAACAATGAGTTAATTTATGGAGACAATAAAATGATTAGAATCAGTTTCAAATATAGGAAATCAGTTTAAAAACAAAATTAAATTAAAATTAAAATTAAAAAATTAAAATAAAACGAAATAAGATTGAACTGACAAGTAAAACTGATAAAAGTGCAGTAGAGTGATAAAAGTGCAGTAGATTTAAAATTTGGACTGGGCTTAATAAGAATATAGTAAAATGCAGTACAATTTAATCATTACAGTCAAAGGCCCGTGAAAAGAGCAAAGTTTTCAGTCCAGATTTAAAAGACATAATTGTAGGAGCATGTCTAAGGTTCCAGTTATGGGTAGCGTAGAAACTAAAGGCTGCCTCACCATTTTTTGTTTTAACCTTTGGCACAATGAGCTGACCCGATCCTAAAGATCTGAGTGATCTGTTTGGTTCATACTGTCTAAGCATTTCCAAGATGTATTTTGGTCCGGAGCCGTTCAGTACTTTATAGACTATTAGTAACACTTTATCCAGAGCAGGGTTGTGCATGGCAGATCAGTTGGAGTCCTCGGGACTCTGTGAAGATGTGTGGTAGAGCACACATTAAAACAGTCATGATTAATTATTAGTGCCTGCGATTCATCAACTCATCAATTATTCAAGGGACAGACAGAACTCTGTCCATAGTGCTTTAATATTTACTTGTACTGGGCCCTCAAGTCAGGCAGGATTATTTTACACACCCATGGGCGTAAAGCCAGGAATCATTTGACCAAAAATGTAATTGTGTAAGAGCCATCCATATTGCAGAAGAGGTTAAAAACGCTGAGCTATGAGCAAGAGTGTAAATAAATACAAAATAAAAATCTGGCAAAAATGCTAGCTAGCATTCACTCACAATCCTCTCACAATATTAATGCATAACACACAGGTTATTCCAGTTACCTTATCACTGCACCTTAATACAGAAATTTAACTGCTGATTAAGAAAATGTCACTGAGCATTCTTAAGATGGAAGTTTTGTAGGTGGAAAAGATAAACTGCCACAAACAAAACTTGCAAACTCAAAACAAATCAGATTTACAAAAACTAATATTTGAACCAAAAGCCCATACATTTGTATCATGTAATGCAAAAGCCTGTATGTGTCTACTTTACTGTTTTAAAGTGGATCTGGATCACAACAGCAATCACACATTGACAGTAATGAACACATGGATTGAATTGATCACATGCATGGGTTTTTGTATTTATTTGGTGATCTCTAAAAACAATTGTTAGTGGTGAGCTCAATCTGAACACATAAGAACATAAACAAAAGGCTGTTTGGCTCATCTAGGCTTGTCATTGACCTACAGTCTAGAGAATATCCAGTAGTGAATCAAGCCTGGACTTCATGACCTGACAAGCTGTCCCACACATTGACAACTTTGTTTAAAAAAATACTTATTGGTATTAGTTTGGAATTTACCTAATTTCCACCTGTGTCTTGTTCTTCTAACTGAAAAATTATTTTTAGTTCACTTTGTTAGTCCCAGTCTTTTCTCATAACTTCTCCTCTCATACCAGTTTAGGTTACACTTTGCACTTTTTCAAGAGCTTCTATTTATTATAGAACTGCACACAGTACTCTAAATAATATCTGACAAATATATTATATAGCATCAATATAACCTCCTCATTTGCTATATATCCCAGCATCCTGTTGGCCTTTTTTACTGATACAGCACAATGCTTAGATCCTGATAAATTTGATCAACTACTACTCCCACATATTTTTCATATTGAACACATTATATTTGCTCCTCCTATAAAATACTCTTGTCTTCAATTTGTATTTCCCCCATGCATAACATTACATTAAGGTACTGTATATCGGGCATCATCCGGCCAAAGCCCCGACTCACCACCTCACCACTGCCACATAGGCTGCAGGCCGCCGTGATCCTGATGTAAATGGCTTGCCCCCTGTTCTGGCTACGCTTAACCCTGTTTCCCAGACACGAGAGGTGCAATAAAAATGTCCACTTTGTTAACGACACTGAGCCCACTGTTCCGGCACACACTGGGCTCCCCTGTGATAGTAAATCCTGAGTCTCTCCTGTCACTGGCCAATGTTCACACAAACAGAGTGGTGTATGAATTCACATTCTGCACTGGCCTCAAATCAGAATAAAGGGCTTAAAAAATTAAATAAAAAAAAGGCAAAGCTCACAAAATCTAGTTAATTCTACATCTACAGCCAATTGCACCCTCTATTTTTCATGTCAATCCCCGACTCGTATTGTGAGTTCACTGCGGTAGCCCTGTGACTGGCAGCGACAGAGGCGAAGTATCGTCTTCTCCGAGACGGCACTCACTAAGTCTATTGACCGTAACTCTGGTACTCCAGAGCCACTCCTATAAGCAGCCCCTCCCTGGGGCGGACAGCCAATTTCCACCCCCTAGTGGCACTCCCCAGCCATCACCCGAATGTGAATGTCACTGGTACAAGGAAAAAACCCAGTGGAGTGCAAACCCAGCTCCCCATGGCATTTAAGCAACCTCTTGCTGATAATTCAGACCAGGCCAAAGCGATAACAAACGCCGTAGGAGATTTCCTCATTTCAGTACTTTGTTCAGTAAATTATGGCCAGCTGGCCACTGTTTATAATAAATGTGTTTATAATAAATGAAAATAAATGTTATGTTTTGCATTTGTTTTCCCCCCCCCGCTGTATTGAAAATGTACCGAACCGTGACTTCAAAACCGAGGTACGTACCGGACCGTGATTTTTGTGTACCGTTATACCCCTAATTTATGCAGATAGAATCATATAGTTTCAATTGCTGAAATTGCTAAACTCAATTGCTACATTTCTGAAAGTACAGGAGTCAAATTTCAGTATACTTTTCAAAAGCTACTATTAAAGCCTATCATATAGTATTATATACATGTTCAACTTCCAAATTAGCCATGTGACTGAGTGACTTCTGTAGAAGTTACTGGGAGGTAAGTATGGCAGCTACTTGCTGGTACATAGACTCCATTTTTTTCAGACATCAAGCCAGCTGTTGTTGAATTAGCCATTTCTGTACATAGCAAATTTGCTAAAGAAAACTCTGGATACGGAGTACATTGTATTGAAAGGTCTATTGTAATATCTGTTGTGTGGTCTGATAAGTTTCAAGTTCAAGTTGATGTTTTATGACCATGTCGTTCATGTTTCATGCTTTGAAGTCCTCCACACTTACCCAAAACAGCATAATTTCTGGTGTGATTTTGATGTTATGAGACTACTGGGATGTTTGTAGTGACATCTGATACGTTGTACAAATTCACATTGGCTTGACAAGTGGCTTTGCACTATGCGATTTGTCATGGTGCAGAATATTTGGCTACAAGGGTTTGTAGCAGCATTTTCTTGTCGCTACATGGCATTCTTTGTCTCACTTTGTGTGCTTTTTATAGCTTATCCGTGGTGTCGATGTTCATGGTAACATCTTATATGCTGTTTCCTGTCACTGGGATGTGCTAATGCAGCAGTTGTTATTCCACGTCGGTGCAGTTTCGCTGGGTTCGTGGCTCATATCGATCCGCTCTCTTTTGATTATATTCTATTGTGTGTGGACGAGTGCTCCTCCCCAATTCACTTTCCCTCTAGATTCAAATCACTGGTGCTTGCTTTTCAAGCGGCTAGAGGAACTGCTGCCCCTTACCTCCAGATACTCATCACACCCTACACCCCAGCCAGACCCCTCCACTCCGCCTCCTCTGGCAAACTGACTGTCCCATCCCTCCGGGCGCCCGGCAGCCGTTCCTCACAGTCTCGCCTCTTCTCTGTCCTGACCCCTCGGTGGTGGAACGACCTTCCGCAATCGGTCAGGACCACGGAATCACTTGCGATCTTCCTAGAGACTGAAAACCCACCTTTTCAGACTCCGCTACCACTGAATTCTGTACATCTAGCCAATTGTCATCACCACTGCCTACTTGCTCAATACTTATTGTATATGTATCCCTGCTTACTCATTTTAAAAAACTAAAAAAACAACTAACCTTTTCCTTCCCAGTGTTACAGGTATGGTATTGAGCTGCCTACAACGATGTCTATCGCTGTATTACGGCACTGATCTCTTGCGCAAACTATGATTGTTCCTACCATGTATTAATGCACATCTTGTAAGTCGCTCTGGATAAGAGCGTCTGCTAAATGCTTAAAATGTAATGTAAATGTACTTTAGATCTTTGCCCTGGGAGGGATATCTTTATTGACTTTGCATATTGGGCCAGGCTTTGCCCTGCCTGTTTGTTACACATCTTGGCCGGGTGTGTTGTGCTCCCTGACTGGTGGCTCAATGTGACGTTAGATGCCCCTTCCTATAGTTGTCAAGTCAAACTGACCGAACGAAAGAGAACGTCTAGGTTACATATGTAACCCTGGTTCCCTGAGGGAGGGAAAGAGACGTCACACTGGTGTTAGGTGGTGGACTGAGTGAACCCAATTTCAGAGAACGAGATGGAAGCACAGGTGGTTTGGAAAACAATAGTAGATCTTTACTAGATTAATAGAATCAGAACAACAACAAAACACTGAAGCACAAAAAGCGACACTGGGAAAATAAATGGGAGACGAGGCTCCAAGAAACTAACTAATGAAAACGAATACACAGGAACAAACTAGGACACAAACTAGAAAATGTAGAACAAAGAAAACAACAAAATGAGGAGACTAGGGAAATATACGAGCATAACATAACATAGAACAATCTCAAGACTGAACCAGACACAGGTGACATTACTGAAACTAATAACCAAAAACAATCAGGGAAAACGAGGCACAGATGGAAACACTAAAACAATGAATCAATTAACAATTAACAAATCACAGGACAATAAACTCAATAAAACAATTAACTCAAAACAAGAGACAAAGCAACTAAAAAGGTAACAAATAATGATATCTAGTGGCGGACCCTCACAACTGGTGCCTCATTGAATGAGATTTCAGTTTTAATGCCAGTTTCAGTTAATCAGTGATTGACATGCTCTCTGGCCATTCAGTGCTGTTATTAAGCATATCTGCTCCTATGTGGGTGTATTCCCATAGCTGTGACATCCTTCCCTCACTCAGGGAAACAGGGTTACATACGTTACCTAGACCATTTGTAATTCACTTGGTGTGTAAATGAACAAAATCCTCTGTTGATGGGTACAAATAATTCAGCAGCTGCTTAAATGTTAAACTGTGGATTAAAGACCTTTACAAAATATTGTTTGCATCCTGGATAATTAATTGAGTATTTCTGTAATGAGAGGCTACATTTGGGAGGATTCTGCTCCACTAGATCCTTCAGGTTTCATCGATGCCTGCTTGCTGACAGTTGTGATGCTTTTGAAATGTTGTGGCGAAACGCAAATGGTTGTTTCAGCTGGAGTAGGCACTAACAAGTCAAAAGTAAGGCAGCTATCTTTCTCAATGCAGTCAGGGATGGCTCTGTCACACATAAATATGAAAAGGCTGTCATCACGTTTCCTTTAGGCCGCGAGCAGCAGATGGTCCATTGCCTCTCTCTGGAGGCTGCTGGTCTTTAGTTGACAAGAAGAAATGCCATTGTTTATGTGGTTCCCTCAAACATGTTTGATTTGACAGTAAGTCATTTCTCTCCCTGGCTTCCAGGCAGTAAGTCATTTCTCTCCCTGGCTTTCAGCAGTAGGACTCCTTACGTTGCTTGTGGTAGGGGAGTAATTCTTCACAGTGCCGTATGTACAGTAAATAGATTTTAGGTTAAAGTTTGGATGCATTGCATGCGTAAGTATAGTTAAGTTAAATATAGATTAAGTATATGTATAAAGCAAAGAAAAAAAATGGCATGAGATGAGTGAAGTTTTATTCATTCCATTTATTTAAACTTTTCTGCTTCCAAAACCTAGCATGAAACTCATTACTCTGTCACGAGATAGAGGTGTTGGCATACCAGAACACTAGATGATTCGATACAATATTTTGTCAGAAATATACACTACCGGTTCAAAGTTTTAGAACACCCCCATTTAACAGTTTTTACTGAAAGTTAAGCAGGTAAAGTCCAGTGAATAACCTGGAATGGTACAAAGGTAAGCGGTAAACTGAAGCAGTGAAATTTTGAAAGGTTTTTGTAGGCCGTCGAATAGACGAAAGGATGATTCCTCAGTGTGTGACACCAACTGTCAAGCATGGAGGAGGAAGCGTGATGGTCTGGGGCTCTTTTGCTGGATCCAGAGTCGGCGACTTGCACAGAGTGACTGTTAACCCACGTTAACCCATTACTTGTTAACTGAAAATTGCCTTTTTTATCACTGAAATGTACATTATTTTTCAGTTTTTGGTAACCTAAACTTTTTTTTTTTTAACCTCTGGTAGTTTACCGCTTTATCATTTCAGGTTATTCACTGGACTTGAACTGATTAAATTTCAGTAAAAACTGGAAAATGGGGGTGTTCTAAAACTTTTTACCGGTAGTGTATACTGCTACACCCATAATCTTTCAGTCTAACTGGGAAGGCTCATACCTGGAAGGTGGATAAGGACCGGTATTGCTGGAATCATTATCCAATTCTTGGGACCCAGGGTTAATCTACAAATGCTATATCCAGGCAGAGCAGCTGCTCATCTGAGCGCTAACAAATAAGCTAATGCTATTTCCCCTCTATGCAGAGATGTCATTATTTTTCTACTTTTTCTGATGCACAGTCTCCTGTTTGCTGAGATTATTTTATCTTGGGGTCTGATTAAATAAACATTTATGACACATTACACTGATAAACTGAAACAAACAATGCATTTCCCATGGCTATAAATGATCCGCTATCACTGTAATTGGGAGGACATTTCACATGCTGTCGGTTTTCGCCATAATGGACTTGACAGTCAGACGCCTTTGCCATTTCTCTAATTTTCATTTATTTTCTGGCAAATATTTGTTTGTGCAGTATTAAATACAGATGTAGAGCCCAATCATGCTGTGAATACAACTATAAATAACACGATTAGTCACTGTGCCATGCTCTATGTGTAAGACTTGAAACCATTTAATTAAATTGTCGTTTCTCTCTGCAAAGCTCCTCCTTGTTTCTGCCCTACTCTCCATTCTGTGATTCAGTGGATGGAGACATGTCATATCTCGCAATAAGGAAAAAGAAAGGCAGCACACAGGCGATGCACTCCAATTTTCCACCCATTTCTCACAAATGACCTGCAACACAAATAGAGCGACAGCCAAAAGGAAGAGGAAATTAATTGGGATAGAGAGAGACCAAGCGAGACTGGGCATGGAAGAGGCTAGAATCTCAAAGCTCTGCGTGACAAGGAGAATGAAGGCCAGGCACGTATCGAGTAGCAAGCATCCCCAAAACACTGATACTGAGCTGTGCTTTCAAACACACCCATCTACTGAGCACTGCTGCTTTCAAACGCACCAATCTACTTAGCTGTGCTTTCAAACACACCCATCTACTGAGCTGTGCTTTCAAACACACCCATCTACTGAGCTGTGCTTTCAAACACACCCATCTACTGAGCTGTGATTTCAAACACACCCATCTACTGAGCACTGCTGCTTTCAAACACACAAATCTACTGAGCTGTACCTTCAAAGACTCTGATCTACTGAGCACTGCTGCTTTCAAACACACTCATCTACTAAACTGTGCTTTCAAACACACCCATCTACTGAGCACTGCTGCTTTCAAATGCACCAATCTACTGAGCTGTGCTTTCAAACACACCCATCTACTGAGCACTGCTGCTTTCAAACACAACAATCTACTGAGATGTGCTTTCAAACATACCCATCTACTGAGCTGTGATTTCAAACACACCCATCTACTGAGCTGTGCTTTCAAACACACCCATCTACTGAGCACTGCTGCTTTCAGACACACCCAGCTACTGTGCTGTGCTGTTTCCAAACACACCCATTTATCAAGCTGCCGCTTTCAAACACACCCAATTTAGCTGGAGCAGCTTATGTACCAAAGACAAACATACTGGAAAACATGAACAGGCATATGAATAATTTGATTTGCCTTTACAGAGAAAGAGACCGTTTCAACAAGGACGTTGGCATTGCATGAGTAACATTGCATGTCCTACCGTGTAAAAATCTAAATAGGCATACTTTAAAATGATTTTACAGGTACTTTACGGCAAGTTGCTCAATAGCATTAACTGTATTGCTGTAAACACTGCTGAGGAATCAGAATTGAAATAAAGTCTGCCTGTGTTCTTCCTGGAATTGATCAGGAATGCTGTACTCTGTTGTGCAATATTGGTTTATTATGGGCCTATAAATGGCATATACATGGCATATAAAGGGCCACGGATGTGAACGGGGGGGACTTTTATCCTGTTGCAGAAAATAATTCTAAGCGGTGCAGAAAAGAAGGTAAAACTTACAGCTCTTTAAATCTAATTTGAAATATCAAGCTTTCAGTCAAAGCTTTCAGTTCTGTTGTATATATCAATTATTGAACCAGACATACAGTTTGTGAGATACAGAGAAACTAAATCTCAGGTCAAAACATAAGAAATGTGACAATATTACTCCTCCTCCACTATATTTTGACATGGACGCAAAGGCCTGGATTGAATCAGCATTTGATTACGCCCCACAATTACAGTGGCGAGAAAAGGTTTGTGAACCCGTCAGAATTGTCTGCATTTCTGCATAAAGTTGACCTAAAATGTGATCAGATCTTCATTTAAGTCCTTCTAAAGGATGAAAAGAACCCGATTAAACAAATAACACAAAAAAAATCAAGATGCAAAATCAATGCAAGAGCAAGGTGTACAATATTCAAGGAGGTCACAAAGAACCCCAGGGTAACATAAGGATCTGCAGGCCTCTCTTGCATTGGCTAATGTCAGTGTTCATGAGTCCACATCAGGAAAACACTGAACAAGAATGGTGTGCATGGGAGGATAACAAGGAGGAAGCCACTAATCTCCAAAAATAACATTGCTGCCCATCTAAAGTTTGCTAAAGATCACCTGGATCAATTGGAAGAATGTTCTGTGGACGAATGAATCGGAAATATAACTTTTAGGCTTAAATGAGAAACAATATGTTTGGCGAAAACCAAACACTGCATTCCAACATAAGAACCTCATCCGAACCGTGAAACACGGTGGTGGCAGTATCATGGTTTGGGGCTGCTTTGCTGCAGGATGGCTTGCCATCATTTACAGAACAATGAATTCTGAATTGTGCCAGCAAATTCTACAGGAGAATGTCAGGGTATCTGTCTGTGAACTGAGGCTCAACAGAAGGTGGGTCATGCAGCAAGACAACGACCCTAAACACACAAGTCAGTCTACCAAAGAATGGTCAAAGCAGAAGAAATTTTGTGTTTTGGAATGGCCGAGTCAAAGCACAGACCTTAATCCAATAGAAATGTTGTGGCAGGACCTGAAGCGAGGAGTTCATGCCAGGAAGCCCTGAAGGAGGAATGGGCCAAATAAATTAATGAAAAAGTATCATGTTTTGTGTGTTATTTGTTTAACTGGATTCTATTTGTAAATCTGATTACATTTTACATCAAATTTCTGTAGAAATGCAGAAAATTTGAAAGGGTTCACAAACTTTTTATTGCCACTGTAGGTGCAGGGCCCTGTTCCTCGTAGCAGTTTGAACTAATCCAGGCTAAACAAACGTTAGGCACATTCAGTTCACCCCATAATTCAATTCAGGCTACTTCCATTTCTCGATGCCACATTCAGGCTGAAATGATCCCGCTAACTTGATTCAGACTTTAGTAATCAGGATAATTGTATGTTCCTATTCTACTTCAAAAGGAGAGGCGCTGCAAACAGTAATTGATGAACAATGATCTTTACCTATGACAGTGAACTGGTTGTTTGCTGCATGGAAATCTTTGATTTTATCATACTTTTACCTGATTTGTCTATAGTACTGTATTGTATTCTATGTAGTGCATTGCCAACTGAGGTCCAGATTTACTAAAGGATTGTGACACAATTTTGGATTTACTTAATGATCGCAATGGGTCAAAACGCTATTAGGATGTGATTTGCAGGGGTTACGCCACATTGCAACTTTCCTTTAGATAAATAGTTAAATCTGTTCATGCATATGTATACCTGGGGTGAATGCGATAAAACAGGGTGGATATTTGGTAAATTAGGTTGACTAGGTATTCCGTCTGATTTGCTAAAGCATGCCGTAATTTTGACTCTCGTCTTTGCGTGAGAATTACATCTTGTAAGTTGCTCTGGATAAGAGCGTCTGCTAAATGCTTAAAATGTAAAATGTAAAATGTAATTACTCTGAGATTATTTACTCTGAAATACACTACCCAGCAGTGGAATCCTCTAGGAACAGCTGATTTTATTCTGAAGTAATCAGAATCACTACAATTGAACACAGGTGGAGGCCAATTAGCTTGTTGTGTGATCTTGAAGTTTACAATTAGTATAAGCGGGGTGTAAACTTATCAATCCAAGTTAATGTCGCTTTTTATTTTTAATTAATTTTCAGAAATGTTGAGAATTTTTGTTCACTTGGAAGTTGTGGGGTAAAATGTGTAAATAAAGATGAAAAAGTCTGATTTAATATGTTTTAATTTCAGGCTGTAATGCTACAAAAGACAAAATGTTTGAGACAGGGTATATGCTTTAAAGGGGCACTATATATATATATATATACTGTGTATGTACTTTATATATACACATATATATATATATATATATATATATATATATATATATATAGGCGGCACGGTGGTGCAGTGGATAGCGCTGTCGCCTCACAGCAAGAAGGTCTCGGGTTCGAATCCAGGCCGGGGGCCTTTCTGTGTGGAGTTTGCATGTTCTCCCTGTGTCCGCGTGGGTTTCCTCCGGGTACTCCGGTTTCTTCCCACAGTCCAAAGACATGCACGTTAGGCTAATTGGAGAGTCTAAATTGCCCGTAGGTATGAGTGTGTGAGTGAATGGTGTGTGTGCCCTGCGATGGATTGGCGACCTGTCCAGGGTGTATTCCTGCCTCTCGCCCGGAACGCATGCTGGGATAGGCTCCAGCCCCCCCGCGACCCTGACCAGGAATAAGCGGCTTAGACAATGGATGGATGGATGGATATATATATATATACAGGCACGGCTAGGTTGTTAAGCGAATTGGTCGATATGCGAGGAGCCGCCCCTTACCGATATTTGTAGTCTTGGAGATTGCGAACGCTAGTGTAGTGAATACTGACCGACTGTGGGAACGAGACTGAGACTGAGAAAGGGTGATGCGAGATGAGATGCTTGGCGCTGAGATGCCGCACTGCGGTTTCCACGACCAAAGTTCTCGTACAGCATACAATACCGACTGGTCAGACAGCTGGTCGTAAGTCCACGCGGTCATTAAACAGGTAGGTCGTTAAGTGAGGAGTGCCTGTATATATATATATATATATATTGTGGTGTCCCCAGGGGTCGGGCGACACACACAGACCTTGCAGAGGGCGTAGGCAAGTTTAAGAACACAGAGTAATATAAGCAAAATGATAATTTATTAAACTAATCTCGACAAACACAAACCAAAGGGTGGGGTCTTCAGGGGAATACAAACACACAAAGTCCAAAACCCTACTCGTTGTCAATGTCCAAAATCCAGTTCCGTAATCTAGGTCTATTCCGTTATCCAGTCCGTAGTCAATCCAAAGGGGGGGTCCTCAAAACAATCCAATTTCATACACAAAAACACTCGTTCCAAATCCTGGCTGGTCAAAGACTTCACAGGTTCTCTACTCATCAAATACACTCCCCAACTCCTTCCCAAACACGTTCCTACTCCTTTCAACGGGTAATGTGAGTCAGTCTTTTAAATAGGCCTCGAAATAGCCTTCAGCTGGTCGTTAGTCCCAATGCCTTGACTTGGCTCAGGTGTGACTGTGGCCTGCTGGGAAATGTAGTGTTTCCTGGCTCCCATGGGTTGGAGGCTAGGCAGCCATTTCCTTGTGCAGCCCCTTGGGCTGCCACAATATCCAACATTTGATTCCTCTTTCACTGATGGTTCGATTAACCCTCTGAGGTCGACGGGATCGCCGACGATCCCAGCAGCAATAAAAGTATATTACTATTTCTAACGTCGCAGGATTTTATCATACACACGCGGCAAAAACATTGACAGAAACCTTAGAATCGTGACTTTCCAATTTGAGCACTGGCAAATAATATGAGATTTTTAAAATTAGGTTAATTAGACCAAAAGTAAACCTTGCCTTTTCCTCTCTTTTTTACCTGGAAGTACCGTCCCCCTTCTATTGACATGGTAACTAGGTGCTAGTCTCGGGGAGGGGCGTGGGGCCATGTGTGAAATTGCAGTGTAAACAATGTCCCGACATTATATTGCATCTTGTCTGTGTTTACGGTTGTGATCTGCCAGCAACTGTGCATGCTGATATTTATTTTATTTCCCATGTTTTCAAATACTCGTGAAAATATATGAATTCTGCGTCTTGTGGCGCTATACGGAAATAATCAGAATCATTGCGAATCATTAACGGGAGGATATTTAACCAGCTGGCATTCTCTGTTTCGGCGCTTGGACATTATCTAGCTTAGCTTGATAGTACCTATTGTGATTAATGTTTCTTGCCTCTCGAGAACTTGTTTGTTCGTGTGTGCTTATTGTTGTTTAGATTCACAGTGTTTAGTTTATTACGAGTTTTTGGATACGTTTTGGATACGTTTTGGATTTACCGTTTTACTTTGTTCCTGATCTTTTGTTATTTTGGTTTGTTTATGTCTTTCCGTGTCTTCGCAGAAACATTTACATTTACATTTTAAGCATTTAGCAGATGCTCTTATCCAGAGCGACTTACAAGATGTGCATTAATACAAGATAAGAACAATCATAGTTAGCGCACAAGATCAGTGCAGTAATACAACAATAGACATCATTGCAGGAGTCTGCGTATCATATCTGTAACACTGGGAAAGAAAAGGTTAGACACGGATTTTGCTTTCGTTTTCCTACAGACGTTTAAAGATAAATAAATATCTTAAACCCAGAAAACAGGCTACTTTTGATCATGTGCCTGTGCCCACTGCCAAACAGACTCTGGATGTTAGCAAACTGGCTTCTGTTGGACGCGAGGAATGTGTACTCTGCAAGATGTCGGGGAAACAACAGTGCACTCCATGGGAGTGCAAGGTTTGTGATGTTCCCTTGTGTCTACAGTTGACCAGAAACTGTTTTGAGAAGTGAAAGACTGTGAAAGAACAGATTGTCTCACCATGTTTTAATTTTCAATTTTTTGTATATAGGCTAGTTTGTGTGATGTTTTCAATAAATCTTCCAAAATGATTATTTTTTTTTTCTGTCTTCTGCATGGCTCACTCACTATTGCTCACTCTGATGGCTTTTGTCTTTGTCTGATGGCCGTTGAGAGAGAGATGGCCCATCTGACAGATCTTACAGGTGTGGATCATGAATATTCAGGAAATTAGCATATAGCCCTCCCACAGCCTGAAATAAATTTGACCAGTTCTGATTAAAACAGGTTTTTAGCTATTTAGATCTCAGATGTGCTAAACTATTTTGACATCCTTACATAACCAAGACCTTGATGAACAAACGCATATTGGCAAAACAATTTGTCACTATAGTTTAGTGTGTGCTTTTCACAACTTTTGCAAAAATGTACTCTTTATAACTTGTGTGTTTGTAGATTTATTTACAAGCTGCATATGGTACTGACCAAACTATTGATGGCATATAAATGTAGCTGTGATTGTCCTTCAAATAAAAATATCAAACACTTTGGAGTAAGTGTGTGTTAAGTTGATGAAATTTAGATAAATATCAGACCACGCCAAAATCACAAACCTTCTCTGAGCTAAGCACGGACCTCAGGGGGTTAAGAACATAAGCACATAAGAATACATAATGACGAGAACGGGCCGTTCGGCCCATCTAGGCTCGTCATGTCCTAATCTAAAGAGTATCTAGTACTACATTTAGCCTGGACTTGAATAGCCCAAGTGTTTCTGCCTCTACTACCCGACCTGGCAAAGAAAAACTTCCTAATATCTGTGCGGAATTTGCCTTTAACTAATTTTCACCTGTGGCCTCTTGTTCTGCTGATCCCACTTGTCTTAAAAAATCTTTGGTATTTCACTTTGTTAATCCCTTTTAGGAATTTAAAAACCTAAATCAAATCTCCCCTAAGTCTCCGTTTGCTAAGCTTAAATAGATTGAGTGCCTTAAGTCTATCATCATAACTTTTACCTTTCATACTAGGTATCAGTTTAGTTGCCCTTCTTTGGACTTTTTCAAGAGCGTCTATATTTTTCTTGTAATGCGGTGCCCAGAACTGCACACAGAATTATAAGTGAGGTCTGACAAAGGCATTATATAACATTAACATAACCTCCTTTGATTTATACTTCATACTTTTTGCTATGTATCCCAGCATCCTGTTGGCTTTTTTCACTGCTGTAGCACACTGCTTTGATGCAGATAGGCTTTGATCAACTACAATTCCTAAGTCTTTTTCAAATTGAACACTTTCTAACTTTTCTGCTCCCATAAAATACTCCTGTCTAATGTTTTTATTTCCCACATGCATAACTTTACATTTAGAAATATTGAATGTCATCTGCCATGTATCTGCCCATTTTTGGATTTTGTTTAAATCATCTTGGATTACTTTAGTCGATTCCAAACTGTTTGCCAAAACCCCAAGTTTAGTATCATCTGCAAATGTAACTATTTTGCTACGAACGTTTATATCAAGATCATTTATGTAAATAAGGAAGAGCAGAGGTCCCAGCACCGATCCCTGCGGGACACCACTGCCCACAGCACCGAGGTCAGATACGGCCCCACCTACTGTTACTCTTTGTATTCGCCCTTGCAGCCAATTATGAACCCACTCTAAAACTACTCCTGCAATTTCTACTGAATTCATTTTAGCAATGAGCCTCTCATGTGGTACCTTGTCAGATGCTTTCTGAAAGTCCAAATATATAAGATCATAAGCCTGGTTCAGGTCAACACACTTTGTAGCCTCTTCAAAAAAGTCCAGGAGGTTTGTTAGGCATGACCTCCCTTTGGGAAAACCATGTTGGCTCTCCCTTAAAATACTATTATTTTTCAAGAATGATTCCAACTTATCCCTAATAATACATTCAGCATTTTACATGCGATGCAAGTTAAACTGACAGGCCTATAGTTCCCTGGGTCAGTACGATCCCCCTTCTTATATATTGGAATTATACTACCCTGCTTCCAGTCATCTGGTATTTCTCCAGTGATTATGGATTGAATTACAATATCTGTCAATGGTTTATATATAATTTCCCCAGTTCTTTGAGTACTCTGGGATATATGCCATCCGGGCCTGCTGCCTTATTTGTCTTAAGTTTTTGTAGTTTTTGTAGTACTTCTATGTCCATTATCTCAAAGTCCTCCAAAACATTCTGTACCTTGTCTATACATTTAGGCATATTCATAACCTCTTCTCTAGTAAAGCTCTCAACAAAGTAGCTGTTTAGTGTGTTTGCAATATCCTTATTATTATAAACCAAAGTTCCTCCTTTTTCTTAATGCACTTAACGTCATCCTTAACTTTCCTTTTTCTACTACAATATTGAAAAAACTTCTTACGATTACTTTTTGCATCTTGGGAAATTTTAATTTCAATCCACATTTTAGCTGATCTTATTTCCTTTTTAGCCTTAGCCCGCATATTACAATAATCTAACTTGTTTCTCTCGGAGTTATTTTTATATACTCTGTACAGTCGCTTATTTTGCCTCAAAATCTCCCGTAAAGATTTAGTCATCCACTGTGGAGACAGTTTTTTCATCCTATTTGGGTGAATTTACACTGTACATCTACAATAACCCTTTTAAATATAGTCAATTTTTCATTCTCAGTTCTGCAATCTAGAAGTTTTACCCAATCTATATTACTTAAATTCTCTATCATTTTATTAAAGTTAGCTCGTCTAAAATTAAAAATTCTAGAGTTAGAGGAGGCTGTCTTAACTTGCCAAAAAATATCAAAAATAACTGCACTGTGGTCACTTGCCCCTAGTGGTTCTCCTACCTCTGTGCTGCAAATTCTCAGGATTATTACACAAAACCAGATCCAGTATTGATTTCCCTCTCGTAGGCTGAGTAACAGACTGTACCATTGACCATATAATTGATCATATCTAAAAACTCCTCTTCACATTTGCCCTGACCTGTCACTACCTCCCAATTAACCCTCTGAGGTCTGTGCTAAGCTTAGAGAAGGTTTGTGATTTTGGCGTGGTCTGATATTTATCTCAATTTCATCAACTTAACACACACTTACTCCAAAGTGTTTGATATTTTTATTTGAAGGACAATCACAGCTACATTTATATGCCATCAATAGTTTGGTCAGTATCATATGCAGCTTGTAAATAGATCTACAAACACACAAGTTATAACGAATTAACCTAATTTAATTTAAGTTATAAAAATGTTCTGCTGTCACAAAAGTTGTGAAAGCACACACTAAACTATAGTGACGGATTGTTTTGCCAATATGCGTTTGTTCATCAAGGTCTTGGTTATGTAAGGGTGTGAAAATAGTTTAGCACATCTGAGATCTAAATAGCTAAAAACCTGTTTTTATTAGAACTGGTCACATTTATTTCAGGCTGTGGGAGGGCTATATGCTAATTTCATGAATATTCATGATCCACACCTGAGGCTTGTCCACACCTGTAATATCTGTCAGATGGGCCATCTCTCTCAAAGGCCGTCAGACAAAGAGAAAAGCCATCAGAGTAAGCAATAGTCAGTGAGCCATGCAGAAGACATTTGGGAAGATTAATTGAAAACATCAAACTATATACAAAAAATTCAAAATTAAAACATGGTGAGACAATCTGTTCTTTCACGGTCTTTGGTGCCACTTCTCAAAACTGTTTCTGGTCAACTGTAGACACAAGGGAACATCACAAACTGTTTCCCCGACATCTTGCAGAGTACGCATTTCTTGCAACCAACAGAAGCCAGTTTTCCAACATCCAGAGTCTGTTTGGCAGTGGGCACATGCACATGATCAAAAGTAGCCCGTTTTCTGGGTTTAAGATATTTATCGTTAAACGTCTATAGGAAAACGAAAGCAAAATCCGTGTCTGCGAAGACACGGAAAGACAAACAACACAAAACAACCAACGATCAGGAACAAACAATGCAAAGTAAACAGGTAAATCCAAAACGTATCCAAAAACTTGGTATAAACTAAATGCTGGGAATCTAAACAACAACAAGCACACGAACAAACAAGTTCTCGAAAGGCAAGAAACATTAATCACAATAGGTACTATCAAGCTAAGCTAGATAATGTCCAAGTGCCGAAACAGAGAATGCCAGCTGGTTAAATATCCTCCTGTTAATTATTTGCAGTAGTTCGCAATGATTCTGATTGTTTCCGTATAGCGTCACAAGACGCGGAATTCATATATTTGGAAATAAAATAAATATCAGCATACACCGTCTGTTGCTGGCAGATCGGAACCGTAAACACAGGCAAGATGCGATATAATGTCGGGACATTGTTTACGCTGCGATTTCACACATGGCCCCACGCCCCTCCCCGAGACTAGCACCTAGTTACCATGTCAATAGAAGAGGGACGGCACTTCTAGGTAAAAAAGAGAGGAAAAGGCAAGGTTTACTTTTGGTCTAATTAACCTAATTAAAAAAATGTCATATTATTTGCCAGTGCTCAAATCTGAAAGTCACGATTCTAAGGTTTCTGTCAATGTTTTTGCCGCGTGTGTATGATCAAATCTTGCGACGTTAGAAATAGTAATATACTTTTATTGCTGCTGGGATCGTCGGCGATCCCGTCGACCTCAGGGGGTTAATAGAGGGGTAATTGAGGTCGCCCATTATTATCGTCTAACAGGTGTGTTTTATGTTACCAAAGAGCGTACTATTTATGTTACTGTCTGAAGCTGGAGGTCTATAGCATACTCCTATATTAAGGCCCTTCTCATGATCTCCCAGTAATCTAATCCAGATGTCCTCACAAGAAACAAATGAGTATATACCTGGAATTAAACTAAACTATTTGTACCCCTCTACAATATATTCATCCCCATCCACTGTGCCAAGCCATGTCTCAACAATGTCATAACCCCCATTCAACATGACAGCCTCCAGTTCCAAAAAAATATTTTTTATACTTCTCGCATTTAAACACATGAACTTCAGAGCCTTATTCACACTTACGTTGTCCTTCCCCTCCACCCATAACTGTGCCGAACCACCTCTATTCACATTATGATCCAAAAAATCTTTATTAATTATATCCTCAGATTTATTATACTCTTCCATCTGGGCAGTCTGTACCTCCCTATCCATAATACTACACAGCACATTTAATTTCAACACTTTTGCAGTGTATATATGGGAACTACTACAAAAGTGTTAAATTAACACTTTGCAAAGTGTCAACATTTTAACACTGTCATAGAGTACACTTTTCAACACTATGGTTATTGAATATAAACACCATATCAAGTGATGGTAACACTACTGATTGTTTTCAACACTGCTTATGTGTTAGAAATGTACTCAGTATCAGTGTCAGCAACACCAATTAAGTGAAACCTGTCGATGTTAGAAATGTACACTGTAGCAGTGTATGCAACACCAACTAAGAGAAATCAGTTTAACACTGTCTGATGTTAGAAATGTACACTGTAGCAGTGTAAGCAACACCAACTTAGATAAATCAGTTTAACACTGTCTGATGTTAGAAATGTACACTGTAGCAGTGTACGCTACACCAACAAAGGTGAAAAACGTTGCTAAAACGACTGAAATGATGATGTGACCACAATGTACATTTTAAAAGATATACCACTAACAGACTGAATAATGGCAAGACATTTTTATTTTAAGTTGCATGGTCATGCTGCATCACATAACCATTAACTCCATTGTAACAAATGTAACAATCTGCTTATCAAGAGTTTTAACATTTAAAGTTACTGTTTGACCACTGAAAACTTTATTTTTCCCCACAACAAACATCTTCACTCATTCAAAGAGCTCTCAAGTTCTGACGCCACAAATTTGGCATGTCTGAAATGAAAAAAGTGTACTTACCCCTACCCCTAACCTTTCTGGGTGCGCTTCTACTCCAATAAATATGGCACCATAGAACTATGTAAAGCACCAAATACGAATAACCAGTCCCTTAATAAACTGCTCCCTTCTCAAAAGTATACCTTATTTTGCTAAATACTAGCATCTCATCTACTATGTCTGTACAAATAAGACCAATAGTCACACTGTATTACATGCATCAGATTGCCATAGTTAAATGCATTTAGAAGGGCATTGGATATTGCACTAGGCAAGATTGTGTAACAAAAAAGAATCGTCTCCATGTGTCATCTGCAGATAAAAGGTTTAAAGTACCTTAAGTTACCCTGTTTGACTCAAATCAACTCAAAGTTCTCCATTTCATTCAACTGCTGTGTTTTAACTGGACCAATTTGAATGCCTTTAATGGCCATCAACTCCCAATGATAAGCTAGAGCGTTCTAGAGTGTTTTGTAGCAAGAGATTTTGTCAGGTTTTTGAATTTCTTGATACTGTTCTTAAAGAATGTGTTTTGCTTCGAATCTCATGGACAAAACGTGTAGCAATGGACCAATTTTTCGTATGAACTCTGGATAATGTATCATGAAATGATGCTTTTGAATTAAGTTTCTGAGAGGGTAAAGCTGTTTAAACAATCTGTGATGCTCTTCAAGCAGGTGTTTTAGATATACTGGCATACCTTCACTTATACTAGGGGAGAACACAATGTCCACAATGGCCCACCGTGCTGCCCGAAAAGGAGAAACGACTGTGAAAGCAAAAACAAAAGCAAAAAAAACAAAAAACAAAAAAGCGATTAAAGAAATTCAAAAAGAAAAAAAAAAAGGGGGTCAGTGTAAGTGGACGGACGTGTCTAGTCATAAGCAGTTTTGGGAGTTTGGTATTAAAGGGTTAAACATTATATTGGTGATATAATAATTATGGGCGGTTAGTGGGTTATGCTTGTGAACTAAACTTAGGGTGTGTAGTGCGTGTCCGTATGTGGCTGTGATTGTCTCAGTCTCTGGTCCCATTCGCGGCAAGAGTTCGTTGTTGCTCTCAAGGGTCCAAAGTTCTTCGGTGGTGAATGTTCTTTCCTCCGAGACCTCGTCGTCTTGGCGTAGGGCAGTCGACGGTTATGACATCACAGTGGCGGGGATCTTTGGTCGTCTCAAATCTGAAACAGACCGGAAGGAAAAGTGCAGCAGTATCAAGGAAATCTTGACACATCTAGTCAATTATGTACAACATCGTAGTTCAAACTATACGGCAAGGGTGTCAAACTCATTTTGGTTCAGGGGCCACATACAACTCATCTGATCTCAAGTGGGCCGGACCAGTAACATAATAGCAAAATAACCTATGGTCAACTCCAAATCAGTTGCTTTGTTTTTGTTTTGTTTTTTTCTTAGTTGGGAAAAAATGCCTCAACCAACATAGTAGCCTAATCACTTATCATTATTATTTACTCATTTACAGAGAGGCCAATGGATTTCAAATAAAATGCATTTTGCTTTCAAAAAACTGGTTTATTTAATTTTATACAGAGTGAATATTTTGCATCTGATACTGAAGCAATCCTTATAGTAAACTAAAGAGGGTGCTATGAAAAAAATTAAACACCCCGCCTAAAATGTAAATGTGCAAAGTAATGAAAAATTCAATTAAATTTAAAAACATAAAAGTTATAGCAGTACTGAACCATATGATATGGCTACTTCAGATCAAAAATATTTTGTAGCTCAGGCCTACTTAACCTGGCTTGCTGATAGGGATATACTGCAGAATATTCTTTTCAAGCTAAAAACAAAAGTAAATTATTTTCAAAGAACTGCATTCTTCAGACTGCAAACATTTGTGAACATAACAAGAATTTAATTAAACTCCCTTCCCACAGGCTTCTTCTATCGACTACTGCTGGATCCTGAAACTTGGCATCGTTTGGCCTTCACCAGGCCATCAATATCAGGTTTCAAATCCTGTGTAGCAACACATTTCAAGATGGCATTCAGGTGTGTGTTTGATAATCTTGACCTGTGCTTTGTTTTGTTGAGGTTCATAACAGAGAACGCCTGTTCACAAAGATAGGTAGTTCCAAACATGGACAAAATCTTTGCAGCCAGGTGTGTTAATCTGGGGTAATCTGGCAAGAGATATTGGTAAAACGTGCCTAAATCTACCGATGCAAATTTCTGCTTCAAATTAGAATCACTTTGCAAGTCAATTATCTCAAGTTGGATGTCTGCGGGCATATCGGGTGCATTGACTATAAATGGCGAGCAAAAAAAGGCAAATTCCTTCTCAAGTTCCCCAAAGACCTGAAATCTGCGCTTGAACTCCTGCAGCAATTCTGTTATTTTATCTTTGTATTTATCTAAATCAGCATTTGGTTGGCTTGCGCGCATAGCTGCGAGAATTGGGAAATGCGCGGTGTCACCATTCGAGAGCTGCTTCTCCCAAAGTGACAGTTTCAACTTGAAGGCGCATATGCTATCGCAAAACTGCGTGACGACTCTTTGGCGACCTTGCATCATTTTGTTAAGATTATTCAGGTGCTGTGTAATATCCACCATGAAGGCCAGATCTCTCACCCATTCCGGGCATTACAATTCGCCTACTGGCCTCCCCTTTTTCTCCATGAACTCCCCAATTTCCTCTCGTAGTTCAAAGAAGCGCTTGAGTACGGCACCTCGGCTTAACCATCGCACTTCAGTGTGGTATGGTAAGCCAGCCGGGATGTGATTATCATTGAGAAAGCAGTCAAACTGATGGTGATTCTGACCTCGCGCTCGGATATAATTCACGGTTTTGACAACCATACTCATAACGTGATCCATTTTTAGTGTTTTACAGCACAATGCTTCCTGGTGCAAAATACAATGAAATGTCCAAAAATCTTTTCCTCCGTTGGCTGCCTGCACCTTCTCCCTGAATTTTGTGGCAACACCTGCCTTTCTCCCGACCATTGATGGGGCACCATCAGTGGCCAGACTAACAGCACGGGACCAGTCCACTCCGACATTGTCCAGCGCGGTAACGAGAGCGCTGAATATGTCATCAGCTGTTGTTGTGTCCATCATGGGAACCAACTCAAGAAACTCCTCGGTGACGGTCAAAGTCTCATCAACACCTCTAATAAATATGCACAGTTGTGCAACATCTGTGATGTCGGTGCTTTCATCAATAGCGACCGAAAATACAAGAAATGACCGGATTCTGTCCTTCATTTGGCTGCCCAAGTCTTGCGAGAGATCTTGTACCCTGTCTGCAATTGTATTCCTTGACAGACCTATGTTGACAAAGGCCTGCTGCTTTTTCGGGGCACACGACTTCTGCAGCCTTCAGCATGCATTTTTTCACAAGTTCGCCATCCGAAAATGGCTTGGATGCTCGCACCAACTCGTTTGCAATAAGGTAGCTAGCTTTCACTGCTCTATCACTGACATCACGGCTACGAGTAAATACAGACTGCTGTTTTTTCAGTCCAGCTAATAATTCTTTTATCTTCTCTTTTCTTAACTGCCCCTGCAAATGGTGAAACTTTTCTTTATGGTGAGTCTCATAGTGGCGCCCGAATGTTATATTCTTTGAGCACTGCAACCTGTTGATTACATAACAAGCACACTGGTTTTGCATTCACCTCTGTGAATAAATAATACTCTGTCCATTTTTCCTGGAAAGCTCGGCACTCTACGTCAACCTTTCTTCTCTTTGACAACGACATTTTGGTAATTGGGGTGTCACTCTTGATATTTTGCTAGCGACTTAACGGCGGTAAGACTTGCGGGAACCAAACTGCATCTTCCCAGACCTGGCACGCGCTTGCAAAGATATGCTCTTTATTTCTTGATCTCTTGTCATGCCAATCTTGCTTTTCCTTTGCTGCCCCTAGTGTTGGAAATGCGCTTTTCGGTTATTTCTTTAAAAAAACATAACTCCCCACAGGAATGGACTAGAAATATGCTTTTTATATCGTTATAATTTTTTCTCTTCATGACTGGGCCGGATTAAACCACCTGTCGGGCCGGATACGGCCCGCGGGCCGTATGTTTGACACCCCTGCTATACGGCAAAGGATTTCTTATACACACACTGTGGGTTCCATTTGTAACACTTCTAATAGGCTGTCACGTTATGTTACCTCCCTGGGAGGTTCAGTAAGTTTACAAAAACTAGCATGATCCCATCTATTTTTACCTTGTAGCTTAACCGCTGCGTCAGTTGTCAACAGAACCTGAAATGGTCCATCCCATTTCACCTCTAATGTTACGCGTTGCGGCTTGTACACCATTACCCATTGCCCTGGAACGATGGAGTGACCTCCCTCCGGTGGTTCTACCCATTTATCGGACACTTGCTGAGCAGCAGTCTTGACGGCTTCAGTCAATTGCTTACAGTAAGAAACCAGAGCATCTGATGTTAGATGCACTTCCGCATTCCGCAAATCAATGGTCCCCGGCAGTGACATCGGTCTGCCCGTTATCACTTCAAAAGGGCTCAAACCTGTTTCCTTGTTATGTGTCGCCCGTAAACTACACAAAACAACGGGTAACGCATCAGGCCACGGAACGCCTTGCTAGTGCATTTTTGCCAGTCGCTCTTTCAAGGTTCGATTTGTTCGCTCAACAAGCCCAGATGATTGTGGGTGATGTGGGCAGTGTAGTGACCACTTAACTCCCATCATTTGGCTAACCTCTGCACAAACAGTTCCTGTTTCTTTTGTAGCTCCCATCCCTTGGCAAGATTTTGACCATCACCCTCCAACGCAGTAGTAACAGTCGAATTAAGCTTGTTAACCTCTGTGGGGGTTATCACTGTGGCCATTAACTGTACACCGTCATACGGATGCAAACAATAAATTGTTTTCAAATGATTGATTTTAGCCCAGGTGTCCATGCCAGCAACACGCGGATGTTTTAAGTCCTGCGACCACTTGTCAATGTCTTGGGGCTTGGTCGGTTTGTGACTGAACTGAGTTTCACCTGCTACCCGTCTTTGTGTTAGCGCTCTTAACCGTGGCGCTACCAGTGCCATCTCATGATTGGACGTTTCGCTGTCACTATCATTGCTGGTCCATTCATCATTACGAGCTAAGATGACAGACTTCCTATCTTCATAACAAGGTGGGGCAGAAGGCTGAACTGGCCCGGTGAACACTCCACTCCCAGGAGCCAATGACTGCACATTTTGCAAACGTTTGATCTGTTCTTTTAATGCCATTATTTCTGCGTCTTTCTTAACCCTCTTGGCTTTTACGCTTTTCAGTTCTTCGGCTATATTTTTTACTTTCTCTCTCTCAATGTCAAAGAGGCGGTCGGTTTCTGCTTTGTCATTTATTTCATTCCGCCTTCGCATATGACTAACAATAAGCAGGGCAAGGGGAAGTTTACATTTATCTGGCACGCATTGTAATTTACCGTACGCTTTCTTTATATCGTCCAAACTCCACACCTTATCTTCATCAACTTAACTTTACTTAACACCCAGGTGGAAACAGGATGAGTATTGGGGACATACAGATTTTACTCGAGACTGTAAATAAACATATTGCTTAAGGAAAATACCAAAATCTAACAGTACCATAAATTGGTTCTTCACAAAATGATGTTTCCAACCCATTAACTTCCAACTTTTTCACATCCTCAACAAAAGGCCATAGTATCTTGTCAATTCCATATTTTTTGGCGTCTTTCGAGTGAAACAAGGAAATAAGCAAATAGACCTGAATTTGCAAGGCATGTTTTTTTCTTGAAAACTATGGATGATTCTTGAAATGGCTACCATCTCAGAAATCCTGGTAGATGTCGCTTTGATGACAAGACTGAATGTAATTGCATATATCTGCATTCGTAAATATAAACTAATGTTTTCAGCAAGGGAACATATACTGTATAAATGTCTCATTTACTGGAACCTGCTCATACATTCCAGTGGTTCTATTTCTCTTGGTGTCATATCTTACTCCTAAATGAACCTCTACTGGGTCAACAACACCCCATTTGTTGCTAAACAACAAGAGACCTGAGTGTCTGATGGGGAGAAGGAGAGAAAGAGTTGAGTGTCATCAGCATAACAATGGTAGGATAAGCCGTGGGCAGAGATTACAGAGCCAAGGGATTGGGTGTACAGAGAGAAGAGAAGGGGACCGAGGACTGAGCCCTGTGGATCCCCGATGGGGAGGGAGTGAGGCGGTGATACTTTACCAGCCCAGGCGACCTGGAAGGAGCGACCAGAGAGGTAGGATTCGATCCAGGCGAGGGCTGTACCGCAGATCCCTGATGCTGCCAGGGAGGACAGGAGGATGGAGTGCTCCACAGTGTCGAAGGCAGCCGAGAGATCCAGCAGGATCAGGATGGAGGAGAGGGAGGCTGCTCGTGCGGTGTGAAGTGCCTCATTGACCGAGAGGAGAGCGGTTTCTGTCGAGTGGCCAGGTCTGAAGCCGGACTGGTGGGGGTTCAGCAGGTTATTTTCTGAGAAGAAAGCAGAGAGTTGGTTAGATACAGCTCTTTCAGGGGTTTTAGACAGGAAGGGGAGGAGAGATACTGGGCGATAATTCTGGATGACTGAGGGGTCTAGAGTGGGTTTTTTCAGCAGAGGGGTGATGTGGGCCCTTTTGAAGGGTGAGGGGAAACAACCAGAAGACAGGGAGGAGTTCACAAGGGAGTTGGCAAATGGGAGGATGTTAGGTATGATAGCCTGGAGGAGGGATGAAGGGATAGGGTTGAGGGCACAAGTGGTAGGGCGGTGGGAGAGGAGGAGGTGGGAAATATCAGAGGGAGTGGAGGGCACAGAGGAAGGGGAGGGCACAGAGGGAGGGGAGGGGGTGGAGGGCACAGAGGGAGTGGAGGGAGGGGGGGCACAGAGGGAGTGGAGGGAGGGGGGGCACAGAGGGAGTGGAGGGAGGGGAGGGGGTGGAGGGTGCAGAGGGAGGGGAGGGGGTGGAGGGTGCAGAGGGAGGGGAGGGCACAAAGGAGCTGCGTATGTCTGCGATTTTCTCCTCGACGAAAACAGCAAAGTAATCTGCAGTGAAGGGGGACTGAGGTGGGGGAGGAGAGAGGAGAAAATAGAGAACAGTTGACAAGGTTTAGTGATTGAATTTAGAATTTTAGTTTGATAGAAGTTTGCCTTAGCGGCAGTGACGGCAGAAGAAAACATAGACAGGAGAGACTGATAGGATTAAAGGTCGGATGGGTCCCTGGATTTTGTCCACTTCCTCTCAGCAGCACGGAGGCTGGCCCGGGAGGTGCGAAGGGTGCTGGACATCCAGGGACTAGGAGGGGATGAGCGTGCAGGTCTAGGGAGAAGAGGACAGAGAGAGTCAAGTGCTGAGGACAGAGGTTAGATTAGGGTGGAGGAAGCAGTGTCAGTGGGGAGTCTAGAGAATGCTTTAAGGGGGGGAGGGAAGCAGTGACAATGGGAGCGAGGGAAGAGGGTGAGAGGGAGGGAAGGTTATGACGGGCAGTGATAGTGGGTGTTGGAGGATGGGGGGGAGGATGGGGGGCAAGGGAGAGGGAGAAGGAAATGAAATGGTGATCAGATGTATGCAGGGGGGTAACCGTGAATTTGGAGCATGGGCAGTTCCTCAGGAAGATCAGGTCTAGGAGGTTGCCTGCCTTGTGGGTTGGGGGAGAATGTTGCAGGGAGAGGTCGAGTTAGTAAACCAAAGATACTCAACAACTCGATGGGATGGCACCAGCAGATCAGTTCACAAAGATGGGTAGATACTTTTCTGATACACTGCCAGGTAGACGCACTTATAAGCGTCGCTCTGAGAAAGCTAAAGAGGGATCAAACAGCTGAGTGAAATAGCGTGCTAATTACACGCATTTACTCAAGACTGCTTGCTAATTTACTACAATCAAAACAACAATTACAGATAAACAGTCGAAACTAACGAATAATAAGGCTAATCTAATTAGCTAGCAATTAAACAACTAGTAATAGCTAGCAGTTAAACAACAATAAGCTACGCAAAGTTAGAACCTACAGATAACTAACAGAAATCAGTCAAAACTAACGCGGTAAAGTTAGCAAACCAAAGATACTCAACAACTTAACGGGACGGCACCAGCAGATCAGTTCACGAAGACAGGTAGACACTTTTCTGATACACTGCTAGGTAGACGCACTTATAAGCGTCACTCTGAGAAAGCTAAAGAGGGATCAAACAGCTGAGTGAAATAGCGTGCTAATTACACGCATTTACTCAAGACTGCTTGCTAATTTACTACAGTCTACTACAATCTACTACAATCAAAACAACAATATTACCTATGCCTTTTGCAAGTCACTCACTTGCAAAATGCCACTTTTTCTAAGCATGCCATTGTAGGCATATCTCCTGATTACTTTTTGGTAAGTGGAAAGCATTTGGAGATGGGCAATGGGCAACATTACTTTCACATGCATATTTTATATTAGGCCAGGCCAAATTAATAAGTAGTTCAACGGGCACCGACTGAGATTTTCCATCATCTGTGATCAGAAATTATTTTTATTTTTTATTTATTTATTGGTATTAGTTTTTTCCCATGACAGTGGAGGTATGGTGATCGACTTATCATTATTGCTGATTCAAATGTTTAAACTGGATAGCTGTATTGAATCCAGGTTGCCCTAGCATTACTTGGTGGTGGAAAATGTCAAAACACTCGTCCTCATGCGCACCACATTGATTTTAATTCCCATCCGCATCCCGCGAAATGAATTCAGACGCAATAAGTTTCACGCGAGTTGACAAGATGGCTTTCCCAAATGCACAAAATTAATGTCTTCTGTCACATTAATTAATGGGACAGATAGGCTATAGGCTACATAGATGAGAATAAACCACTAATCTATCAAGTAAAACCAATTGCCTAACAAATAGCATAGCCTAAGCCCCTGATATTCAAATCTGGCCCTCCAATCCAAATATGGTCCTGGTTTTCTTTTCTCCCTGCAGTTAATTGAAGTTAGTGCTACTGATTGGCCAGTGTCTTTACACCCATCTCTGATTAAGGGCGGATGGAAAATCAGCAGCACTTGGCCCTGAAGGACCATGAATTGAGTATCCCTGGCCTACGCTATACTTCAAAACATTTCTAAACCGTATTTTTATAGCCTGAATTGTAAAAGTGAACTCCGTTTTGAACCCTGTGACGATACAGGCTGCATGTAGGCTAAACAGCGATTCTAATCTATTAAATTGAGGAGCAGCTGCGACTATGAATAAATAGTAGGCTATCATACTAAAGTAAACATGATAACTGATTGATTTAAAATTATCCAGCCTTTTTAACTGACCGCCTGCAGCAGTATAATTCTGATTATATTTTAGTGAGTGAGTGTTTTGAGTGGGCGTGGCCTGGTCTATAACAAACACTTACATATCCCTTCTTCGAGCGAGGATCTTTTAGTGAGGGTAACAATGTGATAATTCCCAGGGCGTAGTCTGAGTGGGATTCTCCTGTTACAAGACAAAAAAAAATCTAATATTAATGTGGAATAGGCATTGGTAACAGTTTTTACATAGGTCATGAAGAGACTAGCCTTGCTACCAGTCTCAGAGCACGCTTGCTTTCTGAGCCTGGCCAGTCCCACTGGAAATTCTGGATTTGGAGGGGGGGTTCCAGGAGGTACACATTAGTCAGTGGCTTCTCCTGATGAATCATGGGAGAAGGGGAATTGAAAAGGAGGCGTGATATTAACAGTAAACTTGTGTGTGTGCCAATAAGATAAGTGGAAAGCAGGGGGAGGGATGAATAGAACAAATGTTGTTTACCAGATGCTGTGGCGAAGAAACTATAAAGAGACAAGCTTAATACACATCATAAAACGGATAGTTCTGGTCCTTGATTATGATTGGCTGAGACATGTTCTAAGCTGTTGTAAAATACCCGATAATGTGTCAACGTCACCTGTTTACCAGTACTTTATGAATGTTAATGCGCCAACCAACCTGTCCTGTGTTTACCGAACGATAGCACCGGTAGCAACAATGTATTCGCTTGCGCAGAGAGGGACGTGTCAAGATTAATCAAGCCATAATGGAGACAGACATTCCCAAATACTTCCCACTCCTGCACAATCAATGGCAACATTCTGATCAATGTCAACCCTTAGTGCTACTCCCATAACGTTAACTTTGGTAATTTAGCTATTTAATGTTAGCTAGCAAAAAATCTGTAATGTTAGCTAGCTAGTAGCCTAGCAACCATTTGTTAGTTGAAGACCTATATTCCTTTTCGGAAGAATGAAATTCATTCTACTAGTTTCATTTAATTAATTAAATAAACATTTCTGAACATTTGTGTCAATATATTATTGACGCTTCGCATTGTCACTAACAACGCCTTTTAGCTGTTCTAAAATCACTGTAAAGTATGGCCTCGAGTAGCTTATTGCTTAATTAAATAAAACTTAAAGATTTTTAAAAAAATTAACATTACCCTTCAATTTCAGTCATGTGTGCAGCAAGAATATTGACCATCTGCCTTCTAGTAGAATCAGAGAGTGTTCCAGTTTCTTCGTACTCTAGCAGTACTGCTGCCCCTCTAGTCAGGGAATATTATCAGATATTTGGCCAATCTTGGAATAAATTCCTTACCAAGAAATTTCTTCACCAATGTGTTTGTAAAGGTGTCTAATAACATATATAAAAATATTTAAATTCAACTCCCATAGGAAAACCCGTGACAGCTGCTGAAAGTTGGGGTACCCGGAACCTTATCTGTGAAAAATTTAAAATGTTTATTTCTGCCTTAAGTACCTTGTGAGGGGTCAAACTAGGGGTTTTTCATGATTCTGAATCGATTGCAAGCATTTATTTTGCACTAAAACCACTCCTTGGTGGAAAAACGGCCACACCTACCAATAAAGTAGCTTTATTAGTTTATTTATTCATGTAGTTGCCATGGTTGCTTATTGTTTACTGGTAACTGTTGTAGTTGGTTGGCATTCGCAGAAAGTGAGTGGTAGGTGCCAGACATGCTCAAGCCATTTGCAACCCTCTCCTGTGTGGATCATGGACAGACACAATAGACTCCACACATATCAAATAACAATATTCACCACTCAGCAAGATACTGCAAGAAGATTTTACATCTGATATGTAAGTATTATCTAAAAAAATTTTACAACTGGAAATATTTCATATCACTACATTGATAATATGCATATATAAATAATATATAAGGTGTGTACTATCATCACATTATCTTACTTGTCAGCTAGCTAACACCAGGTAACATGGTTAGCTAGCTAACTCCCACTTGTGTATTACATACCCCAAGTGCATCGGATGACCATTTTACTTGCTTCATTGCTAGCTGACTGCTTCATGCTAACTAGCTTAAAGTGGTTTCTCTAGAGCTTTTTGCAGTTACTGTAAATCTGACACCCTACTCTCTACATCTGACAAAGGATGCCTTTAATGTTGCAAGAATGATTATGACTCATTTTCGACGAAAAATGAAGTTACTGCCTTTTTCCTTTGTAGGGCATTACAGTCTAGCAGTATGGACATAGACGTTATTCCTGCACCTCCGCTCAATTGCTTCATCTGTGAAGGCCCGGAGACGCCAGCTCAGAAGCTTGCACAGGCAACTACTAAAGGCTACCCTACTCTGTTAGCGTATGCAGAAGCAGTTAAAGATGCTACAATTTTGGAGCACATGAAGGAGGCACAAAATGTGGGAAGACTGAGATACCACATGGAGTGTAGACGTGATTTGTACAACAAGTCTGTCCAGGTCACCACAAAGTCAACTCGTGCATCAGAGGCAGAGAAAGAGTCAGCACAGATGAAGAGACGGCGCACTTGCTCTGGGTTCAGTGCATCTACTGCATGCAGTTCATAGTCCGTTCAGCTTCTGTACAAGAATTTATGCATTCTTTGCAACCAGCCCATTCATCTCTTCCCAAAAAATCCAGAGATTGCTAGAAAGAGAGACCGAGTTCCTGACAATTTGACTGCGGATGGACTGAAGACAAGCTTGCTGAAGACAGCACAGGGTCGCAAGGACGATTGGGGCACTGAAGTCATTGGCCGCCTGGAAGGGATCAACGACTTGGTAGCAGAGGAAACCCTGTATCATTTGCGCTGCAAAGTTATTTTCGAGACGGGTGGTCATTACTCCAAGACTAAAGATGTAGGAAGGAAAACAGATGAGGAGCGAGAGGCTGTTTCCTATGAACTCTGCAAATGTTTAGACTCGGAACTCGAGCATGGGGTGATGACACTTGACCAAGTCCACGAAAAGCTGCAGCAGTTTGATCAGTCACCAGATAAGAGTCTCTAATATTCAAAGTAGTGGCTAAAGAAGAAGCTCCTAGAGAAATACCATGACACATTGTATCATGCTAATGCTGAGTTTGGAGATGAGAAAACTCAGATCATAAAGATCCTAAAGTTAATTTGCAACGACATTGCCACTATTGATCTAGATCCAAAGTCATACCCCACTGCACACAGTATGACCGATATCGCTGGTCGGCTGGCACTTGTTCCTGAGAGCCTTCAGATGTTCTTGAGACCGATAGTGAAGACAGACGAAAGAGTAGCCATTTGGGGGCAGAACTTCATAAAGGCCTATCGGCCTCGGTCAGGGGTATTGCCATACCAGATGGGGCTTGCCATACAACTGGATCATAGATTTGGGTCAAAGTGGATGCTCAACAAGTTACACCGGTTGGGATACACTGAGTCTTACTCAGAGACACAAAGTTACAAATACTGCTTCTTCAATGACAGGAATGGAGTTGGCATCTCTGATGCTTCTGGCGCTCTTCGTACCATTGTTGAAGAAACTGACAATCAGATTGATAAGATAGATGATGAGGTTGAGGTTGACGCCGAACTTGAGGATCTATCAGTTATGACAGCCGGTGAAAGTGAAATACAGAGTGACGATCAGGTGGTCTCCATGGAGGTTGGGGATACAAGCTCAATCTGTGCAGTCACTCAGTTTGTCGGAGACAATATAGATTTGAACATTGTTTCTATTTATGGGAACACTCCCTTTCATTCAATTGGTTTGATTAAAGTCACCTCTCCGCCACCTTCAGCAGATGATCGGACGACAGCAGCTGTCAACAGGGTGAAGATGAAGGCACTCGACAAAGCTAAGATCCTGAAGGCAGCAATCGGAGGCCATGGGAAAACAACGCTATTTGACAGGTTTTGTGCAGGGGACATTGATGAACACATGGACATCTTCCTCGACGTACATGCTACTAAGGACGTGGTGATCAGGGCTGGTATTGCAATTTTCCAGCACATTTACCACGCGCCAGGTACTACTTTGGGTGCAATTCGATACAACATGTTCTCGTGGAAGGCGGTGGCCGGGCTGATCAAACCGGAGACTACCTCCAACAGAGGGTGCAGCTACACAGCATTCTCTCTGTGCCGATCTCCAAACCCGGGACTGGATGCTGCTGCAGAGCATGTCTTTGGACCCCAGTGACTATGGATGGATGGTAGGGGTTCATGGTTATGAGCCAGTTCCAACACTAGACCCCATGGCTCCTGAGGAGCTACTCCAGTTCACAAGCTGTAATGGAGATTGCAGCAACCGGCGGTGCAGCTGCAAGAAGAATGGTGTCAAGTGTATCTCAGCATGTGGAAATTGTAAAGGCATTAATGCAATAATTGTATTCATGATGGTGTAGTCTGGAGAAGACTCAGACCTTGACTCATGAAGCATTTGACATTGTGGATCAGTATTGTTTTCTAACTAATATTCGAGATATTGAAATAAACGAATAAAGATACTTTTTAATTTACATGTAAAAGTGGGCGTGGCCGTTTTTCCACCAAGGAGTGATTTTAATGCAAAAGAAATGCTTGCAATCAATTCAGAATCATAAAAAAACCCTAGTTTGACCCCTCACAAGCTACTTAAGGCAGAATGAAACATTTAGTAAACCCTGTGCTGTCTTCAGCAAGCTTGTCTTCAGTCCATCCCCAGTCAAATTGTCAGGAACTCGGTCTCTCTTTCTAGCAATCTCTGGATTTTTTGGGAAGAGATGAGCAGGCTGGTTGCAAAGAATGCATACATTGTTGTACAGAAGCTGAACGGACCGTGAACTTGTAGAACTGCATGCAGTAGATGCACTGAACCCAGAGCAAGTGCGCCGTCTCTTCATCTGTGCTGAGTCTTTCTCTGCCTCTGATGCACGAGTTGACTTTGTGGTGACCTGGACAGACTTGTTGTACAAATCACGTCTACACTCCATGTGGTATCTCAGTCTTCCCACATTTTGTGCCTCCTTCATGCGCTCCAAAATTGTAGCATCTTTAACTGCTTCTGCATACGCTAACAGTGTAGGGTAGCCTTTAGTAGTTGCCTGTGCGAGCTTCTGAGCTGGCGTCTCCGGGCCTTCACAGATCAAGCAATTGAGCGGAGGTGCAGGAATAACGTCTATGTCCATACTGCTAGACTGTAATGCCCTACAAAGGAAAAAGGCAGTAACTTCATTTTTGGTCGAAAATGAGTCATAATCATTCTTGCAACATTAAAGGCATCCTTTGTCATGTGGACAAATATCTTCTCTCTAATGTGTTTTATTTAGGAGAGAGTACGGGGTCAGATTTACAGTAACTGCAAAAAGCCCTAGAGAAACCGAGAGAAACCACTTTAAGCTAGCTAGCATGAAGCAGTCAGCTAGCAATGAAGCAAGTAAAACGGTCATCAGATGCACTTGGGGTATGTAATACACAAGTGGGAGTTAGCTAGCTAACCATGTTACCTGGTGTTAGCTAGCTAACAAGTAAGATAATTTGATGATAGTACACACCTTATGTATTATTTATATATGCATATTATCAATGTAGTGACATGAAATATTTCCAGTTGTAAAATTTTTTTAGATAATACTTACATATCAGATGTAAAATCTTCTTGCAGTATCTTGCTGAGTGGTGAATATTGTTATTTGATGTGTGGAGTCTATTGTGTCTGTCCATGATCCACACAGGAGAGGGTTGCAAATGGCTTGAGCATGTCTGGCACCTACCACTCACTTTCTGCGAATGCCAACCAACTACAACAGTTACCAGTAAACAATAAGTAGTTACCATGGCAACTACATGAATAAATAAACTAATAAAGCTACTTTATTGGTAGGCGTGGCCGTTTTTCCGCCAAGGAGTGGTTTTAGTGCAAAATAAATGCTTGCAATCGATTCAGAATCATGAAAACCCCCTAGTTTGACCCCTCACAAGGTACTTAAGGCAGAAATAAACATTTGACAGGTTCCGGGTACCCCAACTTTCAGCAGCTGTCACGAGTTTTCCTATGGGAGTTGAATTTAAATCTTTTTATATGTGTTATTAGACACCTTTACAAACACATTGGTGAAGAAATTTCTTGGTAAGGAATTTATTCCTAGATTTTTTTATATTTCCCTGACTACTCCGGGTTTGTTCTTGAGAACACCTTGAACCATCTGTAAAGACAGTTGGGAACAAAGCAAGGGTAAACATGTCATCCCCAACAAATGATGCAGCGCGCCCCCTTGGGCCAATCAGGGTAATTTTGTAAATGCCGGATCTCCATGGCAAGACTCATCCTTCACCCAAGTTTTGTCAAAATCGGGCCAGTGGTGTCTGAGAGATCGCGTCCAACTTCATTGTGGGGGACAACAAGGTATTTGAGGAAAACTGATGAAAGAAAACAATGTCAACAACAGGCTGTGAATTAACACTCACCTCTTTAGCCACTGTGCTGCAAGGGACATCTTCATCCAGAGATTCTTCCAATCTCTTCTTCTTTGATGGCCAGATTGGGCTGTCTGACTCACTCGCCCGACTGCTTGAACGTGATAATGACATTGTGTCCATCAAGGGAGGACTGGAGCAAGCAAGGGGCACATCTGGGAAGATTAGACAAATTAATTTTGAAACAACAAAAGTCAGTAGTTGTCTTTTTAGGCGTAATTTAAATTGTCATTTCAACATACCATCATCATCTTGAATGACGAAACTGGGCATGGCCACAACATCGGGAAACACATCCGCATCCACTTCAGTGCCTGTTTCATCTGTTACTTCAAGGGTTGTCTTATTGGGTATTGAGAACTTCTTTTGACTTAAGATACAATTGTAACAAAATCAAAAGGTAGTAAATGATAAGAAATTCAACAATAATTTGAAAACATGACTGAAAATGTCTAATGATTTCATCTCTAATCCTAAACCAAGCCATTGCTAATATACAATACAACTTCATTTGTCTCCAAAGGGCACACAGAGTTTTGAACATTGACATATTCAAATAATAACAACACTACTGGAAGTGTCCATAAGGCGGTACACCGAAGGCCTGGTTCCGCTATTCTTAAAGCCAGAGTCTGCCATATGACATCACATTTGTGAACTTTTCTGAGAAGCACTAAGTGCCGATTAATGTAATTTGCTGGAAGCTTTGCTCTTTCCATTGCAGATTTACATTCTGTGTAACAAGAGTGCGCATCATATGTCAGACATGAGGTTGAGTTGGTGTGTGTGAAGACGTATAAAGAATAAAATAAAAACATTGCAATAAAGTAACGTGCTACCTTTCCAAAATGCGTAATAATATTAGTTACATTTAGCCTGAAGTAATGTATTGCATTTGCGGAGGGGGGATAAAACCATAATGCTAAAACTACTTGCCCAAAGCTGATCTTCGCTATGCGGCTGATCATAGCTTTGCCTCCCAAAACTTACTAGGGGAAAAAACTGCCCCTGGATCAGCAGCAACTTCACCCAAGCATCTACTTCATTATTTTCAAGATTTTAAATAATATTTTAAAGAATCTAGGTTGATTTGAGAGTTGTACTGTTGAAAGTATAAGTAACATAATGAATAGTATAACCTCTGCGTAGTCTATAATAGATTACTATTTTAAAAGTACCCTGACGAAGGCCCTGCTTGCCAAAACATTGGTTTCTACTTTCTACGCAATAAATGGATTGGAGCAGATAATGTGCTATTCTTTTTTTCTTTTCTAGTATTACCATCAGCATCTCGGCAAAACCTTTTGGGTGTGCATCCTCTCCCCATCTACAAAAGTAACGTAGCCAACACTGGACTTAATCAGCAAATTATTTACATGCATATCCCCCTGAGATCGGCTGGATCGCAGACGATCCGAGCAGCACAAATTACGTAAATTACGTAAATTACACAAATTACACAAATTACATGCCCTCCCCCCACACATCCGGCAGTCTGACACCATAACAAAATTTAAATCACACCTCAAAACTCACCTGTTCAAAATGGCCTATTTGCTGTAATGTACCCAGGAAACGGGCTACTTTTGATCATGTGCCTGTGCCCACTGCCAAACAGACTCTGGATGTTGGAAAACTGGCTTCTGTTGGTCGCAAGAAATGCGTACTCTGCAAGATGTCAGGGAAACAACAGTGCACTCCATGGTAGTGCAAGGTTTGTGATGTTCCCTTGTGCCTACAGTTGACCAGAAACTGTTTTGAGAAGTGGCACCAAAGACTGTGAAAGAACAGATTGTCTCACCATGTTTTAATTTTGATTTTTTGTATATAGTTTGTGTGATGTTTTAAATAAATCTTCCAAAATGAGAAAAACTTATTTTTTTCAGTCTTCTGCATGTCTCACTGACTATTGCTTACTCTGATGGCTTTTGAGAGAGAGATGGCCCATCTGACAGATCTTAGAGGTGTGGACAACCTTCAAGTGTGGATCATGAATATTCAGGAAATTAGCATATAGCCCTCCCACAGCCTGAAATAAATTTGACCAGTTCTGATAAAACCAGGTTTTTAGCTATTTAGATCTCAGATGTGCTAAACTGTTTTAACATCCTTACATAACCAAGACCTTGATGAACAAAATCATATTGACAAAACAATTCGTCACTATAGTTTAGTGTGTGCTTTCACAAACTTTGTGACGGCAGAAAAATGTACTCTTTATAACTTGTGTGTTTGTAGATCTATTTACAAGCTGCATATGATACTGACCAAACTATTGATGGCATATAAATATAGCTGTGATTGTCCTTCAAATAAAAATATCAAACACTTTAGAGTAAGTGTGTGTTAAGTTGATGAAATTGAGATAAATATCAGACGACACCAAAATCACAAAGCTTCTCTGAACTAAGCACGGACCTCAGGGGGATATTCAAGGAAGAAAAAAATGAACTGCTTGGTTGTAACCTACATTTTTCAAAACTTTGCATGGTATCTATTTGTAGCGCAGCTAGTTCTTCAGGAGAATAAACCAGGTCCAGACGAAATGAAGTTTTAATTGTATTTTGTGTCCCTATTTGAACAGTCTAACAGGGTCATGAATGTGCGCAATATGTCTCAAAAACATAAAAAAATATCTGAAATTGCTCTCTCAATAATGAACACTCAACCTGGAATTCTCTGTTTGCATAAGAGGCCTTTTCCCTGCCAGTTTGCCACCACTGCCACACACACCTTAAAAAAGGGATGTGCCTCTGGGATTTTTCCTTTTTTTTTTGCAAAATGTGAAAGTTTGTCCAATATTTTCAGACCCCAAAAGTACCTTTAAGGGGGTTAAGTCTTTGCATTTCATAAGGATGGCCAGAAGGATGGGGAATTGCCGTCTCCGTACACTAAAACTTCAAAATTAATATTTTCTGTTTCTTCTGTATTGCACCTTTATGATCATTTTGCACCTCCATTCACTGTTAAGTGGAAGAAAAAGAGTGAGAGAGGGAGAGAGAGAGAGAGAGAGCATAACCATCCCTCAAAGTAGTAATAGCAATGCATAGTAAAACATATTTCCATACACTGTTAGAATGCGCCTAAAGTGTTTGATATTGCATACAACTGTACATATTATGTCTATCTAGCAAACTTAGGACAATTAACTTAATTAGCTACTTTGTAGCTGACCTGGCAAGATGGTCTCAGCAACTCAAATGGTGTTTGCTACACAGCTCGAATACATGCGTTTGTATTACTTGGTGGGTGAATCACTCACAAAGTCACTAGCTAACTAACTACACAAGTTTAATAAGAAATATGACAAAGTATCATGTCAGTAACAAATATGATACTTACCATATAAACTGCAATGGTGCTTTTGAGTTGGCTTCACCATGCGTTCGCTGGAATTGACAGAAAATGGCATCAGTACCCAAAATTCAAAGTTAGCTCAACACATACTGAGCTAACATTAGCACTACATAGCTATCATGCCTTATCAAGTTTTGACCAAACCTAGCTATTCATATATAGCTATATATATATAGCTTGCTACTGGTACCAATAACATTTATCATAAGTTACTTGATAATGAGCTTGTAGTGACAAGATGGCATCTTCACTTGAAAATCAGATGGAATGGCGGCAGCAGCAGACGCATGATCAATGTCAATGTCGCGCATGATCAATGTCCCGGATGTTCAATTGACACTGAAGCGACGTTCAGTTATCCAACACCCCAGTTGAAAACCGAGACTTGAGGTGGTCCAACACTACCTGAGTTAATCTTCTTAGAAATAACACCATTAAGCTAACACTTCTACTCTGAAATGGTTAACACCAGGATTTGAACACTGCCGAATTTGCTGTGTACTACTACTAATTTCCCTGCCTGCCCCCCCAGTCCCTAGTTGAAATATTCCTCCGCTACCCTGAGCATACGCTGGCCCAATGCATCTGTACCCCTCCAGTTCAAATGTAGCCCATCCCACTTGTACAGGTCACCCCTGTTCCAAAAGGAGTCCCAGTGCCCCATAAACCTGTACCCCTCTTTCCTGCACCAGGTTTGTAGCCACGTGTTAAATCTCCATATAAAATTCTGCTTGCCTTTGCTAGCACGTGGTACTGGCAGAATTCCAGAGAAAACCACCGTGGAGGTTCTGCCCCTTAACTTCCTGATCCTAATTCTATACATTTGTCCTGCAGAACCTCAAACCTTCCCTTACCTATGTCATTGGTTCCAACAGGGACCATGACCACTGGATCCACCCCTGCCATGGCCAGGAGCTTGTCCACGTGTTCCAGGAGGTCTCCAACCTGAGCATCAGGCAGGCAACATGCCATGCGAGATTCCTTTTCCCACGAACAGACTATACTGTCTATACCTCTAATTATAGAATCCCCCACTACAATTAACTCCCTTTTCTTTGGTGGCATGGCCGCCAGGGTGCCCTGGGGCTCATCAGTCCTCCCACTCACAGAGGGCTGGGCCAGATCCTTTTCCTGCAAGGGCTGGAATCGGTTGGACACCACAATCTCTGGAGATGCCGCCCCTGCATGTGCGTGCCCTTTTCTATGCTGGCGCCCTACCGTCACCCAACTCTCTCTCCCTACCTGCCCTAGAGGCTCCCCCCTACCCCGCTTCGGCGTGCAGGCTAACTCTCTAAAGGGCGTCCTAATTAGTTCCTGGAACTCTACAAATTCTGCAGGGCAGTCGAGACCAGCAAGTTGGGCTTCATGCTTCACAAGCTGGAAACGGTCGCAGACGAACCCCTCCTGGAAGTCTCCTTCCAGAAACACAATCATCCTGCAACACTCGCACTGCACTGTCGATGGCCACATTTTCACCCCTAAATATATCTATTGCTCTCCCTGCACTGAACGAATTACTTCCAAAACAGAGATGCCAAGTCGATAAAAATATTATACCCCGAGGTGGTTCCAAACAGTCAGGTGCATACATTTCTAAATGGAAACAACACTTAAAGCTAATTAGAAAACCTTCGGCCGGTTGTCTGTAGCAAGAGAGCTAGTAGCAGCCAACCGAAACGGCTATATGCTCAACGCTTGAAATATAACAATTAAATATAACAATTACATTTTTAATTAAGCCAACAAAAGCTAGTTAGCTATAGTATATTTCCCTGCTCTTGGATTTGCTCCTGAGAGGACGAAAAACCACAAAAAACCTCGCGTCAGCTGGGTGTAATGCCAAATCGGTAACTTTTTAACAAGCTTTCCGAAGCTAGACGGGAAAAAAAAGGAAAATTCCCTTTCTGTCCCCAAACATTTACCTTAAGAGCAAATCTTTTATCCTTTTACCCTTTCTGATGACAAAAATGCAGAACCCTAAGCAACAATACAAAACACAATCCCAATATTATAATGACAGCAACAAACAATCCGCTCAAACTCTCTGCACGTATGACACAGCAATCCCGTCAGGCAAAGCGATTTACCATCAAGCAAAAAGTTTGTTGATTGTATGACTCCTGAAAAGAACGCATCGTTGCAGGTGTGGGTCACTATGTCTATGTCTTACGTCTCATTACATCCCACCCATACGGGCTTCTGTAATAGGAAACACTATATTTCAATATTAACAGAGATTTAAAAAATTGACCATTTTATACAGTCTACAATCTACTCCCCCAAAACACTGTTTAAAAAAAGTCATTGTTAAAAGTTATGCAGAACAGAGACCATGATAAATGTGTATAAATCTGATCACAGGAGAAAATGTCCTGCAGGGAACCAGGCATAGAAAGAGGAAAAATATTGCATATGTTCTTAAGCTATCAGGACTGTGGAAGGATGCCGCCAGATTCTTCCGGAATCTCTTCATGAATCTTCTGCTCGCTGGGCCTTTTGTTTCTGCCTGGAGTCACATGACTGCTGTGTTGTTTGAAGGTGTGTTCCAGTAGTTTACTGGGAACAGTTGTTTAATTTAATGCAGCTGATACTTCTCCAGTTGCCTGTCAAGACAGCTTTGCTTGTGCAGAGGTACTCAGGTATTTGAAAAACAAGTCTGCATTTTGCTTGCCAGACCATTAAAAGTTGACAAATTGTGACAACCATCCAGTTTTGGATACTGGAAATGTGTTAAATATAATTATTATTAGTCAAGATGTTCCTAGCTTTCAGTTTAAAACAATGATGGTGTTTTGTGAAATTTCTCCATTCAGCTGAGATGCGCATGCTGGTGAATATAGGAGGTGCTCATTAAAATCTTCCATTTCAAGCTGGGCTTTGAGCAAAAAGTAGCATGCTTCGAAGTAGCTAATCTGTAGCAATAATGGAAACTGGAAACAGGGGCATGAACAAGTGGGCTTTTCTATCGTAAGCAGTAAAATCATGGAAGATGGTGGACTGTCATGCATATTTTTCTGCAATGTGCACGACATCCGTCAGGGGTGTGGTAGGGGTGGAACAAAGTGCAGGCGAGCGAGAGAGACCCAGAATACGGAAATACGTTTAAGGTATTTATTATCCTTCAACGTAGGCAGGAAACGAAAGCAAAACAGTGTCTGCGAAGACACGTAATAACTAACAAAACAAACCAAAATAACAAATGAACTGGAACAAACAAAACTAGCTAAACAGCAAATCCAAAACGTATTCCAAAGCACGGAATAAACTAAACAGAGGAACTCTAAAAACCAAAAAAAAACAAGAATCAGCTTTTCGAGGCAGCGAGAACAAACCAGAAGCAAGACAATGTTCAAGCAGCGAACGGAGAATGGCAGCTGGTTAAATATCCTCCCGGTAAGTGATCACAGCTGTCCGTAATGACCTTGATTAGCTAGGTGCATTCTTGGCGTGTCTTTTACTCAGCCTGATAGGGGTTTGGGGGAAATTTCTGTTTGCCGGTCGAGTCGATACAACATCATGACCCCACAGTTGCACACACTGCCTCCTAGTGGGGAGGTGGGAGAATTATGTGCAGACTGCTGACTCTGGAGGGAGCAGAGAAGATCCAGTATGGTCTTAGGGCATGTGGTTCATGGATTCGGGTAAGCTCATGACTACATGGGAATCTCAAACATCCACCCAGGCATGAGGCTTGATAATGATAATGCAATTCCTCAGATGTGGTTTCAAAACCATGATCCCAACACTGAAGGAAGGTATTTCTCTCACTGCCCGCAGGTGTGCCTCTGACTCAACAATAGCATAACAGAGCATTATTTTTGCTTGGCTGTTGCTTAAAGAAAGACCAATACTCTTGAAGACATATCGGGTATTTTTTGTGAGTCGGTGAAGTCTGCTACAGAGAGGTGATTTATATTTTATGAGTCATAAAGTTCCACACAAAAAATGTGAAAAATGGAGCTGCTCTTTTGAGCTAACAATTTCCCAACGTGTTGGCAGATTGAGATGTAATTAAAATGGTGTACGGAGAGAAAAGGCTTCCTCATGCTGGTCCTATGAAGGGGTCTTTCATTTGAGGGCTCGCTCGAGCAGCAGAACTGTGTTAATTTCATGTTCAAATGTCACTGTGAAGTAATCTGATTGAAATCGATGCTTACTTGAAGCCCTGACAACCAAGCATTTCAGCAAAATAGATTTGCTTTGCCTTGATGGGCATCACTGCCCAACACGTATGTGATCTGTCATCAAGGTCTGCTCTTGAACTGCTGAGATCAGGGCATCTTAATGGCAAAGGATGTTGATTTTGTGCTTGTCTTCACTGTTCTTATCAGGAAAGAGAAAAGGAGAGACAGCAAAAGAGAGAGCGGTTTTCAGGACACTGCCCACAGGGAAACAATGCATGTGACTGGAATAGAGAGAAACTAAGGGACCTGAGAGTAGTAATAAATGTTTGCATCAATAAAACATCAGATTTGGTGAGAAAAAATAATACTGGGAAAAGACCAGCATATACATACGTTTTTTTCCTTGATGTGTACACATTTCTGAAAGCATTGGAAGACAGTCACTGAAGGTTTCTGACTGACTTTGTCTCCTTTATTGCTTTAGTTTAGTTTAGTTCTTTTCACCATGCCATTTCTACCGCACCAGGAGGTCATATCGCCAAAAGTAAATCATTTGAAAAGCTCCTTTTGTTGAGATTTCAGAAGTCGATGAACTCGACAGGAGGCTCGAAATGAATTAAAAACAGGCCGCAAAAAATTGGGCGCCTTGCCAGCAATGGCCAGATATCAAAGTACACAATTTCCAAAGAGATGGGTGTTTATGTTGAAAGCTCTGCTGCACAGTAGCATATGCCTGTGAATTTATGCTATTGAAATGTTTATTTTCCATTATTGTTCTGTTTACTGTTCGCCAAACAAGTTGGACATTCTTACTGAATATATGAAGAGTTCATACGCAAAAACTGATAAACGCCATTCCTGCCCAAACTAAACCAAACAAGCCATGATTGAAGATCACAGTGCCGTCTTTGTGATTTCCAAATCGTTTTGTTGCAAAACTCAATACATCTCATCCTTTATGTACAGTTATTCAACATTTTGTTGCAGAAACCGATACACACTGTGCCCTCTTGTTAGCACAAACTGAGATATCCACTACTGTATTTTATCCATTAAAAGACACAACGTACCATATTCGCACAACCGCACAGTACAATTCAGAACTGGGATCTATGAAGCAAAGGACACAATTGTTATTTTCACCATAATATCAGGGCAGAGAGCGAACGCAGACCCCCACTACCAGAAATTAGGCAGTCGAGATTCCCACATTTGGGTATCGCTCTGGGTGAACCAATTTCAATTGAGCAAAGAATCAGATTGTGGATTTATCTGCTTTTGACAAAAAATATTAAATAAAATTATATACCTATTTTAAATGTAGATTTAAAAAAAATCTGGCTTTCTGTTACTTTGATTACATTAATTTGGGGTCACCCTTTTTGGAATTGAAAAGTTATACCAAGAAAGCACAATACAAAATCTTGATTTAATGAAAATGACAAAAATGGATTTATCTGCTTTTGCATCCAAATTCTTCACATAAATGTTTTGTGTCGCAAGCTGACAAAGGCCAACGCTAGGCTCCCTCTCTCCCTTGCACTTCAAACACAACTTTTTATTTTGATGCCATTATTTCCTACCCCCTTTTAAACCAGTACTAAGCCTTTCTGTCAGCATTTTCTTCCCTGCCTTTATGTTTTCAAGACTTCATTTTGAGGAAATATGCACAGAAGGATGAGAAGGGAGCTAGCAAGGGAGCTTGAATTGCGGTCCTTGAGTTTCATCTGCATATTCCACACTTCAGAACAAATGGCTGCGTGTTTTCACAGACATCAGCTGTCTTCTTTCCTGCTTCCAGAGCACTCATATTGTACTGTAAGTGAGTAGAAGTGAGCAAACCCATGATTGACACCATAGTTCATCATTTGCACATGTACATTTGCATTTGCATGCCTGAAGGAAGAACTCATTCAAAAACAAACCTCTGCTAATGCAGATTTTACTCAAAGCAAATGTAATGACAACGCTCTGACCTTAGTGGGCATTTATCAATATCAGGACATGTCTACCCCTATATTTGCATCACTATTATTGTACAATAATTTTTTTATTTGTGTTTGTTTGTTTATTTGTCAGGGATATAGCAGAAAGCATTGTTACAATGTTAAAAACCAAGCATCAGATTAATTGCATCTGCTGTGTATCATATCCACAGGAATTGCAAATGTCCACTCACAAAAGTAGAAAGCAACTCACAAAAGTAGAGAGCATTTTCAGATTAAAATTCAGTGAGTACAGTGGGGATCATTCATTCTCACAGCTCTTAAAATCTTCATAATGTACAGCCATGTAAGTACAATAAACCTGTATTATGTGCAGGGTTTCTTTTATTCATGAGTCTCCCTTCATAAATCTGTTTTCAGTAATGGCCATTCACTGGCATGATTTTCCTATGTAAATGAGGCGTTGGCTCAGAAGGGCTTCTTCGTAGTAATCTGCATACTGTATAATTTTGTTAGTAGTTTCCTCCGGGCCTGCACTGAAGGCCTTAAAAAAGCTCACATCATTCAGGCCAAGGTTGAACAAAACACAAACTGACACCACACACACACATCTCCACAGAAAAGCCTCAACCGCCCCTTCACTCCCCCAACACACACACACACACACACACACATTCCAAAGGGTCTGCGTCTATAGAGAAACATTGAAGTTCATTGAGTGGATTCAACAGGGCTATGTTACATAAACATCATTGCCTGTCTTAGTCTTCATTCCCCTACAAATCCTCAGCCATAGTCACCTAGGACTTTGGAGGTGGTCCCTGGCTGCTTCACAAGTCCCTGCCTCACCATTCTCCCATTTTTGTCTATAACATGTTTATAACTATGATTATAACATCAAATAATGAGTGGATTGCAACTGGATAACACCTTTCATTTAATTTCATACATCAATTGAACTCAAAGACCACCAGTGTTTTGCACCCACCTGGTTAATGCAAGGCAGCCATTTTGCATCAGAATACCCACCACACTTCAGAGTTGAGGAGGGAGGGATTAATAAGACTGAAGGATGATTGGAGGATAAACTGGAGGATGATTAGGTGGCCAGATGTATCCCTGTCACAATTTTTGACTCTAGTAATATGAATACAGAATACCTGTATTAGTCAGGGAATGTCTCCGGGCCTTCATAGATGAAGCAATTGAGCAGAGGTGCAGGAATAACATCTACGTCCATACTGCTAGACTGTAATGCCCTACAAAGGAAAAAGGCAGTAACTTCATTTTTCGTCGAAAATGAGTCATAATCATTCTTGCAACATTAAAGGCATCCTTTGTCATGTGGACCAAATATCTTCTCTGTAATGTGTTTTATTTAGGAGAGAGTAGGGGGTCAGATTTACAGTAACTGTAAAAAGCCCTAGAGAAACCGAGAGAAACCACTTTAAGCTAGCTAGCATGAAGCAGTCAGCTAGCAATGAAGCAGTCAGCTAGCAATGAAGCGAGTAAAACGGTCATCAGATGCACTTGGGGTATGTAATACACAAGTGGGAGTTAGCTAGCTAACCATGTTACCTGGTGTTAGCTAGCTAACAAGTAAGATCATTTGATGATAGTACACACCTTATGTATTATTTATATATGCATATTATCAATGCAGTGACATTAAATATTTCCAGTTGTAAAAATGTTTTAGATAATACTTACATCTCAGATGTAAAATCTTCTTGCAGTATCTTGCTGAGTGGTGAATATTGTTATTTGATATGTGTGGAGTCTATTGTGTCTGTCCATGATCCACACAGGAGAGGGTTGCAAATGGCTTGAGCATGTCTGGCACCTACCACTCACTTTCTGCTAATGCAGTTCGTACCAGTAAACAATAAGTAGTTACCATGGCAACTACATGAATAAATAAACGAATAAAGCTACTTTTTAATTTACATGCACCCAGCCATATTTATTTTCACAAAAAAAGGGTTTGCGATGAGCGGGAAAGGTGGGCGTGTCCGTTTTTCCGACAAGGAGTGGTTTTAGTGCAAAATAAATGCTTGCAATTGATTCAGAATCATGAAAACCCCTAGTTTGACCCCTCACAAGGTACTTAAGGCAGAAATAAACAATTTCAATCTTTTTATATGTGTTATTAGACACCTTTACAAACACATTGGTGAAGAAATTTCTTGGTAAGGAATTTATTCCAAGATTGGCCAAATATCTGATAATATTCCCTGACTGAATGAATGAATGAATATTTTATTGTGTCTTATGTCTTGTGTCTTATGGTTCATGAACATACTTGAACACACTTGTGTCATATTAGCAGATCAATACACTGTCATTATAACGTTAATGAATATAAAACTGATATTTTGATAGTTCTTTAAGGATTATTTTTTAGTAGAATGCGTGTCTCTCTAAATAAACCTGCTGTTTATCATATTTATAGGGCAGATTTGGGGGGATTTTATGGAAACAAACTAGATATTTTAAGTTATTCATTTCATGTTTGATTAACTTATGGTCTAATAGAAAGTGATTTATCCAATTTCTCTGGTCTTAAAATTACTCTTAAACTGTCAGGTATTTAAGAGATCTTGTGAGCTCTCTTTACTCGGCTAGGAGTAGGCAAGATGGCACAGTTGCAGAGACGGAGACATGCGCGCACCTTCCAAGACAGGAAGAATGTTTTAGAAATGTTTGATGATGCATAGTTAATCAAACTTTATCGCCTAGATTGTCAGGGAATCATCTTTGTAATTTCGCCAGCAACTTTGAGAAGTAGCGCAGTTACGGCAGAGATGCAAGTTATTTTAACACTGTGCTTAAAGGTCAAAATAATTGTAATACCTGTTGTTCATCAGCAATGTTGCAATATGAAACAAATGTGTCTCATAAATAAATAAGACTACGAACCAGTGCCAGATGTTGCCTTCTTGAAAGCAGAGATTTTCCTGACGCTTTGGATAGAACATTGTAGAACATTGCCTACCTTTTTTTTTTCTTCCCTTAATTATTTCCTTTTTGTGAGGTACCGGACAGGGACCCAGATGCAGAGCAGGATAAGGCAGTAAAGGAACGTTTAATGATCAGGCGAGGTTCAAAAGCCGATAGTCAGAGTCAGAAAAACTACAAAATCGAAATCCAAAATAGTCAAAAAGGCAATACAAAAGTCAAAACCAAATGATCAGAAAGGCAAACAAACTAAATCGGAAGGCAGAACTCAAAGTCAAACAGAAGGGGTGTCTCGGAAAATACAATAAACTCTGGCTTACAAACAATCGGCACAGTGAATAATGATCAACGTTCTGACCATGAATGAAAGCAAACACGGAACTTAAATACAAACGGGGAAGGGAAACACAATAGGAATCAGGTGTGACTGGGAGGAGAGAAGGGCAAGAACACAGGTGAGAACGATAGGGATCACTAATACAATAACGAGGGGAAGAAAAAGACACGGACTGGGAAGCACATAAACACACTGAAAATAAACGACCTGGACTAGTAGGTAGACACGTGCACAGTTCGAAGGGGAGGAGCGCATAGAAAGAATCTGCGTGCAGATAAAGCGAAAGGAAAGAAGCGTACAGGGATAGGACAACGAGAGAGAGAATAGAAGCGTGAGATAATTAGTAATTAGTAATGTTAGTAACTTAATCTAAATCCCTAATGTTAGTATATTAGTAGGTTAGTACTATATACATCTAACTAATATATACACAGTGTTAGAAAGAAAGAAGGAAGTAAACGAGAAAATAAAGCAGAAAACTTGTAAATTCAAAATCTCCCGAATAGTGCAATAACAAAGACGAGGAGTGGATTATCGAAAAACACGGAACACAGACAGACGGGGAAACAGACGTGAATGAACCGTAATGATGAGAAAATAATAAAATACAAAAACAAACGTGGCAAAACATAACACTTTTTGAGTCTACCTCCTCTACAGTCCAGTTCAGTTTTCTTTTTAAATCAATTTTTTATAATGAGGGTCTGTTTAACTTTATTAGAAATTTGTGTTAACCATCAAAGAATACAGATTTTCCAAAAGCAGATTTAAATTTACGGACAGTCCGTTAAAAAATAACTTAATTTCACCTTGTCCATAAATCCTTAAAAAGGTTTGTCTGTCTGCAAAAATGTCCCGTTTACTACAGAATGGTCGAAAAGTCTCTCCAACTGCTGCATAGGGGCTTTTCTATCACCCTGTACTTCCTTCGTTGCTAAATTTCTGACTGCCGTCAAACTTTTCTCCTACTTACAAACATTTTCTTCAATGAATATTTGATGAAGAGCATAGATAGGTCAATGTACCTGAATGGAATATTGACTGTTAAAACTGTCAAAGACAGCAAAAGTTTCCAACCCACTAAAGAAAGGATAAATGCTGCAAATATTACGATGTGCGACCACAAAAGTCAGCACGGCAGCCTTGCACCATAGCGTGATTATAATTTTATTTATTTTCATAAGACTTTTTAAGCGAAAAGTGATTTCACTCCTAGGTAAGCTCTTAGGAGGTGTCGTAAGTGTAACTCTTAAGATACTTGATACATACCGGCCCTGGTCTAGATCTAGAAGCTAGATGGTAGATGATGGAGGCTGTTAGATCCGGTTTTAGTCCCACGTTGGACTCTTTAATTGTCTGTAGTGGCTGTCTTTGGTTTTGGTTAGCAGAGTGGTAGAATTGAAGGCAAATCAAAAACAAGATGAAAGTCACAGAACAGAAACAGTAGCCTTTTGGGTACTATAGTGCTATATTTGTTGGTATTTTTATTTTTGGAAGATAGTGCAGGTATTGGGACAACATACTTTCCTTTCTCTAGCTATCTCCACTCTTATTTGTATTGTTTGCACTTTTGATGAGCAGATTTATGGGCACAACACATTCCTCTCAACAAACTGAATGTCGGCTACAGACAAAAATTGGCACACATTTTGTGGAAAAACTGTAGCACTTAAGAATGCCTGCCAGGCATTGTAACAACGACTAATAATTGAGAATTAACAACACTATTTTCCAAAAGCTATCAGACTGTTTCAGACATCTGCTCTTTAATCTTTTGCCATCACGTTAAAATGATCCCTTCTGTTTTATTATTAAAAACAACTACAAGTTTGAGTGCACATGCTGGTGGTACTCTGTCAGGAGTTGTTTATAAAAACCTTTAACATTTTAAGTTCTTGCTCAGTAATGAAAAAGATATCTTAATCTACTGATGCACTTATAAATTGTAGTGTAGTGTAATGGTTAGGGAACTGGACTTGTAACTCAGAGGTTGCTGGTTTGATTCCCAGGTGAAGCACTGCCATTGTACCCTTGAGCAAAGTACTTAACCTAAATTGCTTCAGTAAAATATCCAGCTGTATAAATGGATTGTATGTAAAGAAATGTAAAAAAAAATGTTTAGGTCGCTCTGGATAAGAGCGTCTGCTAAATGCCTAAAAATTTAAAATGTAAAATGTTTTGCCAGCACTGGTACACATAGTGGGATAACATATGGAAAAATATATATTGTTTTTCCATAATGCCATGGTCCATCTGTGCCTAATGACTCATTTCCCATTCATATATGTGTCTTATGACTGTGCAGCTTGCTCCTGTAATAATAGCATTACCTGAGTATATGACAGGCAGACACAGGCTGTGCTTGTTCTGAAATAATGAATCTCATTCAGGGGGAACTGTCAGTATTTTCTCGGCTCTGGAACGTATTTTTTTCTTTCTGACGAGCTGTGAGTGTGAGAAGAGTCTGATAGCATTATGTGGTGTTGAAGTCGTGCCAACTGGAGAAATGTGTGAAAATGCAAGCTATTTCTGAGAACAAATAAGGGCACTGCACAACATCAGATGAGCACTGACAGAGTTCCTCTAATTGGGGCAGGCCAGTCAAGCCGGACAGAGGGAGCTCATTGGGAATAATTCCTTCCATAATTCCCATCAGACCAGCTGAGGCTCTGTTTGGCTAGGTGAGAGACAAGTCAGGAGATGGGTGCAAACAAATAAATAAAAAATAAATAAAGCCACCACTGGAACAGATGCAAAGTCTCCAACTCTACCCTACCCTCCATGGCAATAGGCCTTTTGGAGGCGTTGCCAGAAAAAATCCTTTATTGAGGACAATCAACAAAAAAGCATCTGGAGTTTGTTGGAACTGGAATTCTGATTGGAACCAGGTGTTATGGTCAGATGTGACCAAAATTCTACTTTTAGTCCATGCACACCAGCAGTGGGTGTTGGAAGAAGGACACTTATGTTGAAAACAATGTCATACCTACAGTGAAATATGGTGCTGGTGCTTTTACGTTATGGGGTTCTTTTACTTGTACTGGTCCTCTTGTTATCATAGGCAAGTACTGACACAAAAACCTGGTTCCCTCTGCCAGGAAGGCCACAAACCTGGCCACAAATGGATTTTTCTGCTAGGTAATCATCCCAAGCATACCTCAAAATCAACCAAGAAATGGTTAACTGACCACAAAATTACTGCTTTACAATGGCCATCTTAGTCTCCAGACTTGAACCCGATTGAAAATCTGTGGTTTGAATTGAAGAATGCAGACTGAAGGATCTGAAAGATCTTGAAAGATTCTGCTTGGAGGAATGGTCAAATATCAATGTGTTCACCAATCTCATAAAACACTATAGAAGAAGAGCAGTTTTATCCTTGTGAGGGGAGAGTGAACAAAGTACTGAAAACAGGGGTGTGAATAATTGTGGCATGTCTTTTTGGCGAAAAAAGTGTTAAACAAAATCATTTTTTCTGAGCAATTGTTTTAGTATAAAATAATATAATTTCCCCGTATCTTTGAGCATCCATTACAGTTCATTCATATCTGTGTTGTTTATTTTATAGAACCTTCTTTGCTCATCTTTATTAAGTGTGTGAATCATTTTGGAGGGTCCTGTATATGCTATAGTCTGGTACTGCAGTGTTTTTTGTCGATGATATGATACCTTATGGCTGTTTTCCCTCTACTCAGTCCATTGACCAATTTGGCAGGAATAAATTAAACCCTGGTCACTGTACTCTCAAGTATTTGTATAGTCATTACGATTTCTAGCTATAGTTAAACATAACAAATAGTTATACAACATGGGGTTTTCATTAATATCACTTGAGACAAACTGGATATGTGCGAAGAAAGTTGGATTTTCAGTTCTATGGTAATAGAAAACATGGTGATATGAACATGCCTGTTGCACACCCACACCCCTGCGTGATGTCCGTGTCCATAAGCTGATCATTTTTGTGGATGATGAAAGTCCCACCGCAAATCCCTTATCATTTTTCCACAATAGAAGCCGTTTGCACATTAATCAGGAACCTCTCCAAAGAGACCTACTCACAACCACTGCCCTTGTCAAATAACTAAATGCATTATTTTAATATACAAAATGTTGGTTGTAAATGATTAGATATATTTAATTCTGAAATGGAAGTGAGAGGAGCACTTTTCTCAATGACTCATTTGCATAGTTGAGTGCACAGTGATAAAAAAATCCCAAATATTAACAGACTGAATAAATAATAAAGGTATTTGCATAGTAATGTGAGTTAATGATCTTTTTAGCATTGTGATTAGCGCCGATCCAGCAGGGGGTTAATGATCTTTTTAGCATTGTGATTAGCGCAGCGTGGTGAATGAAAAACTTTACATTACATTTACATTTTAAGCATTTAGCAGACACTCTTATCCAGAGCGACTTACAAGATGTGCATCAGTACATGGTAGGAACAATCATAGTTAGCGCACGAGATCAGTGCAGGAATACAGCAATAGACATCATTGCAGGCATCTGCATACCATACCTGTAACACTGGGAAGGAAAAGGTTAGTGAATTTTTTTTTTTTTTTAAAGAGTATAGTGTTGAACAAGTAAACAGTGGTGAAGACAATTTAGCTATATGGACAGAGATCAGGGGTAGTGGAGTCTGAAGAGGTGGGTTTTGAGTCTCTTGCGGAAGATTGGAAGTGATTCCGCAGTCCTGACCGATTGCTGGAGGTCGTTCCACCAACGAGGGACCAGGACAGAGAAGAGGCGCGACCGCGAGGAGCGGCTGCCAGGCGCCCGGAGGGATGGGGCAGTCAGTCTGCCAGCGGAGGTGGAGCGGAGGGGTCTGGACGGGGTGTAGGGCGTGATGAGTGACTGGAGGTATGGGGGAGCAGTACCTCTGGCCGCTTGAAAAGCAAGCACCAGTGACTTGAATCTGATGCGTGCTGCGATGGGGAGCCAGTGCAGAGAGGAGAGTAGAGGGGTGACGTGGGTGAACTTCGGCTGGTTGAACACCAGGTGAGCAGCAGCGTTCTGGACTAGTTGCAGTGGCTTGATGGCACAGGCCGGAAGGCCTGCCAGCAAGGAATTGCAGTAGTCCAGACGTGAGATCACCAGGACCTGGACCAGGAGTTGAGTGGCCTCTTGGGTGAGGAACGGTCGGATCTTCCGGATGTTAGGGAGGGAGAAACGGCAGGTCCGAGTGTTCGCCTTTATCGCAACTTACCGTCGCAATGGTCTGTTTTTACCACAGGACCACAAAGCTGTCACATGAAATATTACTATGACTACACACAGACAACCTTTTTTGCACCGCGGACCGGTTCCGAGGGGCGCAATTATTTCCTCGCGCACCCCCCGTGCAGGGTGTTTCCGAGGGGCGCAATTATTTTTTCGCGTAGCACCCCCGGTCCGCGAAATAAACGAACTGGTCTCAGCTTTTTTCCATAGCATAGCATCCCCGTCGACAGAAAATGGGGCGCCATTTACGTGGCTCGCACCGGGTGCTGGCAACCCACGCTACGCCACTGACTACACAGTATTTAGAAATGTGGTTGTGAGTCATGGCAAGCCTTTTTGCTGCTTCACATCTCTGTCTGTTAAAACGGAAAAACATTTGTGTGCATTTATATTGTATAGCAGTGATTTATGGATTATTCCACTTTTATATCATGGACTTATTTATATAAATGTTTGATTTATAAATGTTGATTGTTACATAACTGTATTAGTTAGAAGGATTTTGTGCAGTAGTTGTATAATGTAGTAGAATTGTATTGCACAGTATGACTTTAGAATATAAATATGTAATTGTACATTTATAACTCTGTTTATAGTGTTGTGCCCTTGGAAACCTTGCTTATGCAAAACTGAAAATAAGATGAGATTTCAGTCGCTCTCCCCCACAATGGGTTCATACAGTAAGTCACCATAAATATGGCTTCTTTAAAATGAAAACACTTCTAAGAAAGAAACACTGTGCTGTCCTCCTCTGTACTAACTTCTTCATGCCAGGAGCTAGTTGATCGAGCAGCAGCATGGCACAGTATTTGGAGACCAGGCAGTGCGACTGTAAGGTTGTGAATTTGAGCCACCCTGTGCCCATCGTTTGTCATACCCTTAAGTGTGGTGCTTGACCTGAAACACTTGAGTTAATATCCATCTAAATAAAAGGGCATCTGCCAAGCAAACAGATAATGTGCTGTAACGATGTGTCCAGCTGTGCCAGGGAGCATCTCTGGCTCTCTGGTAGAGCTTCCCGGCGCGTTGTTTGGGTCACAATTAATCACTTTCTGCCTTCTACTCCAGTAGGCCTCTGGGTTTTTATACAGCATCGGCCACAGCAGATGGGGTGGTCTGTGGGAATGTTCTGCCAATTCCTTCATTATCCCTTAGGGTTTGGCGATTAATGCAGTCAGTTATGGGGCACTTTTCTGTTTGTTTTAAACAGAAAGCCAAGTCCCGTAGAGATCTGTTATATTGTCAGCCGCATTCTGGATGCAAACCAGTGATGTATGTTAGCACTATCTGCCAGTGGTTCATCAGATGCTTGTTTTTTCTTGACCAATGAGTGGTTTGTCTGGTAAGGAATGACACAGGGTCCCATTTTTTCAGAATCCAGGTTTCTATGTACTGCTGCAATTTTGTGTAATTAGTCCTGTTCATGGACTTCACAAGGCTCTGTGAATCCTAACTATAATCAGCACATCAGGGCAATCATTTTTTTGACTCTGTCCAAACTGCCATTGTGAAAAGCAACTGACAGAACATGGCCTTGTAGGGCAACACACAAACAAGACATTCACCTGTCCTCACTCTAAAGTAAATCACTACACAGGAAAACTATTGTCATCAGAGTGCTATTTAAACAAATGCATATTCTAACTGCTGGCATGCAATCACAACAGTTTAAAAAAAAATTCCTCTCCTTAGAGGGAATCAGAAATGTTGAATCGAGCATTCTAACTGTGGTTCACTGTGGGCACTTTTACGGGAATCACCATTTTACGGGAATTATTCATGCTATATTAATCCTTCTATCTGGATGGGGGACTTGTGTAGTCTTTCAGATGAGTTTGTTAGTGTTATGTCTCAGTACAGATTGGGGTTATCATCGAGATGTTTCCCCCTGAATATCAGCTACCTCAACTTAAAATATACTATTTTGATGTGTTTAATGATCAAGTCATGCCTAAATATTTAATTTCAGTATGTAACAAGAACCAATGGATGGAACAGAAATGTTCAATCACTCTTTTAATTATATCTTCGCACTGATTACAAAGAATATATGTGCAAATTGCACCTGTGGTCAGTTAAACAGAAAACAGTAAGCAAGCTATGATTACACATCTGTCAATGAAGGCAAATGAAAAGCTACAGATTGGGAGCTAAATTACAGGAAAATGTCAGACAACAAAATGAACTGCCTGACCATGAGAGAATCTTAATCTATTCAAGTGGATTAAACAGTAAAATGCACTTAACTGAAGTATAGATCTCTGTGACTTTCTTCTTATAAAACGAAGTGGGTACCGAATGTTTGCAGACAATTTAGACAGCCATTGATCAGATGCATTATATTAAAACAAAACTGCAGTCAGCAAAATGTATTCCTTTCCATGGTTGGAAAAAAGCAACGTAGGAATGTTTTTCAAAATCCCAACTTCATTTGGTGTAATAAACACACCGCGGGGATATCACTAAACAACATCCATTTCTCACAATTTGTGTGTTTTCCTTGGTTTTAGAAGAGCTGTGTGAAGACCTTGCAAGTATGTGCGCGTGAAATGCACACATTTGCGCACAACCCAAGGGATGTATGAAATCAAACCACTGATGTACGCCTTCATCATATTAACAACAAACACCAATCTGTTACCGATTTCCGATATACCGATATACAGTGCATCCGGAAAGTATTCACATCGCTTCACTTTTTCCACATTTTGTTATGTTACAGCCTTATTCCAAAATGGATTAAATTCATTTTTTTCTCAGAATTCTACAATACACAATACCCATAAAAATGAAAATATCACATGTGAAAAAAGTTTTGAGACATTTTTGTCAAATGTCCATTAAATTCAAAACATGAAAAAAACTATGTAAGGTCCCAAAATATCACATGTACATAAGTCCTATTCACGCCGAGATAGAATTGTTTGCTAGATCTGACATTCTAAAATTGAGCTCCATCATTGTGAAATGGGTGCATCCTGTTTCCACTGAACTCATCCTTGAGAAGTGTCTAGAACTTCAGAGTTCATCTGGAGTCCAGCTGTAGAAGGACAAAATTCAATTGATTGGACATGATTCAGGCCAAAAAGTTCAATTTGTGTCTCATCACACCTGTCTTATATCATTTGGCAAACTCCAGGATGATCAGTGGAAACACTGGTGGGCACCTGACAGGTGCTCCTTTTCAGTTTTTTATTTTTAATACATTTGCAAAAATTTCTGGAAAAAACGCTTTTTACTTTGTCATACATGTGATATTTTCGTTTTTATTTTGAATACATTTGCAAAAATGTCTAAAGAACGTTTTTCAGTATTGTGTGTAGAATTCAGAAAAAAATTAATTTAATCCATTTTGGAATAAAGCTGTAACATAACAAAATGTGGAAAAAGTCAAGCGATGTGAATACTTTCCGGATGCACTGTATATCCGATATACCGGCCGGCAGTGTGGTATAATGGTTAGGGAGCTGGGCTTGTAATGCTAAGGTTGCAGGTTCAATCCCCAGGTGGGACACTGCCGTTGTACCCTTGAGCAAGGTACTTAACCTGAATTGCTTCAGTAAAATATCCAGCTGTATAAATGGATTGTATGTAAAGAAATGTAAACTGTATGTCGCTCTGGATAAGAGCATCTGCTAAATGCCTGTAATGTAATGTAATGTAATGTAATGTAATATACCGATATACCGTGGAGCTGCTCAATACCTGAATACACAAAATGGTTTGGTTATGAACACACGGAAACAGATTTCACATGTTTGAGTACAGGCCTCAGAAGGTTTGTACGGGTCCCAGTTTAATTTTCCCACAGTTTGATGGTCCTTAGACAGCGTTAATGCCCGGCCTGCTGTGTGTTGATTCAGTCTCTGCCACCATGTGTCACATTAAGGTTTTACTGCTAGAGCCTATGATTTAATATATACGCGTTGTCTTTGCCTGGGAGAGAGATAGGGTCCCCAGAGAGAGCTGTTAACTCTCACCAGCTGCTCCTGGATACCAGTCAATATGAGAGCAACCTGTTTGTGGCTATTTAAACAGCCTTACTTACCCCTGAAGGCTGTTATCTTACTGGGACTCCTTAGTGCAGAACAGTGCTTCTTTTATTTATGGCCATACATTTTTAAAAACCTGAACAGAAGTGAGAAAGTGTCCTCTTTCAGCCCGGTGAAAGAAGATAGACTGTGTTCTTCCCCGGACCCCCCCGGACCCTAGACTGGTGGCGTAAAGCCGGCGTGGAGGGAGGTGGAGCTTGTTTCAATTAAAGGGCGTGAGCGACATAGTTGTAAGGCTTTGTTTTGTTTTCCCTCACCTGCGCATTCTTTCAGTTAAACATCTGCTTGAGAGCCACGGCAGTGGGCAAAGACCGCTGACCCAGTCTAATTTTGTGTGGATTGTGAGTGATGTGTTGGGGAAGTTTTAGAGCCCCATGCAAAGCAGTGGGGACCCCGAAGGACAGCAATGTTAGCTCAGCTTTGCTTCATTTGTTGATGGTAGCAGCCAACATACAATACAGATGTTACTCTCCAGGAAACACAGAAATACTTCAAGGCACAGGTCCAGAGTTATTGGCAGCCCTGATGAAAATGGGCAAAAAAGGCTAGAAAATAAATGATGTCATTACTGAGATATATTGTAATTTTCCAGCAGGTGGAAAATATTTTACTGATTCAATGGAATCAACCAAAACACACAACACATTTTTCAAAGTATGCAATCCCTTTCCCAAAAAAAGGTTTCACAATTATTGGAACTCCTGTTTTTCAGAGCCGGTATGAAGAAATAAAAAAGTAATTAATATGGTCCTCTATGTGTTCTCTTTGCCTTTCTCACCATCTTTAATCTGTGAAAAAGGACACTTCCTTTACAAAGGTTTTGCAGCTGTTTGTAACGTTTTTGATAAGTCAGAGCTTAGTCCACAGCCAACAGGCCTGAGTGAAGTATTACAACCATTTGGTCAAATTGTACAATTCCTAAGACTGTAAAAAATGTTGTGTTAGTTTTATTAAAAATAATTTTGATGAATGATGAAAACAAACAGATCTTGGCTCATTAGTGGACTCAGACATTTTCACCAAACATGCCAATAACCCTATATGTAATAACTAATAAATGTAAATTTATTTTAATAACCTGTATTTTTTCCCTAATGTATTCTCTCTTCTCTGGGAATGTGAAATACTGATGGGGACTTATAGTCATTGGATAACCTTGCCACCCCCACCTGTAAATATTTTGTGTTGTTTGTTTTTGGTGAAAACAAACTGTGACATCACAAAAGTAAATTTATTTTAATAACCTTTCCCTAATGCTCTGGGAATGTGGAGACACGGAACCGCACCTGTTGTTTGTTTTAATTAGCCAGTATTCCTTTTTGAATTTCATCAATAACAAAATGAAGTTATGAATTAGCAATGATGTTCAAACTGTCTGGGTAAGGATGGGTGGTTTAGCATTTCAAAAACAAAAAGATTAGAAGACTTTTCAAAAAGATTGCTCGTTAATTGTCTTCTAAATATAATCACGGTCAAGTTTTTTTTGTAAAAGAAGATTAAGTAGGTTCAGGATGTGAGATGAGGAGATGGGCTTTTCTGTGTTTCTTTCCCTGTAAACTGGAAGGAGAGATAATCCTCCTTAGTTGTTAGAGGTGCTAATGGCCATACATGGTGCGGTATCCCTTACATGTGTTCTACTGTTAAACTTAATTTCCAAGGTAAAACCGTGGCTGGAATCTGAAGGACTATCTGTGAGGATTGTGGCCTCTGCTCTGTTCTTCTGGCCAGCATTCCCTCAATGTGTTCTCCCCAGATGCCAAAAGAAATCCTGCCTTCCTGGGTAGTGCACCAGCAGGCATAGAGGTTGGTTTAAGAAGAATAAATTAACTGTGGGTGTGGAGAGGGTTTGGTTCAATCAGATCATCACTTCTTCATAACCCTCCACTAGAAGAGCAAGTGTTATGGCCACAAATTTGAGACTTGCTTTCACAACAATAAAATGGAAGACAGCGTATCATCCTAAATTAAACTAAATACAACTGCTCTTTTTGTAGCGGAGAATTGGAGATTGGAAAACCAACCCAAGGGGGGCTTGAGCCCCTGCCCAAAAAGTGCCCTTTTTTGGCTGGTGTTAATTGTATTGAATTTTTTCTTTATTTGTTATTGAAATTCTATAAAATATAAAGAGGGAAATGTATAGTAGTATCCACAAAAAAATGCACCTTATCAATTTAAAAAGTACTCCGCTCTCCACTTCCAAATGGTTTTGTCTCAATCAATCAATCAACGTCGCATCTTCCGACATTCCGAATACAACTTGTCATGAAAAGCACCGCATTCCCAGCCCCAGTTCGGTTACGGTGAATGATATCACTCAGGTAGGCACTGTTTTAATTATGAAACCACGATTAAACAACACTTACTTACTTTTTATGTTATATATCCGTTAAAAAAACTATGAAGTAGGTCAGTAGGACTTGCCACCTTCAAGCTGTAATTTTGTCATGCCTTGGTACTCGCGAGCAAGTAAGCTAGGCTAATTTTTTTCTGAAGCAGGTAGTTACGTTTGGCATAGTTTTGCTAGTTTAGTGTAGTCACCCCCTTTTCTTTATAGCCAGTTTTCTAAAAACTTGATGTTTAAAAGTGTATTATTGTTTGGGCATGTAGCAGTGTGTTTCCCTGTTAAAATAAAAGTTTCAATCAATCAATCCATTTTGATTGGGAAATAAGAATAAGCATAAACACTGCTAGAAGAGGCAAATACACCTGTCTCCAATGAAAGGCAAAATACTTCTCACCACCCTGACCCTGGATCAGTTTTTCAGCCATATGCATAGATGTAACAAATATATAAGAGTATGTTTAAGTAGTGTGTGTGTGTGTGTGTGTGTTTGTGCGTGCGTGCCTTTTTAATATAACATTTTCCTCTCAGTGTGATGCTCAAAAACATGTTACTAATATCAAACTGTAGTTCAGTAGTTGTACCATATGTCTCATTTATAAAATATATGCAGTGTAACTAAATGATACAGAACATGAAAACAGAAGGAAGTTTTGAAACCCCAAATTCAGGGGGCTGATGTATCAAGCATGTCAGAGTAGGACTGCTGATCTAGAATCTTATCATTACTTATAATGAAAGGTAAAACAGGTCCCAGGCTCTAATAAACCACTGATCTAATGTGACTGAATTGGTCTAAACAACTGAACACTGCATTACTTACACTGACTGACTTGCATTACTACATCAAATCTGTGGTTTCTTCATGGAATAATGTGTTTCAGTAGAATTTAAACAGGTCCCATGTTATGAACATAATGTGTGATTATGGATGGCGGCGGTGTGGCAACATCGGGGTGGGAATAGTGCATGTCGGTGGGTAAGTGCCCTTTTTTTTTTGCTTTGAGCCCCTGCCCCCAAAATGTCTGTGCACGGCCCTGACTGGAACGATGCATTTTTTTAAACACAAACAAATGATCTGACACAAAACTACGCCACCCAGCCGAAGTTGCCACAAAGACCTTTATTGCAGACCAAAAAACTAGCAAGCTGGGCAAAGGTGAGAAATGTTCCATTTGCGACAGACAAAACCTGATGAGCAGTAATAAAATAAAGAACTGGGTAATAAACAACACTGCTTTATGGGTGGTACTGTTGGGGTGGTACTGAAATATGCATTATTTATGCCCATTAAGTATTATGGCTAACATGATAAATATGTGTGGTAAAGCCAGTTGAAAGATGCAGGCTTGACATACAGTGAGTAAGTGTGATCTTTGATTTTGGTCTGCTCATGTTCATTTACAAATGTATAATAGAATAATAATAGGTAAAGGTGGCCAGGGGGTGCCAATTAGGTAACCTGCTAACAAACCAAATCTTGTAAAATAAATGACCATCTGAGGAGCAGGATCCATGTTACTATGTGTTCCCTGGATAATATTGTAAGGTTTAGCTAGACAGCTTTGTACTGGAACGTGACCCATTTTATGTCTTTGTGTGGGCCTAGAAACAAATGTAGATATTCTGAGTTCACAGAACGAAAAGACAATTAAATAAAGAAAATGTCTCAACCTCAGCTCCTAGGGTAGCATCAGTTTAATCTGGGTATTGAAAAAACTTCTGTTGGTGTACATTATTTTGACACTAAAGTAAGTGGAATTAATATTATTGAATTATGTGGACCAAATCGGGGAAATTAGTTTATTTTTTACTTTGGTCAGGGAAACTAATGTCTAATAAAGAAAATGTATTAGAAAATAAAGGAAGATTCCAGGGACACTGAAAAAGCTGGCTCAACGAAGGACATTAATATTTTTCAATATGATATCCTTGCCCTCTTGCTATAATACACTCATAAACTGTCACAAACAAGTCAAAGAAAATAAAGTCCTACGCATGGAGAACACAGCAATCTTTCACCCGCCTCAGAAAAGTGAAACATTAGATCATGAAGTGCTATTAACGTAATGCACAGTGAAGTCACAGTGATGTTCTGTTTTTCTCCTTATTCATTGGAGTTAATTAAGCCTCAGTAGTAAGAGGAAGACATTTGACTTGATGATGGAGTCTGAAAATGTCAGCTATAACTAGGGGGGAGGTATGTTGTGAACTGGAAGAGGTTTCCCTAAACCAGACCTCCCCCTGAGTGTTGAACATGCCTGTTGCAGAGGGTTGTGCAGGAAACTTGAATAGAGAGGCCGACTGGTGGCTTCAAGCTTAGCATTTTCAGGGTGTACACAGCTGTCTCTGAATACAGCTTCTCACGTAACAAAAAAAAAATCGGGCTTTGTTCGGCAGGTGTTGAGATAAGAAGTAACAATAGGCCCACAAGCAATCTCCACGCCTGTATTTAAGACAATTTTCCGGTGATATTTCCATAACAGCAAGCGGGGCCTTCGGATCCCATCTCACCTCATTGTAATTGCTCAACTCTGTTATCTTTCCTGTCGTTCCACATTAGAAGAGTTCAGAGATCCAATCAGGGGAAGACAAGATAATTGCAAGTGGATGATACGGGCGGCTACTGTATCACAAAGATGAAAGTCATTTGCATCTGTATGGACTACCTCTGGGTAGATGGAGAACTGAGCTCAATGTCATTTTTTCAACAGTATCTGGAAGTGGAGGGTGAGCCACTAACAGGCTGTAGTTATCTTTGTCCAGAAATCTGCGAGCTCACAAATACAGCATTTTTACAGGCCGCATAATTACACTCTGCTAATTAGCATTGATAATTATTTTTTATCCAGTTATAACTTTTTCTATTTAAAGGGCAGACTTCACTTGCCAGTCAGCCAGTACTGGGTGTTCTGGATCAACAGTGTTACAATTGAGTCTCCTGACATTTTGTGATTTTCTCTTGGTCCAGATTGGTCCAGATTTTCCCTTGGTCCAGAATTTGTATTCCAGATCCAGAGCTAATGAACATATGTGTGAAGTGTGTCCTCCTGGTGGAATCCAGCATTTTTGGAGCTTTAGTTCCCAGAGACCCCGGATAGTCCTCGCGTCGGGGGAAAGAGGGGAAATCTGCACAGCTAATTAAAATGGATTTTAAAAAGAGACCACAATGTATTTCAGTTCGGCCAGGCCCTCAAAAGGTTTGCGCAGGAGTTCCGGAGGGGCCGGCGGCCAATTTATCCCAACATATGTTCCTGACCACGCTGGAATAAATGTGCAGTGGCCGACATAAGCATTTGCACTCATTCACCTATCTCAGGAGGCCTCATTTGTACATCATCTCAAAGCTGAGGATACCTGACTGCCTGGAACTCCTTTAAATGGCACGCCATACCCCCATCACCCCTGGCTCTCCCCTGCTGGAGGGGGTTCCAATACAAAGTGCCTTAAACACACCAGGTGTTCCCCAAGCCATGTTTGCAGTAAGCCCTGCTTCCTTAGCATTTCATATCCATTCACAACATTGGAATTTAGGCAAATATTAACCAGAATACATATTTTTTCCACATTGTATACTGTTTGAGTACTTTTCTCATTTGAAATACTTTTTGAAAGACTCATCGCTAATGAAACTAATTTTGACTGCTCAGTCTGTACCAACTCATGGTGACTGTTTCTCTTGGCATGTAAATACAGTGATACAGTGTTATGTAAGCGAGTGGCCAGTGCTTATTGGTTTGGTTAAAGACCCACCAGGGACCATAACAAATGTTTGATGTAAGCATATTTTAATCAGCCGTTCCTCCACAGTCGCTCTACTAATTGATGCTGCTCTGATTATGGTGGAGGAGGAGGGGGCTGGCATGGCTGGTGTTGCGGTGAGACTGGGAAGAGGCCAAGACACCTCCGTCACATCCAGAGCCTGCCACTTTCCATCCGTCCTGGAGCAGGAGAGATTTTGTTCTAGCTGCCACTAAATCTAAGGTTAACGAAGGCTTCTCAGCCTCACATAGTTAGAAGCACTTAAGTAATCTGCACCCTCTTCCCCTCACTAATTTCTCTCTCTTTTTCTCTTTATCTCACTCTCACACACACACTCCCTCTCTCACTCTCGCTCTCTCTCTCTCTCTCTCACACAGACTCCCTCTCTCACTCTCTTGTTCTCTCTCTCTCACACAGACTCCCTCTCTTATTATCTTGTTCTCTCTCCCTCCACTATCACTCTTTCAGTCTCTCTTCTCTCTCTCATTCTCTTGCTCTCTGTCTCTCTTTTTGCAGCAGTAAAGCTGGTCATATTCTTACCTAAACACACATTCCCCCAGGTGCACCCCCTTGTAACTAACACTGATTACCAGGTTGACCCCCCAACATGTCTATTCCCAGAGTAGGCAGAAGGGCTAAAACTAATTATGAAGCATAGGCTGTGTAAAGCCAGCTCTGATAAAGGTCAAAGCAATTACCAGACTCAGACTCCTGCACTTTCTCTCCCTGTGTCCGTGAGAGGGGCGTACTGCCCAAGTGGGATTGAGCACTTCCAAACACACAGCTTAAGTACCTGGCTGGTCTAACTGTTTTTAATGACATTTGTGGAGAATTCAATTCCATTTCTATTTTTTATTTTTATTTTCTCTGTTCATTACTGTGCAAATGATACAAAACAAGCATGTTTAAAAACCTTTCAGTGCTTTGGAGACCACTGGAAATGTCAGCGTTATTATTGGGCAGCAGCGAATCTGATGTGTTGATGAAGACCCTGTCTATGCTTGAATGCCTTGCTGGTGAAGTCCAGCATTCTGCCCATTAATCTGTATTCTGCTGTCCATCAACTCAACCAAACGCCACTCCTGATGCCTGGCATCTGGGATGCTCATATTCGTTGTGTCGATGTTATTATAAGGAGCAGTATCTGTAATTATTTGGATTTGTTTTCCTAATTAAATTTAGTTAAATCCAAGACTAATTAATGCCGGGATGACAACAACATAAACATGCACGCTCATGTGCATTGTGAGATGGCAGGTTACGGATGGAAATGGGCATCTGTGCTGCTGCCATTAGTGTCAATGAAACCCCCTGTTCCCTGTCTTCGAACAAGAGAGAAACATGTTGTGTTTGTGAAGGCATTTCTATCCCACTTTATCCCAGACTAATTAAAGATTAGTCAAACAAATGCAATGCGCCACGCTTCGTAACACTTAAATGACACCCCTATGATTCTTGCCATTGGCAAGCCCCAAACCCGATGTAATAAGAAATAAATCATCAGAGGGGAAAATAGAAACAGAAAAAAGTTTTTTTTTTTTTCTGCAGCTGAATGAATGTCTCTAATCTCAAGCAGGCAAAGCTTTTCAAGGTCTGCACAGAAACAAAAGAAACTGTTTGTAAATTTGACACTACATTCTACATTCTATAAGGTAAGGGGTGATATTTAAACTATTTAAACTAGGCAATACTTTTAACCAACCTCCAACCAATTTCATGGCTGATCTCCCAAGCTTTCAGCTGCAACAGGCTAATTCTTCCAAAAAGGAGAGTTCTATCTATTTGGATGCATGACAAATGCTTAGGATTCATCTCGCAGTGTCATTATTTAATGGGTCAAGAACAAATTAATACATGCATTAGCAAGCTGCATAATCACACATTAAGTTAATACTTATTAAAATATTCATACGTTTTGTTTCAAAGCATTTTATGCTTCTGTCTCACTCCATTGACCTGGCGAGGGAAATGCAGTGTATGGTTCTTGAAGCCTGTCAGAGAAAAAGGGAAGGGGGTTCAAAAAAATCTTGCAAAATGTAATAGTTCAGAAAGTAACCAGATGGTTCACATATGTTTTTCAAGGTTGCGTGAAGTGCAGTCAAGGAAGCGTGGCGTGACCAGAGGATCCCATCACTCAGGCTTGAAAGCAGAGGACACTGGCGTGTCCTAAGAGCGAATCCCATCGACAGGCACATGTTCGTCGGCTCTCATGTTTTGAAGCATTTGGCTGAATCTGAGCAGATAATATAGCCCTATACACTTCAAAATTCATCCTGCTGCTTTTGGCAGCAGACATCATCGATGAATACAAGGGAGCCAGTTCCATTGGCAGCCATAAATAACACTACCTCCACCATGCTTCACAGATGAGGTGGTGTGCTTTGGATCATGAGCAGTTCCTTCCCTTCTCCATACTCTTCTCGTCCTATCATTCTGGTACAAGTTGATCTTTGTCTCATCTGCCCATAGGATGTTGTTCCAGAACTGTACAGACTTTTTTTGACGTTTTTTGGCAAACTCTAATCTGGTCTTCCTGTTTTTGAGGCTTACCAATGGTTTACATTAACGTTAACCCTCTGTATTTACTCTGGTGATGTCTTCTCTTGATTGTTGACTTTGACACAGATATGCCTACCTCCTGGAGGGTGTTCTTGATCTGGCCAACTGTTGTGAAAGGGTTTTTCTTCACCAGGGAAATAATTCTTCTGTCATCCACCACAGTTGTTTTCCGTGGTCTTCTGATCCTTTTGGTGTTCCTGAGCTCACCAGTGAGTTCTTTCTTTTTAAGAATGTACCACATAGTTGATTTAGCCACACCTAATGTTTTTGCTATCTCTCTGATGGGTTTGTTTCGATTTTTCAGCCTAATGATGGCTTGCTTCACTGGCAGTGACAGCTCTTGGAGAGTTAACAGCAACAGATTCCAAATGCAAATGTGAATGCCACACTTGAAATCAACTCTAATCAACTCTAGACCTTTAACTCTATCTGCTTACTTGTAAATTAAATAATGAGGGAATAACATACACCTGGCCATGGAACAGCTGAGCAGCCAATTGTCCAATTACTTTTGGTCCCTTAAAAAGGGAGGAATATAAAAAGTGCTGTAATTCCTACACCGTTCACCCGATTTGGCTGTAATACCCTCAAATTAAAGCTGAAAGTCTGCAACTCCAATATGCTGTGGTAGACAGCTAAAATAACAATAACTTTGTCAATGTACAAATATTTATGGACCTGACTGTATACAGGTAACTGCCAAATTAAAGGAAACACTTGATTAAATGAGGGTTCTGGCAGCTCTGTTATGGTGTGGAGTGCATTTTCCTGGCATGGTTTAGGATCACTCAACCCCTTAAAGAGCAAGGTAAACATCAATAAATACAAAATGAGTGACCACCTTCATCCTGTGGTGAAGCATTTCTATCCTGATTGTATTGGAGTTTTCCAGGATGACAATGCCCCATCCACAAGTGGTCAGTGAATGCTTTGATGAGCATGAAAATGATGTAAATCATATGCCATGACTGTCTCAGTCACCAGATCTCAACCCAATCAAACATTTATGGGAGATTCTGATGCAGCACCTGAGACAGCGTTTTCCACCACCGTCAACAAAACACCAAATTATGGAATTCAGATGATTTGTAATATATTTAGTTAACTATTACCCAATGAAAGTGACTAAATTATAATAAGGAACACGAAGGCCAGGATTCAATCAAATGAGTTTACACTAAATAAGGACAAACACACATCAAACTGACAAGATTCAATCCAATCAACTTTAGCCTCATAAATATCCTCCTTATGAACATGAGGACCAAACATGTAGGAACCATGAAGGTGTGGTCTGAAGGGCAAAAAATATGTTTGTCTGTCTTCAACATTATGCTGTTTTAATTAAATTAATGGAATACAATTCTCCAAGAAAAAAAGTTTAATTAGGGAGCATATCATCATACTTGATTAATTCAGTATTTTAGCTATGACTCATTTAATTAATGTAGTCGTTTCATTTGATTTGATTGAATTGCATTTGCCCTTAAACATTCCATTTGACATTTCTGATGCCATTCAGTATCAGTAGACTATTTGACAATAGATTTTTCTCTATTAACGTACTGTTAATTAAATTGTTTCAACTAACTCTATGGGGAAGCAATTCCAAGTTGAATAGCTTTTGAGTATGCCATTATGGATGGTCATTGAAACGTTTTGCACACCATGTTGAAACCCTTAAAGACATTTCCTTTCAGATTCCAAAGCTTTACTTTCAATAAAGAAGAGGTTTTGTATGACTAGTGCGCTTATACAAAAATACTCTGCGAAATAAATTCATTGCAATGTAAATCCATTACAATGGTTTTATTTTCAGTGGGTGAGATGCAGTTGAGTTTCACTGTCTTATTATAGAACACATCCTTATGAACATACATAAAGAGGAAGCCCTTCATTTATGTGTGTTATAATGAGCTTCAGAGAATGCCAGGCTTAATATGTCATGTGAAAGGATGACTGAGGGATTATATTTGCTATTGTTTCCTATTAAATTAGCCTATGAAAAATTCTGTCATTCTGTAAGCTAATTGGTAGGTATCATTTCAGGAGGAAAATGTGACAGAAAAGAGAACACTCCTTTTCCCCCCAGTCAAATAGAATCTGTAGATTGCTCCAATTTACTGACTGTCCAAAGGGTATTTCAGTACATATACAGTATTTTTCACACTGTGCTCCATGTTTGCTATGTTGTGCTTGGAATGCTGAGGAATTGGAGACCTGATGTCAGTGGTGTCACTTTTCAAAAGTTGAGAGAGGGAAGGCAAAAGATGTAGAGCTCTGTTGATATACAGAAGATATACAGAAGACATAGGAAATAAATATTAATTAATCAGATCCCATAACACATAATAATGCAATCTCTGTGTATCTATCATTTTTCCCGCAGTCCCACACCTGAAAGAAGTAAAGTGCTTGGGACTACGGACAGCTGAAGGCCGTTTGGAGGCCTATTTAAAGGACTCGTTCATGCCCACACTGGGAAGGAGTAGTGTAGTAGTAGTAGTAGTAGTAGTAGTAGGTGGAGAGTGTAGAGTGTTGTGGAGAGGGAGTGCGAGAGAGTTTTTTTGGTCGGCACGAACTCGCTGTGACACACGCAAGGGTGTCTCCAGAAAGGGGGTTGGTGAGAGTATCTTGTCCTGTAGAGACGGGCGGTGAGTTGAATCAAAATAAATAGAGGGTTAATCAAAATAAATAGAGGGTATAATTGCCTTCCAAATTGGGGAGAAAAAACTGAGAAAAATCTTAAAAACTAAATAAATTTAAAAAAATTAAGCACACATTTCATGCATTTATAAATATATATATATATATATATATATAAATCCCAGGAGGCTTACTGTTACTAATCCCAGCTACTGTACTTCAGTAGTACTTCAGCTGTACATGAGCTACATGCTACATGCTGTAAGTCACATCCTTGTAAAAAAGAAAAATTATGAAATGTGTTATTTCACAAATTTAAAAGCACCTGGGGAGTAATGTGATGTCATAGAGGGTTAACAGGAAAGGACTAACTCTTTTTTTTCTGTCATCTTATTGTTCAGACCAATTTACATAAACCCAGCCAAGTGTCCCACTGCATATATTCCAGAGTTTAATGCTGAAAATAGCTTTTTTGAAAGTCAACCAAGACAAATTTCTTGAGAACAGTTCTGATATCCCTCTAGTAGAAGGCCCAGCTGGCCTTCTGCTGACTCGACAACTTCACAAATGCAAGGATGCTGGAAGACGGCTCTTCTGTGGAAATCCGCATAGATGCCCTTCGTTACCATACAACCCCTTCATCCTTTACCACGGCGTGAGCACTTATCAGACCAGAACAGAGGGATGGCCTGTTGACTGAGTGGATTGGATGAACACCGCTGACGTTTTTGTCGGAATAATCTTCTTGTCAGAGCCAACAAAGCTTTGACTGTGATTACAGGGCAACTAAAGGAACAGAAAAGTGATAGGAATTGCAGTCTAGTGGATGTCAATATTATGAAAATCACTTGATATTTTTGGTAGAAGCTTCTACAAATGGGAGCCAGAACACTACATTTCCCAGCAGGCCACATTCAAGCACCTGAACGGAGTCAAGCCATTGGGACTAACGACCAGCTGAAGGCCATTTCGAGGCCTATTTAAAGGACTCGTACATGTCACACAGAGAAGGAGTAGGAAAGAGTTTGTGAATGTGGAGAGAGAGAGAGAGAGAGAGAGAGAGAGAGAGAGAGAGAGAGAGAGAGAGAGAGAGAGAGACCGACCAACCCCTAGGGACACCACATATGGTGGAGAATGCAGGCAGAGGGCAGCACCTATAGGCAAGAGGAGGTAGTGCAACTGAGCGGGATTTGTTTTTGGTTTTGATTTTGATTTTTGAAAGAATGATGGATGGTAACTGGACAGTGGATACAGCCATGGAGGCTTGGGACAAGGAGCAGGCCCAATTGGCACAAAGTGGTTCCCCGTGGTGCATATGCTGTCTGGAGTATGGTCACCAACCCAGCGAGTGTTCCGAGAGGGAGGAATGTGGCTGGGAGGACCCAAAGGAAGGACAAGAAACGAAATAAGTCAGAGAGAAAAATGGCCACCCCAGCTCTGTGGTGCCCCCTAGGGAAAAGAGGAAAAAGATCCCAGGTAGGCCACAAAAGCAGCATACAAATGAGGCAGAGAAATGTGCTGTTTTAGAGACAGAGTTGGGAGAGGCGCAAGATGTGATAAAGGGCCAAGATGAAGTGATCCGAAAACTGGATAAATGTTGTCGTGACCAGAAGGAAGCCCTGGTGAAGAACCAGAGATGGGAGGCCATGGTGGAGGACCGATGGCGAGTCACCCTCCAGGAGGTTCAGGAGCTGAAGAATGTCCAGACTGAGCTTTACAGGACGAAAGCTGAGTTGGGGACCTCGGAGGAGTGCCATCTGGTGGCCGTTGGAAGATTGCTGGAGGAGCACACTGATTCCCTGAGGAAGATTGGAATCATGGCTGGGGAGCTGGAGAAGGAGAAAGCATCCCTTGGCGATGAAGTGAGGCGGGTAGAGGCCCACAACCTGGCGCTCAAAGAAGAGGTGAGAAACCTAACCCAGATGTCGGAAGAAGAGCAGCTGCAGTGGCTGGACATCCAGAAAGCCCATGACCAGGCTAACAAGGAATATGCGAGGGTTGTGAGATGCGCAGACTAAGCTCGCCCAGAAGGAGGCAGAGCTAAGGATAGCAGTGGAGGTCCATGCATCTGACGCAAAGCAGGGAAGGCGGGAGCTAGAGGCACAGCTGGAGCAGGTGAAGACTGTGGTGTTAAAACAAAAAGAGAAGGTGTTTGCGAACCACCTCTACAGCCCTCCTGACCAAACAAAAGATAAATGAAGAGCTCCCTCTACTGCAAGAGGAAGTGCATGTCTTAAGTGAGAGACTGGACCGAAAAGAAACCCAGCAGCAGGCCACAGAAAACTCATTTTGTGAAGTCCTGAAAATCCAAACCGAGACTCTGCTGGATCTACAAGACCGATTGGAAGGGGTGAGTGCGGAACTTAACTGCATAAAATGTGTTCCTGTCATGAGACTCTAGCACCCAGGTGGCTGTTGGACATAGGCCGCTCAGCCCTCCCGAGGTCGTGTGTAAATGTGTTCGGGGTTGAGGATTCAATGTAATTTTGGAGTCTCTATTCAAGAGAGAGAGCTGGAAATTTGCAAAGAGTAAGTAAATCTTATGAGAAGTCTTGTGTGTTTTTTTCGGAGAGAAATTTGGTTTATATAAATTAAAAATTTATGGATTTCTGTTTCATGTGAATATATTAATAAACAGCATTACATAATGTGTCTTGTATTTTGCTTGAAATCTGCTCGACATCCATTTTCTCTAATTGTGAGCTATATTCTTAGTACAACAGCTATAGTATGGAATTCAGTAAAAATTTGAAGATATTTGATGCATTCTTTGAAACAGCGAGGAAAAGTCTTGTTGCTGAGTCGATTGCATGTTACGCGTTACAAAGGAATTTGGCGCAAACTAACAAAAACTAAAATCGCTAAAAAAAAATACACGTTCACTTTATTCTTATGATACTTGGCATAATAGTAGATTAGCTACATAGTAACTTATGTGGAAAGTATCAATTTGATTGCTATGATTTCAGATTCTGATACCAGAAATATTTTGTACACAGATTAAGGTTAATATAAACAGCCATTTCTGATAACAAAACGCAATTATAAAAATGTGGCTAGGTAGCTATCCCACAATAACTTACAGAATGCTTGGAGGGAAATGGCTACCTGCTGTCTCTTTTGTCTGCCCACAAACCAATTTGCACCACCATCGTTTCATACTAGCCTGCCCAGTCCTCCTGCATTGAACTAGCTGGTTTCTCTGTTAGCTATCTCTGCTGTAACCTCACTGGTGATCATGGCTGTTTCAATAGCTAGTTTGACAGCAAATCAGAAGACCAAAGCTGAGCAGGCTATGCATTTATTTTATTCGTAGTTAGCCAGCTCGCTAGCTGTCTATTTTAACTTAATCTGACCAATTCCCTTATAATTTCAGTTGCGTGCTAGCCTGCTGAGCAGGCAATATGTTCGTAGCTTCACTGCACCTTTCACTACCTGGCAGAGCCAAAAGCTACCTAAAATTACACAAAATGACACAAAATACTAGCCATCTAAGCAGGCGATCCATATATTATATTCGTAGCTAGGCAGCTAACTTAGCTGTACAGCTGAACAGACAATGCATGTTATTATCTTCATAGCTAGCTGGCTATATAATTATGTATTATAATTCATATATTATGTTAGTAGCTAGCCAGCTAGCTGTAGCTACATTTCAGAAATACTAGCCAGCTGCAGGCAATTTATATATTATGTTCGTAGCTAGCCAGCTAGCTAGTTGTACAGCTGAGCAAGCAATGCTTATTCATAGCTAGCCACCTAGCTGTATATTTCAGAAATACTAGCCAGCTGAGCAGGCAATGTTATGTTCTTAGCTAGCCAGTTAGCTGTACATTTCAGAAATACTAGCCAACTGAGCAGGCAATTCATATATTATGTTCATAGCTAGCCAACTAGTACATTTCAGCAATCGGTAACTAGCTACCTGGCCGAGCCAAAAGCTACTAATATTAGGGACAGCATATCGAGCGTTGATGTAATGACGTTTAATTATTCCGACAACAGTTGTAGTTTGAATGTAGCAACTTGTTAGCAGCTTACTTTTTAAAAACACATAACAGCTTCAAAATTCACGGTTGAGATATGAACGTGCGTAAATTTATGTCATACAATAAAACGTTAAACTATCTTAGGCTTACTTCTGGGTTTTAGGAATACAAACTGTGTAAGAAGCGCCATCTGGCGAACATTTTGCCTCAGCACCAGTTCCTCTGTCTGTAGACTCAGCAGCCTTTTGACCGGACAGGCAGCGGTCATAGGTATTTCGAAGGCGTGGGCGGAGTCGGCGCTCCTAGTGTTAAAAGGGTTATTGTAGATTTACAGTGTAAATTCATCCCAAAAGTAAGGAAAAGTAGGATGAAAAAACTGTCTCCGCAGTGGATGACTAAATCCTTACGAGAGATTTTGAGGCAGAAGAAGCAACTGTACAGAGTATATAAAAAGGATAACTCAGAGAGAAACAAGTTAGATTATTGTAATATGCAGGCTAAGGCTAAAAGGAAATAAGATCAGCTAAAAGGCGGTTTGAAATTAAAATTTCACAAGATGCAAAGAGTAATCCTAATAAGTTTTTTTCAATATTGTAGTAGAAAAAGGAAGGTTAAGGATGAGGTTAAGTGCATTAAGAATAAGGAAGGAACTTTGGTTTATAATAATAAGGATTGCTAACACACTAATCAGTTACTTTGTTGAGAGCTTTACTAGAGAAGAGGTTATAAATATGCCTAAATGTATAGCTAAGGTACAGAATGTTTTGGAGGACTTTGAGATAAGGGACATAGAAGTACTACAAAAACTACAAATATTTAAGACAAATAAGGGAGCAGGCCCTGATGGCATATATCCCAGAGTACTCAAACAACTTGGGGAAATGATGTAAGGGATAATCAATGAGTAGGTGTGTGTTATACGGTTTTAAGGCACGACGTGGAGGCGAAGAACCACCCGACGTGCAGCCTCTGCAAAGACATTGACAGATATTTTTATGCAATCCATAATCACTGGAGAAATACCAGATGATTGGAAGCAGGGTAGGATAATTCCAATATATAAGAAGGGGGACCATACTGACCCAGGGAACTATAAGCCTGTCAGTTTAACTTGCATCACATGTAAAATGCTGGAATGCATTATTAGGGATAAGTTGGAATCATTCTTGAAAAATAATAGTATTTTAAGGGAGAGCCAACATGGTTTTCTCAAAGGGAGGTCATGCCTAACAAACCTCCTGGACTCTTTTGAAGAGACTACAAAGTGTGTTGACCTGAACCAGGCTTATGATATTATATATTTGGACTTTCAGATAGCATTTGACAAGGTACCACATGAGAGGCTGATTGCTAAAATGAATTCAGTAGGAATTGTAGTTTCAGAGTGGGTTCATAATTGGCTGCAAGGGTGAATACAAAGAGTAACAGTAGGTGGGCCGTATCTGACCTCGGTGCTGTGGGCAGTGGTGTCCCGCAGGGATCGGTGCTGGGATCTCTGCTCTTCCTTATTTACATAAATGATCTTGATATGGACGTTAGTACCAAAATAGTTAAATTTGCAGATGATATTAAACTTGGGGGTTTGGCAAACAGTTTGGAATCGACTAAAGTAATCCAAGATGATTTAAACAAAATCCAAGAATGGGCAGATAATAATAATAATAATATACGCCATTTAGCAGACGCTTTTATCCAAAGCGACTTACAGTAGTGAATGCATACATTTTCAGTATATGTGGCCCTAGTGGGGATTGAACCCACAACCTAAGCGTTGCCAACGCCGTGCTCTACCAACTGAGCCACAGAGAACCACCATGGCAGATGACATTCAATATTGCTAAATCTAAAGTTATGCATGGGAAATAAAAACATTAGACAGGAGTATTTTATGGGAGGAGAAAAGTTAGTAGGTGTTCAATTTGAAAAAGTCTATCTGCATCAAAGCAGTGTGCTACAGCAGTGAAAAAAGCCAACAGGATGCTGGGATACATAGCAAAAAGTATTGAGTATAAATCAAAGGAGGTTATATTAATGTTATATAATGCCTTTGCCAGACCTCACTTAGAGTTCTGTGTGCAGTTCTGGGCACCGCACTACAAGTAAAATATAGAAGCTCTTGAAAAAGTTAAAAGAAGGGCAACTAAACTGATACCTGGTATGAAAGGTAGAAGTTACGATGATAGACTTAAGGCACTCAATCTATTTAAGCTTAGCAAATGGAGACTTAGGGGATATTTGATTTAGGTTTTTAAATTCCGAAAAGGATTAACAAAGTGAAATGCCAAAGATTTTTTAAGATAAGTGGGGTCAGCAGAACAAGAGGCCACAGGTGGAAAATTCCACACAGATATTAGGAAGTTTTTCTTTACACAGAGAGTTGTCAATGCCTGGAACAGCTTGCCAGGTTGGGTAGTAGAGGCAGAAACACTTGGGCTATTCAAGTCCTGGCTAGATGCAGTACTAGATACTCTTTAGATTAGGACATAACGAGCCTAGATGGGCCGAACGGCCCTTTCTCGTCATTATGTATTCTTATGTTCTTATGTTCTATAACAGAGATGTATGTGTGTGTGTGTGTGTGTGTGTGTGTGTGTGTGTGTGTGTGTGTGTGTGTGTGTGTGTGTATGTGTCCGCTTTCATTTATGAACAGAGCATGAAAGAGCACTGTTTAATAATCAATGAATCCTTTAGGAACCAATCCATCTTTTATTTATACTGCCATTTTAAAGACATTAGTAGCCTGTGCGCCACCACCCTGCAACCTCAAGTTGAAACATAATCATCGGGCATTGCACGTCATCATGACCCATCCCCAAACTCAAAATGACACTGTTTTTATTTCATTATAACAATCACCCCAAAGCTCCACACTCATTCTGCGTTATTACGTTTAGCTTTCAAGGCAATATTTCCTCCTGCTGAGCCATGCTCCCCTGGCGAGTGTAATGCGATTGTTGTGTGTGCAAGTCATCACCGCCAAGTTCACAGGTTGGCGGGGGCATGTCACAGCGAGGGGCACCACCTGCTTGGCTTTCCATTAGCAGGAGGACAGGCTGTGGGTGATGTTCGAACGCAAAGTGCATCCCCAATAATCAGCACAGGCCTGCCAGGCTCTTCAGTGAAGTGAGTCAAGTGTCAACACAAGTCGTTTCAAAATAGTTTGAACAGAGTTTATCAGGAGACTGGCATAGGGGTGACACAGTGTTGAGCCAGAGCTTTAAAAAAAGTTGGAAAAGGAAAATGGCTGCATGCAAACTGGGGTGTCCGGGCCCAGTGTCAGTAGCTTATTCTTGTTGACATATAACATTTTGGAAAATTCCGAGGTGATATGAAGCGCAATACAGCCTTAGGATGATTGGGCTTTTGGAATGTGCTGTAGACCTTCTTGACAAAATGTTTTAAGGGTTAGTTCTGTAACTGGAGAGATGAAAAGGTGCCCTATTCATTTCATATCTCTGTCAGCAACAAGAACATTTACACTGATCTTTTGCACTTGCCTTGAACAGGCGGTTCTCTGGCCGGATCTGTCTAATGCGGTAGGCGTGTCTTACTTATACAGAGATGCAGTCGGAAGGAGGTTTGCCAAGAATGTGAAATGATAACAGGCACTTTGTAAATAGAGAATGGGCAGGACAACCCTTGAAGGTGCAGGAAGGGGTCGTTGAAAGAGCGCCGTAGAGGAGCTGTCTCCACGTGGGTGGCTGCGGTCGAGGAGAGGCAAACGGGCGACCATAGCATCAAAAACCACCCTCTGCTCTTTTTTCATCTGGTCCTTGATACTGTCCTTTCCATCCTTCAAGGTTTTGGAAGGCACATCCGTTTGAAGTGTAAAACATGCCTCTGGGTCTAATGGCTCCCTGGGCTCTGCACTTGGACCTGGCTTTTCATCTTCCGCCCACCTTTCATAATCAAATGATTTCAGACGACACCCCCCACACCTTAATAAGACACGTTACCTGCATTGTAATTCAAACACCAGCCTTACCCTAGTGGGGGGAAACAATTGCTAACAGTGTCCCTGTCTGAGTCATAGCAGGCTGTCTCTGAACTCAGAAAGACTGAGTGGAAAAAACAAGCAAACAAACACCATAGTGTAACCACAGTACTGCAGATGGCCTTGAATTAATTCCATACTTTTTCTGGAAGTGTTAATGCATTCTTGGCATAAAATCCCTTTAATGCAACATTAAACTGCCATTTATTTATTTGTTAGTCACGACAAAATGAGAAAAATAAACACATTTATAAAATGGAAGAGCTGTTTGCAAGAGTAACAACCAATGAACTGCACACTTTCTTTATTAGATGTTTGATAAATATGATTTCATGGTCATTGTGATAATTTGGGGAATCAAACACAGTACTGTGTACACCTGCAAAAACAAGGGCGAGCCAGAATTGGAAACAGAATTCCAAGAAACACAGATCGACATAACACTCAGAGGAAAAACTCACAGAACCCAGCTATTATCTCTCAAATTAATTAAACATTTCAGATTAATTGATGTCCTACACAAATAATCTCACCTGTCAATCCAAACCCACAGTATTGATCATTTGTTGGAGAGCTGACAGAATCAAACATTCTATGCCCTACTGCGATTATCAATTAGCTATTTTAGCTTTTCTTAATTACATTAATCTGCATTAATGAGATTTATTCCTTCAAGTATGGTTTAGTCCAATTTGTTTTTCATACTGAATATATGTTCATGTTCTGAATTAAATATCCCCCCCCCGCCCCAAAAAGTTATGAATCTTACATTTCATATAAAGCTAAATCAGGTGATCTGATCCTACTGTTTTATGGTAGCAAAAACATTTCCCATCCTTCTGATAATCTACTTGAAATTCTTATAGATTACATGCGTATGGCTGCATTATTTCCTGCCTCTGTATGAACAATTTTTCTAGGGTCTTCACTCTTCTCCAGATGTGATTCAGCACTGCAGCCTCAGGCTTTACTTTACAGTAAAATTAGACATTGTTTTGTAACTCCAATGTCGCAGTGATGTTATGCATTCATTAGGTGCACAATTCAATAACAATTTTTAAATGTGAAATTGCCCTTGGGAGTATAAAGCTATGGTTCTTTGACTGCAATGCAGTGGTCAGTATTGCAGCACTCATATGGGAGCTCTATTGTAGCTAATTGTAGGTCCGTCCGTGGCTGTTGAGGCTTACATTAGTGTGAATGGGCCTGGTTATATTTAGTCTTCATCTGAGAATGGATGTTTTTCACATTCAAATGCACACACTGCCAGCTTTCAAGTCCCCTTTGAGAGGTTGATTTTGAAATCCATGTGGCGGTGGAAGAACCCTATCGAAGTGCGGCGGCTTATTTTGTTGACCTGGTCCAAAGCATCTCAGCACCAACAATACCATATCGGTTCAGCTGAAAGGTGTGGAGGGTGTAAATTCTGCCAAGCTGAGACTGAAACAGCATGACATACAGTATGTCCTCTGAGAACTAAACCACACGGTGGAGGACGTCGGTCTCGGCCACATGGGAGTGGCATGGTTGCCTTTGTTTTGCATGTGGTGGAGGCCTTTGGAGCAGGGAGACTTTCCAGGGGCAGGTTTGGCACTCTCACAGGGTGTGAGAGTGAACTGTCGCCCGGAAGGTTGCTCCAAAGGCCATAGTTGATTTAATTATTATTTAATTGGTGTCAATCAGTTAATTGACAGGGAAGTCAATTGGCTGATTGGGTGTCTGTGTGAGAATGTGAGTGGGTGTGGTCTGTCAATTGTTGAGTGATTGATAGATGGGTGATTGCCTCATGAGTTCCACCTGAGCCAGGCAGAAAGTGAGCCTATATAAGAGCAGGTGGGGTGAGTGGGGAATCAGTTAGTCTTTGTCTTGCATGTGTATTGAGAGTTAGTCTTGTGTTGTCATTGTTGTGAGTCTGCACGTGCACGCGTGTGGTATTGTGGAGTGTTGGATTGTTTGTTTGTTGGATGGTTTGTTGTTTGTTACGCCTATCTCCCTCGGTGTGATCGTGAAAGAGAGCGAGAGGGCGCCCTGAAAGAGGGTCCGCCTCTCGCACTCAGTGTGATTGGAGAGTGAGGTCGCCCTGAAAGAGGGTCCACCTCTCATCCTCGGTGTGATTGAAAGAGAACTCGCACTCGGGCAGTGGAGAATGTTTCTGGGCAACGGCCCGAGAACTCTCACTGGAAGAGTGGAGAGTGTCTCGGGGCTGGTTGCCAGAAAACTCTCACTGTGGGGAGTGGCGAGGGTCTCTGTATGCATGGGTTGGAGAACTCAGACTGCAAAGTTCGAGTGTCTCAGTATGCATGGGTGGGAAGCACTTGAAAGGTCACTGGATATGTGTGTGCCTGGGGAGGTTCCAGGGGAACTCTGGACGAAGAGGCGCAGTGTCCCGTAAGTTTTGATTATTTTAGCTTGTTCTTTTAGTTTGTTGTTTTTACCCGAAAGCTTCGCGGCTAGTAGGGCGAAGATTTTGTGTTTTGGTGTTTGTGTTTGTGCTGTTCTATGTTAACCTGCTCTCCCACTGTCTCTCCCCTATGTCTGGGGGAGAGAAAAAAAAAAAGAAATCCGGTCCGTAGACCGCTCTCCAGACTGCTTTGTTTCCATCCAGGGACTGTCATGTGGCGTGTGACACACACATTTAAAAAAACAAACCTAAAAAAATGAAAACCGTAAATCCAATTTTGGCTGACAAGAATGTGCACAAGCGTAGCAGAATGTCAATAATGACATAAAAAAGACGGGGGAGAACTGCAGATGATTGCGGGGCCTGGTTGATAACAGTATGTGTCCTGTAACGTTCCTGCTGTAAGGAATGGGATTCAAAATTATGAGCTGTGGCCTGATGGAATTAATTAATAAGTCAAAAGCAAAAAAGCACAGGTGCTCCAAGTGGTGAGTGGAAGTAAACTTGGTTTCATTTCAAAGCCCTGACATGCCTGGGGCCAACCCTAAAATGGGTCCTGTCTCGTGGTTGGTGGTTTCCAAGGAGATAGAAAAAGCCACTGGCCCAGTAGGTATTGGCACTCTGGGAAGAAGAAGTCTAAGAATATGTCTGACAGCATGATGATAGTGGCAGGGATGTGAGATGATCTCTTTAGAACTTCATAAGGTTTCTGACTCAAATGCAAGAATGGAATAGCTATACCTGGATTCCGGTGTCCGTGCAGGCTGGAACCGCGACACTGGTGGAGCCACATCAGGAGCTGTCTCGGTTTTCCGTGGCAGATGCCTGGATGCATGTGAGGCTGGTGTACGAATCCTGTGTGGCTTTTCTGTGGCAACTTGTAGAGGCGATCTGGTACCACTGTAAAAACTAACCAAAAAAGTTGTTAGGAAATGTGATATTTACATCATACACAAATCTCTACAGACTACAAACATCACATCTGGCAGAGGAAAGCCACATATTACAAGTCATACAGCCTAACAATAATGCACATAAGACACATACCTTTGTGTACGAGTCCTGCATGGCTTTTCTGTGGCAACTTCTGGAGGAGTAGGTGCTTCGTGTTCCACATCGTTGTCACTGTAAACATAAAAAACAAAAGGTTGTAAGGACACACAATACATCAGAGCATTACAGTGAATAGGCCCATTTTAACAGGTGAGTTTTGAGGTGTGGGGGGAGGGTGGAGGGCATTCCAGATTATGTTAACTTTTGTGTTCTAACAAACGATCTGTACCTACACCTAGCCAGACCCCATTTGTGTAATTTACATTTGAAATTAAAAATATTTTATTTTCAATGTGAAAAGTATCTTTACATAGATCTTGAGTGCCTATTACAATTTGTAACGTTACAACAAACAGAATATGTATAACGTTACAAGACGCGGAATTCATATATTTTTACGAGTATTTGAAAACATGGCAAATAAAATACAGTTACTTCGTCATTGTCAGTTAGGTCCTCAGCTGGATCAATTCTCAATTCAAAATGCTGTCTCTCTTCCTCTGATTCCTCGTCAGTATCGGGACATGATGAGTTGTTGTCCTCGTCACTTTCCATCAATGATTGCAAACAGTCCTGAGCAGAAAATCTTGCCATCTTTATCTTCCAGAAAGGAATAAAACGTGCTTCAAGTTGTCGGACATTTTATGTGTTGTTTTCACACATGGCATCGCCCCTCCCCAGGCCCCTCCCCGAAACTAGCACCTTGTTACCATGTCAATAGAAGTGGGACGGCACATCCAGGTAGACCGAGAGTAAAAGAAAGAGTAAAAGACAAGGTTTACTTTTTGTCTAATTAACCTCATTTTAAAAATCTCATATTATTTGCCAGTGTTCAAATCGCGATTCTAAGGTTTCTGTCAATGTTTTTGCCGCATGTTTTTGATAAAATCTTGCGAAGTTAGAAATACAAATATACTTTTATTTCTGCTCGGATGGGTGGCGATCCCGCCGACCTGTAGAGGTGAAAATAACTCTAAGTAATTTGAATATCTTCAATAATTTTTTTTTAAAAGAACACACTACTGCTTCTCACAGAAAAGATGACACAGTTGAGATACCAATGCCTAGGGCCTAATCTGGAGGTACAATAAACAAACATACTTTTATTTTTGTGGAAACCATTCAGCACCCTATTGTAGATGATGGGTTCAATTCAATCGAATAAACATAAGGTCATATCCAATTCAAACTGACAAGTTGTAACCCTAGGTGTAACCCTAGGTGACTAACCGTCCCTCTCTTCCCACATTGCAGCGGTGTTTTGGGTGTGCATATTATTTCTATACAATATCCAAAGAATATGCCCCTTCATAAACACTTATTCTGTTCAGCTATTTGTCCAGGCCTTCATACACCCAAGACTGGACTGCTGCAATTCCCTGGTCACTGTGCCACTAAATCCCTGCAGCAAATCCACAGCTGCATCTTCTGAAGTATTCACATACAGTCAGGTTGTATTACAGCCCTCCTCAGCTCACTCCATTGGCTATCTCTCACAGAACGCATCAAGTTCAAAATGTTGGTGCTAGCCTGTAGGGTAGTGAATGGAATGGTTCACCCATTTCTCCGAACAATCTTCTAACCTTACATGCCAGGCAGGACTGCAAGGTCCTAGTGGTCCCTTCTCATTGTGGTTGGTACTCACAGCCATGATGCCTGTCTGTGCTGGTCCCCACAATGGTGGTATGAACTTACCAAGGCAGTCAGGGCAACAGAAACACTGGCTATCTTCTGACACAAAAGATTCACCTCTTCAGACTTCCATCCCCACCCTCTAGTGCTTTTTTACCGCATTATTATTATTTCAGGTGGTTTATTTATTTGTATTTTTCTTTCTGTAGTATTGGCTGCCACTATGTGTATTGTAGCAAGAATAGGGGTGTGGGGTTTCCATGTAACCAAGTTCGATAATGAAACAAAATACAAGAAGTTAATTTGGAATAAATCAGGCTTTATTAGGGGAAACTCACAATGAGGGAGATGGGGAAGAAACGGAAAACGTAGATGCCACGTGACAATCCCTGGACTGGAGCAGAGCAGCCGATGGTAAGAACTGGCAGAGGAGTGGGGTTTGCCTTTCTCCGGATCAGATCTTTATTTTACTTTATTTTCTCCCCAGACGCGGGAGAGAGAAACAGTGGGAGAGCAGGTTAAATAAAACAAACAAAACACAAAGCCTTCACCCTACTCGCCATGAAGCTTTCGGGCAAAATCAATGAACTAAAATAACAAACTAAAATAAACAAAACTAAATGAAAGCTCGCCTCCTCCGAGGGGGGGAATCCCCTTCCGGGGAAACACAACAAACACAGACAATCAGCGGCTTTCCACACTGCTTCCATACATTCACATTTAACAGGCATCAACACTTAACGGGACAGGGTAGAACTCTACGCACTGTCCCTACGCACACTCATCACACATATCAACAGGACACCGCGCCTCTTCACTCTGGAGTTTCACTACAACCTCACCAGGCACACACATATTCAGTGACTTTTCAAGTGCTTCCCAACCCCATACACACAGAGACACTCAAACTTTTCAGTCCGAGTTCTCTTTTCAACTCGGACACTCAGAGACCACGCCACTCATCACAGTGAGTGTTCTGCCAACCAGCCGCGAGACACTCCACTCTTTCAGTGAGAGTTCTCAGGGCGTTGTCCAGAAACACTCCACTGCCCTAGTGCGTCTTTTAACACAAACACACAGAGAGAGGCGGACACTATTTTCTCTTTCTCTTTCCCAGACACACAGGAAGTACTCTACTCAGTCACTCTAGACAAACTCACGCAGAACTCAACAGACTTCCACGTCCTCCGACGTGGAACCCCCTTGCGAGGAAGACACCACACACAGTACGTCACTCACATTAACCCCCTGGCAACTGGATCGCCGCCAATCCGAGCAGCAATAAAAGTATAATACTATTTCTAACGTCGCAAGATTTTATCATACACACACGGCAAAAACATTGACAGAAACCTTAGAATCGCGACTTTCCGATTTGAGCACTGGCAAATAATATGATATTTTTTAAATTCGGTTAATTAGACCAAAAGTAAATCTTGCCTTTTACTCTCTGTTTTACCTGGAAGTACCGTTCTCCTTCTATTGACATGGTAACTAGGTGCTAGTTTCAGGGGGGGCATGGGGCCATGTGTGAAATCGCTGTGTAAACAACACATAAAATGTCCCGACATTATATAGCATCTTGTCTGTGTTTACGGTTGCGATCTGCCAGCAACAGACTGTGTATGCTGATATTTATTTTATTTCCCACGTTTTCAAATACTCGTGAAAATATATGAATTCCGCATCTTGTGATGCTATACGGAAACAATCAGAATCATTGCGAACTGCTGCGAATAAGTAAAGGGAGGATATTTAACCAGCTGGCATTCTCTGTTTCGGCGCTTGGACATTATCTAGTTTAGCTTGATAGTACCTATTGTGATTAATGTTTCTTGCCTCTCGAGAACTTGTTTGTTCGTGTGCTTATTGTTGTTTAGATTCCAAGTGTTTAGTTTATTCCAAGTTTTTGGATACGTTTTGGATTTACAGTTTTACTTGTTTTGTTTGTTCCTGATCGTTGGTTATTTTGGTTTGTTTTGTTTGTCTTTCCGTGTCTTCGCAGACACAGATTTTGCTTTAGTTTTCCTACAGACGTTTAAAGATAAATAAATATCTTAAACGCATTTCTGCGTTCTGGGTTTCTCTCTCACCTGCATCTGGTTCCACACCTACAACACAGCGTGACACTGACACCATAACAAAATGTAAATCACACCTCAAAACTCACCTGTTCAAAATGGCCTATTCACTGTAATGTACCAAGAAAACGGGCTACTTTTGATCATGTGCCTGTGCCTACTGCCAAACAGACTCTGGATGTTGGCAAACTGGCTTCTGTTGGTCGCAAGAAATGCATAGCATACTCTGCAAGATGTCGGGGAAACAACAGTGCACTCCGTGGGAGTGCAAGGTTTGTGATATTCCCTTGTGTCTACAGTTGACCAGAAACTATTTTGAGAAGTGGCACCAAAGACTGTGAAAGAACAGATTGTCTCACCATGTTTTAATTTTGCATTTTTTGTATATAGTTTGTGTGATGTTTTCAATAAATCTTCCAAAAATGTATTCGGCATGGCTCACTAACTATTGCTTACTCTGATGGCTTTTGTCTTTGTCTGATGGCCTTTGAGAGAGAGATGGCCCATCTGACAGATCTTAGAGGTGTGGACAACCCTCAGGTGTGGATCATGAATATTCCGAAAATTAGCATATAGCCCTCCCACAGCCTGAAATAAATGTGACCAGTTCTGATAAAAACAGGTTTTTAGCTATTTAGATCTCAGATGTGCTAAACTATTTTGACATCCTTACATAACCAAGACATTGATGAACAAACTCATATTGGCAAAACAATTCGTCACTATAGTTTAGTGTGTGCTTTCACAACTTTTGTGACGGCAGAAAAAATGTACTCTTTATAACATGATAAGCTGCATATGATACTGACCAAACTATTGATGGCATATAAATGTAGCTGTGATTGTCCTTCAAATAAAAATATCAAACACTAAGTAAGTGAGTAAGTGTGTGTTAAGTTGATGAAATTGAGATAAATATCAGATGACACGAAAATCACAAAGCTTCTCTGAGCTAAGCACGGACCTCAGGGGGTTAAACTAACACTCCACACTACGCGATACGATATGCACGCACACGTGAACAACAAGACCAACAACACTCAATACGCATACATGAATGACAAGACAACAACTCTGAATGAACACACATGAATGACACAACTAACAACTCAATTCACATATGTCTGACACGACTAACAACCCTCAATACACACACATGAATGACAAGACAAAACAAAACTGATCCCCCACTCGCCCCACCTGTTCTTAAATAGGCTTACTTTCTGCCTGGCTCAGGTGGGACTTGTGAGGCAATCACCTGTCTATCATTCATACACCTAATCACAAAACAAAACAATTGACAAACCACATCCACTCACATTCTCACATACAAACAGGTAAGTGAATAATCACTTACCATCCATACCAATCAACACCAATTAAATAATGAATAATAATCAATTATGACCTTTGGAACAACCTTCCGGGCAACAGTTCACACTCTCAGTGTCACACCCTGCGAGAGTGCCAAACCTGCCCCCGGAAAGTTTCACTGCTTCAAAGACCTCCACAGCATGGGAAACCAAAGGCAACCCTGCCACTCCCATGTTGCCGAGACCGATGCCCTCCACAGTAGACAAACAATCCAAATCCACAGTCCATATTTGTAGTCTTTGTCCAAAATACAATACACATCCAGGTTCTCATACAAGGAAGTCCAGGCCAAAACAATAAATCCAATCACAATACAATTCTCTTACTTTTTCTCCTTTTCACTCCTCACGCATTTCCCATATGGAACTTTGCAACCAGCAAGGGGCAACGCCCACTCTCTTATTTCCAAATGATCAGATGTCAGGGGTTTCCCGGTGCATCCCATTTCCTCCGGACCTCCATATTAAGGTTTTGGGGTGGAGCCAGCATGTCGGCACATACCTCCCCTCTATCACCTCTCCCCGCACCTCCCCTGGCCGTCTGCCACAGTATATTTTTTATAGGATTTGTGCCATAGTTCTCAGATTGAAAAAGTTAAACTACAGTCATGCTTTAGTAAGAATGCAGGGTGTACTTGCTGGTCTGGGAGTGTTCTTCAGCTTGGACTATGTCACTTTGCTCATATGCTGTGCTTGTGCACTTATGTTTTCTTTCTTGATAATAGCATATAATAACTGAATGTAATGTATATGTAATGTAACAAGACTTAAATTTAATCCGGATTCAATCAAACCAACCTTATGTTCGCATGGGTCCAGTTCATGCTCATAAGGACTGAAAATCCAGGAAACAGGAAAAGGTGTGGCCTGAAATCTGAGGTGGGCAGGAGGCGGGAGCTTTTTTTAAAGTTTAGATATATATATTTAGATATACCCAAATATAACAGTTCATAGCTCAAGAACTGTGATGACCACATGCCTACATTTGGTATCATTTGAAAGGAAGCACAAACACAACACTAAAGGACTGAAGATCAAACATACAACAAAATAGGTGTATAGTTTTCTTGTGTAGAAACTCATGTTTGAAAATCAATAAATGAGGCACAAAGGAGTAGCGAACAACTAGCTACAGAGAATATTGTTTTGAGCCTGATCAGCTCTTCCTCCAGCTCAGGGCAATAACAACTGTACCCCCTCTGCCCCCAGCCCTCATTGCACCCTACACCCCATCATTAACTTTTTTTCTTCTAATTGTGGCAGGATCAGGGGTTGGGTTTCAATGCAGCCAAAGATAAATAATGAATTTCACCATACACTGGCAAAATAGGAAACAAGAGGAATTTGTTAGGGGAAATAATACAAGAGGGGAATATGGGGAAGCAAACCAGTATAGTCCGTAATCCATTCTCTTTGTCTTTATCCATAATATGAAGTCGTAAATCCAATCCAGGTCCTCAAACAAACAAATCAATGTTTTGTGCACAAACAGGAATCCAAGTCAATCCAAGTAATCAATCCAAAAACAATTCTCTCTTGCTCTCACTCACCAACGCGTTTCCCTGTTTGTACTTTGCAAATTACGTGGGGAAAAGATACGTCTTTTATTTACTGTTTTGTAATGTGGTTAACGTGTGTCAGGTGTGCCCCGTCAGTCCCATTAAAGTGCGGGCGTGGAGCCAGCGGGTGACTAGATACCTCCCCTCAACCACCACCCCTCGGTATGCCTCCGGGTGGCTGCCACATAATGTATAAAGTCACTGCATCTTTCCAAAAATATGATATCTTTCAGTTTTCTGGAGAGTACAAATGCTTCAGAGCATCCAATAAAACACGTTCTTCAATGTACTTAAATTGTCCCCACTGGGGACACATATACTGAAAATGTATGCATTCACTACTGTAAGTCGCTTTGGATAAAAGCGTCTGCTAAATGGCATATCATTTTTTTATTTTTTTATCCACTTCCAGTATGTCCAAAATATCAAGCTTCATATGGTTGTTATAATTTAGAAACATGATTATTATCCACGTGAAATGGCTGTAAAAACAAACTATTACATCCACAAGCCTATTTTCTTCCTCATTTTCGGCTGAACATTTGGTGAAGGTGGAAGTTGCCCATTAGTCCTGTTTTTCTTTATTTCTAATGGTTAAAAGGTTAGAATTTTGGTGTTACCAGTTTGGAGTTTGATCCTGGCCTGTGCTTAGAGTCAACTTCCTCCTTGAGAATGAAGGACATGTAGGAAAGCACCTGCTTTGCATTGCATTGCACACATGTACCTTGAGGTGGCACTGCTCTGCGGCAAACACGTACACACAGGCTCCGTTTGTTTGCTTGGTTTGCAAACAATTTTATTGTTATACATGCTTTATTTGTCTCGTCTTACTCATGGAAGTAATCATCTTCTCATGACATACAATGGCTGGAGCCTTTTTTATTGCGGGACATTTATATATTTATATATATTTATTTTGTATTCATAGTCCATTCATTGTATGGCATGATGATGACAATGATTTATTTGTAGATTGATTATTGTGTCCTTTTATGTTTTAATGTTTTAAAGTATGTTCATTGTGTACGAAACAAATTCCCTAAGGGGCAATAAAGGTTTCATTCATTCATTTAATTCATTCATTTCATGTCAAAATACGAATCATGTTGCTATACACAAGTCCAGGGGGTAGGGTATGTGTTTTGTACTCTGGTCAACGATTAGTTGAATTGCATGTCAATTCAGGTTTTTGGAGCACCATTGAACTTCTTTGTAGCCCACCATTTAGCAGTTTATTCCTGTATAAGCAGGGGGTGTCATGCTGGCGAAACAGCCCACCAACAGTCCCTGATCTGAAATGGATCATTATATTCGTTTCAGGCAGGTCCAGATTGCACCATGCCAACAAAGGCGGTTTCTCTCCCACAGCTGAACACCGGATGGGCCAATCAGCCAGCGGGGCTCATTCTCTTTGCTGAGGGAACATGAATGACGCGCTTCAGCTGTCTGGGGACAGATATGCTCTGCTGGGGTAATCTTGATCGCTCCACACTCTGTCAGGTTTTCGTTTGAGATTCCTCGATGCGAGAATCATTCTCCGCCGAGCGCTGGTGTCGTTCTGTCTCCCAGGGCGACCGGCAGAAGGGCCTCCTTTCCACAAGTTTAACACAGCAGGGCGCCAGACCAGGGCATTTCCTCCCACAAATGGATCCCTCAGGACCTTTCCCTTATTTCTGGCCTGAGATGGGTGTCATGTGATTTGGACAGAATAGTGTAATGTACAGGACAGTGTAATGTACAGGACAGGGCAGTCAGTTGGCAGATGGGCTGAGGGTTCATTTATTTTGCACACAGCATAGAAAGGTGGCACTGCCACCTACTTTCACAGAATACCTGCACCATGTGCGCTGCTAATTTTAATTCCTCTTCATACCATCTGCTTACGATATACATAGTCAGTCATGAATTGCCTAATGCATATTATATAATTACTATAATTACCTGAGTATGGGTTTATTGAGTGTATTCACTGTAGAATAGACATATAATCTATTTACTGTAATATGGAGTGCTCTTTTCTTCAGTAATATGGAGTGCTTACAAAGCTTGATTTTGTCCAGGTTTGTGTCAGCTGGTGTGTATTGCATGGGATGCCAAATCTTCATTAGACAGAATAGCTGAATTCATTACAGTGCCGGAGTGTCTTGCAAACTTTGTGACACTGTGGGTCTCAGTGCCAAGATCTTTCCATAAAATACTTACAAAGGAAAAATGAGGTGTTTCTTACCCTCACTCCATCAGCAGAAAGTGCCCACCTCCGTCTCCTCTGCCCGTCTATCTGAAGCCCACCCTTCATGCTGTTTGTCATTTCAGAGCAGAGCGTGATAATTACATTTAAGCTTACAGAGTTAATTCCTCTAACAAGCCAGGCCTTGCTTTATTCCTAATGGCCAGAGTTTTTGTTTGTCTTGCGTTTGCTGTCCGCAGGGTGACGACGTCCTGACTGTCATCAAGGCGAAGGCGCAGTGGCCCGCGTGGCAACCGCTGAATGTGTAAGTAGTCATTCATGTTTCCATGGCGTAATTATCCATCTGCATTTACTCACGCCTGGCCTGCCACAATGCTGTAAAAACACATCTGCTCGATGGTTCATTCTGTACTTTCCCAACTTTCTGTACTGTCTCCAACTCTTACCTGTGAGGCCCAGCTGAAATGACTGCGTAAAAGATTCAAAGCCTGCCCCATTACTGTAAAGCAACAGGAGCTGAATGTATTGGACTGAGCTTGTGTTATATCTGTTACAGGCTTGGCAGGCCAAACTAGAGCATGATATCAAAAATGCTGCTTCAACAAAATGCTTCTGTGGATAAATATTTTAGAGGCTCTGAAGGGAATGACAATGACTTTGGGATTGGAGCCAATCACATCTGCATCAGCTAGTCTTGTCTTGTTCATGTGTAGGGAATTAATTGCATGCACTGTGGTTGGTACTGGAGAATGGAATATAAATCAAGTCTGTGTAGGGGAGGATCTGAGATGTTGAGAGTGTGTTGCACATGCATAATATTGCTCAGCCCAAGCTTTATAGTAAGTAAGTAAATAAATAAATAAATAATAATAATGATTTCATTTATATAACACCTTTCACAATCTCAAATAATTTTACAATGAAGGGAGGGTACCCTCGTTTCAACCTCCACTAATGTACAGCACCCACCTGGGTGATAAACAGCATCAGCATCCTGGCTTTTGGAGCTTTCACATACTATACTACCCAAGCCCTGTTTACCTCCAACTGTTAATGTTAATATAAGGTTACAGGTTGGTGTGGATGCTGATGTAATTACTTTTGTAAGTGACCATGTAACATGATGTATTCATGTGACTCACAGATTTGCCATTAATGTGGTTCACCATGTAACTTAAAAAAACCAAATTGCTACAGCACTTAACCCAAACACTTTATATAAACATTACAATACTTAAAGTAAGTAATGGTTGTGTGTGACAAAGTTTGTTCTATTTTTTTGTTTGAGCTCCCAGAGGCTGCCCTGAGAACTGCCTACTGTTGCTGTTGAAAACAGCATGTTGTGATATTTTAAAATCTACTATTGAAAGAGTATGATATGATTTCGGTATTCATGAAGATGACATTGGACTGGAATAGGGAAACCCACTGACTTAAGCATTTTTACCATTTCATTTGATGTATCCAGCCTCATTTTAAAGGTGAGGTTAAAGTATTGAAATTTTGTTCAGTTTATTATTATTTTTACATATTCAGCATTGACCTAATATAACAAGAAGCACATTGTTGAATCTATCTTGTCATATGCTACCTAATTAAAATGGAAAAAGTTAATTATATTTACACTACAAGGAAAATGTTACAGTGATAGCTATCTGAAGTAGTATGTTGAACTGTTGGAGATGTGTGTATTGAAAGTTCAGATTCCTCCATGCTGTCACTGTGTTGAAAAAAATAATTTTTAAGTTTTTTTACAAAACAGAACAGTTCAGTTTATGAGATAATGCAGCATTAAACCTGCATCATTAAAGGTACAAATTATAATGCAGAGTAAGATATTTAACAAAGCTATGTAACATTTTAGATCATATTTTTATGTCTTTTCTCCTGCTCTTTAACATGCTTGAACATGTTAAAGAGTTCTCAGAATAATAAATGGCACACTTCTAGTCTTGCAATAACCAATATATCAGCTGCTGCTACATAGTGGTGTGACACACTGCTTTGTTACAAAACAAAACAGAGCTACATGCACAACACCTTTTTGTGATGTGTAATTACAGCATACAGAAGTATTAGCCTAGTAAATATTTAAACTTTTAGATTTAAATTTAGAACTGGAATGAAGAGGTCATGTGCAATGATAATAATAATACAGGATGACAATAACTCTGAAATTCTGAATTTGACATTTACATTTTACATTTTAAGCATTTAGCAGACACTCTTATCCAGAGCGACTTACAAGATGTGCATTAATACAAGGTAAGAACAATCATAGTTAGCGCACAAGATCAGTGCAGTAATACAGCAATTCAGTGCAGTAATACAGACATGAGTCTTTCCCCTTATAAGTAGTATATTAACCATAAGCTCACACTGCTGCTATTATTATCAGAACCATTTAACTTACCATCGCTGCAAGATTGTGAGTAAGATTTGGTGGATATTAAAGTGACCCTATAGTTTAGCATTCACCCAGACTAGCAGCTCAGCCCCAAATTCTACAATTACAACACTGCTGGCAAGAATCTGTTCTATGAGTTCTGAAAAATGATGCATATGTACTTGCATGTCTTAATTTGTGTCTTAAATTCTGAATATAATTCATAGCTCATTGTTACCTCTCCATACATTTGTTAACATTTGAAGAAATCTGTAGGACAGTTGCCACGCTATACAGTTTCTTGTCAGCACAGTATTTCAACCATACTCTCTACCCACATGCTTTTTTGGTACCTTCTGGTCTGATCTCTACATCATCCATCTGCCCACAGCAAAACACCATCTGGAACAGATATTTTTAAACCTGCATTTCTGAAGGGTAATAATGCCCATTCACAACTTGATGACCCCTGCCATTTTGAACACTGGGAATCCTTTGGATAAGCCCATTGGCGAAATGAGAGATGATCAGGCCTGGGTATTTTGTGAAGGCTTGTACCACTGAAAACTCAATTGTTCCAGACAATTTGGGTCTTGGAGAGAGCACATGATCCTGTAACATGGCCCCCGCGACAAACATAGAATAATGTTCTTTTAGTACATATAAAGCTCCCTGGTCCTGTGGTATGCTCCAGCTGGTAGTCACCGAGCTTCTGTAACTCTTGGCTTGCAGTGCTGTCTCCTTCTATGTGCATTGTACCATTTCTTTATTTATTTCCTTGACAAGAATTCACAACAGGCTAATACAGGGGATTTATAATTTCCTGAAAGCAAACTGTATCCATGTAGACTCTTTACAAGCTACGGGTCATTACAGAGTCTGTGCGTGTGCCTGTGTGTATTTGTACTTCAGTGTACACATGTCAGGAGCATCTGCTTTGTGTCTGCGTTAAAACCCAAGAGACGGCACAGGAGTGTACAGCATTTACACTAGCTGAGCGTTACTTGTGATTTTACAAGATAAACAAATATATTTGCGGAGCTTTCCGTGTAATCCTCAAGAAAACGGGGATGGATAAAAGCAAACTCACCTCTCTCTCTGCCTCTGTATTTCTCTGTCTCTTCCTCCCTCGTACAGATATGTTTTTCAACTTTGAATTGAAACTCTACAAAGCAACAAATAATTTGGTTCAATTTTAAAGGAGACGGGGCATAGAAGAAGTCCTCTGCATGCGCAGAGATAAAGAACTGCCCTTTACACTCTGATTTAAAGCTGCGAGCGCTAATGCAAAATATGTATTTTTTTCTTTGTAGTGCACTCTTAGGTTCCTGTTGTGATTGCATGGCTTAGCGTGTAAGTGTGGTTTCACAAAGTTAATTTTGAACCCTGTCACTCCCCCGCTTCCTCTCACCGCTGCATTCTGGGTGGTGTAGTCGGGCAGCGCCCTCGGCTGAGTTCTCGGTGGACCGCACGCGTCACCTGATGTCCTTCCTCACCATGCTGGGCCCCAGCCCCGACTGGAACGTGGGTCTGTCTGCGGAGGACCTCTGCACCAAGGAGTGCGGCTGGGTCCAAAGGGTCATACAGGACATGATCCCCTGGGATGCCGGCACCGACAACGGGGTCACCTACGAGGTGAGGGGCCTGCTCTGGCCAATGGGGTCACCTACGAGGGGAGGGGCCTGCTCTGGCCAGTGGGGTCACCTACAAGGGGAGGGGCCTGCTCTGGCCAGTGGGGTCACCTACAAGGGGAGGGGCCTGCTCTGGCCAATGGGGTCACCTACGAAGGGAGGGGCCTGCTCTGGCCAATGGGGTCACCTACGAATGGAGGGGCCTGCTCTGGTCAATGGGGCCACCTACGAGGGGAGGGGCCTGCTCTGGCACGGCGCCGATTGCTCTGACTCTAGATTTTGGCAGAACACAATCGGCTTGGAACCTGCCACTTAGCCCTGAGTTATGTTATCTGCTCCAATACTGTCGCAAATCCAAAGTCTTTTTGCCAAGAAATCTGAATTGGTGCTGTTAACTTTTCCATTTATTTGAGCATGCTGTAGAGTATTTCTCATAGCACTTTGTTTAGAGGCTCATAAGTGTGCAAACATGGATGAGGAATGAGAAGGAAAAAAGAAAGCAAACAAACTCATTAAAAAGCACAAACAGCACATCCTGTTTTTACCCGGATGGCTGCCACACTGAATAAGCTTTTCTTTTTTGTTTTCTGTGTTTAATGAACTGCTGTAAGAAATGTGTATTCTCAATAATCCCCTGCTGTCTGGGAACCTGAACAGATTATAGTACTGTACCAGCTGTTGGCCTGAAAATCCATTTGGATTGAATATTTCTGTGCATTGACCCCTTTCAAGCCTACGTCAGCATAAGCTGCGAGCACAGAGCAGTAGGGTCTGTCTGCAGTCCCTTCACCACCAGGACACCGTCCAGGGGACAGCACCACTCTCAGGGCAGGAAATAACATAATTCCACTGGAGATTGCGTGTTTGTGGATGCTTGGCACTGTCTTATTGAAGCGTTGCATGATATTATTGTGATAGTTTTGTACTTGTGTTCATGGATCATGTGTAAAATGTCTTGTTTAGATTGTCTGAGCAGTTGTAATCTATGTGAAAGCTGTTCACTGTTCAATGTCAGCTTAATATTAATGGAGAAAGAATAGGGATATCATTGACTCTCACTGCCCTTCGGCCATGTTTGCATTAAGTATTGTTATCAGCCCCCTACAGTGGTGGGGTGATTTGTGGTCGACCACCAAGACAGTGCCAACAGCTGATTGGCAATGCAAACCACTCTGTGCCCTGTTCATGGTTCCTGTAGCAATCGAGGAGCATAGAACAGGAATAAGAATGGGACAGGTAGCTAAAATGCCCAGTAAAATTGGAATAGGCATTAGTTAACCGGCCTGTGGTACACACCTCTCTGTCCCATTGCACTTTTTAAAAGGCTAGGTGTTAACCCTGGTGACCAACCACCCACACCCCCACCCCTCCCCCCCACACACACAACCTTATTATCATCCCTACAGCTGGTTGGCTACATCATCTCTTACATTCCCCACCCCACCCTGATTGCCCAGGTCTGCCCCATTACTGTCCATCATTTTTGAACCCACCTATTGTCAAACAATCTCAAACACAAAGCTCTTCGAGGAAGTTTATAAACTAAAAGCTCTTAAAATTTCCACCATTAAATCCCACATACCTGTGATTGAAATTTATTTTTTTACTTCTATTCTCCACAAAGCAGCTATTTTGGAAATGCAAAGGAAAAGATGATCCACAAAGAGGCCTGTTAGGGAATAATACAATAAATCACACATAAAGGGGAGATATTATACAATCAGTAAATTATGTATCATTGATATCAAACCAATGAGCTCGTGTCAGATGGCAGGGTGAATGAGTTGGGAGCGAGTTGCTAAAACCCAGCCTCCGTCTCTGTTTCTGCCTCTCGCAGTCTCCCAACAAGCCCAACATCCCCCAGGAGAAGATCCGCCCGCTCACCAGCTTGGACCACCCCCAGAGCCCCTTCTACGACCCCGAGGGCGGGCCCATCACGGCTGTCGCCCGGTTGGTGGTGGAGAGGATTGCCAGAAAGGTACCCCTAATTGGGCCACTGAGTCACTATCGGATGCTTTCGGTAAAAACAAAAATAACACTGTCCTCATCTTTTCAAAAAAGCACACAGGTTTTAAACAAAGCAAAAGCAAAACATAGCAAACTATGACTTCCTACGTTAAGTTAATCTTTCTATTTGAATGCTTAATTTTTTATTATTTAAAACCGATGTGTTTTGTCATATAGCCTTTCTCAGGGTTTCAACAAGCAATGGATGAAAACAGTGCTTAGAAAAATAGGGTAACATGTAAAAAAAATTTAATTGTCCAATCGGAATTAAGGAGAGAAGGCCTTAAGACAGGCAAACAAAGGCATACATTCATATATCTAAAATATATATTTGTATATATTTTTTATATCTGTATATCTATATTTTTTATATTCCATATCAAAAATCATTGCACATGCATTCTACATTGGAGAAACTGCACGTCCCGTTAAGGAACCAATGACTGAACATAGAAGCTCAATTCAAATAGATGTTAAACGTCCTGTTGCTAGACATTTGAAAGAACCAACATTACAGTGCATTCCGAAGCATGTCCTCTGTCTTTTAACGCCGTGTTGAACAAAGTAACAAAACAAACCAACCCGTGAGCAGACAAACAATGTTTGTCAAAATGCAGTGAGTCGGGCCTCCCACGTGGTCTAATGGTTTCAACATCCGACGCTGGCCACGGCAACCAGGGTTCGATTCCCCGTCGCGCCAGAGTCGGCTCTGGCCGGGAGTGCCATCCGGGCGGCAATTGGCTGTCCGCCCGAGGGAGGGGGGAGGGAAGCCAACACAGTTTGCTGCGCACAGGAGTAGTTCTGGGGTACTGGAATTACAGTTGACGGCACGACGAGTGCTGTCTCAGAGGAGGCAGCGCTTCGCCTTTGTCACTGCCGGTCACAGGACTATGGCAGCGAACTACGAGGGAGGGGACTGAACAAAGCACAGCGGGAGTAATTGTCTACCAAATTGGGAGAAAAACGGGGTAAAATCAAAAAAATGCAGTGAGTCAACCATTGAGAATAGGGGATAAACATCTCTATTAACTTGACAGTAGAGAAAGAGCTGTTTTGAGAAGGATTTATTTTCTGTTTACTGTTATGCAGTCTCTGAAACAAGGTATTAAGATGTTGGGTGGCCGTAGAGATGGAGATGTATGCTGCATGTTCTGCTTATATTCAAGAAAATGATTTGTCAGTAATGTTGTGAATGTAAGTACCTCATATGTCCATATTCACAGCTGCCCATTTAACTAGTTATCCTTCTTTTTAAGATTAAATTATTATTATTATTATTATTATTATTATTGTGATTATTATTCATCACTGACAGGCGTTTGACAGCTTTGACACGGAAAGTTTATATTTAGCTTAACTTTCTGAATGCATTGCCGGTGTCCATTTTCACAAAGGACTGAAAAAAATATTCCCATTCCAGGCTTTTGGAGAGGGAATGGATTGTCAGTTGTTTACAAGCCTAGCCTGCTCTGATAGCGATCAGATGGCAAATTGGGGATCTTATCAGTGTTTGATATGATGGTGAAGCATGTTCTCCGCCTGCAGGGTGAGCAGTGCAATATCGTTCCTGATAACGTGGATGACATCGTGGCAGATATCGCCCAGGAGGACAAGGAAGAAGGTGAGCAACCTGTTATCTTTCCATCTGCCATCCAAATTCTACACAGAGCTGTGAGACGGTTTAATTAGCACGCTTTGGTGTGAAGCCCCGGTTAGACTTCCCACATTTCTCATAAAAAGCAATGAAGAAACACAAAGGAAAATCTGTCATAACCAGACATTATTTTCACTCTTGCGATTGTGTTTTCAGATTGTATTTTATAACTTACAACACATACAGTTGCATGCAATTGGTTTGTTTAGGTTGAATTTGTATAGGTTAATAAAAGAAAAAGAATAATCAAATCAAATCAAATGTATTTGTATAGCGCCTTTCATAATTTAATTGTCACAAAACGCTTAACAGAGGGGGAGCCCAGGCCTAGACCCCCCCAAAAGCAAGCCTAAAGACAACAGTGGCAAGGAAAAACTTCCTTGATAGGGAGAAACCCTGGGAGGAACCAGACTAAAAGGGGGGGAGCCCATCCTCTTCTGGCCAGCACAGGGTGTGTCCAAGGTGACTCAGGGCTGGAAGACTTTGCCCCTCCTGAGTTAGCTAGTCAGTGGGGGGGGCTAAACCACGTGAAGAGGGTCCAGATCCAGGAACTGGGGTTGGCGTGGGGGTGAGGGTTGATGGGGGCAGCTCACACTTCTCTCAGGATCTAGGGCTGAGGCAGAGAAGAGAACATGCAGTCAGAAAAAAAAGCAGTGTTATAGCCAGTAGCATTATGTGAGAGCAGGGGAGCACAAGCACAGGAAATATACAGATAGCCCCAACAGGTGTAAGCTATGGCAGCATACCTATTAGGAGAGGGACAGAGAATACACGCAGCCATGAGAGAGTTCCAAACCATCCACACCTGATCAAGCCTAACCAGCCTAACAGTGGTGGTAACACGTTGAGGAGGTGACAGTATGGAAAGTTTCTCACTCCATAAGACACTATGGCACGGCCTTCTCCATCTCTCCACCTAGACTATGTTTGGCAGTAGGCTAGGCTGAAAATATGTTTTTAATCTAGACTTAAAATTTTTAACTGTGTCTGAATCCCTAACATGCTTTGGTAAAACGTTCCACAATAGAGGAGCTCTAAAAGAGAAGGCTCTACCACCAGCTGTGCTTTTCAAAATTCTAGAGAGTAATAGATGGCCGGCTTCTTGTGAACGAAGCAGTCGTGTCGGCTTATAAGGGGCAATCATTTCGGTCAGATATATAGGTGCAAGTCCGTGCACTGCTTTAAAAGTCAGCCCGATATTTAACAGGAAGCCAATGTAGTGATGCTAACACAGGAGTAATGTGCTCATACTTCTTGGATCTAGTCAAAATACATGCCACTGTATTCTGTACTAATAGAACATGCAAACATAAAGAAGAACAGGCTAAGTTGGGTTAATTTACCAAGAGAGTGACTGTGCATTGCCTCTTCCCAGACGACACCCCAGAGACGTGTATCTACTCCAACTGGTCACCCTGGTCAGCCTGCAGCTCCTCCACCTGTGAGAAGGGCAAGCGCATGAGGCAGAGGATGCTTAAGGCCCAGCTGGACCTCAGCGTTTCCTGCCCGCACACCCAGGACTTTGAGCCCTGCATGGGGCCAGGCTGCAGCGACGAGGGTGAGGGCCCGGCGGGCCGGTGCTGATCTGCACACCTTCCTCTGCTCCACGCTGTACACGCTCTGTCACTTCTGCCCCATTCATCTTTTTATCCCATTTTCTCCCAATGTGGAATGGCCAGTTGTATCTACCTGCCGCATCTACCTGCAACATCTCCCATCAGTTAGGGAGAGTGTAGAGTAGCACACACGTCCTCCGTGATGCGTGTAACCAGATGCCTCTTCTTTTTATGCTGACTGGAACCCTCTGGCTCTCGGTCACTACAATGAATTATGCACAAATATGCTGATCTGACTAAGCAGTGACTGAGTATTCACATGATGGTACTTCCTGTGTGTGGCAGAATGTAAGGTCTTATAGCGAGGTTGTCTGCCATCTAACCAAGATGACTTTCCCTTATTTGGGATTAGCTGCAGTAGGAAGCACGATCAGGAAGCCCGATGCTGAGGGGTGTGCTTGTCGCATGAGTGAAACCTATTTATAACAAGCTTGTCATTGGAATGTGTGGGAAAACATCTGCAGTTTGAGAATGCTTTATCGAATGACAGGAAGTAGACCTAGGGTTTGCTGTCCTCACAGAAGTATAGGTGAAGGCATCGATTTGTGCGCTGAGCCTTAAAGGTCAAACCTGGACCTCTACGTTCTTTATTGGCACAGTGAGATCCATAAATCCTTTGATCATTTGTATACAATACAAGATTTCATTTGGGATAACACTGTTATCAGATGGGGCTGTCTTACACTCCTCTGACTTCTCAGCTTTAATTAATAATACAAGTGCTGTAATATGGATTTTTTTGTCTTTATGGTTTGCGTGGTACTTCACTTGCACTGTGTGCAAACCACCAGCACAGACAAGGAATGTAAATAATTAGGGTGTACAACAACAGGCCCAGAACAAAAAATAAATAAAAATCAAATGTCAATGTCGAATGTCAAATTCACCAAGACAGCTGGGCCTCACCCTGAGTCCTCCAATAAACACTGAATGTGACTAGAAGCCTCTTTTTGTGACGTGACTCTCTGACTGCGTAACGTCTTCCCCTATCATTAACATTTCCTTTGTTTAATTTCCGTTGTCCGTTTGGGTTCCTGCCAGTTCAAAGCACAACCCTTCTGCATCAAACTGCTTTTGTCCTTATTTAATGATCTGTTGATGGGTGATATTGATGAATCTGGGCCTTGACTAATCCCTAGGGACATCATCAGGGCCATATTTATTTACAGAGATTATTAATGATTCACTTAGTTCTGCTTTATTAAGCTGCAAACACTGCTGTTCTCAATTTGCGGCAATACAAGTGGGAGAAGAGGGATTGTCATGGAAAGTCCATTAGAATAACGTTCATCCATCCCATCTGAAAACAAATCTATTTACAGCAGTGCTGAGAGATCATTTGGGGGACTAAGATTGAGTGCACCTGAAAAGAGGCCTGCGTTTTCATATCACTGGAATAAGGAATAAGTTATGTTCTGAACTTAAGATAGATGTGTAAATGATTGTATGTATCACCCCTCTATTGCTGTACCTGGGTCAGAGGTTGTTCAAGCATGTTGTAAAGATTGACCTTAGAGCTGCTCTTTTCATACATGGCAAAAATCTAAGACTGCTAACCTAAATATGCTGCTTTCTGTTTTTGACAGACAAATTGTTACATTAGGGCTCATTTGTTTGATAACCTTTGATAGTGAAGTACAGGGGGTAGACAACACCAAATGAAAAATGACTCATATAAAGGTAACTAAAGTAACTAAATCACAATTAAAAAGGAGTCTACCCAAGTGTTTCATTTTAATGCCAATACTAATTACCAATATGTTTCTGCTATAAAAGATGTTGTTAGTTTCTGAAGCAACATGAGTGATCTAACAGATTTTGAAAGAGGGCAAATATTTGATGCCCAAATTGCAGGTGTGTCAGTCACAGAAACGGCAAAATGATTTAATGTGTCAAGGGGAACAGTGTTGAAAATCATGGCGGCATACGCCAAACAAGGAAAAACTTTATTAGGAAAGAGGAACAGTGGCCGCTGTCGAAGCTCACCATCAGGGATAGACAGACAATTAACAGGATAGTTGCTAAAAACCACAACCACAAAATATTACCACAGAACTGAATCTACTGTGACCCAGTCTCAACGAAAACTTCACAAAGCTGATATTCATGGTAGAGCTGCCATTCAGAAACGGCTTATAACCAATGCCAATGCGCAACAATGCATAACCTGGTGTAATGAGCACAAAGCCTGGACCTCTGAGCAATGAAAGAGAGTATATGTCTCGTTGTCTCGTTGTCTCGTTGTCTCGTTGTCTCGTTGCAGTGTGGTATAATGGTTAGGGAACTGGGCTTGTAATGTTAAGGTTGCAGTGTTAATCCCCAAGTGGGACACTACCATTGTACCTTTGAGCAAGGTACTTAACCTGAATTGCTTCAGTTAATATCCAGCTGTATAAATGGATTGTAAAGAAATGTAAACTGTAAGTCGCTCTGGATAAGAGCGTCTGCTAAATGCCTGTAATATGTTTGTAGAAAGCCAAAGGAAGCCTTCAACCCCAAATTGCCTGTTCCCAAATGTTAAACATGGTGGTGGATCTGTTATGGTATGGGCAGCCATCTTGTGGGAGTCATTGGGCCTGATTATTGCTCCACATGACATCCTGCATGGTATACTAGTTTTCATTCCAACCACATTTGCAACCCAGAATTGTAATGAGCTGTTAGTTGTTCTTCATTAGACATGTTTCATGTCTATTGAGGGATGATTTACCCTTTTGTTCATGTCCCATTACCTTTAATCAGTTAGATCAACTACTGCTTAGATTTTCTGTAATATGTATAGGACCTGGAGAAAATCTTGGGTTCTTATCATCTATTGCTAAATGTAATCATCTGGTTTACTGTATCTTCTTTCATGATATGTGAAAACATTCCCATAAGAGGATACACTTCTCTCGGAATCGACGTAATTCATAACTGACCAGTAGCCTAGCGTTTGGCCTTCCATTGTAAACTGGGAAATATTATTTCATCTGTATCCCATAATTGATTCAACAACATTTGGTTGGTTTCCTTACCGTTCTGTTCATAATTTTTAAGTTCAGAGTGACACTGCTCCTCAAATCCAGGAATATAATCAAATGGTAGGCTTCTACATTCAGACTGGTCAAAAATCCTGACAGCCTTCAGAAATGTATTGGCTGGTTGACTGAACTGTGTTTTCTTTTTCAATTGATCAGGGTTATAATATCCTGGGAGCTAATGTTAATTCCTTGAATGTTATTTGTTGGAAGCACCTTTTTCCGCAATAACAGCTTTATGTCTTTTTTTGCAAAGTTTCTACCGACTTTTCACACTGGTTGGAGGAGATTTTCACCCATTTTTCCTCGCTGAATTGCTCCAGCTCTCTCAAGTTGCTTGGACATTGTTTATGGACAGCAATTTTCAAGTTGTGCCACAGATTCTCGATGGGGTTCAGGTCAGGACTTTGACTGGGCCACTCAAGGACATTCACCTTTTTATTCTTGAGCCTCTCCAATGTAGGTTTTGTCCTGTGCTTTGGATCATTGTCCTGCTGAAAGGTGAATTTTTGCTCCAGCTTCAGTTTTTTGAGAGACGGAAATAGGTTTTCTTGCGGTGTCTGTCTGTACATTACTCCATCCACTATTCCTTGTATTCTGGCAAGTTTCCCAGTTTCTAGGCAGGGTCTGGGTGGTATGATGCAACTTTCACTTCTTGATTGATTGATTGAGCCAACTGGGATATCCAAACCCTTAGATAGTTTTGTATATCCTTCTCTTCTAATCTTTGCCTTTTGATAATCATATCCCTGGCTTCCTGAGAAAGATCTTAGATCTTAATTTTTGTCTTTCCTTTTACTACCCGACCAGTGATCCTCACAAAGACAGGTGTTTTTGACAGGTGCAATCATGACAATCACTGCTATGGCACACAGACACAGAGGCCAATCAACTCTTTGTGTGGCTCGATAAGGTAATGTTTTGCTTCTGCATTAACTTACAGCTGCCAGAGCACAGGGTTTGAATACTTTTGCAATCAACATTTTTCCATTTTCATTTTATTTTAAGTACCTATATACTTTTTTTGACTTGTTTTCTTTTTACAAATGTGTGCAGTAGGTTGTATTTTTAACAGATATTAGTTCTTACATGAAAGTGTTATTAATGAAAGCTTGAAAACAATGAAATGTGAATATTTGGTCTGAGTACTTTAGCAAGGCACTGAATGTCTGTGCTGTGAACGCATTGTGTCCGAGTTCCACATGCATTCATCAGCAGCTTGAGTTTATTCTAACAGTTCGACATCATGAATTCTACCCTCCCAACTCTTAAGCCACTGAATGAGGTCAATCAGACTCCTTCCATGTAGCGCAATGAGCTCCAGTACCTCCTTCAAATAATTATAAATCATATTCTTTCCACTTATGCTTTTTTCACAGCTGTTTCGCTCCTTCTCAGACTTTTGGTTTCTGTGACTTTAAAGCAGGGGTCTCAAACTCAGTGCCACGGAGGGCCATGTGTGTGCCAGGATCTCAAACTCAGTGCCATGGAGGGCCGTGTGTATGCAGAGGTCTGAATCTCAGTACCATGGGGGGCCGTGTGTATGCAGGGGTCTCAAACTCAGAGCCATAGAGGGCCGTGTGTATGCAGGGGTCTGAATCTCAGTGCCATGGGGGGCCGTGTGTATGCAGGGGTCTCAAACTCAGAGCCATTGAGGGCCGTGTGTATGCAGGCGTCTGAATCTCAGTGCCATGGGGGGCCGTGTGTATGCAGGGGTCTCAAACTCAGACCCATGGAGGGCCATGTGTATCCAGGGGTCTGAATCTCAGTGCCATGGAGGGCCGTGTGTATGCAGGGGTCTGAATCTCAGTGCCATTTGGGGCCGTGTGTATGCAGGGGTCTCAAACTCAGAGCCATAGACGGCCGTGTGTATGCTGGTTTTTACTCCAGCCTCCGCTCTTGATCTGATAATTAGTTCCTTTATTTGCTCAATTATCCTGTTGGCTTGCACATAATACATGTAAAGTGTTTTTGTTATCTACATAACAATAGACAGGCAGTGTGGTATAATGGTTAGGGAACTGGGCTTGTAACGTTAAGGTTGCAGGTTCAATCCCCAGGTGGGACACTGCCGTTGTACCCTTGAGCAAGGTACTTAACCTGAATTGCTTCAGTTAATATCCAGCTGTATAAATGGATTGTAAAGAAATGTAAAACTGTAAGTCGCTCTGGATAAGAGCGTCTGCTAAATGCCTGTAATGTAATGTAATGTAATTGTTGCTTATATTGTGTGCTTGAAAAATTCACAGAGATACATGCATATGGCTGAATGAGTAATTGAACCAATTAAGGCAGCAGTAATTGGATGGGCATAACACATCAGTTTGAACATAAAAATAAAGATCATCTCATGCCTATTGTTTCTCTTATTTCTAATAAGACGGAAGAGTTAGACTGAAGGTTGGCTGAGTGTGAATGGGTGTGTTATGTGGCTAGGCACACATCGTGGTTATACAGAATAATGCATTAGGCGGATATGGGTTAAGTAAGCAGGACATTTTTAAGACACAAAATGAGTGGTTAAGACTAAGGTGAAAAGCTTGTGAAGTCTCCAAAGTGCATTTTCACTCAATTTCATTCCAGGTTACATGAGAAAATGTTTATGTCAATCACAGTTTGTGGTACTAATAGACTTTATGTATTGATGTGCATTTCTGACTAGAGATCAAAAAGGTTTCAGTGTATTCAGCACATGGAAACGTTATATTTGTTAACATTGTGAAATAAGCCTATGAATTAATAGTAATAGGAATATTCTTTATTGCCATGTTACACAAGGTAATTGGAATTGGTCTTTTTGCTAATCTCTCCTAGATACACACACACATAGAGCACTATACATATGTATTCCATCAGAGAGGTCCGAGCACAGGGTCAGCCATAGTACGGCGCTCCTCGAGCAGTTTAGGGGTTCAGTGCCTTGCTCAAGGGCACTTCAGCAGTGCCCCAGGAAGTGAACTAGCCTCCCTCCGGTTTCCAGTTCATTGATTTTTTTTGTTGGCCTTCCTGGGATTTGAACCAGCAACCCTCCGCTTGCCAGCCTGTGTCGCATGGTACAGATACATTCAAATGAGTAACTTCTCCAACTATACATCAGATTTTGTATGACTATAAATACAACTTGCATACAGACACACATTTTCAAATGGTCTCATCTGGTTGGAAAAGTATTTCTGAAAATTATTATACACGTCTTGTGCCTTAACATTAAAGCCCTGAAATATACCTACAGAACATCAAATATCAGAGTTTGCAAACAGATTTGAAATATTTTTCAAGATTTATTCATACAAGGACAACCAAGTAATGGGTACATTATTTGAATCTAAGTGCAAATGATTCCTTCAAATACTGCATCACATGCTTTTTTTTACACATCTGTGTCTGTTATCCCACACCTTGTTGTGTTCTGTCATAGATTTTTACCACTGTATAGAATGAGGAAATATCTAAATGCAAACACGTCTTAGGCAGATTGTGCCTCTTAGACCCTACATTCTGTCCTGAATTTACATGATTCTCTGGTGTTCATTCCAAGATGATCATCATCGTGTGTCACCCTGCCCCCTGCTGGTGGGAGCGAGGAGAAGCAGGGGGAGGTGGAAGTGCAGAGCACTGATGAGGTTGGGGAGGGGGAGTGTGAGAACGTGGCACATGGATGTTTCAGCAAGCATAACGGGGCCAGTTTGATCATTTCCACTGCATAATGTGATAATTACATCTGCATTTATTTATATAGCAATTGCTACATATCTGATGAACATCAGTATAGATACAAACATTTGAAAGCAACACAGCTGAAGCAGAATGCAGTAAACATGTTTTCATACATTAGTGACGTTAAAGTTAAAGTTTGATTAAACAAGTGTCAAATCTGCTTCATATGAGGATGGCAAGGCAACTGCACTATGACGGTCTCCTCACAAATTGAAAGCTGCTCCTGATAGGGGAAGACTGAGGGTGACAGAAATGCGAGTGTGGTGACCATGCCCCCTCCCCGCCCCCCCAGATGGTTCCACCTGCATGATGTCCGACTGGATCACCTGGTCCCCCTGCAGCCTGTCCTGTGGGATGGGCGTGCGGTCCCGGGAGAGGTACATCAAGCAGTTCCCCGAGGACAGCTCCATCTGCACCCTGCCCACTGAGGAGACGGAGACATGCCTCGTCAATGAGCAGTGCTGTGAGTTCTTCTCCACCCGCCCCCGAAACATGGCCTCTCTCTCACGGCCAGCACAATCCTCCTTCTTAATAAAAACCTTTGGCCTTACTTATGTGAATATGTATGATATTTTGTGTTTCATACTTACTTACTTGTTGAGTGTGTTTTATGTTGTAATGGATTTTGTATTTTGTGAGTTGTCTTGAAAACCAAGCAGCAGCAGCAGCATCATCCAAGTGGACATATTTAAAAATTAAGACGCATAATTCAAAAATACACAGTAAAGGACATGTTGCCAAGTAATGCGCTGTGTTTGTGATGTGCTGTATCTCTTCCCTGCCCCTCGGCCTGCCAGCCACCAGCAGCTGCCTGGTGGCAGAGTGGGGTGAGTGGGACGCGTGCAGTGCGACTTGTGGGGTGGGCATGAAGAGGCGCGAGCGCAGGGTGAAGATGCCCCCCTCTGACGGCTCCCTCTGCAGCACGGAGGTGGCAGAGGTGGAGAAGTGCATGATGCCAGAATGCCGTGAGTATCCCCACCCCCCATCAGCCTCGAGGAGCCACGCCCTTTCACACAAGCTCCAATGATAAACTTCTAAACATTGCACTACGGCCCTTTGAGTGGTGTCTCCCATTGAGGCGCCTGTTTCTAGGACCAATTAAAGAAATAAAATGTGCTCTTCTCAATGGATTTTTTTTTCTTCTGTTTCTACGGATACTTGAACCCCTAGGGTAAACCAAAAACATTGAAATTCGGAAGGAATGGCCAGCACTCACTTAATATATATTTGGCTAAATAAATAAATGTATTCAGAAAAATAGTCTCCAAAACACATTGATGTTTTATCTATGCCTTCATCAGTGTTTGTAAGGGACAGCATGTAAATGTGCGACATGTTTTCATTACAAATGGAAGTGTGAGCATTCAATCAACTTCAAAATAGGTTGGCATACAATGAAAAGTAACACGCATGTATTTGTACATAGTTGCTATTATTCATTTAATGTGCCTTACATTCTGAAAAATCTATCAGAATGTATTTGTATAGCACGTTTTGCAATACATTTGTCATAATACGCTTTACAGCAGACCCTGGCCTGAACCCCTGCAAAGGCAAGCCTAAGGCAACAGTGGCAAAGAAAAACTCCCTAGGTGGAACAAACCTTACAAGGAACCAGACTCAAGAGGGGGAGCCCATCCTCCTCTGGCCGGCTCAGGGTCTGAGTTTGTAATGACTAACAGCGGTCAATGAGTCCATATGCAAAACAATTAGGGGCTTGATTAATTTCAAGGCAGCTGGAAGCAGTGGTCCTGCAGTGGGGTGATGGGCTGGGACAGGTGCCAGGTAGGTAGCTGACAGGTTCTGAAGATGGAGTAGGCTCAGGACTCAGGGCAGGCACCATGGCAGGGAGAGAGGAAGACAGAAACAAATACGGGCAATTAGAATAAAGCAATGCATGGGTATAGGGACAAATCAAATATGGGGGCAACAGGTGACCTCCACCAGGAGTTAACTAGGGCAGCATAACTACTAGGACAGAGATAGAGAATCTAAGCAGTCAAGAGAGGGACAAGAAATAGACCCAACCATCAAGAGCACCCTGAGAGAAGTGGGGGTCACAGCTGTTGAGAGTTGAGAGTAAGGAGAAATTTCCGCCCCACAAATGGGCGTTCAAAATTAGGAGCAACTTTAAAGGAATATTTACTTTGGAGAACTAAATGTGAAAATGTACCACTTCCCCATCTGCCGCCATCTCCTGGTTGCAGCCTCCAAGTTGAATCATGAAAGATCTGTCTGTCAATCGGGCTAGACATATATTATTCAAGAACATGATCACCACGCCTATTCAATACGATGCTGTATTTCCCAGGTGAAAATAGGCTTAAAAGAGAGATGGTTTGTTTTTGTTTATTCCAAAAAAAACAGTAGTTTTAGTGATACAAAAACATTATTTGTTGTTTTGTGGTTCTGTGTGGCTCAGTAGGTAGAGCATGCTGACAGCGCTTAGGTTGTGGGTTTGATTTCTATTGGGGCCACATATACTGAAAAATGTATGCATTCACTACTGTAAGTCACTTTTGATAAAAGCATCTGCTAAAGGGCATATGTTATTATTTGCAACAGAAATCGGCTTAATTCAAAACCATGGGAGTTATCTTATCTTATCGCTTGTCCTTCACTGACTCAGGGATAGCTTGTGATAGTGTACAGCCCTCTGACGTTGGTGTATTTCCCTGTCTGCACAGACACCATCCCCTGCATGCTGTCTCCCTGGTCGGACTGGAGCGACTGCAGTGTGTCGTGTGGGAAGGGCTTGCGAACGCGCCAGAGGATGCTGAAGTCGCCCGTGGAGCTGGGGGAGTGCACAGAGGATCTAGAGCAGGTGGAGAAGTGCATGCTGCCAGAGTGCCGTGAGTATCGCTGCCAGAGGACATCGGCCACTATCACGGCAACAACATTAGTGGTTCTGTGTGGCTCAGTAGGTAGAGCATGGTGTTGACAACGCTTAGGTTGTGGGTTCAATTCCCATTGAACCCACAAAAATGTATGCATTCACTACTGTAAGTCACTTTGGATAAAAGCATCTGCTATATGTCACTGAGACCAGGGTACTATACATCACCGTACTCATACAGACGCATTGGTAGGAGCTCAGTCCAGTGTATTGAAGTGGGGTTTCGTAGCATGTAGTTTGTACCTTGTCAATTCTGGATGGGCAACAGTTTGCCCATTTGCTTTAATATTTGGAGCTAAACTTAATCAATAATTTGTAAAACTACAGTTTGGATTCTAAAGTAATCCAAGACGATTTAAACAAAATCCAGAGCTGCGTTCAAATTCAGCGAACAGCTCAGAATGTTTTCTTTGAACAGTGAAACTGTTTCTTTTACAAATTATTTTACAATTATTTGTATTAAACGTAAACAAACACATCTCCAACAGGGCAGTATAAGGGGCTGTGTAGGACATTAACCAAATTTGACGCATATACACTACCGTTCAAAAGTTTGGGGTCACCTGCTGGAAACTATTTTTATCTCATAATTGACAATGCTTTACACCGTATACATTTCTGTAAATACTTAAAAATGACAAAAAACACATGTAACAATGAACAAAATGAACATCAAAGAAATGTTCAAGAAAAGTATATTGAAAATTGAATCTTGGATTCCTCAAAATAGTCACCCTTTGGCATGAGAATAGCCTCACAAACAGTGGCCATTCGGTTAATAAGTTTTAGCAGGAAATCACCCGACATGTTTTCCCAGCTATCCTGCAGCAATTCCCAGAGGAACTTGTGGGTTGCTTTGCTTTGACTCTTCCTTTCCAGTTTGTCCCATACAAGTTCTATGGGATTGAGGTCTGGACACTGGGCAGGCCAGGTCTCTAGTTTGAGTTGTTGTTCACATTCCTCCTTCACCAGACAGTTCTTGCACAACTTCAAGGTGTGTTTCGGGTCGTTATCTTGCTGAAGAATGAAGGAGTGCCCGATTAGCCATAGTCCAGATGGAAGGTGACCCCAAACTTTTGAACGGTAGTGTAACTACAAGTGAAATGCTCACACATACATACATACTCTGTAAATCTATGCACGCTCATATATAAAACATTTACACATACTAGTCTGAAACACTTAGACATACATATGAGAAGTACTCACGCATACATATATACTAAATTCATTACCGAATCTGTTGCATATGATTACAAATATAAAAAAAGTTTAGATACATGTGCAAGTGTTTCCCATATGTTTGTATAAATGTTTCAAATGTGTAGGCCTATGTATACATTTTTCAGTTATATGCATGTATGCTCTTACATGTAGATGTGTGAGCGTTTCACATGTATTAATATAAGTAATTTCAGTAGTATGTATACGTAATTTCAGTAGTATGTATAAAAAAATTCAGTAGCATACGGAAGGCATTCTCAGTTAGACCGGAAGGCGGAAGCAATGAGCGCAACATTTAAATTTAGAATTTGTTGGACGTTGTTGTGATTGAATATGAAGGTGCAACTTCTATTAATTTTGATCAGTCTGTAAGCATTATTCGTAATTGGCAATCAAGATGACATAGTTGATTTTTTAATAGGGTGCTGCGTTGTGTTGAATGCCTACAGCAAGACCCGGGAGAAGAGAGATGTTTTCGCTGTTTTAATCAGATTATTAATCAGTTCGATTACTAAAACCGAGTCCCATGCACTGGTGAAATTGCTCAATTGTTAAGTTGTTTCGTGGGCGACCTGAAAGGCCATTACTGGCTGTAGGTGGAGCTGGAGGAAGGCAGTTTTCTTGGCCTCTTCTTCTAGTTCTAAAGTAATCAAACTGATTAATAATCTGATTAAAACAGCGACATATTGACTCCAAAAGACAACACTCTCTCCATCAGGTCCTTCCCTAGAGCGAACCATAGACAAAATAGAATTTAGGGTAATGGTGTGGTCATCAAGCTCTCTAAAATATCTCTCTTCTCCCCGGTCTTGCTGTAGGCATTCAACGCAACGCACCAACTATGTCATCCCGACATTAACTATGTTAGAAGTTAATAGAAGTTGCACCTTCATATTCAATCACAGCAATGTCCAACGTCATATTCAATCACAACAACGTCCAACAAATTAAATTAATTTAAATGCCCGCTCTTTGCTTCCACCTTCCGGTCTAACTGAGAATGCCTTCCGTATGCTACTGAAATTTTGTATACATACTACTGAAATGACTTATATTAATACATGTGAAACGCTCACACATCTACATGTAAGAGCATACATACATATAAATGAAAAACGTATACATAGGCCTACACATTTGAAACATATGTGAAACACTTGCACATGTATCTAAACTTTTTATATATTTGTAATCATATGCAACAGATTCAGTTATGAATTTATGAATTTAGTATACAGTGGGGAAAATAAGTATTTCACCCCCTGCTGATTTTGTGAGTTTGCCCCCTTACAAAGAAAGGAACGGTCTATAATTTTCATGGTAGGTTCATCTTAACAGTGAGAGACAGAATATTTTAAAAATCCAAGAAAATCACATTATATGAATTTTAAACATTTATTTGTGTTTTATTGAGGAAAATAAGTATTTCACCCCCTAGCAAAACATGACTCAGTACTTGGTGGAGAAACCCTTGCTGGCAAGCACAGCGGTCAGACGTTTCTTGTAGTTGGTCACCAAGTTTGCGCAGAACCCAGGAGGGATTTTAGCCCACTCCTCTTTGCAGATACTCTCCAAATCCTTAGGGTTTGTAGGTTGTCGCTTGGCAACTCGAAGCTTCAGCTCCCTCCACAGATTCTCTATAGGATTAAGGTCCAGAGACTGACTAGGCCACTCCATGACCTTAATGTGCTTCTTCTTGAGCCACTCCTTTGTTGCCTTAGCCGTTTGCTTTGGGTCATTGTCATGCTGGAACACCCATCCACGACCCATTTTCAGTGTCCTGGCTGAAGGAAGGAGGTTCTCACCCAAGATTTCCCGGTACATGGCCCCATTCATCCTCCCCTCGATCCGGTGAAGTCGTCCTGTCCCCTTAGCAGAGAAACAGCCCCAAAGATAATGTTTCCACCGCCATGCTTGACGGTGGGGATGGTGTTCTTGGGGTCCAAGGCAGCTTTTTTCTTCCTCCAAACACGGCGAGTCGAGTTGATGCCGAAGAGCTCGATTTTAGTCTCATCTGACCACAGCACTTTCTCCCAAGCCTCCTCTGAATCATCCAGGTGCTCATTGGCAAACTTCAGACGGGCCTGTACATGTGCCTTCTTGAGCAGGGGGACCTTGCGGGCACTACAGGATTTCAATCCATTACGGCGTAGTGTGTTACCAATGGTCATCTTGGTGACTGTGGTCCCAGCTGCCTTGAGATCATCAACAAGTTCCAGCCGTGTAGTTCTGGGTTGTTCCCTCACCTTTCTCATGATCAGGTTCACTCCACGAGGTGAGATCTTGCGTGGAGCCCCAGACCGAGGGAGATTGATGGTCAATTGGTGTTTCTTCCATTTTCTAATTATCGCACCAACAGTTGACTCCTTCTCACCAAGCTGCTTGCCAATGGTCTTGTAGCCCATTCCAGTCTTGTGCAGGTCTACAATTTTGTCCCTGATGTCCTTAGACAATTCTTTGGTCTTGCCCATTGTGGAGAGGTTGGAATCTGATTCATTGATTGATTCTGTGGACAGGTTACTATTAAAATAATAACAACGGATATATCCATTTTTTATGCGGGTCAACGTCCGTTATTGTGGGGCACAGGACAATGAGTCAAATGTTGTGTAGTATATCAACGTAAGGTATCAATCGTAGTTAATATTGTTAATAAACACGTTTGGAATATATGTGGCTTTGATGAAAATACAGATGGATACATATGAAAGTTCGTTTCATTTAGTTTAATATTTCTGCCTGATATGCCGTAGACATTAAGAAATTGCCAGTTCGCTATGGCAAAGGTATTAAAGGGAAAAAAGCTGATGATCTGATTAGCCACAATGACCCAAACCTTCACCACACCCACAGGTAATTTATTCTTCTTAAACCAACCTCTATGCACTGCAGGTGCACTACCATCTCTTGTCACAAAACTACCAGAATAGAGAATGACATGCATTAATGCACCTCAATCCTGGATTAGCGCTACTGTCTGTGCATTGCGCTTTGACAACAAAACTAGAGATTAGACAATTAAACCTTAATCTATTCAATGTGAGCAAAACGAGACTAAGGGGAGATTTGTTCAAGGTTTTTAATTTCATAAAAGGAGTTAAGAAATTGAACTAGTTCATTTAGCAGAACAAGAAGTTACAGGTAAAAATTGGTTGAAGGTCAATTCCGCATTGATATCAGATATATATATATTTTTACAGTTGTCAGTTCGTCGAACAGCTTATCAGGTCATGTAGTAAAAGCAGAGACACTTGGGATATTCGAGTCCAGGATCTATGCAGTGCTAGATATTTTCTATATGTAGGTAAATGGCAAGCTTAGATGGTCCGAACGGCCTGTTCTCATCATTATGTATTCCTACGCTGTTATGTTCTTAATATAATTTTTTTTAAATAGTTGTTTATATCAGAATATAAATTGTTGTATCATTTGAGAATCATTTGTTCAAAGCTGGCTTTTTTATTGTCTCGGGAAATTACTATGCTATGTATACTTTTTATTTGGACAACAATAATATTTTTACCAAATATGGTCACTTATGTTTGTTTCTGTTTATTTTACAGAACATATTTTGGAATTAAATGTTATCCCAGGCACCCCTGTTCATAGTTTTTACCTGAAAACCTGAAAAAATAAAAATGAAAAACTATAGTGGTTTTCCATGCAATTCTAGAAGAATGACATGAAGATCCCCAGTGAAATGTAATGCATGAAATAGCACATGACACAGATGATGGATAACAGTGGAACCATTGCGGGTGCTTAGCTCTCTGTCCCTCCTCCCTTCCAGCCATGGACTGCATACTGTCAGAGTGGTCAGAGTGGACAGAGTGCAACAAGTCCTGTGGGAAAGGTCACGTGATCCGGATGCGCATGGTGAAGCTGGAGCCCCAGTTTGGGGGAGACCCTTGCCCCGAGACCGTGCAGAGGAAGAAGTGCAAGGTCCGCAAGTGCAACCGGGGCGCGGGGACCAGCGACGAGAGGAGGAGGCGCAAGGAGGAGCGCGAGAAGAGGCGGGGCAAACAGAGCCACGACGACACAGCCCAGGAGCACCCAGGTCAATCGCCGTCTTCATCCCCTTCATCATCATCATCGTCATCAGCCGTGTCAGCTATACCATCACTGTGGAATATGATACATTTTTAATGAATTTTTTCACTCGACTGCAAAAATCATTTTATGAATTGAGTGGGATATACAGTGTACCATTGAAAACACATTGTTGTTGGTTAGTTAACATTAGTAAATGTTAATCAAATGTGTGTGTTATTATGACTCAGGCCAGGTTGGCTCCACACAACTTTACAATACGCACTCTTGTAATAGGAATATATGTAATATGCCAGTTTAATTTCCTCCTTCTTAATGTCATGTCTACTAATATATATTAATGATGGACTAAAAATTAATCAACATTAACAACATTAATGTATTTTTAAGTAAGACTAATGCTGCCAATATTGTTTTATTAAGCATTCATAATTGTACCATATTACAAAGTGATACCCACTTCCAACTGGGTACAGTTTATTATGCTTAATAAAATATTGATAAGAACATTATACTTAAAAAATATTTTTTGGCCATTTATCCCAACATTTTCAAATGCTTGTTGATATGATTTTGAGGCAAAATTCCATTGAAGGCTACTGGAAGCAATGTTATATATACACACACATCTAAACCATTTGTGGAATTGTATTGAACTGACAAATCTGGCTGCCTCTTTAATAATACATTTACATAAGATCATTTTTGACTAACCATAAATGTTTTTAAGGAAGAATATTGCAGTCGTAACTGTACCATTAAAGGGCATTTGATTAGTAATTATTTGATATGCTTATAATTACTTTGCAGCCAAAAAACATTAAACATTAAAACTGTATTTTTAAACTGTTTTTAAAATTGCATTATAGTTTTTCCAATATTCCATGATGTTGAAATACTACTGAATTGGTGTGTAGATGTGTGGTGGCTGCTCTAAGGTGGCAAGTCAGGAAAAGGGGAAAAGTGTCCACAGGTTCCCTATCAATGATGAAAAGATGACGAATTCATGGGGAAAACTGTTGCAATGCACCAGGAGTAAGTGGTCAGTGAGAGATCCAAAACACACCTAAATCACACCTGACAGTCCCTGAACTGTATCAGACCGCCATGTGACAGTCCCTGAACTAGACTCTCTCCCAGACCCAGGAGAGAGAAACAGCGGGAGAGCAGGTTAAATAAAACAAACAAACTTCACCCTGCTCGCCGTGAAGCTTTCAGGCAAAAACAATTAACTAAAATAACTAACTAAAATAAACAAAACTACATGAAAGCCCGACTCCTCCGAGGGGGAAATCCCCTTTCAGGGAACACACAACAAACAGACAGTCAGCGGCTTTCCACACCGCTTCCATGCATCCACATTTAACGGGCATCAACACTTAACGGGACAGGGTAGAACCCTACGCACTGTCCTGACACACACTTAACACACATCAACAGTACACCGTGCCACTTCAGTCCGGAGTTCCACTAGAACCTCCACAGGCACACACATATCCAGTGACTTTTCAAGTGCTTCCCAAACCCATGCACACAGAGACACTGGAACTTTTCAGTCCGAGTTCTCTTTTGACCCAAACACACAGAGAGCCTTGCCACTCATCACAGTGAGTTCTCTGGCAACCAGCCCTGAGACACTCTCCACTCTTTCAGTGAGAGTTCTCGGGGCGTTGTCCAGAAACACTCCGCTGCCCTAGTGCGAGTTCTCTGCCAATCACACCGACCGAGAGAGGTGGACACTCTTAGTGCGCCCTCTCTCTCTCTTTCCCACACACACAGGAAGCACTCTACTCAGTCACTCTTAACACACAGAACTCCAGACTCCACGTCCTCTGACACGGAAACCCCCTTGCGGGGACCACACAACACAGTACGTCACACCTGACATTACACTACACGATACGACATGATACACATGCACACACACACGTGAACAACAAGACCAACAACTCTCAATACGCACACATGAATGACAAGATAAGACTAACTCAATACACACAAATTGGGAGATAGTGACAGGTCAGGGCAAATGTGAAGAGGAGTTTATAGATATGGTCAATGACTGCTTTTTGGTACAGTCTGTTACTCAGCCTACAAGAGGGAAATCAATACTGGATCTGGTTTTGTGTAACAATCCTGATAGAATTTGCAGCACAGAGGTAGGAGAACCAATAGGAGCAAGTGACCACAGTGCAGTTCTTTTTGATATTTTCTGGCAAGTTAAGACAGCCTCCTCTAACTCTCGAATTTTAATTTTAGACGAGCTGACTTTAATAAAATGAGAGAGAATTTAAGTAATATAGATTGGGGGTTAAACTGCAGAACTGTGAAGAAAACTGCAGAACTGTGAATGAAAAATGGACTATATTTAAAAGGGTTATTGTAGATGCACAGTGTAAATTCATCCCCAAAGTAAGGAAAAATAGGATGAAAAAACAGTCTCCACAATGGATGACTAAATAAGCGGCTTAGGGTGATTTTGAGGCACAAATGACTAAATCTTTACGGGTGACTGCAATAGAGTATATAAAAAGGATAACTCAGAGAGAAACAAGTTAGATTATTGTAATATGCGGGCTAAGGCTAAAAAGGAAATAAGATCAGCTAAAAGGCGGTTTGAAATTAAAATTTCCCAAGATGCAAAAAGTAACCCTAAGAAGTTTTTTCAATATTGTAGTAGAAAAAGGAAAGTTAAAGATGAGGTTAAGTGCATTAAGAATAAGGAAGGAACTTTGGTTTATAATAATAAGGACATTGCAAACACACTAAACAGTTACTTTGTGGAGAGCTTTACTAGAGAAGAGGTTATAAATATGCCTAAATGTATAGACAAGGTACGGAATGTTTTGGAGGACTTTGAGATAAGGGATGTAGAAGTACTACAAAAACTACAAAAACTTAAGACAAATAAGGCAGCAGGCCCGGATGGCATATATCCCAGAGTACTCAAAGAACTTGGGGAAATTATATATAAACCATTGACAGATATTTTCAGTCAATCCATAATCACTGGAGAAATACCAGATGACTGGAAGCAGGGTAGTATAATTCCAATACATAAGAAGGGAGACCGTACTGACCCAGGGAACTATAGGCCTGTCAGTTTAACTTGCATCGCATGTAAAATGCTGGAATGTATTATTAGGGATAAGTTGGAATCATTCTTGAAAAATAATAGTATTTTAAGGGAGAGCCAGCATGGATTTCTCAAAGGGAGGTCATGCCTAACAAACCTCCTGGACTTTTTCGAAGAGGCTACAAAGTGTGTTGACCTGAACCAGGCTTATGATGTTATATATTTGGACTTTCAGAAAGCATTTGACAAGGTACCACATGAGAGGCTCATTGCTAAAATGAAATCAGTAGGAATTGTAGGAGTAGTTTCACAGTGGTTAAAAATTGGCTGCAAGGGCGAATACAAAGAGTAACAGTAGGTGGGGCCGAATCTGACCTCGGTGCTGTGGGCAGTGGTGTCCCGCAGGGATCGGTGCTGGGACCTCTGCTCTTCCTTATTTACATAAATGATCTGGATATGGACATTAGTAGCAAAATAGTTAAATTTGCAGATGATACTAAACTTGGGGGTTTGGCAAACAGTTTGGAATCGACAAAAGTAATCCAAGATGATTTAAACAAAATCCAAAAATGGGCAGATACATGGCAGATGACGTTCAATATTGCTAAATGTAAAGTAATGCATGTGGGAAATAAAAACATTAGACAGGAGTATTTTATGGGAGGAGAAAAGTTAGTAGGTGTTCAATTTGAAAAGGATTTAGGAGTTGTAGTGGATCAAAGCCTATCTGCATCAAAGCAGTGTGCTACAGCAGTGAAAAAGCCAACAGGATGCTGGGATACATAGCAAAAAGTATAGAGTACAAATCAAAGGAGGTTATATTAATGTTATATAACGCCTTTGTCAGACCGCACTTAGAATACTGTGTGCAGTTCTGGGCACCGCACTACAAGAGAGATATTGAAGCTCTTGAAAAAGTCCAAAGAAGGGCAACTAAACTGATACCTGGTATGAAAGGTAAAAGTTATGATGATAGACTTAAGGCACTCAATTTATTTAAACTTAGCAAACGCAGACTTAGGGGGATTTGATTGAGGTTTTTAAATTCCTAAAAGGGATTAACAAAGTAAAATACCAAAGATTTTTAAGATAAGTGGGGTCAGCAGAACAAGAGGCCACAGGTGGAAATTAGTTAAAGGCAAATTCCGCACAGATATTAGGAAGTTTTCTTTACACAGAGTTGTCAATGCCTGGAACAGCTTGCCAGGTCAGGTAGTAGAGGCAGAAACGCTCGGGCTATTCAAGGCCAGGCTAGATGTAGTACTAGATGTTCTTTAGATTAGGACATGATGAGCCAAGATGGGCCGAACGGCCCGTTCTCATCATTATGTATTCTTATGTTCTTAAATGACACGACTAACAACCCTCAATATATATATATTTGTTTTTATTATATAAATGCGGTGCATGTATACAGAGCAAAAGCCATTCACGGCACAGTACAACAGTCATAAATCATACAAAATCAACACTTAAATCAAATTATAACACTAAACACAAGTAACTTCAAACTAAGACAACACTACATGACATTCCAACGCTAAACACAAGTAAACTTTAAACTAAAGCAACACTACATGGTACAGTAATACCTGCAAAACCAACACAAAATTCTAAAAAACAGTCAAGACCAGAACCTTTTTTAATTCCAACACAAAAGACAACGTACAAGGCAAAGCAAAACATGGACAATATCACATTAAACAGTGTCATAAAACCATACAATAATGAGCTCAAACAAGCCACAACAGGACTAAACTAAAATAACAAGTAAACTCCAAACACACCAATAACGCCTAAGCACCCCCCAAGTCCCCTGCTCCAGGTGGTGTCTGGGCCATGCTGATCATTTCCAAAAAGCTGTCCACTGCCCAACCATCCAGGAAAGCGGGCGGGGAGGCCAGCTCAAAGTCCATACCAATGGAGAAGTCAGCCCCCTCCTCGGACCCCACCAGCACCTCAATACGGTTTTTCACTAGCGGGATCGAGGGGGCCTCCTTGTGGCCCCTTGAGCTTCCATGCTCTCCCAACAGGGGCCTCTTCCTGGCCAGTTTCGTGGCCCATCCAGCCTCTCCATCACCCGCGGGCTCCATGGAGTCCCCCATTCCGCGGGGGTCACCAGATCTGAGGTGGAGAGGAGGGCCGCCGCCTCCAATGATGGGGACAGGGAAACCTCCCCGGACTCTGCCGACGCAGACTCAGGCAGGGGGGAGAACAGCTCCAGCAACGACGCCGCAGGAGCTGCCACCTCCACATGCACAACCCCCACCAGGGGGGACTCCGGAGGAGGAATAGGAGGGGGGAGCCCGAACATAAACTGCCCCGAGGGCACCACCGGAGGGGCGACCTGGACTGGAACCGGGGCTGGGGCTGGCGCTGGACCTGGACCTGGATCAGGAGCAGGAGCAAGAGCAGGATGCAGGGAGGGTCGTGAGGCAGGGATGGGTGCCGATGCCGATGCCTTAGGCCTGCCCTTGATCAAACAATTCGGCGAAAGTCTTCTTTTTCAAAGGACAGGCCCTAAATAAATGCCCCTCTGCTCCGCACAGACTGCAGGTCTTAGGGGCCATGCAATCCCGGCTGAATTCACAAAACCTGCACCTGGACATGTTGGCCTGGCACACCTCTTTGGTGTGCCCCACGCGACTTCACCTCCTGCAGTACATCGGCTGACCAGGGAAATGCAAGTAGCCCCTGTCAGCAGAGGCGTAGCATGGGGGGCACCAGGAGCAAGATTTTGAGGGGCGCAAAATTTAAGAAAACGTTAAAAAAACAACCTTTTTTGCACCGCGGACCGGTTCCGAGGGGCGCAATTACTTCTTCGCGCACCCCCCTCCGAGGGGCGCAACTATTTTTTCGCATAGCACCCCGGTCCGCAAAATACATAAACTGGTCTCAGCTTTTTTCCGCCTACCCCCGAGGGGTTTCACTTGAAGCAGACGAAGTATCGCCGCTTCCCGTTCCAAAACCTGTGCTTGTTGTAGAGCCTCTCCCTGCTCTCCAACTCCGCAACATATTTACTCAAAAAACAAACAATAACTTGCTCCATAACAAAAGTGATTAGTTGTGCACAGTTAGTGGTCTAAACCCCTGTGCCTGGAGGAGCTCCATACGCACTCCCTCCAGCACAGGAGTGTTCCAGTTTGCCATGTAGTAATCGAAAACCAACAGAGAAGCAGCTTCAGTGAGAAAGCTCAAATCAAAGAATCCCCGTGCCGAAAAGTCCTGCATGCAATAAACCCGCTTAGGATCAATATGAAAAAAACTTCATCAATCCTTCACCAATTTTTCAACAAAATAATCCAAGGTGAACCTCTTCCTTACCTCCATATCTGTTCCTGCATCGAATCTTATCGTGTTCTTCATCCGCACCCGATAGGCCGGCAATCCACCATCTTCCGATATGGTCGTCATCATCGTCATCATCGTCATCGTCACCCACTTGATTTTACACACACATGAATGACATGACAAGACAAAACTAACTGATTGCCCACTCGCCCCACCTGCTCTTAAATAGGCTTACTTTCTGCCTGGCTCAGGTGGGACTCGTACAATCACCTGTCTATCATTCAGACACCTAATCACAAAACACCAAACAATTGACAAAACCACTCACACACAAACAGGTAAGTGAATAATCACTTACCATCCACACCAATCAACACCAATTAAGTAATAATTAACAATCAATTATGACCTTTGGAACAACCTTCCGGGCAACAGTTCACATTCTCACACCCTGCGAGAGTGCCAAACCTGCCCCTGGAAAGTCTCACTGCTCCAAAGGCCTCCACAGCATGGGAAAACAAAGGCAACCCTGTCACTCCCATGTTACCGAGACCGACGCCCTCCACACTATGTTTGTAGTGAGCATTTTGCTGCAGAATGTTTTGAAGAATAACCTGAGCAGCAATTTCGGGATTGAGATGAGAATCCCCCAGGTCTTAAAACCATCCGCAGTACTGTCTGCTTTTTAACTAAAAATGTAATGGTGAAGTATGGACTAGCTTGTTTTCAATCAATAAATCCCTGTAGAGTACATACTGCTGAGTTTGTTCATTTGATGGCTAACTAGCTAATTATTCTTATTCAGACTTACTCCGTCTTACAACAGAGCTGACTAACAACAGGATTGTCAACCTCTCTTCATCTCCGAACTGTCACAGGAATGTGTTCAATCAAAATTCCCAATTACCCTGCTAACTGAAACCACAATAGCTGTCTAGCTACGACAGCTAGCTTGTACACCAGTCTGTATTAGTGAGGCGATTGGGACCTGAATGATGGAGGAGGAAAACCCATATCTGACCCCGATGTTGAGTTTATGTCAGACTGTGATCATGAGAGACATGGTGAAAATGTGGAAGGCATACACTGCCCTGGTGTTGCTGCCCATATTGAGGCAGGTTCTGTCTCATACTCACTGTCCTCCCCTGAGCCCGCTGTACTCAGAACTCAACATTGCAGTCCTTTTCCCTCCCACTCATATTGGCAGAATGTTCACAAAATTCCAGACTATGTCACATCCTAAATGTTCTATGAAAGTAGGAAGATGTATATGGGTATATTTATATGTTGACTTGTCACAAAGTAAAAAAACTGGCACCATACTACTATGGAGGATGTACTATATATTGATAGATTTAATTCATCGTCTGTGGTGATGTTTAAAATCGTGTCAGGTACGCTACTTACTCCTCTTCATTTCCAGTGGAGCGTAAGGTTTCATATTCTAAATTGGCACCTCTTTAACCAAGTTTTCATGTCCTGATTGCATTTTTCCATCCAATGGTGTCCCATCCCTAGTTTTGAAGAACCTCTTGTTTTATGGAAGCAGCATATACTTCACCCATTATGGAGACTGTTTTAAAAATTGTACATTCTTCTCTATGACCACTGAATAATTAGCTAATTAAATACAATAACACTTGACTTCATTGTTCAAAGTTAAGGGCAAACTGGGAGAAGTAAATGGCCCTGTACATTGCAGGGTCATATATTCATCAAGCCATTTGTGTCGTGAAGAAAGGTAATGGTTTATGCTTGAGGCAGTACAGAGTAGTTTGGCTTCCAGAGGTCCCTAAAACACTAATCATAGTTACTTAGAAGGAATAATGTTATTTGTCAAAATCTATATTAGACTGGTTGTCCCAATTTGACCTCAGTTTTGGTATTAGTAAAGTTGTGTTATAATTGAGTGCAGAGCGACTCTTCCAGACAGGGCTAGGTGATTACAAGTTATGTCATGTTACGTAATCACATAGCACTCCTAGTCCTTCTGAACACTACTTCGGGCACACTCAAACACAGACAGACCAACCACAGTCTCAGATCACCGCTCCTTTCAAACTAGCAGCCTGAACACTACTCCTGGCGCACTCAGACAATAGCACTGCTTCTAATCCTTTATCACTAACTTGAAGCTTCCTGTCTGTTTGATAAAGCGGTCTGGCCCTTTTCACAGATGGTCATCTTAATATTCAGCTAGTCATATAAAGCACCTCCCCCCCCGGCCGAAGTCCCAGCTTGATTGTGCGGCGCAACGTAGAGGAGAGCGCCCCTTTAACCTGCGCTCTAATGAGCTCCAGATAGTGACAAATGCTTTTAGTTTCCAGCAGTGAGGAGGAACATGACACCTCGGTAACTGCACCCCGTCGCTCTCCGGTGAATTGTGCATCATCCCTAATTGTGAAAACCGTGGGGAGGACCGGGAGAGCCAGAACACATCGTCCATCCCAGTGCATTGATCCTCCCGCTCACGCATGCAGCGAGTTGGCTGTGATGAAAATGGAGGGGAATTAAAAAGGCCTTGAAAACTTTGTCACAATCAGCCTGAGAGCTGGAGTCCTGTCGGGGGCCTCTACATCGATTTGTTTGATTTCCTCCTCCAACAGTTAGGGTAATTTGCGTATCCATTTGCTATGTTCCAGCTTAATGGCAGAGGATGTCATTCTCTAATGCTTAATTCCAACTTAATTCTCACTTTACTAGGGCATGATGCATATCATTGGATGTTATTTACATTTTTCAGTCTCAGATGAGGGGGATCAACAATAATTATTATTATGTTTTATTATTCTTAGAAGACAGGCTAATGGGAAAGGAGTTCTGACTGATTTTTGGTGAAATCACTCTGAAATCTTGTTTTGGGAATAAGTCTGCTAGACTTTGATTTGATTTATTTCAAGCAATAGTTATACTGTATATCTTGGTGGATATACAGTATATGTGTATATTGTATTTTTTTAAGTAATTTTCAAATAAAAAGAATAAGCTAACTGACTGACTGACCCTTTCTCCGCCGGCTGTGGTGCAGGGTGCAAGATGCGGCCGTGGTCTGGCTGGACGGACTGCACCAAGCCGTGTGGTGGGGGGATCCAGGAGCGCTTCATGACGGTGAAGAAGAGGTTCAAGAGTGCACAGTTCGCCAGCTGCAAGGACAGGAAGGAGATCCGGGCCTGCAACGTGCACCCCTGCTAGGGGCCGGGCAGCGTTCGGCCGCCGGGTCGTCCCACACACTCGGTTTAGAGCGGGAGAAAAATCTGTCTTGTTTTAATCCAGGTTTCATTTCAGTGGCTAACTTCCATCTGCTTGCTGGGAGGGAGCTGTGTGGGGCCTCCCTGCGCATTTAAAGCAGGCCGTAAAGGTGAGAGGACAGGCCACGGTAATTAGTCATATAGCTGCCTTTTCAGCTTGATAATATATTTCAGTGTAACCACCCATACCCCGTCCATCCTCAAAAATGCAAACAAGCCATTTACACGTTCATACAATCTTTTTCTCTCTAAATTCCAGCTGTACTGTCTTACCAGCACAGCCAAAAGGTATTCATCATAACCATAAATTACTTGTTTTGTTTTTAAGCTCAGAAAGCTATAATTTTGCCTAGAGGAGGTACCCTAATCACATATTTGAAGGGAGAAGATGGCAATTATAATGTTCTAGTTGACCAAGAGACAACCTACACAGGTAGTGCTGTGTTATTCAGCATTTTCAATTCTGTTTACAGTGTTTTAAGTCAAGTGTTCCAAACCAAGCAGCCACATTGAGTTATTAGGATGGCATACCAGGAATCAATACCTTATTGATTTGGAAGTAACCCTTCTGGTTAAAACTGATTTTAAAAAGATAGATTTTCCACCATGTGTACAAAATGATCTCATATAGAATTCCTTGCAAGATTACTGTAAAATTGTTGTGGTATACTGTTCCTAAATAAAAAATACCAATCAGTTAAAAAATAGAACTGTTATATCCTGTGGTAACTTATTCAATAGTTTATTATATTCCTGAACTAAAAGCACAGGTAACCAACCATTCCAGCATTTTATACACCTCAAGATGCTGTTTTTAGGACAAGAATGTGGTGTGACTTTTTATTGACCTGTAATACAAGTAGAGGTTCTACAGCTAAATTAACTTTTTTATTTTGTGCATCATAAGAAAATGTGTTACTTTGACATTGGAATTTTGATAAGAATGTCAACCAGGATTCTTACCAAAGTCTTGTGTAGATGTTTTGTAGATGTCTCTCTCTTTCTCTCGGTCTATCTTGCTTTCTCTCTTTCTTTCTCTATCTAACATGTTACTATTTTGGAATAAATCACCTTTACAATAAAAGTAAATGTGACCAATCATTTTGTGGAATTTTGTTCCCATCATGTTTCATGCATTCCAGCACAACCATTGAAAATGGCCTACGCACAACTCTATTATCTATGAAGTGCTCCTTTGTTACCCATACTTGTCCGGTGAATGGAGACAAAGAGCATGTATAGCCAGCAGTAAGAAGTTCTGTTTTAAATTCATCTCAGAAACACACCACTAGGTGGAGACCCAAACCTTCAAAACTTTGCTCGATGCTCGTCTCACACGCTATCTATAAATATAACTTTAAATGCTACGGATTTCATATATGCATGGGTAAAGTTCATGGATTATTTCCAATTAATGACTTGATATTTCTCATTACATTTGTTTTTGTATGATGGTAATTATCAAGGTATACAAACAGAATGCTTTCATTTCTTGGAGCTTGGTTAATCCAGGGAAAATAGTCATAAAAGTTGTATTAAGTACGGAGAAGAGATTGGATAGCATCACCCATATTCACCACAACAGCATCACTATGCTCTCCAGCCTCTGTCCCATTCCTCGGAAATCAACCATATTCATTATTATTCATTGTGTTTAGTATCATGTTACTTGTGCTATGTTGGTTATATCCTTATTTGTTTTGCTTTGATGTAATATAGCGGTGTAATGTTTGTCCACCATCCCTAAATGCCACTACTTTAGCTACCAATAGATATACCATATGCAGTACATATAGTTATGGATCTGTTTAATCTTCTGTCTAATCTGCAGTTTTTAAATACAACAAAGAAAATGTTTTAATTTGTTCTAGCTGATAGCAGCTGACTTGTGTTTTAAATATTTAATGTTTCTTTAAATATAACTAAACTAAATTTCAGATGTAAAATATTTTCAAAAAGAGCAAGGAATTACCTTCCCTGTGTATAGAAGATATTTTGGTGAGAGGTTTATTTTTTCCAGAATCCAACTATGTTGAGTTTTATCATTTCTGATCAAACCAAACCTAATATGAGCATGTTCAGTCCTCTTTGATCTGTGTATACACTATATAAATGGAGCATTACCTATTTCACTGTACTTTATCCCTAGGCACAAAAGCAATGGCGAGAATGAGAGTGACAGGGTAGAGTACCCGCACAGGTCATATGTGGGCTGTGCAGGTAGGGGGCGACAAATTGGCACTTTGAAACCCTGGAGCTTTGGTGACGTTTCATTGTGTTCTGACCAATAACAACAGAATTCCATTCTTGTAAGTCACTGTAAGGCTCTATATTTTGTGACTCTAGTTTGACTGTCAGTTTGAATTCAATTCTCCAGTGGTATCTCTAAAGTTTGTGTTTGGTTGTTTTTGTCTATGTTACACATATCTACACGTATATACATACATACATGTCATATGCTGTGTAAAGAGAAGAGGGCAAAATTATGGTAATTTCATACTGCCGATATCAACGCTTTGGGATTCCCAACACATTACATTTCCACAGTAGTGTGCTGTGCTACACTTCATCTTCATCACAACACCAAAATCAAATGTGTCTGTTCCTTGCTGGTGAACTGTGAAGACAATGGCAGAGTGACTGAACAAGATTTCCCTCCTGCCTGTACAGTGAACCGGTGGCAGAATTGATTTCAGGAGGAAAAGTCATAGATGGAATTGACATTTTTTCCTCTGAGGATAGACTGTTGGCTGCTCCTTATCAGCTCTTCCTAGCACTCCTCTAACACCTGGCCTGACACTGTGGAGATCGCAATAATTAAACAATTCCCCCACACACCCTTCTTCTGCTTATGTCACTGTAAAGGGACAGTCGGCCAATCACATTCAGTCCTCCGTGAGAGAGAGCCATAATCACATTACATTTAACAATAATTATGCTGTGAAATCCAATTAGTTTCATATAAGGTCTGGGAATTCTTTACACAATCGGAGACAGGATGAATAAAATATAACGGGAAACTAAACATCTGATTATCCAATCCTCAGGCCATAAATGACAAATGGTTTCCTGGCTTGGAGTTAATATTTGAAAGTCATAATGCTCTGTTAAGTTTTTGATACAGCTGAAGCATACTTTTCGCTATTCTTTCAATGACAAATGGAGCCAGAAAGCTATGCAATATTATTACAGGTTTTCTGTGCTCAGTTAAATGGGAGATAGCACTTCGTATTTGCATATAAATAACATGAATAAAAGCCATGTGAATAAACCTTTTTCTAACAGGTATAGAATTAACAGAATATATACATTATTATGAATTAGTCATTTGTAGATTTGTCCCTTTATACAGCTTTTTAAGTTTTAAAGTGACTTTAAAACCTTTGGAGCAGTGGCACTCTCGCAGGGTGTGAGACTGTGAGAGTGTGAACTGTTGCCCGGGCAGTTGTTCCAAAGGCCATAATTGATAATCATTATTCAATCAGTTAATTGGTGTGGAATTCACTTGACTGATTGGGTTTGTGTGTGAGAATGTGAATTGTTTGGTGTTGAGTAATTGTTATTGGGTGAGTGAATGATAGACGGGTGATTGCCTCACTCAGGGAGAAAGTAAGCCTATTTAAGAGCAGGTGGGGCGAGTGGGGAATCAGTTAGTCTTGTCATGTCATTCGTGTGTGGGTCTTGGGTCTTGGGTCTTGGGTCTTGGGTCTTGGGTCTTGGGTCTTGGGTCTTGGGTCTTGGCATTCATGTGTGTGTCTGAGAAAGAGAGAGAGGGCGCACTGAAATAGGGATATTTTTCAGATAAAATGGGGCTTATTTAATAGGCTATGTAAATATGTTGGGGGCTTTTTTTGTAATATTTGGAAATTGTATTTTAATTAAGAACATTTTGTTTAAAGAAGAGCAACACTGCATGTTTTTTCTTCTCTTATTCCCTTTTATATTTTTCCCTCTCCCTCATATGGCGCGCCCCCTATTGATGGACGGCGCGCCCCCTATGGATGGACGGAACCCCTAGCATTTGCCTATATTGCCTATGCCACGGGCCGGCTCTGCTCCTACCACTGATTCTGTACATTAACTAATTGTCATCACCACTGCTTACATGCTTAATACTGCATTTCGTATTGTGTCTCTGTTTAATACTGTCAAAAAAACAAAACAAAAATTCTACTAACCTTGTCTTTCCTTGTGTTACAGGTACCGTATGCAGCTGTCAACATTGATGTCTATCGCTGTATTACTACACTGATTTCTTGCACGAACAATGATTGATCTTACCATGTATAAATGCACATCTTGTATGTTGCTCTGGATAAGAGCATCTGCTAAATGCCAAAAATGTAAATACTCCAAACTGTTGGCTACCACAGATGCTTATCGTTTTCTCCCTACAAATTCCAATGTGGAAGAGACACCAGGCCGCCTCCCTCCAGACCACCTGAGAATCTCTCCTCCCTGAACCCTCTCCCTCACAGGAATCGCACACCAGCCTTCTTGACCTGCCTTGCCCCACCCCTCCCACACTGCTTTAGTAAATGCTCCTATGGTGATAGTTGAGCAGCACACAGCCAACGATATTTAAATGGGTTTATGTGTCTGACCAGGCCTAAAATGTATCTCTTCCGTAGAGCGCTTTAGAAATGAGCACTCCAAGGTTTTGTGCCCACCTTCTAGGGTGACCAGCTTCATAGAGTCCAAATGCAATTATTGTGGGACAGGACAGAATACAAATCTAAGAGGTGGGCCCTGATATTGTTAACTGATATGTTGACACTCTGTCCTTGGGACAAAAGAGACAAAGTGCATTTGCATGTTTACTGACATGACATATGATGGTCAAACTATTTTAAGCATGTATCAGGAGGCTAGGCCTTTGCCTGAAATAAATCTAAATGAGTCAAACTAATCTTTGACAGCTTAGTCTTTTTGCACCATGGCAGAGAGTCTACCAGCATCTAGAATTTTGCAGAAGGAAGACACCACTCTTCCAGAAGAAAGCCAATCAACTCACACTTAGCTGATGGAAGTAAAAAGCACTGACTCAGGCATCTTTCCAGAATATCCCTTAAATGCTCAATTGGGTTCTGATCTGGTGACTGAAAAAGATTTTTCAGAAGTTAATGTCATGTTCCTCAAACTACTGGGTGACTACTCATGCCCTGTGGACAGGGCATTGTAATCTTGAAAGACACCATTCTCTGCAAGAAAAAAAATGCTTCAACATAGGGTGAAGATGATCACTCAGTACCATTAACCCCCTGAGGTCCGTGCTAAGCTTTTAGATGTTTTTTGATTTTGGCATGGTCTGATATTTATCTCAATTTCATCAATTTAACACACACTTACTCCAAAGTGTTTGATATTTTTATTTGAAGGACAATCACAGCTACATTTGTATGCCATCAATAGTTTGGTCAGTATCATATGCAGCTTGTAAATAGATCTACAAACACACAAGTTAAAAATAGTAAATTTTTCTGCTGTCACAAAAGATGTGAAAGCACACACTAAACTATAGTGACGAATTGTTTTGCCAATGTGCGTTTGTTCACCAAGGTCTTGGTTATGTAAGGGTGTGAAAATAGTTTAGCACATCTGAGATCTAAATAGCTAAAAACCTGTTTTTATCAGAACTGGTCACATTTATTTCAGGCTGTGGGAGGGCTAAATGCTAAATACCTGAATATTCATTATTCATTGTCCACACCTCTAAGATCTGTCAGATGGGCCATCTCTCTCTCTCTCAAAGGCCATCCTGAGACCCAAGGAAAAAAAGCGTCTTCCAATTAAACTTTTTGTGATTTCATGCCTCTTTAGAGTTAAAACAACCATTTAGATTTTAAATGGCTAAGCAATATTTGAGTTACCATTTCTCCTTTCACGACAAGCGCTTCTTGTCAGCAGCCGCCATTTTGGCTCTTTGTTACGTTGCAACACGCGGAATGTTTGGCGTCACAACACGCGATATTCATAGGCTATATTTTCACGAGTATTTGAAAACAAGCGAAATAAAATTAATATCAGCATAGACTGTTGCTGGCAGATTGCAAGCGTAAACATAGACAAGATGTAAAAAAAATAAAAAAACAAGCGAAATAAAATAAATAGCATAGACTGTTGCTGGCAGATTGCAAGCGTAAACACAGACATATGATATATTTTATAACATTTTACGCTGTTTGAAAAGTATTTTGTGTGCCTATTGCAATTTGTTACATTGCGACATGCGGAATATGTAGTCACAAGACGCGGAATTCATATATTTTCACGAGTATTTGAAAATATACTCGTGAATATACTGTTGCTGGCAGATTGCAAGCGTAAACACAGACATACGATATATTTTATAACATTTTAGGCTGTTTGAAAAGTATTTTCTGTGCCTATTGCAATTTGTTACATTGCGACATGCGGAATATGTAGTCACAAGACGGAATTTATATATATTTTCACGAGTATTTGAAAACAAGCGAAATAAAATAAATATCAGCATAGACTGTCCTCTTCAGTTTGTGTTGTTTATGCCGGCGTTTTCACACATGGCCCGACGCCCCTCCCCGCAACTAGCACCTATTTTACCATGTTAATAGAAGGGGACGTTACTAAAAGGTAAAAAACAGAGTAAAAGCAAGGTTTACTTTTGGTCTAATTAAGCTAATTTAAAAATCCCATTTGATTTGCCAGTGCTCAAATCGGAAAGTCGCGATTCTAAGGTTTCTGTCAATGTTTTTGCCGCGTGTGTATGATAAAATATCGCGAAGTTAGAAATAGTAATATACTTGTATTGCTGCTGGGATCGGCACCGATCCAGCCGACCTCAGGGGGTTAAGTGACCTTGTCGATTAAGGGTATGAGTCCTCCCAAAGCATGCCAAATTACTGCGCCCCACAGCATTACAGAAACCCCAGAACCCATCACTGATGGAACACTGTTGTGTTTCAATATTTGTGTTCACTGGCTGTACAAAAAGGCTCTAAATTTAGCTTTTTTCTTTAAAAAGTACATGTTAACGTCGATACAGAGAATACCACTTTCATGTACTCATTCTTTCATGTATTTTCATGAATACCACTTTCAGGTGTAATCATAAAAACAAATATTCCAGACCCTGACCAATTATATTTTCCAAAACTGTGGTTATTTAGGCCAAAATGTTTTCATTGAGCTGTTTGTTAAATCAGATGTATGAGAGAAAAAAGCATTACAGCTCAAGTAAAACTAGACCACTTTAAACCATGCCTGTTTTGCTTTCTTACACTGAAAAGGCTAGTGCAGTGCAAGCGTTGCAGGAGGACTTGCAGGGGACATTAATCTGCCATTAAATGTGACTGGCCATTTCCGGTAGACGAGATAATGGCGTTGTTCTATACAAGATGTTTACAGGACAAGGGGTTTAAGCTATACGCTTCCTCCTATATCCATGACTATGAGGTTACTAACGGGAAAAAAATTAAGTACCTGTGCCTGCTGTCTATTACCTAGCATTAGCATTAGCTAGCTAGTACTAACAATTTTTTTTTAAAGTACCTGTGCCTGCTGTCTAATACTTAGCATTAGCATTAGCTAGCTAGTAACGACATTTTTTAAGTACCTGTGCCTGCTGTCTATTACCTAGTGTTAGCTAGCTAGTACTAATTACATTTTTAAAGTACCTGTGCCTGCTGTCTATTACCTAGCGTTAGCGTTAGCGTTAGCTGGTCGGTTGCTCAATAACAGTTACCTATGTAGATCTTTATGTTGTCTTCTTCATTTTTCACCAGTGTCAAACAGAGACAGGATGACTGCCGATGTTCGCATCAGGGCAGCCTGTCACAGGTCTATGTGAAAGAGCGAGAAGCCACAGTCTTTGAGGGCAAGAGGAGAGTGTCTTCACTTCGATTCCTTCTACACCCATTCTTCTGTGGACCACGGTTGGTTCCCCTAGTGCGTCATACGTTAACATCTGAGGTCGGCGTCGCTCTCTCTGAGGATGAACATTGAGTGGCTGTGATGAGTCTTGTTCTCTCTTGGGCTCTTGTTCCTCTTCATCAGGTGCCTGTTCCTCCATAGATTCCTCCAGCAGACCATCCCCTCCATGTGCTCTTTGAAGAATGAATTCCTCTTCTCCCCCAGATTCAGTTAAGTTTGCATTTTGTCTTTCCTCCAGACTAAATTCGTGAAGCTCTACCTCTGGAGTAAGAACAGTAACTCTCCTACTATTTCAATGATGACGAGGGAGTCTACAAACCAGCTCATATCCTTCTTCATCCTCACTGTCTGATTTCAGGTCTGGCAACTGCTCCTGGATTTCCTTCCTTTTGGATCCTGCAGTTATTTTCTTCCTTTCGCATCGTCTCAACACTGGTTCTTCCACAGGTAAACTGTCACAGGGGAGCAGAAGGTTTCTGTGCACAACTCGGCTCTTGCCCCCTCCCTCCAGCATGATCTCGTAGACTGGGCTTTCAGGACTCTTTCGGCTCACCACCACATGGTTTTCCCAATGCGAACAAAGCTTGCCAGGCCCTCCTCTTTGTCAGGTTGTGGAGCAAGACTCTGTTGCCAGGTTGAAGCTCAACGTCATGGGTCTTCTGGTCGTAGTATCTTTTCCCTCTCATGGCTTCTTTGTTGACTGTCTTTCTAGCAATCTCATACGCCTCTTTCATCCTTGCTTCCCAGTCGGCCACATACTCTGCATAGCTTTCCCGTTCTTTGTTCGGCTGCAGGTTAAACATGAAGTCTATGGGAAGTCGTGGGGAACGTCCGAGTAACAGATAATATGGGGAGAATCCTGTGGCTTTGCTGCGAGTGCAGTTGTATGTGTACCTTTGCCAGCAAATTTTTCCAGTCAGCTTTATCTGTGTCTGTCAGTGTGGATGATATAGTGTGGTGTGGGAGCTATGCACACCACAGGGCTTCTGCAACTGAGCAAACATCTGGTTCTCAAACTCCCACCCCATGTCATGATGGATCTTTACTGGAAAGCCAAACTTCAAGGCAAAGTCATTAAAAACCTTTTCCACAACAGTTTTGGCTGACTTAAGCTTGCGCAAACCGAGTAAAATGGTCCATCACGATTAGTATGTATTTATACCCTTGCTTACAAGTCTAGAGATGCAAAAAGTCTATTGACACCAACTCAAATGGGTATGTGGTTTTGATGGTGGTCAGCGGTGCCCTGGTTGTCTTGTTAGGCCACTTCCTCTTTAAGCATTCACAGGCGTATGTCACGAAATGTTCCACATCCCTCTTCATTCGGGGTCAGTAGAATCAATCTCTTATTAACCCTAGGGTTTGTTCTACCCCCAGATGCCACATTTCTTTGTGCAACTCATTGAATACTGTCTCATGGTGTTCCTTTGGTAAAAGGAGCTGAGATCTCCCTCCTGCCTTTCTGTGTAGAATCCCTTCCTCATTCACGTATAATCTTGTCTACTGAAAAGGGTTCAGACAGTGATGTCGTGTCTCTCACCAGGTCTATAGTGTCCCAGCTCACTGTGTTTGTTCCATTGAGCAGACCCTTTCTCTGCAATGCCACTGATCACTGATGATGCACTGATCACCTCTTGATCGACTTCTTCTGTGCTCTGTTTCATGAACTAGTCAATGTCCAGTGGCATTCGGGAAATCCCATCAGCATCCGCATTTATTTAATTTAATAGTAAAATTAAAATCAGGCAGCTCGGCTACCCACCGGTGGTCTATTGTGTTCAGTTTTGCTGTTGTGAGGATATACATTAAGGGGTTATTGTCTGTGTAGACCACGAAATGGGGGGCATGATATAGATAGTCCCAAAAACTTTCACATATACCCCATTTTAGCACTAGAAATTCCAATTTTCCTGAGTGCATATAATAATTATTCTCAGGTGGCGTTAGCACTCTGGAGCCATATCCAATTACACCCATCTTCCCTACCTGCCTCTGATATAGCACAGCTCCCAACCCCTCTTGTGATGTGTCGCAATTAAGTACAAATGGCTGTGTGAAATCAGGGTAGCCTAGGATAGGAGGCTCAGTTAAGCTGTCAATCAGTGCATTTAAAGCATCTTGGTGGGTCTGGGTCCAACTTATAGGTGTGCCTGGTGGTAGATGGCCTTTTTGCACTGTACTGACCTTTCTTTTGCTGGTCTTTAGCCCAGGAGGTAGCGTCTTTCCAGGAGGTAATGTCAGCAGTTGGTACAGAGGTTTCGCTAATCTGGAGAAATTGGGAATGTAGGTTCTGTAGTAAGAGAAGCCCCAACGAGTTCCTGCACTGTCGTCAGTCTTTTCTCCTTTAATGCCAGGATCGGTGCAATTTCCGCTGGATCCATAGCATAACCATGCTCTGACACCATCCATCCAAGGAAGTGCACTCTCTGTCTGAAGACTTCACATTTGTGTGAGCTTAGCTTGATCCCATGTTTCTGATACCTCTGCAAGACTATTCATATGTGATTCACATGATCATCGAAAGTGGAGCTGTGGGCAAGGTTGTCATCCAGATACGGCTGACAGATGACATCTCTGAGACCCTCCAGGCAGTCTTACATATTCGATTGGTACAAACCCCTGGATGTTATAAAGGCAGTCAGGGGACGACTCTCAGCATCCAGGAATCCCTGGTGATACGCTTTCCCCTGATCCAGGACAGAAAACCAGGAGCTGCCTTGTAATGAGTCAAGCACGTGTTGTATCCAGGGAATTTGGTAGTGGTCTGGTACGGACTTCTTGTTGAGTTTGCAGTAGTCACAGCACAGCCTCAGACTCCCATCCTTCTTCCTCACACATACAATTGGTGATGAATAGGGCGACCTCAATTGTGTTATCCAGCCACGGTTCAACAAATCTTGGAGATTTCCTGGTGTAGGGGTTTCAGCACTGATAGGTAGGTATTTCGCACAGGTGTCTGGTCATGCAGGGTGATATGCATATTCAAAGATGGAATGCATCTGATGTCATCCTTATCAAATGCAAAAGCATTGCATTCTTCTCGTAATAGTTGTCTTGCAATCTGCTGTTGAGCATCACTGAGATGGTCTTCACAGGCGGATCCCACTGACTTGTTCCCTGAACCCCACGTGTTGTGGTGCTGATCTCGCTTTCCTGGCTGTTAGATGGTGGGTTGTTTTGTTCCATTCCCTTCTGTGCTGTACCATTCCACATGGGTTCTGCTGTAACTGGGTAAGCAGTCTTTATTGCTTGGAGGTGGCCCAGAGTAATGCACGGAGTCAGGGGGACATCATGCTTGTTTGTGTTGGCAATACAGACTGGAACACGGACTGACCTCTCTCCATTGACACTGACAAGACCTTCCTGGGTGATCAGGCCTTCGGGCAACTGTGGGAGCTCGCCGGGAACAAACAGTAAGCTCTGGCCTGCAAACTGTGCCCTTAATGTGTGCACGTGCATATATGGTGGTTATCTGTTCAGCTGCCAGGTGTATTCCCCTCTTGCCTGCCCGTACTGTTCCCACATCCAAATTTGAAGCTGAAGTCTGCGATAACTTCAGCACCGACCTGGCTATCCTCACTGTCACTGAGAAGGCTCTGCTCACTCTCTGAAGGGTATCGGCCCAGCAGCCCCCGCCCGTTTTCCTGTTCCAGCCTTCTCTGTCTGCAGCCCATCCTTTGAGCGCAGGGGGTTTAAGCCGCGGTAGCGGTAGCTTGGGCCATAGACGGCCTTGGTAGCACTGAAAAAGCCTCTGGTGTCACCCGAGTCTGCCAGTCTCTGGATTTCCAGAGCCTTTTCTGTCCACCAGGAGTTCTTAAGCTCCCCCACCCAGCTCTGGAGGTCCGCCTTGGCTCTGGAGTGAGCCACTCTTTTGGCTTGCAGGTTATATCATCTTGCCAGGCACGAAAGGCTTTCCTTTTTTTGGAGATGAGCTGTTCTATCTCGGTGTCGTTCTCATCAAACCAGTCACGTTTGTGCTTTGTGTTCAAAAACCTGAATTTTACCTCCTTTTTCCTAGGATCGTCTTGTGGTAAGAAGCTGGGTCTCTCTGCCATATCAACAGCTTCTCCTGGCTGGCTCGCCAAAAATATGTAACATGCCCAGAATAACGACTCTCAGAGGATTCTGGTGCCACATATTTTAATTTGTAAATCTGCAATAAAAGAAATACAGTACACTTTTGGATGGCTAATACGGCATACAACTCGTGTAGCTTAATCAGGGTGCTTCATGAAGTGACTTCCTACTAACGTTACAAACCATTTTTGTAGGCTACTTACATATCGTCACCTAAATAATAGCCTATGTCATTTTTTGAGGAAAATTATTTTTTTTGCTTAAGTCATCTCTTCATGATGCTGGCCACCTCTGGTAAAATTGCCTACATCCTTAATTGAAAAGATCATGCTGTTCCTACCCCGGTAGTTTAATGGCCTACGTCAAGAGTGTGACTTAGGCCGTTTTATTTTTTTCCTAAGTCACAAGACAATGTGACTTAGGCAATTTCACAAGCTTTCAAGATGGCGGCTGCTTGCCTAAGTCACTTACTCCAGAAGTAATTTGGCCTAAGTCAGGTTTAAAATTGCCTAAGTCACAACGGCATGTTCGTAAATTGGCCTAAGTAATCTAATCCTCTTATGTTACATAATTGACAGACAGCATTATTTGTATGTCAATAGGCATATATTGTCATAACCTTTTTGTGTGAAATGATTAATAAATATCATATATTCTATATTTGGTTCAGTTTATTCTGTTTGAAAATATGACTTAGGCCATTATTTTAAGAAGGTGACGATATGCATATGTCACATGCCAGGTGACAATTCCTGGACTGGAGCAGAGCAGCTGATGGTAAGAAATGGCAGAGGAGTGGGGTTTTGCCGGTCTACGGACCAGATCTTAATTTTTTTCCGCCTCTCTCCCAGACCCAGGAGAGAGAAACAGCGGGAGAGCAGGTTAAAATAAAACAAACACAAAGTCGTCACCCTACTTGCCGCGAAGCTTTCGGGCAAAAACAATTAACTAAAATAACAAACTAAAATAAACAACACTAAAATAAACAACACTAAATGAAAGCCTGGCTTTCCACACCGCCTTCATACATTCACATTTAACACGCATCAACACTTACCAGGATAGGATAGAACTCTACGCACTGTCCCGACACACTCAACACACCTCAACAGTACACCGTGCCTCTTCCGTCCGGAGTTCCACTAGAACCTCCCCAGGCACACACATATCCAGTGACTTTTCAAGTGCTTCCCAAACCCATGCACACAGAGACACTCAAACTTTTCAGTCCAAGTTCTCGTTTGACCCAAGCACACAGAGACCCTTGCCACTCCTCACAGTGAGAGTTCTCTGGCAACCAGTCCTGAGACACTCTCCACTCTTTCAGTGAGAGTTCCCGGGCCGTTGTCCAGAAACACTCTCCACTGCCCGAGTGCAAGTTCTCTTCCAATCACACCGAGGGCGAGAGGCGGACACTATTTCAGTGCGCCCTCTATCTCTCTTTCCCAGACACACAGGAAGCACTCTACTCAGTCACTCTCGACAAATGCACACAGAACTCAACAGACTCCGCCTCCTCCGACACGGAAACCCACTTGCGGGGAAGATACCACACAGTCACTCACATTAAACTAACACTCCACACAATACGACACAATACGACACGATACGCCACGCCACGCGTGCACGCGCACATTCACACACACGAACCACAAGACCCACAACTCAATTCACACACATAAATGACAAGACTACTAACTTTACACTACACACCCACATGAATGACCAGACAAGGCAAAACTGATCCCCCACTCGCCCTGCCTGCTCTTATATAGGCTTACTTTCTGCCTGGGTCAGGTGGGACTGGTGAGGCAATCACCCGTCTATCATTCACTCACCCAATCACTATTACTCAACACCAAACAATTCACATTCTCACACAAACCCAATCAGTCAAGTGAATTCCACAGCAATTAACCGATTGAATTAAATAATTGGGACCTTTGGAACTAGAATTCTGGGCACCTGCCAGCAATCTTGCCAACTGCGAGATTGCCAAACCTGGCCCCGGAAAGTACAACTGTTCCAAAGGTCCTCCACAGCAACACCGCGGCAAAAGAGAGGCAACTCCCCTGCCACAGAGACCGATGCCCTCCACAGCATATTACTATACATAAGCTACTAATGAGCTACCAATAAATCAGTCAAATCGTATGTACTTACTATATTAATTATCAGACAAGCTATACACTTGCTATACAATAGCCTATACTTGTAATGTTAATACTTGTATTACTTGTAATACTAATACCTATATACTCGTATTATTAATTATATCAAATAAGCAAATGACAAATGTGACGACCATGCCCGGTCTTCCTCAACTGCAATAATGGCTGTCGGCCAGCTGGTGGCAGTGTTGCATGCCGTCCCTCCCTTCCCCTGGATTTGCCTTAATTGCCGTTTGTGGCTAATTAGCTACCTAGTAGTAGCACCTGGGTAAACCCCTTTATAAGTGGCTTCGCCCAGGTGCTCACCAGATTGATATCTCATGAGATTGTTTTCTTACACTGCACTTGGCTCTTGACAGGGCTGGTGGCATCGGGTTGGTACTTTGAGTAACCTACTTTACCTTTTTGCTATTTTGGATTGTCACACTCCACCTGCACTCACACTCCAACACCCCTCTACAGATTCACACTGACACGCATCCACACACAGAGTATTTTGCAATACAACTCTTTAAAATGATTTTCCTTGTTTTTGACTGCTTGAATGTCAGTCATAACAAAATGGTGGCAGCAGAGGGATAGGTTTGATCGATAAATAATTATTTATTTGTTTGATCATTCCTGTTATTAGTTATATCCACAAAGGATCTTCACGTTGTTGTTGTGCGCCCTGTTGAGGTGCTGAGAGACCGTCGGGAGAATCGTTTGTTTGTGTCCAATAGGAGAGTATTGTCATCCACCACTGCACAACCAGCCTGCTCATGGTAGGTAGTTTACCTCGCAACATACAAACGTCGGCTTTTTGTGAGCTCTGTTGAAATATTCCCTAGTAGGATAGCGGCGGCGTGTTTGTTTTGTTTCGTGGGGTCGGTTGAAGCTTGCCCTAATCCGTGCTCCTAATCAGGTAGTGCTCCTGGTTAAAAGGCTATCCACAGGTCTGTTTGGTCGCTTTGGAGGCTCGAGCTTGTGGGTTCCAAAAAGGTTGTCCCGCCGTAAACACACGCCATTTTGGGGGCTGTATTCTAAAATGTATTGTCTAGGGAGGGAGAAGGGAATACGCTCAATGGTCTCTTTGGAGGCTGAAAAAGCCAGTGCGGAATGTCTGTGTATAAATTGTGGCTAGTTCGTTAATAGCCTGGCTTTTGTACAAAAACTATTGACTGCTATTTTTTAGAAAAGGTTGTAGTCTGCATTTATTTACATTTAATGAAAATTTACCATTTAAATACGGTTTGTTTATGATACAGACCTGCCTACCGTTTGTCTACGTTCTCTCCGAAAACACTATGGTGTACAATGACGTTCTGACGTTAGTGGCATATATTGGTTGATTGTGTTAAAGTAAAAGTAATTAATTATGTGTAGGTCTAGATACTGTTGAGTTTGACTAATTTGTGGAGTTTTCGAGTACACGTCCTGTAGCGTTTTCCCCGTGTGGTACTAGGTTTCTACTGTTTTGACTTGCATTTTGTTGTGAATTGAGTTTTGCCAAGTTTGTAATTTGCAAGCATATTCAAACTGGTAATATTGTTGAGTGTTCAAAAGGATTGTCTGTGGTATAGAGAAATTCTCCATGCCGAGACCGCCGCCCGATATACTGCATGAGGATCCAAAGGTAAATGAATTTTTGCTTCGTCCTTCTGTAACTAGTTTTCATTTGTTGGAAAAGTCTGAATTGTTCTTGCTCGCAGAATTTTGGGGTGAGCCTTGGGTAGGAAAGCGTAGCGTCTCTGCACTCCGAATCTTGTTGTTTCAACTTTCCGTAAATGAGATTGTTGAGAGAGATGGTGGATGCAGACAGATGCTGCTTTGCTAGGTGGAGTTTGCTATCAAATCAATAAAAAATTGGGTGCTGAGTTGCGCCTATGGAAGAGCAGATAAAAAAAGTTAGAAAAGGAAAAAAGGAAACAACGTCAATTAGAATTAGAGAAAGCAAAATTGGAGGTGGAATTAGCAAAAGAGAAATTACGAGTGCATTTAGAAGGAGAAAAGTTGGTCCTTGAAGGAGAAAAACAAAAAGTTTTGGCAAAATTTTTGAGTGGCAGACCTCATTACCTGCCAGTGAACGGTCAATGCTTAATGGAAGTCTTACTGGAACGCCTGATCAGGATAAGAGTAACATAACACATAATTTGCGTCTAGTTCCAAAATTCTATGAAAAAGATCCTGAAACATTTTTCCAGCTGTTTTAAAGAGTGGCTAAATCTAGAAAGTGGGAAGAGACTGATCAAATCTTATTGTTACAGTGTGTCTTCACTGGAAAGGCTCAAGAAGCATTAACTGCATTGGATAGTAACGTATCATCTTATAAAGAGGTGAAAGATGCTGTGTTAAAAGTCTATGAGCTCATACCTGAAAGCTATAGGCAGAGATTCAGAAAATGGAAACATACTGACAAGCAAACACATGTTGACTTTGTCAGAGAGCTAACTAATCACTTTACCCGGTGGTGTAAATCTTCTGATGTTTCAACATTTGAAGCACTCAGCGAGTTAGTTATCCTTGAGCAGTTTAAAAATTATATTTCTGAGTCTGTGGCAACTTACATCAGTGAACGTGCCCCGAGCACTGCTGCCTCTGCCGCTGTACTGGCTGATGATTATGTTCTCACACATAAACATAATCACTCCATTTCCGTTCTCAGTTTTGACCAGCGAAAAGCTTTCCCTTCTCATTCTCCCTCTGATGGGAGTGATTCTGCCCCTGTAGTCAGGTCTGTTCCTGGTACAAATGGTAAATATGATCCTACCTGTGTATGCCATGGTTGTAAAAATAGGGTCACTGGCGAAACGAGTGTCCAATTTCTAAAACTCGGAAGTCCTCCTCTACTGCTGTGTACACAAAGCCGATGGGTTTGGCTGTCTCTGTTAGCCGTTCACCTATGTCAGCTGTTTCTCATGTGGGGCTCTCAGACCAAAAGGAACTTTCCAATGCCAAAATTGTGGAAGCAGAGTATGGTCCTTTTATCTCTGAGGGTTATGTCTCCTTTGTAGGCGGTCTCAGTAAAAAGCATGTGTGCGTGTTAAGAGACACTGGCGCTGCTCAAACTTTAATTCTTGACACTGTTTTGCCCTTTTCTTAATTTTCCGCTACTGGGGAGAATGTCTTGGTTCGTGGCATTGGTCTAATTCCCATAAATGTACCTCTGCATAGGGTTCATTTGGACTCTGATCTGGTGCAGGATGATGTGGTGGTTGCTGTCCGGCCCTCCTTACCTGTGGAAGGTGTGGACGTTATTCTTGGCAACGACCTAGCTGGTGGTAAGGTCTGGAAAAACATACAACCTGTGGTGGTTAAGCCGGACCCGGTTTCTTCTGGAGAGTTAGACGAACTTGCTAAACGACACCCCTCAGTGTTCCCTGCGTGTGCAGTGATGTGCGCTATGGCTAGAAACCGCACCAACCTAGAGCCAAAACTGGAGCTTAGTACTCCTCAGGCGAAGCTCTGCTCGCCCTCATGGCTCAACACTACAGGTGTTTCTGATCCGACCCAGCTAAAAGCTGAGGAGGTTAAATTTTCAGAACCATTGACATCTGTTGCCAGAGAGGAGGTCATAGCAGAGCAAAAGACTGATATTACCTTACAACCATTGTTTAACATGGTTTGCCCAGTGGTTGAGTTAGACAATGCCCCTTCGGGGTATTACATTAAAGATGGTTTGTTAATGAGAAGGTGGGCATTTCATTTAGGTGTCCTGGAAGAGCAGGTTATCGATCAAATTGTAGTCCCTACAAAGTTCAGAGGAATGGTGCTGAGGACCTTGCATGAAAACATTGCTGGCCATCTAGGGGTGAATAAAACTTACAACCGCATCTTACGTAATTTTGTCTGGCCACGTTTAAAGAGAGACGTAGCCGCATTTTGTAAAACATGTCATGTTTGTCAGTTGGCAGGCAAGCCCACCCATAAAATAAACCCCGCTCTGTACCCTATTATGTAGTGGAAATGCCATTCTCATTGTGGACTGTGTAGGCCCTCTTCCTCCCTCTTGTCATGGTAACAAGTATTTGTTGACCGTGATGTGTCAAAGTACTCGTTATCCAATGGCTTATCCCCTACACTCTATCCGAGCCAAGCCAGTTTTGCGAGCCTTAAATAATTTCATTTCTATCTTTGGGATTCCTAAAATCGTGACCAAGTGACCAAGGTTCTAATTTTATGTCTAGTATGTTTGCTCATGTTTTTAAACAGTTAAACATTAAACATGATGTCTCATCAGCTTACCATCCTGAGAGTCAGGGATCCTTGGAACAATTTCACCAAACTTTAAAATCTATGTTGCGAGCTTATTGTGTGGAGTTGGCAAGGGACTGGGAAGAGGGGTTACCTTGGTTGCTCTTGGCAGTTAGTGAAGTGGCCCAGGAAAGCACTGGTTTTTCTCCAAATGAACTGGTCTTTGGTCACACAGTTCGTGGCCCTTTAACGGTGTTGGCTGATAATTGGAAAACAGCTGACCCTCCCCCGAATGTGATTGACTATGTGAGCGATTTCAGGTTGAGGCTTTATCGAGCCTGTGTCTTAGCTAAGGAAAATATTACTGTCTCACAAGATAAGATGAAGTGTTTATTTGATCTCCAGGCTGAAAACCGCCAGTTTCGGCCGGGGGATCAGGTTTTAGCTCTTACCTCTTCTGGGATCTCCTTTTAAAGCAAAGTTTAGTGGTCCTTATATGGTGGACAAGCGCCTTACTGATTGAAACTATTTGATTCAGACCTCAGATAGGAAAAAGCGAATACAGCTTTGTCACCTGGCCCGCGTTAACCTATTGGGCAACATGGGCTGCAGCCCAGGGCCCCGGCCACTAGGGGGCCCCGGGAATAGCAAATTACTGTAGGCCTAAATAGAATTTTTGAATGCGAGTTTGTCTTCTTTTTTTTTTACTGTTACTGTACATTTTGGTCCACTTTCCCACCTGTAGTTATTTTCCTGTCGCAACAATCAGTGTCAGTGGAGTGTGTTTGTATAGTCTGTTCCTTTTTGCGTAAGGACGGCTTTGTCTCGGGAGCTCGATTCTACAAGTGGAAATCGCCGTCGGTCCAACTCGGTGTGTCGGAGGACTTTCATTTGTTGCTGTAGCGTCACGAGCAGAGGTAAAACTGTTGCCCGGCGCAATCACGTCACTACATGTATGCGCGCTGTCGTTCTTCTTTAGTGAAATTAGAAAATGACCTATGCCAATTTCACGTGCGATAACATTTTGATACTTTAGTTGCTGAAATTGGCGAGAGAAACGCACTTAGCTAGAGCTATAACCTGATGTCCAACCAGAAAGTAATAAATTACTATTTATAACGGGTTTCGCTGCAAAAAATGTTGTAGCCTATTCCCCCCAAGCAACCACCATTTTATAACTGTCAACAAACTATTTCAGATAAATTCATCTTAATTTGAGTTCGACTGAAGAAAACGAAGTGGGCTAATTTTGCATGACCGAATAGCTTAGTTGTGTTGCTAAGTAAGTAACGTTAGCTAGCTGAACAACAACAACGCAATTTAATAGCCTAATGTTCTCTAGCAAGTTGACCTGTAATTTGTAGCAATGTTTGGACAAAGGTATTTTTTAAAAGCCAGTATAAACTTAAATTATGTCAAGTTTGCTGTATGCATTCGCATTTATTGTATAATTAGATGCAGGTTTTAATGCTACATGTTGACAGCTCAATTAACTTACACAAAGTATGATACTTTGTCCTATAGGTGAGTAACATTAAATAATTTATATCAATGCTTGTTTTGTTGGTGCTAGTGGTTGAACGGGAAGTGTATTGTTTTGTGCATAGTCATTTGTGGTCAAATTTCTGGTTTGTAGGCCTACTTTGTACACTAGGCTACTACTCTCTTTCATTATCCTGCCATGCTGGGCAAGGTTGGTCATGACTTGAACTTGAACTCATGCGTTCGGGTAACAGATGTGAATTTTTCGAGAGCACTGTAATATAAGAGTCGGTACTCTTTGACGGCTTTTAATAGGCTACATTACAACGTTCAAAGTTTTCAATTGGAGGTCTCATTCTGTAACATATTGACTATCTACTTCTGATATCCATTGTCATAGGCCTATTTGTCGAATTTGCGGCATGTCTTTATCATTGCCAGGCCTGGTCGCGTCAATGTGCTTTTACTTTTCCAGTTAAAAATCGTGGACATAGGGCCCCAGGAGTTGTGTTAGCCCTGGGCCCCGGGGAGGCTTAACGCGGCCCTGTTTGTCACATTAACCTTTTGAAACCCTATTATTCTCCTCTTACGGTGGCAGTAAAGGTGGATGACCAGGAAACCTCAGTGAAAACGGTTGAATGTAAGTCTGTGCTCACAACTGTTGGGGATTCGGTGTTTGAGCCTGCCAGTGAAGAGGACTTCTAAATGCCCCCTGAGTGTGTCTTCCAAGGTCGGTTGAACAATTCAGAGGTGTTGCAGACCCTTAATTCTCAATTGAGTCACTTAGTTCCTGCACAGCGGTCAGATCTTGTTCAATTAATTAAATTGCACCAGTCTTTGTTTTCCGATACCCCGTCTAGAACCACTGTGCTTACGCATGATATAGACGTGGGAGATGCCGCCCCAATTAAGCAACGATTCTACCGAGTACCATACGGAAAACGGAAACATCTAATTGCTGAAATTAATTACATGTTGGAAAATGGAATCGCGGAACATGTTTCTTCTCCCTGGGTGAGCCCGTGCTTACTTGTCAATAAATCTGATGGGTCTTTTCGTTTTTGCACCGATTACCGGAAGTTAAACTCAGTGACTAAACCTGATCGCTATCCCCTACCTAGTATGGAGGATTGTATCGATCAACTGGGTGGTGCTGTTTTTGTAACCAGACTGGATCTGCTAAAGGGTTATTGGCAAGTACCCCTTACGGAGCGCGCTAGGGAGATCTCTGCTTCTATTACATCAGATGGTTTGTTTTCATATTCTGTGATGGCTTTTGGTCTTTCCGTCTACCTTCCAAAGGTTGATGAACACAGTAATCAACGTTTGGAAGGGTGTGCCATTTATCTTGATGACGTTGTAATTTATAGTGACAACTGGGAACAGCATGTCCAACGACTCGGTGCGCTCCTTGACCGGCTAGTCTCCGCAAGTCTAACGGTGAACCTTGCCAAGTGTGAGTTCGCACGGGCCACTGTTACATACCTGGGACGAATAGTCGGCCAAGGTGAAGTTCGTCCTGTGCAGGCTAAGGTTGACGCCATTATTGGTTATCTGGCTCCGACTTCCAAAAAGGAATTGATGCGTTTCCTAGGAATGATTGGCTATTATCGTGCCTTTTGCCGATATTTTTCCATAGTGGTTGCCCCTTTGACTGACCTCCTTGGAAAACACAAGGTGTTTGACTGGTCACTCCTCTGTCAAGAAGTTTTTGAAAACGTAAAGTCTTTACTCTGTTGCGCTCCCGTTCTCGCTGCTCCAAACACCTGTAATTGAAAAAGAAGCATTAGCGCTCATTTGGGCATTGCAGCATTTTGAGGTGTATGTGGGGGCAGGTGCAGGGCCGATTGTGGTGTTTACTGACCACAATCCCCTGACCTTTCTGCACTCCATGCAGAATCCGAACCAACGGCTTATGCGCTGGTGTCTGTACCTACAGGGTTTTAACCTGCAGGTTTCTCACATCAAAGGTCGAGAGAATATTGTGGCGGATGCACTCTCTCGAGCGCCCGTTTAGTCTGTCGGTCTGTTTCTCTCACTCTTTTCTCCTTGTCTCTCTCTCTGTCTCCTCTCTCGGGTTCTCTCTCTCGCTCTCTCTCTCAGTGCGTGCGGCTGGGGTTGGTATCTGGGGTTTTGGGAGGGTAATACTGGGATTGGGAGTGGTAGGTAGTGATAAGGAAATGATTGATAGACTCATTTATGTTGGTTTTTTTGTGTTTGTTGCCCAGTAGACCCGCTTTGATGGCCGGTGGGTGGGGGCCTCTCTTGAGGGGGGAGATGTGACGACCGTTTATTTTGCAATAAAATTCTTTAAAACGATTTACCTTGTCTGGTCTCCATGTTTGTTTTTGACTGCTTGAATGTCGGTCATAACACAAAATAAAAAGGTAATACACATGTACAATGGCACACATTCAATGGCATCTTCAAATTACGTTTTTAACTAGGTCTGCAAAAGGCGTTTTTCAGCCATATTAACATCAATTAAATATCCGCAATTTGGCAGTACAATGGTCCAATACTTATTTCGTTTTATACATGAGTGCTTGATAATTCTATATTAAACCGTAACAACACTCACGCAAATAACTAGTCTACTGTAATGGTACCCGACATATTCTCGAATACTCACGACATCACAATACTTAGCTAATCGCCATTGCATTTTATCTCGTGTTCGGTAGCCTCAACACTTAGTGAACATACTCATGTGAACAAACAAAGCTATACATGTCACGTTGTACATACTCGCTTACCTGCAATAAAATAAATACAATACACTTTTGGATGGCTAATACTGCATACAACTCATGTAGCTTAATCAGGGTGCTTTGTGAAGTGACTTCCAACTAACGTTACGCAAATCTCACGTTGCATTTGCTATCGTTACTCAACGATTCCCGTATTCCGCCATCACCACCTACTGGAGTGGAAGTGTAACTTTGTAAGTAAATATTGATTTGGTAAATAACTATTAAATGTGCACATGAATATTCAAAACAATAAAAGAAAAAGGGGGGTCGATTGTTCTCAATGTAAAACCAATTATTTTCAATACAAAACCATGTAAACTGTGGCCAAGCATAGTCCATAGCGCCACACAAACAGTATATTGTAAAAAAGGAGTCTTGTATGATACATTGCCTGCCTGAAGCTCAGGTTGGAGACCTTCTGGAACACGCGGACAAGCTATTCGTCAGAGCAGGGGTGGATCCAGTAGTCATTGTCCATGTTGGAGCCAATGGCATAGATAAGGGTAGGTTTGACTTTCTGCCGGACAAATTTGTAGAATTGGCAACAAATTACCTCCATGGTGGACTTCTCAGGAATCCTGCCAATACTGCTTGCTAGTAAAGGGAAGCAAATTCTTCACATGGCCACAAACCTATGTAGGAATGAGAGGTACCTGTATCTGGATCTGATTTTATATAATAATCCTGACAATCCTGACAGCTCCTAGGTATTGGAGCCACATGCTAAAGTCTGATTGGAACCAGAATGAGACCAAAATGTAGCTTTTTGTCCATGTACACCAGTGGTGGGTTTGTGTGTCAGAAGAAAGAAAGACGCTTATGTTGAAGAGGATGTATACCTTTGGTGAAATATGTTATGATCTTTGATGTTATGGGGTTTTTTTGCAGCTACTGGTCCAGCTACTCTGGAAACAAATGGGAGCATTAAAAATGGTTCTTGGCTCAGCTTATTTTGAAGGCAGTTATAATGATCCTAAAATCACCCTGCAGACCCTCTCTGTATGCAGAGGCTTGGAGTCCAGGGGCCCTATTTTGGTGAATTAGGACAGTGTCAGTAACGCAGACGCAAAGCGAAGACGGAGGCGCTTTAGGGCGTGTCTAACGCAATTTCGGTAATTTTGTGATTTAGGACGATAGCGCACCTCCGGCGCAGTTGTAAAAGAGGTTGGATTCACTTTTAAAAAATACATGTGTGGTGGGGGTTTGGTTTCATAATGGCCAATCAGAACACCTATTTTCTATCCCTTTAAATACTAGTGCTCTAACGCTATAGCAAATTGGCAATTTCCTGACATGACAGTTTTGCGCGGCTGCGCCAGGAACGCTTCTCAAAAGAGGAGAGCGAGGAGATGCGGAAAAGTTGGTGCGCGAATCAGAGGGGGAAAACAAGGCAGTGTTTTATTTTACCATGTCTTTTTTTCCTTATTTGTAGGCTTAAAAAAACGATGTTTCTTTTCTTCTAACTTAATGTAATTGTTAAATGGAAAGCAATAAATAACAAACTCACAACTGCAACTAAGCCTGCTTCATTTATGTTCGTCATGCAGTAGGCCTACGAGTGTACATCACAAACCACCTGGATATTAATGGAGTGGACCCCCTTCCGATTCACATAAATGATACCGTGATCAGATGGTGCATGCAACTGCACATGTGCAGACCCCAGGGAATCCACATTGCGTATAAAAATCCTGTTTAGTTCTCTGCTGGCTGTCGGGTGTAGGAAAAGTCATAAACTAATTTGCATGTTGGACAAGACTGGAAGAAACTGCATGTACAGCCGAACTGATAGCCATCTGGCAAACACCGGCTACCAAACCCAGGGTATCGCTCACAGTATCACCTTCGCATGTCGCCTATCGCCTATCGCATTTTCTGTAGTGCAAATGAAAAGAATAAAACCCTTTCACATAAGAAAAACAATGTGCATAAAAACATATATTTATTTAACAGGTGTATCTTACGGAATGGTAGCGATGGATGGCCTGCTGGCATCAGTCTTTCATGTCCGTGCATTGAATAACCACAAGCTGTGGTGAAATAGTTTTTAGCTTAATTGTTTATGCTTGCAAGTTACCCATGGATTGGACGATTTGCCTCAACATGGGGGGAAATTGACAATATTCACAAAACATTCTCATGTGATTTCAGATAACCTTATGTTCATATGTGCGCATCAATAAAGTCACCAAATTGCACAGAGCACCAGCATTTGCGCTAAGAGGTGATCTAGTTGGACGTTAACGCAAACGGATTATTTGACACCAAACTTGCATAGCACTGACTGTTTTCATTATTTTCACTATTGCACTGCCCAGCCCATAGTCGCGCAAACGGCAAACTCGGCGGAGACAGGAAATATTCAGTTTGCGACAGACGAAACTGGCAATTCGCCTGCGCTAGGGCATAACGCAGCTTAGCTCCGGTGCGAAAATAGGGCCCTAGGTCTGATCAGAGCGTGCATGTCTATCAGGAGGATATATTGGTCAGACTTTTGATAAAGCTATCAGATCAGATCTGGGAACATCTACATTTCCATAAACGAATAAGCAGAAAGTAAAAATCTATATGATTCCCAGACCGAGAAAGGCCATACCGCAAATGAATAAATATTATTTTCAATACCTCTCAGTAGGTTGGAGTTTTGTGTGCAGACAAGAGATTATTTATTGAAAGTAGAATAGGGGCAGGAAGGTTAAAATTATGAGGTGAATGCTGTCTGCCATGTCTTTTAATCTGTCTGAAACATCAAAAGACATCTGTGGTCAATGGTAGAGACATTGGAGGAGAAAAAAGTGGAAGCGTCTGTTTGGATATGCATCATTTGGAGACAGGGATGTTCAGCAAATCCAATTATTTTAAATCTGAAATGTCAAACATTGTCAGAAACTACATTGAGCAAACACTTTCTTTACAGAGGGACAGCAACACATGGTAAAAGTTAAAAAGCTGCTCTAAAGAACTCCATGAACCTAGACCACAATGACTTATTTGGCAAAACAACAAAAAAAGCCCTCCCACATTTTTTTTCGCCCTCCCACAAAAAATGACATGCCCCTATTATTTCACAGTTGATGACCCAGAATCATAATTATAGAGAGAAAACAAGGAATCATTGATATTTTGGGTTTCCAATTAAATAAGGATGGCTCATTTGAGCCATCAATTCCTTTTTTTCTGCGTGAACACAAAAGAGAAACCCCTGTGTTCAGATATGTTCTCTGCTCCCCCAGAAAGGGAGACCACAACTGAGGCATGAAATGTATCAAAGTGAAAATGGAAATGGAAATATGCACTCTTTATCTCCCCTAGACTGATTATTGCATTATGTGTTATGTCAGACAATAATCTGAAATTCACTGGCCTGCCAAAGGAAGCTATTGGACGCTAATTGTTGGACACAACCTGTTAGCTGTGACATACAGGGGGTAGACAAACAATATATGAATATGTATTAACTAATACTTTTTCTGCCTTTTGCCTTCAGAACAGCTTCAATCCTTCTTGGAATGCTGTTATACAAGTTTTTAACTGTTTCTAGTGGAATATTAGATCGTTCTTAAAGAAAGGAAAGCCTCCAGTTCCACCGCCTTCAGACAGATGAAGGCGGTGGAAATCTACTCCGCTCTCATACATTCTAGAACTTTCCATAAAGGCTCAATGAGGTTTAGATCTGGTAATTGCTGACACCATGGAAGGTGTTTCACTTCATCTTGATGTTTATGAAATCACTCTTGAATCAATTTAGTGTGTATGGGGGCATTATCAGCTTGAAATATGGGAACATTTTGAGGTTTGCACCATAGTGTGCCCCTGGCCACCTTAAATGGCTTAATATTCATTTGCTGTAATTCTAGCATGCAGAGTAATAATTTAATAAGATGGCTGCCCATACCATAACAGATCCACCACCATATTACTTCCTTCCACTGCTCAGAAAGTCCAGGTTTTGAGCTCATTACACCAGGTTATGTGTTGTTTTGCATTGGCCTTGGTTACAAGCGGTTTCTGAATGGAAGTCCTATGATAAATATCAGCTTTGTGAAGCTCACAGAGTTACAGGTACAGGAGGCGTAGATTCATTTCTGTGGTAATTTTTGAGGCCGTTGTTTTGTCGTTTTTAGCAACTATCCTGTTAAGTGTCTGTCTATCTCTGTCGGTGAGCTTCGACTTACGACCACTGTTCCTCATTTGGCAAATGCCATCATAATTTTCAACACTGTTCCCTTTAACACATTAAATAATTTTGCCATTTCTGACTGATGCACCAACTATTTGACCTCTTTCGAAATATGTTAGATCTCTCATCTTGCTTTAGAACTTTTTTTTCATTGGGGTGTTTCCATAATTTTTCCACCCCCTGTACATTTGAAAATGTTTAATTAATAGGCCATTTTGGATGATAAAAAAAAAAGGGTTAGATGTTTTAATTGTTGTCTCCTTACTGTACATCTAGGAGTTTCTTGATCATTTTCATAGGAACCACACAAAAGCAATAAATGGTTAGATTTGGTCCTCAGGGTGTGTGGGAGAAGCGTGAGGGTGGATGGTGGTCGCCAGTGGGGAAGTGAGTCTGCACAGAACTTTGGGTAGGCTCAAGGCCATATCTCCGCATAGCCGACAAGGCCTGGGCCGTAATTATGGGGAAAATATTAATATTGATATTATTTTTAATATAATATTTTTATTCGTATTTTTTAATATAATTCATATTACAATTCTTATTACACACGCCTATTAAATATATGTTCATTATATTATATATATCCCTATTATTAGTAGTAGCAGTCATAAAAAATAAATAACGCAAATTAAATCATATCTCCAATCTAACGTTAAATCAAATAACTCTGTCTCCCAGAATGCCATGCTGGGGGGCCCAAAACTGAGGCGGGGCCTAGGGCCCATGAACATCAAGATCCGGCCCTGGGTAGCCCAAGAGCCGGGGAGAGTGTCGCGTCTATCGTAGGATGACTCCAGGGAACTCCAGGGCCTATACTCTGAGGGATCAGGCCAGCGGTTAGGGGGATGTTCTCACTGGATCGCTTCATCGTCAGACTTGTGCTTCACTGCAGCATTTACGAAGGAATGACAGTGGTTTCAGGCTACCCAAAAGGAGCCTTTTCTGCCCCTCTGAACACCCTGCCTCCTTGAGCCTTTCATCTCTCTCATGATCTCATCAGCTCTAATCAGATTGCCTAAACACAGGACTGGGCATGCATGTTTAAGCCCATGTCTGCATCCACAAATGGTTGAAAAAGCAGTGTTTGGTGTTTATGTCATATTCATAATTATAACAACCTCTTTTTGGTTGTTCTTGTTGCAATTCATTTAAAATATATAAAAGTAAGAGGAATGGCATGCAATGATGTAGGCTGCACAATAAGCCAGTAATATTTACATTCATATTCTCAGGATATGCTGCAAATATGTAAATAAGTAACTTGCAAATAAAGGTTCCTGTTCTTTGTTGTTTGTTAAAAATAAAAAGATAAATACAATTCAGTGAACCACTGAGTCATATCTGGATGAGACACTGCTGTTGTGCCATTGAGCATGGAGTTCCCCCATTATTGCTTTAGTAAATAATCCAGTTGTAGAATGGATAACATGTGTCATGCTTTTCACTCTTGATCAGAGCCTCCACAAAGAAAATAAGCAAGTGCACCGCTATTCACAATGAGCTGCCATATCATCTGTTGCACTTGACTGTAGTCTCTAGTCACATGGAAACATCATTGTTCAATATAAATTAAGACCTTTTTGGATGTGAAGTCGCAATATCCGATGTCATCCTCCTTGTTTGAAATTTGATTAAATGCATACAAAAACAGATAATGTGACAATTTGGAAACAATGGATTACTTTTCTTTGTAGTAAAAGAACAGTGTTGTCATTACAGATTGACAGATCCATACTTAAATGCCAGGACACTGTGTGTGTGGAGTGGGAGAAAGACAAGGGAATCCTGGGAAGTTGCATCACTTTGCGTTCCTATGGTAACCATGCTATTCCTGGTAAAGTGACACCATACCATCTGGATTGAGGATTAACTTCACTCCCACAGGCAATGTTTATTTACATTTTAACCATATATTGTTTTTTGTCTTTTTAGACATTTATTTATGAGCATATGGTGCTCAGAATGGGCAAAGTAATTCTCCTGAAATCAGTTCGATTCTTAATGAATTGTACAGTAGCGGTTGTAACCAAGATCGTACTGTGCTGTTATGTTTTGTCCTGGTGCTCCCCTAGTGTACAGTAGACTGTACTGCACTTAAGCAGCACACGCAGGAGAATAGTGCTGGTGTCCTGTGAGTCGTGCCTCAGTTCTGCAGGACACAAAACAGCCCAGTGGCAGCTGTCCTGTTTCCTGTCCTGCTCTTGGAGGACACAGAGAAGTACACAGATTTAGGGTCCCAGTACAAAAAGAGTGTGAACTAAGAGTGGGACAGAACAGTTCATTGAAAGTACAGCACGCTTTGTGCTGTTCCAGATTAACATGGCCAGCTAATGGACCATATAAATGTACATTTATCTTTAATAAATCGCTAATAGATAATGTATGTTGGTAAAGCAGACTTGTTAGCCATCTTTGTAAAATGTGTTTTTTTTTTCTTTCATTTTATATTCAAAATAAATAAAAATTCTAAACTAAATGTCCTCCCCACTTTGCACCTGGATGTGTTTGTGTATAATAATAATAATGACAAGAAGAAGACATTCCTCTTGCTCTATCATTGTTTTACAGCACACTCTTTGTATACCAGGACTCTGTGTACTTCTCTGTGTCCTCCAAGAGCAGGACAGGAAACAGGACAGCTGCCACTGGGCTGTTTTGTGTCCTGCAGAACTAAGGCACACCTCACAGGACACTAATGCTATTCTCCTGTGTGTGCTGCTGAAACAGTCTACTGTACACTAGGGGAGCACCAGGACAAAATGTAACAGCACAGTACAATCTCGGTTCAACTGCCCCTCGAATTCTCAGACTGCAATTTTTTATTTGATCAAGGTAGTTAATGGGCAATTCTTCTGTGAACAATCAGTTGTAAAGAAATAGTATATGGGATGTAGTACCCTTGGATATATATAACAGGAGAATATCACCACCAGATCCCATTTCAGTCTGCAACATGGAGGAGAGGAGGAAACATAGTTCAGTAGGAACACTAGACGTGGTAATAGCAGGACATGCCACAAGGTAATCTTCTCCTGTAAACACGGCCAGCGCACATTAAAGTTTTGCTAATGCTTGCTGTCCCACAAAGTCGTAAAAACATGGATAGATCCAGAACAGCCCACAAGTATGGAGCATGCTCAATACGGGCTCATGAATATTTAATAAGGAGAGCATCTATTATAACACCCTGCCACAGCAGTAAGTGTAAACAGGCTATTTTTAGGTCGTTCAAATGGGTGTGGGAAGGGCACGGAGGAAGAGTGCATACTGGGTTTGGCCCGAATGCATTTTTACAGGCTTTGAATGCTCGTTGGTGTTTATGAACGAATACTTGAATATTTGTTTTCAAAAACACCCATTCTAAGTCATAATAACATTTCATAATTAGCCATACAGCTTTGCCTGGTCCTCTGTTCATAAAGCACTGGTTATAGGCCTAGTTCTAGTAGGTGGCACTTTTACATTAGCTAATAATGTAGGGTAGTGGTAGTAGTAGTGTGTGACAGACATGACACCCGAACTGAACAGGAGCAGGACACGCATCACTGATTTGTTATAAATGGTTTATATATAATCTCCCCAAGTTCTTTCTTTAGTAGTTTTTCTAGTAGTTTTTCCAGTACTTCTCCATCCCTTATCTCAATATCCTTTTTTTCTGTTTGCTTTTTTTGTTTTGTTTCAGATTTTTTCCCATTTTCTCCCAATTTAGTAGCCAACTACACCCTCTATTTTTCATGTCAATCGCCCCCTCGTATTGTGAGTTCACTGTCGTAGCCCTGAGATTGGCAGTAACAAAGGCAGTGTACCGCCTCCTCCGAGCCAGCACTCGCCAAGCCGTTGACTGTAACTCCAGTACACAGAGCCACTCCTAAACGCAGCTAATGTCAGCTTCCCCCCCCTTTTAAATGTAGTCAATTTTTCATTCACAGTTTTGAAATCTGGAAGTTTGACCAAATCTATATTAATTAAATCTCTCTCATTTTATTAAAATCAGCTTGTCTGAAATAAAAAATTCTAGAGTTAGAGGAGGCCGTATTTGAAAAATATCAAAAGTGACTGCACTATTATCAGTGGTTCTACTACCTATGAGCTGCAAATTCAGGATTATTACACCAAACCAGATCCAGTATTGATTTCCCTCTCATAGGCTGAGTAACAGACTGTACCAAAAAGCAGTCATTAATCACATATAAAAACTCGTCTTCACATTTACCCTGTCCTGACACTCCTTCCCAATTAATAGAGAGGCAATTGAAGTCACCCATTTTTAATGTCTCTCCTTCCTAACAAGCTTGTTTTATGTTTGCATAGAGCACATTGAGATCACTAGCAAGTAGTACTGGCAGAAATGTGTCCTGCAGAACCTCTCTATTAACATTATGTTCTAAAATATCTTTATCTATGATATCCTCACAGGTATTGTTATACTTTGCCGTGATATCTTCCACCCGGGCCGTCTTTGCCTCCCTACCCTTAATACTAATGTCCCTCCGTAGCCCCTAATTTCCCTCCCTGCAGCTCTTGCAATGTGTTAAAACATTATTTTATCAACGGCTCATCCTCTGGTGCTGCAGAAGGTCTTATCATCCAGCACCATTATCAGTGTTACTAAGCTGTGTGCAGTTAAAACCTCCTATCCCCGGGTGCCTTGATAGTTTGACCCTGTACCCCATCATAAACTTTTTTCCTAATGTCACATACTACATTCACTTCATCTCATTTACTGTTCAGTCCAAAAATAAGATACCCTTTCAGCTTTCAGGACAGCATGTTCAAACACTTCAGTGTCCAATAATGTATTATAATAATGTTCTTCAACGTACTCACTTTTCAGTCACTTTCGGTATGGCCAAAACCTCAAGCTTCATATGGTTGTTGCGTTTATAAATATGATTGCTATCCACATGAAACTGCTGTAAAATCAAACATTGAAGTCCACAAGGCTTTTTACTTTTGCTTTTCTGAACAAAAATTATTACAGATTGCCGGACATGTAAAAGTACCAATTGTGTTACTCTACACAATGCAGGGGGAAGGGTATGTATTTTGTACTGGGCAGTGATTGGTTAAATTTTATGTCAATTAATGTTGTTGGATGAATCCAACACCCTCATGTTAAAAAAAGACACCTCATGCGTATGTTAAGATGTTTATGTTTCAGAAGCTGGATCAAATCACTTCATGAGAATTGGGTAAGGGCTTAATTTGACTCCAATTACTCTTCAACATGCATTCTTGCGGCTGGGGGAGGGGTGAAAAGGCCACATTCTTCTCTTAAAGAGACTGAGGAAAATAGAGGCAAAACAGAGGGCTAATAAGATAAACCCATAGAGAATTTGAATGCTTTTAGGTATCTGCACTTTTTTTTACATGTTTATGTACATTATGTGTATACCATGAATGTTTGCTCAAATATTTAATAGGCTTCAAACTTGAGTCCTGATGGTACAGCCAAATCCAGCCATCAACCACAAGGCTTTATTTAAGTAGTGCAAAACAGGCCGAAATAGCCTTTTTAACTGCTTGGGGAAAGAAGGGTAAGAATCGTCAACTCAACGCGATGATGAAATTGACTTAAAACAGTTAATGCATGTGATGGATGAGTGCTTTAAACAAGGCAATTTTTTTTATGTCTCATAGGTGTCACAGGGTGCATTTATTTTACAGTTATATCACACATTAGGAAGAACAAATCTGACAGACAAGGATGGCTGGATCAGCGGCTAAACCTTTGGTTTGAGGGTTTTAATTCTCATTCCAGGCCTCGTCTCAGCCGCGGATCCTGCACCAAAGACGCCAGAGAATACAGACATATAATGTAGAAATAAGACATCTATTATTCAGGAGAGACAGAGAAGACTGATTTAACATTTCCCTTTCCTGAGGCAATACCCTTCGTAGCAAACACAGGAATGGTCTTTATTTGTCTGAACGTGGTACATTGTAGTTTACCTGGTAGCACTGATGGGAAAAGAATAGTTTAAGGTTAAGTGTATAAAGCTATGAAAAGCTATGAACACAAATGTTCATAATTACACAATAAACTCATTTATTCACACTGCTTCTTTGAAATGAGTTAACTCTAGAATGCCTTTTCTCCTTGACAGATAAAAAAGATACCTCTTTTACTTTATGGTACTTGTTATGTATTTTTGATATTCATGTAATGTTATGTACTCCAGAATGAGTACTGACTAGTGGCTTGTCTTTTCAATGTGACAGGTGAAAGGTAATAGGAGACAGTTTAGGCATGTAGAGAAAATACAGATGAAACCCTAGAGAATCGTGGATTGCAGTGGATTGCTGGGTTGGGTTCAATTCTAATAATCAATTAAATTTCAAAATGTCTAAACTACGATTCAGTTTCAATTCCATTGCTTAATGATTTTTATAATTCCAATGGTCATTCCCCCAAAGCACACATGTATGCAGGAATGTGCAGAAATCATCTGGTCCTGGCTCCCACTTTGGGTTCATTTTGCTTTGTTCCTGGCTGCATGTGTCTGTGTTTTAGAAGAGGTTTAGTATAAGTTTATTTCATTTTGTCTCTTTTGTGTTTGTTACATGTTATTTTTATGTCTAGGATTTAACGTTTATTAAGGTAGTAAACCTACATCTGTAGATTTGAACATTGAATATTCTGTTTCATATTTTGTCTTTGTCTTTATTTTGGTCTATTAAATCAGCTCTTAATTTTAAGAGTTATAAATTAAATAATGCTCCACCAGATTGCTCTGCCTATGAACGAATTTGGTCATTTATATTATAATTGCTATTCTGTGTAATAATTATTTTTATATGAAATCAAATAAATATATTTTACATGCAGGATAAGTGAGGGGTTTTAATCCGTAATATGACTCCGCCTAATGCATTATTCTGTATAAAAACGGTGTGTGCCTAGCCACATAACACACCCATTCACACTCAGCCAACCTTCAGTCTAACACTTCCCTCTTATTGGAAATAAGAGAAACAATAGGAAATTATGTATCACGGTTAAGACTGTCCTACGGCCCCCAGACACTCTTGCTCCTCATATGTATTCTGTTGCTCAGTGTAACAATTTTATGACCTTTTGTAATGCCAAGATTGAAAATATCCAGCTATGATGAAAATCACAAATGATCTATTAATAGCAGCTGATTCTAGGCTCTTAACCATACTTGTGCTTCTCGATCTGCCTGCAGCCTTTGATACCATCTCACATAACATCCTCCTAGATAGATTAGCCTCCATTGGAATCACTGGCACCCCCCATGACTGGTTTACATCATACCTCTCTGGCCGAACTCAGTTTGTCCAGCTCAAAAATCTAACATCACAGCCCATTCCAGTCACCACCGGTGTTCCCCAGGGATCTGTTTTGGGCCCCCTCCTATTCATAATTTACCTCCTACCTACCCCTTTGCAATATTTTCAGGAAATTTGGACTTCAATTTCACTGCTACGCAGATGACACCCAGCTCTACCTATCCACTAAGCCAAATTCTGCCCTCCCACCCACTTCCCTCTCCTACTGTTTGCTGGAAATCAAATCCTGGTTCTCAATCAACTTCCTAAAACTTAATAGTGATAAAACAGAGGTTCTCCTCGTTGGCACTAAATCCACCTTGGCTAAACCTCACAGCTTCTCCTTTACCATTGACAATTCCACAGTTTCCCCTTCATCTCAGGTTAAGAGTCTGGGTGTCATCCTGGACAGCACATTATCTTTTGAATCACACATCAACAATGTGACTCGGTCTGCATACTTTCACCTACGCAACATACATTGTCTCCATCCATCACTTACACCTACCAGCACCGCCATTCTTGTCCACGCCCTGGTCACATCCCGTATAAACTACTGCAACGCCATCCTCTTTGGCCTTCCACACAAATGTCTCCATAAACTCCAACTGGTCCAGAACTCAGCTGCACATATCATTACCAGAACTCCTTCCACTGACCATATCACTCCAATTCTCCAACAACTTAATTGGCTCCCCATTAAATTCCGTATTCATTTTAAAATTCTCCTTCTTACCTTTAAAGCTCTCCATAACCTAGCACCTTCATATCTCTCTGAACTCCTTCTTACATACACTCCCTCCCGTAGTCTCAGATCCTCCTCTGCCAGCCAACTTGTCACACCTTCTGCCTGCTTGACCAGTATGGGATCTAGAGCCTTCAGCCGTTCTGCACCCTGCCTCTGGAACTCTCTGCCACCAAACATTCGAAATATTGACACACTCTCCACTTTCAAATCCAGTCTCAAAACACACCTCTTCACTTTGGCATATTTGGTTTCACCTGTTGTATATAGTTTTTTATGTTATATCTGATTTTGCTTTGTTGGTTTTATAATGTTTTGATATGTTGTTTTAACTATGTCTTGTAAGGTGTCCTTGAGAGCCTTTGAAAGGCGCCCATAAATAAAATGTATTATTATTATTATTATTAAAATCACCTCTTTTCATCCTAACAGAAAATAAATAGTGTTGCCAGGCCAAGGACACGAGACTGTGTCTGGAAGTGCACCGTATTCAGTGAAAGCTGGAAAAAAAACAACCGGGACAGTTTTAAAATGACATACGATATCATTATATCAAGAATGCAGATCTTTATAAATGTAATGCAAATGATCTATATCATATGCAAATCCACCCCCAAACACAATTTGTTATTTCCTTTTCTGTCTGTACTTTTGTGTCCATGTTCATTGGCTGTCACAGGACACATTCTTAACCAGATTATGGTGTAAGGGAGCTATTCCGAGGGATTTCTTCTTGTTTTTGTTCAGATGCTGTGCTTCGAAATGCAGTGGGAAAGGGTAAACATCTTAAAGACCATGATGTGCTTTTGACACTTTCAAGCCCTGAGGCTTTCATGAGCTCATCACCATAGTAACAAACATGTTAAGAAACACATACCTGCAACTTGGTGAGGAGCACAGAAATACTTGCTCATGCATGTATTAATGCTCATGCATTACTCGTCATGCATGCCTGCAGTCGCCTTGACCATGTGTCAGTGCGGTTGTCCAACATTTGTGTTCGCTCTGCAGCTCTCCTTCCCCACAGCTAGCTCCAAAGAGACCCTGTCTCGTGGATGACATGCATGATACTGATATAACCATCCCATCTCCCTTCACTTTGGGTAATGGATGGTGTTAATACCTTAGATGTGTTGTGTGTATCATAACCCTTTTCTGAGATAATGATTCCCCAACACAGCTCGCTATGCCTGGAGTATTTTATTACCAACAATCACAAAATGGTTTTTCTAGATATACGCATCTCATGCCGATGCTTTTGGATTCCGTCTCTGTGGACCTGGACATCTATTTTCTACATTGTAACATGCATATGGAGGTCTTCTCAGCTTTCACTTGAGGTTGCAACACAGTTCCACTCCTTGGTAGAAAGTTGTTCCCTACTTTGTATTGGAAAGTTTATTTAATGTCAAAGAAGTTTCCTGATATTAAAATATTACATGGTAAGATTAATTAAATGTTGATTATTTTACACTTGTTTTTATCTGTACCTGTCCCCTCGGCTCAGGAAAATACACTACGAAAATAAATGAAAGATCTGTGTTATTTATAATGTTGTTTAGGCTGTTGATGTCACTACAAATATTCACATGCATGAACAGGCACATGTAACATTGCTGTGGGTAAGGAGCAGTCCTAAATCCCGAATCTTATACAGGATATTGGTGCGGGTTGTGTGGGATAATGTGCTGGTAAATTACTTACATGGGGGGTTATGCGCAACGGACTTCCTTGTTTTGCTAAACGTGGCTGGGCATTTCCGGTAGACGAGATAATGGCGTTGTTCTATACAAGATGTTTACAGGACAAGGGGGTTAAGCTATACGCTTCCTCCTATATCCATGATTATGAGTGTACTAACTACATTTTTTTAAGTACCTGTGCCTGCTGTCTAATACTTAGCGTTAGTGTTAGCTAGCTAGTACTAACAACATTTTTTAAAAGTAGCCTACCTGTGCCTGCTGTCTAATACTTAGCATTAGTGTTAGCTAGCTAGTACTAACTAATTTTTTTTAAAGTAGCCTACCTGTGCCTGCTGTCTAATACTTATCGTTAGTGTTAGCTAGCTAGTACTAACAACATTTTTTAAGTACCCGTGCCTGCTGTCTATTACCTAGCGTTAGCGTTAGCTGGTCGGTTGCTCAATAACAGTTACCTATGTAGATCTTTTCACCAGTGTCAAACAGAGACAGGATGACTGCCGATGTTCGCATCAGGGCAGCCTGTCACAGGTCTATGCGAAAGAGCGAGAAGCCCCACAGCCTGAGAGTAGCGATGGTTCGCATAAGGTTGATCTGTTCGCGTTCACCATCAGTTCCAGTTCAAGGATGGTAACGCTATGTCAAACTTCTCAAGGTATAAAGGCTAATCTGGCAATACGATCAGGACCCTCTTGACTATCTAATCGTCATGATTTAAAAGGCACGATTTATACCAGCATTCCCATTTTGAGAAGTTTGATAAAGGCATCAGTCCAAAATAACAGCTGTTCAGTGTTGTTGGTTCGGTCTAATACATTTCAGCTGAAAAACGAGTATAGGCAAGGTTATTGGGGTAACGGTATTATAGTTTCTTGTAAATCATTGATTATCTAGTGGCATAATAGTATGTTATTCATCAGGTCTCTCAAAATAAAATTGATCACTATAAGGTACAGTATTAACAACCCGTGCTATTGTTTTATTTAATTATCACATTGACCTTGTTGACTGGCGGACGTGAGTAAGCACGTCTTCCGGTTTGGTCACGTGATGCTCGACATATACCCTATTGCAAGATTAATCATAGGAACCAATAGATTTTCCTTCTTTTTAATAATAACACTGTTGGTAACCTGGCTGTCATTAGAATCAACCTCCGGAAGCCTAGGTAGTGGTGACATGATACAGGAGACATGAAGACAGACAGGAGACCTTTGAACAGTAGTGTACTTTTGTAGAAGAAAAAACGAATTAGCTGACCATTAAGAATAAATACAATTATCTAGCACTGGAACTTGTGAAAGAAGCAAGAAGCAGGACTGTCATACTAATGTTTAACATTCTGAGCTATCAGCACATATTTAGATACTTATACGCACCTACATATTATGAGGTGTCATTATAAATACAAAATGAATCCTATTTTTTTAATTCATACCAGGTACTCATAAAATATTTCAGCACAATTTATTAGGAAGAAATACTGAACAGTGGGAAATGCCACAACATTATGAACAGTGTCCAGTTTTCTAGAATCCAGAAGTTTCTCTCTGCCCCAAGAAGGACAAAGGGTCGTCAAACTGGGTCTCCCGAACACCTGCCGTGACCTATGGTCTTATAATTGGAGGACATTTGACACTTATTATCTCTGGGACTGTAAAAATCTCCAAACTTGTTCCCTCACTCTGTCAACCTACTTCTTGCTCCCAGCTTGACTTTTCTTTTTTCTACATTTTCCCCATTTTTCTCCCAATTTAGTAAACAATTCAACCCTTTATTTTGATTCACCTTTCTCTCATGAGCCTGCCGCCCGTCCCCTGGGTCAAGCTAATATCCTGAGGCTGGCAATGATCCGCCTCCTCCGAAAAAGAACTTTGTCCACCTGCTCTTTAGGAACGCCCTACTGCTCCTCGGCGAGATTGTGTCAACTTTCCCTCCCTCCACCCCCTGGGGCGGACAGCCAAATGTCGCCCCCAATCGGGCGCCCCGGCCAGAGTTGGACACTCACAAAGTGTGAGCTATGCTATTCGGGGCCCCTCCAGCTTGACTTTTCTATGAAGGGATCCAGGCCCTCACCACAGGGTGACTGAAAGCTTAGTCTGCGCCATGTGTCTGTAAGGACTTTAGCCTCAGTGAAAAATCTAGGCTGGACCAGACAATCCAAGGAGGTAACTCTCAGCCTAGTTGGAGAACCAGGCTAAGCCACATATTGTTTCATTATTCTAATAAGTTGGGCTCTACTAATTAAATGCTCTTAAAACCTTCAGACAGGAATCAATGGTTCCTTGGTGCCCCGTGTGATGAAGAACCTCTTATTTCACCTCTGAGGTAGCTAATCCAGAAGGGCAGAATCATATTTTAAACCCTGACTAACTTCATCCAATACATTTAAATACTTAATTAGTAAATTAGTCGGCGTGATCAAATCAGTAACTGGTTCAAGACGCCATAGCTTTAAAACGAAGTCACTTTGAGCATTGCTGTCAACTTCACTCGGAAGTGCTGGCTTGAAACCCCATGCTAGTTTTTTAAATGACGTTGAAAGACCAAGTAAAAATGGATATATTACCATTTTAATTTGATGTAAAAATTATATTTACGCATGCGTAAAAGCGCCTACAGTATGTGAGGCAGGCGTTGCATTTGTTTGAATATCTTCGGCGTTTTTGTCATATTATGAAACGGAAAAAAATACCTAGATAGTTTTTGGAGTTGGAGTTGGAGTTTTTGTGGAAGAGAAATGAGGCGAGTTGAGCCTGGTGTGAGGCGAATGCTAAATGTACCACAAACCTTGCTTTTGTACGTCAAGGATGACGAACTTGAAGAAATTATTGGTAAGGAGTCTGACATCAAGAGCGATGCTGACGACAAAACTGACCTGTCCTCGACAATGAGACAAAATAGCCCAAGACCTCTAAGGGCTACTATTTTATTTTACAGCAAGAATCTCACAGCATATTGCTTGCATACCAAACACCTAAACAGGGTTCCAATGTGTAAATACATTTTTTATAAACACACACACACACACATACACACAAAAACCCTGATATGTCAGAGTGGAAGATTTCCCCTCTATGCCTTAATGGTAACTACATACAGACTGAAATGTTGTATTCTTGTTAGATTACAGAATAGAAATAGCCTAAAAAGAAACTAAGCTATAACTGATGCAAACAATTCACAATATAATGACAGCTAGAGGAGAGAAAACCACAGATTCTGTCAAAAATGTCACTGCATTGAGCCAACTGAGCTTGGCTGAGAGAACATGTCCTCTCACACCGTCTGTCCTTCCACTGGAGATGGGCTGAGTATCACCGTGTGGTGATCTGGAATAGAACGAGACCTCGGCAAACAGCAGTATTTTTTTCTGTTGCCTTGTGTAAATATGGAGTAAAGTACTGTAGGTCTTGAAATGTATGCTGTAACATCTCTGTCAACTGACAGTGGCAGTCATGAGGAGGAGGAACAGAAATTGGACATTTGGACTCTGATGTGTTGAGCAGTTGATGGTAGGGGTGTGATAGCTTTTTATTATCATTCTATCTCGAATAGAACGAGACCATCACTATCATACATCAGCTACTCTTCTAGAGCCAAGCTCCTGTAGGTCTTGGGGGAATATGAAGATTTATAGATAACTAAGATGTGCTAGAACAGGTACAATAACACCTGCTTCTGTGATAATTCTATGAAGAAAAACGATATCCAGCAGCTACAGAATGTCCTTGTGCCACATAAGGTGGAGAATACAGGCAGATATGGCCACGGTGGATTGGGTGGTTAGGGCTTTTTCTTGTTTGTTCTTCCAGTAGGTTTTTTTTCCCAATAAGATGCCAAATAATAAGTGCCTCCTGGTAGCTCGCAGTTCCTGGGAATGACCCTGGAAAGAAAGAAGGTAATTTCCTGGGAGCACCTGGTGGCCTTCCCAAGGGACTGCTGCACTGCTGTGCCTGGCTGCAACAGCCTACCCAGGGGCCAGTGGGCAGGCATGTGCACAGATAGGGCCCAAGGGGGGTTTGAGCCCTTTCCCTTTTGCCCTCAGAGTCAAAAAGTGGCCTTTTTTTGGCTGGTGTTAATTGTACTTTATTTTTTCTTATTTGTTATTGAAATTCTATCAAATATAAAGAGGGAAGTATCCATGAAAAAATACACCTTATCAATTTTAAGAGTACTCCGCTCCCCAACCCCCCTTCCAAATAGTTTTGTCTCAATCAATCAATCAACGTTGCATCTTCCAACATTCCAAATACAACTTGTCATGAAAAGCACCACATCCCCAGCCCCAGTTCGGTTACGATGAATGATATCACTGTTTTAATTATGAAACCACGATTAAACAACACTTACTTACTTTTTATGTTATATATCCATTAAAAAAACTATGAAGTAGGTCAGTAGGACTTGCTACCTTCACGCTGTAATTTTGTCATTACTAGCATCGGTACTTGCGAGCAAGTAAGCTAGTCTAATTATCATTAAAACAACGTTATCTCCATCATGCAGCACAACTTACAAATATGCAATTAATTTCTGAAGCAGGTAGTTACGTTTTGCATAGTTTTGCTAGTTTAGTGTAGTCACCCCCTTTTCTTTATAGACAGTTTTCTAAAAACTTGATGTTTAAAAGTGTATTATTGTTTGGGCATGTAGCAGTGTGTTTCCCTGTTAAAATAAAAGTTTTGATTGGGAAATAAGAAGCAGCATAAACACTGCTAGAAGAGGCAAATACACCTGTCTCCAATGAAAGGCAAAATACTTCTCACCTCCCTGACCCTGGATCAGTTTTTCAGCCACATGCATAGATGTAACAAATATATAAAAGTGTGTTTAAGTAGTGCGTGCGTGCGTGTGTGCATTTTTGAATATAATATAGTACTGTGGTTTCTTTTCCTCTCAGTGTGATGCTCAAAAACATGTTACTAAAATCAAACTGTAGTTCAGTAGTTGTACCATATGTCTCATGTATAAAATATATGCAGTGTAACGAAATGATACAGAACATGAAAACAGAAGGAAGTTTTGAAACCCCAAATTCAGGGGGCTTATGTATCAAGCATGTCAGAGTAGGATTGCTGATCTAGAATCTTATCATTACTTATAATGAAAGGTAAAACAGGTCCCATGTTATGAACATAGTGTGTGATTATGGATGGCGGCGGTGTGGCAACATCGGGGTGGGAATAGTGCGTGTCGGTGGGGTGAGTGCCCTTTTTTTTGCTTGAGCCCCTGCCCCCCAAAATGTCTGTGCACGGCCCTGCCAGTGGGTACCCATCGGCAGCACCCCACCACAGCTGGGACCAAGAAGTGAACATCAGGAACAGTAATGGGCCACCATACCTCACACTCAGGGAAACGGAGAACCTAGAGGCCTGGGTCAGCTGGACAGTGTCTGTGTGTGGTGTGGCTGGTGTGTGAGCCCTGACCATCACTTGACAGGCTGCCTGCTAAGATCAGAATTGGTGTGGGAGCTGTGAATGCCAGGGGCACCATTGGAGCAACTGCCCAGTGCCAATGTATGTTCCTGTACATCGGGCTCCTGCTGTCCCTGACTGAGGAGACAAAGTTGTTTAGGCTAGCCCATGCATGCTGTACCATCAGCATGCATGCCTGCTCCAGCTGGCCTTCCTGAGGGCCCCTCAACAGTGCCTGCTGCTGCTGGCCTTCCTGAGGACCTCTCATTGCCTCCTTATTATGTTGAACTTTATTGTTCTGGGCCTTTTTATTAATATTGATAGTAGTTGTGGCAGCATGCTGATAACCATTATTATGAATATGTCACTAGCATGTAGTATGCAGCAATGTAAACACAAAATGTAATGTAACAATCTGTGAGACAGCATATTGAAAATGTGAGTAGGTGTGCGTTTGGTGACAGAACTGGTGCAGATGAACTCCCCCTCCCCCCTCCCCCCCCCCTCCCCCTCTGCAGCCGCCAGCTAGTGTTCTCTTTCAATTGTTTTTGGATTACAAGGTGACACCCCAGGCTATCACTGGAGGATTGACAGAATGAGAGCTCATGAATCAGTGGATGTGCAACCTCTGAGGGAAGGATTTTCTGGAGGTAGCAGTGTTTGCACCCAGCTGTTAACCTTGCTGTACCGCCTTGTGGGAGTAGTTTCACATCATATGACTTTCAGAGCAGCAGCTGTTTCAGTGCCTGTGGGGGAATAACCTGGAGTAGACAATATTCAAACAAAACAAGTATTTTATTAAACGTAATCTTGACAAACACGAAAGATTGGGGTATTCAGCGGGAATTCAAAACACACACAGTCCACAATCCTTATCTTTGTGGTTGCCTGTAATCCGTAGTCAAAATCCAATCCAGTTCCTCAAACAGTCCAAAGTCGATACGCAAACGGGTTTCTCAAAACAATCCAATCCAAACACAGTCAGCAATCCCAAAACAACTCTTCAAAACACTCTCCAACCTACTCCCTCTCAGTGTGACATGAGTGTGGCCTTTAAATAGGCCTCCAAATTGCAATCAGCTGCCCACAGTCCCAACAGTTTAAGAATACATAATGACGAGAATGGGCCGTTCAGCCCATCAGGCTCGTCATGTCCTAATCTAAAGGGTATCTAGTACTACATCTAGCCTAGATTTGAATAACCCAAGTGTTTCTGCCTTTACTACCCAACTTGGGAAGCTGTTCCAGGCATTGACAACTCTGTGTAAAGAAAAACTTCCGTGCGGAATTTGCCTTTAACTAATTTCCATCTGTGGTTTCTTGTTCTGCTGACCCCACTTATCTTGGTAGTTCACTTTGTTTATCCATTTTAGGAATTTTAAAACCGCAATCAAATCCCCCCTAAATCTCTGTTTGCTAAGCTTAAATAGATTGAGTGCCTTAAGTCTATCCTCATAACCTTTACCATTCATACCAGGTATCAGTTTAGTTGCCCTTCTTTTAACTTTTCAAGAGCTTCTATATCTGTCTTGTAGTGCAGTGCCCAGAACTGCATGCAGTATTCTAAGTGAGGTCTTACAAAGGCATTATATAACATTAATATAACCTCCTTTGATTTATACTCAATACTTTTTGCTATGTATCCCAGCATCCTGTTGGCCTTTTTCACTGCTGTAGTACACTGCTTTGATAGGCTTTGATCAACTACAAATCCTAAGTCTTTTTCAAATTGAACATCTACTAACTTTTCTCCTCCCATAAAATACTCCTGTCTTATGTTTTTATTTCCCACATGCAAAACTTTACATTTAGCAATATTGAATGTCATCTGCCATGTATCTGCCCATTCTTGGATTTTGTTTAAATCATCTTGGATTACTTTAGTCGATTCCAAACTGTTTGCCAAACCCCCAACTTTAGTATCATCAGCAAATTTAACTATTTTGCTACTAACGTCTATATCAAGATCATTTATGTAAATAAGGAAGAGCAGAGGTCCCAGCACCGATCCCTGTGGGACACCACTGCCCACAGCACATAGGTCAGATACGGCCCCACCTACTGTTACTCTTTGTATTCGCCCTTGCAGTCAATTATGAACCCACTCTGAAACAATTCCTACTGAATTCATGTTAACAATGAGCCTCTCATGTGGTACCAGGGGCCCAGATTAGGGTAAAAGTCATACTTAGAAATGATACTTGTCCTTCCTAAAAGTTACTTGTCCTTGGTCTATTCACCTTCCAATTTTCCTGGAAAGTGTAATCTCTGCTCTCTGAATCTTATTTTCGCTGAGTTTTTAGCTGATCTTTGGTTTTAGCCTTTTTATTGGGGGGTGGACTTGCACCCTCAATAAATCTCCACATCTTTGAAAATGCAATCATTACGTCGTATGTAGCCCAAAGATAGACACGACGGTTAACGTTATTTCTTTTCTACATGGATATTTATGTTTGACTTGTGCAGCATGTGCTCATGGGACTGTGTAGCAGTGAAGCTCTGATGGGTGCTCGCAGGTGGCGTTAGCAACTAGTGTTCTGACTCTACAGTATATCAGAACGTACACTCTAGTCAGGACTCGAACGAGAGCGATTTTTCCATTCATAACTATGGATGTGTGGTATGGCAGCTAACATAATAGCTAGCTAACCTAGATTTAACCGAGCAGGGATGTGGGAATGATTTGTGCTTGGACTGTAAGACGGAGATGAGAAATCACTGCAGGAAAATCACTTCGGAAATATTTTTGAATATCCATGCATGACGTGTTTGTTAAGATCCTAAAAAAATAATCCTAAATTCACAGTTGTCAGCAGGACAATCACTTGGAAATCAAAGGTCGTCCTTCTTAATTTTTAGTTGTCTGAGACGATAGGACGACTGCTAATCTGGGCCCCTGTGTGGTACCTTATCAAATGCTTTCTGAAAGTCCAAATATATAATATCATATGCCTGACTCAGGTCAACACACTTTTAGCCTCTTCAAAAAAGCCCAGGTATGACCTCCCTTTGAGAAAACTATGTTGGCTCTTCCTTAAAATACTATTATTTTTCAAGAATGATTCCAACTTGTCCCTAATAATACATTCTAGTATTTTACATGCGATGCAAGTTAAGCTGACAGGCCTATAGTTCCCTGGGTCAGTACGGTCCCCCTTCTTACATATTGGGATTATACTACCTTGCTTCCAGTCATCTGGTATTTCTCCAGTGTTTATGGATTGCATCAAAATATCTGTCAATGGTTTATATATAATTTCCCCAAGTTCTTTGAGTACCATTTTAATTTCAAACTGCCTTTTAGCTGCTCTTATTTCCTTTTTAGCCTTAGCCCGCATATTACAATAATCTATGTCCCATGTCACCCCTCTACTCTCCTCTCTGCACTGGCTCCCCATCACAGCACGCATCAGATTCAAATCACTGGTGCTTGCTTTTCAAGCGGCTAGAGGAACTGCTCCCCCTTACCTCCAGATACTAATCACACCCTACGCCCTAACCAGACCCCTCCGCTCCGCTCTTCCCTGACCCCTAGGTGGTGGAACGACCTTCCGCAATCGGTCAGGACCGCAGAATCAGTTGCGATCCTCAAAACCCACCTTTTCAGACTCCACTACCACTGAATTCTGTGCATCTAGCCAATTGTCATCACCACTGCCTAGTTGTTCAATACTTCTTCTTAATGCTTAAAATGTAAAATGTATCTAATTTGATTCTCTCTGAGTTTTCCTTTTTATATACTCTGTACAGTCGCTTCTTTTTGCCTCACAATCTCCCGTAAATATTTAGTAATCCACTGCAGAGAGTTTTTTCATCGTATTGGTAGGTTTGAGGTATGAAATTTAGTATAACCCTCATTGATTGTTTTATTCTGTTTAAATGTTTTTGTTTTATCACTGGTCACACCAATTCCATTGTTAACGGTATACCAAATGGGTGCCTCCTTGACGGGACATCTGGGTGCAATGTGTATTCCCTGCCAGGGATGTGCATCCTGGGCAACTGCGATACTACTTTAAGTTGCTTTGGATAAAAGTGTCTGCTAAATGGCGTATATTATAATTGTAAAGAGGTCACCAGTGTGTTACTTCAACTTGATTTCACAAAGGGAGAAGATTCCCAACAGACATGGTGATGAGGATGGGATAGGAACATCTCCCTGTTGGATCAATGATAATCAACTTGAGGGTGAGTATTATTTTATTGACTATCCTCATTTAGGTGTTGGTTGTCCTTGAACCAAATAGTGGAGTGACTCCTATTCTTTTGTAAAGAAAAGTGTGGAAAGGGACAGTGTTGTGATTGAACCACTGTGGTTGACCAAGAGACAACTTGAGCCGCTAGGACACATCAGCGCCAACTTGTTCGGACACGTTTTGGTACCGCTATGATTGTTGGGTGCTTTCGAGCGACATTGTAGTTGTAGACAGTACACTTGGGATACTACTTGGGTATTTTACTGCATCGGTGAAAATAAAGATTGCTTTAGTGAATAGATTGTAAGTTGTGAAAACCTTGGCTGTTTGCCAATGCGAGTGAATGCGTGAGAGAGAGAGTGAACTGGTAACTGTGTTCCGAGCCCAATTTTTTGTTTTGTGTCTGAAAACTTTATGTGCATGAGTTGTATTGTTTTGTTAGGCCTATGTGATATGCTTGTTATATATAGTGTACATGATATAGCCTATAGAATATAATAAGCCTATATACTGTATAACATTCACGTAAATACGTTCCGGTCTAATAGCATAAGGACCCGTGGAATGGACCCTCCTGAACCGCCTATGCACCGGGGTTGGCTGCTTCAAAGCGTCCATGAAGAAGTGGGGCCTAACAGACAGCGCAGCGTGTGAGTGCGGAGAGCCTGAGCAGACTGTCCCCTGCATAGACCACCTTCGGAGGAGGGCCTCTTCCGAGTGGGACCTGAGATGAGGGCGTGGCTGCACAACACGGAGCTGGACATATGATGACGATACACGAAAGAAGAAGAAGGACCGTGGAAATTATGAGTCCCTGAATATTCTTGAAATATGAGCCCAAAATAAGAGAGTTATAATCTATGAGCCCGAGATAAAGGAGTAAGGCAAAAAAAAATAAAAAAATACACATAGGAATTGCCCCTGTATTCCCATTAATATGATAAAGTACAAAGCACATACTTTACTTGCCCATCGAAACCCTTACACACGGGGACGTAGCTACCGACAAGTATTTATAATAACTTTGTACTAGCTGTAGAATATTTCAGAATTTATAATCTGCAAATCTCTGAAGTGTTACTGATTGCTGGATCAGGAATGGAGAACAAGATATTAAGTGAGGAGGTTAGGAAAGCTGCCATGGAAGCGATCATACCTAGATATAGTGGCGTAATTAAGGCTAATCCACCCTTTCCTTTGAAAGCAAAAATGATCAAACTTTAGCTCAAGCTATGAGCAAATGGTGGAGTAACCGTAAGAATTGTACAAAAAAGAAAGAAGCTGTAATGTGTGTTGTACTATTTTACAAAAGCACAGAAATTATGTGGCAAAAACAAAAATCTGAGTATGACAAATAGCTACAGGAGCTGACTAGAGAATTGACTGAATGTCACATTAAGTTAAAACAATGTCAGGGAGATTTAAAATGTAAACATAATGAAACAGAGATATTCAACCAGCCTCCCCCTACTTATCCCCTCTTGTATCCTGAAATAGATGTCTTGACACAGCAAGAACCCCCCCCTTATGCCCCACCAAGAAATTCATTAGCATTAGCATTAGCTAATTAACACCTGTGGCCATTCCTAACCCACAACTGGGGGAGGGGAGACCTGCAACAGTCGCAGTGTTAAAACACGCCCCTCGGATTTATGAACTATGGTTAGAGAGTTGCCTGATTTGCAGAGACAGGACCCAAATGTAGCATTTTGGAGTAAGATAGGGCAGTACATGGCCATGGGCGGTCTGCATGCCTTTGATGTGTATATTCTTACTAGATCTAAGTGTCCCGAAACAGTCTGGTCAAGTAGGAGTGAAAATTACAAAAATTCAGCATGGGCTACAACGAGGTTTGAGTCTACCCAAGCGATGGGGGATGCTGTAGAAACATTTAAAAGAGCTGTAATGCAAGCCCTAGGTAGAGGATCTAACCTGTTTGCTGTGTTCTCTGCTAGGGAACAAGGTGAGAATGAGCCTTTTGAAGAGAAATTCAAACTGTATTCAGTTTATGGTAATCCAGGAAATAAACCCAGTAGAGACGATAGTATTTTTTTGTGTGCAGTAATCGATGGTAGTCTTCCCATTTTTAAAGACAAAGCTGGAGAGATTGGTTATATTCCAAGAGATTGCAGTGAGGTATTGGCATGGGCTGCGCGTTTAACCAAATGGCATGCCGCTAAGAGCAGAGAGGGACTGAGATCACAGGCTAAGAAAGGGAATAAATACACCCCAATGTCGCCAGCGCAATCAACCTGCACTAACTGCAAAAAGTCTGGGCATAGCAGAGCAAAATGTTTAATGAAGGGAGATGGAATGGAAACCCACTGTATAAATTGTCATTTGCCATTGCTATGGACATCCTCCCCTTTGTCTCCAATGTCATTAACTCCTCTCTTTCCTCTGGCTCTGTCCCCTCCTCCCTCAAATGCGCTCAGGTTGTCCCCCTCCTCAAAAAACCCTCTCTGAATCCTGCTGTCATCTCTAACTACCGACCTGTCTCTCTCCTCCCATTTCTCTCCAAAACGTTAGAGCAGGCTGTCTATAATCAACTGTCTGCTCATCTCTCACAGAATGACCTGCTTGATCCTAACCAATCTGGGTTCAGAGCAGGCCACTCAACAGAGACTGCTCTCCTTGCGGTCACTGAGGCTCTTCACGTCGCTAAGTCCCGATCCCTTAGCTCCGTCCTCCTCCTCCTCGACCTGTCGGCGGCATTCGACACCGTGGACCACCGGATCCTGCTCTCATCTCTCATCGAGATGGGAATCTCTGGATCTGCGTTGACATGGTTAAGAGTCCTACCTGGCTGACCGGTCCTACCAGGTGGCCTGGAAAGGATCCCTCTCCTCTCCCCGCACCCTCTCTACCGGTGTCCCGCAGGGCTCGGTGCTAGGCCCTGTCCTATTTTCTCTGTACACCAAGTCACTTGGCTCTGTTATTTCTGCTCATGGTTTTTCCTACCACTGTTATGCTGATGACACTCAGCTCTTTCTCTCCTTCCCCCCATCTGATACCCAGGTCCCGGCACAGATCTCTGCATGCCTGGCTGACATCTCCGCATAGATGTCCACCCACCACCTGAAGCTGAACCTGGGGAAAACAGAGCTGCTCTTCCTCCCAGCAAAGGGCTCCCCGATGATTGATGCGTCAATCACCGTGGAAGGCTCCATAGTGTCTCCTTCCCAGTCTGCCAGGAGTCTTGGGGTAACCCTGGACAACCAGCTGTGCTTCTCGAGCCATATTGCAGCGATCACTCGGACCTGCCATTTCTCCCTCCATAACATCCGGAGGATCCGACCGCTCCTCACCCAAGAGGCCACTCAACTCCTGGTCCAGGCCCTGGTGATCTCACGTCTGGACTACTGCAATTCCTTGCTGGCAGGCCTTCCGGTCTGTGCCATCAAGCCACTGCAACTAGTCCAGAACGCTGCTGCTCGCCTGGTGTTCAACCAGCCGAAGTTCACCCACGTCACCCCTCTACTCTCCTCTCTGCACTGGCTCCCCATCGCAGCACGCATCAGATTCAAGTCACTGGTGCTTGCTTTTCAAGCAGCCAGAGGTACTGCTCCCCCATACCTCCAGTCACTCATCACTCCCTACACCCCGTCCAGACCCCTCCGCTCTGCCTCCGCTGGCAGACTGACTGCCCCATCCCTCCGGGCGCCTGGCAGCTGCTCCTCGCGGTCTCGCCTCTTCTCTGTCCTGGTCCCTCGTTGGTGGAACGACCTCCCGCAATTGGTCAGGACTGCGGAATCACTTACAATCTTCCGCAAGAGACTCAAAACCCACCTCTTCAGACTCCACTACCCCTGATCTCTGTCCATCAAGCTAAATTGTCTTCACCACTGTTTACTTGTTCAACACTATACTCTTTCAAAAAAAAAATGCACATCTTGTAAGTCGCTCTGGATAAGAGCATCTGCTAAATGCTTAAAATGTAAATGTAAAAAATGTAAGAATACCCAGATAGAGGACATGACAAAGGAAGAACTAGCTTGCTTAGTGAGATCACTACAAGCTAGCGAATAGGGCTTTTCGGCCCCCATTGCAACAGGTGCTAATGATTTGTATAAACGACCGTATCTTAAAGCGAGGGTAGGGGCCGTACCGTGTAATATCCTTATAGATACGGGAGCATCTGTGTTGATTATGAATATTCCTGATTTACAGCTCACACGTAAGTCTCCTGACTTTAGGGGGAACTCTAGTCAGAGCTTGTTTAACAAAACCAGTGCTTTTTGAGACAGAACATCGATATTGGATGGGCAGAATGTATTACAGTACAGCGCAAGTTGAAGGAACTATTATTAGCATGGACATGCTAAATGAACTACGGTACCAGTTGAATCTGAGGGATTCCGAGCCTTATCGGATGTGTTGCCTAGATTCCCAAAACTAGAATCAAATGCATTAATACATGGTAGGAACAATCATAGTTTGCGCACGAGATCAGTGCAGTAATACAGCGATAGACATCGTTGTAGGCAGCTGCATACCATACCTGTAACACTGGGAAGGAAAAGGTTAATAATTATGATTTAATTAAAAATGTATTAAATGAGTAGGCAGGGATACATATACCAGAAATGTTGAGCAAGTAGGCAGTGGTGATGACAATTGGGTAGATGTACAGGATTCAGTGGTAGTGGAGTCTGAAAAGGTGGATTTTTAGTCTCTTGCATAAGATCGCAAGTGATCACATGAACTTCAGAGCCTTACTCACACTGTAGCGCCCGAGTAGGCGCATGCTATGGCGTCATTGTGGAGGGGAGATACCTCTCCGCCCGCTGGCTCCACCCCCGCGCCGAATTGGGAATCCCCGGAGTGATTCCCCAGCTGAAGTGCGTTAAACGCAATTGACGCAGAGTTTAAAAAGAGCGCTCTCTCACAAGGACGCTGTTGGGAGTAGGAGAGAGATAGAGAGAGAGAGAGAGAGAGAGAGAGAGAGAGAGAGAGAGAGAGAGAGAGAGAGCGAGAGAGAGAGCGAGAGAGAGAAGATAGCTAGTTTTTGTTTTTTGGAAATACTTTTTTGGACGGATTATTTTTGGATACTGAACTACGGAATTGGATGACAACGACGGCAACGGATTACCCTGGAAAGGACCACGACCACGCAATTGGATCACGGACAAGGGAAGTTTGTGGACAATTGTTTGTTTGTGATTACCCGGGACATTCAGTGCCAGCCGTGTTTCCCGGCTACGGGAACCGGCATTTTTCGTATGCGGAATACTTCCGCATTTCAGTAATAAACCAAGTGTTTACTTTGAACTGTCTCCGTTGTCTTCGTTGTATATCGAATAAATTATTGATTATTGGCGGAGTGGAAACCCCACACCCTTGGTTGTGCTACATATGGTGGAGAATGCGGGCAATTATAACGCCAAATAAAAAATAATTTATTCTGTACAACGTGGAAATGGAGCTACTAATGAAACACATGGAGAAAATCCAGGCTGCGCAGCTGGCGCATGACGCAGCGCTGACAGATGAGCATCAACAGCAGACAACGCTACTAAGACTGGAGGTAGCACGGCTGTCAGCTACCGCACCCCCCCCGACCCAACCCCAGTGCGTTCCTGGTAAAGATGACCGCAGGGGATGACATCGAGGCATACCTCCAGACCTTTGAGCGTACAGCGACCCGAGAGGGGTGGGCTCCAGAGCAATGGGCCGGACTGATCGCTCCATTCCTGTCCGGGGTGGCCCAGCACACGTGCCAGGATTTAGATGAGGTCCAGGCTGCGGACTACACCATCCTGAAAAGGGAAATTCTGCGTCGCGCCGGACACAGCCTCATCGGCCAGGCACAGAAATTTTATAACTGGACCTTCGACGCTACCTTACCGCCCCGAGCCCAGATGCACGACCTGATCCGCTTGACCAAGAGCTGGATGACCACGGAACCGACTGCACTAACGCCCATGGAACGATTTGTCATTGACAAATTTTTTTGCGCTCCCTACCTTTTGAAGCTAAGAAATTGGCAAGCCAGGCAAACCCCAAGAGCGCCAATGAACTAGTGGCGCTGGTGGAGGGATACCAAGCTGCTGTAGAGGTCCTGCGCAGCAGCCGACCTGAACCTGAGGAGCCCGAAGCCTCGGTCCGAACCCGGGAGAGGCCGAAACTAGACAAGAGGAGCAGAGAAGGAGCCTGGGCACCGCCCAGCCCGCCAAGGAGACGCCCTTCATGCCCGAAGACCGCCGGGCGTGTTTTGACTGTAGAGAGGTGGGACATATCTCCTGGAATTGTCCCCGACGGGACGTGGTGAGGCGGACCGCATCCGCCACCAACGCCCCGCTCGCAAAACCCTGCGGGTTGCTGCTGTCCTGCTGGGCCAACGAGGGGTGCCCGTCGCCCCTGACGCCGGTGAGGGCCAACGGTAAAGACACCACCGCCCTGCTCGACTCCGGGAGCATGGTGACCCTGGTCCGCCCTGAGTACGCTCGGGCCGAACTGCAACCCGAGAAGATGGCCATTTCCTGCATCCACGGGGAGAGCAGGGACTACCCCGTGACCCTTTTGAAGCTACAGACGACCAAGGGGCAGTATGTTGGAAAAGCTGGGGTCGTTGAAAACCTACCGGTTCCAGTGCTACTGGGACGGGATTGCCCCATATTTCCCCAGCTATGGACAGGGATGCGAGGGGAAGAGGGAAGGCGAAGAAAGAGGAGAGGGAGCCGAAAAGCGGAAGCGGCAAGAGCTTCCCAAGTCCCCCCACACAGCAAAGTTCCGGGGGCGGATCTGCCGCCCTCATTGGAGGTGGGGTCCGAGTCTGAGGCGGTCGAGGTCGCCAGACTGTGCGGATTTCAAGGAGCGGACCCGCCGCCATCAGCAGAGGAGCCGTCAGAGGCCGGCGCTGTCGAGGCAACCCCGGTTGAGGAAGAACCGACATGGGAGGAATTGTTCCCGATGGGCCACGAGGAGGCGCCAGGGTCCCCGCCCTTGACGGGACGGTTCGGGACGGCTCAATTGGAAGACCAGAACTTGAGACACGCCTTCCAACATGTCACGGTGGTTAACGGGACACTTATGGAGGGGGTAAGAGACAAAACCTACCCTCATTTTGCTATTAAAAACCATCTGTTATACCAGGTGGTCATGAGTGAAGGTCGAGAAATAGAGCAGCTGTTAGTACCACACTCCATGGTGAACATGGTTTTACAGTTGGCGCATGCGCATGTGCTGGGGGCACACTTAGGGGTCGAGAAGACCTCCGACCGGATCAAGGCACGCTTCTATTGGCCCGGGATAAAACGTGCGGTGGAGAAATTCTGCCGAGAGTGCAGGGAGTGCCAGAGGGTGGCGCCCAAACCTAAATATAAGAGCCCTTTGATCCCGTTGCCAATAATATCTGTTCCTTTTAGCAGGATCGCGTTAGATCTTGTTGGGCCCCTCCCAAAAAGCAGCAAGGGGTTCCAATACATCTTAGTTATCTTGGACTATGCTACCCGGTACCCCGAAGCCATTCCCCTGCGCACGATGGCCACCAAGGGCATCGCCCGAGAATTGATGCTGCTGTTCTCCCGGGTCGGCATACCAGATGAGATCCTGACGGACCAGGGAACTCCCTTTATGAGCAAGATAATGCGGGACTTAAGTCAGTTATTTGCAATCCGACAAATACGGACGTCTGTGTACCACCCCCAGACTGACGGACTGGTTGAAAGGTTCAACCGAACCCTAAAAAGTATGTTGCGGAAGGTGATGGAGGCGGATGGACAAAATTGGGACCAGCTCCTCCCCTTTCTGATGTTTTCGGTCAGAGAGGTACCCCAGGCTTCAACCGGCTTCTCACCCTTCGAGCTGCTATATGGCCGACGGCCACGGGGCATGCTGGACCTGGCCAAGGAAGCCTGGGAAGCCCAGCCATCCCCCCACCGAACGGTAGTAGAACATGTGACCGAGATGAGAGAGCGGATGGCCACTCTGTGGCCCATCGTCCGCGACCATATGAAGGAGGCACAGGAGGCGCAGCAGCGTGTCTACAATCGCGGGGCACAGCTCCGTGAATTTCAGCCTGGGGATCAGGTGCAGGTGCTGATCCCCACCTCCGAGTGCAAGTTCCTCGCCCGCTGGAAAGGACCGTACGAGGTCCTAGAGAAAGTGGGCGAGGTTAACTATAGGGTAAGTCAACCCGACCGTCGTAAGAAAACCCAGCTGTACCATGTTAACCTGTTGAAAAAATGGCATGTCAGCGACCAGGTCCCAGAGGGCGGACCGCAGCCATGTTTTACAGCCAGCCAGGCGGATGAGGTTCCGCTAGGGGAACAACTAAGCACGGCCCAACGACAGGAGCTAAGGGAGCTGGTGGGCCGCCATAGGGATGTCTTCTCGGTGGACCCGGGAGAGACTGACGTCATCGAACACCACATCGTCACTCCCCCAGGAGTCAAGGTAACACAGCGACCGCACCGCATTCCAGAGGCACGGCGTGAAGCGGTGCGCCGCGAAGTGCAGGCGATGTTGGCGGCCGGGATCATAGAGGAGTCCCGTAGTGAGTGGTGCAGCCCCATAGTCCTGGTCCCCAAACCTGATGGGACTATAAGGTTCTGTAATGATTTTAGGAAACTGAATGAGGTTTCAAAATTTGATGCGTACCCCATGCCTAGGGTGGATGAGCTGATCGCGGCTTGGGACGGCCAGGTACATCAGCACGTTGGACCTGACGAAGGGGTACTGGCAGGTGCCCCTGACAAGGGAGTCCAGGGAGAAGACGGCGTTTGCTACCCCTGATGGCCTGTATCAGTACAGGAAACTGCCATTCGGGTTGCATGGGGCCCCTCCCACGTTCCAGCGGATGATGGATCAGATACTGCGTCCCCATAGACAGTATGCTGCCGTGATACCTGGATGACATCGTCATCCACGGAGAAGACTGGGGGACCCATCTCCAGCAAATGCAAGAGGTACTGCACGCCCTAAGAGGGGCGGGGCTGACAGCAAACCCCCGGAAGTGCCACCTGGGGCTACAGGAGGCAGAGTACCTGGGCTACACCATTGGCCGAGGGTTGGTCAAACCCCAAGCGGCCAAGATTGAGTCGATTCGGAATTGGCCCCGCCCCACGACACAGAAACAGGTGCGCACATTCATCGGGCTGGCCAGTTATTACCGTCGCTTTATCCCCAACTTTGCATCCCTGGCTAGCCCGTTGACTGACCTGACCCGAAAAGGTTGCCGAAACGGGTGGAGTGGACCGAGACCGAGGAGGCTGCGTTCCAGAACCTCAAGGCAGCGCTCTGTTCCAGACCGGTGCTGGTCACCCGGACTTCCAGAAACCCCTGCTGGTCCAGACGGATGCATCGGAGACTGGAATTGGGGCGGTCCTGTCTCAAGTACAGGGGGGTGAGGAACACCCCGTGATGTACATCAGCCGTAAGTTGCTGCCGAGAGAGACGAGGTACTCTTACGGTGGAAAAGAGTGCCTGGCGATAAAATGGGCACTGGAGACACTCAGATATTATCTGCTGGGACGCAAATTCACATTAGTCACAGATCATGCACCGTTGGTGTGGATGTCCAGGAATAAGGAGAGTAACGCAAGGGTGACCCGCTGGTTTCTCTCCTTACAGCCTTTTAACTTTGATGTGCTCCACAGGTCTGGCGCCCACCATGGCAACGCGGACGCCCTCTCGGAGAGAAGCCCTGTGGTGCCACGCCGCCCCTCCGGGTTGGAGCTGAGGGGAGGGTGTGTAGCGCCCGAGTAGGCGCATGCTATGGCGTCATTGTGGAGGGGAGATACCTCTCCGCCCGCTGGCTCCACCCCCGCGCCGAATTGGGAATCCCCGGAGTGATTCCCCAGCTGAAGTGCGTTAAACGCAATTGACGCAGAGTTTAAAAAGAGCGCTCTCACAAGGACGCTGTTGGGAGTAGGAGAGAGATAGAGAGAGAGAGAGAGAGAGAGAGAGAGAGAGAGCGAGAGAGCGAGAGAGAGAGCGAGAGAGAGAAGATAGCTAGTTTTTGTTTTTTGGAAATACTTTTTTGGACGGATTATTTTTGGATACTGAACTACGGAATTGGATGACAACGACGGCAACGGATTACCCTGGAAAGGACCACGACCACGCAATTGGATCACGGACAAGGGAAGTTTGTGGACAATTGTTTGTTTGTGATTACCCGGGACATTCAGTGCCAGCCGTGTTTCCCGGCCACGGAACCGGCATTTTCGATATGAATACTTCCGCATTTCAGTAATAAACCAAGTGTTTACTTTGAACTGTCTCCGTTGTCTTCGTTGTATATCGAATAAATTATTGATTATTGGCGGAGTGGAAACCCCACACCCTTGGTTGTGCTACAACACTTACATTGTCCTTCTCCTCCACACATAACTGTGCCAAACCACCTCTATTCACATTATGATTTAAAAAATCTTTATTAATGATATCCTCAGATTTATTATATTCCACCCTGGTAACTTCCATCTGGGCAGTCTGTACCTTAACAGAACATAAAACAACTTTCAATTTTAAGGACCTTTCAAATTTTGGTTCTTGGAAAGATGCGTACGTCATCAGATGTATGACATGCAAAAACACTGCTGGCCCTCGGAGTGGATTACAAAACATGACATTTATTTGAGCAGGATACAGTCCGCTGATGCATTGTGGGAGTTGTGTCCGGTCACTCTGTCGCCATGTGCAGGAAATTACAGGTATAAACTAATTTGTTTCTTGTGAGGACATCATCAGAAGGGCCTTAATATAGGAGTATGCTATAGACCTCCAGCTTCAGACAGTAACATAAATAGTACGCTCTTTGGTAACATAAAACAAACCTGTGCTGAAGGAGAGACGATAATAATGGGCGACTTCAATTACCCCTCTATTAATTGGGAGATAGTGACAGGTCAGGGCAAATGTGAAGAGGAGTTTTTAGATATGGTCAATGACTGCTTTTTGGTACAGTCTGTTACTCAGCCTACGAGAGGGAAATCAATACTGGATCTGGTTTTGTGTAACAATCCTGAGAATTTGCAGCACAGAGGTAGGAGAACCACGAGGGGCAAGTGACCACAGTGCAGTTATTTTTGATATTTTTTGGCAAGTTAAGACAGCCTCCTCAAACTCTAGAATTTTTAATTTTAGACAAGCTGACTTTAATAAAATGAGAGAGAATTTAAGTAATATAGATTGGGTAAAACTTCTAGATTGCAGAACTGTGAATGAAAAATGTACTATATTTAAAAGGTTTATTGTAGATGTACAGTGTAAATTCATCCCAAAAGTAAGGAAAAATAGGATGAAAAAACTGTCTCCGCAGTGGATGACTAAATCTTTACAGGAGATTTTGAGGCAAAAGAAACGACTGTACAGAGTATATCAAAAGGAGAAACTCAGAGAGAAACAAGGTAGATTATTGTAATATGCGGGCTAAGGCTAAAAAGGAAATAAGAGCAGCTAAAAGGCAGTTTGAAATTAAAATTTCCAGAGATGCAAAAAGTAATCCTAAAACGTTTTTTCAATACTGTAGTAGAAAAAGGAAAATTAAGGATGAGGTTAAGTGCATTAAGAATAAGGAAGGAACTTTGGTTTATAATAATAAGGATATTGCTAACACATTAAACACTTACTTTGTTGAGAGCTTTACTAGAGAAGAGGTTATAAATATGCCTAAATGTATAGACAAGGTACAGAATGTTTTGGAGGACTTTGAGATAAGGGACGTAGAAGTACTACAAAAACTACAAAAACCTAAGACAAATAAGGCATCAGGCCTGGATGGCATATATCCCAGAGTACTCAAAGAACTTGGGGAAATTATATATAAACCACTGACAGATATTTTAGTTCAATCCATAATCGCTGGGGAAATACCAGATGACTGGAAGCAGGGTAGCATAATTCCCATATATAAGAAGGGGGACCGTACTGACCCAGGGAACTATAGGCCTGTCAGTTTAACTTGCATCGCATGTAAAATGCTGGAATGTATTATTAGGGATAAGTTGGAATCATTCTGAAAAATAATAGTATTTTAAGGGAGAGCCAACATGGATTTCTCAAAGGGAGGTCATGCCTAACAAACCTCCTGGACTTTTTTGAAGAGGCTACAAAGTGTGTTGACCTGAACCAGGCTTATGATATTATATATTTGGACTTTCAGAAAGCATTTGACAAGGTATCACATGAGGCTCATTGCTAAAATGAATTCAGTAGGAGTAGTTTCAGAGTGGGTTCATAATTGGCTGCAAGGGCATATACAAAGAGTAACAGTAGGTGGGGCTGTATCTGACCTCAGTGCTGTGGGCAGTGGTGCCGCAGGGATCAGTGCTGGGACCTCTGCTCTTCCTTATTTACATAAATTATCTTGATATGGACGTTAGTAGCAAAATACTTAAATTTGCAGATGATACTAAACTTGGGAATCGACTAAAGTAATCCAAGATGATTTAAACAAAATCCCAAAATGGGCAGATACATGGCAGATGACATTCAATATTACTAAATGTAAAGTTATGCATGTGGGAAATAAAAACATTAGACAGGAGTATTTTATGGGAGGAGAAAGGTTAGTAGGTGTTCAATTTGAAAAATACTTAGGAATTGTAGTTGATCAAAGCCTATCTGCATCAAAGCAGTGTGCTACAGCAGTGAAAAAAGCCAACAGGATGCTGGGATACATAGCAAAAAGTATTGAGTATAAATCAAAGGAGGTTATATTAATGTTAACCTTTGTCCTGGGCACTGGACACTCTTCAGCTCTTGGACCTCTTGGAGGGTGACTTGCCATTGGTCCTCAACAATAGCCGTCCGCCTCTGGTTCTTCATCAGGTCTGCTTTCTGGTCACAACAAGATTTCTCCAGTTTTTGGATCACTTCCTCCTTGTCCTTGATCACAGCTTGCGCCTCTCCCAACTCTGCCTCTAAACCAGCACACTTATCGGCATCACTTGTATGCTGCTTTGATGGCCTACCTGGGATCTTTTTGCTATTTTCCCTAGGGGCCCCAACAGAGCAGGGGTTGCAATTTTTCTTTTGGACTCCTTTCTTTTCTTATCCTCCCTTCAGTGTTTTCAACACCCTGTCCATTTCACGGATGGCCTCAGCAATGTTGGGAGCCATTTCAGCCAAAAAGGAGCCTTTGAGGGCTGGACTTACTTGAAAATATACTTTGAGGGAACGTCAGTGCACTTTTGACAGATGTTTGGGCCCCTCTGCCTCCAGCCAAGACTCCATGTCTGGATCCACTGTCCAGTCCTCTTCCATCATGGCATCTTTCTAAAAAAAAAAACCCAAGACAAATCCCGCTCACAGTTGCACTACCTCCTCATGCCTATAGGTGATGCCTTCTGCCCGCATTCTCCACCACATCATGGTGTCCCTTGGGGTTGGGCTACACTCACGGACCTTTGCAGAGGGCGTAGGCAAGTTAAATAACCTGTAGGAAGCAGTATTCAAACAAAATAATTGACAGACACAAAATATTGGGGTATTCAAGGGGAATTCAAAACACACACAGTCCACAATCCTCATCTTTGTCATTGTCCATAATCCATAGTCCAAATCCAATCCAGTTCCTCAAACAGTCCAAAGGCGATACACAAACGGTTTCCTCAAAACAATCCAATCCAAACACAGTCAGCAATCCCAAAACAATTCTCCAAAACACCTCTCCAAACCCACCAACCTACACCCTCTCAATGTGTTCTTCTTCTTCTTCTTCTGTGGGTTTTAACAGCGGTTGGCATCCAAATTGTTGCATTACCGCCACCTTCTGATTACCTCCATCAACTGCTTCTCTACTAGAGTCTTTTGATTCAGGCTAAAGACACCGCCTCTAAAGGCGCTACAGGCTAAAGACACTACCGCTACCCTAACACATGTCTGTGTCTGTGTCTGTGTCTGTGTCTGTGTCTCTGTCTCTGTCTCTGTCTCTGTCTCTCTTTCTCTCTTTCTCTCTTTCTCTCCCTGACCTACCCACAATACCCGACACTCATTCAACATCTCCTTCCCCCCTCTCAGTGTGACATGAATCAGTCCTTTAAATAGGCCTCCAAATTACAATCAGTCCCAATAGCTTCATCTGATTCAGCTGGTACTCAGGTGTGGGACTGCAGGCTGCTGGGAAAGGTAGTCTTTTCTGGCTCCTGTAGCTCCAATGAATTAAAAAGCCAGACAGCCATTTCCTTAGGCAGCCCCTTGGGATGCCACAATATATACTGTGTATATATATATATATATTCCACAATATATTCTAACATTTCTGTCAAATCAATGACTGTTATATTTGGCTGCATCCAGTTGTGTAGATAAAGACAGATGAAAAAATGTCCAAGGCAAAGTATACATTTTCTGTGAAGGTGGTGGAATTCTACTCTACACTCTACATTCCAGAACAGGGCATTTGCTTTCTGGTTGGGAAAACAATATGACACAGACACGGTACAATCTGGCACTTTTGAATCAGATATTACATGCATATGTTTGGCAGAAAGTATACATTTTTTGTAAGCATATTTGTACTGCCGGTGGGATGAGGCCATGAGATAAATGCAGGATCATTTTCACCTCAATATTAACAGTATTCAAAAACAAATCTGAAACAGCTGCTACATTATAAGCCATTGTAAAAATATTAAAGTAAAATATTTCATAAAATAATATTTCTCAGGAAGCAGGGTTCTGAAATTAGCTGTAGCTTCAGGCAATTTGCTTTTAAAAAGTAAAAACCATTCAGAAAGCATCTTATGTGTGACTTCCTGGGCTGAGGGCTGAACGAAAGGATGGACTAAGATGCATATTTATATTTAATTGAACAAACTAATGTTTTATTTTTTAAAATGGTGCTGTTCTACTGTAGTACAAGGAATAAGACTGCATTGATCAGTGAGAGCTTCTGCAGAATTAGTGTCTAGTTTTCTGCTGACGTAATTGCCAGGTATTTATTCAACTGTGCTAATGAACTTTGCTGCGTTGCTGTTATTGTCAGGAAATAGCTGCTGCTGTTTTGATATGTGGTAATTATATCTGAATTCCTCTGGTGGTTATCTGCTGTGTGCAGTTGGTTTTTTTGTCATGCTGCCACAGCCTCATATAATTCCTTCTCAGCATGTCGCACAGAGAAGTGGTCAGGTGGGAATAGACTACCAACTGTGTGTGTATGTGTTTGTGTCTAGGTGGATTTGTGTGTAATAGTTTATCTATTCACCTATTCTATTCCATTATAGGGGCAAACCAAGTCAATTGTTTCCCATGTTGAGGAAAGCGCAGATTTCCTTAAAGAAACGCTTTTGTTGAAAGTCTTAAGAGTTTACAGTTTTCAGGGCTTCAGCATTCTCCATTAGATTTGAATGATATTTGAGGAGAAATGTATGGCTTTCAAGGATTAGTGCAGTAGTGCAATGCTCAGGCTACTTTTCTTCGGAGGTTTTGCAAAACGTCAGAGAACTCTGTGAAAGCAAACCACAGGACATTCATTGTGCTCTGGTTACATTTTAGATAGGCAGGCAGATACTGTGTTACGTCCCAGACAATACAATCGAGGGTAATGACATTGTAGTTTATTTGAAAAGATTTGGCAGTCATAACAAGTCAAGGCAAAGCAATTGCAAGGATATTTGTAAGTCACCAATATTAAAATAGATTAAATTAAATCTCACATTTCAATTCCATGATGGATTCTTCCACACAATAATATCTAGCTTATCTAACATGGTGTATCTATAAATAACAGTGTAAATTGATGTTACTGTAAATGATTGTAAGGGACCTGGTTAATGTGCCGGTGTTTCAACAATTAATTTCAAGTACACATAGAAAGAGGGGATCCTGCAATCTGTGAATCTGTGATTTCCTTTGCTTTTTACACAGATAAAGTGGTGTATCATTATTTTTAGCTACATTCACGCTTTATTTTCATGGTGCCTTGGGAGAAGAATCTCTATGCTCTGTCTAATTAACATAATGCTGTTAGGCTGGTGGTTTTCACAGTTCAAAAATTGTATATTTTTAATTAGCTGATTGGACTTTGAAGAGTCCTTATGCTGATTCCATTGCTAACTTTTTTATTATTTTATTATTTATTTTATTATTTAATGTGGAGAAACACTAGCACACTAATTTGTGAAAATTGAGGGGGGATGCAGAGATATATGAATAATATATGATTATTTATTAATTAATAAGGAGTCCTTCTTGTAATGCTGTTATACAAGTTTTGAACTGTTTAAGTGGGATATTGGACCATTCTTCAAGAAGGAAAGCCTCCAGGTCTTCAAATCTACTCCACACTCAGCGTTCCAGAACTTCCCATAAAAATTTAGATTTAGAGTTTAGATCTGGTGATTGGGGAGGCTATCGAAGATGTTTGGCATCATCCTGGTGTTCATGAAACCACTCTTAAATCTGTTTCCAGTATGTATTATTGTTTCCTTGGCCATAATTCTGCCATGCAGAGTAATAATCGGACCGAATGACTAACCGCAAGATGGCTGCCCATACCATGACAGATCCACCACCACGTTTAACAGTTAGCAACAGGCAAGGTGGGTTGAAGGCTTCCTTTGGCTTTCTCCAAACATAAACCCATCCAAGTGCTCAATACCCCAGGTTTTGTATTGTTGCACATTGGCCTTGGTTACAAGCGGATTCCAAAAGGCAGCCTTACCATAAATATCAGCTTTGTGAAGCTCACAACATACAGTTTAATTAAGACTGGGTCATGGAGGTGTAGATTCAGTTCTGTAGCCATTTTTGAGGCCATTGTTTGGTGAATTTTAGCAACTACACTAGGGGCCGGTTTCCCGTACAGGGATTAATCCTAGTCGTAGACTAAATCACATTTTAAACCTGGACTTATTGAAATGGCTTTCTCAGACATGGATTAAAGTAGTCTCAGACTTGCCCTAGTCTTGATTTAAATCAGATTTCCAGAAGGAAGATTAGAGGTAATCCAGATCTAAATGAAGGCTTAAATTAAACTGGCCAGAGGCAGGTTTAACTTCAGATTAAAGGCTGTTTGCCTCATGGTTCACCTTGACAATAGAGGAAAATGGATTACCTTGACTATTTTAATGAAGACCACCACCAAGATCAGAAAGAAAGTTGCTTATGGACAGGAGCAACCCACTGAATGATTTGGATGACATACATTTTCGTGACCGTTTCTGTATGTACAAAGGCAATGCAGCTGAAATAATTTGTTTGCTTCAGCCAAAGCTTTGATGTGACTCAGTAAGGGGAACTCCTATCCCTTCTTCCTTACAAGTACTTATCATCCTTGAGGTTTTGGGCATGTAGAACCTTCCATCGTGAAACAGGGGATTTGTGTGGTGTAAGTGAATCAACTGTGTACAAAATAGTACACAAAGTCTGCAATGCTATATGTGAACTGAAAGACAATTACATCAAGTTCCCCAATGCTGCTGACCAGGCTACCTACAAGGTAGAGTTCTATGAATATGGGAACTTCCCTGGAGTAATTGGCTGTATTGATGGATGTCATATTCCCACATTAGGTGTCCCTCTACAGCGGATGTTGAGGAGTTCAGGAATCGTAAAAACTGCTTTTCAATAAATGTACAAGGTGCGTGCACTCCCACTATGCAGTTCTCCAACATTGTTGCACGTTGGAAAGGTTCAACTCATGACTCAAGGATTTTCCAAAACTCCTCTTTGTATGCTCAGTTTGAAGCAGGACAACATAGTGGAATCCTACTTGGTGACAGTGGGTATGCACAGACAAACTTCTTGTTCACCCCCTATCTTCATCCAGTCGGACCTGAGCAACAGCGCTACAACCAAGCTCATATCCACAGCAGAGGGCTAGTAGAGCGCATGTTTGGTATATGGAAGAATCGTTTCCAGTGTCTCAGAAACACATTGCGTTTCGAACCAAGAAGATGCTGCATTGTCATTATTGCAACAGCAGTGCTTCATAATTATCTCAAACAGCATAACTGCCCAGACCCTCATACTGAAGATGACAACGACCCACATGTTCCCATGGCCGAGGCAGCCAATGACAGAAATGGACTTGCTTACAGAGATACTTTTGCTTTGCAGCACTTCTCATAACAAATGTATCTTGAGTGATACATAAGTGATTGGCATGGATTGGTAACAAAAGTTTTTTTATTCACAAAGGCACATCAAGAACATTGATGCTGCTGCCGCTTCATGTCTCTCTCCTCCTCCATCATAAACAACTCAACATGAAGGATTTTCATCTTGACCTCATGTTCTTCTTTTAAATATTGTAATTTACACTCATGGAATTCTATGGGGGCGGCACGGTGGTGCAGTGGATAGCGCTGTCGCCTCACAGTAAGAAGGTCTCGGGTTCGAATCCAGGCCGGGGGCCTTTCTGTGTGGAGTTTGCATGTTCTCCCCGTGTCCGCGTGGGTTTCCTCCGGGTACTCCGGTTTCCTCCCACAGTCCAAAGACATGCACGTTAGGCTAATTGGAGAGTCTAAATTGCCCGTAGGTATGAGTGTGTGAGTGAATGGTGTGTGTGCCCTGCGATGGATTGGCGACCTGTCCAGGGTGTATTCCTGCCTCTCGCCCGGAACGCATGCTGGGATAGGCTCCAGCCCCCCCCCGCGACCCTGACCAGGAATAAGCGGCTTAGACAATGGATGGATGGATGGATGGATGGATGGAATTCTATGGCAAGTTTCTCATGAATGGTCAGCCTTTTCCCCCTTGTCCGGCTGCCTGGGTTAGAGGCACTGGTTGCTGCTGGAGATGTCGTGGGCTGATCTTCCTGACTCTGCCCCGGCCCCTCCAAGATCTGGGTCAAGATCAGGTCATCTTCTTCTAGAAAAGTATTGTAGTATTAGATTTGAGAAGGGTTCAAGAGTTGAGGTCATTATCATTTTTATTATGAGAATGCAAGAGATGACTGATGATATATTGAGTGGGATAGCACATGCTATCCATTTTTACATTTTTACATTTTAAGCGTTTAGCAGATGCTCTTATCCAGAGCGACATACAAGATGTCCTATCCTATGAGTATTGGAATGGTCCCCCACCTGCACTGTCCAAATGGTCATCATCTGGGATACCTTCCAAGGGTTGCTGGCTTTCAATAATCCCAGTCAACAAGTCCCCCAACTCATCCGTCTCTGGTCTAACTGGGGGTCCCCCACCTGTCTTGAAACTCTCCCTACAAGCAACAGCAGTTGTTTTTTTCAAGTTTATTTTGATGTTTTTCCACAGGACCTTTGAAATACAATATAAAAATAGTATTAGCAGTTCTGTATATATTGTTTATGTTACATTTCTGTGCACATACAATACATTTAGGACCCAGCCTGTTATGTTACATAAGAAAACATACATTTCAAAGTGACTGATTTGTAACATTGGGCCAAGAATAAATCTTACCTGAAGTTGTTGAAGTGTCCGGTTGGTTACTTTTTAATTCGAGTTGAATTCATTCAAAATAGCAGTCCATGCATTCTTCTTGTTGTTTTCTGTTCCTGAATTCAATTGTAGGGTACCTTAACACAATTTCCTTTAAGAGTGTCTTTTCAATTTCACTGAAATTCTTTGAATGTTTTCTTTTGCCTTTGTCCATTCTTTGGTTGGGTCAAGTGTCTAACTCCAGTTCCACACACTGCTTCTACATAAGCATTCCACCCCAGGTTTTTACAGCATCCTCACTTTAGCACCATGTGCACATCGTTAATCTAATTGGGCTTCCAAAATATGATTTTACTAGTCCTTGATTACCTTAGTCTGAGCCTCTGTATTCTAGAACTAATTAATCTGAAGTTAAGCAACGTCTCAGAAAGCCATTTGTTTAGTGTGGATTAATTTAAGTAGAATTAGCCTAGTCCTGATTTAATTTAAGCCCTGAATGGGAAACCGGTGCTAGGTGTTCTAGTTTTTGGTAACGGGAAACCGGCCCTAGGTGTTCTAGTTTTTGGTAACCTAAACTTATTTTTTTAACCATTTCAGGTTATTCACTGGACTTGAACTGCTTAAATTTCTGTAAAAACTGGAAAATGGGGGTGTTCTAAAACTTTTGACAGGTAGTGTATCTTGCAGGAGGTCTCTGAGGTGGGAATTTCACTGAATTTGCAAGTCATGTCAAAGCCTGCTGCTTTAAGAATGGCACACTTTTTATATTCTTGTTTACAAAGTGTCATTGTTTAAGAGCCAAACTTACAGTGGGAAGTGTAGTGTAAAGTGTACTTTGTCACACCCCTTTGAATAAAACAAATCTGTGCTGAAGGAGAGACGATAATAATGGGCGACTTCAATTACCCCTCTATAAATTGGGAGATAGTGACAGGTCAGGGCAAATGTGAAGAGGAGTTTTTAGATATGGTCAATGACTGCTTTTTGGTACAGTCTGTTACTCAGCCTACGAGAGGGAAATCAATACTGGATCTGGTTTTGTGTAACAATCCTGATAGAATTTGCAGCACAGAGGTAGGAGAACCAATAGGGGCAAGTGACCACAGTGCAGTTATTTTTGATATTTTTTGGCAAGTTAAGACAGCCTCCTCTAACTCTCGAATTTTTAATTTTAGACGAGCTGACTTTAATAAAATGAGAGAGAATTTAAGTAATATAGATTGGGTAAAACTTCTAGATTGCAGAATTGTGAATGAAAAATTGACTATATTTAAAAGGGTTATTGTAGATGTACAGTGTAAATTCATCCCCAAAGTAAGGAAAAATAGGATGAAAAAACAGTCTCCGCAGTGGATGACTAAATCTTTACGGGTGATTTTGAGGCAAAAGAAACGACTATATAGAGTATATAAAAAGGATAAGTCAGAGAGAAACAAGTTAGATTATTGTAATATGCGGGCTAAGGCTAAAAAGGAAATAAGATCAGCTAAAAGGCGGTTTGAAATTAAAATTTCCCAAGATGCAAAAAGTAACCCTAAGAAGTTTTTTCAATATTGTAGTAGAAAAAGGAAAGTTAAGGATGAGGTTAAGTGCATTAAGAATAAGGAAGGAACTTTGGTTTATAATAATAAGGACATTGCAAACACACTACACAGTTACTTTGTGGAGATCTTTACTAGAAAAGAGGTTATAAATATGCCTAAATGTATAGACAAGGTACGGAATGTTTTGGAGGACTTTGAGATAAGGGATGTAGAAGTACTACAAAAACAACAAAAACTTAAGACAAATAAGGCATGAGGCCCGGATGGCATATATCCCAGAGTACTCAAAGAACTTGGGGAAATTATATATAAACCATTGACAGATATTTTCAGTCAATCCATAATCACTGGAGAAATACCAGATGACTGGAAGCAGGGTAGTATAATTCCAATATATAAGAAGGGGGACCGTACTGACCCAGGGAACTATATGCCTGTCAGTTTAACTTGCATCGCATGTAAAATGCTGGAATGTATTATTAGGGATAAGTTGGAATCATTCTTGAAAAATAATAGTATTTTAAGGGAGAGCCAGCATGGATTTCTCAAAGGGAGGTCATGCCTAACAAACCTCCTGGACTTTTTCGAAGAGGCTACAAAGTGTGTTGACCTGAACCAGGCTTATGATGTTATATATTTGGACTTTCAGAAAGCATTTGACAAGGTACCACATGAGAGGCTCATTGCTAAAATTGGCTGCAAGGGCGAATACAAAGAGTAACAGTAGGTGGGGCCGAATCTGACCTCGGTGCTGTGGGCAGTGGTGTCCCGCAGGGATCGGTGCTGGGACCTCTGCTCTTCCTTATTTACATAAATGATCTGGATATGGACATTAGTAGCAAAATAGTTAAATTTGCAGATGATACTAAACTTGGGGGTTTGGCAAACAGTTTGGAATCGACTAAAGTAATCCAAGATGATTTAAACAAAATCCAAAAATGGGCAGATACATGGCAGATGACGTTCAATATTGCTAAATGTAAAGTTATGCATGTGGGAAATAAAAACATTAGACAGGAGTATTTTATGGGAGGAGAAAAGTTAGTAGGTGTTCAATTTGAAAAGGATTTAGGAGTTGTAGTTGATCAAAGCCTATCTGCATCAAAGCAGTGTGCTACAGCAGTGAAAAAGCCAACAGGATGCTGGGATACATAGCAAAAAGTATTGAGTATAAATCAAAGGAGGTTATATTAATGTTATATAACGCCTTTGTCAGACCGCACTTAGAATACTGTGTGCAGTTCTGGGCACCGCACTACAAGAAAGATATTGAAGCTCTTGAAAAAGTCCAAAGAAGGGCAACTAAACTGATACCTGGTATGAAAGGTAAAAGTTATGATGATAGACTTAAGGCACTCAATCTATTTAAACTTAGCAAACGGAGACTTAGGGGGGATTTGATTGAGGTTTTTAAATTCCTAAAAGGGATTAACAAAGTAAAATACCAAAGATTTTTTAAGATTTTTGGCAGAACAAGAGGCCACAGGTGGAAATTAGTTAAAGGCAAATTCCGCACAGATATTAGGAAGTTTTTCTTTACACAGAGAGTTGTCAATGCCTGGAACAGCTTGCCAGGTCAGGTAGTAGAGGCAGAAATGCTCGGGCTATTCAAGGCCAGGCTAGATGTAGTACTAGATGTTCTTTAGATTAGGACATGATGAGCCAAGATGGGCCGAACGGCCCGTTCTCATCATTATGTATTCTTATGTTCTTATGTTCTTATGTTAGACACTTGGCTGCCTGGATCGGTGAAGACAGGCATTGAAGTGAATAATTGCAAATGATAGGAGGCTTAGCTTATATGCAATATGAGTAGAAATGTTTTATTTTGGTTGACATGCAGTACATTTTTCTAATCAATTTAAAGAGAATGTATTGGATTGGAATCGGGAGCATAATTTTGGCCAGGTCTCACTCTCTGCACTGTTACATTAAGTGGCTGACCGTCCTCGCTCTCATGATCGCTACGGTTGGCAGGAAGTTTACGTCATCATGATTCATCCTGCTTGTCTTTCAGAGAAAGATCTACTGTCTGTTGGCCAAAGACATCAGGCTCCAAGTCTCCCACCTCACTCTGAATAAACAGAGACAGCATTCACTTCTGAAGGAGAGCTGGTCTTTAGGGTGGGTTTTATTTCACTCACAAAATTTTACGTGGCATACTGTAGAGCAGTAGCTCCCAAACTTCTGAGCCCACAACACACTTAATGAGCAAATACATTTCCTATGACCCACCCATTCTTAAAATATAGTTGAACACTAATTCAGAGATGGAATTCAAATGTTTTTCTTCCTTTGAATGATGAGGGAGATATTAATCATGACTCAGACACTTTCGCTTTATTCACTGCCAGCCCGGCAGACACAAACAAATAGGATTACCTTGTCGCATAATTCCTTGAAATAAATGTGGCTTTGTGCCTCCAAGTAATTTGAATATTTCGCATTATTAAGGCCGTGTGTAACTTTCCGCAGCAATGCTAAGAATTTTTAATTTAAGCACAACTGCCGCAGAAATTAGGATGCTTTTTAATTAGATTTCACAGAACACTGTGATTTGAAGAGCAGCTGCGTAATGCAGAACTGAAATAAAGAGAAGACATGACTACATTTAGGGGGTATTTTATCTCTACAAAGATTTAGCTTGGCAGCTTGTGCTCTCCCTGTGATAACCTGCTTCCAGATACATGAAGCACATTCACCACTGTAAGACAAAGAGAGGAAAAGTAGGCTTTTCTAACAAGAGGGGTGGAGCTAAAGATTCAATACTCAGCTGCTGGAGAAGGGTCTAGATGTGCTGTGGTGGACAGATCAGAATGCAAAACATTTTGTGCTGGCCACCAAGCAAAGGGACGGTTTGGCGCAGCTTTACCTGTTTTTTTGGGGGTTTCCAGTTTTTCTCCCAATTTAGTGGCCAATTATACCCTCTATTTATTTAGATTTTCCCTCCCCACACGAACTTGTCTCTACGAGGCAAGCTAATTCTCAGAGGGCTGTGACGGCATTCACCCACCCACGTTCTGGAGACTCTCTTACGCGCTTCTCAGCAAGTTAATGCAGGCTCACCCTCCCCCTGGGGCGGACAGCCCAAAGCTGCCCCCGATCAAGGCTCCGCACCAGGGCCGGTCTGGTACAGTCGGATTTTGAACCGTGACCGTGATAGGCAGCTCACACTCGTAAAGGACCAGCCAATATGGGTGCATTAGACGGCTATGCTATCGGAGACCCTTGCTTTACCTGTTTTAAGGGCTATGAGGCGCCCCTGTAGGAATACTATCTAACTGAGCATGGCCGAGGGGAAGGTGGTACTGCTAGCTTTAGATGGTGCATCAGACAACTACATATATCCATCAAGCACCTCGTTCCATCTGTGGCAGTCAACACAGAACACAATCAATCCAAAACCTTGGTGGGAGCGCACGGGCTGAATAAATATTGCATTTGATATGTACTCATGAAAAAATGTGATGGAGTCATTGTCTGTGTGCGTGACATTTTAATTGCTGTTCATCACTGTCCATTTAACGGATTAAGTCCCAGGAGATGTGAAGACTCCAGTTAAATATTCCAAGATATAAAATGTCAGGCAGGCAAGCGTTGACTGCACTATGACTGAAGGAATAGGCACAGGAGCACGGGAGTTCCCAGATGCTATTGTAAAAAAAGGATTGTTCCTTCATCCATTTATTTATTAGTTTATTTGTAAGGGACAAGCACAGAACATTGACAGCCTCAGAAGCAGTGCCCAAAGCACTGTACATCTGTATATAGCCGAAGCTCATTTCCAACACCAGTCCCTTGATGGGCATTGATAGTTCAATCAATCAATAAAATAATACAATTACATTGTTCAGTGCATATAATGACCAAAAACAACAACAACCATACATGACACTACAAAAACAAAAAAAAGAATGTGAGCTCAAATACAGTAATGATTAGTTGGTGTCATGATTACAATTTTGGTCAACTTTTAGCCAGGACTTGATTGTTGTGGAAAACATTTTAAAACCATGGATTTGTTTTGAACTGCCAGGTAGAGAATTCAATTCCTTTAATTGAAAATGCAGTTTTTGCAAAGAAGTCCTTCAATGTCTGATTCTACATTTTACATTGATTACAGTTTAACAGTTTAACAGGGAACTCTTAAAAGAGAACTGTGGCAGGCTTTGTGGCGATTGCCTGGGCCTATGCAAAATACAGCCTGGACTGGTTTGAGAGCTCTTTGTCAGTGCGCCTGTGCATGTCACCCCTTTGAGCCCACATTGAGTTTCTGCCACTGGGATGCATGGGTGAAGCGATTCTATCCATGTCCTCCGAATCAGCAACGATGGCCTATTTATCCCTCCTGCCCAGGGACAATGCAACTACAAGGGCCATAACTGGGCCATAACAAATAACACTGGGGAGAGACCATTTGCATTACCAGAGGGCAGAGGGCACTTGGCAATCTTTACCAATTAAATATACTGGCTGGAGGAGGGCAGCTTGTACACAGGGGTGCAAGCGCTAATTAAAAGACAGGCGCTGGCGCCGCCTTGGCGAGACCAGCTGCAAGTCAGAGAGAGAGAGAGAGAGAGAGAGAGAGAGAGAGAGAGAGAGAGAGAGAGAGAGAGAGAGAGAGAGAGAGAGAGAGAGAGAGAGAGAGAGAGAGAGAGAGAGAGAGAGAGAGAGAGAGAGAGAGAGAGAGAGAGATTCCTGTCCTACACTCATGAGTCTTCATTCCAAGAAGAGGGCAGAAAATCATTGCAAATGTTTAATGCTGTCATCTGTCTCCTTGCTCCGTCGCCATTGCGAGAGATATGAATTGTTTATGTGAGGGCTTGAGAAGGAGATTCACCAAGAGGCATATTGTCTATTAGTTACCATGGAGACCAGGAAAGCAGACTTGAAGATATGAAGTCCCCTTTATCCCCCTCTCTCTCTCTGCTGGCCCATTGTCTATGGCACATGCAGGGTTGATGTTGGGGGCTAGCCAGCACTATGATCACGGTTGTATGATTTATCCTTGGAAATGATCCTCAGGTTTTAGTGGGCAATGGTATGAATGGGTGGCAACCAATTAGGACGTGTCAGAGTGCGAGACCACGTGGGTGACAGCGAAAGGCTTTGCCGCGACCAATCTGTGTGTATTCTGCATAACAGTAACATTTTTTTCTGTGTCTTCATTCGTCATTATCTGCAGGGAGCACATCAGATGTAGGGTTTTAGCTTTCATCCTAATCTTCACCTCATATGCCATCAACTGTTAAAAGCTGCCCTGACATCTCTATTTCCCCTCTCTTTTATTGCCGTAGCCAGACTTTACACACAATGATTAGACATCCTTTATAGCCTGGTCTCCTGGAGTCCTGCATGCTATTTATTTATTCATTCATGGTAAGCTTATGGTATTTAGATCACTAAGGGGCCCCCAAGGAGAGGCAGATTGGAGAAAGCCCCTCTGATCCCATCTTTAAGAGGTGTGATTGATTGGTATTCCCTATCACAAATAATGGCTCTCTTTTGATCCTTTAAAGTGGCTAACCTAATCCATAGCAATAGGACTGAATTGCAATGAATTTGCAATTTGGAAATTGTATGGTCTTCTTGTCAGGGCTGGTGGTGAGTGGAACCATGAGCAGAGATGAAGAACAGGTGGTAGTTTTCAAACAAAGTATATTTTAAATTTTCTTTCAAAAAATAAAATAAACGGCTTCCAAAGGCCAGATAACAAAAATGCACAAAACTCACAAATAACTAAGAAACCTTGAGAGGCTAGACATAACACAGCTACAGCAGGGACATTCCCAAAAAGACTAAGCACAGAAATGCAGACAGACAGAGTTTAAATAATGAGAACATAATGGGGCACAGGTGGAACACAATCAGGAACAACGAGACACAATTGGAAACACTCAAGACAATCAACCCATGAATCAATTAAACAATAAGACAATCATGGAATAATTAAGTGTGGACACAGAGAGGAACAACACAACAAGTTCAGGTGGTTCTTTGGTGGCCCCTGGAAGAGGAAGCCAGAGGGGCAGACCTGACACTTCTTCCTTTTTGGCTGTCCATTAACCCCCTATATTTGAAATGGTAGGATGGAAATATGATGGAAATAAGCATCAGCAAAACACTTCTTCTTCTGGCTGTATACATACAGAAAACCAGAAGAGAAAACATTACAGAAAACATAATTGCCACAGTACTGTAAAATTAACTGAACTATATTTTTGGATTAAAATATGATATAGTATAACTGCACACAGTTGTATGATATAGTACAAAACAAATTAAGAATAAGTAAATTAAGCAGACAAAATGACATTTCAAACGTATAATTTTTCTTGTGGAATGTGCAGTCCCTACAAATCTCAAAAAACAATGTTTTAAGTTAAAGATAATGGATGGCCAAAGGCCAGAAATACAAGAAATGAAACCCAAAAAACGATGTTTTAAGTGAGAAATAATGATTGGCAAAACCCCCAAAAAAGACAGGAAATCCACACTAGCAAAGTAACCTAAGCATACTACTTAAGCATATAAGCATACTTAATAGTCCATCCCTCTATGCCACTGTAATCGTATTGGTATGATCAGATAGGCATTATAAAACCCATATGCCAGAGTTAGTCAAACCATGGTCCCTGTTGGCCAAGCACTGCTGTTCTTCCACACTCCCTTTAGCTGGGAGTCAGGTGTGAAGACACTCTGGCCAATCATTTGCACTAATTGTTCAATTAACTACCTGAGAGAAAGGAAAACCAGGACCAAATTTGGATTTGTGGGCCAGATTTGAGTAACCCTGCCATATGCCATGTTGCAAGATTAAAGATCTGTGTGATCACTAGAACAAAGTATACATGGCACGACTGCATGAGTGAGCCACATGTAATTTGTAATGTGATAATACTAGAGGTTTGTGGCATTGTCTTCTTCTATTTTCACTACACCTCCGGTTACATGACACATGTTGGCAGCTTTTGAAGGACAGACCCGTACAAGGGCTTCGACTTCCCACAGCTGTAACGAAAAAGAACAAAGTCAGTTTCCTGCCAAATAATAAGGGCTTTAAAATGTTTTTTTTTACTATTGACAACTTTACACCAAATTGGGAAATTCATATAGGATATACAGTACAGCCATTTGGCAGTACCAGCTGCATTTAAATTCTGCAGATTGAACGGCAAATTGATTTATTTGATCCCTTTTTTGATCCCGTGTAATGCTGTTCGTCGCTGTCGTCATCAACCTTAGCCAACAGAAAATTAACTTATTTTAAAGGTCAGGTCCGTGCTACATTAAAACAAATCTGAAAACCAACGATGTGGCTATTGCAGAATTCGATATTAATAAGGAAAAATGGGAGAAAGAACACGCAATGAGATTAATCGTTTGTAATAGAAATCCCTGGGGTCTCGCATTTAGAAATAAGTGAGACAAACCAGCGTCATTCATGTAAACTCCGCGCGAGCGCTGCAGATCGGCACCGAAGGCTCGCGAACAGACGCAGTACTTTCTTGCGCCTGTGGCACTTTTTACATCCGTAATTATCCCGAAAATTAGGAAAACAATCTGGAGTTTTAAAAGCTGTTTTTAAAACATGTTCGTTTTGAAAGGCACAGCTTCAGTGTGATAACTAGTCTGCGGGAGAGAACGGCTGAGATTCAAATCCAGGTTTGGTGTGCAAGGTTTGACAACGTAAACCTGCTCTTCCACATCTGCATATTAGTTATGAAGTGCGTTTCGGGGTGAGCAGGTGTGCCGGCGTTGGAATTGGGAGTGTGACAGGGTGGTCGGAGTGCTGGGAAGCTGCCGAAAAGCCCGTTCATTCAGAAGGATGCTGGTGGGAAATGCCTGGAGACAGAGAGGACGAGATTTGTCAAAAGGCGCTGGAACTCTTGTCGGATCTCTGCTCTAAGGGCGAAGTACAAAGCGACAACTGTTTGGATTTCATATATTATTTTCGCGATCTTGCCAGACCGAGGTATTCTGACTCAGGTAATTCTCATGACGTGCTCAGGCAATGTACTTTGCTTTACTTGTGTGAGATTGCGATGATGCGATGTGTTCCCTTGAATACAACATTTGCGTTCTCAATTTAGGGCTTCAGTGATTTATCATTTGGCCTCATAAAAAGGGATATTTTTATGAGCCTAATTAAGGCTGAGCCTAATTACAACTTGTTGCCGTGACAATATCTAATATCTATGTTTGTCCAATTAAAGTGTTGTAGGAGGTTAATTACGTTTTCGAACATATGGGATCTGCATCCCGTAAATTCGTTACCAGGAAGCGATGTAAGGCAGCGATGCATTCAGACAGAGAGGGTGGAAGGGAAACGAGCCCCACCCTGTCACAATACCTTTACAAAACTACATCGGAAAGTAATGTGAGAATATGTCCTTTTTTACAAGTTGTAAGAAACAAAAACGCTTTTAATCCTTTGCTGTCATGATAAAGAATCAAGACTGTGCCTTATGTATTACTATAGATAGAGTCTACATATTTACATTTTTTGTATTTGATAAACGTATAATTTTAGACACGAGACAAATGTATAATCGAATGTATTATCGGCAGTTCACCCTGTTAACTAAACATTGAAGCTCTTTAATATGTCTTTTTATTCTGGGTTACCTGAAATATTAAAATGATGACAGCCATGAGTTTGCAGAATCTTAAACGAGGTGCAATTATAGGAGCTTGGATAATTCAGTAAACATTAGAAATAGCATAAAACACACATGATCCCATGCAAGTTTGCACAGATATTTCCCAGAAGACCTCATGACCTATTTACTTGCCAGTGCACATTCATAGCACCGTTATAAGATTACGGTGCATTCAGGAGCTGGCCTTTTGGTAATCTGGAGTGCTTTCTTAAAATTTAGGAAAGGAGAAATGAGCAGGATAGAGACACAATAAAATGAGTTAAGAGGTAGAAATAAGCCAGAATGAGAGAGCGCCTGAAAGAAGACCAGTTTACTCTGAGGAATGAAGGTTTTCTTTAAACGTTAAGTGGTGCACTTAGAACTGTATGTCTCAGACTACAGCTGCACCGAGTGGCAATTTCAGAACCAGAACCACCAGGATCCCCTTTGAACCCATACACAAGGAGGGAGACTGACCTCAGCCGACAGGAATTCTGACTTTTCCACCCTTTACCTTCTCAGATCTGTTGCAGATAATATTTTACAGGGCTGGACCAGAGGGCTGCAGGATCAAATCCTAGATGTAACAATTATGTAACATGATTGTGAGGCAGTACAGTTAATGGTTAGGGAACTGGGCTTGTAATTCATGGGTTGTGGGTTCAAATCCCAGTCAGGGTACTACCACTGTGCTCTTGGGCCTGGTAATGTGAATTGCTTCAGTAAATATCCAGCTGTAAAAAAAAAGTTATGTGTAAAAAAAGGTGTAAGCGGGCTGGCGGATAGCATAGCGGTCTAACACACCCATATTTGGCTGGTCTTGTACAACTGTGAGCTGCCTATCAGGGATGTGGTTTGAAACCTGTCTCTGCCAGACCGGCCCTGGTCGTTAGCCCCGATTGGGGGCAACATTTAGCTGTCCGCTCCTGAGGGAGGGGGGAGGGTGGTCAGCATTAACTCGCTGTGAAGCACGTAAGGGCGTCTCCAGAAAGGGGGTCGGTGAGTTCCGTCTCGAAGGAGGCAGATCATCGCCAGCCTCGGAGAGTAGCTTGCCCTGTAGATACAGGCAGCGAGTTTGTGGGGGATGGTTAATCGAAATAAATAGAGGGTATAATTGGCTTCCAAATTGGGGAGAAAAGCTGTGGATAAGGACGTTTGCTAAGCAAATAAATAATTTAATCGAAAGCAACCAACATTGGAAATATACAGCTGCATACATGAGCAATGTGTTGATTCTAGAAGTGTAAGTGCGTCTGGATAAGGCCACCTGCTAAGTCACGTACTGTCATGTGGTGAGCGCATGCCTATTACGGCAGGAGCATTCACAAGGACCTGTGTGCTCGTGAATACCAATTCATTCTTATGATGAGATAGTGCTCTCACCTTTCGGTGAACCATGGCTTTAATTTCTCACCCGCAAGCACTGACTGTGGTTCTTGGCCTGAGAATGAGCAAATTATCTTAAGCATGGGCATTAATGACCACCTGTCAGCTGAAAAATCAACACATTTATGACAGTCAAGGGTCAGAAGCTACCACTGCAGAAAGTTTCCAGTCTCCCTAATCAGATGCAGTTGCAAGCAGATAGGGACGTAATTTGGAAAGATTCAATCAGTGTGGGCTGTACTATCTGGAACAGGAATACAAAGAAGGCATGGGAGGGAGGTGGAGGTTGGAGGGCTGAAGCAGAGCCTATTAGAGTAGTCAGTGAATCCACAGCAAGCCTGGTCAGTCAGAGAGCCTATTTTAGTCTCTCTCACCCCTTACCTGCCTCCGTCCTGCCCTCCCTGTTCCCTGGCAGTGCCTTGTCCTCTATCAGGCCTGATTGCTGGTGAGTGCAAAAATGAGGGAGGCAGATGTTGTCGTCTGCTGGAGGCATGGGGGTGTCAACATGCCCCACTGTAGTCCTCCGTCAATAGAATTAGTAACGCTTTACTGCTACTGTTCCCTCATATTGACAGTCATTATGAGGGATGTTAAGAGGTCTATCGAACCATTATTCTTAGGCTTATCCCAGGCAGGCTTAATCGTCATTTTAATAAAAGGCCACAGCTGAGACCTGTCCTCTCTTCGGATGAGTAGCGTCTCAATAAAAACGCAAATGGTCCAATTGGAGCACCCAGACAGCTTGAGGGCTTTTTTTCTCATCTGTAATGCTGCCCAGGGGAGGGGAGGGGAGGGCTGTGATACGCTTATTGATGTGTTGCTCAAGCCTATAAATGCAGCTCAAATTATTGAGCATGGGGGCAAATGGTACTCTCCGCATGGCAGGAAAATAGGTATGGGTCTATTGAAACTGATATTTGTCAAACCCAACTCAATGTGCACTAAGCCAGTGGTTCCCAAACCTCTCCTTAGGGACCCGCAGCTGCTCCATGTATTCGTTGAATTCCACCCCCAGCGCACATGATTCAACTAACCAACGCTCGTTAAGTAGTTAACGAGTTGAATGAGGTGCGCTGGTGGTGGAATTGAACAAATACACGGAGCGGCTGGGGGTCCCCGTGGACAAGTTTAGGAACCACTGCACTAAGCTACAGGTAACTGCCAAAATAAAGGGAACACTTGGTATAGGGTGCATTTTCCTGCCATGGTTTTGGTCCACTCAACCCCTTAGAGGGTAAAACACCAATAAATACAAAGCCATTCTGAGTGATCACCTTCATCCTATGGTGAAGCATTTCTATCCTGATGGTTGTGGTCTCTTCCAGGATGACAATGCCCCCATCCACAGGGCATGAGTGGTCACTGAATGGTTTGACAAGCACAAAAAAGATGTAAACCATATGCCATTACCGTCTCAGTCACCAGATCTCAACCCAATTGAAGACTTATGGGAGATTCTGGAGCAGCGCCTGAGACAGCGTTTTCCACCACCACTATCAACAAAACACCAAATTATGTTTTGGAAGAATGGTGTTGCACCCCTCCAACAGATTTGCAGACACTTGTAGAATATATGCCAAGGCGCATTGAAGCTGTTCTGTTCTGTTCTGTTCTGTTCTGTTCTGTTGGTGGCCCACAGCCTATTATAACATTTCCTGTAGGTGTTTCCTTTATTTTAACAGTAGCCTATACATTACTATGTTTTCATGAAAAACAAACAAGAAAAGACGAGTGATGTGGTGTGATTCCTGTTTTAAAGTTTACATTGATCAATTATTATCTGCAAAGATTTCTAAATCAGGGGACATTACATCTGTGATTTCTAAATCAGGGCACACCCTCTAAGTGCTTGAATTGTGGGTTTGACTGTGCAGCCCTGTGATTTCTTACATTACCAGACAATCAGCCCGCAATTAGACATGTATGTGGGGATTGACTGATACGCTATAGTCTCTGTGACCATGTTACCAAGAGCACAGTGCACAGCAGGGCAAAGAGGAAAACTTCTCTCTTGAGTAGCCTGTACTGTATGTGCCCACTGTACAAATGATTTGGCCTCCTCTCTGAGAGAGGGAGGGAGAGAGAGAGAGTGAGTGAGGGGAGAACAGAAGAGAGTGAGAAGAAGAGAAAGAGAGTGAGAGAGAGAAACGGAGAAAGAGATCTTTCAGGACCCTTCAGTGCTGCTCTGAGTGGTCAGGGTGCCTGCGTCCGGGCCAGATCTGCCCTGGGGCTGTAAGTTAACTAAATGAGGTAGGTGGAGATGATGCCAGGGCTGTCTGTGCTGCAGCTTCCGACCCCCACATCATGGGCTCTCCTCAGAGCTCCCAGATCCTGCTTTCAGCCACCCAGATAATACATCATTTTCTCACACTGCTGCAGTATCTAAATTACAATACTTAAAAAATACACACACACACAAAAACATAGCCAGCAATGTTGTGAGAATGTGCCAGATGGGTTATGTGCATGCTTGTTTTCATTTGTTTCATCTTTGCATGAGAGAAGGTTTTCATCAACAATTCAGTCAGATCACCCGGCTGTGTTGATCCTTTATAAAACCTTATGCAGTATTTAACACCCAGCAGCTGAGATCTGACGTGCCAAGGCTAGGCTCTGATGCTGCCCAGCTGCGATGCTGTTAGTGTTGCATGAGCATTCCATAACCGTCGGGACTGAGGCGATTTTTCCAGCAATGGGACTCAGAGCATTTAGGTCAGCAGCTGAATCTGTCCTTTGAAGGCCTGTGTCCCCAACCTAAAATCAGCCAAGTGCATTCTGCCTCAGATTAACAGCTCTGTGCCCCCGGGTGGTCGCTCCGTCACTCTCTGAGAGGGAAGTGGTTAACGCTCGGGGAGCCTGGCACATATCTTTGCACATTGTGATCTTTTTCCCCCTCTCTGTTGGACGGTGATTGAAAGGCGGGCACCTTTTGAGTCAGTAAAGATATTCATAGCTTTTCCTTCACACAGGGAGGCAGCAGCTAGACGCACAAATGCTGATTTCTGACTCAAAGTAATAGTTCCAAATGACACCTCGCAGGACTATGGCATGAGACGAGTTAGTTATATTAACTTCAGTTAATCATCCCATGTTACCATTGCAGGCGATTCCATTCAATTGTGTGTCATTTCAATGCAGGTCCTGAAAGCTTGACAAACCTTGACCATGTCCATGATTATCTTTGTGGTTTGTCATCGCAAGTTGATGTTTCTTGGCTGATCTTCTGAGCAGTGATTTGGGCATTCTTTTATCCCCCCTACACCCCTCACGTGGCCCAGCTGGGGTCCACAGATGGCTTTTGGACACCTGAGTTCCTTGAAGGGCTGTGTTCCTCGCAGCTGGAAGATGCATTGCTGCACACGTGCCCCACTGCCATAGGCTGCTTCTCTGATCCATCAAACGCACCCATCAGGTTCCCCAAACGCATCCGTCAGGTTCCCCAAATGCATCAAGAATCAGTCAGATGCACATTGTGACAGTGGGATCTCCAGTCCCTCAGAGTGCTATTAAGTTAATCAATCTATGTAGCACTGAGCAGCGAGCAGATTAGAAACTGGTGCCTGTTCTTTACACTCTGTGGTAGATGTCAAGACTGTTCCTGTGTCAATTTCACCGTAGGGAATGTATGATGGATTTGGGGGGGGGGATTTGAAACCTCTGTGTACCAGTGAACTTGGATCACACATTGGAGTTCTGAGGGAACATTTAATGTGGCGGGCAGTGCCAGAAACCAGTGATTTTTATGGGAAACAAAAGGCCTGGCCGACATTAAGGTTTCCATGAGAACCTCGGCTTTATTGGCTCCACAAAGACTTATTCAAGAGATTCCTGAAAGATTTTCCTTACAAAATGCGATATTATCACAGGGCGTTTTATTTCTAGACTTCATAGTTATTCAAAGAAGGTTATTCATCTGATTCCCCCCTCCTCTTACCTGCTAATTGCACTCTACATCTCTTCTTTTGGCAACAAACGCAAATATTTTCAATATTTTTCTAGGAAGAAATCATTCTTACAATAAATACATTTAAATCTACAGCATGGTCCCTGGGCAAAACATTTTAACACATCAACCATTACCAAATTATTTATGAAAGGAATCAACTTCACTGAGAGAGTTTGCTTTCTACTAGTTTCACAAAGAGATTGACCTTGTCAAACTAAAAAGAGGCCATAGGCCAGGGAATTGTCTGCAGAATTGCCGCATGTGTTTGGTGATATTCATGAATTAATTCATGGGGAATAAGCTTTTGCTGGGCTTTAGCTACCACAATGACAAGATTGATTATTGAAATTGCCTTGTCTTTAAACCACTGAGAGAAAGGGCAACTTGTTGAGGCAATTAAACTTGAATTGATTATCATTTAGGAAACACATTTGTTAATGCCTAATTATCTCTTCTCTCCTCTTTTCCAAATCCACAAGTAACCAAATAAATCTGCCGATGAGGTGCATCTTATGATCATTGTTGGGCGGATTGATTGGAAAATGTAATCCGCTACTGATTATAAATTACATGACTAAAAATGTCATTAGTAATGGTATCTGTTGGAGTACTCAAAATATTTAATATAATATAATCTAACTAGCTGTACAAACATGCTTCCAAGTGTTTCTTCAGATTTGAAATAGAGTCTTTGGATTTGGACAGGACATTCACTTTCGGCCTGCAGAGATCCCTGATGTATCCAGTGGTTGAAGGCTGACTTGAGGAACTGAGGACAAGATGAACTACACAAAGATCCAGTTTGTTTGCTGCCAGTTCCAGGCTTATTTCTTTTAAAGTGACACACTTGAATTGGCTAATGTTGTGGAGATGGGGAGGTACTGCATCTATAAAGGGACATGTTGGATAGGCTTAGGTGTGTTGTTGGTTCAAATTTCAAAGGGTAAGTATGTGAAAATGCATTTATCAATGATCATTATCTCTATAAATGTTAGTAATCCAAAATGTAATCATGTAATCCTTAGAAAAGTAAGTAATCAGATTATACATATTTTTAGGAGTATTTTTACAAGGCTGATTACAAGTACATGTAACATGTAATCTGTTACTACCCAACACTTAATGATACAGTATATCTCCTATGTCCTAGAACTGGGATTTCACTCTTGTACTCGGCTTCTAGTTCAGTCTAATTGATGTTCTGCCCTGCACAATGTTAATTCTGGCAGTATGCAGTCAAATTCTCCACTGTGTCATTTATAGGCCCATTATTTATTTACTTACAAGATACCCTGATCCAGAGCAACCGAAACAGAATAATTTATTCATCCATTTGCATATATCATGAATTTATATGAATGCATATTTACTGTGCCTACCCTGGGATTCAAACCCACAACCTCCTGATTACAAGGACAGTTTCCTCACCACCCAGCCACACACTGCTGTTTAGTTTCTCTTAAGGACTCTCAGGTCACCGCCACCGTGGTTGCAAACTAATGTGGAGATGTTAATCCCTGCTACCCTGGTTCTGGTTACTGCACTTTGAAGATCTGTTACACAAATGTGCACGAGGCACTAGTGTGATTAAGTCACATCTCCATGGAGGCTGTTGTTGTTAGCTTATATTATTGAGCAAGGTCTCCTCTGCTCTGCTAAAAGCAGTGTGTAGCAAGGTGGCAGGGGTGGCCACCATGCCAAGTGGTGAGTGGTTGAAAGGCAAACCAAAAAGCAGAGTTCCAATAGGCCAATGGCCAGTTTATTCTTAACATTTTGCAAAATAAAACAAACCAAAAAAAAAATCTAAACTTAAAAAAAGTTTAATCAAAATGATTAGCTTAGAGGGGTAAACATAAACAAAAACCCAGCACCTCTTCCTCCATGTCCCAAAAACACTCCACTCAGGCATGGCAGGTTGTGCTTTTATAAAGGCCTAAGGAAGGCAATGGCTCACAGCTGAGTTGATTGTTCATTAGCCTCAGGTGAGCCTGCCTGTAAGTGAGGCCACTGCTATCCAAGGTCCTGTAGTCCTCTCCAGGCTGTGGGAGGGAACAGGAATACCTGACAGCAGCCAAAAGGGAGGCACAGCCCTCTCTACTCCTCCCTCCACCCTTCCCAGAGGAGGAGCAGCCCTCTCCACTCCTCCCTCCACCTCTCCCAGTGTCACACAATGGTGTTTAGAGGGGTTCTCATTGGCCTGCCTCCTCATGTTCGAGTAACTGAGGACTTTTGAATCACGATCAAAGTTTTGTCATCTGCTCATGCGCTTTGGAGATTCTTGCTTGCATGATAAATTTGTAAAGTAACTCATTTCACATTGCTCAACATAGCATTAGCAACTGTGATATGTTGATTGTTGTTGTTGAATAACATTTATATTGCATGTCATTTCAGACAAAGAATATGACATTTCTAGAGCAATGATGTCTCTCTGAATGACCACCACTCCCCTGGAAGAGTTATGCAGTCTGTTGATTGTCTGTCTGTGGAGCAGACAACAGTGAAGCTGTCAGCTTTTGAAGGCTGGATTTTACATTTACATCACAAAAAAATGCCTTTCTACCCAGTACAATTTATGTTTGTGATTTCAGCATGTGTAGCTATCACGCACAAACGGCCCAAAAAGTAGCATCTGCTATAGCTGCAACATCTCACAAACAGTCTGTAATTGGACTGCTGTTTTCCCCAAGGTTATTTTTTTATTATAACAAACCTTTTTGAATTTGCTTGCTGCCGTGTGCAGAATCAAAAGCCTTCACACCACAAAGTGATGGTTTCATGGGTAGAAGTTGTCAGATCAATAGCTTTGTTTAACTGGCATAACTTTATATAGCTGGATTTGACATAATTTTGTCATTTTATTATTTTGCTCTTATGTGTTGAGCACCAGAAAAGACAACAATTTAACAAAGAGAAAGAGCACAGAGGTGGCTCCGGACATGATTAAACTAATTTTAACTCATGCTAATTAAACGTATTACGCTTTCTCTAAAGTTTCAATGTGCTACATGTTTAATTAATAAAGCTCCCTGTTTTAAATGTAATTGCTGAGGTCCGATTAGAGTCTGCTGCTTTTAAAGCTAATTATTCCATGATTACACCTTGCCAGCTCTACAATAGGGAGAGCTGAATAAACCCCGGGAGAACTCTGAACTTAGCTTAGGTTTGACCCAGTATTTACATCATTTTCAAATTGGCAGAACGAATGCCTTTGTCTCAGAGCTGCCCACAAAAAAAGTATTTACCTTTCAATTATCTTTGACTTACATATACACATGCATCGTTTTTGTCTCTCTGGTGAGTAGGGATGTGAATATGAAGTGCAGGATTGATGTTTTGTTGGACGTCCAAAGCATGCATAGTTACTCCATTTGAAGTGGTATGATTTATTCTCAGTATGTAAAACCAAACAATTTCAATTATTAGAACTAACAATGTAATTATTAGAACTACTTGTTTACACAACTATAAAGATGAGTGTACCTTGGCCATTTAGCTTTAAAGATAATTGTATGTACAGTCATTAATCTAGATGAAGGACCAGGATCATCACTTGTTAATTTAAATGTATGTCCCATTCCTCCACATTGAGGGACAAATTGACCTTGATTTAATCAACATTATATATTAATATAGATATCCAGTCCCAAAGGATCTGTACTGTACACTATGGGAGAACAGTACAGATCCTTTGGGGACTGGATATCTAATCCCATTTTTACCATGTCATCAGCAACACCTTTGATTGCTCCACCAACCCCATCAGGAGCACCTTTACCATGGGACTTCTCTGAGTAGCTCTGAAATAGTAGCATATGACTTGGAGCCCTGAGATGTGTACAGTGCACTGGTATGTATGGTGGCCTGCTTTCAGCTACCACCAAAACGGAAGACCTGAAACCTCAGTATGTACCTTGCAACCATAGTTTTTGGAGAAGGCGATGTGAACAACTATCTCTATATCACTGAGGCTATCCTTAAGTTTTCCGCACTCCTCAACTTAATGGAGCCAGTTGAAATGGTGCTTTGCAAGCAGGTTGAGTTTCTTGTTCAGGGTTATTTTCAAATCCTTCCATGTTGCTGTCTCAGTCTTCTTCACAAAGTTTGTCACCATTACTCATCCACTCTCATTCCCATTGCTGCCATGTGGTTGTCTTCAGGCAGAGTTCTACCTGAGAGCTCTAAGTTCTACTTCACTGGAGCACTTTGGACACATATGGTACATGTTTTTGTCTTTTGAATCACATAATATAGAGGCTAGCTACTCTGATATGCTTGATGTTTTCAGCAATGGTTTTTGGTTGAGTTTGTTGGCAAGGAGCCTAACATTTTCAGGAAGTCGACTGTTCACATCCCGACACAGGTACTGGATGACCTTTGCTTTCTTCACTGCTTCTGTTTTCTTTCCTCCACTTGGCTTGTATTTCTCACACACAGTTCTCTTTTTCTCTCAGTTTATCACATTCTCTTTTTGACTGAGCTAGTTGCAATTTAATTATTTTCAGTTGTTGCTTCAGCTGTGCCTTTTCTTTTTTCAGTTTAATGCAATGCCTTGATATCATATCCACATGACCTCTCTCTGGGGTTAATGATGCATATGGTCTCTGCTCTGGTGCTGGGCTCTGAGGTGAGGGCTGCTGAGGTGGTTCACTTTGCTGTTGAGGTGAGGGCCCAGGTGGGGGCTGATGTTGAACGCATGGCTCTTGTAAATGTTGTTCAGGGTGCTCCTCGGGATTGTCTATGGACTGTGGAGTGAGGTTCATGAAGGCATGCATCTGCCTTAACCTTTCACTGCAATTCCTCTGGTCTCTCTTCCGCCATGCCCTCCTTTTCTCAGCTGCAGAGGCCTCCAAAGCCCTGATTGGTTCCCTGATCTTCCCAGTTTATTTACATCTGTGGTAGCTGGAAACAAAAAGAACATGAAGTGAGATTAAATGAAGGCTATAATCATAATTACTTCCATTACCTGAATATTTCCTAAATGCTATTGTAAACAACTACTGCTTTACAAATCAGGGCCTACATAGTCAGGCTTTCATAGTATGATAAGATAACTTAATCTTAAATCAAGTTAGCTTTTTACTTAACTGCTCCATTATTGAACTAATACCTCACTCTTTTTCTCTCAAGAACCTCCTCCCCAGCCAATGGATCAGCATTCTCCCATGCCCTGAACCTTGCAGCTCTCTTTTTGTTAGATAGTGGCTAGAACAGAATTTTCCTTAAAATGTCTTATAAAGCATTAATACATCATTGTTAATTAAAAATAAATAATAACATAAATAAAAACAAACAAATGATGACTATATTGCTTTCTTCTTCGTTAATTAAGGACATACTTGGACACAAAATTTGCTTTAAAATGTAATTTTTTAATTAATCTGTTAATTATATTATCAATATAAAAAACATGGAAATGATATGCCTAAAAGCTCAAAAATAGTATTAAAGATTATAAAACTATGCATATGTCATTCAGAAAAACTAATTGTGGGATAACAGAAAGTAATTGTTATAAATTGTTATCCGGTATGACAAAAAAATTGATTGAACATGTTAAACAGACAATAACTTGGCCACCTTCAACTATTTAATGTAATCTTTCATATCAAATATAATTTATTTTATTAAAACAACATTATTAATGTTTTTAAGCACAATATTTTGCATCATAGTGCACCAGTGACCGAAAGGTGAAATTATCAACATTTTTGAAGACTTACTACTGCTACTTACTACTGCTACTACTTTCAACACATCCTGTGCGTGTTCTTACATGCTCTTGTATGTCACAGTGGTAGATATTTTGAATTAATCAATTTGACCTTACCATTATGTTAGCAAACACTAAACACAGGGATTTTTGGTACGGCCAATCCAGCTGTTCCATTGGTTGTATTTTCAGCAGCAATCAATGGTGCCAACTGATAGAGAATATGTTCATTTAACCAGGAGAGGAATGGAATGTGCTTTTTTGTCATATATGCACATCACTTGATGGTTTGAAATTATTGTGAAATATAATCTATTTTTACTTTTCTTCCAATTTGGAATATCCAATAGTATTCGTAGGCCTGTTCCGTCAATGTCCTTCCTCAATTCGCACCTTCCAAAATAGTAGCAAACTGCCTCTTCCTTTTACTCTGCGCCCCACCATCAGATGAGCTGCGCAGCCGTTGTGCTGGAAGAGCACATCACAAATGTTGCTGGTGCAGGCAGACTGTAGGTGCCAGGCAAACTGTCGCTCTTGTGCAATTAGGTGCAGAATACACTGCCAACTGAAACCCACCATCTTTGGGTGACATTATGGCCAGTTTTTCATTGCATTGAGGGACTCCCCTTCACAGATGTCACTGTCAAGGATTTGATTACAAGGACTTTAATATAATTAATTTAATAACTTTACCTGGACGTGGTATGTAGGAGGACCCGGTTTGAATACTGAGCCATGCAGTGGCCAGTTTACCCATCAGCTCATTATGGCAGAGAGGTAATCCCGAAATTGAGCATGGCATATAGTTCACCACAGCATTCCTCTGATGCCACGATTAGACGAGCCCACAGTAGAGAGGCATTCCCAATAGTGGAAAATGGGGGGGGGGGTGTTTTCTTTAAATAATAATAATAATCAGGCAAATAAATGTTGAGACCAATGTATTGACTTCAGCTTCCTTAGTATACCCATCCCTTATCATTTCCTTTACACCCATTAACCAACTTAAAATAACTTTTCTGGGAGAGCGGCATTATGTGAGAGAGCTGTTTTTCTCTTTCTTGCAATACACCCTGCTTCTTTTTGTAACACACAACAATTTGGCAGATTTCTACAAATATTATATTTATATTTTAGGAATATTATCACAAAAACGATGATAAAATGTTTGCACTTGAATAGCAATCGAGTTGTCTCTCCTCATAATCCTGTGCTCTCTGACCATTTCCTTATTACGTTTGAAATTCATGCTACCACTGCTATTAGATCAAAACCAGTGTTCTACTTTAGTCGCTCCCTAAATTCCTCTACGATACCTAACTTTGTCAGCCTGTTCCAAGAATCATTTACTGTTAATCAGGATCCCACTAGTCTACAATCTATTGATCAGCTGACGGACAATCTAAATTACACCCTGCGCCTCTCAAAAAGAAAAAAACTAGCCAAAAGAAGCTTGCACCATGGTATACTGACCACACACATGCTCTTAAACAAGCTTCTCGCAAGTTGGAACGTAAGTGGTGATCCACTAAATTAGAAGTATTTTATTCTGCCTGGAAAGACAGTCTGGTACAGTACAAATATGCTCTCTCCTCCGCAAGGTCAACCTATTTGTCTGATCTGATTGAGAATAATAAGAATAATCCAAAATTTATTTTTGATACTGTAGAATCCTGCAAGATTCCACCCGAACACACCAAATGGCGGACGTGTCCGAGTGTGGAGGTATAGCGTGTAGCCTTACCTTAGTGTTACCGGAACTGGATTAAATGGAGGTTTAATTAACTCCAACTCTATCTGACTCCATGTATGTTAGCTTTTCTCTCTGTTAACTCTTACTTCTAGACTCGTATAAGCAAATGAGAGACTGTAGTCTCTCGTCTCGCGTAGTGTGGCGCTATACGTGTTGCTATCTCTATATGAGATGCAGACGTGCCTTTGGCCTGTGTAAAACCTAGCAAGGATACAGTTGCGTATCTTGCAACGGCACTAATGTATAGGCGAGTGACTATGGAGTGCAACATTCTATGTGTGTGTGTTAGCTTTAATCTTAAAACCATAACGTGTAACTGCAGTCTAGATTAATGAGAGATGCTTTGGTATGAAAATGTTTATTAACCGGACTTGCATAAAAACATCAAACATAATTTGTAACGTAAGAATACAAGAACGGCTATACGCCAAGTTGCGCAGGAGGTCGTAGTACGAATCTCCACGATGTATGCCACTTTTCCCCCAAAATACCCACACATCAAAAGAAGCCATCAAACACCAAATAAGGACATAATCACTGAAAACCGGAACCACTCCCCCCGCTGCCTTCTGCACGCGCATCACACTGCCAGTCTCACAGGCGGCCGCTGACCGCATATCATTTGCATTTGCACCGTTCACTTTTGAACGGTGTTCTGAGATCCTCAGTAAGCGCCACCCGCACCACGTCATCAGTGATACCAACCCACTGCTCATTACATCAGCTCTCCAACAATACCAAACATGCTTATACTGTACATGTGAATGATGAAGTTTACAGTATAACACATTAAACTCAGTGATGTGGTCAAGTCTTGAGAACAGTCCCCACTGTGTCCTGTTTTGCTGAGATAGGATTAGTGTGGGGCCAGAGAGACGTCTGGGGCAAAACCATTGTTCTCACCCGTTGGCTCCCTGCTGGCAATACACACACAGTTCACACTCTTTGGGGTCACTTCAGGGCATAGTTCTGTGACCTGCCCTACAGTTTACCCCCTCTGGTCCCCTGGAACACTGGGAGGTTCAGGGGCCCAAACGCCACAGAAGTGTTCAAAGCCGATCGCAGGGAGGCGATGAAATGCTTGAAGTAACAGCACTGGAGGAGTGTGATGGTGAAGACGAGCAGACTGGCGATGACGCACCCTCGGTATACCCAGTCCCACCATGTGTAGGCGTACTGAGCTGAGCGGGTGGAGGCGCTGGTCAGGATCCCGGTGGTCTGCCTAGCCAGGTCGACCTCCACCTGTGCTTGATTCAGGTGGTAGTTGGTTTCCTGGATCAGCCGCTGGACCAGCTCCATGGTGTCGGTGAGAGTCTGTGTGCTTTCTGTATAGAAAGTGTCCTCCCACCAGGGGGAAATGTCAGTGTCCAACGGCATTCGGCCCAGGATGTTTAATTGCCCCCTGGTGAAGTCCTCTGACACCTCTAAGCAGAAAGTGTGGTTAGCGGGGCAGAACAGGCCCCCATACCTGAAAGAGGTCATTTCACTGATGACACACCACTGAGCAGGGCTGGACTGGGACCAAAAATAGGCCCTGCCATTTGGCTCAGACCGGCCCATCACAATCGGTCGGACACCGCCCATCACTATGACATCCTTGCAGTCTGTCCATTTTGGGGCGGCCGTTCTATGGCAAAAAAAGCATGTGATTGGGCCGGCCCAGTGTCAGTATAGAAAATGAACCAATGGGCCGCTGTCCATTTTTTGTTGGCCGTTAGATGACAAAAAAAAAAAAAAAAAAAGAATTTATATTTTTTTTAATTAAAAATAATTATTATACCGGCCCTACTGGCCCAAAACTAGACCGGCCCACCGGGAATCAGCCCGGTAGACTATATAGCCAGTCCAGCCCTGCCACTGAGTGTGTGACACTTGGATAGCATCAGCAAAGCCATGGAGTGGTTGTACATTTATCAATTTGGTGTCATTGAGAGCCACAACTTGCAGTGTGTTGCACGCACAGACAATGTAACTAGCAGTTTCATGACAGCAGGAGCGAGTGGTAAACAGATCTGACTGTCATGTAACCAGTGATATGGTCCCACCTGATGACTAGGTCCTTGACTAAGGAGTGTAGGGTGGTATAAAGGGAAAAGTAGCATAAAAACCAAACAATAACCAGGACATTCATTTCCACTGTACATAGAACATCGTATTAATGTTCCCTTTAATGAGACCACCCTTGGGAATTGGGTTTGTACTCAGCTGTAGGGGAAGAAGAGATGTTAAAGAGCTATGATGTGTGTTCCACATGTGTGATATTGTGTGGAGCCTTATATGTGCATTGGCAGAGTGCTGGGGCCAGAGCCTTTGTGTTATAACACTTTTTTGGATCTAGGCCATTATTAGGTTGTGACCACCATGTGAAATTACGTGATGGGACCTTGAAACCGTACACACTGTGCCATGTGGTACCATCTCCGCTTGCGTGTTGCTTTTACAGCCAAACAGCTGTTACACACAGCTTTCTCCCTTACGCACCCCTTGACCAAGACTAAGTCTCCTTCTGTAGACTTAGTCTTTGTCACTGGATTGTGGGGAGCACTGTTTGCTTTTTCTGACTGGGTCAGCACTGTCTGCTGTGTTGCATGTATGAGTGGCCCTATGATATCTGGGCCAATGGGCAACTCCATGATTTTCCCTGTCACAAGCTTGCAAGGGCTGATGCCTGGGGCTTTGGAGGGAATGGCTTGCAACACAGTTACTGCAGTCGGTAGAGCATCGGTCCATTGAGTTTTGTGCTGTGCTGTTTGTTTGGATACGTGTTTTTTAATTGTACGGTTGACACGCTCAACCAATCCTGAGCTTTGAGCTTTGCAGGGTACATGTACTCTTTGGTGAGTGTTTACCATTTCGCACACATCTTTCATGAGCTGATGTGTGAAATAAGTTATCTGGTCAGACTCAATATGATGCGGTGCTCCCCATAGCGGGCTGGTTTCAATTGCAAACACCGGAGAGACTGTAAGTGCAGTGTTGTTGCAAACGGGAATGGCCTCCACCCATTTAGAGAACTTGTCAGTGTCTACATGTATGGTTTGACTGCTTACGTTCCCCAATGATATGGAGGCCACGCACCCCTATTGCGAGTTAGGACCATATTTGGCTAACAGTTCAGCGATATCGGCTCGAAAGGCGCTGTTTTGGCACTCTTCTAATGCGTTCAGTCGCTGCTCTAACTGATCAAATTGCGATTGAACCGGTTGATATGCATTTTTCGACTGGTTCGGTTTGGTAGATCTGCGGAACTCCTTATTATCAGTGCGTGCTTCGCGCTGTCGCCACTTATTTAGGTTACGGCAGTCATCCGTTACATGCCCTGTTCTGCCACAGAATTTACACAATTTATTTCGGTTGTCATAGACAACCGTGGGCTGGGGTGCCACACCCCCTTCTGTCAGCCACTGAGCGGCTGCAACAGGGTGCGCACCCTCTTCCGCTCGGCCTTGGTTTAGTTTGAACCTGGTCTCCATACTGGAGACCCATCTAACGATTGCGTCAAACGTATTAGCGGATGGGCTTGCCCCGTGATTGAGTGCCTGTTGCACATGGTCGCCGGCATTGTTTTTTAACAACTGGAGGAATAGGTCGGTATCCCTATCATCGTCTGTGACCCCTGAGTACTCCTTGAACGTGATCCAGAGGCGTTCTGCGTACTTCTCAAAAGGCTCATCTCTGGCCTGTTTTGTCTGCATGATTTTATCCCATGCAGTGCGCGGGGGTCCCCTTAGTTCTAACAAGGTTTGTTTCAGACGCTCGTATACCTCCGCGTCCATCTCTCCACCGACGGGGTCAACAATGGTACCGCTTAATAGGGGCGCTGTGGCGCGGTGCATTAACTCGGATGGAAGAGTGATTAGCACTATTTGCCAGACGTCCCTACGTTCGAGTTTAAATGCGGCAGTCTGTAACATCAACTGGTTCCAATATGGTTAGAACGGGCCTTTGCGGGGCAACTCACCGACAATGTTTTTGTGAGAGGCGCACTCGTCGCATGTAAGAGGGCGACTGACAGTAGTTTCATCGCCGTTAGCTGATGTCATCGTTTTAAGAACGGCTATTCTCGCAGATTTCGAGGATCTTGTCCGGTTTGGGCTACGCTCCCGGATGTGGGGCGGCGGCACCGGACTGGAATCGCTATTGCTATCGCTAGGATCCTCGTCATCTATGGAACGATGCCCACGCTTAACCCTGGACTCCACTCTGCCAGCAGGGGCCAGAACAGCGGAGGGGGTCCTGTTAGCTGTAGCACACAGGACCTCATCGTCGCTCTCGCTCTGCCTCCCAGATGTAGTCAAACACGAAAATGTTTGTCGTATGGCAGCTACGGGGAAACCTGCGCTACCGCAGCACTCCTCCAACTGTGACATGTACTTTAGGCTATGACGCAGTTGTTCTTGCAGATCACTAATCTGCTTGTTAAACGCGTCAGTTTGCCGGAACCAACTTTGTTTCTCATACGCGAAACCATCTATTTGCAGACGCATCTTTTGTATGTAGTCCGACAGGAGTTTAGAAATCTTGCGCATGCTTAACAAAGTGTTCTCATTGTCTTTCAGTGCCTTTATATCATTTTTGCGTAGCAAGTAAGCTACAGCCGAGGTTAATTTGCGATATTTCCTCTTGTGCTCTTTTTTACGGCCAATGGTGTTATACCAATTGAGGATATCGTCATTGTTAGCGGTTAAGTCTAGGCCTTTAACACGAATGCGAACGAGTGTCTCTTTAACGTCTAGGAGCCATGAATCCATTTGAACCTGAACTACACTCACGCTACAATTTCCCTGCGCTTCCATGTTGTTTCCCGTGAGGGGATATGAATCTTAAAGTTTTGGGTGTCTACGGTCCCCAAACTATCGTGGATATTTCGATCCGTTCTACACGATGTGTGTATATTTAAGGTGCATTTTCTCTCCCTAACAATTTCCTGAGAAAGAACACAAAGTACTTACCTCAAAAGAGACCAGGTCCAGAATGTGGTAAGCAGCATTCCTGATCCGGAACACAGGTGACTATCTATGTTCTGTGGATGTGTCTCTATTCTTGTGCTCTTGGACTTAAGTGCTGCGTTTGACACAATTGACCACCAAACTTTTCTGAGCAGATTTGAAAACCTAGTTGGACTGCGTGGACAGGCACTCTCCTGGTTTAAATCCTACCTGTCAGATAGGTATCAATTTGTGCAGTTAAATGATGAGCCCTCTGCTCTCATCAAGGTGGAATATGGTGTCCCTCAAGGTTCTGTTTTGGGGCCATTATTGTTCTCCCTTTACATGTTGCCACTTGGTGATGTCATTCGTAAACATGGCGTACATTTTCACTGCTACGCAGATGACACACAATTATACCTATCAATGAAACCTGGCGAAGGACAATTCAAACAGTTGGAGGCCTGTTTTAAAGACATAAAAGACTGGATGTCAGATCATTTTCTATTGTTGAATACTGATAAAACAGAGATGTTGGTCTTGGGGCCCAAAAACCTCAGAAGAGGGTTATCTGATTTATCTCTTAATCTGGATGGTTGCTCTGTTGCTGCAAGTTTGGTGGTAAATTACCTTGGTGTTACTATAGATCCTGGTCTCTCATTTGATAGTCACATCAAAAACATTTCCAGAGTAGCCTTTTTTCACCTGAGGAATATTGCCAAAATTAGGGGCTTCCTGTCATTAATAGATGCAGAAAAATTGGTACATGCCTTTGTTACATCTAGATTAGATTATTGCAATGCATTACTGTCTGGCTGTTCCAATACCTCACTCAGGAGCCTACAACTCGTACAGAATGCTGCTGCAAGGATCCTGACTAGAACAAAGAAATATGAGCACATTAGTCCTGTGTTGGCGTCACTTCACTGGCTTCCTATAAACTATCGTGTAGACTATAAGGTACTCCTCTTAACTTATAAGGTGTTGCATGGACTTGCACCCTCTTACTTGATGGATCTACTTCATCCGTACAATCCCCCACGTTCGCTTCGCTCACAAGATGCAGGGAACTTGTTAGTCCCTAGAATATCAAAAAATACAGCAGGTGGCAGAGCTTTCTCCTATAGAGCTCCTTTACTGTGGAACAGTCTACCCGTCTCTGTGAAGGAGTCAGACACGGTCTCAATTTTCAAGTCTAGGTTAAAAACACATCTCTTTAGTCTCTCTTATAGTCATGAGCTATCCTTACTGTCACCAATCATAAGTGATGATCCACCCCTATCAGGACTGCTGATGATGTGGTGGGATGGTCTCTGAGTGCCCTCATGGCTGCGTGCTCCCTGTGCCACTCACCTAATTAGTTATGCTGCCCTAGATTACTTCTGCTGGTGAAAAAGTGTTATCACTACTCTTTCCCCTGATCCGGTGTGATATTTATCATAGTCATAATTGCACCTTTCCTCTTTTCTCCCCGGCTTCGTGGCACCTGCCCGGAGCTCACCTGCCCCAGAGTCAACCCCCCACCTCTGCCATGTGTTAGCCGGATGCCGCTAGCCCAGACCCTAGCTGCTGGTTCCATCCCCCACCCTGCCCTGGTATCTGGAGGGATGAGGTCCACCCCACCCCTACACTTAGAATGCCCTTCCGGTGGTCTGTTAAGCCTCATGAGCCTCAAGGACTATTTGTTTTGTTTTTCTCTGTATCCCACCATTTTCCAGGAGTTCATCTCGACCGCCTTTTAAGGGGTCAGGGAATCATTTTCCAGTCTCCCACATTGGCTCCAATGGTTTTCTGGTTTTTTGATTCCCTCTGGAAAATGCCAATTGTGAAGCGCTATGTGACAACCTGTTTGTAAATGGCGCTATACAAAAATAAAGATTGATTGATTGATTGAATAAGAAGCTCTCTGTAATGCTTTCGGGTAGCAGTTGTTAATGCTATTATATCATATTAAATATGATAATAAGAAGAAGGTTTCCAGATTGAGAAATTCCTCGCAATTGAAGAGTTTTTTTTCCCAAACTCACTCAGTCCACTTTGACCAATTTTAAGAAAATCAACATTTGTGTTGATTTTTTTAAATTGGGGTTTTTTGCATGAAAAAAAATCATGTTTTAATACTTAAATCCCTAAGAATTTTAGTGTAAAAGTGAAACTGCAAATATCTAACCATTTATCATAAAAATAATACCCACCTTGAAAAATATGGTTTATCAAAGCTCACTCAGTCCACTGAATGAGTTTTGGAAAAACACTCTTCAATTAGTAATGTTGGTAGTGTATATATACTCCCAACTATGTTTTAAGCACTTATACCTATATGTTAATGCATATATTCTGTATGGAACTTAATATAGACACTCATAAGAACAAAAGAGCATAATACTTACACTCAATGACTTTGTTTTGAAATTGTTGCTGCATGATTCCTCACAAAATTACAACCATGCTATCGCCTAAGCAACCACGGAACCCAAGCTTGGTACCAAACCACAAATCAATAGAGGGTTTAAAAATAGGTGGCAGGATATGTACCCGTCACGGTTGAAATCAATGATGAGAATGATTTAAGGAGCAAACTAAAACATAAGTGCTTGATACATTGCTCCTTATTGTAAAATGATAACAGGCAGTAGATCAACCTCTTCCTAAGTGTGAAATGCATTTTGTAATTGATGAATAAGCAGTGTGCATTTGCAAGACCCTCTCAAGGGCTGGACGGTCTGGAGGATACAGAATGCAGTTTTGGTGGCTGCTCATGCTCTTTTTTCCTCTCCCCTTCTCACTCCATCTCTCTCGCTCTCTCTCCATCTCACTCAATACCATAATTCCACCTCCATCCCTCCCGATTCCTGAATTCCGTTTCTGTCTCTTTTGCTTATCTCCCATGCTAACAGATGTTTCGGTGAGCCTTCTGTCCCTGGTGGTGACAGCCTGTGGCCTGGCCCTGTTCGGGGTCTCCCTCTTCGTTTCCTGGAAGCTGTGCTGGATCCCCTGGCGGGAGCGCGGCCTCTCCCCTGGCGACAAGGACGAGCAGACGGAGCAGCAGGCTGTCTACTCTGACGCGGATCCTGTTGAAAATGAGTACGGCCAGGACTGCGTGAAGGAGCTGGCGCCGATGCTGGCGCCAGAGTCCGCCATGAAGATCAGTCACACCTCACCCGACATAGCGCTGGAGGTACAGCCCAAGGGCAAGGAGAACTGCATCCACAATGCCCGCATGCAGCGGCAGGTTACAGAGCCCACCTCATCTGTGCGGTGAGTCTCACCCACACGCTCTCTCTACCTCAACCAGTATTCAATTCTATAGAACTTTATTAATAACTGGGCTAATATCCACGACTGAAGGACACTGGGCAACAATACAATTTTAAAAAAGCTCTTATATAGCGCTAAAGAATAATAAATAAGTAAATAAAATAATTAAATTAATTAAATTAAAATAAATAAACACATACATACATCTGAATCAGCTAAGTCCAAACTAGGAAGAATAGACACATGAGAACAGGTAAGTCATTCGAAGCACTTTACAAGACATTTTCAAATTAATATCATAATCAGCTAGAAGTCCAAACTAGGAAGAACATAGCAACATAGCTCTGCTTGAGCAACATAGCTCTGCTCCAGAACCCTTGAGTTCTCACCCTTAGCCAGAATGTATGACTGGTGCTGTTTCTGTTTCCTTTCAAGGCACACCTCCATCCGGAGGCAAATTAATCTGTCCAATCCAGACTTCAATGTGGCACAGTTCCAGAGGCAGGAGTCCCTGACAGGCCTGAGTCTGGGCCGTATCAAGCCGGAGCTATACAAGCAGAGGTCTGTGGATGGGGAGGACGGCCGGAGGGGCAACAGCTGTGGCCGCCTGCACTTCGTCCTCAAGTACGACTGTGACTTGGAGCAGCTCATTGTCAAGATCCACAAGGCGCAGGACCTGCCCGCTAAGGACTTCACAGGGACCTCTGACCCCTATGTGAAGATCTACCTGCTCCCGGACCGCAAGACCAAGCACCAGACCAAGGTGCACCGCAAGACTCTGAATCCCATGTTCGATGAGGTCTTCCTGTTCCCTGTGGGCTACGCCGAACTGCCCACACGCAAGCTACACTTCAGCGTCTACGACTTTGACAGGTTCACCCGCCACGACATCATCGGCCAGGTGGTGGTGGACAACTTCCTGGACCTGAATGACTTCCCTCGGGAAACGAAACTCTGCCGGGACATTCAATATGTCACCTCGGTGAGTGCTTCTCTGTGTCCCCTTCAGTCATCTGGGAATTTTTTTTTTTGGTGTTGTGCCCTTTTGTGTTAGAGTCTATGCGTGTTGCGCAGTAGTAATTGGAAAAATAAATGATATGTTCATTTCACAATGCAATTAAAAAATTAGCTAGAGGCTGTAGACAACCTAGGAGGCTTCCAAGCCCAATGTAATGAAAACACTTTCCAAAGACTGCAATCAACTGGACATCACACTTAAAATGTATTTTCCAAGTTTGGATTGTATACGAACAAAGCTCAGGGAGAAACAGCTCTCTCCCACATTAGTGCATATTCGCCGCATGCAGCATGACCTGAATGCAATTTAATTGGGCGCATATGTCTAGTATCTGCATGGAAGAAATCAAAACCCTGCGACTTATGCTGTAGCAGGCTTGTGTGTCAAAGCGAGGTATGTGAAACACCTCAATTTTAGGTGGTGTATGAACATTAGGGGGCGTAGCCACCAAAGAATATGGGCGATCCCTTATTGCTTCGCAATTTAGATACTACACTTGCTAAGGACTAATGACAACCTAATTATAGCATTCTGCCAGGTTGGACCGCAGGAGGCTTGTTTAGACAAAAATGGTGCAAAAAATGTGTAGTTTTTGGGTGTGGTGGGTGTGGCTTGCGTGAGCGTGATATGCGCGCTGAGTTTTGCATCGATCGAGCGAAGTGGCGATATAGAAATCCATGCGTGAATTTATTTTTTTAAGTGGGCAAGCAAGAATAATAGGATTCCACCCATCAGACATGAACACCTAATGAAAGCATCTTCTTAAAAAAAGATTTTTAAGGAATGCTAATGTTGGAGAAAAATACTCATTCAGAGAAAGGAATAGGAACAATTCTAAATAATTTGTAGGGAAGGAGGACTGCCACAGTGTACCCAATGTCTGGTATAAACCTTTCAAAAGATTGAATCTCCACATTACTTTGTTCTGGCTAGTACGTAATGTAAATGCACACTGTGGTCACAGAAAGATGCCAAACCAATGTCATGACACAGTTTTATGAAAGATTATTTTTGCTCTGACAAGGATCCACTATAACAATGTGATGTTTAGCAGCAACATTTAGCCCATTTGATGGGCATGTAACATATGAGGCACTTTCAACATTGAGGGATGGACTCTTAGTAAAATTTTGAAACAAAAATGAAATTTGATAGCAATAATCCAGCACAAATGGTAGAGGATACTACCAAAAGAAAATACATACATAACTGTCTGTTACATCAGAACAATGTATTTTGTGCAGGTAGTTGAACAACCCATAGCAGAATAATACTGCAAAATTTGTTGATAATTCAGTTGATTTATAATATATACTCCAAATTGTTTTCCTATCACAAGTGAAGGCCAATGGGGAATTGCATTAACATTATCAGATGGCAGACAAGCAGTCATAAAAGCCCAATATTAATAATTTGGGGGACTTCCGGTGTGAGCATTAATCAACGCCAACCGTGAACATCAAAGTGACGGAGTGTCAGACTTGCAGGCTTAATGAAAGTGAATTATCCAATGTGGGCACCACATCAATGCCTGCCACCGTTGCCATGTAACATTTTTGCAGATGGGTCTAGGACAAGGGAGAGCACATTACATTTTACATTTTAGGCATTTAGCAGACGCTCTTATCCAGAGCGACTTACACAATTTACATTTATTTACATACAATCCATTTATACAGCTGGATATTTTTACTGAAGCAATTCAGTTTAAGTACCTTGCTTAAGGGTACAATGGCAGTGCCCCCACCTGGGAATCAAACCAGCAACCTCTGAGTTGCAAGCCCAGCTCCCTAACCATTACACTACACTGACGACATCTACCGTGTCTTTTATCTGCGCACAGCGACACTGTCTCCAAGGCAGGTCCTAAATGCTCTGGCACTGGTCCCTGCTAATGGCTGCAATCCATCAATCTTGCTCAACTACTGGTTTGGTTTGGGATTTTCTAAATGCAGTGGTCACTGACCTAAATTCAACCAACCTTTGTCCATAACTTTTTCAGTCCTTGTCCTTGACTTAATATAACCACGTGTTATATACGAATAAATAACTTTTTTCTTAACAAACACAGTTTGGAAAGTTAATTTTGGTGAATGTTGAAAATGTGTTGGTGTAGAGAAAAAAGTTAAAAGAGTTAAGATGAGTGCAAATGTTTATCCTTTTCAAAAGCATGCTGCTTTGTGTTCTTGAGGCTCAAGTGTTCTGTGAAAGAAAATTTCTTGCTTGTACTAATATCACAAGGCCACAGTGGCATTCCCCATTTTTGGAGAAAGCTTTCTTTCATTTTTTTGACTTTCTATTTGTGTGCCGTTGAAGTGACTGACCTATTTAGGAGAGTGCCTTTGTGAAGGTAAAAATAGTAATAGGCTCTGTGTGTCAGCCCCTGGTACCCAATCTCCGAGAACAAGACACCTGAAGGATAGCAGCCTCCGAGGTAAAAGCACAGAGTGATCCGTGACAGATCCACAAGCAGAAAGAGCAGAGGAGAAAATACTTTTGGCGCAGCAGTAGGGATGCTAATTTTAAGAAATGTCCTTGATTGATCATCACCCACATTAACGAACAATTAATCAATTAATCTTAAAAAAAGAAACAGCAAAATGGAGCGTATGACAGAGAATACAAAATGCAAGTTTTTTTTTCCTCAAGCAAAGCTTTATTCAAACTTTTGAGACACGGGCCTATTTTAACACCATTCAGTAGGCCTAACAATGAAAACAATATTCCTTTTGAAATGAAAAGGGCTGTCTGAAAGCGGAGGCTTGGCAACTTGAAATTTTTTTTTTTTTAAAGCCTACCTCCTAACTTTAGAGTCCCGACTAATCCCGTTACTGTTTTTTATTTAAGAATATAAGCAATAAGCGTGTTCAGAGGTGAGCCGTGTGCGCAGCTTGTTCACAGTAAGACCAGCCGCTGAGAACACCCGTTGCGACAGAATCGATGTCCCGGGAATGCATAAATACTGCCGTGACAAAAAAATATTATTTCACCAAAAACTCAGAGATATGCGGAAGTAACGTTAGGCGTGCTTAGCAAATTCAAGAGACCATGCTATTGTTGGCTGAGGTAATGTTAGGCTATACAAAATATAACAAAAATGTTTTGTTGTTGTAAATAGTTTCTTTTGTGAAATATTGCTAGATATATTTTATCAAATCAACAAGGTTTTAACTGTTGTTTCGAAGCAATATTATTACACTCACTAGAGTTTGTGCTATTGGATAACTCCGCTGTGCTGTGATACATAATCGTTAATTTGATATGCTTGATCGATCAAATTCTTAACAGCGATTAATCGATCATCAATTAATCATTAACATCCCTAGGCAACAGTGTAGATCTGTGCTCATGATCAGGGGAATGACAAGGGAGTCTGTTTTTGATAATGATGCTGTATGTGTAACTCATGGTCTAGCTATACAGTAACGGAAGTGTTTTGATTACATCCTAGCTGCTCTCAGATGGGTTTTATACCCTTTTTTTAAATCAGTCAAGTTACACATTGACAGAGATGGGGAAACAACTAAAATAAGGGGGAGAAAGAAAAACGAGAACAAATAAGTAGGAATTTGCTGTTAATCTATACATAACTGCCAAAATAAAGGTGACACTTGAGTAAATGAAGGATCATTTAAATGGATGCAGTACCAGGAGTGTGTATTGGGGGGTGCCTTGGTCACTACCACTGGATAGGCCTGGCCCACCCCTTTCAACCACCCGACCACTTGGGCCAGGGCATTGCCTTTATTTTGCTGCCAGAGTGTTGCCTTTATTTTGGTACTGGATCAAGCCTGGACTTGCATACGCCAAGTGTCTCTGCATCAACTACCTGACCTGGCAAGCTGCTTCGGGCATTGAAAACTCTCGGTGTTAAAAAAAGAAACCTCCTGATATCCATTTGGAATTCGCCTTTAACTAATTTCCACCCGTGCCCTCTTGTTCTGCTAACTGAACTTATCTTAAAAAATCTATGCTAGTTCACTTTGTTAATCCATTTTATGAATTGAAAAACCTCAATCAAATCCCTCCTTAGTCTCTGTTTGCAAAGCTTGAATAACTGTAATTCCTACTGGATTCATTTTGACAAATGAGCCTCTCGTGTGGTACCTTGTCAAATGTTTATACCCTCTTTTCCATGTCAATTATCCCCTCCCTCATATTGAGAGCTCGTTGCCATAGTCCTGAAACCGGCAGTGACATGCGCAGAGTACCGCCTCTTCTGAGCCAGAACCGGCTAAGCCGTCACCGTAACCCTGGTATGCACACAGAGCCACTCCTATACACAGAGAAATCGTATCGGCCTCCCTCCCCCCACCCTGGGGCGGACAGCCAATTGCCGCCCTCTAGTGGCATTCCCGGCCAGAGACGAACCTGACGCGACCTGGTGGAATCAAACCCCAGCGTTGGACGTTCTACCACTACACCACCCAGGAGGCCCGGTCCACCTTCTTATATATTGGAATTTTACTACCTTACTTCCAGTCATCTGGTATTTATCCAGTGTTTATGGATTTAATAAAAATATCTTCAATGGTTTATATATAATCTCTCCAAGTTCATTGGGTACTCTAGGATATATGCCATCAGGGCCTGTGGCCTCATTTGCAGTTTTTCTAGTATATCTCCTTCCCTTATCTCAAAGTCCTCTAAAACATTCCGTACATTGGCTGTACTTTTAGGCCCTGCAAATTTTAAAGCACATTCATTAAGCAATTTGTTAAGGTCTCTCATATACAGTACTGTATCTTGAGTGTAAAATACATTTAATCGTCCGTTGCTTTTGGTTGATCGTTTCTTCACTGTGAGAATTGTGTGGTAGTTTGCCAGACTGCAATCTTACACCTGTCTGCTGATGTTTGCTGTGCCAGGGATGAGAGAACAATGAATATTGTTTTACTTGACAGCAGTCATTTCAATGACGTGAAACGTGCACCCTCTGATGACCATCAGAATGCTTATCATCCATTGACCATTCAGGTCTCCTTGTTCAAGAGCCATGATAGCTCCAAAACCAGCTCATTATAACGGCTATCATAATGGCCTGTGATGAACTGCCATTTCGTAAAAGATTTAATTTATAAAAAAATTATTGGTGGAGACCAAACGACTCAAAGACTCACACAGCATCCTCTTAGAGAAACCTTATATTGATTGCTCAAGACAATGTGACCGGTTGTTATAATGTACTCTCATTGGCTGAGAATGTTTACTGTAGTAGCGTAAGCTTGTGCCCAGATTAACCTCAGGTCCTGGTTCCTTTTTCTTACCATTTGTCCATAGGCAGAAATCAGCTCTGTTGCTGTAAATCTAGTTCACAGAGGCACTGTGCAGACCTGAGACTCTTTATCATATGCATATTATTTACAAATTGAATATCATGATATCTACTGTCTGATTTTCCCATCCACACGTCTTCCAAAGTATTGCTATTCCCAGAATCACCCCTGAAAAGTACCAACATACAAAAATACTTAAAGGAGTATTTCAGGAGAGACCACCAGGAAGCACACTGTGGGGTGACGTAGATTTGAAGTGGCAGTAAGAGGGCTGCACTGACAGCACGATATAGAGCCGGAGCAGGCATCCATGGGTGACCATGGCCTAGAGGTCTGGAGCTGCCCTCTACTGCGCCTAGTCATCCTCCAGTGAGCAATGACCACATTATGATCCATGCTGTGTCTGCTTCCCAGGCTCTGTCACCATCACCTACTCTACCGAGTCACCCATAGCGCTCTACACCAAGTCTACATCCATCTCTGCACTCTCTCCAATTAGTCATAACTGTCAGGCTCATAAAAGCATATCTCTTTCCTCCAAGCTGATCACCTCCACATCTCACTTAGGCTCTGATGCGACATTACCACCACCATTATAGCACCCAAGGAGGAGGACATGTTTGCAGAAGTGTTCACTTGCTGTCATCGGGGAAAAAGATGTAAAAGCCCACAGAAATGTGGTTAGAAAAAGAAAATGATGAAGCAGCAGAGTTGCCTCTGACTGCTTTAAGCAAGAGGACTCGTTTGATTTCGCATGTCAGGCCGAATGAAGCCTTCCATGACTCCTCCCCATGCCATGCAAGGAGATATTATTGCAGATCCAGAGTTCATCTGCGGAGGGAGAGAGACGGAGACTCCTTGCTCTGGCCCCTGTGCTGCACATGGCTGCTTTCAGACCGCCAAAATAGGGCAGGCCTCCAGAGAAAACACACATGGTGCACAGGCAGACCCACCGTGATCACACACATAAATCACTTCACCAACTTTGTACACTCCTTATGTTCTTTATACAGCATGTACATTTGAGACCCAAAGCTGAGCAGTCGCATCTGTTCAGATGAGCCATAGGATTCGTCAACTGGTCTGTGTGAGTCTGTGAAATTTCTGCACACCACCTCCCGCACATTTGTATATGGTTCTGTGTGGCTCAGTAGGTAGAGCATGGCATAGGCAATGTTTAGGTTGTGGATTTAATTCCCACTGGCTCCACATATACTGAAAAAAAAGTATGCATTCGCTAAGTTGCTTTAGATAAAAAGCATCTGCTAAATGGCTATATATATACCAGTGGCGGGCCGTGCATTTCACACCTAGGCCTTCAGTAGTGCTCCGTCTGAATCAATCCACCCCTCAATAACTATTTTATGGCTATAAAAGCCATCTTATTGTTATGTTTTGAGTATCTGTTCGGTTTGTTTTTGCACTTTGTTTATTTATCTTTCTTCAGTCATGTTTCATTCTCGTTCTGTCATGCACTTCGGGAAATTCTATGTTTCGGTTTTTCCGTCTTCGTTTCTAATCTCGTTTTACTTCCTTCTTACTTTCTAATTACACTTTGTATATATTAGTTAGATGTATATAGTACTAACCAACTAATCTACTAACATTAGGGATTTAGATTAAGTTACTAACACTACTAATCACTAATTATCTCACGCTTCTAACTATCGCTGTCATTCTCTCTCGTCCTATCTCTGTACGCTTCTCACGTTCCGCTTTATTCGCACGCAGATTTTATTGTGCGTTCATCCTCCTCCCTAAAAAACCGAAACATAGAATTTCCCGAAGTGCATGACAAGACAAGGAGAGGAACTCGAACAGGAACAGTGACAGACGGGGAACAGAACGAGAATGAAACATGACTGAAGAAAGATAAATAAACAAAGTGCAAAAACAAACCGAACAGACACCCGTTGCCGTTGCATCGCAGATAGATAACTCGTGTATCCAGAATAAATGCCTTTACTGAAGAAACAAACCCGGGGTGCTACCGCTGCAACACACATAAAAAAGCATCAATAATAACCTCATAAAATTGCAATATTATTTAGGAAAATAGCAACATTTTACTCACCAAAAATCCTTATTATTTGTACACAAAATCCATCCTCCTTTCTTTCCTCAAAAAGAGTTCAATTACTCTGTCGTACAGATTATCCGTGTGTTTCAGTTCCATCAAGAAGTCCTTTTCTATCGCCATTGAAGCGAATGCTGAAAGTCAAGCCTGCCCTGTCGTATTTCTGGCATAAGTTTTAATTCGCTTTAGGGCTGAAAATGTCCGCTCAAATGTCTGAATCACAGACTGATGTTAATTATATTTTGTCCATGAATACTTTTTAAATAATTCCAAATGGTCTGTCCGCTTCCTTTCATAGCTTTTCCCCTGGTTGCGCTGCTTCCAGACGTGTATTTTCATATTAAAGCATTTAACCAATCACATTACATCATAGTCAGACACTCTCTGACTATCCAATCAAAGGGTGTGAATACGCTGACGTTACCTAGGCCTTCTAGAAGGCCTTCGTGTCCCCAACTCAAAATCTGATTGGTTGAAGCAACAGTTTGATCAACACTTATTTTATGCTACAGGGCCTGCAGAACTGATTGTGAAGGCCTCCAGGCAGATTTATTTGACCCTGGCAACAAATTATGGCTGAAATGTGATTGGTTAAATGCTTTAATATGAAAATACACGTCTGGAAGCAGCACAACCAGGGGAAAAGCATTCATGGAAAAAATATAATTAACATCAGTCTGTGATTCAGATATTTTTTAGGCCAGCAGAGAAGGCCTTGCAGGCCCTGACGGCCCACCACTGATATATACAGTATATAGCACAGTAGTAGTGTTTAGACAGTGTATAAAGTAAAGCTGCAGTCCTTTGAAAAATGCACTCCCCTCCTCTGGCAGGGCAGATTTATCAGTTTGGTGTGTTTTAAACCACAAAACTGTAAGTGTTGTTCCATTTATATCCTAACCTGCTGCTAGCAATGTAATGCCATCTCAGTTAGTTCAAGAGAAAAACAGAGAATTGTTGGATGTTCTTTTCAGAATGATTTATGAATGCAACCCTAACGTTGCCAAGTAGTTATGCTGATTCCTACACCCCTTTTAAACCCTTTATCACCAAGCCAAAAAAGGCTATTTCCGCCTGTTTTACACTACTCTTAAATAAAGCCTTATAAGTTATAACTTTGTAGTAAAACACTGCAGGTGGTTGATGGCTGGATTTGGCTGTACCATCAGGAGTCACGTTTTAAAACGTATTAAACATAAGTGAGCAAACATTCATGGTATACACATAATGTACATAAATATGTTTTAAAAAATACATAAATCGCTTCATACTGTACTTACTGCACTTTTAGCCATCTTCTGTGAGACTGAAAACTTTTTTTTTTTTTCCCCACAGGTTTTGAAGCATGAACCTTAGGTAATGTCAATTATTAGACTGTAAATTACTGTTCAATAGTTCTAGCGATTATCTCTAGCGATGTGATTGCAAGTCATAAGCTAAATAACAAAATTGTAATTTCATTTTGATAAGTCCACATGAGCCAGGTGGTAAATCATTAGACACATTTCATCCCTAACATGTATACTGCCTGTGCAACAAACAGGTACAAATCACATACTCTCTCCCAGCACTTGTGTATAGCAACAGGACTAGTACATAGGCATGTCCTTCATTCTACAAGTGAACTTAGAGTCCAAATGCGGAAGCAAACAGCCTCGTGGTTTTCATGATTTCAGTTTACATTACAGTGGTGAATTTGCAGTAGTTTGTTTTTTTGTTGCACTGAGCTGGAGGAAGAGCTGATCAGGCTCTTTTTAGCTGTGGGCTAGTCAAGTGAAGGCTGTGAGTGTAAAATAGTGGCGGGTTTGTCAGATGTGATTTTATGCATCATGGAATTTGGGACGAGTCATAATTCTTTGACCGGTACCATCTAAACCACTAGTGGGCCCAGGATAATCTCAGCACTTGCACAGTTTAGTTGCGTGGCTGAATGACTACCACAGCTGTATTGCTAGCAGTGCATAGCATGTATTCTGTATATGTAACTGCATGAGGATTTGAAGATTGGCAGTGCGACTGAGGTCTGCAGCTGTGCACGCGGGGGGCACATATTCAGAGGACTGATATGAACTGCTGCATGGCTTGGCTTGAGATTTCACCATAGGGCAGTGATGAAAACAAACGCGTGTAGAGTTCCACAGTGCCGCCCAGGGGACCTGTGGATGCTCGTATCAATGGCACTGAAAGACAGGCGATAAATCACTGGCCGGCCCTGCTTTCTGCCCAGTGCAGCCCCAGTCTCTAAGAGAGGTAAAATGGCAAAGCATTACTCAGAATCAATGGCCTTGCTTTCATATGATAGAGACAAATGGTTTTTCATAATTATAAGGGGGGTTAGTTGCCACAATTGACTTTTTTAAATTAAGCCTAAGTTAATTAATTAATCAAAGGAATGAATGATGTCACCTTGAACACATTGGTTTTTGAAGAAAAAATATCTTACTAACAAACCCTATACAGATGTTACATTTTCATTTGTATCCCTCTTAAATTAATCAATATCACTGAAATGGATTAATCTTGGGAGATAACTGGGACAATGATTTGCAGAATTAGGCCAGCATTACCAAATACCCTATGTTCACTCCAAATTCGCCATTGCTGTGAATGGGTGAGGAAGATCCAACAAGGAATATGGGCCTTTAATCCCTTTCATATGGAAATATCATTACACTTTACCACTCCCTTCTTTTCAGAGAAATCTCAGAAGAAATCTCAGAAGAGGAAAGATGACTGACAAAACACAAGAGAAATTTGAGAGATTTCCTGATCATAAAAGCATTCACTTCATGCTGATTTTTCTTTCTCTTGTGTTCTAGTTTTGACATTTATTTTCCTTTACTTCATAAGATTTATCAGTAACATCTTTTGATCTGTCAATCATGTGAATACAAAAGTAGATTTGTCTCTCTGTCTCTCTCTTTCTCTCTCACTCAAGCACACATCCACACACACACATAGTGTTTCTGCATGATGGAGGCACACGTTTAAGGTACAGCATAAAGAAACACTCCCAATCCATAAGAAAAGAGAGCTGGTAACAAAACTATTTTTATGAAAAGTCAGCCATGATGTAAAATTGGCTTGAATTACAACCACATCCCTTTCATTAGTAAGGCGACTAAGATGCGGCTCATAGATTGGAGGGGAAGTGAATTTAGGAGACTAAGATACAGCTCATTGATTGGAGGGGAAGTAAGTTTAGGGGACTAAGATACAGCTCACAGATTGGAGGGGAAGTGAATTTAGGGGACTAAGATACAGCTCACAAATTGGAGGGAAAGTCAATTTAGGGGGCTAAAATACAGCTCACAGACTGGAGACAGCAGAAGACTAGACCAAAACAGTCTCCATAGCAACAGAGTCCATAGGATGGAAATAGTGTGGAAATACTTTTTAATGCTCATGATTATGAGAGAATATTTGCTACATCTCCAGTAATCAGTAAATTGCAGTTTCTGTTACACATAACCAGTGGGGATAAAAAGTATTCACCACATTTTATTTTCTTACTTCATGGAATCAAAATTGATTTAATTGCGATTTCTTGCTACCAATCAACACAAAATACTCTTAATGTCACATAAAAGAAAAGAAAAAACAACTAAGGTTTCAAATGATTTCAAATTAAATACACTTGTCTGTGAGAGGTCCCACAGTGCATTTACAAACAAGAGCTTAGACCAAAGAACATTCAAAGCAAATCTGAGAAAAGGATCTTCAAAAGCACCAATCAGGAAAAAAAGGATTGAATATCCTCCAGAGCACCATTAAGTCCATAATAAAGAAATGGAGAGAGTATGGCACAATTGAACAGGCCGTACTCCAAAACTGAGCATCAATGCGAGAAGGGCACTTCTTAGGGTGGCCACTAAGAGACCTATGGCAACTCTGACGGAGTTAAAGTCTTCTATGGCAGAGATGGAAGAAACTGTCCATGGGACAACAGTAGACCAGACGCTTCAGAAATGTGCATTTTATGGGAGGGTGACAAAAATAAACCATAGTTGTAAAACTCACATGAAATCTTGCTTGGAGTTTTTCAGAAGACATGTGGGAGACTCTCAAAACAAGTGAAGGAAGATTCTATAAGCCTGAACTTTTTGGCCTCAATGTTAGCCGCTATGTTTATCGCAAGCCTAACACTGCATATCATCCCAAGAGCACTGCCCCACCGTGAACCATGGTGACCATGGTGGCAGGAGCCTAATGCTATGGGGACGCTTCTCTGTTTCAGGGAATGGAAAATTAGAGGGCAAAATGGATGGAGCAAGATCTTGAAGGAAAACCTGCTGCAGTCTCCAAGAGACCTGGGACTTGGGGGGATATTTATATTCCAGCAGGACAATGACCCATAGCATACAGCAAAGGTCACACTTGAGTGGTTTAAGAACAAAACAAGCAATGCACTGGAGTAGATCAGTCAAAGCCCAGACCTCAATCCCATTGAGAATCTGTGGAAAGATTTGAAAATTGCTGTTCACAAACCTGGTGTATGAAAGAGGGGTACAAGTTTATGAGACACTGGGACTCCTTTTGGAACAGGGGTGCTACATCTGAACCGGAGGGGTACAGCTGCATTGGGCCAGCGTATGCTTAGGGTACCAGAGGAATATTTAAACTAGGGACTGGGGGGGCAGGGAGGGAAATTAGTAGTAGTGTTAAGGATACAGAGGTACAGACTGCCCAGTTGGAGATACCAGGGTGGAGTATAATAAATCTGAGGATATAATTAATAAAGATTTTTTTAGACCATAATGTAAATAGAGGTGGTTCGGCACAGTTATGTGGGGAGGGGAGGACAGCATAAGTGTGAGTAAGGCTCTGAAGTTCCTGTGTTAAAATGCTAGAAGCATTAAAAATATTTTTTGGGAACTGGAGGCTGTTATGTTGAATGGGGTTTATGACATAGTTGGGATTATTGAAACATGGCTTGGTGCAGCGGATCGGGATGAATATAATGTGGAAGGGTACAAATTGTTTAGGAAGGATAGAACTAATAAAAGAGGAGGGGGAGTGGCTCTTTATGTGAAAGATGGTCTTAATGTGCAGGAAATTCCAGGTATTAACTCATTCATTCCTTGTGAGGACATCGGATTAGATTACTGGAAGATCATGAGAAGGGCCTTAATATAGACCTCCAGCTTCAGACAGTTACATACTATGCTCTATGCTAACATAAAACAAGCCTGTGCAGAAGGAGAGACGTTAATACTGGGCGACTTAAATTACCCCTCTACTACCTAAATTGGGAAGTAGTGTCAGATCAGGGCAAATGTGAAGAGGAGTTTTTAGATGTGGTTAATGACTGCTTTTTGGTACAGTCTGTTACTCAGCCTACGAGAGGGAAATCAATACTGGATCTGGTTTTGTGTAATAATCCTGACAGAATTTGCAGCACAGAAGTAGTAGAACCGCTAGGGTCAAGTGATCATAGTGCAGTTACTTTTTTTTTTTTTGCAAGTTAACTAACTCTAATTGTATAATTTTTTTACTTCAGACAAGCTGACTTGAATGCCCAAAGTATTCAAAGAACTTGTGGAAATTATATATAAACCATTGACAGATATTTTGATGCAATCCATGAACACTGGAGAAATACCAGATGACTGGAAGTCAGGGTAGTATAATTCCAATATATAAGAAAGGGGACCATACTAACCCAGGAAACTATAAGTCTATCAGTTTAACTTGCATCTCATGTAAAATACTGGGATGTATTATTAGGGACAAGTGGAATCATTCTTGAAAAATAATAGTATTTTAAGAGAGAGCGAACATGGTTTTCTCAAGGGGAGGTCATGCCTAACAAACCTCCTGGACTTTTTTGAAGAAGCTACAAGTGTTTTGACTTGAACCAGGCTTAAGTTATTATACATTTGGACTTTCAAGCATTTCAATGCATTTGACAAGGTACCACATGAGAGGCTCTTTGTTCAAATGAATTCAGTCAGAATTACAGGAGTTGTTTTAGAATGGGTTCATAATTGGATGCAAGGGCGAATATAAAGAGTAATAGGAGGTGGGGTCGTATCTGACCTAGGTGCTGTGGGCAGTAGAGTCCCACATGGATCAGTGCTGGGACCTCTGCTCTTCCTTCAATCAATCAATCAATCAATCTTTATTTTTGTATAGCGCCATTTACAAACAGGTTGTCACACAGCGCTTCACAATTGGCATTTTCCAGAGGGAATCAAAAAACCAGAAAACCATTGGAGCCAATGTGGGAGACTGGGAAATTATTCCCTGACCCCTTAAAAGGCGGTCGAGATGAACTCCTGGAAAATGGTGGGATACAGAGAAAAACAAAACAAATAGTCCTTGAGGCTTGAGGCTTAACAGACCTTAACTTCCTTATTTACATAAATGATCTTGATAGGGGCATTAGTAGCAAAATAGTTCAATCTGCAGATGATACTAAACTTAGGGGATTGGCAAACCGTTTGGAATTGACTAAAGTAGTCCAAGATGATTTAAACAAAATCCAAGAAAAATGTGTAGGTGTTCAATTTGAAAAATACTTAATTGTAGTTGATCAAAGTCTATCTGCATCAAAGAACTGTGCTACAGCAGTGAAAAATGCCAACAGGATGCTGGGTTACATAGCAAAAAGTATTGGGTATAAATCAAAGGAGGTTATATTAATGTTATATAATGTTGTTTAGCAAGCAACAGTCCCCATCCAACCTGATGCAGCTCAAGCAATTTTGTAAAGAAGAATGGGTGAAAATTGCAGTGTCCAGATGTGAAATGCTGGTAGACTTACCCAAATAGACTCACAACTGTAATCGCAGCTAAAGGTGCTACTACTAAGTATTAAGTCAAGAGGGGTGAATACTTGAATCAATTATTGTCTGTTATTTTATTTGTAATTGATTAATTAAGAAAAGCTTCAGAGTTGTTCGATTATTTTGTGTTGATCAGTGACAAGAAAGCCCAATTAAATCCATTTTGATTCCACGAAACAACAACATAAAATGTGAAAAATGCCAAAGGGGTGAATACTTTTTATGCCCACTGTATGTGAAGCAAATGAATGCATGCAGGCAGCATGTCTCTATAAAACTGGATTCAGTATACAAATCCGTTCTAGTTGTTGACAGTGTGGACTGACATCCAGCATGGTACTGTAGATATTTTAAATAGACAATAAATTCTCTAAAACTGCAGCAAAGGATGCCTCTAGAATGTCTCTGTTATTTCAAACAATAGCAAACCATCATTAGAAAAAGCTCAGAGCAGTCCTCTGGGCTTTGAATTTTATTTAGACCCTAGCTCCAATTAACAGTTGGAATTTTTGTCTTTTGCATTACAGTCTTTTATGCAAGGGTAGGAAATCAAACACGTGCAAATGTATTCACAAGCATAAACAAACAAACACATTTCCATACTAAACAACTCGGCTACACTATTTTACATTGTGTTTGAGTACACAGCTTTCACAAGTGATTGCATTTCCTTAGGGTGCCTTATGTTATGACATTGTTTAGTGCACCATTTGTGTGCCTCAGGCTGCATTCATACCAAATCTGGTGTACAAAGATAAACACAGAGTCAGATCATTCTGCAGGTTCAAACAACGTAAAAATAAAGTTTTCGCTGAAGTGACATTATTGCAGTAGCTGGAGTTTGAAAGTAAAAAGAGATTTGCATGGCTTGTTGTCAACAGATTAAAAATTGAAAAAGCTCAATTGAAAACAAATGCCTTCATTCTCAGGGGCACAGCTATTCTGATTTATTTGATGGCCTCATTTCTTCCAAAGCCAATGCTTGGTAATCAGAAAACTCTATACTGAATATTGAGTGCAGCAGAGATGGTGCGTGGTAGACAAACTTCATGTGCTGCTGTTTTTAGGCAGTGTTTCAGTTCCCTCCATGAATAAAAGATACCATAGTTATGTGAAGGACAGTCCATTTCTCACTGACAGATGGAAAGAGGGATTCCTAATCAAGGAAAGTAAATGGTGAATGTAAATGATTTACTGTCATGAGATGGGCTCTGCTTACAAACAAGACATTTATACTTGCTCTTGAAACACATTTATAGAGGTCCACAGAACCTTGGGAAATATTGATATTTGATAGAACACACAGAACCTTTGGCAGAAACAATCAAAGCCTCCTTACCATCAACAACAATGTGTCTATATTTGTGACACTTTTATGAGAAATCTTTGGTTCTCTGTTTTCTGGGTTGACAGTAAGCCAATCCTGGCTTACTTCCTGCATTATACATTTTTAGGTCACAAGTGTGGTCTTCTGACCCAGTAACATAGATAGTTAGCTCTCTGAAAATAGCACTCAACATATAAAGTAATGTAATGCAATCAAAATGAATGTATCCTCCCGACTAGTTATGTATTTCTCAAAACAGGGTTGAGGGCCCCTGTCTATTTAAAGGTGCTTTACAAAGTGAAGGAGCCCTGAGGGAAAGTGGCAGGTGGATAATTACACAAGATGTACTGCCTCCATTATCCCCCAGCCCTATTGAGCTCTTCAGTGTTCCACTGTAATCTCATTGACGGAGCGCAAGTGACCATAATTTCACCACCAACTTGATTTAAGTGCTCATGAGTACAGAGACGCCGGTCATCCTATAGTCTGGAGATGGAAGTGGGTAATTGGATTATTTGGCCCCGGAGGGAATCAGCTTCGTGGACCCACCCTCGTTATTTCAGCATGCTCAGGGGCTAAGTGCTCGGATGATTTGTGGTGGTCTGCATTTGTGACCTCCCCCCCCCCCTACCACCACCACCACCTCACCTTTAGCTTGTTTATTGTTTGACTGTACCAGAAAGTTACAAGTGTGAGTCATGGACAGATTATGTCAGTCTGCAGCACTGTTATTTAGGGGTCAGGGGTGTTCCTGTTATGGCGTTGACAGCTGCTGTACATCAGCTCATTTGTCCAATCTAATTGTTACCGATTTTGGATACAGACCAACGTCTGTTTCTCCAGAAAGAACCTTGTTTGCTTGTCCTCTCGAATATTACACATTTGTCATAATTAGCCAGCAGAAATTACTTTCATTGATGTATGAACTGGGCTCCAAATGATTCAAAATATTCCTCCATTCCGGTCAGCATAACCTCTTTTGTCAACAGCAAAGGACTGTTCCTCAAAGAGTGAGCAAAAGGACAATTTTCTGCACCATATTTTCATGAACAGATTTGTATGCCCTGGCCTTTCATCTCCATTGATGAGTTTTACATATAAAGGTTCCTGCTCAGAGGAACAACAGTTAGCAGGACATGAAGCTAATTAGCAGGGCTATATCTAGTTAAAATAATAGGAATAGGAAAGGAATAATAGGTTGGAATAATAACATGAGGAATCAGCTACTTGTTGTGATTTCCTGAAATAACTGGTAGCTAGTGTAACTTAGCTATCTTTGTCAGTTCTCTATAGCACACACCTAATCAGAAATGATCAAGAATAACAGCTAGCAAGCTACTAGGTTATATCCTGAGATTTAATAAGAGGCTGATGGTATACAGACAAAAAGGTGTGTTATAGCTGTCATGATTTGCTGTGGCTTGTGATCTCTAATAAAATAATACAGAGACATATTTAATCAAAGCAAAGGCTGGCCCCAATAGTCTGGTTTGTAGTTGGCTGAATAAAGTTGGGTCCAAGACATTAATGTTTAATGGACAATGGTTTGTTTGGTTTAGTTTTGGCAGGAATGGTGTTTATTGGTTTTTCAAATCAAATCAAATCAAATAAATTGTATTTGTATAGCGCTTTTCACAATTGAATTGTCACAAAACGCTTAACAGAGGGGGAACCCAGGTCTAGACCCCCCAAAAGCAAGCCTAAAGGCAACAGTGGCAAGGAAAAACTCCCTTGATAGGGAGAAACCTTGGGAGGAACCAAACTAAAAGGGGGGGAGCCTCTTCTGGCCAGCACAGGGTGTGTCCAAAAAAGACCATATCATGGTCAGTCCAAGGTGACTCAGGGCTGAATGACTTTGCGCCTCCTGAGTTAGGTAGTCAGTGGGGGGGGCTAAGCCATGTGAAGGGGGTCCAGATCCAGGAACGGGGGTAGGTGTGGGGGTAAGGGTTGATGGGGGCAGCTCACACTTCTCGCAGGATCTAGGGCTCGGGGGCAGGTGCTCCCGAGTCAGAGGCCAAGGCAGAGAAGAGAACATGCAGTCAAAAAAAAAAGCAGTGCTATAGCCAGTAGCATTATGTAACAGCAGGGGAGCACAAGCATAGGAAATATACAGATAGCCCCGACAGGTGTAAGCTATGGCAGCATACCTATTAGGAGAGGGACAGAGAATACAGGCAGCCAAGAGAGTTCCAAACCATCCACACCCGATCAAGGATAAAGTTTGGAAAGTTTCTCACTCCATAAGACACTAGGGCACGGCCTTCTCCATCTCTCCACCTAGACTATGTTTGGCAGTAGGCTAGGCTGAAAAGATATGTAGACTTAAAAATTGAAAATGTGTCTGAATCCCTAACATGCTTTGGTAAACCATTTCACAACAGAGGAGCTCTAAAAGAGAAGGCTCTACCACCAGCTGTGCTTTTCACAATTCTAGGGAGTAATAGATGGCCGGCTTCTTGTGAACGGGGCTTATAAGGGGCAACATTTCAGTTAGATGCAAGTCCGTTCACTGCTTTAAAAGTTAGCAACAGTACTTTATAATCAACCCGATATTTAACAGGAAGCCAATGTAGTGATGCTAACAGATGAGTAATGTGTTCATACTTTTTGGATCTAGTCAAAATACGTGCTGCTGTATTCTGTACTAGTTGAAGACTCTTAAGAGAGTTACTAGAGGAGCCAGATAATAAGGCATTACAATAGTCTAGCTTCAATGTGACAAAAGCATGCATCAAGGTTTTTGCATCCTCTAATGACAGAATGTGCCTAATTTTAGCTATGTTTCTTAGGTGAAAGAAGGCTACTCTGGAAGTGTTTTTAATATGAGTGTCAAATGTAAGATCCTGATCAATAATAAAACCAAGGTTCTTGACCATTAGACTTGATGCAACAATGCAATCATCTGCATTTAACTGCAGATCCAACTTGTTCCTTAATTTTGTGTGGCCCAAAACCATTATCTCTGTTTTATCTGAATTCAAAAGCAGGAAATCATCCAACATCCAATTACTGTCATCCAATTCTTTATATCAGAGATACAAGCCTCTAATTGAGTGAGTTGAAGTATTTCACCTGGTTTCATTGATATGTACAGCTGTGTATCATCTGCATAGCAATGGAAATTCACACCATGTTTACGAATAACATTACCCAGTGGTAGCAAGTATAATGAGAGTAATGGTCCCAGCACTGAGCCTTGTGGAATACCATATTTAACCTGAGAGTAGTCAGAGAACTCTTGATCTAATTGCACAAATTGAAACCTGTCTGATAAGTATGATTTAAACCATGAGAGTGCCCGTCCATGAAAACCAACCAGGTTTTCTAGCCTGTGAAGGAGAATCTGGTGGTCAATAGTGTCAAAAGCAGCACTTATGTCAAGGAGCACTAGAATAGAAACACAACCAGTATCCGATGCTAACAGTAAGTCATTTACAACTTTAATCAGTGCCGTCTCAGTGCTATGGTTTGGTCTAAAACCTGATTGTAGTGTTTCAAACAGATTATTAGTTTTTAGGAAAGCAGTTAATTGTTGAGCTACAGATTTCTCAAAAAGGGAAGATTTGAAATGGGCCTATAGTTCTTCAGATTAACAGGATCAAGATTTGGTTTCTTTAGAAGAGGCTTGATTACTGCCACTTTTAAAGATTTAGGTATGCAACCCAATAATAGGGATGTATTTATGATATCTAACATGGGCTGGCCTAGCACAGGCAAAAGCTCTTTAATAAGCTTTGTTGGTATGGGGTCTAACAGACATGTAGATGATTTGAAGGACATAACCAGTTTGCTAAATTTGTCCAGATCCAAGGGAGTGAAAAACTCAAGGGTCTCTACACAACCCTGCTCTTGATAGCCCTGTGCCATCTCGGGAGTTTTTGCGTATGAACTCTTCCTATATAATCTACACAGAGCAGGGGCTTACAACTGAACTATGAGCAAAGTGTTAATATCATTATTTTACAACTGGAGATGTTAAAGAAATTAAATTACAATTATATTGTGGGTTAATAGTGCATAGCTATGGTGTTGTGCATTCTTCATTTTACAAAGAGTAAACAAAAAAAACTTCCAGCTTATGTTCAAAGGCATTGTTTCATGGTAAGCATTGTACAGACTCACTCATCTTTATGTTTTTTAGATGAGCTGTTGATCCAATGACCTGTCTAATATGGGCCTGTCAAGATGGTTTAAAGATAGGTGAGTCTGTGAAATGCCTGTACTGCATGAACAAGCAGGAGATGTTACTGTTTCAACTAGACTAACAAAGAAGTCTTATGTTTAGTATGTTTTGTCAGCATCTATGACACTATGTAGTATTTGATAGTAAACCCCAGAAAACAGAGTTCATTGTTACCATCATGTGCTCAGGCTACAGATGCAGGGGTGGAGCCAGCAGGCTACTTCTACAGGTGCGGGGGTGGAGCCAGTGGGCTACTATGTATCGCCCCTCAATCACCACCCCTCGGCATGCCTCCGAGCGGCTGCTACAATATATTCAACTTGACATATGTTAAACTGGATTATGTTTTACTATGTATCATTTTATTCTAGATGTATTATTCTAAATGTATAATATATTCTAGCATTTTCTATTGGGGCTAGCCTTGCTTGCTTGCACATGCAGCAAAGTAGGTTTTCCCTCTTGGAGGAAGATTCTACCAGAAGAAGGGAGGTCAGCAGAGTGCACCAATATATACACCAATATACATACACACACACAATATATATATGTGTGTGTGTGTGTGTGTGTGTGTGTGTGTGTGTGTGTGTGTGTGTGTGTGTGTGAGGAATAAACCATGGCAAGCTGTGCGTTCTCAGGATATGTACGCACATCTGGGGTGGTGCTGCAGCACGAGGCTGTTAAGCTGGGGTTCCCACCCCAGAAGTGTGTATATATCCTGAGAACACATGGCTTGGAGTGGTTAATTCCACTTAAGTCTTGGCTACTTGCCACAAAAATATATTAAAATGCAAAAGTATTAAACATTTGAACTGTTATTTTGTAAAAATGATCATATTTTGGCATGTGTAAATCCACCAAGAAATATAGTTTACTCATTGGCCCAGGTTCAGGAAGAGATGGAAGTGTCATTATTTTGTCTACCCCCATATATAATATGCACACCGCACTCAACAATAATACTGCATGTAAAATATATGCTAGTTTTCTGGGTGTTTTTATGGCAGGCAGGCAGGCTTTAAGGGAACTCTCCAGCAGTGATGTGCTCCTCCAGTGGGCCCAGGCTGAGGTATGTGTCCCTGCTTGATGATGAATGAATCTCAGAGTGACCTTTTCTGCTGTGAAAATGCTTCTTCCAGCAGAGGCACCTGGGCACGCCATCCAAGGATGCCAGTCTATTTATTCTGTCAGGCCCTTTGTGCCCAATTAAGAGACGTACATGTGACAAGATGTAGTGCACATTATACCAAAAACTGGACGGATATTCTCAGGCTGTAGGAAAGGTATCTTATTTGTCCTCACCAATCTTTTAGAAAACTGGTGATATGAGAACAGTTAACTGAATAAAAAGGAAAGGCAATTGAAACTGTACTTTCCTATTATGATTTTAATGGGATGAGCACATTGTTGCATTCTCCTAAAGCCTGTAATTAAATTAAGCATAAGAAATTATGTCAGATAAGATACTGCACTTGCAGAAAAGTGAAGTTTGTGGGTTAGAAGTGTTGTTGGAAATGTACCTAAGATGGTGGCGAATGGAAAAACAGCACAGTCTCAGCAGCGCTATTTTGAGAAAGGTGATAATTGAACTGCTGCTTTTTACATGCTAACAGAAGCCTTCTCGCTCCTGTGAAGCTGCACATTCTATTAGTGAAACTGGAAGAATTTCCAGACTGAGGTGTCCTGTTTCAGATTTCTAGTACCAAACCTAGTACAGAATAGGGATGTGACAAATGGACAATTTTTTTCCTAATGTTTAAACGGCCATCTTGTGGTATTCCAAAAATTCTTGAAATTTCATGAGAATTCTCAATGCAGAATATAGTCCTATTGCACATGAGCGCTAGGGTGCAATGAAGTTCTATCTACCCCAAAGGCATCTAAACCATAATTTCGCATTATAAGCCAAAACACACTATCAATGATTAAGGTGTTAGGGTAGCTCTATGCATTTTATGATACTACCCAGGCAAACAGCATGTAGCCTGGCCTATCCTAAATCTCCATCTCCATCTTGACACACTAATTGACGTGATTACCATAAACAGACGTGGGCCTCCCTGGTGACATCACTGACAGGTTTTATCTTGAATGAAACCAGGTCGATAACGTGGTCTTGGCAACAGCATGGTCCATATTGGTTCGGTGCTCCGTGTGCCCTACTATGTCACACATCTATGAGGCCTATGCTTGACATTTTTGTGAGACGCACCAGAGAAACTTGTCACATGGTAGTGATATTGCATGAGACAGTCTCCACACATAGCAGCTCAACCCACATCTCTGTATAAACCAAGCCATCTTCCCCAGGCCTATCGATGTTTGGTATCTCCACAATGCTTACATCAGAGGACCATTTCAATGAGGACCTTGAAATGTTGTCTTGTGCTAGTAAGTGACCCAAAATGAGAATATAAAAACTTGGCTTGCGCTGGTCCTTCCTCAAATTGTAAATTAATTGTGCCTGGGCTAGGGGGAGGGGGGAGCCCCTCCCTCCTTCAAACACTCAAAGTGTGACTTGTTTATAGTTGGGTCTGTTGAGTCTATCATTCTAGGGTTTGATTCTACACATTCTTTTATTCTTCGAAGATCTTGGTCCTGGCTCAACCTTTTCACCATTTTCTTTGGCTCATTTGCTTTGTTTCCTGACTGCCTGTGTCTGTTTTGGGAGAGATGTGGTTTGATATAATTTTCTATCATTCATCTCTTTCTTGATTGTTAGATGTAATTTTATGCCTAGGATTTAATGTTTGTTAAGGTAGCAAACCTACATTTGTAGATTTGTCATTGAATATTTTGACTTTATCTTATGTAGTAGTGTTGTATTGTCGTAATTTAATAAATCAGCTGTCGGATACGTTAGAGGTTTTAACATATAGTGCCACTTGTTTTCAGTACTCAAAGTGCTGAACCTTAAATCAGGGCATTTGACTGTTAAGGCTACTGGATTCAGGGAATAGACATTTGCATTCAATTGCACAAAGTGCAACTGTTGAGCATTTTTGAACAGTTTTGACACTCATACACTTTCTTGCCGTTATCCTGAACTCATCATACTCGTATCCATAACATAGGATTATTCTATGGGAAATTCTATTATTAACATAGGAAAACCAGAAATGTGCTCAAAAATTCAAAAAATTGTGATGCAGGAGTGCCTGCGAGCTGCACAAATCTATATGAACACACAAGCACCTTGTCTCTAGTCTTATAGCCTATATAGCTTTTATGTGATCAATTAAAGCCAACAAAATGATGTTTTAAGTGAGAGATAATGGTTGGCAAAAAAGAGAAATTCACACAAGCACCTCAACCATTATCTTGACCTATGTACTGACAAGTCTTCCAACATACAATGCTTTGATACCTGCTATGGTACTGTAACTATGTTGGTCCACTTCAAACAATGTAATCACCACTGGGCAGGCTGCTAAGGATTCATTCAACATTTTTATTTGAATCAACAACCATTGTGTATATAACCAATAAATTGTGTGTTACACTTCATTTATTCTTGTGGTACAAAAGCACTACTACAGAACAGGAAGTCCTGCCTGCTTCTAGTGAATGTATTGGCTATCCTCAATACCATAAGAAATATGTATATTTCTGAACAACAATGCTTCTGGCACTGGAAGTCTTTCCAAATGACTTGAAAGATAGAATAGAAATAGAAAGTTCTATTTCAGTTTTGGATGTATTCTCTATTTCATTTTTAGAGCAAACATTACACTGTGTATGCCTTGATTTTCTGCGAAGCAGATGGTCTGTAGTTATTTCCTGGTGCTCCATTGTCGATTTCTACAGCTAAGGTGACTGAGGAAAACATCTTGAAAGGGTGGACCTGGAAGGATTCCATATTTCAGCTGGTTCCGCAGCCAATGCCATGTCGTTGGGATCTTACAGCACGTTAACACAGGGATCCCAATAATTCCTCTGATGTCATTACTTTGTGTTAAACAATATGGCTGCCACCTTGTCCCATTTAAGGCAATTTTAAACAAATTTAACTCTGCACATTGTTTTATATTGTTAAAGATTGCAATGAGTTCAAATTCAGGTATGCCTCAATTTACGAAGGGGTTATGTTCCTGAGAACCCATTCGCAAACCTGTAGATAGAACAGGTTTAATTCACTATTTATTGGTTTAATAGGGATCACAGGGTGTCAAAATATTAGCTACAGCAATGACATTTTTTTAAAATGGGAAATTTGGAATTGGAAAACATTGGCATCAGCATGTTTAAATGATTAAATGATCAGTTTAGAGAAGTCCATAAATATATAACATTGTAAATAGCCTGTAGCCTACTTTGAACAAAAACATCTGTGTATAGAAATATAGCCGTAGGCGGCCACTGTACTCATTTTGGCAGGTCAGAGACAAACTTTTGTGCTGTGCATGTGCTGAATGCGTGAGTGAAATGGCTGACTGGGACGCATGTGTAATACTGTTTTAATGCATCTCATGTAAGATTTTGTTAGCACAAAAATTATATTCCTTAAATGAAAAAATGGTCCTAAATGATTAAGTTCATAACTGCAAAATTTCTGAAATAGAATGTTCGTAAATAGAGTTATACCTGTACATATTTTCTCCTGAAAAATCAAAGTAATTTGAGAGATTCATATCTCCTACTACAACATTGTTGCATTAGGTATTAGTATTTTTCTATGATGATTGGAGCCTGTTAGTGGTATGTTTTAGTTTAAATTTTGTGAGAGAAAAAAACCCCATTGTTTTTCAGTTAGGGTTTTTTTCCTTAACCTTAATGATCCCAATTTGGTCTAAATGTTTTAATGTTTAAATGATCACACCCCTAGTGCGGAATAGGTATGTTTGTAATGTCTGACATATGCATTTGTTTATCCTCATGTAATAAAAAGTATAATACAGCATGTTTTAAAAAGTGTTTGATTGTGGTATTTTTTTCTATTTGTTTCTAGGATAATGTAGACCTTGGAGATCTCATGTTCTCACTCTGCTACCTTCCCACGGCTGGACGGCTGACCATCACTATGATAAAGGCGCGGAACTTAAAAGCCATGGACATTACCGGGGCATCGGGTAGGCATTTCAAACCTTTCCTGTTTCCTGTGTCCTGTTAAAACTGACAAACCACACTTGTCAGTTCACCATAACATAGTATGGGAGATAGATAGCAGCTTCAGAGCAAAACAGGTTGAAATAGCTAACCCTTAATAATACACTGCCACTTCCTAATAATACAGTCTTTCGTAACATGGCTTCTCAATAACAGAGTGGTATTGTGTCCTTCTAGTTTTCTATTATAAACCACTAACATCCATTGTCTATAGTATTCTTCTATGCTTGTAACATGGTTCCCTAATTCTCCAACCAAACAATAATATTACAACAAGAAAACTTATTCAGGGTTAAGAGGTAAATATCTGCAGTTAAACTTGCACACACCTTTCAAGACAATGATAATCACAATAGTACAAATAGTCCTTGGAGAATTATACCATAGAATGTGTCTGAATTTCTTTCCATTCTGTTTCTTCACTAAAATTGTGTTCTGGGTTTTTTTCAGATCCATATGTAAAGGTTTCATTAATGTGTGAAGGACGGAGGCTAAAGAAAAGAAAAACATCCACAAAGAGAAACACGCTCAATCCTGTCTATAATGAAGCCATAGTCTTTGATGTTCCTCCAGAAAATATTGACCAAATTAGCCTTCTGATAGCTGTAATGGACTACGACCGGTGAGATTCTCTGTCCTTTGAATGATCTTTGAAGGATTAAGTATCAACTCATTTTGAGCATTCTCTGTCACACTTCATGAAAAGATTATGCGCAACAGAAATTATTTTAAAAATGTTTCCCTCAAAGATACAGGATTTGATTACAAGTGGCATGCTAAAAATGTTAGTCAAGCTTTTTGTAAATAAATAAAAGATTTTCTCCTCTACTGCAAGTCCTGTTCTTTGTAGAAAAAGCTTGTATAAAAAAGTATATTATACTGTAGCCATTTGCTTTGCAGTCATTTCACATTTTTATTCGCAAAGAAGGAAGAGATTGAGAGTATTATCTCAATTTAATGTTGAGTAAAAACAGCTGAGACCTTCAGCTCTGTACTACTAAGACAAAGATACATAAATCACCTGAATAATATGACGATGCTGAATAAAATTAGTTCATAAGAAACAAAATATTTACTCGATATTTACTCTGCCTTGTGTTTTTTTAATGTGTAAATATTTGATGAGATGATATCAACTCTGGGATATCATAATCACCTATACATTCCACGTGAGGGATTGAGCTGTTTAAATATGCACACTGCTTGGGGGATGATTTATGAGAGAGTATTCTTTGGCCCTTTTCACAGCGTAGGTCATAATGAGGTCATTGGCATCTGCCGGGTGGGCAACGAAGCTGAGGGCCTGGGCCGCAACCACTGGAACGAGATGCTGATGTACCCCCGCAAGCCCATTGCACACTGGCACTCTCTGATTGAGGTAAGAGACAGGTGTCATGTGGCAACAGTAGCATCACTACAAGTAGCGAAGCTACTAGCTTAACTACATTTCCCAGCGTGGCGTGGTAGCATCACTATTTCCTAAATCAAATAGCAGGATAGCTTTTCATAGCTTTCAATGAGGGATAGCTTTCATGTAGCGGAGCTGTTTTTGGTAGAGTAACTGGTAGCTTAGCTTGCTACATTTTCCAAGTAGCTTACCCAACACTGTGTGGCACAGGTAAACATGTGTTTAACTGTCTCAAACCCAGCTGCAAATATGATACACAACAAAAATGGCAGCTGCAAACTTCACACTCTCTGTCCTGTGTTTGGCCATTGGAAGGTGAACCAACCAACCAATCGTTTTACCACATTGCCTATCTGTTAGGAGTGGTCCTTCATGGTAATAGCTCTGGAATGCTGTCCATATACAGAAGTACCATCGATTACGTTTAGTGGTGAAGCTATTAATGCTTTTAATCTCAAGTTATAATTTTCAGATTTGTATTGTATTAAACTCACTCATCCGTGAGAGGGGGCACAAACTCGTTTTTGTTATGAAGTACAGAACGAACCCAAACGCAGACACAGACAAGGTGGTTTTGAATGAAAAGAGAGATGATTTATTAGTTAACAGAGGTAGTGGAATCGATGAGCTGGAGGACTGGTGACGGGAACAGGACAACCAAAGAGGAGCACAGGTGAACTGGGCGAGGAGAATGGGCAGGCAGGCTAAGGAAACCGGAGGGCAAGCAAGACGTGCAGGCAGGCAGGGCTGGCAGGACGAACAGGCTGGCAGACAGACGGGGAACGAACCGGGGTAGAGAGAACAGCGATCTGACGAAGAATGACTGGAAAACCGGGGTAGAAATACTGCAGGGCTGATGATCTAGATGGGAGGCTGGTGTGCAGGAAACGGATGACGGGATTGGAAGCAGGTGAGCAGGATGAGGAGTAACCAGGAGTGAAGATTGAATAATGGAAAATAATAAAACAATTAACACAAAACACTCACGAGGGAAGAACACCAGAGAACAAACGAACACAGGGGAAAACAAGACAAGGAAAAGACGAGACAGGAACAAAGGAAATGTGACAGTTTTTGGGATTTGTTAGAGGCTGTTCATGCTACGCCGCTTTGTAATATAAGTCCAGGCCACAATGACCCTCAAGACCACAAGCAAATTACATCCCAGGCCATTTCAGTCAAGGGAAACATTACTTTAAAAGTGACGTTTATCTTTCAACTACTACACTATATTTCCAAAGACTGCACATTGCGAATGGATCTCTGCTTCTTTAAAAAAATTTTTTTCTTCCATCTCCAACTGTCTTCTGTCTGTCTTTCTTCATAGGCAGACATGCACTTGGTGGTAGGCAGAGATTTACAAGGAAAAAAACATGTGATCCTGAATGATTTTGTTTGCTACCACAGTCTGTAAATATTTATTTTCTGCTTGCTTAACTTACTCAGTTCAAACTGCTAAAGTCTTCAGACAAACACATACAATTCAATTAGAGATGGTTTTTTTTTTAATTCTGCAGAGGGGAGAATTTTAATGCCACATAGACAAGTGATGTGAGGACACAGGTATAGCAGGGTGCGCTGGGGAATTCAAAACCCCAAGAAGCTCATTTTCAAAAATGGAATCAAATCTTCAAGTCCATTATTGAGCACAAATGGAATGCTAGGATCATCTCCCCCTTTTATCAAAAATAGATTCCTCCTGCGCTCGATCCATCACACAGTCCAGCCCCCGTATTAACCATGCCGGTAACCTTGGTTGACCTTGTTTATTGTGTCATCCACAGTGGGTAGGACAGGGCACGAGTGGGAGCCAAGGGGGGTCCTGCAATTCTCTCAAACCTCCCCTGTCACCGTAGCTGGACAAATCCCCTCAGGACCACAACCTCAGGAGAGAAGCGGATGTGGAGGTCCAAACCAGACTTCATGAAAATATGCCAACGCCAAGTCCAAGGTCATCGCAAAAGTCTACACGCATTCAGACAACTTGCACCCCATCCATTCTGTGCCTACATGGGGACATAATTCAGTTGCATGTTGAGTGGCCATCCCCTTTTTAAAAATAAATACAAATAAAACAGAACATTGTTACAGTTTCATCAGAGCTTTAATTTAAAGTAAGTGTTTTCTACATAGTCCTGGTACCTGTGTTTGACATACCTGACATGCATCTGTATCTTGCATTGTTACAGTGCAACCTGTTTGTAAGAATATCATCTATCCCAGACAATTTTATTCTTACAAGCTTAATATTATTATAAGCGGAGGGCGTACAAAAATAAATGTAACAAGAAAATTTGTGTCAGGAAAATGTATTAATAAATTACATAAATGTATAAATTACACACACAGTGAACAAAGCTGTGCTTGTTTTTCAACACAACTGTTAACAAAATACAGTAGTTATAGTACTGAAAACATCATCATACTTAGGTAAATTTTTTAGGAATGAGAATTTCTAGCGCACCAAGCACAATGCGATGCTGCATCTGAACTTAGGCTAAATGTATGATGGTACAGTCCACTCAACTGACAGAAAACTCATCTTATTATAACTACAAATGTTACGCTGCTATATTGGCACCTTATTCTTAACCGTGTGGTCAAAACTGCTGGTGATTATGTTTTTCATTGGCAGAAGGCTTCTTTTAGCCGCCATGTTGAAGACCAGACACTCAGTTTAATGTGATCTTATCTACCTAAACATTTTACGTGAGGCTGCAAGTTATTAGGTACGCAAGATATTTTAAACTAAAATGCTTTTTATTAACTCATTTATTATAAAAAAAGGAAAAAGGAAAGACATGGCATTAACATATTATTATATTACAGGTTATTATGTGCATTATATTCATATTTCATGCTTTGACTGAGCCAAAAATTATTCTTAGAAACGGAGTGCTTCATTATTACATGCAGAGTACTTAAAAAGCATTTGAACTATTCCTACAGTTTTTCCATCACTTAATCCGGGTTAGTTATGCTTACAAGCAGGTTGCACTGTATTATTATCAGTCAAATCAACAAACATCTCATTTGTATGGGCTTTCTTTGACTACAGTGCATGGGTCCTTTTTTGTGGGGAAGTTACGGTTTTTGGTCCTCTTTGTTCAGGTTTTTTTTACTCAAATGTGACATTATATTACATGAACACACGTGAAATGTACTGTGGGTATTTATTTATAGACCTAGTATGTAAAATGTCCTTTCAAATGTTACTAATAAAGATTTATATATAAAAACTGTTTGCTTAATATTCATATTCTCAGTGGCTTCTCAACACAACTGTAACAGCCCTGTGTGCTGGATATACAGTAAACTCCACAATTATTGAGACCCTTGATAAAGATGAGTAAAAAAGGCTCTATAAAATACACAATACAGGTTATGAGCTATATTGTATTGTCAAAGTTTTTTTATTCTTAAGCAATATTTTCTTTTTCCAAGTGTCAAGATTATTGAGACTCCTAATAATTATTTAACATAAAATCCAACCAACCTTTTTAATTTGTATTAACATGTCATCATCTATAGTGTTTTATGAGATTGGTGAACATATTGGGGGATCTTTGACCATTCCTCCATACAGAATCTTTCAAGATCCTTCAGATCCTTTGATTTATGTTGTGGACTACCCTCTTCAATTCAAACCATACATTTCCAATTGGGTTCAAGTCTGGAGACTGAGATAGCCATTGTAAAACAAACATGTTTTTAGTCAGTTAACCATTTTTGATTGGTTGATTTTGAGGTATGCTTGGGATAAATGTCTTTCTGAAAGGTCCATTGTGGTCAAGTTTCAGCTTCCTGTCAGGGGAGAACCAGGTTTATGGCCAAAATGTCTTGGTACTTGCTGGATTTCATGACTCCACTGACCTCAACAATACCCCCAGGACCAATAGCTGCAAAGATACCCCATAACATAAAGGATTTGTAGTTAGTTCCTGATTTGGAGACGCAGTTTTCGTTGGCATGGCAAACATGTCAATCGCAGCATATTGGGGAGTCAGCAGGGGATCACAGATGGAAGGCAGTATATCATTGCAAGTGAAGACATGGAGTGCGTAATTAATGGTGGCAGGTAGGTCGTACCGATTATCTTATATCACTGGCAAAGAACAGCTGCTACCTTTGCACAGGGATTTAGAATGTAATCACGAAAAAACCAAGGAAGGAAGTATTGAGCTTAAATTATCTTAAATGACAGATGACGCTCACGTTTTTTTTTTTTTTTTTTAGTAAACTAAACTGTAGATATATGTAATATACTGTATGTGTTCTATTTGACCAAACCTATTAAGCTCAGTCAAGAATTGTTCTTTAATTTATTTAGACAATGGCACTTGTAAATGAATCCTGTTATGTAGCTCCATGAAAACATGTGTTTTATGTACATATTGCCACCGGGAGAGTATAGACCAGCATCCATGTCTTTTTTGCACTCCGCAGTGCATCAACAGAGCTGCGCAGTCATTGCAAGCACCTCGTCAATGAGATGGGGGAAAATCCTGCTGACCAAAGCCCTCCCTCCCTGAGTGACCCTATGGCCCATTGTACACAGCCTATAAGGACTCTAAGCCTCAGCCAATACCGACACAGTCAGGAATCAGTTTTGGACATTAGGAAATCTCCATCACTACACCAAGGACTGCTGCTTTAGCTGGACACCTCACCCAGGAGGTTTTCTCTTGCATTTATACAGAAGTTACAGTTGCAGAGAAGTGGCCCGTGAATCTAGTTTGGTCTTAATTACAGCGGATGCTGCTTTGGAATCAGAAAGGCTGGACTGTGAAGGGTCTTTGGAGTAATCCCTGTAAGGCATTTATTCCAGTGGTCTTTGTGTCCCACCAGAGTGAGGGATGTGGTGCTCCTTTGTTGCTCTGCCCTGAAGTGTTCATAGAGCACACAGTATGGCTCTGCTTTGCACTTCACAGGGCTGCTTAATCATTCATATTCCAAACAGCAATTACTGGCTAGGGGAGACTGCTGAAAAATGTCATTACTAATATCACGGGCACTGCCCACTGTAGCCCCTCTGCCCCGATTACATCGTTACACATCTCCATGTTCCGGTGTTTCAGGGCCTCCAGTCACACTGGACTCATTGTGAAACTGACCGAGCTGAAAGTGTGTCACCTGAGCATGCTTGGGAGCAGTGTGTTTGCTGCATGGCTGAACTGCATGGCAAAGGCCAGTCAGCTATCCAGCCTGATGCCCCCGTTCAGAGGCAGATGGTGGCCCACATCCCACCCTGACAACGCCTCACCACCTTGTAGTCTGAGCTGATTGCAAGCACAGGCAAGGTGATCTTCAGTAAACTGGCCTTTTGACTTTAGGCTGCAGAGCCCACGCTGCTGGGGAAGTAGCGCTCTTCGCCTGTCCTACGTCATGGTCTAGCTGACACTCACAGCCAGATGTGTAGGATGGTCATGTAAGGCCCACTTTCTCACAGGCCATCTTGTGTTTGACATTCACGGAAAACATCAACTGTGTCTACTAAATATCTCATCTTTGGTGGCGGACATCGGGTAATACATTACTGACAAAAATAAGAGATAGAACCTGATAAAGAATTGCTGAAACCATTGTGATGCCTCGAGGAGTTGAGGAGGAGTGGAGAGGGCTGCTCCTCCTCTGGCTGCTGTCCTTGTTCCTCCCACAGCCTGGGAAAACTGCAGGAGAGGTTGATTTGTAATCAGCCAAGCTGCTGCTCATCATCAGGCCCATTATAAAGGCATCATTTCCTGTGCCTTTAGAATGAGGAGAATGTTGTGGCTAGTGGGGTACCTCTCTCAATTGGTTTTCGTGGGTTAGTTTTTGGGAAGTTGTTTTGTTTGAGCTGCAAATTTTGTATTAGTTTTGTTATTTTTGTACCTTGCACCAGCAGAATATAACAGCCCTGGGTCAATCCACTACCTTTTTTGTCTCCTTTCTGTCCACACCTGGCACCATGTTACACCATCTAGACCATTCACCATGCCAACTGATTCTGTCCCCCCACCAGCCAGGTTTCTGTCTGCATGTGACTGACGTCGTTTGGCTCTAGTCCAGCCAGACAGCTGTGTGTTCGCGTCAATGTCCAGTTTCATCCACTGAGGGCTGTGAGACGTGCTCATACTTGATGTGTGACCCTTCAACCTTGATATGACATTCTCCTCCCCCCGCAGTCAAACTGATCCCTCCTCTCATGCATGCAGTGAAGGATCAGCTGTAAGGCAAATACTGCCTCTGTAGCACAGACCTTTTCTTCAGTTGAATGACTCATGTTTCTTCTCTGAATGCTGCAGGGGACCAATTTGGTGTTTCGCTGAATTGCTCTTATACTCTCTTTGCTCTCAAATTACACTAAGCGAATAACAACAAACTAAATATTTGAGACCTGTTTAGCAGAGAAATAATCCATTCAATATCAGAAAAGAAAATGCTTTCTTATATTTTAAATCTGGTAATTAGTCAATTGTTTTGGCAGAAATACTTAAAAGACTAATAATAATAATATTGCCTTTCGTTTAAGGTCATAGTGCTCAATCTTCACTGAAGAGGAACAACATTTTTGTGAAATGTTGTGACACATCGATCATGACGCAATGTTTGCCACTTACGAGCAAACCCCCTGTGGCATTGCACTGTCAAGAGAGGGACGAGAACAGATAAACATGCTTAGCACTGTGATTGGTAAACCAATCCTGTGGGAATACCTGTTTGCTTATGTGTGTGATGCATTTCTACACTCCTTTTTGGGGCCTGCCTTGAGCTAAAGCTAAAGGCAAAATAGTTCCCATAATAGCAATTATAATCCCAAAATGTACATTAAAATTACTATTGTATGAAAATATCACACCCCTACATATATTTTTGGTTGTTAGAGAGAGCTGTACATATATGTATTGCCAGATGCCATTTTGAGCAAATATAATTTTTTATTGATGGCAAATTGTAAGCCACTGTAAAATCTCCAGGTAGCTTTCATCACTCTAATAATCACAGGGCTCAGAGCGTCTAACTGCTACTTGGGGAGAACTATGAGAGAGAAAGGAGAAAAAGAGAAAAATTCCACGTTTGCTTGGAAACAGGTTTTCTTGTTTCTCTATGGTTATTAGAAAATGTGTATTTTAACAATATACAGTAATTGTTGAACATATGGAAGAAATGTACTGCAAAACCGTACCAAAAATGACAGATTAGGTGTGCCTTCTGTAAAGTACGCATTTAGTTTAATAAAAAAGTGGATGAGTAGACCACCTAGAATGCTAATTCAGCCAAGAGAAAAAATAGTGTTAATTTTAACAATCCCCATAAATTCGGGAGACGGTCACTGCTCTCCTAACTGCATGCAGAAAATGGGACGGAATCGTCAGCAGAATGCCAAGACCACCTGACATGACAGAAATGATTCTGTGGTGACTGGGCCTCTGCCGCACACCCTGTGTGCATGATATTCACTGTGTGTGTGTCCCTTTAACGACCACGACCACTCACACAGGGCTGGTGGCAGCCTGAGCCAATTCACTTTCATGCAAATTGAATTATGTAACATTGTAAAACATGTGGTATTTAAAGAGGCACAGGAAACCCACAAAACCATCTATATGCGGATGAATGGGCCACTCTCAACAGACTGACACCAAACTGAGCAGGAGAGTGCTGAGCTGCATAGACATGTCTGAGGTAAATGTCACCCCCTGGTGTTGGAGGATAAATTATTCAATGCCCATTAAGAGCAGAGTCACACCTCTCTGATGAGCACTAATAGAGCACCTGCACTTGCTCAGCTCTGTTTAGACCTCTGATAGATTTTCAGCATGATAACTGTGTCTGCTGTGGAGCTCGTCATGGATATTAGGGGCATGCAAGGACTCTACTAAATCTACAGCCCTCAGAAGAGAGAATGTATGGAGTCTATGCCACTGTGATGTATCGGCTATACGGATGAGAGGAAAAATGAAAATGATTGAACTGATGCATGCTCTTAGTGAACACTATGGCAAAATGATAGCCACTTATCCCATCCTCTCTCTCATCTAGGTTTATCTTTGAAAGCAATATAAACAAATGCGCAAATTTAGATAAATCAACCAGGAGGACTGCGATACTTTCAAATATATTCCGCTGGCAGCACTGCAGCTAACAAGATTTTGTAAAAATGTACTGTTTTACCGCAAACTGACATGCGAAGTGAGAGAGAGAACGAGCACCTCAAACCAGGCAGAGGTTGTACTCTGGGTACAGAAGAGAGGGAAATAAAGGCCTCCGACTGATGGTGCCCTGATGAAAGAGAAGAGCATCAACCCCTCTATCCATCCTCTCAAAGGAGAATGGCACTCCTCTAGGACTGGCACTTATGTCATCCTTATTGCCTTACCTGCTGAATTCTTTAAAAACTTCTGGCAAACAACATTACCACTGTTTGTCAGAATAACATCAGAAATCAAACATGACTCAAAGATCCCACCACACATGAATACAGCCCTCATTTCAGTGCTACTGAAGCCCGATAAAGACCCCACCCTTTGCTTCATTCCATATCGCTCATCAACACAGATCTACAAATAATCAGTAAAGCACTAGCCATCCGAATAGAAACCGTAAACCCATTCTTAATCCACGCTGATCAGACTGGATTTATCAAAGAAAGACATTCATCAAACAATATGCGCCACCTATACAATCTGATGAACGTATCAAAACAAAACAACATGAACATAATAATTGCATTATCGGTATTGCCTCAGCTGTTGGTCTGCTAGCATTTTGCATATCAGCACTACAGTCAATTATTTAACATTCTCTTCTTAACAGCTGATCCTCATCTAAAATGCCTCACCTTCACTGTCCGCTAGCAGACCACTGTAATGCCAATTTGCAAAACACCAGCAGCCTAACAGCTGTGCGAAAGCCGGTTGCTTGTCAGCCAATGTATGCTTGCTAACCGGGCTGCTGTTTGAGATTCTGGGAAGCACTTTATGCAGCAGTTCCTCGATCATGCAAGCCAGGTAAAGAATCATTACTGGGACACCGCTGTGTTTCTGGCTAAAATGATTTGTGATGGTCTGTAAAACCTCCTGCCCACCGCGCACGACCTCTAGCCAGCTCACTGCTTGGAGGGGGTGAATTGAAAGAGGGCTCAGGCAGATGTGATGCACTTTGAATGCGATACTGTTCCAGAGGACACAATGTGGCAGTAACATAAAAGGGGTAAATATAGCTCATTCATGGACTGCCTTCACAGTGCAGTGACTTTGGTTCCTTTTTATGGACCAATGTACCACAGCAACCATATAAAGGACCTAATATGGCCTAAGTAATACTCTCTTGAGGATAACATGAGTGGAGAAAACAAAAGACATCTCGACCATCATGGATGCCATACATTTCATCTCTAAGATCTCTGCATTGTTCATGATTCACTACCTTCAGGACTATTTGGTCTGCTGATGTTTCCAGACAAAAGCAACCCACTCTCAAGCTAATGGCCATCGGAAATAGTTAAAAATAGAGCAGTAAAACAATAACAAATCTTTGTTGAGTAGGGTAATACATTTGATTATGTATAGATGACATTCTCAAAATCAAACATTTCCTTGGGAGTTTATAAAAAGCAAATTGGTTATAGGACTCATGCGTCCAGTGTCAATGCTCATTACAAATCCTATCTTTCTGCCCATCAATCCTTAATGAATTATTTCCATTAATTATGCCATCAAATTTACAATGCAGTACTATTATCACTGTGAAAACGGCACAAACCACAGCCACAAAAACAGCCCTTTATGAATCACACCTGCTATGCATGTAATGAAACCTTCAAAAACTGCATCTAGGGGACTTTGATGTCTGTTTTGGCCATGGTGTTATGTATATTAAATCCCCAAAACAATGTTTTAAGCAAGAAGTTCAAGGTTTTGATCAAAAAGATTGTCAAAACCTTTAATTTCACATATGCACCAACAAGGTTTTCCTGCACACAGCTTGGACACCTGCTACAGTACTATAGCTAACTATACACAGCGATGGTCAATTTGAAAGCTTTATTTTTCAATATAGGCAACGTTTTAAGATGGTCATCTATGCATTTCCCCAGTAACCGTGATTCTAATTCCTTCCAGGCAAGGTAAGCATCTATATGATCAGTCCCTGTCTCATAGTTTTAATACATTTGACAGATATTGCCAGTTGCTATATCCTACAACTAACTAATCGTGTTGCTTGGCTCCACCAAAAAGTTTGCACGCAAAGCAGTAAACATTGTTTGTTTTATTAGAGAACATGAACCAGTCTCGTTAAACTCTTTCACTGTTCGGTAGTAAACAAAAACAGGAGACTTCGCCTGTTAGAAGTGTACTGTCACACCCCTAACACACATACATGCATGTTCTTCTCCCTCAGCTCTCTCTCTTTTCTCCAGTGTGGTGAGAGAAAAGAACACCCTCTTTTTCAGGGTGCTGGCTGAGGCAATTAGGGCTTCAAATGGTTCCAGCTGGGCAGCAATCGTCTCCCAGGTCCAACAACTTGTATTGGTCTTTGTAGTTTTCAGGGTGGCCATATTGTTTTGTAGTCCATGCTGGAGACAATTTGAGGGGATGTACCTCCCATCGATAACGCAACTTCTTATGATGTCACACTTCCCCCCTCCTCTGGCCTGAAGTTCAATATGGTTCATATACAGTGCCCCTTTAAAGTCTATAGTCCACCTAAAAAATGTCACAAAAAAAAAAAAGTAATAATTATTCCCAGAGGCTGGCAATGATCCACCTCCTCTAAGATGGAACTCGCCCACCTACTTTCTAGAGACACTCTTCGTGCTTCTTTGTGAGGTCGTGCCGGCTCACCCTCCCTCTGGAGCAGACAGCCAATCACCAGCCAGGGGTTGGACTAGCACAGTCGGGTTTCGAACCATGGATGCAGTAGGCAGCTTGCATTCCGGGCTAATTCTTTGACCGTTACACTATCCAAGGTCCCCCACAAATTCCATTTCTGACATGCGTATACCTTTGACACATAAAAAGGGGCTGCTGGTGTTCAGATGGTGGCAAGCAGATGAGAAAACAGTGATTTTACTGTTTTATTGAGTAAGTGATACACTTGACCTCTATCTGATGTGTATTAATTAAGAGCTTGTTCCAGTGGATCATACCCCCACTGGACCCCGCTCGCTCTTATTTCCTGAAATTATGCAACAGCACTTTCTTTGCTTCCTCGTCCAATCAGCTAAGCCATAACCCCCCCACCAATATCCACCCTCCATTCCATTAACCATTTAATTGCCTCTGTGGCACTGGAACTGGCACTGGCAGATGCACAGACCCAGGAAATAGAATAACATCAAGCTGTGAAAGGAATAACTTCTGAAATTCATCCTCTGAAGGAATATGAATGTGACCCAGTAAAGTGATCCACTGTGGACCAGGGGGAAGGGGGTGGGTTTGAAACAGGATGTACATAATTTAAAGTGCCTGCGTCTGTGGGAGAAGCCCGCAAGAAGCCCAGTGATCAGCACCCCTGGGCCCCTGGTGATGAAACCCCCTTACCAAATGAGTGAGGAGCGCCCATGTTGATGTGTCTGTTATGTTCTGAGTGTCTGTTCTGTTGTTTTTTGTACTTTGTTTATTTTTCATCTGTCATTATTCATTATTCTTTATTCTGTATTCTACTTTCATCTTTCTGTCACGTTCTGGTCCCTGTCTGTTTTTGTTACGTTTATTTCGAGATCCACTCCTTGTCTTGTCATGCACTTCTTGTCATGCAAGTTCTACATTTTGGGTTTTCTCCGTCTTCGCTTATTATCTCGTTTTCTTCCTTCTTACTTTCTAGATTGCACTTTGTATATATTAGTTAGATGTATATAGTACTAACCAACTAATCTACTAACATTAGGGATTTCGATTAAGTTACTAACACTACTAATCACTAATTATCTCAAGCTTCTGACTATCGCTGTCATTTTCTCTCATTATCCTATCCCTGTTAGCTTTTCACTTTTCCTTTCATTCGCACGCAGCTTCTCTCTTTGCGTTCCTCCCCTTCTAGCTATGCACGTGTCTGCCTGATCTCCCAGGTCGTTTATTGTTTGTATGTTTCCCAGTCCGTGTCTTGCGTTGCCCCTCGTTATTGGATTAACGATTCCCAATGTTTACACCTGTGTTCCTACCTCTCTCTCCTCCCAGTCACACCTGATTCCTATTGTATTAACCTTTCGGTTTTGTATATCTGTTCCGTGTTTATCTTCCTTCCCCGTCAGAACGTTGATCCTTATTCCCTGAGCCTATTCTTCTGAAGCCAGTGTTTATTGTATTTCCCGAGACATCCCTTCATTTACCACTCCGAGCCTGCCTATCGATTCTGTTTGTTTGTGGACCTGCCTGCCGGTTACCATTGAGTGGGAGGGTCAGAAGCGAGAGACCACCGCTCTCATTGACTCGGGAGCAGAGGAGAGCTTCATCGATATTGGTGTGGTTACCAAGTGGGGCATTCCTGTTTCTAGCCTGTCACGCCCTCTTATAGCGAACTCACTAAACGGTCAAAAACTTGCCCAGATTACCCATACCAGTTCCCCTCTGACTTTGCGCATCTCCGGGAACCATCAGGAAAGAATAAGGTTGCACATCATTGACTCTCCTCACGCCCCTATTGTTCTTGGTCACCCCTGGCTAGTTAAGCATAATCCTTCCCTGGAATGGAGCAGTCACAAGATTGTGGGTTGGAGCCCACAATGTCTTTCCCAGTGCCTGCAGCAAGCCCATTCTTCTGTTCCGAGTCCCCTGTCTTCTGTTCCGAGTTCCCTGATTTCCGAGAAAGAACCTGACCTGTCTGTCTTCCCTTCCGAGTACCTGGACCTCAAGGAGGTTTTCAGTAAGTCCCGAGCCACCCGCCTCCCTCCCCATCGTCCCTACGACTGTGCCATCAAACTTTTACCCGGTACTACCCCCCCCAAGGGGCGGTTGTTCTCATTATCCCGTCCCGAGACTGAGACCATGAATTCCTACCTTCAGGAGTCATTGACTGCTGGCATCATTCGGCCTTCATCTTCACCCGCCGGAGCGGGGTTCTTCTTCGTGGGCAAGAAGGACGGTTCTCTTCGTCCCTGCATTGACTACCGGTCTCTCAATGACATTACAGTAAAGAATCGCTACCCTCTCCCCCTCATGACATCAGCATTTGAACAACTTCAAGGAGCCACTGTGATGTACGTGATAAGGACCCAGACACAGATAGGGATAAGGCAAAAGAGTCGTTTATTTGGAAGCAGGGGTCAAAACCAGGAGTCAGATATGGCGAAGGTACAAAATCACAAGGCAAGGAGGAGTCACAAAAACAGTCCAAAAGGTCTAAACAGGCAGGCAGATAGGCAAACAAACAGAATCGATAGGCAGGCACAGAGTGGTAAACGAAGGGATGTCTCGGGAAATACAATAAACACTGGCTTCAGAAGAATAGGCTCAGGGAATAAGGATCAACGTTCTGACGGGGAAGGAACATAAACACGGAACAGATATACAAAACGGAAAGGGTAATACAATAGGAATCAGGTGTGACTGGGAGGAGAGAGAGGTAGGAACACAGGTGTAAACATTGGGAATCGTTAATCCAATAACGAGGGGCAACGCAAGACACGGACTGGGAAACATACAAACATATAGACAATAAACGACCTGGGAGATCAGGCAGACACGTGCATAGCTAGAAGGGGAGGAACGCAAAGAGAGAAGCTGCGTGCGAATGAAAGGAAAAGTGAAAAGCTAACAGGGATAGGATAATGAGAGAAAATGACAGCAATAGTCAGAAGCGTGAGATAATTAGTGATTAGTAGTGTTAGTAACTTAATCTAAATCCCTAATGTTAGTAGATTAGTTGGTTAGTACTATATACATCTAACTAATATATACAAAGTGCAATCTAGAAAGTAAGAAGGAATAAAACATTTTACATTTTACATTTTAAGCATTTAGCAGACGCTCTTATCCAGAGCGACTTACAAGATGTGCATCAATACATGGTAGGAACAATCACAGTTAGCGCACGAGATCAGTGCAGGAATACAGCAATAGACATCATTGCAGGCATCTGCGTACCATACCTGTAACACCGGGAAGGAAAAGGTATTTTACATTTTTTAAAAATTAATTTTTTTTTTTTTTTTTTTTTAAATTATAAAGAGTATAGTGTTGAACAAGTAGACAGTGGTTTAGACAATTTAGCTAGATGGACAGAGATCAGGGTAGTGGAGTCTGAAGAGGTGGGTTTTGAGTCTCTTGCGGAAGATTGGAAGTGATTCCGCAGTCCTGACCGATTGCGGGAGGTCGTTCCACCAACGAGGGACCAGGACAGAGAAGAGGCGAGACCGCGAGGAGCGGCTGCCAGTCGCCCGGAGGGATGGGGCAGTCAGTCTGCCAGTGGAGGCGGAGCGGAGGGGTCTGGACGGGGTGTAGGGCGTGATGAGTGACTGGAGGTATGGGGAGCAGTACCTCTGGCCGCTTGAAAAGCAAGCACCAGTGACTTGAATCTGATGCGTGCTGCGATGGGGAGCCAATGCAGAGAGGAGAGTAGAGGGGTGACGTGGGTGAACTTCGGTTGGTTGAACACCAGGTGAGCAGCAGCGTTCTGGACTAGTTGCAGTGGCTTGATGGCACAGGCCGGAAGGCCTGCCAGCAAGGAATTGCAGTAGTCCAGACGTGAGATCACCAGGGCCTGGACCAGGAGTTGAGTGGCCTCTTGGGTGAGGAACGGTCTGATCCTCCAGATGTTGTGGAGGGAGAAACGGCAGGTCCGAGAGATCGCTGCAATATGGCTCGAGAAGCACAGCTGGTTGTCCAGGGTTACCCCGAGACTCCTGGCAGACTGGGACGGAGACACTATGGAGCCTTCCACGGTAATTGACGCATCAATCATCGGGAGCCCTTCGCTGGGAGGAAGAGCAGCTCTGTCTTCCCAGGTTCAGCTTCAGGTGGTGGGTGGACATCCATGCGGAGATGTCAGCCAGGCATGCAGAGATCCGTGCCGGGACCTGGGTATCAGATGGAGGAAGGAGAGAAACAGTTGAGTGTCATCAGCATAACAGTGATAGGAAAAACCATGAGCAGAAATAACAGAGCCAAGTGACTTGGTGTACAGAGAAAATAGGACAGGGCCTAGCACCGAGCCCTGCGGGACACCGGTAGCGAGGGTGCGGGGAGAGGAGAGGGATCCTCTCCAGGCCACCTGGTAGGACCGGTCAGCCAGGTAGGACTCAAACCATGTCAGCACAGATCCAGAGATTCCCATCTCGACGAGAGATGAGAGCAGGATCCGGTGGTCCACGGTGTCGAATGCCGCCGACAGGTCAAGGAGGAGGAGGACGGAGCTAAGGGATTGGGACTTAGCGACGTGAAGAGCCTCAGTGACCGCGAGGAGAGCAGTCTCTGTGGAGTGGCCGGCTCTGAACCCAGATTGGTTGGGATCAAGCAGGTCGTTCTGTAAGAGATGAGCAGACAGTTGATTATAGACAGCCCGCTCTAACGTTTTGGAGAGGAAAGGGAGGAGAGAGACCGGTCGGTAGTTAGAGATGACAGCAGGATTCAGAGAGGGTTTTTTGAGGAGGGGGACAACCTGAGCGCATTTGAGGGAGGAGGGGACAGAGCCAGAGGAAAGAAAGGAGTTAATGACATTAGAGACAAAGGGGGAGGATGTCCATAGCAATGGACTGGAAGAGGGGGAAGGAATGGGATCAAGAGGGCAGGTGGTGGGACGGTGGGAGAGAACAAGTTGAAGGATGTCCGAGTCAGGGAGGGTGAGAAGGAGGACAGAGAGGTGGGAGGTTTAGGTAGCGGGATGGGAGAGGAGAGAGGGGGAAGGAGTTGCGAATGACCTCAACCTTCTCGTGAAAGAAGGATGAGAAGTCATCGGCGGTTATAGAGGAGGGGGTGGGGGAGGAGGAGGGGTGAGGAGAGAGGAAAACGTAGCATAGAGTTTACGTGGGTTGGAAACAGAGGATTGAATCTTAGAAAGGAAGAATGCAGACTTAGCAGAGGAGAGGTTAGCAGAGAAGGAAGCCAGGAGTGTGTGGAAGTCAGACAGAGCAACAGGGGATTTGGATTTTCTCCATTTCCTTTCTGCCGCACGCAGCTTCAGTCGGTTAGCCCGAATGGAATCGGTTAGCCAGGGGGCAGGGGGGCGGGGACGAGCGGGTTTAGCGGATAGAGGACAGAGTAAGTCAAAGGAGGAGGAGAGAGAGGAAAGTAGGGTGGATGATGCTACTTCAGCAGGTAGCTGAGAGAAGGCATCAGCAGGGGGAAGGGAAGATAGGACAGTAGCTGACAGGGCAGCGGGTGAGAGAGAGCGGAGGTTGCGACGGACAAGGACAGTGGGAGCAGGTGAAGATGGTTTAGGGACAGAGGGGAGGGGAGGGAGAAAGACAGAAAGGAATGGTCAGACACATGTAGAGGCGATACCGTAATGTCGGGTGAGGCGCAGTTCCTGGTGAAGACCAGGTCCAGTTGGTTACCGGCCTTGTGGGTGGATGGGGATTCAGCCATGGTGAAGTCAAAGGACTGAAGCAGGGGGAGGAATGCAGAGGTCTGGGAGGTCTCTAGCTGCAGGTTGAAGTCCCCGAGGAGTAAGATGGGAGTGCCGTCCTCAGGGAAGGCACTGAGTAGAGCATCCATCTCGTCTAGGAAACTCCCCAGTGGACCTGGAGGGCGATAAAGAACAATGATGTGCAGTTTACATGGAACAGTGACAGTGACAGCATGAAATTCAAAGGAAGAGGGTGAGAAGTGAGGAAGAGGAACAATACCAAATCTCCACAGGGGGGAGATGAGTATACCTGTCCCTCCACCTCTACCTGAGGGTCGTGGAGTGTGGGAGAAGGTGTAGGCGGCAGAGAGAGCAGCAGGGGTGGCCGTGTTTTGCGGAGTGATCCAGGTCTCCGTAAGCGCCAGGAACTGCAGGGAGAGTAGTGAGGCCTGGGCCGAGATGAGATCGGCCTTCCGGACAGCGGACTGGCAGTTCCATAGTCCGCCTGCTACCACCACGTCGACACCGGGAGATCTAGGAGGGTGGATGAGGTTGGACAGATTACGGGTGTGGGTAGAATCTCTCCTTCTAGGCAATCTAGAAGAGGAGACATGGACTGGGATAGGGAGGTAGCATGTAGTGTTAGATGCAGAGGTAGTACAACAGGGAGATACAAAACTATGATACTCACCGTGTGGCGAGCACTCCTAGCTGGCCCCCTCGGTGGACTCCTGCAGGTAGACTCCTTTGTCTTTGTCCGCTGAGTCTTCGTTCGGTGAGGCTAGGAAGGTGAGGCTGCCGCGAAAAGCTGCCGCCATCCACAACTATGATTGATTATATGTGGCGAATGCCCCCTGACAACAATAGAGACTAATTACCAATTCCTTACATTAATCAACTGCAAATACGGGTGCTAAGCCTGTTAATCAAAACTGGTTGAAACGCTAAGTATCAATCAAACTTTGAACTAAATCTTCTAAGCAGCGACTGAAGCTAGTAATCAACTAATAAACTGTGGAACAAAAGCAACAAGCTACTAATTAGACTAACAAAGTAACGAGACCTGCTCCTGCAACGGGTGCAAACAGACAGAGAACGCAGAACTACACACGAAGTCTAACGCCGGGTTACCAACACGGACTAGAACGCAACAAGATACTCTTACCGTGGTCAGATGCACACTGACGAGTTAATAAGCGAAGACGGAGAAAACCCGAAATGTAGAACTTCCCGAAGTGCATGACAAGACAAGGAGTGGATCTTGAAATAAACGGAACAAAGACAGACAGGGACCAGAATGTGACAGAAAGATGAAAGTAGAATACAGAATAAAGAATAATGAATAATGACAGGTGAAAAATAAACAAAGTACAAAAAACAACAGAACAGACACTCAGAACATAACAGTGTCTGGCGTCTCTCCAGACACCTGACAGGGAGCCCCCCACCCAGATTCAGGAACCCACTCACTGGCACTCCACAAAAGCACAGAGACCACACGGCTCTTTCACAATGGAAACCTTAGTGCGCTTTTAGCTCTTCACAAGTACTCACATATTTGTGAGTATAACTGTAACATCAAACTTCAGCATGTGTAATAAATACTAACAGCATTTTCACAGAGAGGGTGTTTTACGGACCCTGATTAGCCTTGACAAAGCACCAATCATAAATTTTTGCCTGGATCATTAGTCAACATTGTCCCAAAATGTTTTTATGGGCCGGGCCCAGAAATCTGATGTGTCAGTGATGTGTCCCTCTGTTCTTTTAATCTTCTGAGGAGCGACAGGAGCTGAAGAGTGTAAGGGCATAGCTGCATCTCATTAACCATCCCCTCAAGTATGAAAGTGGTGAGACATTGATCTGGTGGAATTTCCTGTGGAATTTCTCTCATGGAGAATCCATCTGTGTGCATGTGGAGACCGCAGAGGGGCCAGTATGGCTCCCTAAGCCTGTCCCTGAATGTTTCCCTTGTCTCTTCTGTGCCATTCAACAAACCCCTTCTCTGGAATGGGGTTCTAGTCATGTAAGTCCAACTAGAATTGGCTAGGATGTTTGTTTATCCTCCTGAGACCCAAGGAAAAAAAGGGTCTTCAAATTAAGTTTTTTTGTGATTTCATGCCTCTTTAGAGTTAAAACAACAACTCACAATTTAGATTTTAAATGGCTAAGCAATATTTTAGTTACCATTTCTCCTTTCACGACAAGCGCTTCTTGTGGCAGCAGCATTTTGGCTCTTCAGGAAGAGGGGGTTTCCCTCATCCCAGCCTAACACATGATACATCATTGGAAAGGCCAGGATGTCCTCTGTACAGTACACCAGGGTAGCTCAAATGAGTAAAACGATATAGACTAAAAACCGATGTCCTCTACAGAGGACACAAATGAATAGGCTGGATCTCAGGAGGATTTATGCCTGTGTTTTATATCATAATAAATTACTATAAAAATTAAACAAAGCATTAATTCCATTAATACATAAATAAAAACATTATTTTTATAGCAGAATGCCAGGACAGTACCGAACAGCATGCAGCCAGTCTATAGTACACTGTGTGCAATTATCCCAGCTTTTGACTTGTCTGTTGATTTTTGCAGCACTCAAGACCTTACACTGCAATGAGAACAACTCAAGAGAGAGGGTCACTGGTATCAGAAAGGATGAATATCAAATATAAAAATCTGCTAACCCTCAGTAGGCAAAGTGGTGGGAAACTGGGTAGCTTTGACTCTCCATTCTCCACTTCCCTGTGTGCTGATGTCTGATGAAATGGACAAATAATGGAGACAACAGATTTCAGGGAGCCTGAATGAAGATGAAGATGAAGATCTCATCTTTGCTTTTGTCCCTGAATTGTTGACGGTCAAAAGAGAGGCAAACAACGGTGGCTTGTGTAATTGTAGACATGACCTTAAGAGATGGCTACTCAAATACGGTATGTCTTCGTAATGGCCCTCATCAATGTGGTCTGGTATTTCTATGGCTGCAAAGACTTCGGTGGCAATAAATGGATATATAAGAACATAAGAATACATAATGATGAGAACGGGCCGTGCGGCCCATCTTGGCTCATCATGTCCTAATCTAAAGAACATCTAGTACTACATCTAGCCTGGCCTTGAATAGCCCGAGCGTTTCTGCCTCTACTACCTGACTTGGCAAGCTGCTCCAGGCATTGACAACTCTCAACATGTGTAAAGAAAAACGTCCTAATATCTGTGCGGAATTGGCCTTTAACTAATTTCCACCTGTGGCCTCTTGTTCTGGTGATCCCACTTATCTTAAAAAATCTTTGGTATTGTACTTTGTTAATCCCTTTTAGGAATTTAAAAACCTCAATCAAATCCCCCCAAAAAGTCTGCGTTTGCTAAGTTTAAATAGATTGAGTGCCTTAAGTCTATCATCATAACTTTTACCTTTCATACCAGGTATCAGTTTAGTTGCCCTTCTTTGGACTTTTTCAAGAGCTTCAATATCTTTCTTGTAGTGCGGTGCCCAGAACTGCACACAGTATTCTAAGTGCGGTCTGACAAAGGCGTTATATAACATTAATATAACCTCCTTTGATTTGTACTCAATACTTTTTGCTATGTATCCCAGCATCCTGTTGGCTTTTTTCACTGCTGTAGCACACTGCTTTGATGCAGATAGGCTTTGATCCACTACAACTCCTAAATCCTTTTCAAATTGAACACCTACTAACTTTTCTCCTCCCATAAAATACTCCTGTCTAATGTTTTTATTTCCCACATGCATAACTTTACATTTAGCAATATTGAAGGTCATCTGCCATGTATCTGCCCATTTTTGGATTTTGTTTAAATCATCTTGGATTACTTTAGTCGATTCCAAACTGTTTGCCAAACCCCCAAGTTTAGTATCATCTGCAAATGTAACTATTTTGCTACTAATGTCCATATCCAGATCATTTATGTAAATAAGGAAGAGCAGAGGTCCCAGCACCGATCCCTGCGGGACACCACTGCCCACAGCACCGAGGTCAGATTCGGCCCCACCTACTGTTACTCTTTGTATTCGCCCTTGCAGCCAATTTTTAACCCACTGTGAAACTACTCCTACAATTCCTACTGATTTCATTTTAGCAATGAGCCTCTCATGTGGTACCTTGTCAAATGCTTTCTGAAAGTCCAAATATATAACATCATAAGCCTGGTTCAGGTCAACACACTTTGTAGCCTCTTCGAAAAAAGTCCAGGAGGTTTGTTAGGCATGACCTCCCCTTGAGAAATCCATGCTGGCTCTCCTTAAAATACTATTATTTTTCAAGAATGATTCCAACTTATCCCTAATAATACATTCCAGCATTTTACATGCGATGCAAGTTAAACTGACAGGCCTATAGTTCCCTGGGTCAGTACGGTCTCCTTCTTATATATTGGAATTATACTACCCTGCTTCCAGTCATCTGGTATTTCTCCAGTGATTATGGATTGACTGAAAATATCTGTCAATGGTTTATATATAATTTCCCCAAGTTCTTTGAGTACTCTGGGATATATGCCATCCGGGCCTGCTGCCTTATTTGTCTTAAGTTTTTGTAGTTTTTGTAGTACTTCTACATCCCTTATCTCAAAGTCCTCCAGAACATTCCGTACCTTGTCTATACATTTAGGCATATTTATAACCTCTTCTCTAGTAAAGCTCTCCACAAAGTAACTGTTTAGTGTGTTTGCAATGTCCTTATTATTATAAACCAAAGTTCCTTCCTTATTCTTAATGCACTTAACCTCATCTTTAACTTTCCTTTTTCTACTACAATATTGAAAAAACTTCTTAGGGTTACTTTTTGCATCTTGGGAAATTTTAATTTCAAACCGCCTTTTAGCTGATCTTATTTCCTTTTTAGCCTTAGCCCGCATATTACAATAATCTAACTTGTTTCTCTCTGAGTTATCCTTTTTATATACTCTATACAGTCGTTTCTTTTGCCTCAAAATCACCCGTAAAGATTTAGTCATCCATTGTGGAGACTGTTTTTCATCCTATTTTTCCTTACTTTGGGGATGAATTTACACTGTACATCTACAATAACCCTTTTAAATATAGTCCATTTTTCATTCACAGTTCTGGAATCTAGAAGTTTAACCCAATCTATATTACTTAAATTCTCTCTCATTTTATTAAAGTCAGCTCGTCTAAAATTAAAAATTCGAGAGTTAGAGGAGGCTGTCTTAACTTGCCAAAAAATATCAAAAAGAACTGCACTGTGGTCAATTGCTCCTATTGGTTCTCTACCTCTGTGCTGCAAATTCTATCAGGATTGTTACACAAAACCAGATCCAGTATTGATTTCCCTCTTGTAGGCTGAGTAACAGACTGTACCAAAAAGCAGTCATTGACCATATCTATAAACTCCTCTTCACATTTGCCCTGACCTGTCACTATCTCCCAATTGATAGAGGGGTAATTGAAGTCGCCCATTATTATTGTCTCTCCTTCAGCACAGATTTGTTTTATGTTATCAAAGAGCGTACTATTTATGTTACTATCTGAAGCTGGAGGTCTATAACATACTCCTATATTCAGGCCCTTCTCACGATCTCCCAATAATCTAATCCAGATGTCCTCACAAGAAACTAATGGGTTTATACCTGGAATTTCCTGCACATTAAGATTGTCTTTCACATAAAGGGCCACTCCCCCTCCTCTTTTATTAGTTCTATCCTTCCTAAACAATTTGTACCCCTCTACATTATATTCTTCCCCATCCGCTGCGCCAAGCCATGTCTCTGTAATCCCAACAATGTCATAACCCCCATTTAACATGACAGTCTCCAGTTCCAAAAATTTATTTTTACACTTCTCGCATTTAAACACATGAGCTTCAAAGCCTTGCTCACCTGTACGTTGCTACTGTTTCTACTATTCCTCTCCCGCTCCCTCACTCCCTTCCATCCCAAGCCACACTTGCTAAAATGTTGTTTACTCAAGACTTTATTCATGCTTTCCCTGTTATATGTAGTCTTGACAGACTCCATCTGGGCAGTCTGCACCACCCTACTCATTTCGCTCTCTATCCTCCCTGCCCCCCGAATCCCTAGTTTAAATAATCCTGCGCTACCCTAAGCATACGCTGCCCCAGAGCATAGGTACCCCTCCGGTTCAGGTGTAACCCATCGGGCTTGTATAGGTCACCCCTGTTCCAGAAGAAGTCCCAGTGCTCAATAAATCTATACCCCTCTTTCCTACAGAAGGATTGTAGCCACGTGTTAAACCTATAGATAAACTTCAGCTTCCCTCTGCTTGCACGTGGTACTGGTAGAATTCCCGAGAAGACTACCGTGGAGGTTTTGCTCCTAATCTTTGCTGCTAGATCCTCAAATTTATCTTGCAGGACCTCCAACCTGCCCTTTCCCATGTCATTGGTCCCTACGTGGACCATGACCACTGGATCCCCTTCTGCTTTGGCCAGGAGCTTGTCCACACGCTCAAGGAGATCTCCAACCTGGGCACCAGGCAGGCAACACACCGTGCGAGTCTCCTTGGCCTGGGAACAGACTATGCTGTCCACTCCCTAATTATGGAATCCCCCACTACCAACAACTCCCTTTCCCTGGGAGATGTGCCCATCAGGTGTCCTGTGGCACATGCATCCCCCCGCTCTCAGGGTCACGGGCCACAGATTCCTGCAAGGGCTGGAATCTGTTGGACACCTCAACCTCTGGAGATGCCACCCCTTTGTGGTGTGCAAGCCCTTTCCTACTTTTGTTTCTGACTGTGACCCACCTGTCACTTCCTGCCTGCTCTAAGTTCTTCCCTCCTCCCAGCCTAGGCGTGCACACCTTCTCCCTAACGGACGTTCTAATTGGTTCTAAGAACCCTGACAATTGTGGACTCTGTGCGGCCGATACAGCCAATTGGCCCTCGAGAACAAGAATCTTGTCTTCGAGATGCTCAATGAGCTTGCAGCGGAAGCAGGTGAACAGCCCAAGAAAATCGCTTTCCAACAGGGCGATCATCCTGCACACCTCACAAAGTTTGGGCCACATTTTAGACCCCTAGCTGACTCCCTATCTCTCCCTAAGTATAGATTTTTTACAGTCTAGATGGAGTCAGCAATACCACTCTAAAAAACACGCTAGGTGGCTCCGGATAGAAGGCAGTAGACCCTAACGTTAGTAGTAGGCTAACTGTAGCTAGAGAGCCTCTTATAGCCACTTACCCAGCTACTGATATAACGTTAGTTTACAACCTAAGCCCAACTATTTAGCAATCAAACCTTTGTAATATACTAGCTACAAATACAAAATCAACAATCCACACCTTAAAAGATACTAGCTATCTACGTTACAGCTGAGCGCCTGAACAGCAAAACCCAGATATTATATACACCTAAAACTTTCCGACGTACAATTTACGTTTATAAACGACGTTAGTTTATAAATAACTATACTAGACTACCGCAATAATTCAATTTTCCCAATCGGTTAAACAGACGAACGTACTTTTAATTCGAGGTTGCTTCTGGGAGGGTGAAACAAAAACCTTGTTAGCTTTTTGTGCCAATTTGTACTAACAAGGAGAAAAAAAAAGCCCGTCCCTGTCCTTAAGGCAACAAAGGATTACACCTTAGAAGCAGTAACTCGTAACTAATGCGGTGATATATTTATATAACGTTTATACCGGTTAACGTTATATAGCTACGTTAATTTTGGCAAGAGTAAAATGCCAGATACACAATACACAGCAAACAAACAAACAGCCCTTCCAACAATCCGGAAACAGGAAACAGGAAGTAGCCCTATATATGCTGCAATATAATCTGTAGAGCTTCCATTATTTGTGCAGAAAAAATGTGTCCGATGCATGTTCCAATTTGGAACCCCTGGGTGATGAAAAGAGGACACACTTCCAATTACAGGGGGATGTTGAGGCCAGTGGAAGAATCTCCAGATTACAGTTATTGCATGTGCATTTCATAGACAAATGACAGGCTGCCAGGTATTCCCAAAACCTGGAAAAAAAACCCACACTGAAATATATATGATGTCTTGTGGATTTACTCTGTTATTGCTTCCCATCTATGCAGGCAAACATGTAAACATATTTAGTGTTTTACATTTTCACAGGTGAGACAAACTCATGCAAACAGACAAGAGGACGTTTTTTGCATGACACAGGGATTTCTTCAATGTTAATTCAATGGTTTTATGGTTCAATGCTGCTTAATTATACTGTCTGTGGTAACTGGTCAGCAGGTTAACATTTGGAAAGAAAGATTTTGAAACCAGACATTTGTCTAGGTTGTTTAAGGTTTTAAATCTGATCTTCTTTTCTTTTCGTGTCCATATACAGAAGTCGCTATTCAGATTATATGATGTCCAGCCAGTGATTGGTACATTGCTGTGCCTTGGTGTTGTATAGTGCTAGGTCCTTTGCTGTGCAGGGTCCGCCTAGTAGAGGACATCGGAGGAGATGTTCCATGGTCTGGGGTTCTGTGCCACAGTCATACGTTGTTGGACCACTCAGGTACCCCCATCTGCTTAGGGCTTCCCTTGAACGGCCCACGCCTGAGCGGAGCCGGTTCAGGCATTTCCACTTTGCCCAGTTGTTATCTCCTGGTGGGAGGCTTTCGGCGGCGGGGATGTGCATGGTCGGGCTATGTGGGTGGTTGTTCAGCTATATATATATATATTGTGGCAGCCCAAGGGGCTGCACCAGAAAATGGCTGCCTGGCCTCCAACACATGGCAGCCCCAAAACACTACATTTCCCAGCAGGCCACAGTAACACCTAAACGAAGTCAAGCAATGGGGACTAACGACCAGCTGAAGGCTATTTCGAGGCCTATTTAAAGGACTGACTTGCATTACCCATTGAGAGGAGTAGGAACGTGTGTGGGAAGGAGTTGCTGAGTGTTTGTGAGGAAATTGAGAACCGTGACGTCGTTTGACCAGCCGGGATTGAGAAAGAGAGAGTTTGAGTGTGACTTGGATTGATTGAGGACCCCCCTTTGTGTACCGACTTGTGGACTGGATAACGGAATTGACCTGGATAACGGAACTGGATTTTGGACACTGACAAAGAGAAAGGATTTGTGGACTTTGTGTTTGTATTCCCCTGAAGACCCCACCCTGTGTTTTGTGTTTGTCAAGAATTGTTTATTAAATCATTGTTTTGTTTTTGAATACTGCCTCCTCCTTGTTCTTAAACTTGCCTACGCCCTCTGCAAGGTCCGTGCGTGTCGCCCAACCCCTGGGGACACCACAATATATATATTTAAATCTGATGAATTAACATTTTGTAATAATATAATGATATGTTTTATTCATAATTCATCAAAAAAATTTATGAAGAGCCTCCTGACTTCTAAGTACTTCCTAATCCAAACACAATCTATTGCCCTCTAATGAAGGAACGGTGCTTTACAGTGTAGCATCACAAAAAAACTATAAACCAACATGACTCTTAGAAATCATTTAAAAGAATAACCGTCTTGAAGTCAACGCCAGAAGTATAATTTCTGTGCATGTATGTTGGTATGTGCATGTATGTAATTTCTGTGCATGTATAGTATATCTGTCATATATTCTGCTAAATGTAGAAATCTTGTATTGATATTACTATTCAAGTTAAAAACACTTTACTGCCTAACTGCATTATACAACAATATACACTACCGTTCAAAAGTTTGGGGTCACCTTCCATCTGGACTATGGCTAATCGGGCACTCCTTCATTCTTCAGCAAGATAACGACCCAAAACACACCTTGAAGTTGTGCAAGAACTATCTGGTGAAGGAGGAATGTGAACAACAACTCAAACTAAAGACCTGGCCTGCCCAGTGTCCAGACCTTAATCCCATAGAACTTGTATAGGACAAACTGGAAAGGAAGAGTCAAAGCAAAGCAACCCACAAGTTTCTCTGGGAATTGCTGCAGGATAGCTGGGAAAACATGTCGGGTGATTTCCTGCTAAAACTTATTAACCGAATGGCCCCTGTTTGTGAGGCTATTCTCACGCCAAAGGGTGACTATTTTGAGGAATCCAAGATTCAATTTTCAATATAATTTTCTTGAACATTTCTTTGATGTTCATTTTGCTCATTGTTACATGTGTTTTTTGTCATTTTAAAGTATTTACAGAAATGTATACGGTGTAAAGCATTGTCAATTATGAAATAAAAATAGTTTCCAGCAGGTGACCCCAAACTTTTGAACGGTAGTGTACATATTGATCACATGAATTAGAATTAGAGAATGAAATCTAGCTTTTTCCCCATGTACAATGACTCTAACACTACATTCATATCTGCTCTTAAAAACTTAGGAAAAAATCTAAATAGAGTAAAACTTACAGGATTCAAATGGATCATGATGAATACTTTGGTTTTAGTATAATTCTAGATTATATTACATATGGTAGAGGTATTTCTGAACCTGTGGGACATTTTCCCAGGATAACTTTAGTTCATATTTCAAATGTCAACATGTAAGGTACAAAATGTAGGCCACTGCAAAAAAAACTGTATATATATATCTCAGCTGTGTTGTGACAAACAGCTCAACAGAGGAAAACAATGTCTCCCATTCTACATTCTCCATTTTACAGCAAGAAGGCTTCAAGTGTGCCAGTGTGTCTCTGGAATTCATCAGCAAACAACAAAGCAGAACTGTTTGACATTTGTTTATCGTGACACAGCACAAATAGAGAGTATGAACTCAAATGAACCTCTTCACAAACCAGACATCACATCTAAATGAGATAAATAAATAAGCGATTAGGCCTGCCGAAATATTGCCTGTAATACTGTCTGAAAATACAAAATCCCTGTTTCTTTAAAGCTTCAAGTTCTATCACTGTGGATCAAAACTTCATATTAACTGCTGTAAAAAAAAGCACTTTAATATCTGTAACTCAATTGACATCGCATAAGAGACTATATTGAATACAATATGAATCTTTGAAAATTAAATTTAAATAATTTAAATTAAAAAAATATGATCATTTGTAAAGCTTTGGGGGGAAAGTACACAATATAAGGGCACAGAGATAAGGGCTAAACAGCTGCCCTGAGCAGGTCAGCGCTGCTCCCCTCTGTGCTCGCCCATGGTAATCACAATTATTAATGCCCCTCTATTCCCAATTGTCTCTGCCATCATTCATTTGTGGCCATCTTGGCACGTACACTGTCATTTTTATAGAAATCAAAAAGCCAACAACTTCATTTTACATTTGACCCTTATCTAAAACAACGAGCTAAAAGACGTGTATATATTTTATGATGCCTTTTGATTGCGCATGTTTCTGGAAGGCATCTGGATGATATTAGACACTGGAATGGCCCGGGTATTTTGATTGGATGCAGTGCCGAGTTCTCCTTCTCAGGAAACAACAAAATTCCAGATGTCAAGTGATTTGAACCAGTCGGGACGAATCTAGAGGAGCTGCATTCGGAGATAAACACAGCTAGGGTGTGTTGGGTCTCACATTTGTGTGAATCGTTAGTGTCAGTGATGTGTACCTGGTGCTCACTCTTGGCAACATTCCTCTTCATCCAGGGGATGAGCTACGCCCAGAGGATGACTCAAGAAATGCTTATGACGCAGTACTATGAAGGGAGAATCAACCAGCTGGAGGTAAGAGAAAAACTGTTACTGTGGTCTCGTCTTCTTCATCTATGGCTCATATGGTCTACTGTGTAAAGGAATAAGCTAATAAGTGGTTGCTTTGCATTTCCGACTTAAAAGGTGGGAGGCAACATTAACTCGACATGTAAAGTAGTGAAAAATCGAATTTTCCGTACTGTACATAACTCCTCTCTGGCCTTCAGCCTGGCCATAAAAATAGTAATATCAGATGCTATGATGTTTTCTTGGTTTTGTATCAAGGTCAGGGGTTTAGAACAAGCATTACATCAACACCATTTTTTACAATAAGAATTTTTTTAAATGTCTTACACATCTACATTTGGTAGATTTTGAATCGCTACCAGACTCTGAACAGCATCTTGTTGGACTCCTTAAAAACAGGACCGTCTCACCAAATGTGACCAGAACATACAGAGCTATGAGCAGAAGCTGTATGACTTCTCTAAGGAGTTAAGGGGCAACCTGAATGGCCTGAATGTGCTCAGGAATGAGGTAAAAGGCCAGGTGGACAGTGTGGTCACGAGGGTGGAGCGGGTGGAGAGGGAACTGGAGTACCTGCACACCGAGAGACCAGACCAGCCCTGTGTGGACATCGACGATAAGCTGGAGGAACAGCTGAAGGAAGAGCAGAGGAAGGAAAAGGCTCAGCTCAACCTGGGGACAGGTACACACACACACACACACACACACACACACACAGACACACACACACACACACACAGTTGTCTCTAGTTGCTAAACTACGCACACGGTTTAATGATGTTTTAAACGTTAGTAAAGAATACCCGACAGGGATTTAAAAAGATAGTTAGATGGTCTTTATTGGAACTTCATGGAAACGTACTGCCCACGTTCTCCTGCTCAGTCGTTCTGCTCAACTTCCGCAGCAGACGGTGCCATACTGACATAACCAATCAATCTCACATCCAATCACTGAACAGTATACCTTTTAATATCTACTGTAGCGCAACCAAGGGTGTGGGGTTTCCACTCCGCCAATAATCGATAACTTAATCAATGAACAACTGCAAAATGGAGACAGTTCAAAAGCAAAACGAGATTTATTAATTACAGCGGAGGTTTCCGCGGAAGGAAATGCCGCTCCCGTGGCAGGGAAACACGGCTTGCAACAAATGTCACTGGAAATACAACAATGTCCACAAACTTTCGCTCTCGTTGTTGTGTTCTCCGTGATCCAATTCCGTTGTCTTTGTCCGTTCCGGGGTAATTCCTTTGTTGTCGTTGTCCACCAATGCATTGTCGTTTATCCAAAAATAATCCGTCCGATTGCCACAAAATAATAAACACAAACAAAACTCTTTCTCTATCTCTCTATCTCTATCTCTATCTCTATCTCTATCTCTATCTCTATCTCTATCTCTATCTCTCTCGCCAAACTCTCACCCACCCAATCTCGTACCTACTCCCAACAACGCACCTGAGGGAGAGCGCACCTTTTAAACATTCTTAAATCGCGTTTATGCCCTTCAGCTGGGGAATTAGACCTGGGGTTCCCAATTCTGCACGGGGGTGGAGCCAGCGGGTGGAGAGGTATTTCCCCTCCACAATGATGCCATAGCACGCGCCTACTCGGGCGCTACACTACCCAACCAGAACATAGCATTCCTTTATAAAATCTGGGTGTTATGACACCACACACACTTATACATAAATATACAGGGACACACACTCAGACAAGCACAAACACAGAATACTGTATGTACACCTGCACACAAACACACAGACACACTGACACAGTGGACAGATGAGCATTTTACTTTCATAGCAAGGTAGCAAGAGTAAGAGTACAGGGAAGATATGAAAACACAATATACAATGGACCCTCTTTCTTTGATCAACATTTATCTTCAGCAGGATTTAATTTGAGTGCTTAGTTGTGTAGAAAATCTGAACAAATGTGAAATATGAATGATACAAGAGACACATGTGCATATTTGCTTTGACAGATTGTAATACGGTACTGACGGGTGTGAAATCCCTGAAGATTGTGAAGAGAGATGGCGAGGCCCATGGCTCCTGGCTGAAAGACCCTACCAAAGGCTCAGCGAAGGTCTACTTCTTCAGCGGCACTAAGAACAGCACAGTCCTTGAGTTCACCTCCCTGAAGGCCTTCGTCGAGGGCAACGTCACCCAGATGCCGCGCAGGATTGAGCTGCCATTCCCCTGGCAGGGGACTGGCCATGCCGTCTACAACGGCTTCCTGTACTACCACCAGGCCGGCACGCCCAACCAGATCCTGAAGGTCAGCCTCCGTGAGCGGATGGTGAGTGACCGCATGCTGCTGCAGGGGGCAGGGAGGCTGCCGGCCTACTCGCTCTCCCCACATACCTACCTGGACTTAATGGTGGACGAGCTGGGTCTGTGGGTGGTCCACGCTGACCCGGATCTTGGAGGCAACCTGGTGCTCACCAAGCTGGATAAGGGGGGCCTGGGGTTGGAGCACTCCTGGGACACGCCCTGCAAGAGCCAGGATGCCGAGGCGGCCTTCGTCATCTGTGGGACGCTGTACGTGGCGTACAGCTCGCACTACGGCGGCCGCTCCAGCGTGCGGTGCCTGTACGACATCCACGACAGCATCCAAGCCGGCGACGACCTCCCACTCTTCTTCCCCAAGCGCTACGCTGTCCACTCCAGCATGCACTACCACCCCAAGGACAAGCAGCTGTACTCCTGGGACGAGGGTTACCAGACCATGTACAAACTGGAGACCAAGAGGAAAAACGAGATTGCTTCAGTCTGACACAGATCTATCTAGTGCCATCCAGAAGGTCCTGTATGTTTTTCTGTAGCTCTGAGTGAACCAATTTCCATTATCAGTTCTGATTCGGTGACCAGTCCATCTGATTCATAGTCATAGCCATAGCTCCTTCTGCATACACAAAGTTAATAATAATACAAACAACCACCAAATTAGTTTTTACATTACAGCATGTATATCATAGCATAGAAAGTTTTTCTCACAGTTTGGCAAGCTCAGCAATCACCAAAATGAACTCACCAAACTGTATTTGTGAAGAAAAGAAGGTGAAAGTAGAAATTGATTGACAATCAGAATTGTTATTGAATGTTGATTGAATATAGGCCTAGGTCTTGTTTTAGTAAACAGAAGGGCTTGTTTCATACAGAATACTTGGATACAGATTTGATATCCCTAGCTGTTGACCAACTACCACCCTTTTAACACCCTTTTACAGGTACCATTAAATATTGATCCAGATAGGCATTATAGTGTTATGATTTTGTTCTTGCACGGTTATGGATCCCCTGATATTCTGAGTTGCCCAGGAAAGCCTGAAAGCTTAGAATAGAAGCATTAAAAGTTGCCCAGAAATTGTAGACATTTAAAGTGGGCAGAAAAAAAATGCAAAATAGGCATTTGTCTCACTGGGAGCCCCATTGGTTCATGCTTGGCTGCTAATTAGATTCTTGTGATTGTTGGAGTGCACCATAAAAAATTCATAGGCTGAACAGAAATGTGGTGGAAGAAGTGCTTGCTAAATAAATATTCAAAGGGAATATTTCACGATAGTGAAAACTGAAGTTTTGCACTATACAGTATGTCATTTGCCCTAAATATTAGGAGACAGAAGTAAGCTGCAACAACATTAAAGTGCTTTGCTTGAGGGTTGCCAGCTGAGCAGGTGAAAGGCTTTGGTTTGACATAACTAAAAAAGTGTTTTGCTAAAAAGCCTTTATTTAAAGCCTTTTCAGTATTAAAATAAAAACACACACAACTGGTTCATAGATTGTTCATTGACCTTCGGCTTGGTTTTTGTTTGATTGTTTAACCCAGTGTTTTTCAACCTTTTTTGAGCCACGGCACACTTTTTTCATTGAAAAAATCACGAGGCACACCACCAACCAAAAATGTTACAAAATGACACTTTGTAGCCTAATACAGTATATATAATGACAATATAGTCCCTCAATTTATTTATACTCACTCAGTGTGAAACCTGGGCCTGTTTAGATGAACACAAAGCTGATATCCTGGCAGGAATTGAAGAAAGACACACACAAAGCTCTTCCTCAACAGCTCTCAGTCTCTCTCTGTTTTTAGTTTTTATAGCAGTCAGGCTTGAAAAGCTCACCTCACACAGATATGTCATGGAAAATGGGAGCAATGTCAAAATAGCTTTGTTTGCCAGAATGGGGAACTCCTTGGCAGCAGTCAACCAAAAACTGTCCAAAGGTAGATCAGCAAAGCTTAGCTTTAAACCACGGTTTTGTTTCAGTTCAGTTAGTTCCTCCTGCTCCTGCAAGGTCATGTCCTTTCCAACAACTGATGCTGAGCTATATGGGTCCCTAACCCAGTCACGGCATTCAGTGGAGGCTGAAGAGAAATAAAATGACATCTTCTCCTCAAGAGTTTTCAAATGTTTACCTATTATCTCGTACAATGCAGCAGTGTTGACATCTTGCCATTTCTTGGTGAGTGGGAACATGTCAAGGTTGGCACGTTCCACATGTAGTTGCCAGAGGTGCAGCTTTGAACGGAATCCATTGATTTTATCTGTGCTTGTAAGCAGGTTTTCATTTCGGCCTTGCATTCGTGTGTTCAGTTCATTCAGATGATTAAAAATATCTGCCAGGTATGCCATCCTTGCACTACACTCATCACTTGCAAGCAGCTTTGCGTAATCGGACCCCTCATTTGTCAGAAACACTTTAAGTTCCTCTCGCAGCTCATACACACGGGCCAGCACTTTGCCGCGCGACAACCATCGGACCTCCGTATGGAACAATAAGGCTTTATGCTCCGCTCCCATTTCTTCACACAAAGACGCAAATATTCGACTTTTCACAGGTCGTGTCTTTACAAAGTTTACCATGCGCACAACATCGTCCAACACAGGAACTAGGTCTGCTGGTAAAGTCTTGGCAACGAGGGCCTCACGGTGTAAAAAACAGTGCGTAACAATCACATCTGGATTTCTTTCCTTTACTCTGCTTACAAAGCCTTTGGTGCGCCCGACCAGGGCTGTGGCTCCATCAGTGCAGACACTCGTGCAGTTTTCCCACGTAAGTCCTCCTTGTTCAAGATATTCCGATGTGACCCGAAAAACTTCCTCTCCTGTTGTTTTTTCTGGCAATGCCTTGCAAAATAGGAAGTTTTCTCTGATGGCGTCTCCATCCACAAAACGCACATTGGCCAAGAGTTGAGCATGTCCACTAATATCCGTAGACTCGTCAAGTTGCAATGCAAATTTCTCACTGATCCGTATCTTTTCCAAAACAACACTTTCGATGTCTGCAGACATGTCATCAATACATCTGGCAATTGTGTTATCTGAGAGGGACTTTGGCTATTTCTTTGACCGCTTCAGGGCCGAGCATCTCATTTACAATGGCTTTGCAGGCAGGTAGTATTAATGACTCTGCCACAGTGTGGGACTTTTTTGTTTTAGCTACAAGTTCAGCAACGTGGTAGCTAGCTTTGAGGGCTCTTTCATTCACCTTTGTGGCTTTTCTCATAAAAGTTGCCTGTTTCTCCGTGTGTTCACACAGGCTAATAAAATAGTCTGCTTTCTTGTTTTGAAGCGTGGGTGTTTCGTTTGGAGATGACGTTTAAGCTTGCTTGGGACCATAGCAATGTTAGATAGCTTTTCACCACACACCAAGCACAACGGGGTCGGTGTCGTTGCATCGCCGGTGAAAGTAAATCCGAAAGAAATATAGCTTTCGCTGTATTGCCTCGAGCTCACCGTCTTTGCTTTCTTTTGACCGCCACTCATACTCGGGCCTTCATCTGGGTCAGAATTTTGTCCAGGGCCCAGTTCGGAGTTAGCATTTTTCCTTTTGAAAAACTTCTCCATCACTGTCACCGCCACCTGTCGTATGCATCACTAATTCTCTTGTCTCAAAGTGACAGGGCAATTAACTACCTGCTGCCACCTACATGCTGCCACCCAGTGATATGGAAGAGTATTACATTACTCTGCCAGTCACTAGAATCTTGATTACAGCACAGACACTCGACAATGGCATTTTTTTAGACCAATTAAGTGAAATTGGATAATTTCCCACGGCACACCTGACGTTCTCTCACGGCACACGAGTGTGCCGCGGCACAGTGGTTGAAAAACACTGGTTTAACCCTGACAAGCATATGAGCCTACTCATGCCAAACACTTTGATGTTGCATAAATACATGTGTTTGACTTAGCTGTATGACAACAACAACTACAAAATAAACAAAGAAAGTAGTAGAATTCACTTTATAAGAACGTAAGCTATTCTAAGAGCTGTGCTGATATCACAAGAACTGCATTAAAAATATTTTTCTTATACTTATTGCATTAAGTCCATGCATTGGTGTGGCTATGTCCTGTCAATGACAGTTCAAGACCTTGGAGTTAAAGGTTTCTATCTGCACTAAGTATAGTTCTGAAAAATTAAGCTTTAAAGTTTACTGGATCTTAGCACTGTTTTATAATGAATTTCTCTAGTAACATTCCATTTCAAAATTCAAATCACCAGAAAGGTATTAAACAAACAGTGTTGGACTAATTTATGTTAAGTTCAGTACAATATAATTATATCTGACACAGACAATTTTGTTTTTATGGGAAATCTTTAGTCATTTTAAACATTTTGTTAAAGACTGGCCCTTTTATTAGATAAGGTGTTAACCTATACAATTTCACCCATTACTGTATTTGTATTCCACTGACTAATGCTAAATTCAAGTAAACATTACTATAACTCTTTAAATATTGTATGTATATTGTTTTAATAATATATTTCCCAGGTCTTTTCATTCTAGTTCACTATAGCTTATCATCAATAACATTTTAACACTACCAATGAAAACATTGATTTTAAATCTGTTACAATCTATTTACAACAATTTAGTTTTCCATTCGAGATAGATTTAAAGATAGATTTATGAACTACCATGGCCATTATAACCCTGGCCTATTTCCTCTTAACAGTTTGCAGTTATTCCAATGAAATACAGACTGAAAATATGACTTAATTGAATATTTTTATCAGTGCTTTGTTTAGGCAGCAATATAATACATAACTGCTAGATCTGGATTCATGACATACTACAACAAACTGATTGGCTTAGTATAGTATTTTCTGATTGGAAAAGGTAGATCAAACCTTTTAATTCCAAGTCTAAATGGGTTTTACAATGACAACAATTACATTATGAATTTTAAGTTGTATCTCCCTTATACATATCATTGTGTTATATAGGTTGACAGACAATTGACCATTTAATAAAATGATGAACATTCCAAAACAAAAAGAACATTCTTATGTCAATAACTCATTTTTGACAAAAATGGCACTTAGAACCCTGTGATATTCCCATACTGAAATCATAGTCCATAGTTTATTTATCTGCAAGGCTCAAAGCATATCTTTATTACAGACAGCTGCTGGTCAGGTTTTTTAGTGTATTCCATAAATAAAACATTTTGATTGAATCATCGTGCATGTATTTCACTATGATCTCCCAACATTTAAGAGTGTCTGCCAAATAAATTCATTAATAATATCATTTTGAATCCAATGGAATCATAGTGACATGTATTTGGCATTAACATTAATTATGAATCATAACTGAAGAGGACAAAATGTTTACTCATTATATTTTCACATTACATTGCTGAAAATCATTTTATAAAATATGTTCCATTGTACAATGGTTAAAAAAAACTTGTTGAGTTAATTTGGTTTGGCTTACTTTGTGTTTTACCAGAGATGGAATTCTACAGGCATTACAGTTCTTAATATTCCTTAAAGGGGAGCCAAATACAAAACACAACTTTATGTAATACATTTATGTGCATATATGCTTATTATTATTATTTTCTTCAGTCTGCAGGGGGAAAGTCCTCAACTTTGCTGTCAAAAGTCATATTTTGTTAGTAACTAAGTGACAGGGCTACAACCTTATTTTTCCATACAAATGAAATTCAGAATAATCTATGCATCTATCTAACACATTACAGTGAATTAGCATATTTTTTCTTCAAAAATAGTTTCTAAAAATTGGTTGGCCGTAAGAGTGGAACTGGATGAAACTGGAATTATATTTATTGAGCTAACTCTAACCCCGACCTCTGCTGGTCAGTGTGAGTATTGCTTTATAGCCTATAAACATCTGCACCTGGGTAACAAACCCTGTCAGACAGTACATAATGTAACATTGTTTTCCAGTACAGTAATGCTGGAATTATTCTGCAGTGATCAAAGATTAACACACATCCCTAGGCCATACTGTTTGTTTCTCTTTCTCGCATGGACACTCTACCCATTACAGGCTAGAGATATTTATAACTGTCTCAGACATTGCTTTCAATCCAAGCATTTTATCTCAGCAAGTTATCTTACTGCAGTTGCAATAGGACATAAACATACAAATATACAGTCAGGTCCAGAATGAATGGCACCTTTGATGAAAATTAGCAAAAAAGACTGTAGAAAACAAATAATACCATTCCTGAGATATACTGTAACTTCTTAATGATCCAATGGAATCAAACTTTCTAAAAAAAGTTTTTTTCTGAGCCTATTTCTATTATGTTTAATAAGGTTGGAGAACACATTTGGAGGGATCTTGGACCATTCCTCCATGCAGAGCCTTTCAAGATTCTTGATATCCTTATGTTTGCGCATATGGACTGCCTTCTTCAATTCAGACCACATGTTCTCAATAGGGTTTAAGTCTAGAGACTGAGACGGCCATTGCAAAACATTGATTTTTGATTTGATTTCACAGAACCATTTCTGTGTTGATTTGGAGGTATGTTTGCAGTCTTAACATGAGTCCCTGGAGCACTGGCAGCAAAACTGGCAGCAAAACAGCCCCAAAGCATCAACATTTTGGTCTCATCTGACCTTAGCAGCCAGTTCCAGTCATAATTCTAATGACTTTTGACAAACTCCTGAATTTGTTGGTTGCTCTCAGGAAGAGTTTTCTTTGAGCAACCCTTCCACAGAGCCTGTTGGTATGGAGGTGGCATCTCATGGTTGATTGAGACCCTGAGATCCAATGAAAGTCTGCAATTCTTGAACTGTGAGTTCTTCTTTTCCTCCCTCACCATCTTCTTCACTATGCGTGGGGACAACATGCACTTGCATCCTTCCTGGCACATTTTCCACTGTTCTAGAGGTTTGAAACATTTTGACAGTGGTTAGGGGTATGACTCAACAATCATCTGTCTCTTTTGATTTAAAAGTTATTTGGCTTTCCCGATGGTGATGGATGACAAAGGGATTGTACATGTGTGTTCATTTTTATACCCTAGTGAAACAGGAAGTGATGGAAGGCCACAATACAGTTCCTTAAGGCTGAGATTAACTTAAATAAGTAGAATTGGCGAGGTCTAACGCACCACACTTTGGCTGGTCCGGTGTAGTGTGCGCTGCCTGTCAGGGAAGTGGTTCGAAACCCGCGTCTATACCTGACCGGCCCTGGTCGTCAGCCCTGATCAGGGGCGACATTTGGCTGTCGGAAAACCGGTCTCCTCACTTCCGCCAGTCAACAAGGTCAAGGTAGCCGCTGTCACTAGCTAAGTGAGCTGAAAATTAACTAAGGTTGATGGATAATTTATTTTGTATATAGCCTATTACTCTATCTCAACTTTAAATTATTGGTGTTCTATTTTATTTTCATATATGACATTTTCGCAAATAGGGGAGAATGTATTTTTCAAGACAATTAACGTATCAAAAGCGGGCTAATCCTAATAGTGATTTATGCTGTGTACCTCAGTGTGCGATGTCGGGGAAGTTCAACTCTGCTGTAAGTTTCCACCACTTTCCAAGAGATGACAATTTAAAAAAAGTTTGGATACGTAATATCAGATGTGAGAATTTGGTCATTTCATGAAGCACCGGTGTAGCAGACATTTCGTCACCTCAGATGTCATTCAGGGTGGGCGACAGCGGTTGAAAGAAGGGGCTGTTCTGGTGTTGTTTGCGTGGAATGACTACTCTCTGCCGGTAGCCAGACCAATTGTATGGGAGCGAACACAACGGCCAGAGGATGAACAAACAGAGGAAGAGATAGGTGTTACTTCGGTTCTTCGCTGCCACGATTATAACGCTAGACCAGAACCAGCAGCTTACTATCTGTAAGATCAACTTTATGCTAACCATCCCATACTCTCAGGCTGTGTGGCTTCTCGCTCTTTCGCATAGACCTGACAGGCTGCCCTGATGCTAACATCATCCTGTCTCTATTTGACACTTGTGAAAAATGAGGAAGACAACATAAAGATCTACATAGGTAACTGTTATTGAGCACCCGACCAGCTAACATCACTAGCTAGCTAACTAACACTAATGCTAGGTAATAGACAGCAGCCACAGGTACTTACTTTTTTTTGTTAGTACTAGCTAGCTAAAGCTAACGCTAGGTAATAGACAGCAGGCACAGGTACTTCAAAAATGTCATTAGTACTAGCTAGCTAATGCTAACGCTAGGTAATAGACAGCAGGCACAGGTACTTCAAAAAAAATTGTTAGTACTTACCCTCATAGTCATGGACATACGAGGAAGCGTATAGCTTAAACCCCTTGTCCATTTTGCTCATAGGAGCCGTAGATGTCGACTTGCATATCTGATGCACATCGGATATAGACATTTTCGGCAGCTCCTGTAAGCATCTTGTATAGAACAGCGCCATGATCTCATCTACCGGAAATGACCAGACCCGTTTAGCAAAACACGGAAGTCCATTGCACATAACCCGCATTGGGACTACGGACAGCTGAAAGCCATTCAGAGTAGGTTGGTGGTTGTAGAGAGTGTTGGAGAGTGTTTTGACAAAGTTTTTTGGATTGCTAATTGTGTTTTCAATTGGATTGTTTGAGGACCCCGCATTGTGTACTGACTTGTGGACTGCCTGAGGAACTGAACTGGATTTGTGGACTGGATTACGGATAATGATGAGTAAGGATTGTGGACTTTGTGTTTTTGGATTGTGGATTTTTTGTGTTTGTCAAGATTCATTTAATAAAGTGTTGTTTTGTTTGTGATAATACCTCCTCCAGAGGGGGTATTTCATGAAACGTGATTACGCTGTAAGCCTGGTTTAAGTCTGGATAAGTTCTCGGATAACTTGGTTTCATGAAGCAAGCTTGACTAGATGCCAGTTAAGTTACTATGGCAAGATATGCTTTCGGGCTAGCCTGGTCGGGAGCAGGTTTACCGTGGTTCAAGCTGGATGTATTCGCAAATATCCAGCCGGTGTTACAGTGACACCGACTCGGACGGACCACTGGCTTAGAAGGAAAACGTTCCAGACTTTTTTGTCAAGTAATTATTTTGCGTTGTCATATTATTAAAACATTTACAATTCAAGTTTTTGACTTGAAAGCATTTTTATGTCATAATATTGTGCCGATCCACGTAGCCAGTTTTGCATTCTACCTGGACCACCCAACGCATGCTCGCCACAATATTATTAAACCATTTACAATTCATGTTTTTGTCTGGTTTTTATGTGCATTATATGTCAAAAAAGCCACTCTGAAACAGTATAAAAACGAATATGTTTTGACTGGGTCTGTTTCGGCCACTGTTTTTGGCAAGTGGCACCTTTCTGTACACTGTAGGGGATGCCGAGAACTTCAGCAAAGCCACTGTGTGCGGCGCTGTGCGTAAAGTGTGCCTTGCCCTGAAAATACTTCTAAATGTCTTTATTACATTTGGGGGTTCCCCCACTGGAACCCATGGAAGAGATGCCGCCGCTCAATCCCATGCATTTGGACCACAGAAATGGCAGAGTTTAGCGTGATCTAATTGCGATTAATCACTTCCAATAAGTTATTTCTTATCTTCCACTTCCATCTTCCTGTTTTGTCTTGTTAAGGGGAGGTACCACAGGTGAATAGGAAAAACATTTTCCTTTCCTCCTATCAGAATGAAATTTGACCAGTTGAATATACACACAAATACAAGATATCTTTGTATTATGACTGAATTTATTTTTATTAAAATATGCAACTGAGGTACTCATTAAATATGCGCATGTTACTGCAAAAATGTTTTAGACTCAGTGGATGAAGTCAGAATTAATTTATTTGTTTTAATGTGATAAATAAATCAATGGTTGGTAATTGTCAGAGTCATTTGTCAGAATATTGTTTTTTAAATTGTATTTTTTTTAATTGAGGAGATGCAAAGCACATACTGTAGCACTGATTGCGCAATAGTACTAATTTACGCATTTATGCGCTCGGCAATCGATTCCCAGGCTGCGTCTCTCGCTTTGTTAATGATGGTGGTGTTGCCTCTTTTAGTGATGATCAGGGTTGGGAGGGTTACTTTGTAAATGTAATTAGTGCCTGATTACTGATTACACGGCTCTGAAAGTAATCCAATACGAATACAGTTACATGTCTCAAAAAAGTAACGTATTCAGATTACTTTTAGAATACTTTTGGATTACTTACTTTTTCCATCACAGATGGGTATGTTTTGGGGTACAGGAGACATTGGGAAGCTGTTATATAGCCAAAGGTGGTGCTACTTAGTACTAAAAGGGTGCTCAAACTTTTGCACACGCCATGTTCAGTAATACATTTAAATAGTTATTATGCATTACACTTTGAAAAAGGATGTCATGTTCAACTTTCCACTGTGTTGAGGTCAGGTCAGCTTCTGTTCATTTAATAATAAATACTAATATGTCAATATGTCAATTTAGCTAAATATATGCAACATTGTATCTGCATTTTTTTGTCTTAGTCATCATCATTAACATGTTATGGAATTAGAATGGAAAGATAAAAAATGAATCATAATAAAAAGCAAAGGGAAACTGAAAGGCAAGTTCTTTTACTGTTTTAATGGCTCATCATGAGCATAACTCAAACACGACATTGAAACAGTGTAATAACTTAAAACGTTTTTACAGGGTACAACTGGCTACCAAATTGGGAGAAAACTGGGAAAAAGAAAAAGAATAAAAGAAAAAAGAAAAGTTAAATACAAAAAAACATTCGGTCTCAGGTTTAAGGTGTCAATTTCACTCCACTGCCACAGTGCAGATTTTGCTGTTATAGCGTAACAGGAGCACCTGTTTATTCATACTAATGTCTATGTACACCATTTTCTTACTATAATCTGTCGTCATTGTGCCAATTCAATTAAAACAATCAATGATTGAAATATTTTCCCATATTTTATTTTATAATAATATTTTTTTTATATTCAACAGTTTAAAAACAAATTACCAGTAATGTTACAGACCTGAGAGCAGATTAACATAGTATACAGTAGGATGGCAGTCTAAGCACAATAAATTATTTACTAGCTACCATTAGCTCAGCCTCACTTGTTGTCAGTCACTTGCCCCCAGTATATTATGCATTCAGCAGCAGTCTATTAACTTCGATTTTATCCCGTTTTGAAATGTTATCGTTTCAACAATAAAGAAAGCAGTATAAAATTAGCAGAGCAGTTATTGCTATGCCTCAAACCGTAGTGTGGGAGAATCAGATCTCAGCCAGGGCCAGATAGACCGAGTGATCCGAAACCACATTTAACACATTTCTTCAGAGTCAGATGTAATCGGGTTTTATTGTATGCGAAATCACCTACAAGAAAACATAGTATGCTCGCCGCGCAGCCTATGAATGCTGGCAGTAAACTTGCGGGATCTCTAATACAAAGTTAGAAGTCTAAAGCATGGTGGGATTTGCTTGCTTAATTGTTAGCCCACATCCTCTCACCCCTCGTGCTGCGGAGCTCGAACTGGGCTCATAAATCCTAGTGACAGGGTGGACCAGGCCGTGTATAACGTGGGCTGCTGCTGGCCCGGTTAGCAAACCATGCAGGAATTTGGCCATGTGCAGACACTAGGCCACACAAACTGACCCACCAGAAACACAGGGACAGAGCATGGGGCTCAAAACTTATCAAACAAATTCCCACAGTAGGCTAAGGTTAGGTAACAGCAAATTACTGCAGAACTGTGTTCAGTAAACTGAAGGTTAGCTAACGTTGACTTACCTCCAAGTGCTTTTTTGAGATTCGACGTCGAGTCCTTTGATGCTGACAGTATCTTTACAACTGGAAGACACAAGGCACACTGGACCGACAGATTTTTCCCATGTTCTGATTTAAACTGGAAATGGCGTCGATAACGCCATGAACTAAAAGCTGCTTTTTCTTCCATCTTGCCGCTATCAATGTTTGTCTGAGTGCGGGCGCGCGCTTTTTTTTAACGCATTTTTTTTAACGCAGTTTTTTGGTTCTGTGCAGCGGCGGTAGTTTTCGTGGGCTGTGATGATAATCATGTAGGCGTGATAATTTCATGCTGTAGCTTTAGTAATGAATATTAGCTCATTAATGTTTGTAAGGAAAACTTTCCACCAAGAATTCCAATAAGTAATCCAAAATGTATTCACTTCAGGTTTATTAAAGTAACTGTATTCAGATTACTCGTTTTTCAAATGTAACGCGAGCTGAATACAGTTACTTGATTTTTGTATTCTGATTACTTAACGCCGTTACATGTATTCCGTTACAACCCAACCCTGGTGATGATTGTCTTGTAGTCTTTATAATATTCCATGATTAGTTGCTGCTCCCCCGCGGTATACGACACCACGTTATTTTGCCATTTCTGTCTAATCGAATGTTTCAATCGACATTCACTTACTTGGGCTGTTTAAACAGTTCATGAACGCACACGTAAGCAATTTCCCAAAACTGGCTTTCATCAGGCTTGGATTAGCTTGACCTCTTGAGCCGCAATCTAGTTTCATGAAACGGAATTGATATACAGTTCGTTAGCCAACTCAAGTCAGGTTTATTTTAGTAAGCCTGGATTTTCTTAGCCAGCTTCGTGAAATACCCCCCAGGTTATTTAATTTGCCTACTCCCTCTGCAAGGTCCGTGAGTGTCGCCCAACCCCAAGGGACACCACTATATATTCAGTGGCGGGCCGTGCATTTCACACCTAGGCCTTCAGTAGTGCTCCGTCTGAATCAATCAATAACTATTTTATGGCTATAAAAACCATCTTATTATGCAGAAATGCAGTATAAAGAGCCATCGCAGATAGATAACTCGTGTAGCCAGAATAAATGCCTTTACTGAAAAAACAAACCCGGGGTGCACAAGTCTCCTTCTACTGCAGCTACAGCTGCGACACACATAAAAAAGCATCAATAATAACCTCATAAAATGTTGAACCAACAGTTTGATCGACACTTATTTTATGCTACAGGGCCCGCAGAACTGATTGTGAAGGCCTCCAGGCAGATTTATTTGACCCTGGCAACAAAAGATGGCTGAAATGTGATTGGTTAAATGCTTTAATATGAAAATGCACGTCTGGAAGCAGCGCAACCAGGGAAAAAGCTATGAATGGAAGCGGACAGACCATTTGGAATTATTTAATAAGTATTCATGGACAAAATATAATTAACATCAGTCTGTGATTCAGATATTTTTTAGGCCAGCAGAGAAGGCCTTGCAGGCCCTGACGGCCCACCACTGATATATATATATATACACATAGTTTATATGAATAGAATAATATTCAGCAAACAATTTAACTCAAGTTTAACTTAAATTCCGAAATATTTTTTAATTAGTGTGTGTACTTAAAAAAACCACACAAAAAACCTTAATCTGTATGCACAATGCACAACAGTTAAAAAAGTTATTTATAATATGCAACTCTTGACCTACTGATAGGGTCCTGAGAACCACTAGTCAAATGACAATATTTAGCTAAGTTATTCAAATCTGTTCCTTGGCAGCATGTTGCCTGGGTATTAACAATAAAGTCTGGAAGAGGAGAATGTTGCAGAGAGAACTGTAGTAGGCCTACAATATAGACCAGATTGTACCTTGACAGAGTTCAATGTGTCGTTTTTTCATTCCTAGTTTAACTAAACCAAAATGGGCCTTACTCACAGTCCCAACTCTTAAATATGCTGGACTGTGTCCCACAAGGAGACTGGTTGTCAACCAATAATAGACATCAAAGGTTCAGCAGATTTTTACTGCTGAGCATTCATGTAGTGGGGGTCAAATTTGAGTGGCTGTTGTGCCTGCGCTGAGTTTACCAGCGGTATATTTCAGCTACAGTTTTCGACATGTGGTAACCCAACGGGCAGTCAAATTGAACGGCGCAAGTAAGGAGCTGAACAGAGTATGGTATATAGAAAATGTTTACAAAACACTCCTCCAACAGGGTCTTATCCATTAAACCTATCAAGGAGCGTGTTTATTGTTTAAAATGTCCGCAATGAAAAGCACACATCAAAGCAACCAAATGATTTAATGTGGGTTTTTTACATCGTAAAACCTGGTATTTCCACAGTGGTAACAGTTAAGATATCTGGGCTGTATTTCAAAGAGGCTTTAGAGGTCCAATTAGTTGGCAACAACAGAGCTTTGATGAGTTACAGGTAATTTATTTAATGATATGGAAATCATGAAATGCAGTACAATGGTTCTCTGTGGCTCAGTTGGTAGAGCACAGCGTTGGCAACGCTTAGGTTGTGGGTTCAATCCCCACTGGGGCCACATATACTGAAAATGTATGCATTCACAACTGTAAGTCGCTTTGGATAAAAGCGTCTGCTAAATGGTGTATATTACAATGAAATATGCACCATATCTCCGCCAGACAAGGAGGCTTTTTGAAAGGGCATTAAAGGATAGTAAAGAACAGATTTGTGCTCCTATCTTTGAACAGTATCTGAATACTCAAAACGTAATCTTTATCAGTGGCCTTACATTATGCTTAGCCATTTGACCCTCAAACGCGAATTGTACTTCCTACCAGTTGAGTCATATTGGTCTTAAAATATAATGGATATTACCAACAACAAAAAAACAACCCATCACAACAGGAAAGTTCCCACCAATAAGAATGTCCATTTAGTGGTGGGTTTGTTTAGTATGTAATTGGAAATATTTCAAGCTTAAAACCTTGTTGTAGGCTGGGTACATGTAGTGAACCCCCCACAAAAAAAACAAAACACCAATGTAAAGTCAGTTAATATGGCACTGGGCAGTCTGGCCTGTTTGTGCCATGGTATAGAGTCGACCAGTGTTTGGAATTCTGCAGGAGAAATACGGTACCACTCTTCTGCAAGAAAGTCAAGCAACTCATGGAAGTAGGAAAACGCTGTCCATCATTCCAGAATATCCCATAAATGCCCAATTATGTTCATTTAGTGACCGAGAAGGCCATGACATATGGATAACAATAGTATCATGCTCCTCAAACCATTTGTCGACTACTTGTGCCCTGTGGACAGGGGTATTGTCTTATTGAAAGATTTGCCTGCTAAGAGTATAAGTGCACCCAAAAAATGCCAGGAAAATGCACCCCACCACTTGACTGTTGGAACACTGTTTCTATTTCTTCGTTCACTACCTGTACCACTGGCCATCTTCCAAAAGAGACTAAAAACCCACCTCTTGAGCTGCATTTAAATGTATGAAAGGCGCTATATAAATAAAATTTTACTTTACTTTTTACTTTAGACTCCACTACCACTGACTCTATACATTGATTAACTGCCATCACTACTGTCTACATGTTTAAAAAAAAAAAAAAAAAACGTTTATTTTCCTGTGTTACAGGTATGTAGTGTTACTACACTGATCTCTTGTACTAACCATGTTCAATCTTACCATGTATAAATGCACTTTTTGTAATTCGCAGTGGATAAGACCGTCTGCTAAATACCTAGAATGTAAATGTAAATGTACCATAGAGGGCAACAGTTAATTTACACGTTTACAGACCATTGCTGAGCAGTTGGTAAACTGTAAATATTGCTTTTAGCCACTGGAGGGAAACAGACGGCTACCGATTGAAGCTTCTAAAATAGTACTATTAAACTCGCGTTGACGACTTCAGTGAACCAAACATACCAAAGTATACAACGATAATATGAAGACTAAGCATTATTTATCAATACGGTTATTGATCATTGGTATTTTATTGAAACGTTATGCAGCAAAACCTTATTGTTTCTTTATTATAAAATTATACACATTTGAATGTAATGTAGCCTATTTCTAAATATTGAATAGAGGGCACTGTCGCATTCTTTGTAACCTCTACATTTGATAACGGTCTAATTGTCTAACAACTACTTCACTTGAAGTCTCTTTTTCATAGTAAAGACTTTTAAAAATGATAAAATAAAAAATAAAAATGAATATATCAACATATATTAATATAAAGTCAAAGCAAAACAGCAAACAACGTGTAGTAGTGTAAGTGAAAATCGCTGTAGCAACTATTTTATTTCAGAAATATTTTCTTTGTCTAGACAACTAATGCATTTGAACTTTCAATTCTAACATTCATTTTCAAAGTCAACAACCCAATTACAAGCGTTTGAAAAAACACTAGTACAGTGCCCAAACAATGGGAACTACCGTACTTCAGTCGTGGATCACACAAGCGCTGGGAGGCTTCATTGGAGGAGGCACACCTCGGGGATCACATGGCAGGATGAAAGACGTAGCCTAACTATTGAAGTATGGCGACAGTATCTCACATTGAGTCACAGGCTGCCCAAGTGTCCGGCCGTTGACAGCGACTGCGACCTAGCCCAGAACCACCGGCGTCTTTTTAGCAGCTGGGGGGATTTGCACAAAAGTGGAAGATTTTTTGCCTAAAAAGGTAGGTAAGCCTTTGCCGTTTTCTTTCGTGCCCTTCTTTTGAGTTTTTTGTTGCTGTGGTTCGTTGTATTTGACAATGGCTGTGTGCTATTCCCCTCCTTTGTTTTGTTGTGTGAAAGTCCGCGCAGTTTATGTTAAGAATCTAAAAACCTCAAGTAGTAACACCATACTCGCTCGACTTTGTAAACTTGCTGTATAAGCGTATACTGCATCAAGTAGAAATACTTCCTCTATTCTTTTCACACATAAAGACTACTTGTGATTAAATATATGGTAGGATCGTTTAGGTAGCCTATCTGAGTGATCATTATTTCGATCCCCGTTCTGGCCATTGCATAACAGAATAATTGCAGATTTGCATGGCGAACAGGTGGCTGCTTGCGGGGAGATGATACGTCAGCACCTACCTGAATCCGCTGCTACCTGAGAAAGAATTAGGCTACACCTGTATTGTTATTCCCATCACATACCTTCAGTACAGACCCAACTTCAGTCAAGGGTCTCAATTTGTCCGTTTTTTTTATGCACCTTTCACTTTATTTTATGAACTGTCTTTTGTTTTTAGTAAATATTCTCGAGTAATAATGTTTAATATTAAAAGTATTACTAATGAATTTTAACTATAGTCGTATTGATGCAAAAAAGCTTGAAATGAGGCATGACAACACAAGGAAACGAAGCAGATATCGCAGATGTGCACCTCACATTTCGGCGAGTACTAATGACAGGCATTAAATAGTTTATGGGCATTAAAGTGTTTATTACCTCGGGAAGTTTTCATTTTAAGTGCGTGCTCATCTTAACTCAAGGTGGAGGGAGTTTGGCTGGCTGGCCATATGATGAGAATAATAGATGGGGTTGCCCAGCTCTCTGATGTAGAACTCAACGTTTGTTGCAGGCTGTCATTAAAAGAACACAAGACAAACTGTATCTAGCCCCAGAGGACATGCGAATTTGAGAATATCAGGGCTCCCAGTGTACACAGCTGCTGCTTGCACTACACACACTGCAGAGGTGATTCAAAGGGAGGGGGTGCTAGAGGTTTTTACAAACATGGGATTACACGTACAGTATGTAATGGAGGAAATCTGTCAACCTGGTGTATGGATGTTTGATTTTGTCTAGTAGATTAGTTGCACCTCTGTCCTTTTGCCTTGTCCACATCATTTAGCAATACATGCACACACACACACACATACAGTATATATATATACACTACTGGTCAAAAGTTTTAGAACACCCCCATTTTCCAGTTTTTACTGAATTTTAAGCAGTTCAAGTCCAGTGAATAACCAGAAATGGTACAAAGGTAAGCAGTAAACTGGCAGAGGTTTTTAAAAAAGTTTAGGTTACCACAAATTTAAAAATAATGTGCAGTGAGCAGTTTCCTACACCATCAAAAGGCACTTGGAAACTGAAGGAAACTCTGACAGGAAGAGGTCTGGCAGACCCAAAGCCACAACAGAATCAGAAGACAAGTTTCTGAGAGTCAACAGCTTGTGTGATAGGCAGCTCACAGGACAACAGCTTTAAGCACAGCTTAACACTGGTCGAAGGAAGGAAGTCTCAGTTTCAACTGTGAAGAGAAGACTTCGAGCTGCAGGTTTGACAGGTTGAATGGCAGTAAGAAAGCCATTGCTAAGATGGCAAAATAAGAAAAAGAGGTTTGCCTGGGCCATGAAGCACCGCCAGTGAACTACTGAAGACTGGAAGAAGGTCTTATGGACCGATTAATCAAAATTTGAAATCTTGAAACTTTGAAAGGTTTTTGTAGGCCGTCAAGTAAGCAAAAGGATGGTTCCTCAGTGTGTGACACCAACTGACAAACATGGAGGAGGAAGTGTGATGGTCTGGGGTTCTTTTGCTGGATCCAGAGTCAGCGACTTGCACAGAGTGACGTTAACCCATTACTTGTTCCCCGGAAATGGTCTTTTTTTATAACTCTGAATTTTTTTTTTGGTTATTCACTGGACTTGCTTAAATTTCAGTAAAAACTGGAAAATGGGGGTGTTCTAAAACTTTTGACCGGTAGTGTATATATATATATATATATATGAGAGAGAGAGAGAGAGAGAGAGAGAGACAGAGAGAGAGCGCAAAACACACATTTACACAAGGTATACTTAAAGAATTTTTGATACGTTTCAGGTGATCTCTATATGGACTTCTAGACAAATGAAAAGTGAGCTTGCATCATCTCAAGGCATATGGTAAGTCAATGATTCAACAAAGACATAAAGAACCTGAGCCTTCTCTTAAAATGATCAAAGTATGGGCTTAAATCCCTGCAGAAACGTATGTTTGTAATTACACTGTCAACTCACAGGGATTCAGATGAGCTGGACACTCACTCAATCTACATAATCCATAGTGAAATGTGTTGGAATGAGGAGAGAGTTGACTGGGGAGCAGGTATTAGGAATCATGATCATTCAAATTAAATACACATTTTCTTACGAAGGTACATTGTATCTAAATCCTTCTCCGTTCCAACTCAAGTATCCAAGTAAAGCAAGACGTTTTTATTATTAACTGTCCCGTTTAAGCCAGGAATTTAAGCCGGGACAGAAAGATTATGGATGTTTATGATCCTTGTGAATCTTCTCTTTCACTGCAGCAATGACTGTTCACGGAAAAAGTACTGTCTTTGGCATTCTGCTGCTGTAGCTTACAAGCAGCATTTAAACTGACCTGCATGTGAAACTACAGAACGGAAACAAATTTCACTTGTTAGCTGACCACGTTGGGCAACTGGCATGGTGCTGACGATCATGTGCTCAGCCAAAGGATAAAGCCTATTATTTGTCCTCTGTTCTGCCTTTCAAAGTTCTCTGGTCTCATGGCAAACAGTATACAATTGTGTGTCTTTGAGATGACATAATATCCCAGGATCCTGGCCAGATTTATAAACAGATATTGCAATTGTTAGATGACTCGCCTACAGAAGCTGCTGTTTTATATTTCAGCTGTCTTCTGGACCTTGCATTTCATTTGGGACAGTGTTTCCGAGCCATGTGCCCTTCCTGCTCTTTATTTAGCAGGGTAAACCTGATATTGTACATACCAACTCTAAAACTAGGATATGCCTAATCTTGACCATTGTCTAGTTCTTTCTTGGTTCACATCCTGTAGTTCTTTTCATTGCTTTGAACTCCCTTCTCTGACATTCACCTCTAACACTGTAACTGGCCTGAACAGAGGTCATTACTTTAACCCACAACATTTCAATTACAGCCAGAACAAAAGCAGCTAAAGTCACTGAAAATCAGCGTCTGGTCGATTCGGCCTGAACCGAAACAGGGAAGAAGAGATGAACATCGCTTTAATTAGTCACACTAATAAGAAGCTCTCTTGTCAAGAGTATCTGTGTGAAGCCCTCAACTTTGAGAGTCTCTCATTGAAGCAGGAACTATTATTCTGAAAAATAACATGCTCAGGATCTGTATAGGTCTTATTTACAAGCAAGTTGAAAGCGGCAATGAGCCATTTCATTTGTTCAATGCATGTTACCTTTGCTTTTTTTTTCTGTGAGGGCATAATTCACTGGAGCAGCACAAGGACTGCAAAAATGTCAGGTCTGGGGGAAAAATGATCTTACAGATGAGATGAAGAGAACAATTGTTGCATTTGAAGGTCACATGGAACTGTCAGTGTCTGCTGTGTGGAATAGCTGCGTTATTATTTTAAACAACTTATAACCCCTCAGGAGTATACTGTATATTACACAACAACTTTGTGCAAACAAACAAATTGCTCTTTTGTGGGTTAAATATACACGTGTGCGCTTGCGCACACATACATACACCCACACGCTGTAATCATTCAGTCATTTATCATGAGGGGTCATGAACAACAATATGTGGTATGTACATGTTCAAAAACATGATAGGAATTTTGCTTTGCATTGCACTTGTAGACTAAATGCATTTGAATATATTTTATTGTTTTCAGTAGTTCATAGTAGTTCATAGTTCTTTGTTAAAAAAACGCAATTTAGGTTGTCCGTTTCCTTGGCCTGCCTTCCTGTGTTTATAGATATCTTGGGGGTAGATCACACCATTCTGTGCCATACGATATTCCAAGATTCTTTACTGTCGCGTTTTGATCCTAACCCTGGAGGAATCAAAAAAGCAGTGTTCATATGTGACGTCATGTGATTCCCACCCATATCGTGCAGTGCTCCAGAAAACGAACACTGGGAGAAACAGTATTTGTCCTACGGAGGAGTGAGGGTGTGAGGAGAAAGAATGCGAAGCGATTGGCAAGGGCTGTCCCCTCCGTTCGGCTCCGCTCGGCTGTCTGGAAATGTCTTCTGATATTTGCTTCGGCACATGAGATATGCTTCACCGTACTCTTCTACACCCCGCCTGATATGTGTGCGCCACTGGAGCCTGGGCACCACTGTGTCATGGTTGCCAGCTCACATTCGGGCAGATGAGTGGGCAGGACTCTGGCCCCACGCCTGGCGGGGCCCGCTAGGGAGGGGCCCGACAACCATCGCTCTCTCCGACTCAGAGACGAGCAGCAGAGAAACCTGTTATCATTAACGTTTGCTATCCTTTCATTTGCTGATGCCCTTTTCCAGGGGAACGTAACATTGCTGAAAATTTTTTCCTATTCTTACCATAAGGAAAGACTTGGGATGAACAATATAACTTGTAAGCCTTATAAGGCCAGTACTGATATCTTGAATTCATTATTTGTGTGTTAACATTATTTGTGAGTCAGCTGGTCAAGATTTGTTTCAATGCAGCATGGCATTTGTTTCAAGTGTCTATTAATCAAAAACATAACATATTTTTATTGTTGGCACACAATGAGACAGGAGCTCCTTCACTGCTGTCACCAATGCAGGCCCCCTGCCAGGCCTGTAACAATGGAGCTTTTATGATCTTTTCAACTGCGTCTGAATAATGTTATGCAACACATCGCCACTCCTTCACAGGTGCCCACGGGCCCCATGTTTGCTTTGATGGCTACCTTTCATGCTCTCAGGAAGAGCCTGTTGTAGGTTTGAGTGAGACTTTTCCCTTTGCTGTAGCTTTATGTGAACCTGTTTAAATTGTGATGGGATATCTGCCTGAGGGTTCTGATTGGACAGTGGCTGTGGGTGGTGCACTCTTATGTTGACATATTATGCTGTGTTGACGTGCTGCCTTAATTTTTCGATCACATGTGAGGGCTTCCCGTTGAAACTGGCTGCCACCGCGTGATGAACAAGCACTCAGTCCACTAGGGAAAAACAAAACTATGGAGAGGTTTGACTGTTCTCTTCAGCCTCAGGCCCAATTGCTGAAGGAGGGTAATGGATCACTGTAGTTTGGCAAATAGCACACAAGAGCAATAGCCTTCACATGTTCTGAAATGTGTGTCTGCACACTGGAGAAAGTTGAGTTATTTCATAGTTCCTTCAAACATAGAAGCATCCCTGTGGGGAGAGACAGCCTATAATTAAAATTCTTTCATAGTTTGTACCTTGTCCTGGTAAAAGCAGAAACAAGCATATTCACACCAGTTAGTGTACACCTTCAAGGTCTGCCCTGGTTTATAATGAGGCATTTGAGTCAGCCATTTGGATGGAAGGCTTTAAAGTCACATTGTGTTAAGGGCTGCAGTGCCTGCTACAAGGAGCGTTACTTCAGTAACACCATCTCATGCCTGCTGTGCATGGTATTTAAACTTGATTCAGCTTGATGGCTGATATGAATGCTACGGTGCCACAGAACGTCCAACGCCAGAGCGATTACATATGGCTCACTTGATGCTGACATTCTGGATAACTAACAATGTTGTGGTGACAAAATGAAGAAGTTAAAATGGGCTTGACAGGGGAAATGCAAATTTACAACAAGATTTCCACATGGTTAATATACAGCTGGCTGTGGGAGGCTGGTTCAACGTTAATAGGTCCTGTACTAAATACCCAACCTCACCAATTGGTCTTTTTGGACAAATTACAGTTATTTCCTGTCCATGGATCATTAATGTAACTGGGGCGGGGGGGGGCTTGTGCTGAATGTTATTCACAGCGCGCAAAGGGAAGCTCTTTCATGCGCACGTGAAAAGCTAGTGTTATTACAACTTAAGCCAATGCACATCGAGGGTGAAGTGGAGCAGAAAAAACACAGACGCAGGCTGGGATTCAATCTAATGACTTTAGACCAAAGAAGGACAAATGCAATTCAAACTGATAAGACTTTAGTTTAATCCGGAATCAATCAAGCCAACCTTGTATTCCTAAGGATCCGCCTTATGGCTCAGAAGAACTGAAAATCCAGGAAACGGAAAGATGTGGCCTGAAATCTGAGTTGTACAGGAGGCGGGAGATTTTCACCTGGGCAAGAGAGCCAAGAGATTGTCTTCAATTTTGTAATCCCCGCTGTTTTAATAGAATGAATAACAAATGTCATAAAATAATTTTATGAACAAAGCAATTAAATAATGTACTTATTTTGTCTCTAATATTTGTGGCATATAATAAGGAAAAAATAAATTTTAAGGAACAACGATGTATTTTCCCACAGTATAATATCTTCCTGATGCACAGTACTATGGAGATGTGAACACTGAGTTAGAGAAAACATGCGGGTTCAGCATGAAAAAGCAGGCGTTTTGATAACTGCCTGACCAATTAGTCGCAACCCATGGTTCCACTCACTCCGTGAGTACACATTTTCATTGGCTACAATCTCTTACTTCTGCTGCCGTACAGAGATACGGCGCATTACACAGACTTTATTGAGATACGGTGCCGAATTAATCCAGGAAGCTTTCATTTGGTTTGTTTGGGCTGCATTTGTCCTTAAACAGACTCAATTCAATAGACCCAGGGTGGCAAATGCTCATTGATTCTGACATCAGATTGATACGGATTGAAACTCTTTAATAGGTTGATAAAAAACAAACCACGGTTTAAGTTCTATGCTGACTGATGAAGTGTGGAAGCAAAGAAAATCTGGTTGAAAACAGAGTTGTACGAAGGACAAGGAATGAAAAAACATATGCTAATGCTCTGACAAGCCTCTGCTGGTGAAGCACATCTCCTGTGGTTCTGTGGCTAAAGGTTCAAATGAGGGACAGTGTTAAACTCACACCCATCTGTGTGGTCAGCCCACTGTATAGGCTGTTTCAGGACCACAGGACACACTGAGAAGCTGAGCTTGCTGTATCGATGTAAGGAGATGGCAATGCACACAGACCAATCAAAGTGATTTATTTCCTCCTCCAGTTGCTCATAATCTGGAGTTTTTCCCTAGTTGTGTCATGGGGAAAGGAACTACAAAATGAGACATACCCAGAGAATGCCACTCCAAAGCACCAATGCACAATGGTATTTTGTACACCATGTCCATGTCTTGGATTTTTGTTAAAAGTGGCAAAGTGCTAAATCAATCACCAATAAGAATGCATGGTCAGAATACATGCCTCTTCTGGCTACAAGGGTCTTGATGATGTTATTTATGCAGATTAGTTGGATTGTTTGAACCCCAGAGATTACTGAATGATGAGTCCTTCTGAGTAAATGAGTAACATCTATTTGAACAATGAATCAATCAAAATGCAACAACAACTGAGCTTTCCCCCTGTATAAACAGACAGGCGTAGACTAGCCCCATGGAGTGTTTCTCAATGCTCAATGGAAGGTACAATCTCATATCATAAAGGTTCATATTTGGACTCTGTGAAATTAAAGAAAAACAGCCTTTCTCTCTCACAAGGATTCATGTATAGATTTAAATGATGAAATCTTTCAAAAGAAAACACAATTGATTTTGCATTTATTGACCGCAGTCATGACAGCATGGGGAAAACGCAGTCCAGTGCATTGGTTTAAATTCATGTTAGTCCTTCAAATCATGGATTGTTAATTGTATTTCCCTAAGCTACCAATTGAACAGATGGACGAATAAATAAATAAATTAGAACCAGCTTTGCAGTCTTGTATGGGTGGCACAATAAATGATAAACGGATGTTAAAAGTTAAATATGTAAGGTCTCGTTTGATAATGGCGCCTTGACAATGTCTCACATCACTGAGTGTTCATCCAGCAGTTCATGCAGCCGGTCCTGGATCTCTCTGCTCCTCAGCTGCTAGGCTGAGCGGAGTGGAGCACTAATTAGCATCGGCTGCAGCTTGTAACCCAAGCCAGTGGCCTTGAGCACAGCCACACAATAGAGCCGTGGAAAGAATGATGTCTGCTTTGTGTGGTGTCAGTGTGCTGTCCCAACCAGTGCATCCACGGTTTTCCGCTGGGGAAATATGAAGCAGAATGCACTGTTTTATTCCAACTGGGGCTGTCTATAGAGGTCCGTTACAAAGGTATGATCACGGCACTTCGCTAACATTTTTGTTAACACTCAAATAGCTTAAAAAATGTCTGTTAATTCATCAGTAATTCTTTAAAATGTAATATTTAATTGAATGTTAACTTACTTATGTAAGGAATAAAACTGAAGTGGTTTATTTTCATACAGTTGCACAACCCGGTTTATTCCACTTATACTGCAGCTGCTTTCAACAGAAAGAAATAAATACAATTAAATAAAATTATAGCAGTGCTATGATACTGTTGATAACTGGTTACTTTTTGCTGCTATTTTCAGTTGTGAGCCGAATGTTCAATGAATGTTGAATTCTTGCATTAATTTGGAACTGTAATAAGGTCATTTTGCTGGAACTACTTCATAGTGGTGTTCTTCATTCTACTTAATTGTTTCTCCATGTGGTTTACTGTAAAATAATCAACACCCTGTCAACCACAATTGAGTATTTAACCAAGCTGAGTATAATATAAAAAATGTAAAAATGTTTGTGTATAATATGTTATAATAGTAATAATAATAATACTTGATAATAATACAATATATTTATTTAAATATGATAGATATCTCATATATTGTAAGGCCATTGAGACATAAGATGGTAGGTTCAACCATTGCTGTTAACACAGAGTTCAATTGTCAAAATGTTATACAACATTCTGCAAGGATGCTGATTGGGATGTGCCAGATTAAATCAGTTTTACATTTTCACAATGACCAAATATGAACCATAATTTTCTGTCTGCATCACTGTGACATGTTCTGGTCGGTTTGACTATTAAACTCACCCACTACATTCGCTCGCTCTGTAGCTGGACCTGAGTGTGGCAGCTGTTGACAGGCTCTATTTTCGAATCTGAAACACAGGCAGACTAAAGAATATGCAGATTTAGGAAAAGACCATTGAATTTGGGCCTGTTCTTTGCATGATGACAAAGATGACAAAGTAACAGAAATCAGCATTGTAGCTCAGAACAAAAACTTTGTTGAGAAGGCCTGGGCTTATTACCAGTGTGCCATCTGTGCCAATCAATACTGTTTCTGTCGTTGAGTGTGTGTCACTGTGAATGACTGAGCATGCTCAGGGTGACGTGGTTGAGTGCGTTTAAGTGTGAATGACTGAACATGCTCAGGATGACGTGGTTGAGTGTGTGTCACTGTGAATGACTGAGCATGCTCAGGGTGACGTGGTTGAGTGTGTGTCACTGTGAATGACTGAGCATGCTCAGGGTGATGTGGTTGAGTGTGTGTCACTGTGAATGACTGAGCATGCTCAGGGTGACGTGGTTGAGTGTGTGTCACTGTGAATGACTGAGCATGCTCAGGGTGATGTGGTTGAGTGTGTGTCACTGTGAATGACTGAGCATGCTCAGGGTGATGTGGTTGAGTGTGTGTCACTGTGAATGACTGAGCATGCTCAGGGTGACGTGGTTGAGTGTGTGTCACTGTGAATGACTGAGCATGCTCAGGGTGATGTGGTTGAGTGTGTGTCACTGTGAATGACTGAGCATGCTCAGGGTGACGTGGTTGAGTGTGTGTCACTGTGAATGACTGAGCATGCTCAGGGTGACGTGGTTGAGTGTGTGTCACTGTGAATGACTGAGCGTGCTCAGGGTGACGTGGTTGAGTGTGTCACTGTGAATGACTGAGCGTGCTCAGGGTGACGTGGTTGAGTGTGTGTCACTGTGAATGACTGAGCATGCTCAGGGTGATGTGGTTGAGTGTGTGTCACTGTGAATGACTGAGCGTGCTTAGGGTGATGTGGTTGAGTGTGTGTCACTGTGAATGACTGAGCATGCTCAGGGTGACGTGGTTGAGTGCGTTTAAGTGTGAATGACTGAGCGTGCTCAGGGTGACGTGGTTGAGTGTGTGTCACTGTGAATGACTGAGCGTGCTCAGGGTGACGTGGTTGAGTGTGTGTCACTGTGAATGACTGAGCATGCTCAGGGTGACGTAGTTGAGTGTGTCACTGTGAATGACTGAGCATGCTCAGGGTGATGTGGTTGAGTGTGTGTCACTGTGAATGACTGAGCGTGCTCAGGGTGACGTGGTTGAGTGTGTGTCACTGTGAATGACTGAGCATGCTCAGGGTGATGTGGTTGAGTGTGTGTCACTGTGAATGACTGAGCGTGCTCAGGGTGATGTGGTTGAGTGTGTGTCACTGTGAATGACTGAGCATGCTCAGGGTGACGTGGTTGAGTGCGTTTAAGTGTGAATGACTGAGCGTGCTCAGGGTGACGTGGTTGAGTGTGTGTCACTGTGAATGACTGAGCATGCTCAGGGTGATGTGGTTGAGTGTGTCACTGTGAATGACTGAGCATGCTCAGGGTGACGTGGTTGAGTGTGTGTCACTGTGAATGACTGAGCGTGCTCAGGGTGATGTGGTTGAGTGTGTGTCACTGTGAATGACTGAGCATGCTCAGGGTGACGTGGTTGAGTGTGTGTCACTGTGAATGACTGAGCATGCTCAGGGTGACGTGGTTGAGTGTGTGTCACTGTGAATGACTGAGCATGCTCAGGGTGATGTGGTTGAGTGTGTGTCACTGTGAATGACTGAGCGTGCTCAGGGTGATGTGGTTGAGTGTGTGTCACTGTGAATGACTGAGCATGCTCAGGGTGATTGACCCCTGTCTGTCAATAGCTTGGATCACTTTTTCAGGTGGACTTTAGTTTGTCAGCTTTGCACAGTTTTTGGGTTGTTAACCATTACAAGGAATGTGTAAATGTGGACTTCAGAAGCATACTTCCCCCTGCTTGCATCCATCGCACAGTTCATAATGCAGTGATTTGTTTGCAGTGGAGACTACACCAGTGCTTTGCACTCAACACTGAAAACCCAGTGTTTTTAATCAGTGGCACCATTGTTGCATTTCAAAAAATATATATATCTCCCGTATTTTCAACGAATTGCTGTAGATATAAATGTTTGCAGGTACGCACTGTAGCATACCTTAATGGGGTGTAATCTGTTACTGAGACATGGTGAAGAACTAGCACAAATTATGGAGATGGTGAAGAAATATTTGAGAAAGCCATTGCTGAAGCTTGCAGTATTCATGCCTTAAAACCACACAGTGGGTTTTAAGGCACTGTGACGCCTTTGTTTAAGAAATTACAATTTTGGATAGGTTTCAGTAACTTTGGTAAACTTTTTATCTTCCAAGTCTGGCCCTCCATAGAAAAACCTTCGAGAAAGTAAATGACAATGAGCGGTTTAATTGAGTAAAAATCAACTGAATCATTATAGAGAATACGCTACACTCCTAAATGAAATGCCTCCGTTAACGGTACAGCACACTAGCTTTGAGAAACGCATAATAAAGCCAAGCAAACAAATTTCAGTTGTGTGAAAACTTTGGCGCTTTTTCATGAGCATTAAACCACCTCATCTGCACAGATCAGATTAACAGATATTTACAAAGTTAATATTCCTTGAATTCAGGTATGGAGAAGAGTGGGCTACATTTATCCACAAGTTAATCTGTAGATACACTGCCCGTCCAAAAAAAAAGTCACACACTAATATTTAGTTGGACTGCCTTTAGCTTTGATTACGGCACGCATTCGCTGTGGCATTGTTTCGATAAGCTTCTGCAATGTCACAACATTTATTTCCGTCCAGAGTGGCATACATTTTTCGACAAGATCGCGTATTGATGATGGGAGAGTCGGACCGCTGCGCAAGGTCTTCTCCAGCACATCCAAGATTCTCAATGGGGTTAAGGTCTGGACTCTGTGGTGGCCAATCCATGTGTGAAAATGATGTCTCATGCTCCCTGAACCACTCTTTCACAATTTGAGCCCGATTAATCGTGGCATTGTCATCTTGGAATATGCCCGTGCCATCAGGGAAGAAAAAATCCATTGATGGAAAAACCTGGTCATTCAGTATATTCAGGTAGTCAGCTGACCTCATTCTTTGGGCACATAACGTTGCTGAACCTAGACCTGACCAACTATTATCCAATGGAAGGCTCTTACCTATTTGCTTAGTTAAATCCAGGTGGTGACTTTTTTTTGGCCAGGCAGTGTATAATCTGTAGATGCAAGCCAATGCAAAACAATTTTGTGATGTAAAAATGCTATCACAAAATACAGTATAATTGGGAAGCTATACATATTGGTATTTATTATTTAGGTAATTAATTGCTTGATTGGTAAGGAATGTAAATGGAAACAGGTTGAGAGTAATCATCGATTTGAAGGTTCATCCTCCTCTATTTTTAGGTAACAAAACTACTGTATTGAAGAAATGTTTAGCCTCTCATCTTAAAAAAGGAACTAACTTGGCAAGACCCTTGGAACTACATGCATTAATCATCCACCGATTGCTCGGTCCAACCGAAAAGGTTTCCACCAGGCAGGGGGGGTTCTGTGGTGGTTCTCCACACACAGGTGGTTCTGTGTGGCTCAGTAGGTAGAGCGTGGCACTGACAACGCTTAGGTCGTGGGTTTGATTCCCATTGGGGCAGTGTATGCCCAATCCCATGTATGCATTCACTACTGTAAATTGCTTTGGATAAAAGCATCTGCTAAATGGCATATGTTAGGCAATGTTTATTGGGACACACTTTGCTGTTGAAATCCCTGCCTTCATTGTAGATGCCTCCTCCATGATACCTGATTGGTCAGTCAAGGTATCTGACTCATTTTTCCTCCTAATGACTCTGAGCAGGTTTTGTGGAGTGTGCAGGCAAAGTCTGGAAAAGAGGCTACTTAAAAGTGAACAGAAATTATAATTTAAGGCTTTGGTGCAAATTTGCAAGGCCAAAACTAGTCAGCTTCAACCCAATGGCTAGATTGGTTGGCTGGAGAAATCTGTAAAAATGACGGAAATAAACATATTGTGGCGATTTGCTAATTTTCTGTGTTGTGTAGTAGCTAGCTAACTAGGAGCTGAAGTTAAAATGAATTGCTGTGGATTTTATTTAGGCAGAATTGGGAGTATCAGGGAGCTGCACAAAATAACAAAATTAACATTAGGAGCTAAGCTCGCTATCCCTCTCCCTATCAAGCTACACTTGCTCGCTAGCTAAGGCTGCAGCACCCTTGAATGACATGGACAGTCTCAGTCTCAGGGCCCAGCATCTTCTTTTCTACCCTCACCCATAAGTGTCAGCTCCCCCTCCACAAAGCCTCACAAACATGATGAGGGCAGAACCAACCAATAAATAAATAAATACCAGTTAAATACATAAACCAGGAAATCTAAACAGAAGGGAGAACAATGACAGGGTCTGCCCACCCTGCCTTATATTAAGTGTTATTACAACATTTTAAACCAATCAGCTGTTATGCTATGAGGCAGGATAATGTGAGGCAGGATAGTGTGACGCCTTCCAATAGCGCACTACATTTCTACTGAAGTTCTAGTATTTCAGCGTTCATTTCCGGTGCCGCTCCTCAGAATTTTACATCATGCTTGTCAATGGGAAGTGTTTTCTGTGCGAGACAACATTATTTCTTAAAATATACATGATTAAAAGTCATATCTTGTTAATTGTTGTCCACTGATCCAATAGTTTGAGTCAAAAACATTATTTGATTCACTATTTCAAAAGTGTGGATGAAAATCTATAAAGGCTGAGTAACCTGCCTAGTTTTGGTCGAACGTCGTCATGGTCTCTCAGCCACGGAGCGTATATTTACACTTTACAAAAGATGAAAAGATTTGTGGTATTGGCAAACTTTTTTTCAGCAAGGCTTGCAATTAACATTTTTTTGGTCCATGTCAGACTTCAGAATCTGAACCATTTCAGTTACACTTTTTCTGAATTTCCTCATTTTCTGAGGCTGCAACTTCATCATCTCAATATCACTGTCGCAAATGCTTACCTTTATTTGTTTGTTAAGCTATTAAAATTGCTGCTATCTTTTTCGTCAATAGGTGGCCTGATGGTTTCTTTCCCAAGTTCTTGAACTTCCTGTGAACCACATGGATGCCGCATGGCTGAATCGCTCTCATAGGCTACACGCTTCCCTCTGTGTGCCAGTCACATGAACCTTATGAAGCTGGGAGCATTGCTGATTAAATGGGTGTCCAATATCATGCATTACATTGATATTGTTATCGACATCATAAAAAATTATAATTATTGGTACTGTTTATTCACTCAGGCCTAATTAAGACATTGGCATGTACATTTTTGGTCCAGAGGAGTCAGGATCCGGGATGCGTTGATGTGGTGTATAGTTCTCTGCACGGAATTAATAATGAAAAAATAGCGGTTGTTTGTTTATGGGTAATTTATATGGGGAAAATACACACAGGCTTCCAATACGCCACCAACAGGAGAGGGAAGCCGGTGTAGTTGTGTTGCAGAATCCATTGCTGGGGTTTTTTGGTTTAAATTGAAAGTTGCAGTAAATGTGCCACACTAGCCACTTGAAGAACACAGTTTTAATTGAATAAGTGTTCACAGGCTCAGCAGAGAGTGCCAGAGGGGGAGCTGGCAGGTAATCTATGCTTTCTGCATGTATATGGTTTACAGCCGTAAACCTAAGAGGCTGCTTTTATATTAGCACATAAATATAGTTCAAAGTGGAAATTAATTCCCTGGAAAAGAATGTGGAATTTTTGTCATGTCTTAACAGTAATGTAATGCTTTTTTATTTTTTAAAGATGCTGCTAAAGATTAAGACTTATTCCCACAGTGTTGGGGAAGAGGCCCTATTTTTGCAAGAATGAGTGGTTTAAGTTTCTCGGTTGCCGAAGCTTTCTGTGTTTGAATCGGTCCTGTTCTCAAAGCTTATCATGGTTTTCCAAGTTGATGATACACAGACACCAGATACCCAAAGTTGAATCTCTGTAATGTACTTACCACACTGTGCAGCATGTGACATCTGTGATGTCACTAATCATTTTAGAGATAGCAGTAGAAGCTCAGAGTCGCCTGGAGAATCTCCAAACACTCGATCGCAACCGCCTCAAAATGAATAAGGAGAAAGAACTGCAGTGATATAGCTACTGGAGCCAGAATGGGAATTAGGAGTTTGGGGATTTTACAACACAGGTAAAGTGTATGTTTGAGTATGTTATTCTGGTTTATAGATTAAACCATGCCTACAGAGTGTTTGTAATCAGGGAGGTTTTACAATACAAAGGGTGCTTAAAGAACATCTTATAGATATATAGTGGGTATAAAAAATATTCATGCCTCCTTTGGCATTTTTCACATTTTATTTTCACATTTTTTTTACTTAATGGAATCAAAATTGATTTAATTGGGATTTCTTGCCACTGATCAACACAAAATACTCCATAATGTCAAATTTAAAAAAGCTTTTTCTTAATTAATTACAATTAAACGCAGACAATAATTGTATACAACCCCCTTGACTTAATACTTGGTAGAAGCACCAAGCTCCAATACTTTTTTATACCCACTGTGTGTATATATATATAAACATGAACAGGAAATTAGAAAATATCAAGTTTTTACCAAGCCAAGGTGTGATTCAAATTCCCTAAAGACTTGTTTGTGAGTTCATTTAGAGACAAAACAGACCCCGGAATGACCTTGCTAAATAGCACATCTGTTTTACTCCTGTACGTACATATGTTTGTACTGAAAATAAGGTCACAGTGGAAAACTGTACTATGGCTTAAGACCTTTTTTTTTTTTTTTTCCACACTGCAAAAATGCACCACTGGCAGCTCAGACTGGATCGCAATCGTACGCCGTTGGAAACGATTTGTGTGGCATTGATGTGGTCGGTGGAATGAAGTCTACAGCACTGCATTGCTGCATTGCATAGTTCTGGACCTGCTGCTTTCTGCATCATGAGAGTTAATCTGCCCTGTGGTGCACATTTTCTGACAGTAATGCTTTGATTGCACTTGACTTCTCAGGCCGGGCCAATGGATAATGTTTAAAAAGAGTAAAGACGGGTATCTGAATCTAAATTGAAACTCGGGGCCTCTGATAGTGTGGAGGTCTAACGCACCTGTATTGACTGGTCCTTTACAAGTGTCAGTTGCCTATCACGGTTCGAAACCCAACTGTACCAGACCGGCCCTGGTGGGCAGTCCTGATCGAGGGTGGCGTTTGGCTGTCCGCCCCAGGGGGAGGGGGGAGGGTGAGCCGGCACGAATTCGCCGAGAAGCATGTAAGGGTGTCTCCAGAACACGAGTGGGCAAATTCCATCTTGAAGGAAACTGAGTTTGCTGTCCCCTTGCTTGCCTCGTAGAGATGAGTGGCGAATCCGTGTGGGGAGGGAAAATCTAAATAAATATAGGGTATAATTGGGCACCAAATTGGGGAAAAAATCTGAAAACAATTGAAAAAAAAAAATTATAACTGAAAACTGAAATTCAGCGAAGAACTGACCGCTGGAACTTTTTTTGCAAGAGATTGTGAGACCATTCTGTCTGGCAGGAAGTGGGGCGAAATTGGATGACAGTGACATTGTCTAAGTGCTGCTGGTTAATGTTATTCCTCTTCAAACAGATTTAATCTCTCTCTCTCTCTCTCTCTCTCTCTCTCTCTCTCTCTCTCTCTCTCTCTCTCTCTCTCTCTCTCTCTCTCTCTCTCTCTCTCTCTCTCTCTCTCTCTCTCTCTCTCTCTCTCTCTCTCTCTCTCTCTGCCTCTCTCTCTCTCTGCCTCTCTCTCTCTCCGTGGCTTCTGTGTGAGCTAAGCATATTTTTGTGAGCCCGGTGTTGCAGGAATGCGTGTGTGTGCGGTAGAGCCCGGTGTTGCAGGAATGCGTGTGTGTGCGGTAGAGCCCGGTGTTGCAGGAATGCGTGTGTGTGGTAGAGCGCGGTGTTGCAGGAATGTGTGTGTGTGCGGTAGGTCGCCAAGCTCCGGCGCGTGCTGTTTTATTTATCAGTCGCATTTTACAGCCTGAGATAACAAGGCTGCGTTAAGCGTAACTAACATGAGAGGAGCTGCAAACAAGCACAGCTCTTACTTTTACTGGAGGTGCCCTCATGGAACAAAGACACAGAAGCAAGTACAGACCTTGCGAAACACGTTTGGCAAGTTTTGAATGATGAGGCGTGTCATGGTCCCACACACACTTGCGGTACGTGTAATGATGGATGAGTTACTGTACACAGAACACAGACATTGCCTTTTAAATTATAACTGTGGATTTTTTTTTTTTTACATTTGATTTTGAATCCCCTCAGTGTCACAGGGGGTACATTAGGCTGTATGTAACTTGTTTTATTGCTATTGTCCATGGGGATCGATTGTCTGGTCTAGAAAAGGGTGTTTCTCAACAACATCTGGAGAAGTCTTTCTGTCTTGTATTAACCACCAAGTCTATTGCCACCCCGTACCAGGGCGCGCTGATCTCATTATAGTATTTAACTGAATGCTTTAATTCACATTCTATTATGGCTGCAGTACTTATAACGCTACTGTTTCCTTTGTTAATGGCTAATTTCCCTCATGTTAAACAGAGGGGCTGTCAGCAGCCGTGAATGGCTCCATTAGGCTCAGTGGTGCTGGGTAAATTTGGCCGTATAATGCACGCCATTGACTCTGGAATCCTTTCATGGGCCAGCTTGGCTGCAGTTGCCATTTTTCAGGGACCTCCGCCCGCGTCCCACCATTTCATTAGGCACGGTTAATTGTCACGTCTGTTTCCTGCGATCGGGAATGACATCGGCGCTGCGTTCCCTTCAGTCGTTTGCATCTGGATAAGAGGCAGATGGTCTCCTCTGGAGCAGTCAGGCGCAGGTTGAGCAGCAGCGACCATTCTTTTTTGTAATTTATTCAGTATCCTTTTGCAACAATATTGTTCAATTGTGTTCCACGGCCTGATTGTATAGCATTCGCAGAATACGAAGAAGAAAAAAATAGCTTATTCAAGTCTAATTACAATTCCAACTGAGGAAAGAGTGATACTGGATTTAGTGTTGCTAAATGCCATGCAGTGATTTAGGGGGCACTGCAGAACCTTTCAGCAGCCTCCCGGGTGGCATAGCGGTAAGGCGACGCAAGTTGCCGACTGCAGCCGCAGTTCGAAACCCGACTATGCCAGTCTGGCCCTGGCCGGGAGCCCCGATCGGGGCCAATTGCTGCCCCAGAGGGAGGGGGGAGGAAGAGCCGGCACGAGCCCGCCGAGGAGCGGTAACGCGATGTGGTAAACATCTCGAAGGAGGCTGATCATTGCCTCGAGGTATTAGCTTGTCCCATGGGGGCAGGCGGCGAGTTCATGGGGGAGGGTAAATCAAAATAAATAGAGGGTATAATTGGCCACCAAATTGGGAGGAAAACGGGGAAAAAAGAGTAGAGAGTTTTTCATTGAACATGTTGAGTGTACTTCACTTGAAATGTTGGTCATTGATCATGGTCAAGGTCAATCCCTGCTCATGGTCCAATATCTTTTTTAATAAAATAAAAAAATGTCTATCTATAATAATAATAATAATAATATACGCCATTTAGCAGACGCTTTTATCCAAAGCGACTTACAGTAGTGAATGCATACATTTTTCAGTATATGTGGCCCCAGTGGGGATTGAACCCACAACCTAAGCGTTGCCAACGCTGTGTTCTACCAACTGAGCCACAGAGAACCACAAATTATCTGATATCTTTCTATTTTTTTTTCCCAATTTAGTGGCCAATTATACCCTCTATTTATTTTGATTTCCCTTCCCCATATGAATTCGCCGCTCGTCTATATGGGGCAAGCTAATTCTCTGAGGACAGCTTTTTTCGAGAAGGAATTCGCCCACCCAAGTTCTGGAGACACCCTTACGCGCTTCTCAGCAAACTCGTGCCGGCTCACCCTCTCCCCTCCCACTGGGGCAGACAGCCAAACACTGCCCCCGATCAGGGCTCCTCACCAGAGCTGGTCTGGTAGAGACTGGTTTCAAACCACCAATATGATTCAATATTTTTGACAGAAAAAAATAATTATGCATAAATATGATCTAGGACCAGTTGCAGCTCAACACAATATTGTTTGATTCCTGGCCAACGATGTGCATCTTGGATTTATTCTTAGAATATTTCAATAATATTTCAAATGAATGTCAATCTAACATCTAATCTTTAAAATCTTAAAAAAACATGATGGGAGAATTCAAGGTCCAGTGACACTCCAGTCTGTGTTGAAATGCATCATCCCTTCTACTGTGACCGTAGACCCAGAGCATTGTAAGTCATAGTGATCAAGAGGACGAAAACCTTCCTCTGTGACCTGATATCTTTGGGGCTCCTTTAAGAACTCAAGCCCAGAGTATTTCCCACTCTGGGCCATTATATTCCCCACTGACAGAAGACAATTATGAGAATGTACCATTGTGAAGAAGCCAAAGGGGTGTTCTTACACAATGTATGGTGTTGACAAACAACAGACATTTAGACACTTCCCTGCATTTAAAACGTTATATGCAATGTCTACATTAATCACACTACAGCATAACAATCCAGAACAATAAACTATATCTGAAGTCTCAAACACAAAATAATGTAAAGTTCATGGAAGGATCCTCTGAACAATGGCAAAATAAACAAGCCCTCAAGTCACAGTCCCATGATGAGAATACTGACAACAGTAAGGGTCCTCCCCACAAACTCAAAGAAAAGTTTAAACCACATCTAGACCAAGTATTTACACACTGAGTCACTGTGGCTGTTTCATCTCCAATTGTGGTCAAAAGTCACAAAACTGGCATTTAGCTGTTTGCCAGATTTTTATTTTGCTCTGTGTTTTGCACAGGACAGAGTGAAATAGAGGAGACACCATAGCAGGTCACCATGGCGTCAGATGCGAGCCATATGCTGGAGGCTGCCTTGGAGCAAATGGACGACATCATTGCAGGTAAGAGCAATTTTATAAGGAGGCCTTTCAAAGATAATATATTTGCCTTTAATCCTGTTATCCTCTCTCTCTCTCTCTCTTCATATCCACATGTGGCACTGCATATGCATTGACCAGCAAAATAATAGATAAATTGAGTAATTTCAAACTAAACTTATTTTAAGAAAATTGTTTATTAGAATACAAATAGACACAATAAGAAACCAGGCACAAGGGACAAAGCATTGGTCATTCATTGACAAACTATGTATCCTTAGATTTTTAGATAAAGGTTTGAGATTTAGCAAAGGTATGCTTGAAATGTTACTTGAAAAACCTTTTCCAGCCCAGGAGTAAAAATCCAGACAAAACCAACCTCGTTAAGGAGGGCTAATAGTAATGTATTCAGCTCATGAATTAAACATAATCCTCGTCAACAGGTGTTACTCAATATTCTTCTATAATTCACAACCTAGACCATACAGCAGTGGCCACTTGCGTCAGGATGACTAAATGTGCGGGGTGTGCAAGAAGTTCAGGATCCAGTCATGTTTGCCTGATGCAGCTGTGGATTCTGTCCTGCCCCCACGACACTCCTTTTAAGCCCCATAATTAAAAAGGTGCATTACGATATATATTACAAAAGTCCTTAAATACCGGACACACCTTTCGTTAGATTTCATCAGTTGTTGCCTCTGCAACAAAAATGGATATGTTATCATTTGTTATCATGTAGGTAACATATTGAGTACTGAATGGTGAGCAACACAATTCCAGAGCAAAATCCAGAGAATAGCAGTACAACTGTGTTCCATGGCAGTAAAAATAAAACCTCATTACCTTTTGCTTGTACATCCCTCTCATAATAATCTGTCCATCAAAGTGGATATTTTCATCCAGCCATTTTATATTTGAATGGGGGAGCAAACAATCGACACCACGTCTGTGGTAATCTAGGGTTACTGCTTGTTCTGTGTTCTTTCTTCTCATATGAAAAGGCAGGTACAGCTGCTGTATGGAGAAATTCTAGGGGTCTGATCTCGGTCACCGTCATGTGAGCACATCATTCTGAATTCACCTGTGCTGACAGCCTTTACTCTAAACAAGTGCTATCCTCTCTTGGTAACAGCCCGTAGTGATAAAACATGGGCTGTGCTGTTTATCAACCCATAGAAGGATATCAAACAGTACTGAAGAGGAAGCGACGTAGGACACTATAAATAGCAGCAGGCAAATGGCCCCTCAATGCACTGATTAAGAAGGACATGGAATGGCATACCCCATAGGGGTGTCCACAGAGTGTTTTAACTTGGAACACCGGCCTAATTACTACATCTGCGTTGCTAAGTTTGATCAAACAGAGACTATTCTCCAATAAATGTGCCAGCGTGCAGCGCAATAAGATGCAGACGATTGCGAATAGAATAAGGCCCACTTCATATTCAGAGCTGAAAGTGAAGCAGAATTTATCCACTCATGCTGAAGATTCCTGCTGTGGGTGGATTAAATTACATTTTAACAAGATAAACATAATCCGACATTATTCATAGATCTGGGGAAATCCAACGTGACATCTCTAACTCCATCGGCTGAATGCACATAAAAGCCCAATGTGAAACATCTGTTGAAAATAGTCTTTGACACTCTGCCTTGAAATAAGAAAATCCAGCAACTTCCTTACAGACAATCTCTTATAAATATCCTAGGTACCTATAAATACAGACATGGCTTATTAGGCTTTTTAAATGCAAGGCTTTATTCATATAAGGTTTCCCTAAGATATAGCAATCATTTCATTGCAATTGCATGTTTACATCTTCTGGAATCTTGCATCTTGTAAAATGAGACTATATTTAGTTATGAGGGATAGACAGTAAATATGTGAATATATTGGGGACTGGCACTTAAATTGGTAGGAAACTTTGTCGGAAGCTGCTTTTCTTCCAGCTAGTTCAGTGATTGCCAACCCGATTTGTCTAATGGAGGATAAATGTTTCATGCAGACAGCCACTGTGGGGGATGGAAGAGAACGCATCATTTTCTGTCCAAAAGAAACAGCAGTACGATTGGCCACATACTGCATTTTCTGAAAACCTACAAAAATGTTGAGCCAGTCCATACTTTGTGCTTCTTTCTAGCCACTGCCAGTTTGATTTGTTTTCTAGATAAAGAAATGTTAAAAATATATGAAGGGGGTTATACTTATAGTAGATGCTAGTAGATAGTAGATTAATTTTCTATCAATAAATGCAAAAAAAAGAATCAATGGAAAAAACACAGGAATTGAATTTGTATTTACAGTACGTGGTCCACTGTCTGTTTTCACAATCAAGACTCTTTTTTTAGCATAAAGCATATCCCTTGGCAGAAATGATTTGATTGAAATAATACAATGATCAAGGCACTGAAATTAGGACAGAATTGTGATCCACCATATGGGATCTGCCCATCACTTTCTGTTAAATTTGGCACAATACTTTTTTTATATAGCTGGACAGTAATGTAAACATTTGCCCCCTATACTTGTGGTAAACACCATCACCAAAGCATCTTAAATGGCCTTTCAATTAGAACTACAAATAGAATATCATTCAATCACATTACAGTAAAAATTCTCTAGCATCTGCAACATTCTCACCTATCTGACTTAATCGTTTGAAATATGTTGACATTATTAGACATGAAATTGAATTGAAGCTGTGCATGCTGTGTGCTGCCATTAAGTGGAATGGCAGATGAAAGTTTCATAAGAGAAAGCCTGTGGTGTGAGAATGGGCATATTCTTCCAGACAGACTGGCTGAATCTATATACGGCTGGAGGCACTGCGTCCCACTGGAGCTTCAGTCTGAAATTCAATTAGCGCCATCTACTGGCTGTTTTGGAATTTCCTGCAGGACTGGAATAACATTTTTCAATACATCCAATACAGTCATTATTACAGTCCTGTTATGTCTCAATCAAGGTTTTCCCTAATATAAAAAACTATTATAACCAGCATGATAAAGGGCAATATTAGCAGCGTATTATAGACTACTTTCAAATGAACGCAATATATTTTATTCAGAATTCAGAGATAAAAGTAATCAATATCCAATCTGCATACAGTTATTTAAAAAACAGACATCATTGTTCATGTTTTGTGTATTTGTAATTGCTATATCAAAGCTTCGGGATCACACATTAAAGGAACAATACAGTTTGGGTATTGGCCTACCTCTGTTGCTATGATGTTTGTGTAATGTTGAAAAACTGTCCCGCACGCGTGAATAATTCATGCTGTTTATCAGTGACCCCTCGGGCACACATTTTACTTTGAATACAATAATGATGTCTGCATTTTATGTTTTATGTCTGCATAATGTTCCAGCAAAGAACATTAAAATAATCAGATATGAATATCACTGCCATGTGGCCTTGTGTTGGCTTAATAGCATGTATATGTTTATGTGTATTTGTTGTATAAGTGCCTAAGTTCCTTTCCAGTGCTCTGAGGGAGTAAGTATGACATGGGCTGATAATGGTGGTGGAGCGTGGATGCTGTGCAATGTGGAGTGTGGTGGAGTGGAGCGTGATGTCGGGTGACAGCGGCATTTCTCATGCCCGCTCTCTGTAATGCAGGCTCCAAGGCGGCCGTGGAGTTCAGCAATGGCGCTTTCGAGCTGGGCTCGCCCGGGTACGCCAGCCCCCGGCAGGTCCTGCGGCTGGCCGAGGAGCTGCGGGCAGCCCTGGAGGCGCAGGCCAGCGAGGAGGACAGGGACTCACTGAGCAGCCAGGTCCCCAGCAGCACCGTGCAGATACTGATGGAGTGGCTGGAGAGGGGTGCGGTGAGTGCCCACAGACCCCTTCCACCTGCTTGCATTGTTTTTTTTTTTTTATTTTGTTTCAGATTTGTTTTCCTCATTTTTTTCTCACAAATTTGGAAGCCAATTATACCCTCTATTTATTCCTATTAATCCTCCCCCCATGAACTCGCCGCCTGTCTCTACGGGGCAAATTACTCTCGATTGATCCGATGATCCACCTCCTTTGAGACAGAACTCACTGACCCCCTTTCTGGAGACACCCTTACGTGCTTCACAGCGAGTTAATGCTGACCACCCTCCCCCCTCCCTCAGGAGCAGACAGCTAAATGTTGCCCCCAATCGGGGGTCTGGCAGAGACTGGTTTCAAACCGCGTCCCTGATAGGCAGCTCACACTCGTACAGGACCAGCCAAAAACACAGGTGCATTGACCGCTACGCTATCCGCCAGCCCCTCACCTGCTTGCATTTTAACCTAGATGCCATTTGCAGTTCTGGAGAAAATGGGTTGTTGGCATTTACATGTTTTCTTTGCTGTTGTGTTGTCACGGACGTGGTATACTCAGCTGACGAAGTGGCTCAGATCAGAGAATCACAGAGTCATTCAGCTCAATCTTTTTTTTCTTTTCTTTTTTTAGATGAAATTACTTTATTTAATGTAACATTACATTATTTCACTGCTTCCTATTTCCCCCACAATGCGTGGTGTTCCGCATCTCAAATGGAGTCGTGCAATGAAGCAGGAAAGGTTTTATTTCCTGTTCTGCTTTTTAAACAAGCTGGTCTTTGCTTTTTTTTATCTTCATTATCTTCAAATTTGAGGAAGTAGTTTATACCCAGAGGAGAA